>OZ007600.1:115807113-117206279 GCA_963931845.1 Maratus michaelseni
TTCTTAAACTAATATATTTACTATTCTCTCTTACTCATATTGATGCTCTATTTGTATTCTTCTCAAACATTTGAAAAAGTCCGTTAAACTTCCAATATGACGTTAGATTAATTTTCTTTTTATTTCCCTAATGACATCATATTAAGCTGCTATCTGTATTCACAAATACTCATACTCCTTGTATTATTGAGAAATGTTTGAAAATTTCCGTTATTACCAATATGACGTCCTATTAATCTTTTTTTTTCTTTTATCTTAATTGGTGAGACTTTTCATTTCATTTTCTTTTTTCACGTGGAAATCTTTAAATAGAAAATTAATTATTGTAGAAAGAATTTTATCGTGGATTTTTAATTGATGGCAACTACTATAACGAAAAAAGTTTAATTTTAATAGGAAAAGGCTGTTAGATTTTTGGTTTTTTATCTATATATATTAAAATAATACGATTTTTTCAAATTTTATGATTTTGAACTTCATATGATATTCAGCTATAAATACACAAAATTTCAGGTCTGTAAGTTATATAGTTTCTGTGAACCGGCTCTGTGACGGACAGACAACGAAGCGGGACTAATAGGGTTTCGTGAGATAAACGAAATCCTAAAAAAAAAAAAGACCAATGCTTTTTTAATCTAGGAAAATATAATATAACCAGGAGCTAAAATATACAATGACTTCTTCTCAGTTACCCAAGATTCCGAAAACTGTTTTTCATCTTTAGAAACCTCAAAAACCAATATATTTTTGAGATTTAAAGACGCATTAATAAAAACAAAGTTCCTTTGGTTGCCACTGGTTTTCGGAAATGTTTCCGAGTAGTTTATATCCTGTATTAATCAGTTTTCGCATTCTGGAAGTTAGTTTTTTCGGATGCTATCAATTCTCAAGTAAACATTTTCATATCCAGCAAACATGTTTTAAAAAAGATAAACATGATAAATTAACAACATTAACATTAACGTTAATGTTAGTTTTTTGCTCTTGCGTGCATAAATTCAATTACTCAGCTGAAAATGTTTAATTGAGAATGGATAACATTGATATGGATATCTGAAAATTGATTTTCCCGTTTGAGAAAACCAGTTCATACGCTATAAAAATTACTCGGAAACGTTTCCGAAAATCAGTTGCTGCAAAAGAAACTTTGTTTTTATAAATGCTTCAATAAATCTGGAAAATATATTGGTTTCTAAAGTTTCTAAAGATAAAGAACAATTTTCTAAATCGTGGGTGACTCGAAAAAAAATTATTGTATATTTTTATTTGTGGCTATATTTTATTTTTGTAGTTTAAGAAACATTTGTCATTTTTTAAAGTGTAGCCAAGATATCATTTTAAAAGTGGGGGGCCCGGGAAGAACTGAGCAAGTGTGGGTACCTTACGTGGGGATATGAGAATTGGCGGAATTTGCTCATGATTAAATAAAAACAAAACAAAACAAAAATACACTGATTTCCGAAATGGGCTGTAGAGTCTCCAGCCCTCTCAGACCCCTCCCTGGCTACGCTTCTGGTAAAGGATAGAGCTCGTTACTCTATTATAATTTTTCGTTAACGAACATTTCAGCTAACGAATACAATTCCGGGACGAATTATGTTCGTTAGTCGAGGTATCACTTATATTTAAATTGAGGTATCCTGGTATAGTAAGAGTGCTGTATAATTTTTGGTAGTGATGCTTTTACAACTAACGAAAATAATAGCTGCCCTGTCGCTAAAAATCATTACTTTGCTTATTTTGAACAAGGTAATTCAAAAATAAATGAAAGAAAAATAAATTCCGAAATACTTTACTGCCTAACAAGCGAGAAAGAGATCAATATTTCGTGTTATTCCTCATTGTTTGTCTAAACTTGGCACAATTACCTATGAAAACATTCAGAACATTTGTTTTACTGGTTGCAAATTGGAGTCATTTTTCTTTTCGCCTTTCGTCATTAATCAGCGGCCAAGAAGGCGTCCATTAATTACGAAGAGCCATTAAAGGTTTAGTTAACGTGAGAAACATATCCTAATTTTGGACCTCCGATAGAAATTTGGTGCCAAACATTTTATTGATAAATTCCAGAAATCAGGTGTCTTAGGAACCAAACTATAAAGAATGCAACCTGAGAAGAAGTCACCAGCCGTTCCCTTTTGTATCAGAGAATTCAATAGCAAACTTTGCATGCTTTATACAGTTAGACAAGTGCCTAGAAAATTCTTACACGTTTAAAGACTGAGTTTGAATTTGTACGACTCTTTGTACTCTGCTTGTTTGCATTAAGCAGCTTTCGGAAGTTTTACTATGTGAATTTTAAATCAGTGTATCAGGATTTCAAGATTTGCATAACGCGCATTTGTTTAAGCGGTAACCAATTTGTTGGTTACCGTTTGTTTATTCATATCTCCTTTTACCGTATTAAAAAATAAAGATATCATAACGATATTCTCGTAACATAAGGACAGTTTTCATAATCTGTGCATCTCTCTCTTTTTTTCTCTTTTTTATCGACTTTTTTTTATATATATACCGCTAACCAGGCCCTCACCTGCCGGGCATGAGTGCCTAGCTTGACGAGTTAGTACCTGGACGCGGGGCGATATTCGCCTGATCACAGCATGGCTGTGATCCACCTGAAAAAAAGCCTTGTTGACATCGCTGCAGTGCTCTGCCACAGTTTTCTTTGCTTGCCGGTTCATGGTTTCTATTTAACATTGTTGAATTGGCAGATTTTTTTTTTTTTTTAAAGCAAAAATTAAAAAAAGAGAAAGGAATCGGTCTTGTAATTTAGAACCTTGATCAGGTGACGAGGCCTTCACCTGACTAGGCACCCCCCCCCCCCCCCAGAAGTATAATTCACAGGGAACTTGGAGGACTTTGAATCCACGACGGATTTTACATGCACTAGGCTTAATATTGACGAGAAATATTATTATTATTATTATTTTTTGACGAAAATAATTTTTGTTATATGATTAGTATAACTCGATGCAGTACTAAATATAAAAATTTCCACGAAAAAAATATTAAAATAACATTGTCTTGCTTATTTTGATTGAGGTAATTTAATTCTCCGTGCATTTGTTCCCACGATTTTCGCGTGCTATCAAGTTCGCCCTCACCAGGGCTTAATTTCTAACAAAAGAAGTACCGGAGCCCTAATATTCTGCAGTACTAATAATCATAGCGCCCCCCCCCCCCCCCAATCCACCGTCACTCCAATCTGCATATTTATATTTCATACATTATATGTATTTGCAAAATTTAAAGCAATTTTTTTCTTTAGCAAAATAAAAATGTTAAATATATCTATCTGCATTTACTTAGCTGTCAATTGTTCCACTTTTTAGTGATCACTCCGGCCGAATAGAAATCTTTGCCTAATTTTAAAGTTAATTAATCGCAGAATTCTGCGATTAATTAAAGTAAGGATTGTAATTCGAAAATAGTGATAACAAAAAAAAAAAAAAAAAAAAAATAGTTCGCAGCTATGCATTTTTATGAAAAAATGAATGAAATTTTCAAAAATTAATATTTATATGCTGAAGAATCGAACAAAGTTTTTCAATTTCCTATAAAAGGTGCATATCTTAAACTATAATCGATTTCTTCCGTATAACAGTCTCAAAACAATTATATTAAATTAATTATCCTTAACGTACATAAATTCTTTTGCGCGTCTTGCAGTTTCTTGGCTCAATGTATTATCGAATCGTGGCGAGACAATCTACTGCCCAAACGGCAGATCACTCCTAGCTCTTGCTCTGTCAACAACTGTTTTCTAAGCCTCTAATATCCGAGACCTCTAATATCCGTTCTTACATCTTATGCTTGCTATATATCAATAAATAACTTCAGCTGATATGTTTTCGTCTTCATTGGATATTCCCGTTTTTGCCTTCCTATGGATTCGAACTATGGGGTATTTGTTACAACGCAAACTGTACGAAAGAAACGGCCCCAAAACTATCTCAATTCATGCATTATGCATTCAAATATTTCAGCCCAACAATAATCATCATCATAATAACAGTCTTTCATGATGAGTCCATGAAAATCGGATAAAATTAAACATTTAACACCGTGGTCGGAAATATTCGATGCTTTTATAGAAAAAGGAGAATTGCTTACTGTAAGAATAACATAAAAGCAATGTGTTTTCAAATTTTACTCTTATATTTTATGTTTTCATCGAGTTTTAGATAATTTCAGGAACAGAGATATCTTATGCATGAATTCTTTTCTCTATTTTAGTGCATTATCATGGATATTTTCATGTTATTTTTACAATACAGATTATTTGTTTTAACTAATAATTATATATAAAATTTCTAATATTACTTAGCCCGAAGAGTGATATAAAAAAAAATTGAGCTCATTTCATCTCCATTTCCTACGCGTGCAATACATTATGTCACATATAGAGTTTTGATAGAAAAGACTGCAAAAGCTTCAATATGGGAGGAAAAGGAAAGGGTAATTTAGGCTTCGGTTTTTCGGAAGCGCTTGGCACTGGGCTCCGGTGAATTCCGACCAATATTTAAACATTTACCAAAAGCAGAGAAGTACCAGAGCCGGGCTCCGGCCCAATTTAAGCCCTGCCCTCTACTACTGTCCACCTGAAAGTCACGGGTGAAGATTTGAGGTTATTTTTCTTATTAGTTTATCTACCACAAACCATAATATTCTTGTTACATTTCTAAGAAATCTATGTTTGTGCATAAAAACACATATAAAAAAAGTGTCTTATACCTTAAGACCGGAAAGTATCTAAATTAAGCCGTACGCGGAGACTTAACAAAAAATTATATTTACAAAAAAATTATTTAGCACCTGTTTACACAGAAACGGGGGGGAGAGAGAGAGAGAGAGAGAGAGAGAGAGAGAGAGAGAGAGAGAGAGAGAGAGAGAGGGGGGGGGGGGGGGAGGGGGAGAGAGAGGGAGAGAGAGAGGGGGGGAGGGAGAGAGGGGGGGGGAGGGGAGGGAGAGATAGAAAGATATATATATATATATATATATATATATATATATATATATAGAGAGAGAGAGAGAGAGAGAGAGAGAGATCAATGTTTCTCGTTGTTCCCACTGTTTGCCTAAACTTGACACGATTGTCTACGAAAACATTCAGAATATTTTTTTATATTAATTCCAAATTGGAGTCATTTTTCTCTTCGCCGTTCGTCATTAATCAGCGGCCAAGGAAAGGATGAATAGGCGTGCATTAATTAGGAAGAGTCATTAAAGGATTAGTTAACATGAAAAACATCACCTAATTTGGTCTTTTGATAGAAACTCGGTGCCAAACGTTTAACTGGAAAATTCCAGACATCAAACCTAGTAGAGTAATCCTTCAACATTCGCGAATGTGAAAATGCGGAAAAACGTAACATTCGCAAGAATCTTACTAGATTATTCGCGATTTTTTTTTAAATTATTATTATCTGTTTATTTTATCAGAATTTATAGTGGTTAAAGATTATACCCCCTGTGTTTTTTAGTATGTATTTACAAATCAATTTTCAGCTGTCAACTGAGAAGGGAGCGAGTGTTGTAGGAAAGTAAAATAATAGCAGAGGAATATTCATTGCAATGTGGATATTAAAAATGTTAAGATAACGGCATCTTCAATCTATTAATTTAAAATTTGCAGGTTCTCGTAGAGATGGAGCTGAAGCTATGTGTACTATGAAAGCGTGGTTTTCGCACGAAAATAATCCAAAAATTTTCTCCATTATTGTATATAACATTATAGACTGTCTTCATCATCAAATAGCATACATAATTCAAAAACTTCATCACTTATAGTAATTTTTTATGTATTGTAAATAATCAAAATTGCACTGTCAAATATGTATATATATATATATATATATTTTAATAAACTTGTTAAGCAGGGCTTGCACAGGCTAAAGCCATATGGCAGGCCTCCCTGCTTGGTTGAATCTGAATCTGAATCTGTATTCGTTTGCTGTTGAACATTTTAGGAATAGCTGGCCTATTTATTTATTTATTTATTTATTTATTTTTTGTTTAATGCAGACTGTCCCGAGATTATGCGCGGAAATACTGTTCCCATGGTTTTCAAATTTATATGAATTTTTACTGTTTGCAGCGTACAATTTTTACTCATGTCTTGTAGATATTGAAAATTTCAGGGTCAGATATATATATTTTTTTAGACACCATGTTTTAAAAACTCTCATTGACATTTTTCCTCTTTAAAAAGTTTTTTTTTCTTCATTTTATTAAAAAATATAGTAAAGTTGCTATGGTCTTCGTGAAGTGTAATCATATGTCTCGTCAAAATTCAGTATATTTTCATAATTTGAAAAAAAAAAAATTGAAATATTGTATAATAATTTTGATTTAAACTTATTTTTATTTGCAAAATGTACCAGTGATTCCAAATTAAAAATAATGTTTGTCCATAAAAGTTTTAATCACAAAAAAAAAAAAAAAAAAAAAAAAAAAATTAGAGGCAAAGTATTTTTGTATATTGTTGGAGATAGTGTTGTATTTTAATATTATAGTGAAGTGTAGCATGAGGATGCAGTTTTCACAGATTAAATTAAGGAAAATTTTTGGATATTACCAAATGGTAATGATGTTGAATTTATGTGATACTGCCATCGTGCCATACGTCATTTTTTTTTTTACAATTTTATGACAATTTTCTACTTTTGATAATATATATATATATATAAAGATATATAATAAAAAAGAAAAGAAAAATTCCTATACTCATATAATGGTTTTCATGCAACAAAATGATGAATATCCGTTGATATATATCACCAAACCCTGTTCCTATAGACATAGACAGTTGTTTGACTAAACAACAACTTTAAAAACAAACATCGGAACAGATGCTTTGCACTCATGCACGGATGTTTGGCGATTTTTTGGTTGGCGTGAGTTTCAAGACCGTGCTAAACCAATAACTTAATACAATAGCTAAGTTGCCATTAAAGGAAAAAATCCCCTAAATTTGGCGACTTTTTTCCTTTTTATAACCAATTTAAAAAAAAAACAAACTGTGTGTGAGTGTATGACATCATAGCCCAAACATCAACTAGTATATTGTAGCCATCACAAAACTTTTTTTTTTTTGGCTATGATGTCATACACTCACGCACAGTTTTTTTTTAATCGGTTATAAAAAGGAAAAAACTCTCCAAATTTAGGGGATTTTTTCCTTTAATGGCAACCTAGCCATTGTATTAAGTTATTGGTTTGGCGCGGGCTTAAAAATCGTTCCAACCAAAAAGTCGCCAAACATCACTGCTTGAATGTAAAGCATCTGTTCATTTTTTTAAAAAATCAAATCAATTAAATGATTTAAATAGTACAAACAATTACACCAATTTAGCACATAGTTTATATATATATATATATATATATATATATATATATATATATATATATATATATATATATATATATATATATATATATATATATATATATATATATATATATATATATATATATATATATATATATATATATTGGCGCATTGGAAATCTTCATCGAAGCAACTGTGGCCGAGTGGATAACATCCGAACTTCGAATCCAGAGGTTCCAGGATCAAACACCGATATAACCGAAAAGACAATAATGGTTGTCCTCAGGTTTTTTTTACCGAATAGGCCCGTGAAGCCCGAGCTTACCCACTGACATACAAAGGGGTCCCCAAATTTACTTTTCAAAACTAATTTTTCGGAAATAAAATTTCAGTCAGGGTAAAAAATGTATTATTTTTTCTTTATTATAGGTACTAAGTTTTCACTCAGACTATTACTGACACATTTATACTCTTATTATTTTTTTTTTCAGCTGATATAATAAATGGTATAAAAACAGTGATTAAATGCAACTTATTTTCTTATTTCTTATGTTTTACATTTTAATTTCAAACCTACTATAAATAACAGAAAAATTAATCTGTATAATTATATTTTGTTTATATTCATAAAGAGTGGAGAAATGATATAAAATATGGAAAATAGGTTATTTAAATAAAGGAGAAAGTAATTAGCATTCAGGTGATACCAAATTTCTGTTTATAAAATAGAAGTAAAATTGTGTTGCAGCCAAGCATAAATTTACGTCAAATATTTGTTGTCCCTGCATTGTTCATAGCACTGGCAAATCCTGCAATTTGTAAAGCATAAAATATATTTTGAAGTTCAAATACTCGCACCTGTTCCATATTTGTAAATTCATTTACAAAATGAATTTGTTATGTATAATTATGTATATAATAAAATATTTTTCATATGTATAGAGGTAATTAGTTTTCGTTTAACACATTCGGGACCATGGTATCATATATGCAACCTCTAAAAGAGTATACAGAATTTGTTTTTGGCACCAGTAAAAAATAAAAGTAATATCTGCTTTCTCATATTAGAGCATTTTTGTGATAGTTTAAGTAAAGGTAGCTTTTTTAAAAAAAGTGGTGCCAAACGAATAAAATTTGTGTAAAAGCCGCCGGTTCCGAAGGGGTTAATATTAAAAGTGTTGTTTACTCGAAATTTTGACGGTAAAATTTCAAATTGTTGAGGAATAATTGGCAGAGTAAAAGGGGGGCCCCCTGTGTGACGTCGAGCTTCCTCTACTTCTAAGTCTTAAGCGGGCCCACGTTGTCCTTAATTTCTTTCATCTTCTAAAATTTCTAGGACTGTCATAATTTATATACACTTTATTTCCGTTTCTGAAACTGTCGTAATATATTCAGATAAAGTATGTAATCGTCATTTCCTGTTCCAGAAATATTTTTGGATAGTATATAAGCTGTACTGTACTGACTGAGGATTCAATCAGTCGGAATGAACTTTTGGTGCTGTAAGTTTGGTTCGCTAATAAACCATTTAGTTCTAACTCTTGCGAATCCTTATTCCAACATCTACGCGATAATATATATAAGAGCAAAATATTGTTAAGGAATCGTTGACGATGAAAACTTATAATGTAAGATAAATAAATTGATTTACTTCAAACATACAGCTTTATAGAATGCATGTACATGATCTGGCACTGATGATATAAGCATCGCATATTTCGAACAAATCATCGACTTTCGGCACCCTCCTCTTAGATGACTGCAACCATAATGAAATGACAATCTATTCCTATTATGCGGATTCTAAATTTCATGTTTCGTTGAATTCTGCGTACAAAAACGGAATATATAAGCAGAACATAAATTAAATGATTTAAATAGTACAAGCAATTACACCGATTTAGCAAATAGTTCTTTTTTAAAATATATATATGTATAACGATAATATTGTTAGGGAATCGTTGACAGTGAAAATTTGTAATGTAGGAAAAAGAAATTTACTTCAAACATACAGCTTTTTAGAATGCATGTACGTACATGATATGGCACTGGGGATATAAACATCGCACATTTCGAACAAATCATTGAATTTCGGCATCCCCATCTTAGATGACCGCAACCAAAATTGAATGACAATCTATTCCTATTATGAGGATTATAAATTTCATGTTTCGTGGAATTCTGTGCACACAAACTGGAGATAAGCATAATATAATCATAAATCGAATATATCGTCGATTTACGACAGCGTTTTTTTGGTCCAAAAACTAATCGGCACCAGTTCACATAAGGATAAAACTTCATATGAAATTTCATTCTACTCTACACTGTAGCTCGTGCGCTAGAGTCCTCACAAAATTTGTGTCACATACAGACACACAGACTTACGGACTGGCATGAAAAAAAAAAAAAGTTGAAAATTGTACGTCTGTTACATTAAAATTATACTATTCGCAAAAATCCAATACAAGACAATGTAAAAAAAATCATCGTTATTATTTCACTGAAAAAATTAATTATATCGTCTGTTATTATGATATGATTCATTTCCGTAATAAAATAAGTACATTTTAAGTTGGCAACATTTTATCTTTTGTTGGTATTTACTGAAAATTCCAATTGAAAACGTAAGCCTAGCTTTGGAAATTTCAGAACTTGATATCGATATTTAGACTATTTTTCTGTTTAATAACTATTTCTCCGGAAACATCTTATCCAAAAAAGATTTATCAGTAGATTATAGGATTGCTGTAATTAAACAATTTTAGTATACAAATTCGGTTTTTAAATTCAGTAATACGGAACTAATAGGACGCCATCTTAAATAAGACGTAATCACCATGACAACCTATAATCATTACCTATCATGGGATATCATTGAATTAATTACGTATAATAGGATTTAATAGAATGAAGAAAACTTTTATTAATATCTTTTTAAGTTTTGATTCGATTTTCATAAAATTTTAAATGAAGCGACAAAATTCTGCAACGATTCTATATATTAAATTTCAAACCATTCGGTTGGGTAACTTTTGCGCTGCTACATGCGGACAGACGAACGGACCAGACGACGACTATAGGTGCTGCGTATTTATATAATTACGAACGCACCTAAAATGAGTCGAGTCGATCAAGATCTTCTAAAACGTATAAATCCGTTGAAAACCAGAAATTGAAATTTTTCGTGAATCCAATACTTTCATCTAGCATAGAAAGAAGAAAGTAAAAAATCATTATTTTGCTTATTTTGACTCAGGTAATCCTAATAATATTATAAATCTGATTGTGTGCAAATGTTAGGCTGAAGCCAGCGCCAACATGAAGCATTTAATGATCCTGTATCTTTGCATATAGGTTAATTATAACCCTCATTTGAACATAGGCTGGTTTTTGTTTATTTTATTTAAATATTTTTCTTAATAATTCAAAATTTCGTTATTTTTATAGAGAATGAATGGACATTTTTTCGTATAATATTTTAAAATGGTTAAATTTACTTTACCGTTGCTAATACTTTATCGTTGCCAAAACTAATTCAAAACCCTAAATAATAATTTTTACTCAACAATTTAGTCTCAATTGAAAATTTTTCACGTGAAAAATGAAAATGAAATAAAAAAAATCAACGAATTAAAAAGAAGATTAAATAATAGTATTAGAAATAAAACGTACTTTTTTTAGTTTTTGATAATAATACAAGGTTTTAATATGCGTAACCATAGGAAACAGGTGAATATTGAATATGACGTCAAATATCGAAAATAAAGCGGATATGCTTTGATTGGTGAAATAAAATGATCTTGGGTTTTTTTCTACACTTTTTTTCTTTTTTTTTTTTTTCTTTTGTATGGTAACAATACTCGGCGTTTTACAGTCTGCTCACGGCTAATATAACTATACCGTATTTTTTATTTAAATTTTAAAAAAGTAAAAAGAAGTTTCAAAAGAAAATGGTTAGCAAATGTCAATAATATGCTCCGCAAAATTATCCATGTCGAAAATGATGTCATGGATAGCGAGAAATAGTTATTTACATTCTTAAAACTAAAAGAAATAACTTGATTACCTAAAAAAATGACGAATGTTAATAATTCCATTTTTGTTGATAAAACCTAAAGATTTAACATTATTTCGTTAAAGTAACATAATTTCTCCTATGCCAGTATTGAAATTAATTGCCTGGAAAAGAAAATTAACAAGAATCAAGAATTATGTCATTAAAAAGGGATTTCTCTGGGGAAAAAGAGACGTCATATTTGAAATAAAACGGGAATTTTCCAATAAGATTTAAAATGAGTGTGAATAAATTCCTTACATTAATAATACAAGGATCAGTAAGTATAGAAAGTAGATGAGTTTCACGCCATTTTTATAACGAAAAATTTAAATGTTTGTTTTTCTATACTGATTATTGAGCATGTGTATCCGTTATATACAGATGAGAGTTTTCTGCTAAAAATCACATCATAATTTTAAGAAAAAGAAAATGAACACGAATCTATTATATTAAAATCTGACCGCGTGTTTGTATTTCGCAACTACTTCTAGACTATCGAACGCAACGCGATTTACTTAATACCAGTTATCATTGATCCGAGGATGTCACAGAAACTCTCAGAACTTAAAAAATTAAATTAAATGACATTTTTTTTTATAAATTTTAACGAAGTTTCTCTAAAAACGGAAAGTAAATTACTCCATATTTGTGCATAAAAAAGGAGAAATAAAACAGATCAGTATATTTTTTACACCATTTTCTCATTAAAACTGAAAAACAGATTTATTATGAATTATTATTATGAATTATTTTCACTTTGAACAGATGGTGAAAACAAAATCTTGATTTCATTAAATTATCCGAAAAATAAAAACACATTTTCACATATTCAAACTTCATGAATCAATTTATTCTGGAGAACAAAAATTGCCTGTCAACATACTGTCATTTAGAAAACAAGATTTGTTTCAGCTATACGTTGAACCAAGGAGGTAGAATTGAATTTAAAGAACAAGCATATACTATTTCCAATTTATGTTTTTTTGAAGGATGGCTGTTAAAACGTTTCACAAAGGCCTTAAAAGTAAAATTGTTTATCAGGTACAATTGACATTTATTTTTACCCAATTAGTCTATTTCCACGATTTTATTTGGCCCTCCTTTTTGCATTGGTTGCAATTTCATTTTATCGATTATTTGGCACCAAATTTCACTTTTTTAAGAGAGGGTCAAGGTCCCTATAACAAAAAATACTGTATTGTCTCCTATGAAATGTGATAAATAGTTAGTTAATTATTAAGGTTTTTAGTTATCGGGAGTGAATTATTTTGCTTAATTAATGTATTTATTCTTCTTTTAATGTTGCGTGAACGAAGTCACGGGTAACAGCTAGTTTAAGATAAAAAGCATATTTCCAAAACAATTTACTGTCCATTTACAGAACAACACAGAAAAAAAGATCAATATTTCTTGATGATCCCCATTGTTTGTCTAAACATGACACAATTGCCTATGGAAACATTTAGATTATTGTTATATTTGTTGCAAATTGGAGTCATTTTTCTTCTCGCCGTTCGTCATTAATCAGCGGCCAAGAAAAGGATGAATAGCAGTCCATTAATTACGAGGAGTCATTAAAGAATTCGGGAACGTGAAAGGCTTCACCTAATTTAGAACTCCGATCGAAAGATGAATGTTCTGTAACAGGAGACAGGAATTCTAGGTCGTCTAGCAGTGTGAAGGTCTAGATTAACTATGCCGAACATACCTACAATGAAGAGTCGTATGCATAACAATAAGTTTGGTACCAAGAAACAATACGAGAAAAGAAAACACATCGTTATCGTATGGAGAGCACTAGATTCCAGATCTTGATCATCGCGATTATAGATACTGATATGTATTGGTAATAGTAAACACACTGGACGTGAAAGAACAGTGATAAAATTTTTTTTTACTATATTTAGTACCTAATAAAATGAATAAATTGCTCTTGACGTTTGCTAAATCAATCGGGAAATAAAATTGATGTTTTTGAAATAACGTTACAGTTCCTTTTGCCGATGAAATTAAATATGTATAGGTTGGATAGAACAAAATATATTTGTTTAGTGAAAACCCACGGATCAATTCCGGAAAAGAAAACACTTATTATCATTCGTCGGTACCATTCCGAACTATCGAATGTGAAAAAATGCATTTTTCATATTTTATGCCAATCTTTTATATTGTGTATGACGCGTACGTTGCCAAATCGTCACTTTTCTAGCTTAATTAGAACTTACTTGAAACTTAGAAAATGCAAATTTCAAACTATCGAATTTGCACATTTTTTCAAAAAATTACCATGTCAAAGTGTCGAATACGGCAAATTCGATACTTCGCCGTAAATTTTTGTATTTTTTTTACTTTTTTAACCATTTGTACCATGTCAAACTATCGAATTTGAAAATAGTCACTTTGTAGGAAGGCAAAGATCTAAAACTTTTAATTATGGATTCAAAATTAACAGAATTGACGCATGTTTTTTATGTTAGTATAGAATGTTTTCTACTAAAAATGGAATGTGTAGCATTAATAGTTCATCTACAGGGACACTCAAAATAATACTTTTACATTACCCTCAATTGGGGAAAAAACGTTCGCGGTGTATTTTAATGATGTTAATCTATTTCAACAATATAGAAATTGACATGCATATCTAAAGTGCATTAAAACATTTTTCATTTAGAAGATAGTATGCAAATCATTTATCATTTATTTACAGGGCCACTCAAAAGAATTCGGTTACGTAATGGCGTACGGGAAAATGTTTGAAGCGTAATTTAATAATGTTACAATACTATTTCAAACAAAATGAAATTGATATACGTAATTGAGGTACACTACAAGATGCTTACTGTAGAATATGACGTGCATGCTTCTAATCGTTAATTTACAGGGGCACACAAAGTAACTCGGTTACGTAATGGCGTAAGGGAAAATGTTTGAAGCGTAATTTAATAATGTTACAATACTATTTCAAACAAAATGAAATTGATATACGTAATTGAGGTGCACTACAAGATGCTTACTGTAGAATATGACATACATGCTTCTCATCGTTAATTTACAGGGGCACACAAAGTAACTCGGTTACAATGTTTTGTATTAGCGATAATTGATGGAAACCGTTTTTAATTATGGTATGCTTCCTTAAGTTTAACTCTTCGCATACTATGTGGTGTGTAAAAGTTCCACAGATAGTACTATACAGGGCTACTCAAAAGAATTTGTAAGCATTAATTCGTATGCGTGCTAAATTACATAAACGAGGTTTTTAATTCTTTTTCGGAATTTTGAGCGGAATTTTATTTTTCTAAGAGATGTTTGTAGAATATAAATAAATTCATAATATACACAAAGTAAGGGCTACACAAAGTACTGGATGCATTGCGGGCTATGTATGATAATTTCAGAATGTGTGTTTTAAACAGTGTTATGTGATTTTTGCCTGAATTAAATTTTATCATATTATGTGACGCGTATAAATATGTGCATATAATATACAAGACTGTACAAAAGAATTAGAGTAAACTTTCGTCTATTGACGGAAATTTCTGAACTGTGTTATGCGTTTTAAAATTAAACTAAATTTTCAAACACTATCTAGAAGATATACAAATCTACAGATCATATACAGGGCTTCACAAACGAATTCGATTATTTTTCCGTCTATAGACGGTAATTGCTAGACGGTTATCATTTTATAATAATGCCTTTTACTAAATTATTTACTAAAATATCTTCTCTCACCATATTAAATGTTGAAGTTTCGTTAGAGTAATCTGGAAGCGTTGGAAAATGGTTCATAATCTATGATTGACGCATGATGTTTTTTTTTTCTTATTTAAATTTTTAGTACGATTTCTTTAATCGTGACAACTCGGTAATTTAATTTTTTTTCTGCTGGTTTTTGTTTTAAGAAACTTTAATTCTAGAATACACTTGTATTTCATCAAATTTAAAATCGTCTGCGGTAGTTAATAACTTATTTCTTAAATCTGGTTGAGTTTGTTAAATTTTATTCCAATCATTTCTATCCTCTGTAATGTAACGAAAATGGCAAAAAGGATTTTATTAAAAAAATATCAAGAAGAAATTAACATTGGAATTAAAGACGTCTGTATATCGAGTTCGCCGTCGTCATCTCGACTCCGAGATAAAAACGATATCTTCTTTAACACAGGTATTTATTCTATTTTTAATATTCTGCTATTCAGCGTAATTAATTTGAATTCGAATGTTGTTTTAATTTTGTATATTGTGTCTTCTTTATTTAGATTGGAATATTCACCCTGTACTCGATTTAAATTTGATTAGACCACCCCCTTCAACACTGATATCCAATGCGGAGAATGAAAAAAGTAAACAATTCCTTTATTTACAGTGTCTCACAAAAGTGATGGGACACTTGTGCTTTATAAAAAGAAACTGCAATAAAATAAATAAACAAACATGTGCAAAAATTTTTTGGGTGTGTTTCATATTTAAAGTTAGTAACAATTATTACATAACATACATTTTGTCAAAATATTAAAATATTAATTTAGTAAAAATACAATTGTTCAGAACGGAGCAAAAAATGGCTCACATAAGTGATGGGACACTTACTTTTCCATCAAATATTTATCCAAAAATTTTACTTTTTAAAAGGTTTTAATATTTTGTTGGATTTCCTTTTACTTTTAAAACATGATTTAATCTTTTTGGGATGGATTCGACTATTTTTTTTGTGATTTCTGGAGTGATTTTACCCCATTCTTCTTGAAGCACCGATTTTAGTTGTTGTTTTGAAGAAATGGTGTGTTTGCAAATTCTTGATTCCAATTCTTGCCAAATATTCTCTATGGGATTTAAGTCTGGAGATTGTGGTGGTGTTTTTATTATTTCGGGACAGTTATATAGCAGCCAGAGTCTAACGTTCAGAGCAGTGTGCTTGGGGTCATTGTCCTGGTAGAATTTAAAATCGTTATGAAGGTTCAATTTTCGTGCTGAAGATTTCAAATTTTGCTTTAAAATATCAATATACTTGTACTGATCCATTATACTGTCAATAAAAACAAGATTACCAACTCCAGCGGACGACATACACCCCCATACCATAACTCCTCCTCCACCATGTTTTACTGTTGGTACCAAGTTCTGTTTGCGAAGTTCTTCCCTGGGTTTTCTCCACACCAAGATTCTACCGTCAGAACCAAATATATTAAATTTACTCTCATCAGCAAATATAACTTTATTCCAGTAATCAGAATTCTTATTTATGTTGTATTTTGCGAAAGCTAGTCTGAGTTTTCTATTCTTTTCACTTACGAAGAATTTTTTCCTGGCTACTCTACCGTGATATCCAGCAGATCGAATTACCCTTCTAATAGTTTCAGGATTAACAATTATTCCATATAATGCTTGTAAATCAGCAGCAACTTTTGAAGCACTAATTCTTGGATTTGTTTTAATATTTCGAACGATAATTCGCTTTATTCCATTGGATAGCTTTGATGGTCAGCCAGGTCTTCTTTTATCCTGAACCATATGATTCTTTTTATATCGTTTAATGATATTGAAAACTGTTGAACGACTCAAGTTAACTGTTTCAGCAGTTTTTCTAATAGATTTTCCACGTTCAATATGCAAATTAATAACTAATTTTCGAATTTCAGGCGAAGTTTCTTTTCGTTTAGCATTCATGACTACACAGAGCTAAAAAACACAAAAATTCCAAAACAAACTGGAGAGAAATACTGCAGACGATTTTATAAATTATTGCCAATTGCTTTTAAGTAAAAATAAAACCCCAAAAAATATTTTTATTGCTTATTTCAGACGATTTTTGTTGCATATATAATGGTGTCCCATCACTTATGTGAGCTATTTTTTGCTCCGTTCTAAACATTTGTATTTTTATTAAATTAATATTTTAATATTTTGACAAAATGTATGTTATGTAATAATCTTTACTAAATTTAAGTATGAAACACACCCACAAAAAAAATGTGTACATGTTTTTTTAATTTATTTGATTAGTTTCCTTTTGTAAAGCACAAGTGTCCCATCACTTATGTGAGACACTGTATTTATCTTGCTATGTTTTGTATTCTTCGAATACTAATAATATTTTACGTTTATTTTAGGTATTGAAAACTGCAAATTATCTAACGTTGGAGAAAAGTACAGAAATATTAATAGTTTTGATGTTACTTTTAAAGCAGCTGAAAAAAATTTTACAGATCAACAGGCTTCAAACTTTTCTTTGCATAATGGTAAGTGGCTCATTAAGCCAGACAAACGTTTATTTATAAATTTAACGCGTTTTTCTTGATTTTATCATTTTTTTCTGTTAGATTTATATCCAACCTCATCTGATAACACTGATTTAGACCCAACATTTTCTCCAAGTCACACCACTGAATCAGATGGCAGCTATATCGACCAAGGTATTATTTAATTAATTTTAATTGTATATTGTTTTTTATGGCTCAGACAGTAATCTTTTTATTATTGCTAGGTTTTATTAACCATTGGGAAAAGGGTTGATACTTTCGGTCGAGAATGGACCAAATGATGTACGCACTTTACTCTTTAAACCGTTTTTAATGAAATTCTGTAACTTTAGAAGAATTTTTTAAGCATTTTTAACGAAATTGTGTAATTTTAGAAGAATTTTTTAAGCGTTTTTAACGAAATTCTATAACTTTAGATGAATTTTTCTCTGAATAGTCAATAGAAATGCATAAAATCGTTACAAAAATTTTAAAGTTACAAAAAGGATAGATGCAAATTATCAGATATGAAAAAAAGCCGAATTCAAAAATTGACGTCGAATGAGAAATCGTCTTATGAAGTAAAAAATGTGGTCTTCAACTTTAATTTCCTCAAAATACTTTTAGCTCAGATATCATTCTAAACAACAGTTAAAGCAATACTTAAATTTTTCTTAGGGGATGGTCTACAAATAGAAATTGTACCAAACTTTAAAAATGTCAATGCTAACACCTAAAATTGGCATCCTATTTCAATATTGGCGTTTATTTGTATGGCTGGCTTACTATTTTTTGTTAGCTTGGCTTGACAGAACGACCGTCCTGCTTGATTAATAAGATTCTATTTTGACTTGTAATTTTATCACAATGCTCACAGGACAAAAATATCCCGTCCGTTTATACCTTCGTTACAGTATATTAAATAGGGTATGTATTCCGGGCTTCCCGCATTACATAAGGTAAAGCTAGGAGAGTCTGCGCGCAATTCAAAAGAATAGCAATAAAAAATCTAAATATTAATTTTTTGCTAAACTATTCATGAATAATTTTTACTTCATTTGTTTTTTATGCATTTCCATTGCTATTTTGTTGTTATGTTGCAATTTAATAGAACAGTTGTAATAAAACCAAGAAAGTTATTTTGCGCAATCTGTCCTTACAGGGTTGGTGTGATTGCGCACATGGGTACGAGAGATGGTTACTAATAATAACTACAATTAAATTGTTAACAATAATAATTACACTTAAATGACATTGCTGTAAGGTTTTTGTGAACAAAGTTTATTGTATTGGGAGTGAATATTTCAACCTAATGCTTAAAGATTCAGAAAAAGGAAATAATTTTAAAAATGATTAAAAAATTTTAATTAAAGGAAAAAAAAATAAAGAATCTGAAAAAGCAAGTCCAGATAAGATTACAAAATAAAATTATGTAACTTAATAACACGTTTAACTTAAAATTAGTCCATTTTTATTTTTCAATTTTTATGCAAATTTACCAATAAGCTGCGTAATCTCTCCTAGCATTTAAACTAATGGGAACAATGCGCCATCTCTCCTAAGTAGCAGATACGCAAACCCTCCAATTTTGGTAGGAGAGATTGCGCGGCCTTTTATTTAAACATGGCCGCTACTAAAACGAACCGTTGATGTTCACATTGTTAGTCTAGAATAGTAGCTAATGAAAAATCGTTTAAGTTTAAAATATTTTGTACTATTGACATTGTATAGAAATTCTGATGAACAGCTATGAAAATTCAAGCACTTACTTTGGGAAAACAAAACAAAATAGCAATAATTTATCTTAGACGCTCAAAGCAATCAACGTGCACTTTCAAATAGACACTCCACTACTGTTGTTCTACAAATACCTGGAGTCTCTGCGCTCTCACTCTACTCCTTCCCCCCGAACCTTTATGTGCGCAATCTCTCCGTCTGCGACATCTCTCCTGTCTTTACCTTAACATAGGTGAAAATCATTTTTTTTTTAATTCTAGTAGATTTTTTTTATATTTAACTTATATATTATACATAAGGTAAAGCTAGGATAGTCTGCGCACAATTCAAAAGAATAGCAATAAAACATCTAAATATTAATTTTTTGCTAAACCATTCATGAATATTATTTACTTCATTTGTTTTTTATGCATTTCCATTGCTATTTTGTTGTTATGTTGCAATTTAATAGAACAGTTGTAATAAAACCAAGAAAGTTATTTTGCGCAATCTGTCCTTACAGGGTTGGTGTGATTGCGCACATGGGTAGGAGAGATTGTTACTAATAATAACTACAATTAAATTGTTAACAATAATAATTACACTTAAATGACATTGCTGTAAGGTTTTTGTGAACAAATATTATTGTATTAGGAGTGAATATTTCAACCTAATGATTAAAGAATCAGAAAAAGAAAATAATTTAAAAAACGATTAAAAAATTTTAATTAAAGGAAAAAAAAATTAAAGAATATGAAAAAGCAAGTCCAGATAAGATTACAAAATAAAATTATGTTACTTGATAACACGTTTAACTTAAAATTAGTCCATTTTCCATTTTTTATTTTTTTATGCAAATTTACCAATAAGCTGCGTAATCTCTCCTAGCATTGAAACTAATGGGAACACCGCGCCATCTCTCCTAAGTAGCAGATGCGCAAACTCTCCAATTTCGGTAGGAGAGATTACGCGGCCTTTTATTTAAACATGACCTCTTCTAAAACGAACCGTTGATGTTCACATTTTTAGTCTAGATTAGTAGCTTATGAGAAATTGTTTAAGTTTAAAATATTTTGTACTACTGACATTGTATGGAAATTCTGATGAATAGCTATGAAAATTCAAGCACTTACTTTGGGAAAAGAAAACAAAATAGCAATGCCTTATCTTAGACGCTCAAAACAATCAACGTGCACTTTCAAGTAGACACTCCACTACTGGTGTTGTACAACTACCTGGAGTCGCTGCGCGCTCACTCTACCCCTTCAACCCGAACCTCTATGTGCGCAATCTCTCCGACTGCGTCATCACTCCTGGCTTTACCTTATATATATTACATACACAATACGAAAATACATTTTTATATAAAGAATATTAATTATGTATTCAAAGAAATTTTTGTAATTTATTAAAACTGATACTTTCGTATTAGCCGCGTGCCCGAATTTAATAGCCAAATAAATCACCAAATGTTACATTAGACATTAATTAGACTACTTAGACCTACTTACTTAGACTACTTACATTAGACATTATTTTTAGAGCCATAAAAAATGGAGAGAGTTTTCAGACACAGTTTTAGATACAGTTTTCAAATAAATTGTAGTTAAAAGAATATTTTTTCGCCTATTCGACGTTATAAAAATTGAAATTGTTCTGTGCCTAGAAGTTAAAAAAAAAAGTAGTAAAATCAGCATTTATTGATCCGTTGTTGCCACTGTCAATATGACGCCAGTGTTACTCACGGATATATTTTTGCTCTATAATATAAAATTTTCTTAATGTTCAAACGAAAATTCGAGTTCGGCTTAATCTCTTTTCTCGTTTTCTTTATGTATAATATTAAATACTCTACAGTATGTTTCAAAAGTGTCTTGACATTTTCATGTAAAAACGTTTTATAATGATTCCTTTGTTTCTCAGGTTATTTAAGAAATGTATAAAGGTACATTCCTAAGTTGAATGTGTGGATGGGAATAACTAAAACAAAGATCTATGGACCTTTTATTTTCTCGGAGCCAACAGTTACAGGAAACATCGACCTTGATATGCTGCAATTTTTTTTTCAGCCACAATTAGAAAGTGATGGTATTGTTTTCTAGCAAGACACTGCACCATCCCATTTCGCATGAATTGTTCAAGACAACCTGGATGAACAATTCCCCGATAGGTGGATAGGTCGCGGTTGTGGGCGCCGCTGTCTCCTGACTTAACATCCCTTAGACTTTTTTGTGTGGGAGTTCATAGAGTCGAAGTGTACGCAGTGAAGATCCACACAATTGAAAAAATAAATTAACGAATAACTGACGCAGCAGCACAAATAACACCACATATGCTAGCAGATGCTTTTCGCGTCACCCATGAAAGATGGAGCCTAGGCGTAGACTTACAGGGCAACCACATTGAAATGTATTGATTATACCTTGTACTTCTTATTTGTACTAACAAGTTCTTTATTAAAAGCACTTTGAAGGAAAATGCCAAGAAACTTTTGAAACACCCTGTAAATGATTGTTGTTTTCATTATTATAATTATTAATTTTTATGTTTTTTTAGGAGCTGGAAAATCTAAAATCACAATTCATAAGAAAAAGAAACCCACGAAGGTTATAAGTAAAAAAAAAGTTCATTTCCGTTCAGAACTAGACCATTTCCAGGCTCCTGCAAAATGTGTGAAAAACATTGGTTTAGAACATACTTTTAGCTCTTCCGCCAACAAAAATAACAAGGAATGCTGTCCTGCTACAAATAGCTGTAGTTCACATGATTCTACGTTAGATGAAATTATCGAGCCTGTGAAACGGTACAAGTCCAATCCCCATAAATGGAGAAAAAACGTAAATAAAGCCAAAAGATTAAAAGGTGCAGCATATGAAACTGAAAACCGTAAAATAATTTCTGCCAAACCAATGAGAAGACCTACTTGCATAAATAATAGAAAACATCAATGTTGTGCAAAATTTCCAGAAAAGAAAAGAAAGATTATATTTGATAATTTTCATTCCCTTGACTCATTACACAAGCAAAGGGAATTCTTTGTTAGGCACATCACTCGGAAAAAACCGAAAAGACATAGTAGTGAAATATCTAGAAAAGAATTCACAAAAACATACACATTTACTTATGGCAACGAGAAACACATTGTTTGTAGAGCCTTTTTTCTAGATACCCTTGGTATTAGTGAGGGACTAATTAAGGGAGCATTTAAAAAAATTAACAAGACTGGTGTCATAGAGTCTGATAATAGAGGGGGGTGCAGAAGAAAAAAAAATCCAGGAAGTAACCCACGGATCAACTTGAATGATGGTGAAGATTATGTGAAACAGCACATCCTTTCATTTCCTGCTGTGGAGTCACATTATTGCCGCAAATCAACTGATTTTAGATTTTTAGATGCAAATTTAAATATAAATATCATGTATCGACTGTATAAGGTAAAATGTAAAGCAGAAGGTAGAAAAGAACGATGTTATGAATCATATAGGAAAACATTTAAATCCTTCAAATTAAAATTCCACCAGCCCAAAAAAGATTTATGTAAAGTATGTGCCACTTTTGAGGCGAGCTCAGAGGCGGAGAAAAATACAAACAGAGAAGAATTTGATCAACATCAAGAAAGAAAAGAAGCCGCAAGAATGAAAAGGAACGAAGACAAACTCTCCGTTTTAGGAAGTGAAAAAGTACTGGCTTTCAATTTTGATCTGCAGTCAGTTTTATCAACTCCAAAAGGAGCTGCAGGACCTTTTTTCTATGTTCGAAAATTGGCCATCTATAATTTAACTATTTATAATTTGGAAGATTCGAGTGTTCAATGCTATATGTGGGATGAAACCGAAGGAAGAAGAGGCAGCATTGAAATTTCATCTTGCATATTCAATTACATTATGGCCCATTCAGAAATAGAGCACGTAAAAATGATGTCGGACAGCTGTAGTGGCCAGCAAAAAAATTTCCATTTTTCTGCTATGTGTCTTCATGCTGTCAAAGTACACCCAACGTTATCCACCATAGATCACGTTTATTTTGAGCCCGGGCACTCGTACATGGAATGCGATTCCATTCACTCAAAAATAGAGAAAAAAGCAAAAAATACTCCTATATATACACCTGAAGAATGGGCACAGCTTGTGAGAATGGCTCGCACGAAACCTAGTCCTTATAATGTTATTAGATTACTTCATGATGACTTTCTCAATTTTAATTCACATGAGGCAAAATTTGAAATAGAAAAGCAACATAAAAAAAAGTCCAAAAAAAATGGAGACAGTAATGAGGAAAAAGAAATAAACAATCACAGAGAAAATGAGCAGACATATAAATTTAGTGACGCTGTTGGGTTTCAGTACCGAAAAAGCAACGAAAACAAAATATTTATGAAAACACGAATACAAGATGAAAATTTCATTGAATTATACATTAAAAAACGAAAAGGAAAACTAAATAGCAAACCAGTCAAACCATACCAGCAACGTCTACCAATTTCAAACGAAAAGAAAAAAGATCTTTTGCTGTTATGCACCCACAATTTAATACCAAGATCCTATCACGATTTCTACAATTTACTACCAACTTCTTCCACTGCACGCGATAATTTAGCAGAACCTGATTGGAGTGACATTGAAGAAGAAATTGATTAAGATTAATTTAGTTGATAGAACTGAAGATAGAATTGAATTTCACAATTCAAGTTAATATTAATTTTTGCTACATTTTATAAAACTTATGTAACGTTTGAAAATAAATTATTTTGTTCTATTAAATTAGTATTTACTTACAAATAATTCACTAAGGAAAACTGTTATGCGTTTGATAGTGAATATGTAAATATAAATAAAATACTAAAAAAACAATTCAAACTATCGTGTATGGCACAATCGCTACTTTGATGCAGGGAACCTTGAAAAAGTACATAACAGCTTAGTGATTCAACTAACGAATGTATTCTTTGTCGATTAAAGCAATGAAATTGTAAATTTCGGTGTCAATATTAAATAGTACAGATTAGGAAAACTATAACAATCAACAACTTCAGCATTCCACTGATGTTGAATCCACAATAAAAACATTTTCTCGCTCTCCACACAAAAGTTTTAATATTCTTATTCGATAGTTTGACATAGTAGTGTCGCATTTCACTATAAAATTTAAATTGTTATATATATTATATTGTTATATTAATTGATTATACAATTAGTCATGTCAATTGATATAATTATTGATGATTAATTTTCAAAAAAACATCAAACTGATTGATCGGAAATTGGTGCAAATGTACAACTTTATGTACAGTGAATTGAGTTTAAAAATGCTGCTCTGCAAAATATAAAGAAAAAACATACGTCAACAACAGACTATGAAACGCTTTCTAACGCATCCAGAACACTGTAAGGAACACTATTTAAAAAAGGCAAAAAAAGATATCAAAGTGAAACCGCGATTTCGGAAATTAATGTCCATATCCGGAAAAGTATTCGAAATCTTTTGATTATCCTTACACGCGATCAATAGATATGTAGCTTAGTTACAAAATGCATAGCACAGTCAAAAATTTACCTTCACCAATTTCTATAATTAAACGGAAGTGTACTCAAATTATTTTGTAGAGACTTGTTTATTATCTGCAACTTTATGTACAGTACACATCATGTAGCTTACTGTACTGTACTAAGGCAAAATTTAATTCAGGTGAAAGACGCTTAACACTATTAAAAACACACTTCCAGAAATTACCATTTATAGCCGACAATATATCCAGTTCTTTGCGTAGCGCTGTATATTATGAATTTACTTATATACTACGAATTACTAAATATAATTTGGCCCGAAATAGCATAACTTAACCAAAAAATACTTTTAAGGCATACCCACCCATACAGAGTAATGCTTACAAATTCTTTTGTGTAGCCCTGTATATGATCCACAGAATTGCTATAAGCCACGTAGTATGCAAATAGGTCAACTTAAAAACGCATACCATAACTTAAAACGCACTTCCAGCAATTACCGCTAATATAGAGCACTATAATCTATATCTCTCGTGTATACCAGTAAATAAACGATAACTGTCATGCCTTGTCATATTGCACAGTTAGCATTTTGTAGTAAACTTCAGTAATGCGTATAATTTCATCATGTTTCAAATAGTGTAACATTATAAATATACGCTTCAAACAATTTTGCACCGTATATTATTATGTAAACTGATTTTTTTGAGTGATCATGTAAATAAATGATAAATGATTTGCACAACATATTCTACATAAAAAATATTTTAATGCACTTTATAAGTGCATATCAATTTCATTATAGTTGAAATAGTGTAACATCATTAAAATACACCGCAAACTTCTTTTTCCCCATTGAGCGTAATGTAATAGAATTCCTTTCATTTCCCCTGTAAATCAACTAACAAGAACAAAAAATAATTCGTCAAGCATACATTATGAAACGTTTTACAACACATCCAGAAAACGTTAACGAAACTTCGCCGTTAAATAAGGTGAAAGAAGATACGTAATTGAACAGTTTAGAACACATTTAACACATTGAAATATCCAGTGTTCAAAAATACCTTCCATTGTCAAAAAGGTAATCGAATTTTTTTGTGCAGCCCTGTATATGATTTATAGATGTGGATATTTAATACATGGAGGATGAAATATAGTTCAGTTAGAAAATTCACATTTAGCAATTTTCGCGAATCGATTGAAATCACTCGAAATATTTTGTGCAGCTCTGCATATTATCTGAAGTCTTTTGTACACACCACATATTAAGCTAAAATGCAACTTAAAACTCACTCGCAGCATTTACCAACCGTAAATGACAATGTATATTTTCCTTTGCGTAGCCCTGTATATGAATTTATTTATATTCCACAAATTTCTATTAGCCTACTAAATATAGTTCAGCAGAAAAATGCGTAACACAATTAAAAACTACCCTTAAGCACTTCACTCCCATAGTCTGTAATGATTACGGATTCCCTTGTGTAGCCCTGTATATGAACAACTCAGTTTATAAACACACACGTACTATGAAAAAAACTTAAAAACGCAAAACCAAAGTTGAAAACGCACTTATCACACATAGACTGTAAATATCGCACATGTACTGTAAGTAATATATTTTGTGTGTCCCTGTAAATAAACGCAATGCACGCAAGAGAGCTATTTATAGTGCACCTCAGTAATGCATTAATTTTCATTATGTTTGAAATAGTGAAATATCACTAAATTACACTGCAAACGATTTTTCCCCTTAGAACGATGTGTAACAGAATTCTTTTGTTTGACCCTGTAAATGAATTATAATAAATGCTTTGCACTCCATATTCTAGAAAAAGTATGTTTTAGTGCACTTCACAATTGTATATCAATTTCATCATGTTTTAAATGACGTAGCATCATCAAAATGCACTTGAAACGATTTTTTCCCATTGACTGTGATGTAATGGAATAATTTTGACTGTCACTGTAAAAAAAAAACTATTATACATACTTAATTTTCAATAGAGATCATGCTATAGTAAGCGACAATAACGTAAAAAATTTTCAGGGCAATCCAAGTACATTTACTAGAGATAGAGCACGGACAGAGTGACAGACGGCAGACGGACAAACATAAGTCATAAACACTTTTCAACTAGGTTGATAAGTGACTATCTAGGTTGACAACCATATTGATACAAATATGGTATATTCGCTACTTTGACTTGTAAAATTTTGCAAAAAACTGAGAAAAGTACAAAATTTTACAAATCAAACTATCGAATACGGCAAATTCGCTACTTTGAGTTGTAACATTTTGCAAAAACTGAGAAAAGTACAAAATTTTACAAATCAAACTATCGAATACGGCAAATTCGCTAGTTTGAGTTGCAACATTTTGCAAAAACTGAGAAAAGTACAAATAAACATAGCATTTCAAACTATCGAATGTGATTTTTTGGCGAATAAAATTAGCCAAATGATTTTTCTCGATAGCAAGCTTAAATAGGATATTAAACAGCAGAAGAAATATATAACAATTAGTTACTTCCGCCAAGCGCTGATTTTAAATCCATAATTAAAACAGTTTTTTTGCCTTCCTGAAAAGTAGCTATTTTCAAATTCGATAGTTTGACATGGTACCGACGTGGAGAGCACTAGATTCCAAATCTTAATCATCGCGTAAACTAACATGTACAGTGATCCCATTACATTGAATTCTCGAACACTCTACTCTAACCAGGGTTCCAGACAAAACAAAATTTTAGTATCTATCGTTAAAATGAAAGTAAGTTACAAGTTAAACTGGTAAGATTGAAAAAAAAAAAAAAAAAAACAGCGGTACCTGAGAGCTAGAAACACCAGTTAAAGGTTAATCGAAAATTTTCTGTCATCAAATAAGCGAAGATTACAATTAAAAATTAGTGGTGTCCAAAATCTTTGTGTAACAGAGCAAGCAAACTCTTTTTACACATACGGCATACGGGCAAACCTGTTAAGGGATTAAGTTACTACAGTTATTGCGAGGAAATTATCAATTATTTTATTACCATTATATTCGATTTGAATTACTCTAGATATTTTTTACCTAAATATATTTAAATTTACTACAAAATGATTTCTTATAATACAACATTTCTATAATCCAGATTATATCTCCTTATTTAAAATTACCCTTTTTATTACGAAATTTAACAAAATGTTTCAGAATTCTGTTTATGCATCGATCTTGTCCTGTTCCATTTGTCGGTTATTTTGATTTATATTTAAAATTTTTCTACATCTTTGAAGACGAAATGACGAAAGACTCTGCTATTATCTATTCTCCTTAACATTTGGCACTTGTTTTTTTACGAAACATGGCTTCTGGCAAAAACACATTCTTCGTTTGAATTAGTATCGCCGGGAATGGAACAAGCGCAATCCGGACATTCACAAAACACCGCTATACATCGTCTGCTCTTATTAAATTACACGGTAATTGCGAGGAGCTGCGAATTATCACCATTATACTCGATTTGAATTAACCCTCAGTTAATAGATGAACCGGAAAGATAAGCTGTGTTGTAAGAGGATTTACGCGACTTATTTATTTATTTTTTCTTTTGTGGAAGATGTTTTATTCAAATATCCTTCCTAGAAGTCCAGAACTTTTTTATTTTTTATTTTTATAAGAATTTATTTTTTGTCAGAATAAATTAGTTGTTGAAGACGAATATGATAAGGAAGAGATTCTTTTTTAAAGTAACATTTACTTTAG
Organism: Maratus michaelseni; assembly: GCA_963931845.1. Taxonomy (NCBI): domain Eukaryota; kingdom Metazoa; phylum Arthropoda; class Arachnida; order Araneae; family Salticidae; genus Maratus; species Maratus michaelseni. The sequence goes on from OZ007600.1 coordinate 115,835,714, forward strand.
TAATTTAAAAATTTATATTTAGAGTAAAAAGTAATTTATTAAACCTACCGCACAGTTTGCTTTAAATTTTAATTTAAAATTTTAATTGAATCATTATACTATTAATAAGAAACTCCCAGGGTCAAAATAAGCATAAAAAATTCTTTAAAAAATTTACATAACGTTAATACGATTTAGCAGACGATATTAGATTAAACTTAGTTCAATTTGAGTCTATTTTAAATATAATTAATTTTTAAAATATAAAATTGCAAACGATTTAGAAGATTGCTAATGTGAGATGAGCCATGTAAGGAAAAAAAAAAGTAATTTTCATGGTTTTCTGTTCTTTTTTCTATAAGATGTAATTAGAAGACATAAAAATGGAAATGGAGGTGGAATGAAATAGGATCAAGAAATAAATTAAATTAACAAAACAGTGAAAATATGATTAAGTTAAACGGAATATAACTAAATTTCATACTAACTAAAATTTATGTAGTTATTGAAAATTTTTTTGTAGTTAATAAGAATAAAATAAGAATAACAACAAATTCTATATTTGTTATAACCCCAGGGTATAGTTATATCTTTCCACGCTTGAATGAGTTTCGAAAAATAAATAAATAATTATTGGTAAAGTGCCCAAAAATCCATAGGGACCAGGGATCCAAAATACATTAAGACGTCCTGAGTTCAGTGTGAGTACCCTAGTCTTAAGAAAAATAGTGTGAATGCAAGTTTAAATTATGGTGTCCCATTTATCATATAAATTCATTTATGCTTAAATTTTAGATCTATATTATAAGAACAAATGTGTCCGTGAGTAACACTGACGTCATTTTGACGTTGGCAACACCTGACTATTCAATTTAGCTTTTAAATGGAATTTTTAAACTTCTAAACATTGCACAAATTCAAATTTTACACCGTCGAATAGGAAACAAAATGGCTCTCAAATGAAATTTGTTTGAAAACTATCACAATATAACTGTTTTTTTATGATTTTAAAAATAATTTTCAAGCATGATTTTTTTGTAGTCTATAATCTCTATCGCCTGCAGACGATTACAAAAGATTAATCTGTTTGCACTCAAAATAATATAAGTTTAGTATTTGTTTCCGACTGATATTCCATAACGAAATGAAAACTTCATTAGTAAATAAAATAATATAAATAAAACAGAAATTTAACAGACATGTAATTTTGGTGTTGTTAGTGGGTAAATCCGAAAAAATATATAAAATGTAAAAAAACTATAAAAAATTATAACACCTTCTAATTATGCACTTTTTTAATTGCTAAAAAGGCGTAAAATAAAAAGATTATAAACAGTAAAAAAGATTTTATTAAACTCTTGACATATGTTTCGGCTCAGTCTGAGCCATTATCAAAACAAACAAAAATATTCTATAAATGCACGTTCTATGAAGTTATTTGAAACGCAATCATTTAATTTTTCACTTACTTTTTAAAAATTACGCACGTTATTTTTATATCCATCGAGTTACTCCATGATTACAAATATGGAAATAAACATCCAAGTAAAAAATAAAAATATTTGCGTAGTTTTTAAAATTGTAAGTGAAAAATTAAATTGTTGCGTTTCAAATAACTTCATAGATGACTTCACTTCGTAAAAAATAAAAATAACGTGCGTAATTTTTAAAAATGTAAGTGAAAAATTAAGTTATTGTGTTTCAAATAACTTCATAGATGACTTCACTTCGTAAAAAATAAAAAATAATGTGCGTAATTTTTAAAAATGTAAATGAAAAATTAAATTATTGCGTTTCAAATAACTTCATATAGATGACTTCACTTCGTAAAAAATAAAAAATAATGTGCGTAATTTTTAAAAATGTAAGTGAAAAATTAAATTATTGCGTTTCAAATAACTTCATAGATGACTTCACTTCGTAAAAAATAAAAAATAATGTGCGTAATTTTTAAAAATGTAAGTGAAAAATTAAATTATTGCGTTTCAAATAACTTTACCAGGGCTCCCAAATAATCCGCTTTTTGAATACCGGTATTTTCTTAGAAAATTTTTACTTTTAGATTTTTCTTGCAAATTTTGCAGAAACCACCTTCGGAGGTAAATTATTGCGGTAATGCTGTAGATACCTACCATGAAATTTTCTGTTAAAAAATATTGGTATTTAGTAGGCGGACCATTTGGGAGCCTTGCTTCATTAATTTCACTTCGTGCATTTACAGAATATTGTATATGTTTTCATGTGTTATGTGTTAATATGTTTTGATAATGGCTCAGATTGAACTGAAACATATGTCAACAGTCTAATAAAATCTATTTTACTGTTTATAATCTTTTTATTTTACACTTTTTATCAAATAAAAGAAGTACATGTAAAAAAACTATTAGTGTTTTGTAAAAAATAAAAATAAAATAAAAAGTTTTCACCTATATCCTGTAACCAAAGAAGGTCGGATTGGATCACCTAGTGTTTTTAATATTCAGAAGCTATTGTTGATTCTTAAAAGAAATTACCGAAAAATACGTTTTTCAAAAAATCCAAAATAATCTCGGTTGTTAATACAATTCAGTTTTGAAATATTTGTCTAAAGCACGTAAACAAAACGCTCTTTTATTGTTTCCGAAAAACATAACGTGAGATATCATCTTATTTCCTCACGAGAACTGTCAACGGCTAAAGTAGAACAAAATAGAATACAAAGGGAAAAGGTATACAAAAAAGAAATTTTCAGCTTTTTAAATCTTTTTATTTATATTATATTTTTGTACTGATATACCTGAAATATGAATGCCCCATTTTTCTTTTTCTCATTTAAAAAAACAAACAAACAAGAACGAAAAATCGTGCATCACGCATAGATTACGAAATACTTTCAAACACTAACAAAATTTGATTTAGAAATATCATTTTTCCATACACTACAAAACAAAATTGTTGATTTTACAGTATAATACTCGCACCCCAGCTGCCAGTATTATACCGTAAAATTAACAGTAATAAACAGTAAAATAAGGAGTAATACACTACCGCGGATTGTACACTTACAATCTATCATAGTCCGTTATGTAACCGAATACTTTTGTGTGTTTCTGTAAATAAAAATAAATGCTACGCACTCTTTAATCTATAGAAAACATGTAGTTGTAGTGCACTTGAGTGATTTCATTAGTTTGAAGTATCATGACATCATTAAAATGCATCGCAAAAGATCTTTTCTCATAGATTATAATGTAGCTTTTGTGCGTCTCTGTAAACGCGAACTATAAATGCTACTTATTCTATATTCACGAGAAAGCATGTTTTAGTTCACCTCACAAGTAAAGGTACTATAGTCTGTGGCGTCAAATTTCGATTTTTATAGCTCATTCGATTCATCTCATCGAGCTTAGTAATTTTATACCTCGCATATCAGCTATTGAGTTTTTATAATATGAGAGGGTGCCGGGTCAAAGTTAAATTTCGTTCAGTGGAAAAAAGAAGCCTTCAAAGAAATAAGTGCGATTTAAGTTTACTAATTGTTTTTACAGTGTCATACATTGCCAATAACTACTATAAGGTTATATTATAAGAATTATAAGAATTTGTAATTGCAGATAAAATATTCGTATGCTACTTGACAGGCAGGTTTTCGCAAGTTATGATGTCCTCGTCTAGTTTTTTTCATCCTGTCAATACTTTTTCCCCGAATTACGAGCAAAAATCTTTGTAACCACACATTGTCGGTTCTTTTGTCAGTTTTTCAGTCACTTCGTAACTTGCGGAACGTCTGCGTACGGTTGCCTGCGAAGGAATTTTCTGCTACTGTTTTATTTTCGGCAGCTCGCATTATGCCCGGCCCCCAGTATGATGAAGATTGATGTTGGGCTGAAATATTTTAATGCATAACGCATATATTGAGATAGTTTTTGGGCCGTTCGTTCGTACCATTTGAGTTGCAGACAATTACCCAAAGGTTCTACATCCAGGAAGGCGGACACGGAAGTATCCAAAGAAAACGAAGCCATCTCAGCTGAGGTTATATATTGATACATAGCCAATATAAGATGTAAGAATGGGGTGGTCTTGGATATTAGAGGCTTAAAACAGTTGTTGACAGACCAAGAGCTAGGAGTGATCTGCCGTTGGGCAGATAATTGTCTCGCTAAGATTCGATAATACATTGAGCCAACAAACCACAGACGCGCAAAAGAATTTATGTACGTTAAGGATAATTAATAGAAATGTTTTGGGAGGATGTAATGAACAGGCTACCACATTTGGCGAACCTGTATTTTTTGTGAATTTTAGAGGACACATGCGGGCAACCCGGTGGGAAAGGAATTTTAGTTAAAGGAAAGATTAATCTTTGTATCTGGGAAATTACATTGCTTGCACAATTTGTTTTTCGGCAGCTCGCATTATGCCCGGCCCCCAGTCCTTATAAAAACTCAATAGCCGATATGCGAGGTATAAAATTACTAAACTCGATGAGACGAATCGAATGATCTATAAAAATCGAAATTCACCGACACAGATCATAGTACCTTTATTTGTCAGTGTTGTATATAAATTTCACTATGTTTGAAGTATTGTGTAACATCATTAAAAGGCACTAGAAAAGATTTTCCCCCATAGACCGTAATGTAACGAAATTCTTTTGAGTGTAGATACTTCATTTTCTATACCAGAAATTCTATAGTAAATATCAGTAACATATATAACATTTTCGTGGCAATCCGAGTATATTTACAAGAGTTTGAGTACGGACAGACAGCAGACGGCAGTCTGAGAAACCGAATTCATAAACACTTTTCAACCGCGTTGGAAAGTATTAAAAATCATTTTCCTTTCTTTATTTTCTTTATTTTTATTTTTCTTTATTTATTTTTTACTGATTAACAAGCAATTTAAAAAAAATAATAATATTTCAAAATTATTTTTAAAACCATAAAAAATCAGTAAATTGAGACACAGTTTTAAAACAAATTGCATTTGAAAGAACATTTTTTCCCTATACTCGATGGTATGAAAAGTGGAATTGCGTGAACTTTAGAAGTAAAAGAAAAAAAATTGCAATTAAAGCGAAATTTATTGATTAGGTGTTGCCACCGTCTGAATGATGTCAGCGTTACTCACGGACATGTTTTCTTTATAATACATATTTTGAAAACTTTTGTGGTACGCCGAAGTACCTCCCACCGCACACCAGTGTGCCGCGACTCCGCGGTTCAAAACCATTGGGCTAAATATTTTTTTGAAAAAGTGAGCCTAAGAGATAAGAATTCTGTAGGTAAATTAGGGTTTTTCACTGTTATTGTTAAAACAAAAATATAAACTTGGGTCATTCCATGGTAACTTGCGTTAAATTTAGAATAATTGACTTCAGTAATTTTAGTAATATAACACTAAAAAATATTGAAAATGTAACGTTGATATGATTTGTTAATTAAACCTAACAAAGCTAAATTTGGATAAAAATTACTTAAATTTAGTACTATTTCTTGAACGCTAAAAATTATATTTACTATGGTAACTTACGTTTCTGACAAAAAGAACGTAAGTTACCATAATAAATATAATGGCCAGTGTTCAAAAAATAGCACTAAAGGTAGGTAATTTTCATCCAAATTTCGCTTAGGATAGGTTTAATTAACAAATCATATCAACATTACATTTTCAATATTTTTTAGTGTTATATTACTAAAATTACTAATGAAATTTATTCTAAATGTAACGTAAATTACCATGGAATGACCCTCTTGTTTTTCTATCCTGTTTCTTTAATTTTCTATTAAATTATTGATCAATTTCAATACTATCCCTTTCTTTTTCGAATAAAATATACATTTCTATAGGTAAATGAAAATAATTTAAAATAGGAATTAGAATGTGTAAAAATCCTATGCTAAATTAAATGAAAAATTGATCCGTGATCGTAGCTCAAATTGATTTAGGGATAGCCTGATAGTGATAAATATTAATACCTTTCTTTATTAGTAAAACCGGTTATTTGAAAATGGAAGGCAATTACTTAATTAAGTATCTATTAAAAGGAAGAATACCAACGTTAAAAGTGCACAAATAAATTATTTGTGCATTTTTAACGTAAGTATTCTCCCTTTTAATATTCTTGCACAAAGATTTTATTTGTTTTTTTATTCAATAAGTACCGTCTGAAAATAGATTTGCTAAGTTCAAAATTCTTCCCCCCAGATTTTTCTTTCAGTTATGAATGATTGAAAAAACGTAGAATATTCATACATTAAATAACTTAGATGTAAAAATTCGGTGTCTCATTTTTCATGAACATTTCTTTGTGCTTTTAAAAGAATCGTTCTTCTTTTACATTCAGAAATTTTTGTTAGCCATTCTTACAGAAAATTACAGAGAAACATGCTTTTTTTTTCTTTTTCTTTTCTCTTCTTTTTTTTTTTTTTTTTTTAAAAAAAAAAAGGAAATTACTTTGGTTGCTATTGTAACTAATGTTGTAATGTTGTGTTTTGAAATATTAATCTGGAATAAAGTAGAACCTACCTCTAAGATTACCTAAGAAGTTTAATATTTTGTTATTTTTTCATCTTCTTTTTTACTCAGCTGTGTCTGTTAGCTAAAAGTCTACCAGTACCGCAAATTTCAGGCCCGGACCTACCCAGTACAAAAGCTAATATTCGGCCCGGATGATCTTTTAAACTAAATGCTTTTTTAGCAAATTTTAATGTATTTCAAATGTTATATCGTTATCTTTTCTTTTTCTTTTTCATTTTTTTCCCTTTTTTCCTCCCTTTTATTTTCCCTTTTTCTTTCTTTTTATAAAACCATCATGGATTTTACGGGTAATTCTCACAGAAAAGGCGAATTTGGCTAAAAAAATTGTTTTAAGCTTTTAAATTTGTAGAATGTAATTTTCTGAAAAATAATGCGAATCAGGATTTTAATATACTTTTCAAACTTCTTTTTGTATCCAAAACCTCCTTATACTTCACACAGTGTTTGATAAATGACCGATAAACTAGACAATATCAGTAAAATTGGATATACCAAGATATACCAAATCAACGGAGGAGACAAAAATTAAGTTTTCAATTTTTAACTTACTTTGAGTTTTATTTTTCTAAAATGGTGATTTTTTTTTTTTTATTGAATGCAATGTTAAAGCTCCCTAAAATTTGTATTATAATTATAAATTAGCTTTTTCTTACCTTATTTATGATGACTACGGAGTATACACTGAGAACTTTGTCAAACTCCAAATGGCACTAATAAATTGGAAAAGAATCAATAATTTCACAACAGAACAAAGAGTCACATCTGAAAAACAAAAGGGCTTTCTTTCACCCAAACTACCTAATAATATCAGTTGTAATTTTCCAACTGGGAGAAAAATGTGCGGACCAGGATTCGAACCTGGGATCTCTTGGCTGAAGCTGCCAGTGCTTACCAACTGAACCATCCCGGTCGAATCTGGAGGACCTAATTCACCCAGTTAACCTTATTGATCATAGCATCTGGTCTGATATCTGAATCAGCTCAACATAATAAATTGCAGGTAATGGAACTCCAGTAAACGCTGGATACGCGATTACACTAGATTAATTTTAACACAATTATACAAATTGATAAAGAAATCATATGGGTTGTAATTTTCCAACTGGGCGAAAAATGTCCGGGCCAGGATTCGAACCTGGGATCTCTTGGCTGAAGCTGCCAATGCAAGCTGCCAATTATTTTATTTATTTATAGGTGAATTTTTAATTTCATTATGAAGTATTAGCCGGAAACAAATGCTGAAATATTTATATTTTTAAGGACAAACAAGTTAATTATTTGCTATCGGGCTGCACACAATAGATATAATGACAAAAAAAAAATCAGGCTTGAAAAATATTTTTGAAATCATAAAAATTCAGTAAATTGAGATACACTTTTCAAAAGAATTGCATTTGAAAGAACATTTTTTATCCTATTCGACGGTGTCAAAAGTGAAATTGTGCGAACTTTAGAAGTGAATATATCTTTTTATAAGTATAAAATGCATGAAAATAAAATAATTATTCACAGATATGAACTATTTTGAAATAGTATACTTACTTACAAGATTTTAAAAAAATATTTAAAGGTATTAAAAAAATCTATCTATTTAGGGAAATTAAAAATTTTCATAATGTATGTATATGTATCTATTTAAAGGCTGGAACTCACGAGACACGAGTTTTAAAAAACAATTATTTATAGAGATATACATCAAATTTTCAATAATATTTATTTACAAATATTATTAAATATACATGAAAAAATGAGTAAAAAACATATAGTATAAGTGAAATTATGGATTTCTTCTGTCATATAAACGATGCATTTCATCATTACAAAAGTTATGAATCGGAACCTAATCTCAAAACGGAAAAATTATAAAATCGTATAAATGGTGCTCTCCATACTTCATTAATACTAATACTACATTACTATTCATCAATTAAATATCTAATATTTATTATAGATTCATTGAACAAGAGTATAAAGAAACTGTCGAACGAGTTATTTAAGTTTGTATGTGCAACAAAAGATTAACGGCAACTCGAATATTACTATACAATAAAATTCAATCGGGTAATATTAATTCTATTAAAAAAGTATATCGTTTTCTTTAAAAAAAATGATGCAGAAACATTCCCGATATATACAGAAACATTTCCTGAATATACAAAAACATTTCCGAAATATACACGAAGGTTTCCGAAATACACAGTTTTCTGAAGTATACAGAAACATTTCCGAAATATACAGAAACGTTTCCATATTATACTGAAACATTTCCGAATATATTTCCGAAATATACGGAAACGTTACTCCTTCTAATGGGCCATAGTGCTGCCCAATTAGATGGAGAACGTTTCCGGATTTTTTTTTTTTACAGTGTACGATGATTTAAAATCTAAGCTATTCTTTGCGTAGAAAAAGAAAAAAAAAAACGAAATTGCTTTTTTAAATTTTGTTCATTAAAATTCAGCATCGAATTTACATTTATAAACAATAGATATTCCGAATGCGTGAAAGCCTGTAAATAATGGTTTTTCTCAAATGTTCGAGTAAAAATAGATTATACAAACACAGTTGTTAACCTTCTGATATTCAGTGGTTACGAGGAACTGGCGCTTCAAGATTTATGGAACGTGATTCGGATGCTAAATAAATGATGAGTTTTGAATGCTATTGTCTGTAAATTATGCGGAACTGTATTTCAACTGTTTATTGTTCTACTTTTGAATATTGGACTCATTATGTCACATTTTAAAAGTTTTGATTTTGAATTACAATTTTTGCATAGTTCATCATAGATCCTGTATGTTTACCGAACTGTGATACTAGTGTCGTAATAATTAAAAAAATCATGGAAGCGCTCAAACAGTCATTACACTCTTTTATTTAACTTAATTTGATTTTTGTACGTAAAGATAAATTTTGTAATCGATTTTTCACTCACTTCCTGATGCGCTAGAATTATAAAAATTATGTACACAGATGTATTTCCGAGGACAATACAACATTTTAATATTTTTAGAACTTAATTACAAACTAATAAATTAATTTTAAGCGATTTTTCCGTTAGCTAGCCGCAGGTGATAAATCACCAAATATTCTTTATAGTTACAACTTATAGGTCATGGAATTACAATGGAATTAATTATGCGCCAAACCACGCTCGCCAAAATATGTCAACTGGCTGTAAATTGCAAAAACGAAAAATTTTAAACACTAATAATAATAATAATAATAATAATAATAATAACAAAAAATACATTTTTTTCCGGCACTTTAAACCTTTCTGGTCCCCTTAAATTCCCCGAATCTGCTTTGTAGTAATGAGCTCCTATAATACAGGCTGAATCATACCGCCATTTAATGACCAAGGGAACAAAAACCAAACTAAAACCGGTTTGCTTACCGTACTAGTGGACCGCGAGTGACAGTAACAGGGACGGCAAACACCTGCTCAGGCGGTTTCCTAATGCTGAGCTAGGTCACAATATGGCGGTTATTTTGGGCAACATAATGGATATGCGTCAGCTCCTCTTATAGGAGCCTTAGTAATAATATGACATAAATCAACTGCTGCGTGAAAATTTTATTATTAAATACAATCAATTTTATATAAGGGTAACTTGGGGTGAGATGTCGTTTTGGACAAGATGCCGTGTCGCGTGGTTTTCCTATGCGCAGGCGCTGTTAGGGAAATGCCACTCAGTCGTGTGGAAGAGGCTTCCCTACTGATACTTTAATTCCATTTTGCGTTGTTCTATTTAAGTTTTAAATAGAGCTTTTCTATTGCTATTTCGTCTTAACACCTTTGGTAAGTGTCCAACATTTTTTACGCTCTTTCTTTATGTAGTTGCTATGTAGTTCCTATGTAATTGGCCATCTTACCCCAAGATTGGGATAAGATGCCGAAATGCAAGCATTTACAAAAGCAAAATTTTTTATGCTTTCTATGACATTTGTAAAATGAAATAAATTTTTAAATCCTACATCAGGGCATGAAATTTCAGTCTAAAATTTTTACTCGCCACTATTTTACATTCATTCAGACAGTAACGTCGGTCACCACACATGCCCAGAAAATGAACTATTTATGACAAACTGAATTTAAATTGCCCATTGTTAGAAGGAGCTGTCTGTTAAATCCAGAATATTTTATATTCATGAAAAATATAAAAAAAATTTAAAATATTAAAAATTTGGGAGGAAGCGAATAATTTTTACCGTGTTTCAAGCAGCTGAGCTTAGGTGGCGAAACCTGATTGACTTCGCATGGAGTGAAGAGTGATCAGAATGAGACTCGGAAGCGAAAAAAGCAGCCTTGGTGCTTGCGCGGTGCAAAAAGTGGGGAACGAATGTAGACGGGGGAGGTTCGTTCCTCCATAGGATAGAAATGTAAATGGATGACGCCGCATTTTTTATTATTTTGGAAGATAAATGCCGTCGCTTGATTTTAAAACACTTCCGCGTGTCGCCGGATTGAGGCACGATATTCTGATCGTATACAGTTTATTTGAAGTACTACAACATTTCAAAAGACGAAACTTACTCGCCAACCTTAAATATTTACTCGCCAATGCCGAGCTGGCGAGCAGAAATTTCGCGCCCTGTCCTACATAAATGTATCAACTTTAACAAGAATTTAATGAATAACAAATAAAAACAACAATTGATTTTATATAAAAAAAAAATTTAAAAAAAAATTACGGCGTATTCACCCAATTTATCCAATATATATATAAACGATTCCAGAGCTAACTTTGAGGCTTCTGATTGGAATATTTACTCGTTGAGAATGTAATCAATATTTATCATACTGTTTTATGTACAGCTATGTTTTTTCAGACATGAATTATTAAACACATAGCTGCCAACTTCTACGCTTTTTTAAATCAAATAAACTGGCTTTGAAACAGAAAATTTATATAACAAAATGTGTATTGAATTTTTCTCAGTGAAATGTAATATATATTTTCGTTTACTCATTAATAGTAGTAAACCAGTAATTTTACTTAATTAATAAAATAAAAGGTATACTACATTCCAATAAAAAAAATCAGCACACATTTTATTAAATGAATTTTCTGTTTTAAAACATGTTTATTTGATTTAACAAAACAGCATAGAAGTGGCCGCCATGTAACGATTGAAGATGAAAAAATAACATCAGGGTCAACTCATATGACTTAGTTTTCAGCAGGTATCAAGTAAAAATAGAGTATCTGACTAGACGGGCTTAGCACGAACCTAGCTCGGGCTCAAAGTGAAAATTTTATTTATTCACAAATTGGGGGGGGGAGGGGGGGAAAGGAAAAGAAAATTGCTATTTGAAAATAAGAATGCAGTCTAAGATTCTTAAAATGTTTTACAATCCTCAAAAAAAAAAATCGGTTTGAAAGAGAATTAAATTGTTATTGATGGCATATAAAGAGAAATATTCTTATGTTGAAGCCTTGGCACGGTCTGTGTTAGCAACATAAAGAATCCGTGGGATATCCCTTGTCCATTCTCTATTTCTGTTTGAAGTCATTTTTCAGAATTACTGGAAAAAAAGAATTCATGTCTTTCTGCCATAGTTGCTCAATGATATTTTAAAATAATAAGAATTGTGACTATTATAGATTTCTACCAGTGGTTGCATATGAATAAAAAAATAATTGCTATTTTAAACAGGTGTTCTGGGACATGAAAATCACGGAACGCCATCACGAAAGCAAATTTATAATTAATTGTTATTTCTGTGTAAGAATAGGTTTTTAAATGCGAAAATTGATCTTGGAACAATTTAAAAATTTTATTAACAATTTTCTACTGCGTACTTTCGGTATCGGGCTCGAGCTCGGCTAACACAATTTGTTTCGGGCTCGGATTTAAAATCGTCGGGCTAATAATAAAATAAACAAGTTGGAAATTGTACGTTAAACGTGACAAATAACTATAACTTGTTTTACAATGTAATATATATATATATATATATATATATATATATATATATATATATTATTATTATTATTTCAGTTTATTATTTCAGTGAAATGAATTATATCGTCTGTTATGAGCGAAATGAGCAACAGTTGTGATTTTTTTTTCGACACCAGACAGCGCTGCAAAATTCAGCATGGAGATCTTGCTTTGCGAATGATTACCTCCATGGTTTAATATCTGTGTGACTCATGATGGACGAACCTCTTGTGTTTATTTACTTTAATGGATTGAGGTATTCGGCTGTTAACCTTATTTCCACTGCAGTTATCTCAGAGTCTATACATTTTTTAATGTATCTCAAGCAAACAATTTTTTTGAATGATGTTTCTAAAAATGTAACTTTTATGCAATTTTATTCGAAAAAATAATTTTGAATGAAAATGGCCGCTTGGCATATGAAAAAAAGAAGTGGTTAGCCCGTAATTGTTTTCCTCAGTCACATGACTTGCGTTTTTATTATATAGATTACATAATGATATAGAACTTAATAGAATGAAGAAAACTTTTATTAATATCTTTTTAAGTTTTGATTCGATTTTCCTAAGATTTGAAATGACTCGACAAAATTCTGCAATGATTATATATATTAAATTTCCAACCATTCCGTTGGGTAGTTTTTGCGCTGTTACATGCGGACGGACGAAGGGACAGACGGAAAGTCCAGACGACGATTATTGGTTCTACGTTTTTATATAATTACGAACGCACCTAATAAAAGCTAAAACTCATCTTTAGTACATACACATAGTTGTTAATCATCTGATATTTTACGAACAATAAGAACTAACGTAACGTGATAGAAATGCTAAATGAACTAAGTATGTTGTAAGCCAACACAAAAGTTTCTTTTAAATAAATCAAATCAATTAAATGATTTAACACTAGAACAACCGTGTTTCTGGTATACCTAGAACTACCGGTACACAGAAAAAAATAAATCCCAATTTGGGTCGAAAGATTCTTAGAAATGTTCCCAAATTGGGCGATGCCTGTTTTGGTTACCACTGTGTATCCATTTTGGGCACTGGTAAATACCCATTTAAAAAAAAATATATTATCATTATTATATATATATATTTTTGAAAATGGGTATTTAACAGTGCCCAAAATGGATACACAGTGGTAACTAAAACAAGCATGGCCCAATTTGGGCACATGCCTAAGAATCTCGACCCAAATTGGGTTATGTTTTTTTCTGTGTGTGGGTCATAGCATAATCTCAGGGACTTTAGTGATGTTATTCTTGTTTTGTATGGGAGATACAGACACACAATAAGGTTTGATGTTAAATACAATGATTTTTAATTAATGATTAATAATATTTAGCTTCTAGAATATTACATAATATCAAATATAATGATAAGATACTAGCAAAGAAAATGTAAATTTCTAATTTCAAAATAGCTAATTTGATATTTTGACAGCTCGTATTAAATGTAAAATAAGAAAATCTTTCAAATATAATATACATCAAATTATAAAAATCAAATTCATATGCATCAAATATAATATTCATTAAATATATATAGCTCCACGATTTTTTACTTACACCCAGAAAAAGGAATTGATTAAAACGTTGAGTACATTTTGGTTGTTTTAGCAAAATTAAAGTAAAATTGAACCATTTTACTTGAAATAACAAAACATTTTTTGCTGACGATACAAACAATTTTTTTGAAATTGCAAAAAAAAAAAAAAAAACTTTTTTTTGTTCTCAGATTATTTATTCTCACTATTTATTCTCACTATCCAACAATTTGTCCTCATCAGATATAGATTTTGTATCACTCCTATCCGGACATTCGGCAATCAGCATTCTTTCTCTCTCTTTTTCACAGATAAATAATTTTGATAAATTTAATTAGAAAACTGGGTTTATATTGTCTTTCTAAATATGTAACAATTCCAAACTATGTAACTAATAATCCTAAATTATGCTTATAATTATTTTTTCTCAATTAATTCATGAACTTTTATTCTTTTTGAAAATCAGTGTCAAGGGAAAGGGAGGGGGGGTAATGTTTTTTATTGGCGAATAGGATTTTTTGCTGGCTACCAGATATTTATCAAATTTGTAAAGCCCTGAGCATAACATAAATCGAACAAATCATCGATTTGAAGCACCCCCCTCTTGGGAGAATTTACCCAACAACTAATCAGCACCAGTTTACAAAAGGATAGGAATTTGTATGTAATTTCATCCTATTTGCGCATTAATTTGTGAGTTAAAGCGCCCACAAAATTTGTGTCACTGACAGACAGACAGACACACACACAGAGACTTGCTGGTAGAGATTTTCTAAAAACAGTCCAATTGTGTCTAAAATGTATAAATCCGTCGAAAACCGGAGGTCGAAATTTTTCGCGAATCCAATACTTTCTTCTTGCATAAATTGAAGAAAGTACTAATGCGTTTCGAATGATACATCAGTACTAAGAAATACAAATAAGTTCATTTAATTATTTTCGAGGTTTTTTTTTCTAATATTATATAATAGTGTAAATTTGTAAAAATTTAGAGGAAGTTAAATTATAACAAGTGGGTAAGTGTGATCAAAGATCGCTCAAAGGGTTTCGTTTAATATTCCTTTCAAAACACTTTATCCTTTCTTTAATAAATCCAATTAAATTTCATTTAGCAACCAAAAAAAAAAAAACCTCATGTTTTTTTGTTTTTTATAAAGTAAAAATTTACCGGTCTATTTTTTTCGTTTTTTCGAGTATCCAAACCAACCCGATAGCGGGCGAAGTCGGCTATTATATTCTGTCATAATCAGGGCTTTACAAATTTGATAAAAATCTGGTAGCCAGCAAAAATTTCTAGTCGCCAGTACAAAAATACTTACCTTCAACCCCCCCCCCCCCCGCTTCACCATTGTTTTTGAAAAAGCACAAAAGAAAATTACTATGAATTAAAAAAGAGTTTAGAATTACTAGTTACATAGTTTAGAACAGTACATAATTATACTAACATATAAACAAATAAACACACTAACATTTAACCCATATAAACGAAGTTTTCGAATGAAACTTAACAAAATTATATATCTCTGAAAAAAAAAAAAATCTGTAAAGGTTGAATTAATCGGCAGGTTTGGAAAATGCTGATTGCCGAATGCTTCAAATGTCTGGACAGTTGAGTACTCCAAAATCTATATCTGATGAGGAGAGCATTGATGAAATAGTGAAACAGGAAAACAATTTTTTGAGTATTTTCCAGTCGAAATCGGTCAAATAATTCTGATTTTACTATTTTAAAATATGCATTTTATGAACTCATTTTTGCCAGATTCGAAATAAAAGTTACAAATGTTTTTTTGCTTGAATATAATTTCTAAGTTTTAATATTTTGGGACTTTTCAACATCTTATAATGAAACATCTTATGAAAATTTTTAGTTAAGATTGTGATTAAGATGAATAACAGATGCTGCTCTTGACAGAAATTGTAGACAACTATAATTGTAAAAAAAAAATAACCTTTTTTATACACCTAAACCGGCTTAAATAATAAAAAACTTTACGTGCATGTAAAGTAAATCCATCTATGAGAAATATCAAAACTAATTAAGTTTGCAAAATAACTCAAAAGTTATTGTGTAAAATATGCATTGCTAAAACAACCATTCACGCTCGTATTATGTAATCAAATTAGCCGGCTTGGGAAGGGGGGGGGGGGTTATTTGGATTCAAGAATCTATGATAAAAATTTGAGGATGAATAAAGTAATAATAATCATATAAATAAAAACTTACTCTTCTGAAGTGCAATGAATGATTTGTTCTGGTTCATTTGATTTTGACTGTTTGCCATCATTAATTAATAATGACTTTACGTTGCAAATATAAATACAAATATCAAACACTTGCCTTCAACATATATTTCGTTTAATTTAAATATGAGCTATTTTAAAAAACTGCATAAATAAACAACTCTCGACAATTCGGCTATTCTTCATAACCATCTTCAGGAGATTATTCTCATAAAAACAAACAGCGAAAAATTAAATACGTGTTACATAATTGAGAAAAATGTTCAACATTTTGTAGCATTATATCCAATTTTAGATGCCGTCACAGAGGCTAGATTATCACGATTTCTTACTGTTTTATTGAAACCTCCCCCCCCCCCCCCACCTCTTCCGATATTCTAAACACGTGCCATATTACCTAGCTATAACGGAAAAGAATGACGTTTTTGTGCATGAGGTGGGAAATAAAAGCATTTTAAACTTAGCTCTTCTATTAAAAGTATGATATAAGAGAAAAATCACTGCTTGCTGCACACGAGTAAGGATGAGGGTGGGTGTAAGGGTTTGTGTTCATTACTTAGGCCAATTTTTTTTTAATATGTGTAAATAAATAAAATAAATAAAAAATACATAAAAAGCCAGATTAAAAAATGTGGTCGCCAGACAGAAAATTTTGGTCGCCAGTGGCGACCTGGCGACCGCATTTGTTAAGCCCTGGTTATAATAATATCTGTCACGCGGACTAAATGCGATATAAAAAAATAATTTAAAATTAAACATGTTGTACACCTTCAAAATGTTAATATATGCGAATATTTCTATAATCGGATTTTTATCATGATTCAATATGTTTCTCAAACTCATATATTTACTATTCTCTATTACTCATATATTGATACTCGCATTGTATTATTCTCAAACATCTGAAAAATTCGGTAAACTTCCAATATGATGTCAGATTTTCTTTTTAATTCTCTAATGACGTGTAATTAATCTGCTTTGTGTACATACACATACTCATACTCCTTGTATTATTGAGAAATCTTTGAAATTTTCCGTTTTATACCACTATGACGTCAATCATTTTTATTTCATATTAATCTTTTTTTCAATTGGTGAGACTTTTTATTTCATTTTCATTTTTCACGTGGAAATCGTCTGATAGAAAATTAATTATTGTAGAAAGAATTTCACCGTGGATTTAAAATTTTTGGCATCTGCTATAACGAAAAATGTTTAAATTTAATAGGAAAAGGCTGTTAGAATTTTGGTTTTTTTATCTCTGTTTTTTAAAATAATAAGACTTTTTCAAATTTTAATATTTTGAGCTCTTTATAGCTGATATTGAGCTATATACACAAAGTTTCAACTCTATAAGTTGCATAGTTTCTGAGAATAGCTGAGAATTGGCGTATACTGCCCTCTATCATGAACGATTAGTGTTCTACATATTTACAAAAACGATATGATTCAAAACTCATTATTGAATTATAAAAACATTTGGCGTATACTGCCCTCTATCATGAACGATTAGTGTTCTACATATTTACGAAAACGATATGATTCAAAAGTCATGATTCTTCAAAGAACTGAATCACGCCTTTTTTAAATATCGAAATTAAGTTCGTCACATTTCCTGAATAATAGAAGGTCAACAACTGCGTTTTCTTCCTCTGTTTTTACTCAAATTTTCGTGAAAAACAGGCAAGTGGGTTTTTACGTATATCGGAATGAGTCATAGCCTATTGTTTGGATATATGAGATCATATAAAAGTCCTTTTAACGTAAGATAAAAAACGACGTTAACTTTCCTTTAAGAGTCCAATACATGTAAATACATGCTTTCAAGAAACAAGGAAACTTAAAACAAATATATACAATTAAAACAATTATGTTCTGAAAAGTTATGAGTTTTACATTAGATTAGTGCGATTAAAAGTGCGATTAAAAGCACTACGTTTGAGAGAGGGAGAGAATTTTAATTACAATTTTGGATATACTGAAAGATTTTTTTTTTTATTAATCTTGTAAATGATAATATCCATGAAATATTATTTATTTTATTTATTTTAAAATATAAGAAATGTAACTTTAAAATAAATTGCTAGATAATCCAGAATTGTAAAGAAGCAATTACAAAAATTACACTGTGAAAAAGACAAATGTTTCTGAATATACGAAAATACAATATAACAAAGAACGAAAATATGCAAAAATCTCCCCCAAGTTACCCACGATTTCGAAAAACGTTCTTTATCTTTCAAAACTTCGGAAACTCATATATTTTTCAGATTTACAGAATCGTTTACCAAAACAAAGTTTCTTTTCCTGCCACAGATTTTCAAAAACGTTCCCGAGTAGTTTTTATGGGGAATTAATCAGTTTTTTCAATCTTGAATACATGTTTTTCGGATGCTATCAATTCTCAAACAAACATTTTCATGTTCAATAAACATATTTTACAGACAAACATGATAAATTAACAAGATTAACATTAACATTAATATTATTTTGTTGCTCTTGCATGTATAAATACAGTTAAGCAGCTGAAAATGTATACAGTAGAACCTCAGTTATCCGAATCCCGGTTATCCGAAAATCGGCATAACCGAAAGACCTTGAAACTCTTTTTTCTTTTTTAATATGAAAAAAATGTATTAACAAGCATGTTCTTTATGAGAGGAATAAACAAAGTCAACTTACTTATTTGGATCATTGTGTAAATGCAGACACTTTATTACACAGACACATACTACACTTCATTTTTTTACAAAATATGTTGTGATTTTCCTTTGTTTTTGAATTTCACAATGCTTCAATGCTGCCTTATCACACCACCTTTTAAATAACAATATATAGACGTTGTGGCATCTTCTTGCACTTTAATATATCGAAATACCGCATCTAGGATCTTAGTAGCCCAAGGCCAATGTGGGGATCCGAATTTTTTTCAGGATGACTATAAATAAGCCATTAAGTATCAATCAAGATAAAATTAAAAAATCAACTACAATTAAAAATCTTAAATAAAAATTCTATGATTTAGCATCTCTTTTTTCGTTGAGTACGTCGGTATGTTGAAAAGATGAATACATTTTAAGAAAATAGAAAATAGGTAAAAAACAACAGAAAGTTTTAAAATTCCTTTTTTTTTTTTAATGGAACTGTGTAAAATCGGGATTTCTATGCTATCAAACAAATTGGCGGAATAATCAAATAGATTTTCCAACTTGTTTAATTGAAATGCTTGAAGAATACAATGAGGGTCTAATTCCAAATATACACAAATTGGCAAACGTAACCGTTTTGACATATTCTCCTGGGAATGCATTTCTGACAAAAGACATTTTAAAATATATGTAAAAAGTTTCAGAAATCTTTAATTTGGTTGACACTATTGTTGATACATTCGCGAAGTAGGATCACCATCAACACAAATGAAATTATAAAATTGCAATGAAATAGATTCCAATATTCAATTTTCTTTTATGTGATAAGTATCGATTACTCGAATTCACAATAGATAACTTTTAAATAATTTTACCTTTATTAAAATATTACAAAACAAATATAGAATACGAAAATAAGAATACAATTTTGTACCTTCAAATCCCCCTCCGAAATATTTTTCTAGTTATGGCCTCACTGACACTTTGTGTAATCTTTGCATTCTCAATGTCTTCAGGCTCGCCTTCTTCAGCATCAACATCTACTCAATTCCCCTCAACAACTATTTCCGCATCTGTCAAATCTCGCTCATCAGTGGTTGGACCAAGTTGCCTCAACCCCACTTTCTGATACTTCCACAGGAAGCTGCTTGAACATGTCCAAAACCACTTCTGTGTTAGTACTATTGTCATCATTTCTGTCTCCAATTCGAATGGCATCTGTTTTCAACTTTGTAGTATCAGACTCCAACTTTGTTTCAAAGACTGGCGACTCAACCTTAGACAATAACTTACGCCAAGATTTCACTAACGTTTTACTTTGAACTTCATCCCATGAAGAAGCTACCCAGTAGCCAACTCTCTTCATATCTACAAGTTTCAAATGTTGAACAACTTCTGCTCCATCAGCCAGTCCTTCAATCAAAAACCGTATCAGCCTTTTCCTGAAATGTCTCTTAAAATAGCACCCTGGTCCGTTGGTTGGATTAGAAAAGTCACATTCGGAGGCAAAAAAATCGCTACCCTTCACAAGCTCATTTTCTGCTGGGTGCGATGGTGCATTATCTATCTAAAGAACAGCCTTCTGAGGAAGTTTCACTTTTTTAGTAAGTAGTGCCAACTGGTAGAATAAAAAAAGTTTCCCGGTATCCGAAAATTGCTATGGAACCCCGGTTAACCGAAACTGCTTTGGTCCCATGCTTTTCGAATAACCGGGGTTTTACTGTAATTGAGAATTGATTGCATCAAAACATCGATGTTCAGGTTTGGGAAAAATTATTAATGCACTCTAAAATCTACTCGTAAGCGTTTCCGAAAATCCTTGGCAGCAAAAGAAACATTGTTTTTAAAAATGCTTCTTCAAATCTCGAAAATATACTCATTTCTGAGGTTTCTATAGATAAAGAATGCTTTTAAGAATCGTGGGTATAACTCGGAAGAGGTTATTGTATATTTTCGCTGGCGGTTATATTATATCTTCGTTGATTAAGAATTATTTGTCTGTACTTAGAGAGTAGTTCCCGATCGAAAATTCGGTTTCGTTTCCTTTTTTCGGCGAGTTTCGGCCCAAAATCTGAGTTTTGGTAAATACTCGATTCATGTGAAAGAATAACGAACTTTATACAGAATTTGTAGTCGGCCATCTTATAAATGCGTGTCTATAGGAAAAACCATGCACAGTCCTTTGTGAATTCGGGTATTAATAATTTATTCTATCATTTCTTGACAGCTCGAATATTATTGATGAAAATAAACACTTAGAAATAAACATAATTGTTCTTCGTTTTAATAATAATAATAAACACGATATATAAGATTTAAATATGTTGACGAAAATAGAAGTTGCATTAAATCAGAATGTTAAACAATCTGTAAAAAAATACTATTATTATTTATTATTATTTAGAATTCTTTTAATAATTGCATTTGTTTCTAAAAGAAAAAATAATTTATTATTATTATTTTTTTAAATATTTATTAATTTTAAAACAACTTTTTGCTTCGTGATCAATCTATTGATATTCGTCGTGATAGAGTTTTCACATTAAAAAAAAAAAAAAGAATTTTTTTTTTATTTAGTAATTTACTTGATTAAAGCTTACAATCAACAACTTACTACAATTATCGTTCATACTACTGTATTTGTGTTTGACAACATTTCTTAAATTCTTAATTAAATTTGACTTTATTTATTTACATTAATAAACCCAATGAGTTATATTTTTTTTACGTTTGATATTGATTTTTATAAAAGAAAAAAATTTTTTTTTTTTTTTTTTTTTTTATAAAATGCTCTATATTATTGAACATTTTTACACCTCATTGATTATCTCATTAACAGGTTTCTCGATTATGTTCATTATTTAGTCGTATATGCCTTTTTCAAGTTTATTGTTCATTAAAATGTGATAAATGTGTTTCAATATTTAAAGAAAGAATCAATTTTTTAAAAGCGATTTTCAAATTACGAAATTTTCAAATGAGAACAACGTACAGCGAAAGAAATTACTGTTACGTTTTCATGGAATTATGTAATCGTTAGATAAGCTCTTTTCATATGCAAAATTTGATGATTTGAAGGTCTAAAAATTGTTCAACCTTTCATCATTAATCAAATAAAATTTTCCATCCGCTTTTCTTTTCATACCTTTTCAAGGTAAAAGCCATTCTTAGCGGTAACCGTGCCTCTTCTAAGAATGCCTACGCTCTTTGCCATTTTTTGTGACTCTCCTTGTCCATAAGTCACGACTGGAGTTCCTTTTTATGTTTTATTGTTAATTTTCTAGGGCGGTTTCTTTGTTCAAATTTTGCTTCCTGAACGAATCAGTCTAATTGTAATTCTCAAAACTTATGTAAATGTATGCAGTGGAGCTATTTATTAGTTGTATAAGAGATATGAAAGCAATTTATAACACCTTAATGCAACAATTTAAATATTTTATTACGAAATATAAATATTTTTTTAGGAAGCTTCATTAACATATATGTATAATTTTAATTAATTTTTCAATTAATTTTCAGCTGTGAAATTCGCCTTAAATTAATGAATATTAAATACGTGAATTTTCACATTGCTAATTAAGCGTATAAGTATAACCAACAGAGTGAAAAATGTCCAAGCCGGGCGAATTTCACGGCTGAAAATTAAATGAAAAATTAATTAAAATTATATTTACATGTGTTGACTTATGGTGGGGTTTGTGTTGTCTAATGTTTGCCGCATGGTTGTGTGTTCATGAAGACATTTCTATTCTGTGCTGCGGTTGCAGTCTTACTTATATGAGTGAGAGATGCCAGGCTGGGTATCGTCCTCGTAGCTCAATGGTAGAGTACTGGAGCGTTAATTCAGGGATCCGGGCTCGATTCCCGGCTTGGACTTTTTTTCATTTTGTTGATTATGCGCTTAGTGAAAATTCACATATTTAATAATCAGCTTTATTAACTTTGTAACGGAGGCATTCAATACTTTAAGATTAAGGCATTCGTTTTACGAATGTTTCTCTCATATGTATGGACGTCTAGCTATAGCGTCTAGAAGATATAGTGTGTCAGTCTTCTATCCAAAAAGTGCTAAAAAATGGAATCCGATAAATGTCGATCGCAGCAACATGTGGTAACTCAAACGCAAATATTGTATGATTGCGTTGAGAAAACGTTTCGGCGGGTAAAGAGCTACGATTGCTGCGATTGACATTTATCGTTAAACGTCGTTCAACATTTATCGGATACAATTTTTTAGTACTTTTTAAAGCATTACTTGAATAGCCGTTTGCCACATTATACCTTCTTGACGCTATAGTCTAGTTATTGTAATTTAAAAATATGTTATATATTAAAGCATAAATATTCTTTATTTTACAATATAAGAACGCTCATTTTATCAGACAATTAAATACACACTAAACCAACATGAGTGAAAAATTGACCTGGGCCAGGACTCGAACCCGGGACCTTCAGCGTACCGTGCTGATGCTCTGCCACTAAGCCACAGATTAAAAAATATGTGTGACTGAGCGAATCTATCCTTTTAAACTCCAAAGGCGCGTTCACGGACCGCAACCTGAGTTACTAGGGTAACATATTGGTAATCCGAAGCATTCAGAGACCAATATCACGTGACATTTGCCGGTTACTCATAGCGTTCAGAGCCGGAAATTACTGAGTCTTCTGGTAACCCATATTACCTACTGAATTTTGGGGTAAAATGATCACGTGGTTGGGAAACCTGGTTTGTTTGTTCGCTTTACAGCTAACTGCAACTGTCAACTGCCGCTCTTTATGACTCCTAATGTACACCTGAGTTCTTATTGTTTGATTGGTCTATGTTTAATAGGTCTATGATATAATTGGCCAATGTCGCCAGGACTATTCCTGCAATGATCGCTATGATAAAAATGTATTGGTAGATTGGTTAACGGAAGTGTTTGTTTGTAAATATGCCCACAACTTTACCCAAAAGAGTCCACAGCCGTTTTAACACAAATTTACTCTAAGAAACTCGAGGCTAACGAAAAAGACAGGCTACCGCGGTGCATTCCACTTATATTTTTTTACAGGCCGCTAGAGTGACTTGTTACTCTTTTCGTACACCTGCATTGGTGGATTCGAGCATCACGTGACTCCGGCGGTCTGTAAAAAAAGATATGCGTAAAGCACCGCGGTAGCTTTCTTTTTCGTTAGCCTCGTAAGAAACTCATATGACGTCACTCCCCAATTGTACGAGTAACCTGCATTTCGGTCTATGAACTCGTTCCAACTGTGAGTGTACTCGGCGAAATTGGAGTGTTCTCAGAAGTTTGCGAATTTATGTTAATTAGTAGTACTGTATGTGATTGTTTGCTATTAAATGTGAAGTCTTCACAGGTTAGAGCGGATTTTTTGCAACGGAAATTTTCCTGTCTTGGATGTTATTGTTGCAGTAATTTGTGCGCAGATTTCCGCATGAATCTCCTCCTTCTTGGAAGATGTGGATCATTTTACCTAGGATGCCTCTATATATGAGAGCAGGGCGTACTCAAACTAGGCTCGGACAGAAGTTTTTGTCCAAACTATGGCAAAGAAATACTCCAGAACTTGGCAATAATCGCCTGCACTAGTTAGATTAGACGAGTGAGATAAGTTAACACACATTAGCTTGGCGATAATGGCATGCTCGCCAAGATGCTTAGCGATTCGTTTTTGACCAAGATCATCCCAGCCAATCAAATTTTTTATCCCATATGTCGCTACTCTCATATAGATGCATTGTAATCTTAGCTGATGTGAGTAAAATACTTTAGCCAAATTTGGAGGAATATTGAAAAGTATTAGTGTAAAGATGTCCAGTATTAAACTTTGAAAATTTAGTTTACTTCAATTAATAGTATTTTTTTAAAGCTTACGGAAATTTAGCTAAATTAGACATTTTTTTAAAAGATAAGATTATATGTGAGTTGTAATTATTATAACTAGGGCATCCAACCCGGGCTTCCCGGGATAGAGAGTACATGTAAAAACCATTTATTTATTTTATTTTTTAATTTTTTAAACACTTAGATTTTTTTACATTTAATATTTTTTTTTAGATTTTCCCCTAACAACACCAAAGAGCATTTTTATATGAAATATGTCAATTATATATTCAAATAAAATTTTGAAATTCGTTAAAAATTCTAATTTTGTATTAGCCTCGTGCCATTAATAGCTGAAGAAATCGCTAAAAATTTCATTATCTACATCAGTTTTCTTATTCTGATAATTTCAGAGGTTTTAAACACTTATTTCAATTACATGTCTGTTAAATTTGTGTTTTATTTATATTATTTTATTTAGGGCTTAATGACGTTTTAATTTCGATTAAATATCAGCTGGATGCTGAACTTTTTATATTGTCTAAAGTGCAAATATGGAATATTGTTTGTAATCGTCTGCAAAAGATAGAGATAGATAAAAAAAACAAAAAAACTCATGCTTAAAATTTAATTTAAATGCTATAATAAATGAGTGAAATGCGATACAGTTTTCAAGCAATTGCATTTGAAAATAGATTCCCCCCCCCCCCCTATATAACGGTATAAAAATTGAAAACGTGCAATTTTTATAAATTAAAAATATTGCAGTAGCAAAAATCGCAAAAACCGAAATTTCATTGTCAGGTGTTGCCATTCGGAAAATGACGTCAGCATTACGCACGGACGCGTTTGTCCTTTATAATATAGATATAATGAAATTAACAGTGACTTTGGTTTATCAAGTGAGAATATTTTGAAAAGTAAGTTCTGATTCTGCCTTCAAGTTGAGTTTATTAAACAGACTTAGTTTAACACTAAAGTCACAGAAATTGTTTCATACCTACTGTGAGTGGCCTCTCTGCAATAGCTTGACCGAAAGATGAATAATTATAGCTGAATACCTACTATGAAGCTGAAAATCATTAAAAAAAAATCGTATTTTTTTAATATAGAGAGATAAAAAACCAAAAATAAAACAGACTTTTCCTATTAAATTTAAACATTTTTCGTTATAGCAGTTGCCAACAATTAAAAATTCACAATAAAATTCTTTCTACAATAATTAATTTTCTATTGGAAGATTTCCACGTGAAAAATGAAAATGAAATAAAAAGTTTCACCAATTGAAAAAAGATTAACATGACGTCATATTGGTAATAAAAGGGAAATTTTCAAACATTTCTCAATAATACAAGGAGTATATGTATGTGTAAGTACAGAAAGCAGGTTTATATGATGTCTTTAGAGAATTAAAAAGAAAATTAATCTGACGTCATATTGGAAGTTTAACGGACTTTTTCAAATGTTCGCGAATAATACAAAGAGAGTATCAATATGAGTAATAGAGAAAGCAAGTAGCTATGACGTCAGCAAGTGATTATAACGTCATATAAGTTTGAGGAATGTATTGAATCATGATAAAAAGCCGATTATGGAAATATTGGCATATTTTAACATTTTGAAGGTCTCTATACACAACATGTTTAATTTTTAATTTGATTTTTTTAATATCGCATTTAGCGCACATGACAGATATTATTATAACAGACTATAATAGCGGGCTTTGCCCGCTATCGGACATGAAATTTATTTGTATTTAATAAAGAAAGGATAAAGTGTTCTGAAAGGAATATTAAACGAAACCCTTCGTGCGATCTTCGATCACACTTACGCACTTGTTAACAATTAAAACTTGAGGCTCATTTTTCCAAAAAGCATTGAAAGTTCATGATCGTTGTTACAACTTTATTAATTTTATTGACCAGCGTTATTAATATGGTTCTCAAATTCCTCATTTTTATTTGCCACATCGACAACATGAATATTTTGACACAATTAAGATATCATCTTCATTCCTACACGCATGAAAATTTCTGTCTTAAAACAAACCAAAGGTTCGAATATTTGATAGATTTCTTGAATTAAAAAATTCTCCAACTTGGCAACGCTGCCATCTCCTCAATGATTTGAAGGTCTGCCTGAATTTCTGTCTTAAAGTAAACTAAAGGTTCGAAAATTTGATAGATTTCTTGAATAAAAAAATTTCCCAACTTAGCAACACTGCCATCTTCACGATGATTTGAAGGTCTGTCTGAATTTCTGTCTTAAAAAAACCAAGGGTTCGAAAATTTGATGGATTTATTAAAAAAAAAATTCCCTAACTTGGCAACGCTGTCATCTCCTCGACGATTTGAAGGTCTGTCTTAAAACAAACCAAATGCTCGAAAATTTGATGAATTTATCGAAAACAAAAATCCCTAACTTGACAACGCTGTCATATCCTCGATCAGTTGAAGATGTGTCGGAATTTCTGTCGTTAAACAAACCAAAAGTTCGAAAACTTGATAGATTTCTTGAATAAAAAAAATCCCCAACTTGGCAACTCCGCGATCTTTCCCATGATTTGAAGGTCTGCCTGAATTTATGTCTTAAAATAAACCAAAGGTTCTAAAATTTGATGGATTTATTGAATAAAAACATTCCCCAACTTGGCAACGCTGCTGTCTCCTCGATGATTTGAAGGTCTGCCTGAATTTATGTCTTAAAACAAACCAAAAGGTTCTAAAATTTGATGGATTTATTGAATAAAAAAAATTCCCCAACTTGGTAAAGCTGCTGTCTCCTCGATGATTTGAAGGTCTGCCTGAATTTATGTCTTTTAACAAACTAAAGGTTCGAAAATTTGATAGATTTCTGGAATAAAAAAAATTCCCCAACTTGGTAAAGCTGCTGTCTCCTCGATGATTTGAAGGTCTGCCTGAATTTATGTCTTTTAACAAACTAAAGGTTCGAAAATTTGATAGATTTCTGGAATAAAAAAAATTCCCCAACTTGGTAAAGCTGCTGTCTCCTCGATGATTTGAAGGTCTGCCTGAATTTATGTCTTTTAACAAACTAAAGGTTCGAAAATTTGATAGATTTCTTGAATAAAAAAAATTCCCCAACTTGGTAAAGCTGCTGTCTCCTCGATGATTTGAAGGTCTGCCTGAATTTATGTCTTTTAACAAACTAAAGGTTCAAAAATTTGACAGATTTCTGCAATAAAAAAAATTCCCCAACTTGGTAAAGCTGCTGTCTCCTCGATGATTTGAAGGTCTGCCTGAATTTATGTCTTTTAACAAACTAAAGGTTCGAAAATTTGATAGATTTCTGGAATAAAAAAAATTCCCCAACTTGGTAAAGCTGCTGTCTCCTCGATGATTTGAAGGTCTGCCTGAATTTATGTCTTTTAACAAACTAAAGGTTCGAAAATTTGATAGATTTCTTGAATAAAAAAAATTCCCCAACTTGGTAAAGCTGCTGTCTCCTCGATGATTTGAAGGTCTGCCTGAATTTATGTCTTTTAACAAACTAAAGGTTCGAAAATTTGATAGATTTCTGGAATAAAAAAAATTCCCCAACTTGGTAAAGCTGCTGTCTCCTCGATGATTTGAAGTTCTGCCTGAATTTATGTCTTTTAACAAACTAAAGGTTCGAAAATTTGATAGATTTCTGGAATAAAACAAATTCCCCAACTTGGTAAAGCTGCTGTCTCCTCGATGATTTGAAGGTCTGCCTGAATTTATGTATTTTAACAAACTAAAGGTTCGAAAATTTGATAGATTTCTGGAATAAAAAAAATTCCCCAACTTGGTAAAGCTGCTGTCTCCTCGATGATTTGAAGGTCTGCCTGAATTTATGTCTTTTAACAAAATAAAGGTTCGAAAATTTGATAGATTTCTTGAATAAAAAAATTCCCCAACTTGGCAACGCTGCCATTTCCTCGATGATTTGAAGGTCTAACAAACAGCCTTTTTAGCCATTAATAAAATAAAATTTCGCATTCACTTTCATTTTCATATAGTTTCAAGGTAAAAACCCTTCTCAACGGTAAACATGCCTCTTCTAATATCTGCCTACGCGCTTTGAAGTTTTCTTTCAATTTCCTTGTCCATAAGTCACGACTTAAGCCTTTTTCCATGTTTTATTGGTAATTCAGTAGGGCGTTTACTTTGTTATTGTCTTCTATCTTTACAAGCATAAAGTATTGGATTCGGGAAATTTTTCGACAGATTTATACGTTTTTGAAGGTCCTGAACACACGATTTGACTGTGTTTAGAAAATATCTGTCTGTGAGTCTGCGTGCATGTCTGTCTGTTTGTCTGAATGTGACAAAAATTTTGTGGGCATTCTCGCTCAAGAAGTCCTCAAACTTCCTATTCTGTTAGACCTTGACATAAATAAATTAGGTTTGGATGTAAATCGCTCAACAGGTGCTGTTTCTATGCTGTGTTTATCCCCATTTCCGCGATAGCTAATATCTTAAGAACTAATGCACAGAATTTCACAAAACTTCATCTTCTGTTAGACTTTTACAAAAATAGATCCTTTTTAGGTTTGGTTGTATACCGCCCAACAGGTGTCACTGCTGTGCTCTGTTTTTCACGATTTCCGCGATAGCTATATCTCAAGAACAAATAGATTGTCATTTATTTTTGGTTGCAGACGATTTTACTTATAATGAAGCAAGTTTTCCGATGGCCAGAACATATTATCTGCAATAATGTTTCCTTTAAGATGGTTCTCAAATCCAGACTGGCTGCTTTCTGACACATATGGGAATTCATTTTTGTTTGCGAACGCATGGACTTAGCAGATGATCTTATTCAGAAAATATGTAACCGAACAGTTTTTTTAATTTTTAGATGATGTCAAAAGATCTTTCAGAAAATGCTGTGAAAGTTGGCGCTTTGAACATAATTTCCAGACACGAGAAAGGAAAGAATACTGCTGCAATGAGACAAAAATCGTTTATAACTGAAAATGTAATTCATTTATCAAAAAATGAAAAAAGTTGCTCGATTACAGTTCATTCTAATAATCATGCCTGGTTTTGCCTTTAAAAATGAGTCCATAAATGTGTCAGAAAGTTTCGTGTTGTTGAATTTTTTTTTTTTTTTTTAGAACTGCCATCAGTTTAATGAATCAGTTTAATGAATCAGTTTAATGGTGATGAATAAGTTTAAACTGAGTCAGTTTAATGCAGCTCTTCTTAAACTTATTTTCAAGTGGGGACCACTTTTAGACTATAAGTATTCTAAGACCTATTTTTATACATAATCTTGTATTACTCTGAGATTTTCAGCTGTAGTGCGCGATACGAATTCATTTGGATTATTTTTTTTTTTCTGGAAATATACAAGGATCACAAGGATAGTAGTCAGTGAGACAGTGTCACATTTTGGGAACCAATTTTAGCGTCGATGATTTTGATATATATGGTAGGTTAGATGAGTAACGAAACTGCCAGTCAACTGGCGCACCACTGGAGGGAGTAGCAATATCACACGCTCGCCACAATGTAAACTGAATGGCAACCTGTTACTGAATGGCAATTCCTGTTACCCGGACCAGGAGACCGATCAGTAGTTGGATTGCTATTTATTTCATTCCTCGCTGGTGCGCCTGCTGGCTGCTGCTTTGTTATCTTATACTATCTGATCTATCGTATATACCAAAATCATCGATGCTAAAATTGGTTTTCAAAATGTGATGCTGCCTCCCGGACGAAGGCTGTGTTTAGTGCGTTCCCGAGCAAGTGTCCGACGATAGGCCTAAATCTCTCTTCTTTCCATTCTTTTCGAATCATTTCGTGGTTGCAGACAAAAGAAAGGGATGCAGCAAAAGAAAAGGGTGTTTCCTATGCTATGTCAATGGCTTCCCTGCTTGCTGTCAGACATCCTTAAAAAGTCATAAAACTTCAAAGAAATCGATATACCACATAAAAGACCCTGCCCGTTAAGTCTATGCACTGTTCGATCATTAAAGTTGCGTTTATCTCGCAAGTATAAGCAAGTCTGCCGGGAAAGCCATAAATTACATGATTTCCCATTCTTCTGCAAACGGTCTGTGGTTGTCAACAAAAGGAAAAGGGGTCTCAAAAAAAAAAAAAAAAAAAAAAAAAAAATGCGTTGTCCGAGCTGTCAACAGGGTATCCTGCTTGACCACTGAGCTTTATTTGTGCTAAGAAAGTAATAAGAGATGAAAAGGACCGCTTCACCACATCAGACATTGACACAGACATTAACGCTGTCTGTTTGGTCCTTATTGGTCTGGAGGACCGCAGTTTGAGATATACTGGTCAATTGTACGTTGCCAAATCGCAAATAGCAATAAGTTAATGTTTGATATCCGAAATGAATGAACTGGATTAGCGTGACTGATGCATTTTCATAATGTTTAGGTGGGCTAGGGAAATTACATTTCCACATTGTTAATTTTTGTACCGTATTTTCCCGTGCAGGTTTTATCCCAAAAATTTTCTTTGAAAATCGAGGTGCGTCGGATACACGAGTTTTTGGGATCTGACACCATCGAGAGTCTATGTCTGACACCATATTCACTGGATTCCGTATATATGGCCATTGGTCACTCGGTGAAATCGTTTCAAATCTAAACAGGCTTTCTCTGATGCATTCACGAAATCAATATATATATATATATATATATATATATATATATATATATAACAGAAAGGATCTGTAACTGCACACGGATCATGACGCCGGAAGAACAAAATCCAGGGAGGGGCATAATTTCAGAGTACATGTTCCTGCAGTCTGCTGAGTTTTTTAAAATAGAGAATATAAACATGAAAAATCTGTGCAAAACAATTTTTAAACATATCAACATAACAAGCAATACAGAAATATAACAATTAAGAAATATTAAAACTCCAAAACTAAGCTTTCACCGAATTGGAACAATTTATCTATTCTACTCTTTGCAGTTATTTTTATATTTATTAGTACTTTCATTTTTTATTAGTATCTTTCCAGTTATTCTATTTTTTTTTTGTAGATTTCAAAGAATATATAAACTTCACATATTTCCCCCTTTTAAAATAATTTTTGAACAGATCAATATAACAAGAAAAACGGAACTGATAGTTGTCTTGCAGTAACGGAACTAATAGTGCGAGAGCATCCCCCTGACGAAAAATTCCTAGTTCTTTTTTCTAATCTTTTTTTTTTAAATTTTCTAATTATTTTAAGTCAATTGAGAAGACAAAAATTTATTTTTTTTTTTCAAAGTAATCAGAATCAGAGATCATTATCATTTTTGAAAATAAATAAAATGTATTCTTTGGATAATTTTCTTACAAATAAATTTTCTTTTTTCGTCACCATTATTTTTCAAAAGAAATAATAATTATTCTTGAGACACTTTTTTTTTTCAAAATCATCGGAGTTTTTTATTATCCTTTTGCAAAATCGTCAGAGAAAATTTAATTAAATTTCAAAAATAAATGGTTATGAACATTACTTATTTACAGACTGACACATTTGCACAGTTGTTAAAAAATGTGCATTAAAATATAATATTTTGAAAATATTATATTTTAATAAATATTTAAAATAAATATTTAAATTTTAATAAATAACTAAAATATTATATTTTAATAAACATCTACTAACTATTATGTAATTTAATGTCTGTATATGGTAATGTTTTTCACCATTTATTTATATGATAAAATTACATTATTATAATTTATAGTAATATAAATTTCTAAATTACGGGAAGGGCATTGACCCCCCCCCTGCCTTCTCCTTGCCAGCGCTTATGCCCGGATCTAATTCACCTATTCTAAAAATAAAGGAATAAGGAAGAAAATTAGATTTCATTGTTGTGTTTGCTGAGGATTAAGAAAGCAGCTGATTTAATTTTTTCACAGCTAAGCAGAAGTAAAAATGCTGACCTCAGCAATGCAACTTTCGAGATACGTGATCTCGCATTGCAATAATTTCCTGCATAATACCCATGTAATAATAATACTCCGGTGTAATCTTATTTAATCTGTGACCATTGTTTGCAGCCGAAACCTGGTTTAGGCGTAACAAAAAAGACCAGATTCACACAATGCTTCTCATTTTTCATAGCACGACGTAAACATTTTAGCTTGCTATGTAATTTTGGATTGAAGACCTATTCAGTTGTGTATGTTTTGACGTAAAGTGATATAGAAATTGGTGTAGATTAAGCGTAATTAGTAAATACGTGGTGTTTAGATGGTTATTTGCTGTTTTTGTTTCGAATAAAACTGACTTTTAATACAGAATTCTTCTTGGGATGAAGGGAAGAGTTTCGTAACTAAGTAATAATATTAAAACCACTGATAATTTCGGTCGAATTTTTTCTTATTAAGTTTGTCCGGTTTCAATTTTCAGAATATATATATATATTTTTCTATACCTGACTTGTAAAAATAATTTATTGATTTATTAACATTTTAATTACCGCAGAATTCGCGGAGCGCGGCGTTTCGCGTGATGGTCCTTGCTACGTCCCTTTTATACCGATACACTAGGAGGGGAACAGTTAGGGTTTGCAGCATGGAGATAGAAATAAGAAGGAGAACAGTGAAGATAGGCTTTCAAGATCACAACATGGACCGGGAATTAGTACTCAGTTCGTGGCGCTGGTGCTCCCAAAGGCCGGTCATGTGACCTGTCAAACATGACAAATTGTCGTCTGCTCTTCCTGCATTTTGGTTTCGAGCATGGTAAAGAGATAGAGGGCGCTACACTTCCTAAAGGCCCATAAGACCAGAAATGCCGCCATACTAGGTACCGCTTTTAGTTCCATAAGTAGAAACATTATCTTTGTTCTCCTTCTCTCTATCTCCCTGGTTTGCAGTATGGCTCACGAATAGCAAATTAAGTATAAGTTGAAAAAAAAATTATCAGTATATCTATCGAGCTATCGACGAACCCCTGCGGCTTCGAGCTCTATGTTCGTTTAATGTTGTTATTATCTGTTTAAGGTGTCTGTTTTTGACGTCATGACATAGAAAAGGGCACAGAATAAGCAAAATTAGTAAATATAAGATATTTAGACGTTTTTTAAAGTTGTTAATTTTTATGAATGTTGGCTATTATTATATTAAGAGCGTTCAATAATTAATGAACTAAAGGCTGGCACAAGACATTTATCTATTTATCGGAATCCTTTAAGATGGTTCTGAAATGACCGACTCAGCAACTCGAAACTTTTTGACACATTTTCTGTTTCATTTTTAAACGTAAAGTTCTAAAATTGGCAGGATTGACTATTGAAGCGATTTATAATCGAAATGAGTTTCCATATTTTGATAAATAAAATTACTTGCCGAGTTATAAACGTATTCGTGTCACTTGACCACACGATTTTCTCCCTTTTTGGCTCTGCTGCCTCGAGAATTCGGTTCAAAACGCCGACTTTGACAGTATTGACTTTAACAGTATTTTCTGAAAGATCTACAGCTTTTACCGAAAAATGGAAAACTGATTTCAATGACATAGTTTCTGAATAAGAACAACTGCCAATTTCATCCGTTTCCGAATAAAAATGAATTCAAAATTGTATCAGAAAGTAGCTGCTTTGGATTTGAGAACAGACTTAAGTTACCTACCTTAGATAAAATTCATACACGAATCACGAATGAGATGTCAAATTGCAAGTGTGTAGTCGACTTATATAAGCAGAAAACAGCAGAATCAATCGTACGTATAGTATCATTGCTAGTTGCCACCTAGATAGCCACTCTATGTAGGCAATCTCTAAGTGGTATTCTCTACCCTAGTAATCATATAGTAGATTAATTTTAACACAATTATTCAAATTGGTAAAGAAATCATACGAGTTGTAATTTTCCAACTGGACGAAAAATGTTCGGACCAGGATTCGAACCTGGGATCTCTTGGCTGAAGCTGCCATGCTCTACCAACTGAGAATTAATCTAGTGTAATCACGTATCCAGCGTTTACTGGAGTTCCATTACCTGCGATCTATTCTGTTGAGCTGATTTAAATATCAGACCAGATGCTATGATCAATAAGGTTAACTGGATTAATCATGCTTTCCACATTCGACCGGATAGCTCAGTTGGTAGAGCATGGCAGCTTCAGCCAAGAGATCCTAGGTTTGAATCCTGGCCCGGACATTTTTCGTCCAGTTGGAAAATTACAACTCATATAATCATTTAGTACTCTAGTACTCTAGCAATGCTAGTAATCATTACCCTTCCAGTGATATTGGAATACCGTACCGAAGCCTGAGCTCAGAATATGGAAACAGAGAGAGAAGAACAGTGAACAGTTAGTGCGTTTTTTGATGGTGGAAGCAGCCGGTCGTAGCAAAATGTGTTTTATGCACGCGACCTGAGGTCGAAGCTAAATTTCGTCTGCTCGTGGTATTTACTTTTGAATATTAGCACAGCGCTCTACGGAGTAAGTGTCATTAATGTTTATTAGTTTAAAATACTGCCAAAAACTTCATTGTTGTACCATTAGATACTTAGTAAATTCGGTATCCGAGAACATTAGCCAAATTTGCAAAATTTTGGTTAAACTTTATGCACACAAGACACAATTTTGGTCGAGGCTAAAATTTGTCTGCAGACGGCATACTGGCATAATGGCTCGATCAAAATAACGCCAACTCCGGGGTGTGACGTCACATTAAAGGACTGCATGAGCCCGGGATTGGCTGATTTAACAACACATAGCTCAGTACAAAGTCCATTTTCAGCAACTGCTGTCCAAAATCATTAAAATGCACGGCAAACGATTCCCTTCTGTAGATCTTGGAATTCTATTGGGCATCCCTGAAATCGAATCATAAATGCTATTTATTCTATACTTCTAGAAAAACATGTTGTAGTCCTCCTCACTGATGCATATCAATCTTATTATGCTTGAAATATCGTAACACTAATGAAATGCCCCGCAAGCGATTCTTCCCCATAGACAATAATGTAACAGAAATATTTTGTATGCCCCTGTAAACAAATATAAATGATATGCGCTTCATTTTCAACACAAACATTCTATACACATAAAAAAAAATAAAATCCAATTTGGGTCGAAAGATTCTTAGGTATGTGCATTTTTTTTTTTTTTTTTTTTTTTTTTTTGAAAATGGGTATTTAACATTGCCCAAAATGGATACACAGTGGTAACCAAAATAGGCATGGCCCAATTTGGGCACATACCTAAGAATATTTCGACCCAAATTGGGTTTTATTTTTTTCTGTGTAGTAAACATTAATAACACATAAAACTTATAAGGCAATCCGAGTATTTTTACGTGAATTAGAGCATAGACAGACAGACAGGTGTCCAGACAGAGAACCGAATTCATAAATACTTTTCATTTATGTTAGAAAGTGTTAAAAAAATAAATGATGAAAAATTACGAAAATCATAATAAAACCCATTAAAAATAAAATTATCATAATAAATTCAAAAGATTAGGATAAAAGAATAAGCACGAAACTGAGAATGCCATGTTAATATGTGTTAATTTTCCTTGAGCAGTCTCTACTGTTGTTTTAGTTACTTTTTGTTGTTGCATGTAAGAAAGATAACCTGACAGTTTTTACAAGGTTTTGACGTTCCATTTCTTTGTTTGTAAACCAGTAGTAATTTGAGCTTTTGTTTGTTTAATGTGTAAGCGTGATTTAGTAGTTTGGAAGTTAGTTTATATTTCACGATTTTAATTTCTGTTATTTTAGAGAAAATTCTCTTAAAGGAAAAACGATTAATTTGTTTATGATTCAAGGGCATTTTCTGAAACTATCAAATTAATTTTCGAGTCTGTTTAAATGTATTGTTTTATTTCTGTTCTAATTAAAACACGATTTCATAAAGGTGATTCATTATTAAGATAAAAATGAAAAGTATTCAGATAGCTGAATTTCAAACGTGATAATACCTTAAAAAGATAACTCAGTACGTTTCTTTTGTGTTTGAAATCAAGAAAGTATTTATATTAATTGGAAAATATTTACTTTTCAGTATCATTCAAGCCTATTTGCATACGCATTTAAGTTTTTTTAAAAATTCATATTTTGATTAATGCCATAACGAAAACTTAAACCACCAAGCGGGAAAAATTCTACCTTACGGCAGAAAATAGATTGGCCACCCACGGCTTTTATCGTTGAGATTTTTTTCAGCCAAGTCTAGATGTCAAAAAAAAAAAAAAAAAAAAAAAAGAATCTATGGAGGAAAATTATTTTTGTTGGATTTCAAAATATAATGAAATTGATATGCCTCACTGAGGTGGACTAAAATATGCTATTTCTCGAGAATTAAATAAAAATCATGCACATGTGACATCATAATTCACTTTTATATTTTAACAGAATAATAAGTCTACTATAATTTGTTACTCATGCTATAGCCAGTATACACGATATACGTCGGGACACACTGCCATTATCATTTTCTTTACTAAAGATTAATCCGTTTGAATTTATCAATATATAAATAAAACTAGTCGTTGGGGGCCACCGTAATACTTACCCATCATGGATAGGCATAATGAAAAATATGAAAATAAAATATGTGTAAACTATTTATAAAATACATTGCAATTTGAATAAAATCGTGGCTTGAAGACGTCATAAACTTTAAATGCTCTATTACTGAATTGCGTAAAAGAAACATCTTCATAACTCCAAATATGTTAATTATAATAACTAACGGTTTACTGCGTCAGATTAAGCATCTCATTTCCAATTAAAATATATCTTGTAATTGAAATTTGAATGAAATACAGGGTCATGAAAAATCAAAGAGTGTGGATAATAGGATTACAAATATCTCGGCAACTAATTAACCGATCGACTTCATTCTTTATGCAAAATTTATGTTTTTTTATTGTCTTTTATATCCACTCCTTAAAATAAACAATTTCGAAAGTTTTTATATACCTTTTATCAGAACGAATATTTCGAGAGTCCGAAAAAAAAAATCCGGATAATCGAGGTTACTGAAATTCAATAAGCTTCTTTCCATTATTACATACTAAGTACATACCAAATTTCAAGTCGCTATCTCAATTTATTCGGGAGATAGAGCGTTTACAGACACACACACAGACGGACGGCCATTTTTTTTCTATAAATATGTTTTTCGGAATCTCCTGTGTCTAAAATTTGTGAATTCGTCAAATTTTTCTTTTTCGATTTTCAAAACGATACAAGACTTACCCTATACTACGTATGATGGGTAAGTAATAATAAAATATCTAATATAATTAAAACACAAATATATAAATAAAAGTATAAACTATCTAATATAATTAAAACCCGAATATATAAATAAAATAATATAACATTTAATATACTGTAAAGAATTGGGCCTCCTCATCCAGGTGCGCGATGTGTCATTCTAGCATTTCCTGTGAGTACACTTAACTGCATACCTTCCCTCGCTATTTTTGCCTTGAAGACTAGCAGACGCCGAATTCTATTGTACTGTGAGCGGAAAGTTCGGACAGTGATGTAGTGGTAAGGCGTTACCCAAAGAGGGGTCTTATGCTTTGATCCTTGCCGAGTTCGTGGGAAACAGTGCATCTGCGAGAGAAGCGATCTCTGCACACGATTTTTAGGTTTGCGCCCGAAACTTTGCCCTTTGTCTTAGAACGTCCAATGACGGACTTAGTGAAAACGAAACAGAGGGATCTCAAGGCTACTGAGAGGCTGGAGAGTTTCGAGGGGTCCGCCTCGACAAAATCCCCGCCCCTAGAAGAAGTTCTCCTGCGAGAATGAAAAAGTGAGAGAGGACAGTTTTTGAATAGATCTGGACGAGAGTGGTGACTCTCTGGAAATAGTGAGGTCTGACCTCTATTTAATTGATACGGCAGGTATCAGGTGAAAATCCCAGCGAAGTGAAAAAGCACGACAAGTGCGATAGTGAGAGTTCTTTAACTCTGAAGCATCGTGATTTAGTATATTTTTCCGAAGAGAAGGAACGGACGAGCCCTGTTCCGAATGAACTTTCTTTAGGAGTTACGACAGACAGTAATTTCCTGAGACTTTTGATTGATCGAGCTGCACTCAGAGTCAAGAGAACATTAATTTATTAGCGATTGACTCACGGAAAATAATTAAATGCTGTATTGACGTCTTGTATATATTTTTCATTAGAATTAACATTGTTATACAATAAAATTCTATTTTCTAATTCATGTGAGAAATTCTCTGTGCCAACGATCCGATCTCGCTACCACTCACCATCTTTTATCGGGTCGGTATAGAGGAGTTACTACAATACTTAAAACACAAATTTAAAGACTTGTAATCGAACTTACGCTCTTAAATCGCTGAAATTATCAGAATCAAAAAGACTGCTGCAAGTACGATACCTTTGGGCAATTTCTTCGGCTATTAACTCTTTGCATGTAGTTAATACGAACTTATAGCTTTTAATAAATTTCCAAAACTTTGTTTCGATGCATAATTGACATTTTTCATATAAAAATTATTTTTGTGTTATTAGTGGGCAATCTAATATATCAAATATAAAAAAAATTATTAATTAGAATTTTCAATTAAAAGAATGATTTTCTCCTGTATTCTGTAACTTGGTAAGCTCGATCATGAAAATATTTAAATTAAAGGAGATATATTAATATTTCTGTAATTATCAAAAGTTTAATTTTGTCTAAAAGTAATTTTTTTTTCTGTAAAAGAATTTTTTTTTTTCACCTAAGACTTGCACCAATAATGTTTGTACTTTAATTAATCAATTAATGCAGGGGTCGACCCAGGCAAAATTTGGGGCCTATTTAGGGGCCCCTACACAAAAATACATTTAATAAAACAGATCCCTTCACAAAATTCCTCTTAATAAAATAGTACCCTTTACAAAATTCTATTTCTTAAAACCATACTTTTGATTAATTATTTTATTTTGTTAAGCTTTAAAATGTGTAAATTTGCAAACAAAACGAATTTACCAGAATGGAAAGCTTCTGCAGAAGGACTTATTAGGACTTTAGAAGTTATTATTAATAAATCATTGCTTCCAATTTGAGAAACTAGATTTCCTCTTTCGTTACAAAATTTTACTTTTCACAAAAATATAATAACTTTCACAAAAATATAAATTTCACAAAAATAACTGCACAAAATAACTTACTTTTCATAAAATGGACTCCAAGAAAAAAAGCCTGCATCGACCCCTGTAATGTGAAAAAAATAATAATAAGTAAAAGCATAAACAAGTAATTCTTGAAAAAAGAAAAACAAAACATTAAAAAAATATATATTCAAAACTAAATTTCGAAAAAAAAAAAAATAATAATAATTGTAACCTAAGATTGTTTTAACAGAAATCGATTTCTAGAAGCTTCAAATATGCAAATCCACTTTCTAACGCAATGCAACAAAAAAATAATGTTGTATGCTATTAAAATTGAACTAAATAATACTATCAAAAAACTAGTTGTCTTCTTGTTCAGAAAAATTAATACAAGAATATTAATAATAATTAATAAGTCTTATTAATTAAGGTTTAAGTAACACTTTTGATAATGGAAAAGCATTAACAAAATTTATATAACTATTTCTGCAAAAACATAATTCATTAACACTCTTTTTCATACCGTAAAAACGTAAACTCATATATTTACTATTCTTTATTACTCATATAGATACTTGCTTTGTATTATTCTCAAACATCTGAAAAATTCGTTATATTTAAAGATTTTCTTTTTAATTCTCTAATGACGTGATATTAATCTGCTTTGTGTACATACACATACTCATACTCCTTGTATTATTGAGAAATCTTTGAAAATATCCGTTTTTTTTACCACTATGACGTCGATCATTTTTATTTCATATTAATCTTTTTTTTCAATTGGTGAAACTTTTTATTTCATTTTCATTTTTCAAGTGGAAATCGTCTGATAGAAAATTAATTATTGTAGAAAGAATTTCATCGTGGATTTTTAATTTTTGGCATCTGCTATAACGAAAAATGTTGAAATTTAATAGGAAAAGGTTGTTAGAATTTGGGTTTTTTATTTCTATTTATTAAAATAATACGAATTTTTCAAATTTTAATATTTTGAGCTCTTTATAGCTGTTATTCAGCAATATACACAAAGTTTCAACTCTGTAAGTTACATAGTTTCTGAGAATAGCTCTGTGACAGACAGACAACGAAGCGGGAGTAATAGGGTTTCGTGAGATGAACGAAACCCTAAAAAGTAGTCTATTAAAATTGAACTAAATAATACAATCAAAAGAACTAGTTTTGTTCTAATATTATGAGGAATTCTATAAAAGACGTTATTACAAACCACTCTCTCGTATAAATGGAACATAACTCAGTAAAATAAAGAAAAAATAATTCAACATTTTAGCAGTCAACAACTTTCAGATTGTTAGAACGCTTAAACAATGCACTTTCCTTAATGGTTATACCCTTAAATAATACCAAGCACTTACTTGAATAAAGTGACGACAAAATGATGTAGTAGTAAACATTGAGAATGCAAATTCCTTATTTAAATCTTTAAGGAGATTGACCATTGAAAGTTAAAATTTGGAACCAAAAACCATTTGTTATTTTAAAGAACTTCTTCTACTTTTTTATTTAACTCAAATTGTTTTTTATTGTTAACTGAAATCGAATTGCATTCTGCGTTGTGTGATAATGTATTGTATTTTGAGTTATTATATCTTGAGTTGTTATATGCATTAATAAAGATGTAATTTTGTAATAGATTTTGCTCCCATTTCCTGATAAGCTAGAATTATAAAAAAAAAAAAAAAAAAAAAATATGGACACAGCTGTGTTTACGATGACAATACAACATTTTAATATTTTTGGAACTTAATTTTAAGTTAATACATTAATTTAAAAGCATTTTTACGTTTGCTAACCCCGGGTGATAAATCGTCAAATATTCTTTATGGTAACAATTTTATACAAGTTCCAACAACAATAGATTTAATTATGCGTCAATCCGCAATCGCCCCTACCCCTAAAAAAATAAAAATAAATAAATAAAAAAGATTGTGAAGCCGCAACAACAAAATATTTTAAACCCTCCAAAACAGAAATTATAAATAAAAAATAAGTAATGTTTTAAAAAATACATTTTAATAATAATTAAATTAAGATTCTAACGTTGAGAAATCAATTTAGAGATCCTAAAAAGATAGTTTGAATACAACTTTTGTTTTTCTTTCCTGTTGCAATATTATTGCCCCACCAGTGGCTGAAAGGTTCTGCTCTCAAAGCTGGTAGCTGGGAGGTGCTGGGTTCATACGCCTGTCGCGCTCGTCGACCTAACCATTCGGAGTTTTCCGTGGTTTTCTTCGAACCTTCGAAACCAAGAACATTTTAAATCCAAGCGTTCTAATTACAAAAACACTCTAACATTGTAGTTGCGTTATGTACATTTGCAGAAAAAAAAAAAAAGATATCCCCACTCAAAGCAAACCATTGTATGAAAATGTTACTGATACCAAACGATTGACAATATTGTTTACTATTAAATGTTGTGCTTGAATTAGGGTTTGGGGGCCCTTTTATACATTAAAAGATGTACCAACTTCGATTTTCCAAGTGGTAAACACCTATTTTTGACACCGTATTTGATTCCTCAGATCAAAGCAATTTGGAAAAAAAGGGTATAGTTTATTTACTTTTTCCTAAATATTCATTTATAAAAGAAAACATGTTATCCATAAATTTCGAAAAATAAAATTTGACTATTCAAAACAAATATGGCATTGAACTTTAGATTATTTTGAATTTGCGATTCTTTTATTAAAAAAAAAAAAAAGAAGAAGAAAGAAAGAAAAAAGAAAAAAAAATTAAAAAGTTCAGTAAATGAAAATTGATCTATGGTATGTTGCGGGATCTGTTTGCAACCACATCTGAATGCAGCTGTTACCTGAGTACGCAAAAACCACAGACGAATTCCAGAGAAGGTCGACTGAAGGTCTTTGTGTGCTAGACTTAACTACAGTTACGGTTATTGACTGTAGCTTCAGTAAATGCCGAATGAAGTATTAATACGAATTGCCAATTCAGTGAGTTTGAAATATCGCAAACATAATTATCCCAACAGATAAAAGAAAAATTCCAGAAATTTTCAAAGCTATTTTTTTCTTTTAAACTGCAGAAAGAAACTATTTAAAAATATTAGGACAAAGTACACATACTATTGTACAATATTTCTGAAAAAACAAAATTGTAAAAAAAAATCTAAGTGTCTATGTAAAGGAATAGATACTTCTTCTTCAGGTTAAATTACACGCCAAACATCCACTACGAAAGCAGAAACAAAACGAATAAACAACTTCCAATTTTTACGTTTTTTTTTTCAAGTCAAATAAACGCATTTTGAAGCAGAAATTTTACTTACTAAATTAAATAAAATAAGCACTACGCAGAGACAAGAAACATTTTATCAAATATATTTTCTGATTCAAAATATGTTTATTTGAGTTGAAAAGGCATAAAAGTTGGCAGCTATGCAGAGAATAAATAAATGACAGGATTATGACTAAATATTAT
Organism: Maratus michaelseni; assembly: GCA_963931845.1. Classification (NCBI taxonomy): domain Eukaryota; kingdom Metazoa; phylum Arthropoda; class Arachnida; order Araneae; family Salticidae; genus Maratus; species Maratus michaelseni. Next base: position 115,878,948 of record OZ007600.1, read on the forward strand.
TTTATATTTATTATTATTATTATTATTATTATTATTTATTATTTTATATTTATTATTATTATTATTATTATTATTATTTATTATTTTATATTTATTATTATTATTATTATTATTATTGGTATTATTATTATTATTATTATTATTATGCGTATTTCATTTTCTGATTATTGAAATTCTATTTATTTCTTTTTAGAATTGTCTGTTTATATTATTTTCTCTTTATCTATTAATATAAGTAAATTTGTTAAGTATTTTTAAAAAATTTAAAAAAATTATCATCACCCTTTACATTTTATTATTTTATTTTCTGCTAATTTGCGTATAATTGGTAGTGCTACATTTCATTTTTAATTACTGGTACATTTCTCGTGTTACATTACCATCCGCATTCTCCAAACCCCACGTTTTACATAATTCGTTTAATAAAATCGGTACAGATATTCGTAAATTCTTCTGCGGCCTTGCACAATAACTATAAACCCCTCTTCAAGGAAATACATGCTGTGGATATCTGTAACAATATACAAAATTACATTATTGTCAGCGTTCTACAAACCTCACTTTTAACATACGTTTGTTTCATATATTCGTATTTTTTTGTGCGACGACGCTTAAAAATAACTATAAATGTAAGGTAACAGAGACTCGAGGACTAGCTGTTTCTTGAAGCTAGGAAGTTTCCGAGAGTTTATTTAGAGAAACTTTATTGTAAATTTTTTTTATTAGTTTATTGCATTCTCTATTATTATAAAAAAGCTGCAATTGACATTATTTAAGATTTCTTTAAAAGCAACTTGCATAAATATGGGTTCCAATGTAAATTTTGTCTATGACTTGCTAGAGTTACTGGCTCATCTCTAGATACCAAGATGGATCGTAACTATGTATTTAAAAAATCAGACAGGGGAAAGGTTCCAGAAGAGACATCGAAAGTAGCTCTTTTCGAAGTGAAATTGAACAAGAGATCAATCAAAGAACAAAGAAGCAGTAGACCTATCCAGTGAAGAGAAATGAGCTACTGCCTCATCTCTAGTTGCCAAGATGGTTCGTAACTATGTTAGAAAACCAGACAGAGGAAAGGTACTAGAAGAAACAATGAAAGTTGCTGTTCTCGAAGTGAATCTGAACAAAAGATCAATCAGAGAAGCAGTAGAATCCACCCAGTGAAGAACAAGAGGAGAAAGAGGATTCCCTACGTTTTCGCTATTTTAAATCATTCAAAAATGATACATCAGGAGAAGAGTGGATTCAATGTACCAGGTGCAAATGTTGGGCACACGAATCTTATGTCAATGTGGATATGATATTTTATGTTTGCATTCATTATGATGATGAGAAATATTTCGATGAAGGCAGTAGTTAAGTTGAACAAAACATTTATTCTTCTCCTTTTTATCTTTTACATACCAAATTAAAATTACATTTGATATGCTGTTTGTTTTTTCATTTCCGTTAGCAATCCGAAAATAAATCTATTTAGTGGGCCAACCTACCCCATTCGACGAGGCAGGTTGGCCCAGTGACTTGTCCTTCTGAGGCCAGCATAGAATATAGAAACTATTAATTAATATTTTCCAAAAAAAAAAATTCTATGTGATTATGCTTTGAGCTGATTGTCCAAACTAAATAATAATAATAATAATAATAATAATAATAATAATAATAATAATAATAATAATAATTTTAATAAAACAAAATAAATTAAAAATATTGAAGAGAAAATGGGCTAACATCTCCCTTACAAATCTGTAGATCATATAGTTGAGTTGAGTTGAGTTGATTATTGACGGCCAATTATCTACACTTGGGATATAGGCCCGGGGGGAGTGCCCTTCGTGGGGGTCTTTCTAAGGGAACCTAATCCGTATTTACGCATGGATAAATCCACAGCTCGAAGAAAACCACGAAAACTCCGAACGATTAGGCCGACGGGCGCGATTGGGATCGAACCCAGCACCTCCTGTCTACCAGCTTCGAGAGCACAACCTCTCAGCCACTGGCTAGATCATATAGAACGCTGCACAAAATAATTCAGATATTTTTTTCGACTATAGATGATAATTACTAAAATTGGATTTTCAAATGTGTTATGCGTTTTCCAAATTGTTTACTTAGACATCACCTTTCACCTTATTAAACGGAGAAGTTTCGTTACAGTATCCCGAATATTTTGGAAGGTGTTTCATAATCAATGATTGACGCATGATTTTTCGTTCTTGTTTATTTTGACACAAAATATAAATAATAATATAAATAATTTGAATTTTTCTAATATCGGTATTTAACTAAAAAATAAATAATATTTTAGTATAAAATATTATTTATTTAAGTACCGTGATTTTCAGAACAAGCATTAGTTTGTAAAATCTTCAGAAGAAAGTACCATATTCAAATTAACAGCCTGCTAAACCTATTTTGTCATACATATAATTAAAAACCTCAAAAATTCATATTTTTAGTGACTGAAAATTTTCCAGTATCTCTTGATTTGCCTTATATCCGAAAACAGGATTTAATAGACGTCTTTAATAGCGGAAACGCCTGGGATCACACGATCACACCAATTTGAGGTGAATCGAGAACAACAAACCGCAAGCGAATGCGTAAAGGTCATATGAAGGCCTTCTCTGAAAAAAAGATCTAATCATTAAGTTGACGTCTGGTAGTTGCGGTTTTTCAAAAGAATTACAAAACGGGGCATTATGCAAGTGGTTTAGAGCTAAAATTGTTTTAAGGGTAATAAAGAAACTGGGAGGGATTAGGTGGGACAGGGGAGGGCCATTGCTCCACCCTAGATTTCGAAATTAAATTAACTAAATTTTCTTTATCTCTCATGATTTTGAATTTGAAACAGTGTAAGATTGTCCTTCCTAAGTGACGTAAAATAATTAAACCCTAGTATAAATAAATTAAACTCCAGTGTTGAATCCAGGGGGTGGCCCGGGGGACGTCCCCCCCCGGAGCTTTGAAATGTCTCCCCCCCGGAAGATTAGAAATTTTATGCTTTCAATGGTCAAAAAGTGGAATTTCTTTCCCGGAACTTAAAAATGTCTCCCCCCGGGGGCCACAGAAATCCCTCCCGGAGAAAAGTGTCTGAATTCAACACTGGCTCTCATCACACCCCCTCTTCCCAAAACTCCCAGTAGAAGAAAATTTTTAGTTATTTTTTTTCTTTTTATGTTCATATGTTTATCGTGAACGGATTGTTCTGGAAGACAGAGTCTCTATCCCCGACGAAAAAAAAACGAAAAGGTTGTTTCAAATCTTTATTTAAAAAAAAAAAGAAAAAAAACGACAGTATAAATAAATATATAATCGTGTTTTCTCATTTAAAAAAAAACAATCGAAGCTCGCATTTGCCGAGTTGAATTCAGGGGGGATGACCCTGGGAGGAGTACATTCCCACTGCTGCATGGGAATTCCCCCCCCCCCCCTCTCTTCCGGAAGATTTGGGATTTATGTTTATTAATTATTGTCGGAGCAAAGCTCCGGCTTCCCATGAAAAATTACACTTTTGTGTACACGATAGCGGCCAAAATATTTGCCGCATTGATACCAAAATTGGACTGGAAGTCGGTAGTGGCAAAATCTCGCCGGGGATTGAAAAACAGAAATATTCGTCAACTCTAACGCCCGGAATCGTCTGCTCTAGAATTTTCCATTTCCCCATAGAGATAACATTGCGATTGTTTGAATTAAATAAAAAGAAAATTGAAATAATTTATATTGTTGCCATTTTTTATCATGAGAAACTTATTTAAATAACAATATACTCGGAAACAACCTTTTAGTAAAAGCTCTTAATCTCGGTCCCATATATTTTACTTTTATATATTTTACATATATTTTACTTTTCTGAAATAAGGACCCCATACATTTTTATCTTAAAACACGTGCAATGAAGTTTAAATCGTATTAAGTATATGAATTTAGTTTTTTTTTTAAATCGAACTCAGCAATTGGTGTAATTAAACTTTTTGTTTTCATTTCAAAATATTTTTTTTCTTTTCATTCAAGCTTATTGTATAAAAGAAGTATGAGAGTAAATCTGTTTATTTTGATATAGTCCAGCAAATCCAGGATAAAAAAAATATATATATTAAGAAATGTTTTATATATGAACGGATTATATGTTTTTATTATATAGAATTTGCAAGGATGCCAGTTAAGAGAAAGCAATCAGCTGAAATGAGAAGAATTGCGAATCGTAACTCAATGCGAAGAAGTCGCACAAGTCAGTTACCTTCAGATTTTTTGCCGAGTACCGGTATACTGACAACTCAAATGAATGAAGCAATCAGGTTTGATAGAGACGTATCGCAAATCACCTATGTGTCCTGTAATACGTGTCGCAGAGCTTTCCCTGATATCATATTAAATACTGCTGGGCTCTGCCAGACATGCAAGTGTAGAGACGGTGCTTTCAAGTTTCCTGCCACTAATTCGATGGACCCAGGTCCAGTTCCTATTTGTCTCAAAGATCTCGAGCTACATTGAACAAATGATGATCGTTCAAATACATCCAGTGGTTTCTCTTTACCGTATACGAGGCTCACAGTATGGATACAGCGGAAATGTAATCAGCTTTAAACAAAATATTGAGAGTTTTATTTCGCGCCTGCCTGTCAATCCTTCAGATATGACTTCAACTGTGTTAGTGACAAAAGATACTTTATCAGGATGTGCAGAGTTTTCTGTTCGCTCACAACGCCTTCTAGAAGCACTCAGAGGGCTTAAAGCTCACAATCCTTATTATTCAAATATCACAATTGATGAAGATTTGATCGCTACATTACCTGAGAATGGTGACGTATCTCAAATGTTACCAACAGCAACCGATATTACTGAGGATATTGATACTTTGAACGAGGAAATAAGGCGCGAGTCATTTAGACCACTACTTGAACCGGTAGATCAAAACAACTTAATAAATGACGCAATTCGTGTGCCTCACCCTTCATTAAATTCACAGCCTATCAACGAATTTCAAGAAGAGGGTTACATAGCACGTGCTTTTCCTCATCTTTTTCCACATGGTACAGCTGACTTACGACAACCTCGTCAAAAAGCAGTCTCTCCTGATGAGTATTTTAAGTTCCTAATGAAGTATGAAGATGGGCGATTTGCTAAAGACCCCCGATTTCGCTACTTTGCCATGAATTCGGTGGCAGTCTTTGGCTAAAGGGCGTTTTTTCGTTCAGCGAAATAGGTTCAGCAATAAGACGATAGAGCAGATGCGTGATATTCTGAATAGGCAACCAGAAATGGCAAAACACATTATGATTTATGCTAGCAAATTAAGATCCACAAAAGGATACTGGCGTGCACGTTATGGGGAACTCCTTTCCATGGTGGGACAAATTGGAGCACCAACAATTTTTTTTACACTGTCTGCAGCTGATTATCACTGGCCTGATCTTTTCAGACTTTTAGAGCCTAACAGAGATCCAAATGAGCTGACTGATACAGAACGCAGACAATTAATGCACGACAACCCTCTGTTGACTGGTTGGCTCTTTCAAAAACGTTGTGATATATTTTTGAGAAAAATCTTGACGCCGTTGTTTTTAATAGACGACTACTGGGTTCGTTTCGAATGGCAGTGGCGTGGAAGTGCTCACATACATGGATTGTTGTGGTTAAGAGGGGCGCCAAACATGGAAACACTAGACATGACTAACGCTGAAAATGTAGCAGCCGTAACAGCATATTTTGAAAAACTATGCAGTGCTGTTAATCCTGACAAGGACGTCCTCGTAAATGATATACACCGCTGTCGAGTTCGCTTTTCAGACATTTCCAGTGAAGATCGTGAAAAAGATCTCGCTCAGCTCTTAAATCAAGTCCAACGTCACACAATACATGGAGATTATTGCCTAAGGAAAAAAAGAGGTACAAATAGTTATAGCTGCAGATTTGGTTTTCCAAAAGCAGAGTGCGACTCTCCAAAGCTTCAAGTAGAAAATGGCATAATTAGCTTTTTGCCAAAAAGAAACGATTCTGAAATGAATACCTACAATTGCTTCGTGTCACAAGTTTGGAGAGCTAACACTGATTTTAGTCCTATTACATCAAAGGATGCGGTTTTGCATTACATTGCCAAATATGCCTCAAAATCAGAAACAGCTTCTGTTCCTTACAAAGAATTGTTATCTGAGATTTTAAATAAGATGAACGAAACAAATCCAGCGGTTCAAGCAGTCCAAAAACTTATTTTGTCTTCTGTTTCTGAAAGGGATTACTCAGCCCAAGAGGTAGTACACATATTAATGGGATGGCCAATGTATCACAGTAGTCGGGAAGTAGTTACAATACGGCTTCATGATAAGAACTGGGAAGAAATCAACTTTTCAAGCGACGAAAGACCATCAAAAAGCATGTTTCAGAAATATTGCGCGCGGCCAGAGAAACTTATTTCCTGCACGCTTCTTAAGTTTGCAAAATCTTTCTCAGTAAGAGGAGTCGATTATCACCAAAGAAGAAAAGATGCAGTTGTCAGAGTTTTTCCTCTTACATCACTCAACCACGACCCAACTCTAGCCGAAGAATACTATAGGCAACAAGTATTACTCAATTATCCTTGGAGAGGTAATTCTGACTCTTTATTGCAAGAAGGCCTGCCGTCTGCGTATCACTCATGGGAGGAAGCATTCAATGATCTAAATATTGATGCACACGAAGAAATAAATTTTCCTGCTGTTAGCAGTACACATGAGACAGAAATCCTGCAAGAAGAATACCGCGAGATTGATCCATATATGGCAGCAGCTGCCATAGTTCCTGTGCAAACAAACGAGGATACTTTGGGGCAACGCGTGATTGATCATGCATGTGAGTGGAAAAGTGAGAGTTACAAGTACCCTGATCGCAATTTTACTTCATTTTTAAATTACTGTAAAGAACAACAACTTACAGTGCATCAAAATTACGATACGTCTGAGATCAGATTTACAGATGAGCAGCAAAAAATACTTCACTTATGCACGCAACAGCTTTCGTCTTTGCAATCAAGATTTATAAATTGCCCTAAACGTACTTTTATTATTGGGAAAGCCGGAGCTGGAAAAAGTACGGTAATAAAAGAAATTCGTAAAAGAGTTACCGAGCAGTTAGGACCAGAAGCTATTATGGTTTTGGCTCCAACAGGTTCTGCTGCAATTAATGTCGAGGGCAAAACAATTCACTCTGCACTAAAAGTACCAACATGTTTTAAATCGTTTGCTGATTTAGGAAGTGAAGCAGCAAGAAATCTACAGCTCAGCATGAATCCAGTTTCATTTCTCATTATTGACGAATTTTCAATGATCGGAGGCCGTCTGATGGCTGCACTTGAGCAAAGATGTCGCGAAGGTAAACCAGACAGCATTGAACCTTTTGGAGGCTTATTTGTTTACCTGATTGGAGATATTAGGCAGCTACAGCCTGTAAAAGACACACCTCTATATAGGAGACATTCTATAAAAGACATTTTGGCTTTACTTGGACAAACAGTTCTTAAGATGTTTGAAAAATGTTTCACCTTAACAAAGTCAATGAGACAAAGCGACGATCAGCAAATACAGTTTAGAGAGACTCTTGATTCGCTTTCCGTAGGCGAAGTTACAGGCGACCAATACGCATCCCTTATGCAACGACGTAAAGCTATACAGCCTCCGGCTGAACTTGAAAGATTTCAAGATGTCATACGCCTTTTTCCCACAAACAAGCAAGCTGAAGAACATAATCAAGAAGTACTTCGTAAATCAAAATGGCCAGTGGCAAGAATATTAGCAGACCACAATAATCAAATAGCAAGATGGAGTGAAGATGAGTACGCATCTGGACTTCAGGCTGAACTTTTTTTAGCAATTGGATGCAGAATTATGTTGCGTACCAATCTGTGGACAGAGGGAGGATTGGTCAACGGTGCACTTAGTACGGTAAAAGATATTGTCTACGGACCAGGATTACGGCCTCCAGGCTTGCCACAGGCAGTAATGGTTCATTTTGATGATTATCGGGGACCATTTCTCACTGAAAGACTTTTTCCTGTCACACCTATTACAAAGTCTTGGAAAGAAAACAATGTCTCATGCTCCCGCACTCAGTTACCTTTAACAGTTTCATACGCTGTCACCATACACAAATCCCAAGGTTTAACTTTGTCAAAAATAGCTGTGGACATTGGTGAAAAGAAGTTGTCACTTGGAGCAACTTATGTCGCGTTTAGCAGGGTTCGACGTTTAGAGGATGTTCTGATTGAAGTGCCTTTCGCAAAGGATAGGCTAGACCAAATTAGAAGAATGGGGGCACTTGCTGATAGATTAGCATTTGATCAGTATCTGAGGCAACTGTTGACCGAATAGACACTTGAAGATTCAACAGCTGTTATTGTAATTTTTCTTTTATACTATTAAACAGTAAATATAAAAATAAAAAATATATATTATATATTGTTAAGGTTATATTTTATGTTTATCCCACTCAATGCTCCGACATTTCGGCCTGACGGATTCTAGTCTAGAAGTTACAGTGCAAAAGTCTCGCACAGGTCAACTTGAAAATAAATAAATAAACAACAAGAAAAGCATAACTGCTTTATTGGCAAATTTTATTTATGCGCCTGATTGCACCAGATTGATAAATACTCTTTAATTTTTTAAATACCTTCATGCTCGATACTTATTTATGCGATATACATTATCATTATCATATATATGAGGAAGGGACTTACAAAACTCGTCGAATACAAAATTTAAAAAATCGTGTTTTCTCTATCAATCTATTCTATTAGTAAATCTTCACTGAAAAAACACTACAATCCGCAGAAAAACTAGTTTTAGCATGTATTTCTAGCGTTCTAAAATCTTGGTTTACAATGAAAACCAATGGAAGCAGTCAGAGGTTTTCGCGATTTCCTCGAAATTAATTTTTTGGATAAGTGGAGTTTTGAGACTCACGTCCTCATATATTATTTCTTTTGTCATCATCCCTTTTTCTGTGGATTTACGAAACGCACAACAACAACAAATGGGGTATCATTCGAAAGGTTTTCGAAGCGGCTTCTGACATAGTACACTCTCATTTCGTTAAAACATGGTTTTTGATTAACAATTGCTGTGTTAATTAAAAATTAAATCGGCATTGTTTTCTTAAATGAAATGAAAGGTTTTTCTCAAATTAAGTGTTGCCACAAAATTAAATGATGACCATTATATGATGATCAAAAATGATTGTAAAAAAAACAAATAATACAAAAAGATAAAAGTGTGATTTCTCCGCACGGGTTTATTATTAACCAACTCAAAAAAGGAGGAGGTTATCAATTCGACGTGTATGTATTTTTTTTATGTATGATCACCGATTACTCCGGAACTATGCGTCCTATTTATGTGATTTTTTTTATTATTCAAAAGAGAATACTCTCGAATTGGTCCCATTTAAATTTTATGAAAATTGGTTCAGTACTTTTTCAGAAATTCAACAAAAACGAAAAAAAATTAAATATTTTAAAAATAGTTAATTTATTGGGCAGACGACTTTCATTTAATATCCTAAATTATTCTATTACGTGAATTTGCAAATAAAAAGACTGACATATTTAAATCAGTTTTAACTTATCGGATTATAATTCTGCATGAATAAATTAAAGGGAGGGTTAGCCACTGTTCACCCCCTTTAAACTTAACCAATGAACCCTCAAAACGAATCAAGGAAGAGCCTTATCACAATGAACGTATATACAAAATTTTAAGCAAATCGGATATTATCAAGAGTTATTACGTCCGGGTCACCAGTTGTTGGGCAGACGACTTTCAGGTTGCAAATAATAAAAACTTTTTAACCAAAAATAGAACTGACTTCTAAAACTACCACAAAGTAAAAAATATTTTTTTTTTACATAACAGTTAATAAGAAATGAAATTAAGAGCATTGTGTTTACCATGCATATTATTATATTTATGTACATTAATTTGTTTTTTTGGAGTCGGTGCCAGCCAAGCCAAGCCAAGTTAAAGCCATGTTACAATTTTTAAACATTTCATCTGATGTAATATGTATTTTTAAATGAGATCAGCAACTATATGTCGACAAACATTGCTTTGGAAACTAGTTAATTTTATATTTATGTTTAAAAAGCAAAATGGAAATTGAAATGTTTAGAAAAAAGAGACCATCGATCGATCGAAGCATTGGTATTATTTCACGTGCAGAATAAAAGGTGTAGTTTGTTGCATGAGATTAAACTGTATTTTAAATGCATTCAATTTATTTTTCAAAAAGCGGTTGACGTCATCTTTTAATGCAGTTAAAATACGATTGTTAATTTTTTTCTTGCGCGTGCCTTTTGCTGTTTCTCCAATCAGTTTTTACTGTAACTTTGATGGAATAAATGAGACGGTAATCTGGCTTGAATAATGTTGTTTGCAGATATTTTTATCCTTAATTTTTATTTAGAAGTTTAAACATGCATCTCAAAAATATTAGATATTGCTAAAAATTATTAGACTGCAGTGCAAAATCCTCGCACCGGTCCACTGGTTTTTAGGTGCGTTCTTAATTATATAAATACGTAGCACCTATAGTCGTCGTCTGCAGGGCTCGACTAGCAAGTTTCTGTGCCCAGGGCACCTTCAATTTTTCGTGCCCTCTTAGATTGGTTGATTTACGGATACTATTTTTTTTTTTTTTTTTTTTTTTACATATTACACACTTATTCGAAAAGTGTTACCTCAAAAAATTAAGTTTTTCGGAAAATTGAAAAAAGGTTCCAGGAATAAAAATAAAATATTTTGTCTATTATTTATTGAAATGTGCTTTTAACCATCGAGATATATTTTTGTCATTTCATCGTATTAACATCTCAAATATCACATTTTTTTCGGCCGTATCACTTTTTGAATAAATGCGCAATATGATAAAATTGAATGACACATTGAATGCACAATTTCAGATTTCGTGTGACATGAGCCTGAAATGAAAAAAACTTAGAAAAGTGTATCCCCAAAAACTATTATTAGATTTGTTATGCTTAATTTTTCAGAAATAAAAACTTTGGCACAATTATGATTTTTAAAATTGAAATTTAGATGAAATTATGAAAATTTTCATGCCCCTCGGAAATTTTGTGCCCAGGGCATGGGTCCCGGGTGCCCGTGCGATAGTCAGGGGCTGGTCGTCTGGTCCGGCCGTATGTCTGCATATAACAGCTCAAAAACTACTCAACCGAATTGTTTGAAATTTAATATATATTATTGTTGTAGAATTTTGTCGAGTCATTTCAAATTTTATGAAAATCGAATCAAAACTTAAAAAGATATTAATAAAAGCTTTCTTTATTCTATTAAATCCTGTCATACGTAATCTATATAATAAAAGCGCAAGTCGTGTGACTGAGGAAAACAAATACGGGGTAACCACTTCTTTTTTACTATGCCAGGCGGCCATTTTTATTCAAATTTATTTTTTTTGGATAAAATTGCATTAAAGTTACATTTGAGTCATTCCATGTCAACTGGCCTAGAGGCTCCCACTCGACCTCTTTCAAATTTTATAAAATTGATACAGGACATACATATAGGTATAAGATGGACATCTGCAAACTGTCAGTGTCAGAAATAGTACAGTTGGTGCGCTAGGGGTCCTTTTGTAAAACTCACTATTTCATGGTCGCAGAAAAAACGACGAAATCACCAAGTTCGCCATCTTATTGCTCATGATACAAGAAACCTTACTTATTAAAAATAAATGATCTAGTACAACTTTTTGTACTAAAAAACGTAATTAGAGTATTAAAAATCACAAATCAATACCTGTGTCATTACTTGGCCTCAAAGTAGGCCATACGGCCTGTCGCGATGAATTTTACCCGTACTTTAACATGCTGTAACTACTGAAAAAAATTATTTTAAAAATTTGTCACTTTAACAATTAATTACCTATGAAGATGTCATAGATCTGCTGGAGTTGTTTCTTTCCTGCTTAAATATTCATTAATTTATTCAGCTTCGAAATCTTCTAAAAAATTAAAATCATCAATTCCACTCAATTTTCAGAAGCGTATATCTCAAAAGGGACACTCCTGATATGATTACAATTAGTACCACTGGAAAGAGCATATCTTAATCTATAAAAAAAACTTTATTTCATTTTGGGCCTCTTAGATATAGGGGAAAAATAGTAAATTTCAAAAGACCTATTTTACGCGATATTTCTTCTTCGAAGATCTTCTCTTTCAACACATTTAACACAAATATTTTTATTTACAATGATAAATGTATACATAATTATCTCTTGTTGTGGTCCATGGTTGCTTCTGCTCTACCATACTGAATGACTGGTAACCGCGTCACCAAGGGGTCACGCCCGATAGCCATGAAAGACTAGCTCCTGGGGATGCTTCAGTAAAATTGACTATTTCATGGTCACAGAAAAAATGATCAAATCACTACATTTGCCCTCTTATTTCTCAAGATACAATAAATCTTACTTATTAAAAATAGGTGATCTAGTACACCTTTTTGTGCTAAAAAACATAATTGGAGTATTAAAAATCGTAAATCATTAGCTTCGTCATTACTTGGGCTCAAATTAGCCATATGGCCTGTCGCGATGAATTTTACCCTTTCTTTAACAAGCTGTATCTACTGCATAAATTAATTTAAACATTAGTCACTTTAGAAATATATTACCTATGAAGATGTCATAGAGCTGCTGAAGTTGTTTCTTTTCTGCTTAAATATTCAATAATTTATTCAGCGGCGAAATCTCCTAAAAAATTAAAATCATCAATTCGAACCCATTTTCAGAAGCGTATATCTCAAAAGGGACAATTTTGATTTGATTACAATTAGTACCACTGAAAATAGCACATTTTTAGCACTTTCCAACCTAGTTGAAAAGTGCTTATGACTTCGGTTTGTCTGGCCGTCTGGCCGTCTGCCGTCTGGCCGTCTGGCCGTCTGGCCGTCTGCCGTCTGCCGTCTGCCGTCTGTCCGTGCTCTAACTCCCGTAAATATGCTCGGATTGCTCTGCAATTTTTATATGTTATTGTCGTTATCTATAGCATGTTCCCTATTTCAACGGAAGTGTGTAGCACTTATACTTTTTTTACAGGGACACTCAAAAGAATTCCGTTACATTGCGGTCTATGGGGAAAAATCATTTGCGGTTTATTTAAATAATGTTTCACTATTTTAAACGCATTGTAATTTATATATATTACTAAGGTGCATTAGAAGAAGCTTAATATGGAACAGGGTGTGCATAGCACTTATAGTTACTTTACAGGGACAGTCAAAATAATTCCGTTACATTACGTCTATGGAGAAAAATCGTCTGCGGTTTCACTATTTTAAACGCATTGAAATTAAATAGATCACTAAGGTGCATTACAAGAGACTTACTACGGAATATTGTTTGTATAGCAGTCATCGTTCATTTACAGGGACACGCAAAAGAATTCTCTACTGTCTGTTAACAATAATTCCTGGAAGTGCGTTTTAAGTTATTGAACGCGATTTTAATTTTAACTTGCTTTTGTCTATTACGTGGTGTGTATAAATTCTGTAGATCCTATACAGGGCAGCACAAAAGTTCGCGAACACATTTCTGTTTATTGACAAACTCCAGACGGAGAATTTTAAACTGTGCTACGCGTTTCCTAACTGAACTAAAATTATCATCCTATGTAGTCTATATACAAATCTATAAATCCTATACAGGGCTGAATAAAAGTATTCGGATATTTTTCCGAATATTGTATATGTTGGAAATTCATGAAATTATGTTTTTAAATATGTTATGCGTTTTCTAAATTGTTTACTTAGATGTTAGCTTTTAGCTTATTAAACGGTATGATTTGTAAAATTATTTTGGAAGCGTTGGAAAGTGCTATATAATCTATGCTTGACGCATGATTTTTCGTTCTTGTTATCTATAAATAAAACTCTATATCATTTTGGGACTCTTAGATATAGTGTAAAAAAATGAAATAAAAAAACCCTATTTTAAACAAATTGGAAACGAATGCATAGTGAAATGCAGTCTTAACACTCTTATCAACATGTGTTATATGGAATGGTGCATCATTTGTTGTTCTACTGACACGAACTTGTTTTTTATTTACGCGTACAAATTAATGATGATGCTGTCTTTTGCTAGAAACTATGCATCCGCTTTTGAAACGCTCTTCTTGGTCAGCTTGTACTTATTCAATTTATTTTTTTGAAACAAAAAGGAATTTAATTTCCTTTATGTTCTTTTCACAGAATTCATATAGATCCGAAAAAGTTAAAATTTGGTCTTTAATTGGTCTTTGAATGCTTGCTCTTGCAGCCAGCCGCTTTACTCCTCATATTCCGTCACAGGATGGTTTTAAATGGCTTGTACCAAACAAATTCCACTCTGCAGAAATTCCAAAGTCACTCTGTTGATAACAAAGATTCAAAATATATTTTTTAATTCTTGCAGCAGATATGTCCCTAAAATAATGTATATGCAAAGAAAAAAACTCCATTCATAAAAATAAATTAATTTTCATACAGATAAATATATTTGCACAGTTCGAAAGCCTTATGTAAGGAATTTTTGGGATAGACTTTGCTCAACAGTCAAATTTAAAAAAAAAGAGAAATCTCGGAAAAACAGTGTAAAATAGGTTTTTTTATTTTCATTATTTTTACACTTTATCTAAGAAGCCCAAAATGAAATAGAGTTTTCCTTATAAACTAAAATGTGCTCTTTTCAGTGGTACTAATCGTAATCAAATAAAAACCGTCCCTTTTGCGATATACGCTTCTGAAAATGGGGTAGAATTGATGATTTTTATTTTTAGGAGATTTCGCCGCTGAATAATTATTGAATATTTAAGCAGGAAAGAAATAACTTTAGCAGCTCTATGGCATCTTTATATGAATATATTTCTACAGTTACTAATGTTTAAATTAATTTATTCAGTAGGTAGAGCTTGTTAAAGAAAGGGTAAAATTCATCGCGACAGGCCATATGGCCTATTTTGAGACCAAGTAATGACGAAGTTAATGATTTGCTATTTTTAATACTCCAATTATGTTTTTTAGCACAAAAAGTTGTACTAGATCACCTATTTTTAATAAGTAAGATTTTTTTGTATCATGAGCAATAAGATGGCAAACTTGGTGATTTCGTCGTTTTTTCTGCGACCATGAAATAGTGAGTTTTACAAAAGGACCCCTAGCGTCCCAACTATACTATTTCGGACACTGACCGTTTGAAGATGTCCATCTTATACCTAATAAAAATTGAAGGGGGTCGAGCGGTCAAAACTGTCCCTTTTGCGATTTACGCTTCTGAAAATGGGGTAGAATTGATGATTTTTAATTTTAGGAGATTTTGCAGCTGAATAAATTATTGAATATTTAAGCAGGAAAGAAACAACTTCAGCAGCTCTATGACATCTTTATATGTAATATATTTCTAAAGTGACTAATGTTTAAATTAATTTATTCAGTAGATACAGCTTGTTAAAGAAAGGGTAAAATGCATCGCGACTGGCCATATGGCCTACTTTGAGCCCAAGTAAGGACAAAGATAATAATTTGCTATTTTTAATACTCCAATTATGTTTTTTAGCACAAAATGTTGTACTAGATCACCTATTTTTAATAATTAAGATTTATTGTATCTTGAGAAATAAGAGGGCAAAAGTAGTGATTTGATCATTTTTTCTGCGACCATGAAATAGTCAATTTTACTGAAGCATCCCCAGGAGCTAGTCTTTCATGGCTATCGGGCGTGACCCCTTGGTGACGCGGTTACCAGTCATTCAGTATGGTAGAGCAGAAGCAACCATGGACCACAACAAGAGATAATTAGGTATACATTTATCATTGTAAATAAAAATATTTGTGTTAAATGTGTTGAAAGAGAAGATCTTCGAAGAAGAAATATCGCGTAAAATAGGTCTTTTGAATTTTACTATTTTTTCCCCATATCTAAAAGGCCCAAAATGAAATAAAGTTTTTTTTATAGATTAAGATATGCTCTTTCCAGTGGTACTAATTGTAATCATATCAGGAGTGTCCCTTTTGAGATATACGCTTCTGAAAATTGAGTGGAATTGATGATTTTAATTTTTTAGAAGATTTCGAAGCTGAATAAATTAATGAATATTTAAGCAGGAAAGAAACAACTCCAGCAGATCTATGACATCTTCATAGGTAATTAATTGTTAAAGTGACAAATTTTTAAAATAATTTTTTTCAGTAGTTACAGCATGTTAAAAATACGGGTAAAATTCATCGCGACAGGCCGTATGGCCTACTTTGAGGCCAAGTAATGACACAGGTATTCATTTGTGATTTTTAGTACTCTAATTACGTTTTTTAGCACAAAAAGTTGTACTAGATCACCTATTTTCAACAAGTAAGGTTTCTTGTATCATGAGCAATAAGATGGCAAACTTGGTGATTTCGTTGTTTTTTCTGCGACCATGAAATAGTGAGTTTTACAAAAGAACCCCTAGCGCCCGAACTATACTATTTCTGACACTGACCGTTTGAAGATGTCCGTCTTATACCTATATGTATGTCCTGTATTAATTATATAAAAATTGAAGGGGGTCGAGCGGGAACCATGCCAAAATTTAGGCCACTTGACATGGAATGACCCATTTTTAGAAAGATCGTTGAAAAAAAAATTTGTTTGAGAGATGAGTTACATTAAAAAATGTA
Organism: Maratus michaelseni; assembly: GCA_963931845.1. Taxonomy (NCBI): domain Eukaryota; kingdom Metazoa; phylum Arthropoda; class Arachnida; order Araneae; family Salticidae; genus Maratus; species Maratus michaelseni. Next base: position 115,895,639 of record OZ007600.1, read on the forward strand.
TAGATTCCGAGATAACTTCAGTGGAAATTATGTTAACAGCCGAATATCTCAATCCATTAAAGTAAATAAACACAGGAGATTGGTTCGTTATGAGCCATAAAAAATATTAAACCATGGACGTAATCATTTGCAAAGCAAGATCTCCATGATGAATTTTACAGTGCTGTCTGGTGTAGAAAAAAAAGCGCATTTGTAAACGTGGCATACGTAATAATAATAATAAAAAAAAGGCATGCTCATGTCGCTCACAGCAGACGATATAATTCATTTCACTGAAATAATAAGGATGATTTTTTACATTGTGAAACTAATTATAAAACGAACGCACCTCCTATGTCACGTTTAGCGTACAATTTCCAACTTGTTACGTATTGTCTTACATGCACACAGTTTGCATACCCATTTTATATGCTTATGTACAACTATTTTGAACAGATATAAAATGTTTTTTTTTGAGCGAATGAAAATTGCAGTGACTCATGAAGACTCTTACCTAATTCTAATTGAATTAAAACTTAATAAATCTATATAAGGTTGATGCAATTTTTTTTTTCCAGGAGTGCTTTCTTTTGAATACTTTTTTAATAGTAATATTCGGTTTATTTCATCGTAACATTTCTGGTATAAAAGAAGGCGTGTGTTATTATTCGGAAACAGCACAATTCAAAAGTAAGCACCAGTGAGAACCTTGCAATAAATGGTAGGGTCTAATTTTCACTTTCAGATGAATAGCATGCAGAAGTGGTTCAGTAATGCATTCTCTTCTACAATGCAACAATGATTTATTTTCACTTAATCGGGGTATTTTTCATCATATTATCGCACAAACATGATGCCACTTTTGATTTAAAAAACTATATTCTAATAACTCGAATTTTATCAAAATATTTTTTCCCCCTTGCTTGCTTTCTTTGTAAAACGTGAGTAGTGTATATTTGCGGGTTCTGCGCCACCTGAGTCGAGCAGGCGCAGGCGGAAGGCGCTGTGGAGCTGTGCAGGCGGAAGGCGGAAGGCGCAGGTGGCGCACAGCGGGAGCAGGTGGCGATAAGAGCATGAGCACTGATAAGAACGGAGGGTTCGATGGGAGGGGGGTGCGATAAGGATTTCTACTATAAGATAAGGGGATTATTTTAATGAATTTTAATTGGGGAACTTAGAAAATTTCAAAGCAAAAAATATATATTTTTTTTTTTTCGTGGAGAAATGTCTACTGCAGTACGATGTGAGTTTTAACGGATTTATTTTAGCGAAATAGAAATTAATTAATTTTAATTGCGAGACTTAGAAATTTTTCGAAGCAAAATTTCTTTTTTTTTTTCAACTATTGTAGGGTGGGGTGTTTGTAATTATTTTTCGAACTGTGGTTTGTGAATTGCATTTAAAAATATGAATTAAAAATATAATTAAGTTTAATTGGGGAACTTAGAAATTTTTCGAAGCAATTTTTTTTTTTTCAACGAGAGTATGCAGTTTGATTATGAGTGTATGCAGTAGAAGTGAATGACTAATTAATTAAAAATATTAATTAATTTTAATTGCAGAACTTAAGAATTTTCGCGAGATTTTTTTTTCCAACGAGAGTAGCTTATTCGATATACATGTTAAAGGAGAATTTTAAAAGTCAATAATGATTTAATTAAAAAGGGTCATTAATTAATTTTAACTGGCGAACTTAAGAAATTTTGGCGAGATTTTTTTTCCCTCAACGAGAGTACGCAGTTTGAAGGGTCGATGTGAATGAAAAATAGTAACTAAAAAGGGTCATTCATCCATTTTAATGGGCGTACTTCAACATTTTTGGGGCAAACAGGCGCGTTTTAATGAATTCGATATAGGTTGTGGTAAAAAATATAGGGTCCCGCATGAATTATACTGTACTCAATTGAATAGCCCCCTCCCCCTCCCCCCTTTTTTTTTTTTTTTTTTTTTTTTTTTTTTTTTTTTTTTTTTACTCAGAGTCGATAGAAGTTAGGCTTCACACACACAATATACACACTTAAAAAATATAGAGTGATATAAAAAAAGAAATTTAACGTATATATAAAAAACAAGTATGAAAAATCATGCATAGTGGCATAATTCATGAATCACTTTCCAACATTATCGAAATGTTATGTGAACAAAATATAATTTTACCATCTAGTGCATAGATAATTAAAATAGTGAACAGATCCCCTTTAGAATAAAAAAGCATGCTTCACAAAAATTCAATTATGCATAAGATCCCTTCCTAAAATTAGGTAATTTACACCTTACCCTTTTTATAAAATTCAAGTTAGGCTAAAAATACAGCTTATGCATCGATAGGTTCAAAATATATAGTTATAGATATTAAGACCCCTTCACAAAATAAATCCAATAGATTCATATTATATTACAACGACAGAAATACTAGGGATATTGACCTTTCATAAAAATGCAAGTTCCGCTGTTTGAATGAAAATGCCCCTTCACAATGTACCCTGTAAAATTATTATGATTCCACAAATATTTTAAGAAATAGACTGCTATTCTCAAATGAATACGAATTCAGGCAATGTAGAAACAGGTTTTACACGAATGCATTTTTAGTATAACATTCAAAATATAGTTTTTAGAAAAAAGATTCATCTTTTACCAAATTTATCATACAAATCTGTAAAATAGGGTAGAACGTTTCATGAAAAATAATTGAATTTTCGAATGATTATGCTTTAAAATACATATTTATAACTGCAACTAAGATTTGAGTGTTACCCCCTCAACATGCATATCGCTGAATCATAACGAGTCCTATTAGCAGATAAGCGAAGATCTTGCTTTGACACGGTGAATCACTCGCGATAAGGAATACGGCTATTGGGCTTTTTTTTCAAATTTAATCAGTTTCTGAGACATTTTGGGTAGGTAAATGAATGAAATGAGCTATTTAAAACTGTAAATGTATGCGAATTATTTCATATATATATAGTTATTAATCTGTTAAGTTTTAAAAGGCTTCATTGTGTATTCATTGAAAAATAAGAACTAAGAAATATCCCTTAAGAATTTTGAGAATAAGAGACGGGTTTAAATGAATTTGATACAGGTTAGGGTAAAAAAAATACAGGGTCCCCTATAAGATATATGAATTTTAAATAATATAAAATTAAATTACATTCGTTTATGCTTTTTTTGTATAGAAAAATTATACTAAATTGGGTTTTTACTATTCTAACTTAAAAATTTCTTTTGAGGAATGTATAGGATAACTAACCTTTTAACTTTGTTTTTATAAAATATATATTGTACTATTTAGTTAGGGCATTATTTAAAAAAAATTTGTCTTTAATATTGAATATATATATATATATATATATATATATGTATCTTACCTAAATATTTAAATCATAAAGTACTGGACTTCATCCAAATTCGAATGTATGCTTGTCTTACAACAACTGAACGTGTTCGCTTATCTCTTAAAACCAAGGGATACTATGACGTCATGGATAAAGCGTATGGTAGAATGAATAGCTTTTATTGCATGTTTCCTCTAATTAAAAAATAATTAATTTTAGAATACATACTAACAATTTATGGGATGAGTGACACCAAGTGATGGGACGTTATGTGTGATTTATTTTTGTATCGCATAAGTAAAGTTTATTAAGTCACGATTAACCAATCACATCTGTTTATTTATAAACCAATCCCATACGTTTATTTTTAAAGTATATGCACACAAGCGCCTCCTACGATGGTATAAATTTGCGTGGAATGAGATAATTTCCTTAATCTGTGCACTGACACCATCGTGTGAAGACGCTTTTGACTGTTCAGTATTATTACTTTACATTAAAGTTATTATGGAAAAAACCATACATACTTCTTTGCTAAGTGATTCCAATATGATTAGTCAACCCCTATCACCAGAATTAAAGAATCACGACATGGACATAACCAAAGAAGCTCCCGTTTCGAATTATGAAGTCAAACCCACCTCATCAGAACTGAAGAAACAGAAGTTACCCTTTGTTTGTGATGTTTGCAGCAAGTCTTTTTCCCGAAAGTTTGTGTTAATTAGACACAAGAAATTTCATCTGGAGAAAAAACCTTTTATGTGTGACATCTGTGAAAAACAATTTGTTCAAAAGAGTGATTTATTAAATCATAGGAAGATTCATTTAAAGACTCCTCTGATTTATAATTGTGATTTATGTGCTGAAGTATTTTCACGGAAGTACGAGTTACGCCAACACAAAAATATTCATAGACCTCTCAAGCAATATATTTGTGATGTATGCAACGAAAAATTCTCAAGCAAGAATGACCTATTAAAGCATAGAAAGATTCACAGACCTATCAAGCAATATAATTGCGATGCGTGCTCTGAAGTATTTTCACGGAAGTATGACTTATTGAAGCATAAGAAGATTCATAGACCTATCAAGCATCATACATGTCTCCAGTGTACTGAAGAATTTTTACGGAAGGGTGATTTAATTCGACATCTGAGAACTGCTCATAAAGTTTCATCTAACCCAACTCAATCTGTTGCTTTAAAGGATGCATTATATGAGAAAGTGAAGCATTTTAAAAGACAAAATGCCCTTAATGTATGCACTAATACTATCATCGATTCTAACGAGGAAAATGATAAAGACTTTCAAACATTTTTTAATAGCGTTCGACCAGACGTTTTGAATGAACTAAATTATCAGATAGAAGTTAAAAAGTCCATGAAATGGTATGCTACTGTAAAAGTGGTTTTAACACGTATATCACAGGACGGTGATTTAGAAACTGCCAATCCCTATTTTCGTTCGAACACTATACTTGAATTGATGAATCAAAACATACCTGTGCATATTGAAGAAGCTTTCGCTAAAATTATAAACTCCTTCGAGAAGTTCACTGAACGTGGATCTAACTGGACATTGGAAAAAATACTGCATTTAGAACTGTCTACAGCTAAATGCAGCATGGTTTGAAATTTTTTGTACCTTTCTTTTGAAATATATATACTCATGACTTGCTCTTGTAACTATTGAAAACGATCAATAAATACTATATGAGTGAAAAATCCCAGAGTGATTATTTTAATATCTGCATAAATTACTTCTATCACATAACTTACTTATTAACATTTTAATAATTCACACTGGAAATGTAACAAACTATTTTTAGGATTTTAGATAAACAAAAAAATGTATAGATTTAATCTTTCTAAAACACATATATATATTCTAAATGTATAAGAGAAATAAACATTTTCATAATCTTTTCATATTGAAGAAACACAAATTTTGCATACTTTATACAAACACTTGCAGTATGAGAAATGATTGCTACTATTACCCATATGAGAAAATGAATCATCAGCAAATCTTATCTATGTGTCATATTTAACCAACAGACTCTCGAACAGGAGTGAATTTTGACTAGAATTAATCATTGAATGTAAAAATGATTTGTTTTTAGATCCAATATTGATATCGTTTAACATTTTAAAATCGTATTAAAAATATATGCATAAACTAATCTTACCTTATTCACAAGCTTGCAATCCCGTCTTCAACATATGACTACAGCATGACAAAAAACATATGTGCTACTTCTATGGCAATTAGGACAGAAAATTTTCATAATCTTTTCATATTGAAGAAACACAAATTTTGCATACTTTATACAAACACTTGCAGTATGAGAAATGATTGCTACTATTACCCATATGAGAAAATGAATCATCAGCAAATCTTATCTATGTGTCATATTTAACCAACAGACTCTCGAACATGAGTGAATTTTGACTAGAATTAATCATTGAATGTAAAAATGATTTGTTTTTAGATCCAATATTGATATCGTTTAACATTTTAAAATCGTATTAAAAATATATGCATAAACTAATCTTACCTTATTCACAAGCTTGCAATCCCGTCTTCAACATATGACTACAGCATGACAAAAAACATATGTGCTACTTCTATGGCAATTAGGACAGAAATGATTTTCAGTACAAGTCCATTATCTTATCGTTAATCTATAGATTAGTAACACTATGTGACTTGAGGACGTCACTGATCGCGATAACATTCTAGATAAGATTTACTGATAAGAATACATTTCAATTTATTTCTCCCAAAACAAGTGTATGAGTTGGTTGTAAGATCTAGGTAAGTACCCTTTCAACTAGAGTAGGCTAACATTTAAAATATATATATACAGAGTGCCCAGAAAAAGGGTAGAAAAAAAATGAAGAATTTTAACCTAAATTATAAAATAGGATCTACAGTAAGTGACAATAAATAAATATGAAGGAAAAATCATATGTCATAGTATACTTTCCAATGCTATGCGACTATTGTTAAGAATTTTAAATACTACTGAAATAAGTGAATTAGATTTAATAATTCATACTGGAATTCTATTTAAAAAATTACAGTTTTGTTCACTTAGATATAATTATAAGGCTTCTTTTACAATAAAGACCTGACTGTTGTGGAGAGATTGAAAACTAGCATACTTATGAACCGACCCATCTATGTTGGATTTTCTATACTCGAACTATCTAAACTTTGTATGTATGATTTCCATTACAATTTTGTGAAGGCAACATATGGAGAAAAAGCTCGGCTCTTATTCACCGACACAGATAGTTTATCCTATCACATAGAGACTCTCGATATTTATAAGGATCTGGAAAAGCATCATGATATTTTCGACTTTTCTCAATACCTGAAATCCCATCGTCTAAACCGCACAAGTTTCGAACCCACAAACATATAATCAGACTTGGCATTTTATAGCCAACACGCTAACCACGGGGCTAAGTGAGCCCACGCTTATTTTATACTCACAACGCTAACTACTAGGCTGAGTGAGACCCAGGTTATTTTATAGCCCCCCACGCTAACCCCAGGACTAAGTGAGCCCCCGCTTATTTTATAGCTACCACGCTAACCACAGGGCTAAGTGAACCCCGCTTATTTTATAGTCATCACGCTAACTACTGACCTGAGTGAGCCCCATGTTATTTTATACCCACCACGCTAACTACTGGGCTGAGTTAGACCCTGGTTATTTTATAGTCACCACGCTAACTACTGGGCTGGGTAAGCCCCAGGTTATTTGGTCACATAAATATGATTTCCAAGGTATATGTCCTTACTTGATTTAGACCATTGCCTATGGTAAGATAAAGCTGGGAAGTAAATTGATAACATCTGTACATTTCACTCGAAAACTCACTTGTATTTTATTAAAATATCTGTAGAAAATCAGCATAGTTTATTTAAATTATACACATTCTCATTAGTTTATGAATCTACTAACTTATAATATCTATATGGTAACTTGAATTATTAGTATTCCCACTTAAAAATTTCTTTTGTAGATTTAATATGATAAACACTAACATGAGACGGGCTAAACTTTTACCATTTTCATTTCAACGTAGATTTAGGAAATTTATCTACATAGCTTTAAATTTTACTGTTTAGTTAGTCTATTATTTCAAAGTATTACTTTCAGTTCTAATGTTTAAAACATATTCATATCGTTTTACATAGTAGGTATCAAATTAATTTAAAGTCTTATTAAAAATATATATACAGGTACTATTCTTACCTATTACGCCAGCTAGCTAAAACACCCAAACGTCTCACACAAAGACTCTGAGAAAAGCGAATGCTTGTTCAGGACATTATCAGCTAATATAATCAATGATAAGATTTGATCACGTGTCATGTGACGTCACTGATTAAGTGATGTCAGAGATCACGTAACTATGTCATAAAAGAACCAATTACTAATTGCAATTAACAAATTACCTCTAATTGCTTTCTATAATATATATATATATAGATATATTAATACATGATTTATCTATTATTTCGTAATACATAGCACACGAAATAATAGATAAATCATGTATTAATATATCTATATATATATATATATTATAGAAAGCTATTAGAGGTAATTTGTTAATTGCAATTAGTAATTGGTTCTTTTATGACATAGTCACGTGATCTCTGACATCACTTAATCAGTGACGTCACATGACACGTGATCAAATCTTATCATTGATTATATTAGCTGATAAGGTCCTGAACAAGCATTCGCTTTTCTCAGAGTCTTGGTGTGAGACGTTTGGGTGTTTTAGTTAGCTGGCGTAATAGGTAAGAATAGTACCTGTATATATATTTTTAATAAGACTTTAAATTAATTTGATACCTACTATGTAAAACGATATGAATATGTTTTAAACATTAGAACTGAAAGTAATACTTTGAAATAATAGACTAACTAAACAGTAAAATTTAAAGCTATGCAGATAAATTTCCTAAATCTACGTTGAAATGAAAATGGTAAAAGTTTAGCCCGTCTCATGTTAGTGTTTATCATATTAAATCTACAAAAGAAATTTTTAAGTGGGAATACTAATAATTCAAGTTACCATATAGATATTATAAGTTAGTAGATTCATAAACTAATGAGAATGTGTATAATTTAAATAAACTATGCTGATTTTCTACAGATATTTTAATAAAATACAAGTGAGTTTTCGAGTGAAATGTACAGATGTTATCAATTTACTTCCCAGCTTTATCTTACCATAGGCAATGGTCTAAATCAAGTAAGGACATATACCTTGGAAATCATATTTATGTGACCAAATAAAATGGGGCTTACCCAGCCCAGTAGTTAGCGTGGTGACTATAAAATAACCAGGGTCTAACTCAGCCCAGTAGTTAGCGTGGTGGGTATAAAATAACATGGGGCTCATTCAGGTCAGTAGTTAGCGTGATGACTATAAAATAAGCGGGGTTCACTTAGCCCTGTGGTTAGCGTGGTAGCTATAAAATAAGCGGGGGCTCACTTAGTCCTGGGGTTAGCGTGGGGGGCTATAAAATAACCTGGGTCTCACTCAGCCTAGTAGTTAGCGTTGTGAGTATAAAATAAGCGTGGACTCACTTAGCCCCGTGGTTAGCGTGTTGGCTATAAAATGCCAAGTCTGATTATATGTTTGTGGGTTCGAAACTTGTGCGGTTTAGACGATGGGATTTCAGGTATTGAGAAAAGTCGAAAATATCATGATGCTTTTCCAGATCCTTATAAATATCGAGAGTCTCTATGTGATAGGATAAACTATCTGTGTCGGTGAATAAGAGCCGAGCTTTTTCTCCATATGTTGCCTTCACAAAATTGTAATGGAAATCATACATACAAAGTTTAGATAGTTCGAGTATAGAAAATCCAACATAGATGGGTCGGTTCATAAGTATGCTAGTTTTCAATCTCTCCACAACAGTCAGGTCTTTATTGTAAAAGAAGCCTTATAATTATATCTAAGTGAACAAAACTGTAATTTTTTAAATACAATTCCAGTATGAATTATTAAATCTAATTCACTTATTTCAGTAGTATTTAAAATTCTTAACAATAGTCGCATAGCATTGGAAAGTATACTATGACATATGATTTTTCCTTCATATTTATTTATTGTCACTTACTGTAGATCCTATTTTATAATTTAGGTTAAAATTCTTCATATTTTTTCTACCCTTTTTCTGGGCACTCTGTATATATATATTTTAAATGTTAGCCTACTCTAGTTGAAAGGGTACTTACCTAGATCTTACAACCAACTCATACACTTGTTTTGGGAGAAATAAATTGAAATGTATTCTTATCAGTAAATCTTATCTAGAATGTTATCGCGATCAGTGACGTCCTCAAGTCACATAGTGTTACTAATCTATAGATTAACGATAAGATAATGGACTTGTACTGAAAATCATTTCTGTCCTAATTGCCATAGAAGTAGCACATATGTTTTTTGTCATGCTGTAGTCATATGTTGAAGACGGGATTGCAAGCTTGTGAATAAGGTAAGATTAGTTTATGCATATATTTTTAATACGATTTTAAAATGTTAAACGATATCAATATTGGATCTAAAAACAAATCATTTTTACATTCAATGATTAATTCTAGTCAAAATTCACTCATGTTCGAGAGTCTGTTGGTTAAATATGACACATAGATAAGATTTGCTGATGATTCATTTTCTCATATGGGTAATAGTAGCAATCATTTCTCATACTGCAAGTATTTGTATAAAGTATGCAAAATTTGTGTTTCTTCAATATGAAAAGATTATGAAAATTTTCTGTCCTAATTGCCATAGAAGTAGCACATATGTTTTTTGTCATGCTGTAGTCATATGTTGAAGACGGGATTGCAAGCTTGTGAATAAGGTAAGATTAGTTTATGCATATATTTTTAATACGATTTTAAAATGTTAAACGATATCAATATTGGATCTAAAAACAAATCATTTTTACATTCAATGATTAATTCTAGTCAAAATTCACTCATGTTCGAGAGTCTGTTGGTTAAATATGACACATAGATAAGATTTGCTGATGATTCATTTTCTCATATGGGTAATAGTAGCAATCATTTCTCATACTGCAAGTGTTTGTATAAAGTATGCAAAATTTGTGTTTCTTCAATATGAAAAGATTATGAAAATATTTATTTCTCTTATACATTTAGAATATATATATGTGTTTTAGAAAGATTAAATCTATACATTTTTTTGTTTATCTAAAATCCTAAAAATAGTTTGTTACATTTCCAGTGTGAATTATTAAAATGTTAATAAGTAAGTTATGTGATAGAAGTAATTTATGCAGATATTAAAATAATCACTCTGAGATTTTTCACTCATATAGTATTTATTGATCGTTTTCAATAGTTACAAGAGCAAGTCATGAGTATATATATTTCAAAAGAAAGGTACAAAAAATTTCAAACCATGCTGCATTTGGCTGTAGACAGTTCTAAATGCAGTATTTTTTCCAATGTCCAGTTAGATCCACGTTCAGTGAACTTCTCGAAGGAGTTTATAATTTTAGCGAAAGCTTCTTCAATATGCACAGGTATGTTTTGATTCATCAATTCAAGTATAGTGTTCGAACGAAAATAGGGATTGGCAGTTTCTAAATCACCGTCCTGTGATATACGTGTTAAAACCACTTTTACAGTAGCATACCATTTCATGGACTTTTTAACTTCTATCTGATAATTTAGTTCATTCAAAACGTCTGGTCGAACGCTATTAAAAAATGTTTGAAAGTCTTTATCATTTTCCTCGTTAGAATCGATGATAGTATTAGTGCATACATTAAGGGCATTTTGTCTTTTAAAATGCTTCACTTTCTCATATAATGCATCCTTTAAAGCAACAGATTGAGTTGGGTTAGATGAAACTTTATGAGCAGTTCTCAGATGTCGAATTAAATCACCCTTCCGTAAAAATTCTTCAGTACACTGGAGACATGTATGATGCTTGATAGGTCTATGAATCTTCTTATGCTTCAATAAGTCATACTTCCGTGAAAATACTTCAGAGCACACATCGCAATTATATTGCTTGATAGGTCTGTGAATCTTTCTATGCTTTAATAGGTCATTCTTGCTTGAGAATTTTTCGTTGCATACATCACAAATATATTGCTTGAGAGGTCTATGAATATTTTTGTGTTGGCGTAACTCGTACTTCCGTGAAAATACTTCAGCACATAAATCACAATTATAAATCAGAGGAGTCTTTAAATGAATCTTCCTATGATTTAATAAATCACTCTTTTGAACAAATTGTTTTTCACAGATGTCACACATAAAAGGTTTTTTCTCCAGATGAAATTTCTTGTGTCTAATTAACACAAACTTTCGGGAAAAAGACTTGCTGCAAACATCACAAACAAAGGGTAACTTCTGTTTCTTCAGTTCTGATGAGGTGGGTTTGACTTCATAATTCGAAACGGGAGCTTCTTTGGTTATGTCCATGTCGTGATTCTTTAATTCTGGTGATAGGGGTTGACTAATCATCTTGGAATCACTTAGCAAAGAAGTATGTATGGTTTTTTCCATAATAACTTTAATGTAAAGTAATAATACTGAACAGTCAAAAGCGTCTTCACACGATGGTGTCAGTGCACAGATTAAGGAAATTATCTCATTCCACGCAAATTTATACCATCGTAGGGGGCGCTTGTGTGCATATACTTTAAAAATAAACGTATGGGATTGGTTTATAAATAAACAGATATGATTGGTTAATCGTGTCTTAATAAACTTTACTTATGCGATACAAAAATAAATCACACATAACGTCCCATCACTTGGTGTCACTCATCCCATAAATTGTTAGTATGTATTCTAAAATTAATTATTTTTTAATTAGAGGAAACATGCAATAAAAGCTATTCATTCTACCATACGCTTTATCCATGACGTCATAGTATCCCTTGGTTTTAAGAGATAAGCGAACACGTTAAGTTGTTGTAAAACAAGCATACATTCGAATTTGGATGAAGTCCAGTACTTTATGATTTAAATATTTAGGTAAGATACATTTATATATATATATATATATATATATTCAATATTAAAGACAAATTTTTTTTAAATAATGCCCTAACTAAATAGTACAATATATATTTTATAAAAACAAAGTTAAAAGGTTAGTTATCCTATACATTCCTCAAAAGAAATTTTTAAGTTAGAATAGTAAAAACCCAATTTAGTATAATTTTTCTATACAAAAAAAGCATAAACGAATGTAATTTAATTTTATATTATTTAAAATTCATATATCTTATAGGGGACCCTGTATTTTTTTTACCCTAACCTGTATCAAATTCATTTAAACCCGTCTCTTATTCTCAAAATTCTTAAGGGATATTTCTTAGTTCTTATTTTTCAATGAATACACAATGAAGCCTTTTAAAACTTAACAGATTAATAACTATATATATATGAAATAATTCGCATACATTTACAGTTTTAAATAGCTCATTTCATTCATTTACCTACCCAAAATGTCTCAGAAACTGATTAAATTTGAAAAAAAAGCCCAATAGCCGTATTCCTTATCGCGAGTGATTCACCGTGTCAAAGCAAGATCTTCGCTTATCTGCTAATAGGACTCGTTATGATTCAGCGATATGCATGTTGAGGGGGTAACACTCAAATCTTAGTTGCAGTTATAAATATGTATTTTAAAGCATAATCATTCGAAAATTCAATTATTTTTCATGAAACGTTCTACCCTATTTTACAGATTTGTATGATAAATTTGGTAAAAGATGAATCTTTTTTCTAAAAACTATATTTTGAATGTTATACTAAAAATGCATTCGTGTAAAACCTATTTCTACATTGCCTGAATTCGTATTCATTTGAGAATAGCAGTCTATTTCTTAAAATATTTGTGGAATCATAATAATTTTACAGGGTACATTGTGAAGGGGCATTTTCATTCAAACAGCGGAACTTGCATTTTTATGAAAGGTCAATATCCCTAGTATTTCTGTCGTTGTAATATAATATGAATCTATTGGATTTATTTTGTGAAGGGGTCTTAATATCTATAACTATATATTTTGAACCTATCGATGCATAAGCTGTATTTTTAGCCTAACTTGAATTTTATAAAAAGGGTAAGGTGTAAATTACCTAATTTTAGGAAGGGATCTTATGCATAATTGAATTTTTGTGAAGCATGCTTTTTTATTCTAAAGGGGATCTGTTCACTATTTTAATTATCTATGCACTAGATGGTAAAATTATATTTTGTTCACATAACATTTCGATAATGTTGGAAAGTGATTCATGAATTATGCCACTATGCATGATTTTTCATACTTGTTTTTTATATATACGTTAAATTTCTTTTTTTATATCACTCTATATTTTTTAAGTGTGTATATTGTGTGTGTGAAGCCTAACTTCTATCGACTCTGAGTAAAAAAAAAAAAAAAAAAAAAAAAAAAAAAAAGGGGGGAGGGGGAGGGGGCTATTCAATTGAGTACAGTATAATTCATGCGGGACCCTATATTTTTTACCACAACCTATATCGAATTCATTAAAACGCGCCTGTTTGCCCCAAAAATGTTGAAGTACGCCCATTAAAATGGATGAATGACCCTTTTTAGTTACTATTTTTCATTCACATCGACCCTTCAAACTGCGTACTCTCGTTGAGGGAAAAAAAATCTCGCCAAAATTTCTTAAGTTCGCCAGTTAAAATTAATTAATGACCCTTTTTAATTAAATCATTATTGACTTTTAAAATTCTCCTTTAACATGTATATCGAATACGCTACTCTCGTTGGAAAAAAAAATCTCGCGAAAATTCTTAAGTTCTGCAATTAAAATTAATTAATATTTTTAATTAATTAATCATTCACTTCTACTGTATACACTCATAATCAAACTGCATACTCTCGTTGAAAAAAAAAAAAATTGCTTCGAAAAATTTCTAAGTTCCCCAATTAAACTTAATTATATTTTTAATTCATATTTTTAAATGCAATTCACAAACCACAGTTCGAAAAATAATTACAAACACCCCACCCTACAATAGTTGAAAAAAAAAAAAGAAATTTTGCTTCGAAAAATTTCTAAGTCTCGCAATTAAAATTAATTAATTTCTATTTCGCTAAAATAAATCCGTTAAAACTCACATCGTACTGCAGTAGACATTTCTCCACGAAAAAAAAAAAATATATATATTTTTTGCTTTGAAATTTTCTAAGTTCCCCAATTAAAATTCATTAAAATAATCCCCTTATCTTATAGTAGAAATCCTTATCGCACCCCCCTCCCATCGAACCCTCCGTTCTTATCAGTGCTCATGCTCTTATCGCCACCTGCTCCCGCTGTGCTCCACCTGCGCCTTCCGCCTACCGCCTGCACAGCTCCACAGCGCCTTCCGCCTGCGCCTGCTCGACTCAGGTGGCGCAGAACCCGCAAATATACACTACTAACGTGACAACAACATAAAAAAAAAACATTTTATGTACATTAATTTTATAAAACAAAGGATATGAATTAGCATTTACTGCTCTGCATGTAACCAACAGAGTGAAAAAATGTCCTGAGGTATTACACACCAATCGTTGACTTAATTGTTGCGTAATGCCAAAGATTCCGAGTTCGATCCCCGGTCTGCACATTTTTTCACTCTGTTGGTTATACGCTGAATAGTAAGTGATAATTCATATTCTTTGTGTTATAAGTATAAACTCCATCGTAATTTCAGCAGTGCTGGAAAATTTAATTACCATATAGATATTAATTATTCTTTATTTAAGTAGCGAAATTTCGAATTTAATACAAATCTACACGTTTAAATGGAACAAAAAACAGTCTGTAGTGTTTTTTCGGTCGACTTATATAAACAATTTAAAAACAATTAATTCAGATATTTTATTGACTGTGGTTGATCTCGGAATTTAAAACGCACGGGCGCCATTTCAAAACTTTCTTTGTGTGCGTGTGTGTTAGTGTGTGGGAGGGGGGGGGGAGTTTTCTTTGAGGGAGGGATTTCTTTTGATCTTGTTGTTGACAGCTGAGATGCAATTGATACAGTTCGGTTCTCACATATATTTAAAAATATAGCCAAGGTACTCATTAATGGTAAATGTATCTCAGTTTGAAAAAGTTGCAACAGCAAAACCTTCGCAAATAATATTGATAATTATATTAAGTTTTGAGTTTAAAGTTTTATTTTAATGGTACTGTTTCTATTTCAGTGAAATCTGACAAGTCATTTTATCTTTTGTGCAATATCTGTTTTTTTTTTGTGTTTTTTTTCCTCGAATCTATGGTCACTGATGCGCATTCTGAAATATGAAATTCTTTGGAATAGGGCAAATTGCCTTACTGCCACCCCCTAAGACTCCTATAATAGGAGTTCTAGCCACCCTCAAATGGCGTCCCTGTTATACGTCAATAGAGCAAATAACGAAGAAATCGACGATACTGTCTGTGCCGAACTCATTAAATTTTTCCTTTACAGTGTTATTTATAAGAATTTTTAATTAACTGAAATTTTTAATAAGACAGTGCCCTTTAAGGATGGTCTCAAATTCAAACTGGCTTCTTTCTGACACTGTGCAATGTCACATCTTCCCAATGTCAATAAAATCTTTATAACTTCTTTTGAGACTGTAAGAATGTATTCAAATTCCTTTACATAATCTTTTTATAGTTTTGCATTTGATTCCAATCTACATGTGTGTCAAAGGTTCATGTAAACCCGACATTCTTGTCCATGTCCATGTCTTGTACATGTCTTATTAAAAATTAACCGCAATTTTTAATAAGACAGCGTATTTTAAGAATTTTCTCAAATTCAAACTAGCTTCTTTCTGTTACTGTGTCCCACTCCCAATGTCAATAAAATCTTTATAACTTCTTTTGAGACTGTATGAATGCATTCAAATTGCTTTACATAATCTTTTTATAGTTTTGCATTTTATTCTATTATACATCTGCGTCAAGGATTCATGTGAATGGGACATTCTTGCCCATGTACATGTCTTATTAAAAATTAACCGCGACTTTTAATAAGACAGCGTATTTTAAAGGATGTTCTCAAATTGAAACTGGCTTCTTTCTGACACTGTGTCCCAATGTCACATCTTCCCAATATGAATAAAATCTTTATAACTTCTTTTGAGACTGTAAGAATGTATTCAAATTCCTTTACATAATCTTTTTATAGTTTTGCATTTGATTCCAATCTACATGTGTGTCAAAGGTTCATGTAAACGGGACATTCTTGTCCATGTACATGTCTTGTACATGTCTTATTAAAAATTAACCGCAATTTTTAATAAGACAGCGCATTTTAATGATGTTCTCAAACTGGCTTCTTTCTGTCACTGTGTCCCAATGTCAATAGAATCTTTATAACTTCTTTTGAGACTGTAAGAATGTATTCAAACTCCTTCACATAATCTTTTTATAGTTTTGCATTTTATTCTATTAAACATCTGCGTCAAAGATTCATGTAAACGGGACATTCTGATACCTATTATTCAGTTAGTAAAAGATATTTGATTATATGCTTTATGATGAAAAATTCTTTTGTTTCTTTTTCTCAATTAACGTATATTTTATTCTTATAACACAAAGAACTACCTCACTTAACTGCAGTTATGTTACACTCATAAAAAAGTGAAAAACCTTAAGAATAGAATCTGTACAAATTACAAAGTCAGTTATAACACGAAACTACACTTTCGTAAAAGTCAAAATGAAGACAAACAACATAAAATTATCTACCCCAGTATTTCAGAACAGCTACACCCATTCATTTCCAAATCTGCTCTACAGATTATTTAGATGGACAGGGGTTATTCGTCAAGGTGTAACTGAGGACATGAGACTCCCACACTGGGTTCTAATCCAGACGCGAGGTCGAACCCGGATTTAGTTTGGAACAACGCATACTCTGAAAGAAAATTGGTTTTTGAAAGATCTTACTATGTGTTATCTATTCAACAATGACCTGCTTTTTTTTTTTTTTTTTTTTTTTTTTTTTTCCCTAACGCTAAAATTGGACAAAGAAGACAAACTGAAAGCTTTTCTTTAAGCAAAAAATAATTTATTTGTCTTTTTTACATCAACACAACTTTATTACTGTTAATGAATAAAAGATACTGATCTATTATTAGCAGAAGAGGTATTGTAGTTCTACATAATGAAGATGGAAAACAGCACTCTATTGTGACAAGATTTAACGAGTTGAATATATATATATATATATATATATATATATATATATATATATATATATATATATATATTTACAATTATAAAGTCTTCCCTAAAACACATTAAAAAAGTATTTAATATGGTGGAACTCTTCACATCATTGTAGTTTGAATGAAATAAAAATGTCATTATATTAAAACGTTAATATTTTTATGAAGTTTTGTTATGGTAGCATATTTTTATCATTAATTAAATATATTCTTTCCTTTTTCTATGTACATATAAAACGTACAACGATGAATGACGTATCATTCGAAAGGCTTTTGAACAAGCTTCTGACATAGTACACTCACATTTCTCAAAAAATATTTTTCACTGCTCAACAACGCGAAACTTTATGACTCATTATTAAACACAAAAGTGTGATGCTGGCAGGCATCATTATTGAAGTGATTTGTAATCGGACAGTTTTTCACTTTTCGATAAATGAATTATATCTGGAAATATAAGCGATTATTATCTCAAGGCGGCAGTTTTTCCTTTCCCTGCGCTGTCGAAGAAGCTCGGTTCAAACCGCTAACTTTGACAGCATTTTCGGAAAACTTTTCTGTTTTTACTGAAAAACGTGAAAAAAACTTAGTTTCTTAATAAGAGCCTGCCAATTTGATGCGTTTCCGAACAAAAATGAATTAAAACCAAAGTTTTCAAGAATGCATTTAGATCCGCAGATCTAGTAAACCAATTTAGAATCAGCAATTCTATAATAAAATAAACTCAATCATTTGTACACTACTAAATAAAATTTCTGTTTCAAAAAATATTTATTTGATCCCCGGATTATACTAAATCCATTGAGGGAATTTTGCATTTTACCACGTGCAGTAAAAAATATCTAGAGCATCTTGGTGTATTGTATAGTTTCAAACTGAATCAGGCCTCAACCTCGTGTCTGGATTAGAATACAGTGTGGGAGTCATGTCCTATGCCTTAACGAATAACTCCTGTCCATCTTAGTAATCTGTAGAACAGATTAGGAGTAGCTGTTCTGAAATACTGGGACAGATAACGTTCTCTTGTTCATTTTCTTTTTCTCTTTGCGAAAGTGTAGTTTCGTGTTCTAAATTCCTATGTAATTTGTACAGACTATATTATCACCTTTTTTTTTCTTTTCTTTCAAGAATGAAAAATTATTGCAAAGTAACTATTAAGACTGTTCTATCTCTATTACAAGAATAAAATTTCATTTTTACTCTATGTGTAAAAGTGTAAATTCATGTTCTTATTGCTTTTGAAATCTGAACAGACTGTAGTCTTAAAGTTTTACTTTTATTTCCTTCAAGATTGGAGAATATTGAAGTGTAACTGAAACTATGGTATCAGTTATAAGAATACAAACAATACAGGTTAGTTAAAAAAAATAAATCATTTTTTGCACATCTTATGTGAGAGATGCATGTTGCGTTCTCAAGATGAAAAATGGATAACAGCATGGTTACTAGAGAAAATGACCATATAATTCTGTGATGAGCTGCATAAAGAATTAATCTGCATTTTTTTTAATGCTAGGCTGCATTTTTTAAATTCTGAAATGCATAATTAAAAATATTACGCTTTTGAAGTATCAACCCCTCGCGACGAGCGTCCTTTACAGAATTTTTAATCTTTTACCACCGGTATTTCAAAACTGAAATTTTTACCTAATTGAATCGCAGAAATGCTGTCATTAAATAAGGCAATGCTTACAACAAAAATTAGCTGGTGGGAATAATCAAGGACTCTGAGCATCTTATGCGTCACGTATACGGGTCGCTCGTCCCCAAGGGGTTAACATGTATCAGATAGAAGAAAGTTTTGAGATTGTCACTTCCGACTATTATTTTTTTAGATTTGCCACTAACAATACACAAATATTTGTATAAAAAACATCAATTATGTTTTTAAATAAAGTTTTGAAATTAACTCAAAACGATACTTTCGTATTAGCCGCATGCTAGGGGTTAACAGCCGAAGAAATCGCTAAAGATTTTACTACTTACAGCAGCCTTTTTTATTATGATTATTTCAGTGTTTAAGCACAGAGTTCGATTTCATATTTGTTAAATGTGCGGTTTATTTAGATTATTTTATTTGTTGTGTTAATTTCGTTATGGAGTATTAGCGGAAACAGCTGAACTGTTTGTATTGTTTCGAACTGAATCCAGGCTCAACCTCGTGTCTGGATTAGAATCCAGTGTGGGTGTCATGTCCTGCGTTTTGCCGAAAAAATCCTGTCCATCTAAATAATCTGTAGAGCAAATTTGGAAATAAATGGGTGTAGCTGTTCTGAAATACTGGGATAGATAATATTATCTTGTTTGTTTTCTTTTTCTCTTTGCGAAAGTGTAGTTTCGTGTTCTAAATTCATTTGTAATTTGTACAGGCTCTATTTTCAACTTTTTCTTTTTTTTTAACACTTTCCAACCTAGTTGAAAAGTGTTTATGACTTCGGTTTGTCTGGCCGTCTGGCCGTCTGCCGTCTGGCCGTCTGGCCGTCTGCCGTCTGCCGTCTGCCGTCTGTCCGTGCTCTAACTCCCGTAAATATGCTCGGATTGCCCTGCAAATTTTATATGTTATAATCGTTATCTATAGCATGTTCCCTATTTCAACGGAAGTGTGTAGCACTTATAGTTTTTTTACAGGGACACTCAAAAGAATTTCGTTACATTGCGGTCTATGGGGAAAAATCATTTGCGGTTTATTTAAATAATGTTTCAATACTTTAAACGCATTGAAATTTATATATATCACTAAGGTGCATTAGAAGAAGTTTAATATGGAATAGGGTGTGCATAGCACTTATACTTACTTTACAGGGACAGTCAAAAGAATTCCGTTACATTACGTCTATGGAGAAAAATCGTCTGCGGTTTATTTAAATAATGTTTCACTA
This sequence comes from Maratus michaelseni, assembly GCA_963931845.1. Classification (NCBI taxonomy): domain Eukaryota; kingdom Metazoa; phylum Arthropoda; class Arachnida; order Araneae; family Salticidae; genus Maratus; species Maratus michaelseni. The sequence continues at coordinate 115,916,112 of OZ007600.1, forward strand.
TTTTAAACGCATTGAAATTTATATAAGGTTCATTACAAGAGACTTACTACAGAATATTGTGTGTATAGCAGTCATCGTTCATTTACAGGGACACACAAAAGAATTCTCTACTGTATGTTAACAATAATTCCTGGAAGTGCGTTTTAAGTTACTGAATGCGATTTTAATTTTAAATCGCTTTTTGTATATTACGTGGTGTGTATAAATTCTGTAGATCCTATACAGGGAAGTACAAAAGTTCGGGAACACATTTCCGTATTATTTAACTCCAGACGGAGAATTTTAAACTGTGCTACGTGTTTCCTAACTGAACTAAAATTTAGCATCCTATGTAGTATATATACAAATCTATAGATCCTATACAGGGCTGAATAAAGTATTCGGATTACTTAGATGTTATCTTTTAGCTTATAAAAGAGTATGATTCGTAAAATTATTTTGGAAGCGTTGGAAAGTGTTACATAATCTATGCTTGACGCATGATTTTTCGTTCTTGTTTTCTTTCAAGAGGGAAAAATTATTACAAAGTAACTATTAAGACTGTTCTATCTATATAACATGAATAAAATTTCATTTTTTCTCTATGTGTAAAAGTGTAAATTCATGTTCTAATTGCTTTTGTAATCTGTACAGACTGTAGTCTTAAGGTTTTAAAGGTTTTACTTATTTATTTATTTTTAATTATATATATATATATATATTTTAAAAGGTTGGAGAACTATTGAAGTGTAACTGAAACTATTGTATCAGTTATACGAATATAAACAATACAGGTTAGTTAAAAAAATAAAACAGTTTTGCACATCATATGTGAGAGATGCATGAAGTTTTGCGCTCTTAGAAAGGATAATTAGATAACAGCATGATTACTAGTGAAAATGGTCACATTAAAATGTGTAATTCATTTGATGAGCTGCATAAAGAATTCGAATGCACTATCATCTGTCTATGAGCTATTGCTGCTTTATGTATACCAGAGGATCCAACCCGGGCTTCCCGTGTTACAGAACATAAGAATATACAATTTTTAATTGAAAACTATTTTTTTTTTTACATTTAATATACCGCGTGTTCTAAAATGGAGTGACTGATTTTAAAATTGAATAACTTCCAAACGGTGACAGATATTTAAAAAATTCTTGCAGGAGAGTAATGTATGATATCAGGAGTTTTTTTTTTTTTAACTGCGATTCCTGATTTTAGTTCGAATTACCAGCAATAGATGTCGCTGCGAGCAATAGGCGTGCAATGGAGGCAAAAACTAAAATCACCCAGCATTGATGGGAAGGAAGGTGGTTAATTACATGGAGTGGGTCTCATTCACTAATACAATCGTGTTCTTAGGGCCCGATTCTGAATAAGGTTTTATTGGTGAATGAGACCCACTCCATGTATTTAATCTCCATCCTTCGTATCAATGCTGGGTGATTGCTGTTTCTGCCTCAATTGGAGGTATAGTGCTCGCAGCGCCATCTATTGCTGGCAATTTGAACTAAAATCAGGAATCGCAATTAAAAAAAAACTCCTGACATCATACATTACACTCCCGTGCAAAGTGTTTTTAATATCTGTCACCGTTTGGAAGTTATTGAATTTTAAAGTCAGTCAGTCCATTTTAGGAAATCCGTTATATATATATATATATATATATATATATATTTATAAATGCATAATATTGTTATGGAATCGTGGACAATGGATACTTTTAATGCAGGAAAAACAAATTTATTTACTTCAGATATAGAGTTCCATAGAATGCATGTACATGATTGACCACAGTGTACGTAATACTCTAAACAATATATAGCAATATTTATGCGTAATACTTTTATATAAATTTAATTGATGCGTTCAGTAGTTCATGATGTAACGTATTCTATGTGTTATTTACACATAACATTCAAACAGTTTAAATACCGGGTGCACCATAAATTCGTTAAAAATTAAAAAAATCATTATAAAGAAATAATTGATGTTAAAAAATTGCGGTTTACACGAATGGGATTAGAGGAGATCGGATTTTTTTAATAACGAAAAAAATTGTGGTTCAAAATATTACCGATAGATGGCGCTGGCATGCACAATATGGCGAAGATGTCAAGCAGGGGCTTCCAGTTCGTGGACGATTCTCCAAACGACCCGTTGCTTCGAAGCATCGAACAAGCTTCTGTATCCCAGCGCATGAAATAGTCCCTTTTCTTGTCTTGAGTCTTTTGCTGAGCAGAATTTTCGAAATGCGTCGGTTGCTGATTGCCCGTCTTGTAAAAGAACTTAACCAACAACGCTTGATCTGGTAACGATTGCATACTGCCGACATCGAATGAAAAATCTTGTGAATTGAGGTGTTTTATTGACAGTCTGATTTGCCTAAATCTGCTTCATATTATGCATACCAGCGCCATCTATCGGTAATTCTTTTTGTTATTAAAAGAAAAATCCGATTTCCCTCTTATCCCATTCGTACAAACCGCAATTTTTTACCATCATTTGTTTCCTTTTTAATGAATTTTTAAAGCTTTAACGAATTTATGGCACGTATTAATACATTTATAACATTAGCACTCAGCAGACGTTCCTGTTGTACTGTGTATTAATGCGGCGATACTTATGCCAATATATATGCCACTCTAAAAATGTCAAACAAATCATTGAATTTCTGCACCTTATCTTAGATGTCTGCATCTAGAATTAAACTACAATGCATTCCGGTATTCAGTATGCAAATCATAGTTGGTATGAAAAATGTTGACTATCATGATTAGTCTTACCTAAAGCAAAGATCTTATACAAAGTTTAATCTTAGCATTGTGTCAAGCGCACTTCAAAAGTAGGTCGCAAAGTAGCAACACAGTTTTGATCCGTGCCGTTGTTTTCTAGATGGGTTTTTAATTAATATTTTAGCTATTTACAGACATATTTTTTCGAAAATCACTACCAACAATCCTTAGATGATTCTGCGTCGATAACCCTTAACTCCCCGCTGAGCGCAAGAAGAATAAGACACATGAGTGATCTTATAATAATTCCGTTTTTACTTTTTAAGTATGGAACCTTAATAATGGTGTCAAAATTCTGTTAACCATCGCCTCTCTAACATAGGCTATATTTTATACAAAAATTTCCAAACACTTTTTTTCGGTCCATCAAGTTCCACATGGGTGCAAGAACAAAAAACATTCTAAAATTGCACTTTCTATGATATTGTTGATTCTAGAAATTTGAAATTCGGTCTAGCGGTTACTTTAAAAAGATGTAAATGCTTACTAAAAATGGTTTCTATAAAGTTCGAAATTTAAAAAGGGAAAAGGAGCAGGAAACGTTCTAAATTACAATTTATTTGTACAATTAGGGCTAGAAACATGAAATTTGGCATGGTTGTTACTTTAGAGACTTATATGCTAGCCCAGAACAGTTTGCAATAGCAGAAAAAAAAAGTTCTAAAATTGCGATTTGTGTGATACAGTTGGTATAAATGCTTGGATTTTGACATAGTGGTTACTTTTCAGATATACATACTCGTTCAAAACGATTTTTAAAAAATTCGAAATTTAAAAATGTGAAATGAGCAAAAAAACGTTCTAAAAATACTCTAAATCATAATATAATTAGAACTTTTAGAGCTAGAGTCTTGAAATTTTATATGGATGTAACTTAAGAGACATAAATGCTCGCCCATAATTTATTTTTTTAATTCGAAATTTGAAAGATTGCAAGAGTAAGAAGCATTATAAAATTGCGATTTATGTGATACAATTGGTATGAAACTTGGAATTTTGCATGATGATTACTTTTATGTAGTAAATGCTTCCTTAGAACATTTTTTTAATTCAAAATTTAAAAGGATGAAATGACGGAAAACTTTCTAAACGCGTTCTAAATTATGATTTAGTTGAAACTATTAGTGTTAGAAACTTGAAATTTAGTATAGAGATTACTTTTAAGATGCAAATGCTCTGCATAAAGAGTTTAAATCGTTTGACAAATGAAGTATAGTCTTTAAATTTATGTACAGACCCCCTACGAAACAAGTGATTCGAAAGAAACACTGATTGCAAAAATCTGTTCACAATCGAAAAATAGCTTTTTATAACTTTAAAGTACTTTTTATTAATTCTTACTTTTACAAAGATTTTTTCCTGGGTTCGCACATAGATTGGTCTTAGTAACTGAGAGCAAAAAATGCGAAAAAGAGCCGTTTGAAACTGAGAGAGACTTACAAAGTGTATGTTTTATTTTTTCCTTGGAATTCGATGGCCCTGTTATTGTTTCGAACATGGAACAAATACAGAAATGCAATTAAGAAACGGCCCACTGTATACTATATAACTCAAAGCGTACTTGTGGCAGTGGTGACGAAACCTGGCTATACTATTATGATGTGCCGGCTAAGTCTCAAAACAAAGTTTGGGTCTTTGATGTTGAGGACACACCGGTAGCTGTCAGAAAATCCCGATCTGTCAGGAAAAAAATGATAGTTGAATTACTATTTTTCAAATCGAGTGAAATTGTTGAGCGTATCGTTTTGGACACACAGAAGACAGTTACAGCTAATTGGTACTCTAAACAGTGCCTCCCTAATGTCATGGGATCTTTGAAGAACCTGCGACCAAAGTCACGAATGAACACCTGGTTTCTCCCTCATGACAACGCTCCAGCTCACCGGGCCAAAGCCTGCACTGAATATTTGGCCACTACAGGACTGAAACTTCTTGAACACCCTCCTTACAGTCCAGATCTTACCCTCTGTGACTTCGCACTGTTCCCTCATGTGAAAATGAAGCTGAAAGGGATTCGATTTTCCAGTGATGAGACACTTTTGAGGGCGTGGAACAACGAGAGTGCCTTAGTGAAACTTGGCAGAGCTGGTTTAAGGACTGGTTTCGGAGGATGGAGAACTGTATTGCTTGTATCGGAAATTACTTTGAAAAAGTTTGATAAATAAATCCATATTGCAAAACTTTCCTAGTACCCTTTGTATATGACCCTTCTTTTACTATAAGACGTCTTGGCAAAGTGACGCAGTCCAAATAACCAGTTTTGACTTTGACTTACCCGATGCTTGTAATATGCGCTTTCACAGTTTTAAGTAGGATTTTCGCCGTTTAATTAAATCACATTGTTGAATAGAATTTGATTTAATAAAGCGGCGGATTCCGACAAGGCGGAAAGGCCAAAAAATTTAATTTTAACTTTAGTTTTGATTCATATAAACGGCAATTATAGTAATTTTTTTAGCTCTGGGGGGGGGGGGGGGGTGTTAACCCCCAAACTCCCCCTTGGCTGCGCCACTGAATTATCGAATTTTGGCATCCCTTCTTAGACGACCGCAACCAAAATGTAATGCCAATTTATTCCTATTATGAGATTTCTAAATTTGATGTTTCTTTGAATTCTGCGCACATAACCAAACATCACATATGTAGAACAAAACATCGATATGCGCACCCCCCTTTTGGAGGATTCTTCCCCAAAAACTAATCAGAATCAGTTCACACAACTTCATATAAAATTTCACCCTATTCTACGTAGTAGCTCGTGAGTTAGAGCTCTCACAAAATTTGTACAAACAGACACATAGACATACGGACAGACATTTTGTAAAGACAGTCAAATCGTGTTCAGGACCTTCTAAAACGTTTAATTCCGTCGAAAACTTTAAGTCCAAAATTTTAACAAATGCAATACTTTCTTCTTATATAGATAGAGGAAAGTGAAAATATGTAGATTAGTTTTCAGGAAAAGACAAGAACGAAAAATAATGCGCCAAGCATAAATTGCGTAACATTTCCCAACACTTACAAAATATTTTTACAAATCTTTACCGATTAATAAGTTGAAAGATGATATCTAAGTAAATAATTTGGAAAACACATAACATATTTAAAAACACAGTTTCAGGAATTACCAGCAATTTTCGGAAAAAATATTCGAACTGTTTTGTCCAGCCCTGTATTGATCTATAGATTTGTATACACTACACAGAATTCTAAGTTTTAGTTCAGTTAAAAAACGCGTAGCACAGTTTAAAATTCCCCTTCTGGAATTTCCGTCCATAAATGGAAATGTACTCGAGAACTTTTGTGCTACCTTGTATATGATCTATAGAAATTACACACACCAAATAATAGGCAAAAAATGAGTTAAATTTAAAAACGTGTTCAGCAACTGTAAAAGAACTTCCAGCAATTATTGTTAACAGACGGTACCGAATTCTTTTGTGTGTCCCTGTAAATGAACGATGATTGTTATACACAAAATATTCTATAGTAATCCTCTTGTACTGCACCTTATATCAATTTAAATATGTCTGAAACAGTAAAACATTATTAAAATAAACCGCAAAAGATTTTTCTGCAATGTAACGGAATTCTTTTGAGCGTCCCTGTAAAGGAACTATAAGTGCTATGTACACCATATTCCATAGTAACCCTCTTGTAGTGCACCTCAGTGATATATATCAATTTCAATACATTTGAAATTGTGCAACGTCATTAAAATAAACCGCAAATGATTTTTCCCCATCAACCGTAATGTAACGGAATTCTTTTGAGTGTCCCTGTAAAAAAACTATAGCTGCTACACACTTCATTTTCAATACCGAACATGTCATAGTAAACCTCAATAACATATATCAATTGCATGACAATTCGAATATATTTAAGCGAGTTAGAGCACGGACAGACAGACAGACAAACCGATTTCATAAACATTTTGCAACTATGTTGGAAATTGTTAATAAAGAGAAAACTGCCCAGTTAAACTGAGGGCATTGAGCTCACAGGCTATTCACACTAATTGTATATTAAACTCTTGAAGCGCCTTATTACAATGAACATACATACAAAATTTGAAGCAAATCGCATAATTCAGCCTGAAAAAGCCATTTATCTAAATTAAGGGGGAGGGAATTAGATCCCCTTTATACTTAACCAATGAACCCCCAAAACTAATCATGAAAGCATTTTAGCACAATGAACCTATATACAAAATTTGAAGAAATTCGGATAATTCTGCATGAAAAACCCATTTATCTAAATTAAGAGGGGTTAGCCCCCCGTTCTCCCCTTTATACTTAACTAATGAACACCCAAAACTAATCAGGGAAGCGCCTTATCACAAGGAACCTATAAACAAAATTTAAAGCAAAACGGTTAGTTCTATCAAGAGTTATCGCGTTACGTACATACGTACATACATACATACAGAACGGGCGGGCACATTAGCTCTCAGGCTTTGATAGTCTGGGAGCTAAAAAACGAATACTTAATTTACCATACCACGAATACTTAATTTGTTTTTCCTTGCTGGATAGACAAAATGAAACATAATGAAACAGACTGTCCCTTATTGAAAAATAAAACATTAACGTGAATTATTCATTTACAAAGTCGCATAAAATAATTTGAAACCATTATATATAGCGTCCATATGAGCTGTTGACCTTCCTAATGCGAGCGTAAATGACGTTTTATGTAGAGTAATATTCTAGATAACAGAATGTCAACCATTAAAATGGTCTCATTAGTGTAAATATTTTATTTATAGCATAGTAAAATCGATTTCAAATAGATTATAGTATACGATAATGTAATTTGTTTTTTCACGTGGAAAATAATTAAACGAAATAATATGTACAACTATGTGTCTAAAAATGGTTAGTGATTTTATTACATTTTACTAAAAAGCGGGTTGCGAATGAAAAATCTAAAAAATAGTTTTTCCGAACACAACCATAACAAGAACGATAAATCATGCGTTAAGCATAGATTATGAAACACTTTCCAACACATAACACATAAGAAAACTTTATAGATTAATCGGGTGAAAAGCGATAACATATTTGAAAACACAGTTTCAGTAATTATCATTAATAATCGAAAAAATATCCGAATTTTTCATATATAATATCCGAATTTTTATTGAAAATGAAGTGTGAAGCACTTATAGTTTTGTTACAGGGACACTCAAAAGAATTCCGTTACATTACGGTCCATGGGGAAAAATCATTTGTGGTTTATTTTAATGACGTTGCACAATTTCAAATGTATTGAAATTAATATATATCACTGAGGTGCACTACAAGAGGGTTACTATGGAATATGATGTACATAGCACTTTTACAGGTACACTCAAAAGAATTCCGTTACATTACGGTCTATGGAGAAAAATCGTTTACGGTTTATTTTAATAACGTTTCACTGTTTCAAACATATTCAGCCCTGTGTATGATGAATAGATTTTTAGGTATGCTACATAGTATGCTAAAATTTAGTTCAATTAGGAAACGCACAGCACACAGTTGAAAATTTCCATTCGGCAATTTCGGTCAATGAACGATAATGCGTGCCACAACTGAAATCGTGCTTACAACAATTATTATTCTTCATTGGCAGTACTACACCGAATTCTTTTGTGTGTCCCTGTAAATGAACGATGAATGCTATATAATCTGTAATCTATAGTAAGCACCTTGTTATGCACCTCAGTGATATATATATATATCAATTTCAACATGTTTGAAATATATTAACATCATTAAAATAAACCGCAAACGATTTTTCCCCCATAGCCCGTAATGTAACGGGATTCTTTTGAGTGTCCCTGTAAATGAACAATAAATGCTACACACTTCATTTTCAATACCGAACATGCCGTAGGAAACCTTAATAACATATATCAATTTCGTGACAATTTGTGTATATTTACGCGAGTTAGAGCACCTACAGATAGACGACAGACAGACAGACAGACAAACCAAATTCGTAAGCACTTTTCAACTTTGTTGGAAAGTATTAAAAAGCATTCATTAGTATGAATTTTCTACACTATAAAAAAGAAAGATGTTTGTTAATCTAGATAAATTCTCAAACAAAAGCACACAATAACCTCTGCCGAATTATTAAAGATTCGGAAAAGTGTTCTTTTTTTTTAGAAACTTCGGAAAAAGAAATATATTTTCGAGATTTAAAGAAACATTTATAAAAACAAAGTTTTTTTTGCTGCCATAGATTTTCGGAAACACTTGCGAGTAGTTTTTATAGTGTATTCACCGCTCCTTGAATACTAGGCCTGAGCGGTGTCACAAAAATGGCGGCTGTCGTGGGAGGGTTTTTGTTTAAGCGTTTGTACGGTCCCCTGAATTTACAGACCAATATTATCTAAAAGTTTTATTTGACGTATACAATCTTATAAAAATATGGCAAAGAAAACATTTAGAAATTATTGGTAGTCAATTTCAAGGGACAGTGCAAACGCTGAAAAAAATCCGCCTACGATAGCTTTCATTTTCGTGTCAGCGTTCAGGACTAATATTCAGGGGGTATGGTGGTGTATTAATCAGTTTTCTCAACGCATAATATAGGTTTTTCGGATGCTATCAATGGAAGATAGATCTCATCATTATAAGTGGAAACACAGATCTCTAAAATATTGATTTTGTTAAGTCAAACCGAGTAGACTTAATTATTTTTTTAAGCTAAAACGTACCGCTTTTAACCAATCATTTAATGAATAAACTATATTTTTCGGTTGCTATCAATGGAAGACAGATCTCATTATTATAAGTGAAAACACAGATCGCTAAAATATTGTTGTTGTTGTCGTGTCCATGGATATACAAAAAGTCAAGAAATAAAGGCTTAGATATGGCCAAAGGTCCGGAGGACCACTGCCGCCAGCCCTGGTGCTTCAGGACTGAAAAGGATCTCCCGAAGTGGATCCATTTGCGGTAACCAACCGAGTTTTAAGATATCTGCTGTAATGGCTGGGCACTCGAAGATGTGTCTCGATGTGAGCTGAGTTTACGGGCAGTTCCTGCAGATAATATAGGTTCTTGTCCCATCAGGAAGGATCTTCATTCCTTTATAGTGATTTGTTCTTAATCTAGCCAGTGTAGTTGCTACATTTCTAGGGCAATCAAAGTCAGTGATTAAAGGCTTCCTAGAGGGCTGATTAAAAAGTCTACATTTGGCCACAGCGTTTGCATCTGCAAGAGTGATGGTGGAACTAGGTTGGTCGAGATTTCGTGCCTCTTTGGCTAAAGCATCCGCACACTCATTACCCTCGATGTTTACATGTGCAGGTATCCACTGCAGCACACAAGATTTCCTCTTGCAATGCAGCTGATCGAGTAAGTTATTTATAGTAGAGGTGATGTTTGGCTAAAATATTGATTTTGTTAAGTCAAACCGAGTACACTTAAATTTTTTTTTAGCTAAAACCGCTTTTAACCAATCATTTAATGAATAAACTATGTTTTTCGGATGCTATCAATGGAAGACAGATCTCATCATTATAAGTGGAAACGCAGATCGCTAAAATATTGATTTTGTTAAGTCAAACCGAGTACACTTGATTTTTTTTTTTTTTTTTTTTTTTTTTTTTTTTTTTTTTAAGCTAATACGTACAGTTTTTAACCAATCATTTAATGAATAAACTACATTTTTCGGATCTCATAATTATAAGTGGAAGCACAGATCGCTAAAATATTGATTTTGTTAAGGTATCTGACTACGTTTAAAAAGTGGTTTTCGATCAAAATTATCAAAGCGATTTTATTACATTTTATTAAGGCCCAACTTTTTACCTTTTCAAAACTGTATTTATTTTTATTGTACGATAAATAGAACCGGAGTTGCAGCGGTTTTTAAACTACTCAAACCGGAGGTACTGTTTAAAGGACCGGAAGTACTATTTAAAGGTACTAACTGGGAGGTGGAAAGCAAAAATATAGCCTTCTAGAAATAAACACAAAGTCTCAGTACTTGAAAAAAAGAGTATGACTCATAAAAACAGTGAAGTTTAGATGCATATTACTGTGAAAATTCTTGTAGTAAAGCATAAAACTAAACTTTAAATGCATTTTTTGGAATATGTAATTTTTGGAGAAAATTCCATACGCAAAACATGATTTCTCAAAAAGTTATTAGAATATCTCTATGAAATTTAAAGTGCATGTTGTTTACACTATTGTGACGGCAAGGAACTAAATATTTAATTTTAGAATAAATATTTTTGTTTTATGGATGTTTTCGTGGAATGACATCAATAGATTTTATGAAAATCAGCATGTAAAAAGGTGCGATATACTATAAATTTTGAAACATTTAAAATATCTCTTAAATTTTAGTTCATTGCCTTCACCAATGTCATAAGTATGACGTGTAAAAAGAAAATTAAGATACATACAGTAGAATTTTCTGTAGAGTGTTTTGCGTATTGGGCCAAATTTCACTCAATTTTACTACAAAATCCCCCATTTACAAAATTTCATCAATGCATGAAATATTTTTTGCTTTTTTTTCACAGTTTCTAGTCATATTCTTAATAAAAATATGATAAAAAAATAATGAAACAGCTTTTATGAAAAAATTTGCTCCGTACGTAGTCTAAGTCAAACCGAGTACACTTTATTTTTATTATTATTATTTTTTTTTTTTTAGCTAAAACGTACCAATCATTTAATGAATAAACTATATTTTTCGGATGCTATCAATGGAAGACAGGTCTCATCATTATAAGTGGAAACACAGATCACTAAAATTTTGATTTTGTTAAGTCAAACTGAGTACACTTGCTTTTTTTTAGCTAAAACGTACTGCTTTTAACCAATCATTTAATGAATAAACTGTAATAAAACAATAAGACAGCACATGAAGCCATTTCACTAAGGCTGGTATTTTTATATTTTTCTTTCGTCTCTCTTTTTCTTTTTATATTATTCTGATAGAGGGCATTGGATGGGCGTAGCCACGCGAAACTCCAATTTTTTGTCGGAGTGTCGTTTCTGATACGCGGTTGACAGTTAAGGATGTCAAAAAACCAGGAAGGTGACGGGAATGTATTCCCTGCCGCAAAGTGGAAAGCGATATGATATTTCTTTTCTTTTTTTTTTCTTTTATCTTCATTTTCTTTTTCTTTTCCCCGTAATCTTTAGAGAGAGTGGTTTAAAGTCTCCAGTTTGTCCAACTCATGAGGGCATTTAAGAAAGATAGATTGAGACGTCGAGAAGATAGTGACATGTTTAGGGAAGAGAACCAGAAAGGTTAATAAGATTAAGAATTAATCATTTTAACGTTTAATTGAAGTACAATCAAAATAGTGCATTTTGTAATATGTAACAGCTTTGTACCTTATGTAAAGCCTACCTCATAGGGGCGGCGTATCTTGAGGGACTGCTGAGGACAGTTCCCGATCAACTCCATGTAGTGCCCGGGGCACACATACTATTTGAGGGCCCCCTTCTCAACCTAATCTCTAGTTACAAAATTAATCATTTTAATGTTTAATTGAAGTACAATAGAAATAATGCCTTTTGTAATATGTAACAGCTTTGTACCTTATGTAATAGTCCAGGCATTTGGTAGAAAATAAAGGAAAGTTTTGGTGTAGTTTTTTTTTTTTTTTTTTTTTTTTTTGGGGAGGGGGTCCCTTTATGTTGTCGCTGAACATGAATTCGAGGTTTTCCAACAAAAATTTTTTCGGGAAATATGTTTTTTTTTTTTTTACAAAAAACGTGTAAAAAAGCGGACTTTTTTCCGTTTTTTCAAAATAATTCCAAAATTATGCATTTTACGTGAAAGTCAGCAATATATGAATTAAAGAAAATAAAATTTCTTACATTTTATGTATTGAAAGTTTTTTCCTCTGATCAATAGTTTAGCCGTGAGAGTGCCTCAAAAATGGGTGGAAAAAACAAAAAACTGTTAAAAAACGGGAATTACGGTACTGTATGTCAATGTAACATAGAAACTAATCCTTTTACGCAAATGTTAACTATTAATGTTACTAAAGATTATATGTTTGACTATATTTTATGCATTTGAGGTAGATTAAAAGCGCGGATCCGACACCAGGGGATGGTGGGAGCAGTGGGGCATATCCAGCTACTCTCATGAGTCGAAGGTGCTACTCCTCCGGAGAGCTCGTATTCTAAGAGGCGGTAACATTGTAAAGGCGGTAACGTTGTTAAAGGTTGACCCTCTAATAAAAAAAACCAAGTTTTCGACCTTCTAGACCTTGTGCGTTTTTCACAATATTGAAAAAACCAATATTTTTCGGCACTTTTTTCGATTTTTCTTAAATAACTCAATTTTAGTGCATTTTACAGAAAAAAGCACTTTTACCATTTTGTAGAACATAAAATTCTCTACAACATGCAGTATTCAGGTTTGTAAATTGTCCAAATAGGGGGTAAGATACGGAGCCGGGAAATAGGGTTAAATTTGGAAAAAAATGTAAAAATCCACAAATGACGTTAGTTTTTGCTTAATAACCTACTTTTAATGCGTTTTAGAGACAAAAGCACTTTCAACATTTTGTAGAACATAAAATTCTCTACAACATGCAGTATTCATATTTGTAAATTGTCCAAATAGGGGGTAAGATACGAAGCCGGGAAAATAGGGTTACATTTGGAAAAAATGTAAAAATCCACAAATGACGTTAGTTTTTGCTTAATAACCTACTTTCAGTGCGTTTTAGAGACAAAAGCACTTTTACCATTTTGTAGAGCATAAAATTCTCTACAACATGCAGTATTCATGTTTGTAAATTGTCCAAATAGGGGGTAAGATACGGCAAAAACTAACGTCATTTGTGGATTTTTATACATTTTTTCCAAATTTAACCCTATTTTCCCGGCTCCGTATCTTACCCCCTATTTGGACAATTTACAAAAAAATGAATACTGCATGTTGTACAGAATTTTATGCTCTACAAAATGGTGAAAGTGCTTTTGTCTCTAAAACGAACTAAAAGTAGGTTATTAAGCAAAAACTAACGTCTTTAGTGGATTTTTGCAAATTTTACCCTATTTTCCAGGCTCCGTATCTTACCCCCTGTTTGGACAATTTGCAAACCTGAATACTGCATGGTGTAGAGAATTTTATGTTCTACAAAATGGTAAAAGTGCTTTTTCTGTAAATTGCACTAAAATTGAGTTATTTAAGAAAAATCGAAAAAAGTGCCGAAAAATATTGGTTTTTTCAATATTGTGAAAAACGCACAAGGTGTAGAAGGTCGAAAACTTGGTTTTTTTATTAGCGGGTCAACCTATAATAAATGAAACTACCGACTATCTCATGCTTTAAAAAGTTGATTATGACAATTTTGTTTCTAAAATGCACTAAAAGTGGGTTATTAAGCAAAAACTAACGTCATTTGTGGATTTTTTCATTTTTTTCGAAATTTAGCCCTATTTTCCCGCATATCATCTTACCCCCTATTTGGACAATTTACAAACATGAATGCTGCATGTTGTAGAGAATTTTATGCTCTACAAAATGGTGAAAGTGCTTTTGTCTCTAAAACGCACTAAAAGTAGGTATGAGCACTCCGGCGGAGGAGCACCTTCGACTCATGAGAGAAGGTGGAACTGCTCCACTGCTCCCACCTTCCCCTGGCGCAGGATCTGCACTTTTCCTCTACCTCAAATGCATAAAATACAGTCAAACATATAATCTTTAGTATCATTAATGGTTACCGTTTGCGTAAAATGGTTAGTTTTTATGTTACATCGACATACACTACCGTAATTCCCGTTTTTTTACAGTTATTTGTTTTTAACACCTTTTTTTGCGGCACTCTCACGGCTAAACCATTGATCAGAGGAAAAAACTTTCAGTACATAAAATATAGGAAATTTTATTTTCTTTAATTCATATATTACCGACTTTCACGTAAAGTGCACAATTTTGGAATTATTTTGAAAAAACGGAAAAAAGTCCGTTTTTTTACACGTTTTTCGTAAAAAAAAACATATTTCCCGAAAAAAATTTTGTTGGAAAACCTCGGATTAGTGTTCAGCGACCCAAAAAACATAAAGGGACCCCCCCAAAAAAAACTACACCAAAACTTTCCTTTATTTGCTCTTTTTTATCCCCTAATGCCTGGACTATAAAGCCTACTTAATAGGGGCGGCGTATCTTGAGGGACTGCTGAGGACAGTTCCCGATCAACTCCATGTAGTGCCGTAAGTGCCCGGGGCACACATACTATTTGAGGGCCCCCTTCTCAATCTGATCTCTAGTTACAAAATTAATCATTTTAATGTTTAATTGAAGTACAATAGAAATAATGCCTTTTGTAATATGTAACAGATTTGTGCCTTATGTAAAGTCTACTTCATAGGGGCGGCGTATCTTGAGGGACTGCAGAGGACAGTTCCCGATCAACTCCATGTAGTGCCCGGGGCACACATACTATTTGAGGGCCCCCTTCTCAATCTATTCTCTATTAGAAAATTAATCATTTTAATGTTTAATTGAAGTATAATAGAAATAATGCCTTTTGTAATATGTAACAGCTTTCTATACCTTATGTAAAGCCTACTTCATAGGGGCGGCGTATCCTGAGGGTCTGCTGAGGACAGTTCCCGATCAACTCCATGTAGTTTCCGGAGCACACATACTATTTCAGGGTCCCCTTCTCAATCTAATCTCTAGTTACAGAATTAATCATTTTAGTGTTTAATTGAAGTACAATAGAAATATACAATAGAAATAATGCCTTTTGTAATATGTAACGGCTTTGTACCTTATGTAAAGCCTATCTCATAGGGGCAGCGTATCCAGAGGGGCTGCTGACGGTAGAGCCCGCGATCAACTCCATATAGTGCCCGGAGCACACATACAATTTGAGGACCCTTAATCATTTTAATGTTTAATTGAAGTACAATAGAAATAATGCCTTTTGTAATATGTAACAGATTTGTGCCTTATGTAAAGTCTACTTCACATAAGGCACATCAGGCGCTTCTCAATCTAATCTTTAGTTACAAAAGTCGTACATTGCAACCATAACATATAACCTTATGGTGCAGTTAAAACTTTACATCATTGATTTATATAAAACAAAATGCGTTATTTTGTCTCCGTGATGCTAATTAAACTCTTAATGACTGTACGTTATATGCATAAGAATTTTTGACGTAATATATAGTTTTCAGGAATTTGGCAGTTTTTTGAAACTCATTTGCAAATACTAATAATGAGATGGTTTAGTGATGATAAATAGGTGAAAAACATTTTTAATGTCAACTGTGAGAAGAAATTTTCTTTAAGAGCCTACGCTAGTCACGCGAAAAAACGCTCAAGCTAATGTTAAGTCTATGGGAAGGTTCTTGGCAGATTTCTCGCTCGCATTTTAATATTTTTAAAGGATTTTTTTTTTTTTTTTTTTTTTTGCATAGGATAGCTGAGGTCGATCTCTAACGTTGTTAGTTTTTAATTTTTTGATTTTGGTTACAGTTTTTTTAATAAGCGGACAGTTTCAATTTTGGAACCGGTTCTGAAAGTGGAAGTTCCCTTATAAAAAAAAAAAAAAAAAAAAACTACAGCCAAAATCGAAAAAGTAAAAACTAAAAAAGTTAGAGATCGACCTCAGCTATCCTATGCAAAAAACATCAATTAAAAATATTAAAATGCGAGCGAGAAATCTGCCAAGAACTTTCCCATAGACTTAACATTAGCTTGTGCGTTTTTTCGCATCAGTGATGTAGGCTCTTAAAGTGTACTTTTCAGAGTGTTTACAAAATGCCTTTTGGGTCCCTCTATAATTGGAGCGCCGGGGCACATGCCCCATGTGCCCCTGTGATAATCACGTTCTAGCTAAGGGAGCTACATTCCCCTCACTCCGTCCCAAAACGGCAGAAATCAACATTTTTTGCCTAATCATGGACAAAATTTAGCTTGGTCTTCCCTCGAAGCGATTATATTGAGCGATATTGCTGAGAACATATAATTAATAATAACTAGTATAACTATTAATAATAAAGAAATAAGATGGTGGGAAAGTGCTTGTCCAGTTTAGACGATTCGACTCTGGTCCTGAGCTGTTTTGGAGATGTATGTGGCACTATTCTTTGGAGAATTTGTATGAAAAATTTATTTTGTGTAGAACATTTTGTATTTTGATCTATTAATATATATATATATATATATATATATATATATATATATTGTACTTTTTTTGTTATTTGGGTATTGTCATAACCTAGTCTTTAACAAGTGCGTTTTCGCGCCAAATATTATAAACAATCACGAAAGGGAAACGGCGAGTCATAAAAAAATTTCCAATCTTATATGGTTTATTTATGGTATATATTTTGTAATACATAATTATATGGCTTATCGCTGTATAAATTAAATTGCTTCTCAGTGTGAATTTTAAATGGTGTAAATATAAAACAAACTGTTTGTGCATTTACAGGGTTCCCATAGTTTCAGGAAAACTACCAGTATTTTTTAATAGAAAAATTAATCTTACTTGGGGGCTCTGCCCCCTACTCGCTACGCTCACCAACCCCCGTTCTGAGTTCACAGCCTCTTAAAACCTGGTAATGTATCCTGTTTTAAAAAGATGATGATGATGATATCACGAACGGCGACTATCTTCTGTAATCAGGTTATAATGCTTTTTTATTTAACTGGTTATAATTTTATTTCATTTAATTCATCTTTTTTATTTTTAATATTCATGTGTAAACACAATTTTTATGACGTAATTTTCTCTATTTCCTGATTTCAACACGTGATCATTTAATTATTATTTTAAACTTTCATTATTGATTTAAATAGTCTCGCGCATATACATTTTTTATTTGAGATAAAACATAATCCTTTGCGCTTATTTAGATTTTGGCAACAATATAAAAAAAATCACTTTTCAATAAACGATTTTTTACTCGACTTTTAAAGATTTTTCGAGTTTTTATTGTCCGACCGTGATAATTTTTGAATTTCTGAAAGCTTTTTATATTTCGCGTCCGGTGTTATGATTTTTGAATTCGTAGGATGGCTAGAAAAAAAGTAATTGCTCCTAAAAAAAATAGTAAAAATGCGATGAGAATAACCCGGAATATCTACGCAGAATTTGATTGGTCCATTTCTAAATCGTTTTTGGCTCAGTTCCAGATTACTTTTTTTTTTAATATAGAAGGATATAATCGCGGGATTATTTAAGGCCAGTTTTACTATAAGAAAATACTGGTATTTATATGATCTGTAGTTCGGGAAATTATCTGACCGTAGGAATCCTGTTTTGATATTGCTGGATAGAACCTAAGTAGGTATATCCCGCATAACAGAATAATCAAAACAACGGCAACGATATGGGTGGCCGTGTTTACGAGGGCAGAAAGCAGACAGGCGCCGAAACTGACAGTTCAGCAATGCTGAACAAACAGGGATTTATGACAGACAATCTAGAGGGGTCATAAAATGTGCTAAGATATACATTGAACCGGCGATTCCGGGAAAACAAGGAGAGGAGTGGTACATAGGAGTCTCTAAGAGGCGGAATATGGCTGGAGCGAATCAGAAACATCGTGATGATCAGATATACGCGGCGACCAGTAAAAGTGATTCGAGAGAGCAGGAAAATTGACCGCCAACATCAACATTGGATAAAAAATCCTTAAGAGGAGGTAAATACTTCTTACACCCCTCTGAGGGGGAAAAATAACGAAAACTTCGCTAGAACTCAAAAATCACTTCCATCAAAAAAATCCTTAAGAGGAGGACATCTTTTTCAGCAGCTTGCTACCAACATGAAAGTTGGCTTTTCTATATAGGCTGCAGTGCTATAGGCAACAGCCTACAATTATAATTAAGTCATTCAAACCTTTTTTTTAAATATGTGCCCATGGAAGCAAGAACTACTGGTGAACTACTCTATGACTACTATTCTCTTGAGAGGTACAGGTAGATATTATTCACCCAGATACTGTGTAAATATTTTTAAATTAATTAATTAACGTTAAGAAGATTATGCTTCTCTTGCCATCCCCAGGATCAAGGATGTATGTAGAGGTTAAATTATTATCACAAACTTATTAAGCACTTACTTAAATTTAAATAATTAAAATAAGAACTTAATAACCTAACTGGTTAATATATTGTATTGTTAAAATGAAGTCTCGTGAATATAATGTGTATTACCTTTTTGTATAATTATTTTACTCTTTGCTTTTTTTATGTTTTATATCTATCTTATGTAAATAAAACCTCTTTTATTTTACCCTTAATTTAGACTCCAGCATTTATTTAGTGTATAGTGTGATGTTTAATCTAGAGTAATATATATGTTGATTTAAACTACTACTTTAAGCAAGATTTTACAGCGGGCTTGAGGGGTCAACCTTAAGGATAAGTTTCTTCAAAAAATAACACAACGCAGTACACCTTTTTTTATTTAATACAAAAAAAAGCTATCCCAGGTTGTACGATCACAATTTCCCCTCAAATTGCCGCTAAGATAATTGGTGTGTCCCTGACAGGAGGAATTAATTATTATGGGTTTGAGTAACGCCCTGCAAGTTTTATATACATGTTTAAAATCTCTCCAACAGATAGAAACCCCAATTATTACTGGTGCATGTGACACAGGAATTTCTCTGGTGTTCAGCTTTCTTCATATCCAGCCCTTTTAATTATTCAATTTATAGCTTATTTTAGATAATTAAATATTTTGTACTGGATTAAGAACTTATATCTTAGATCTAATGAAATAACTTAAATAGTAATAATAATGATGGACATTTAAAGAAACTAAATTTATTTATATTCAATATTCTCTTTTAGAATTGATAAATTTACTCAATAAATGTATAGAAGTTATTATTTACATAAATTTTTATAATTAGTTACTCTAAACATATCCATTTAAAAAAATAATAATAATAAGATATATATATATATTTTTACTTCTCATATTATTCTGCTAGTAGTATTTAATATTTTTTTTTTAAGCTAACATCACACTACTTAATATAATTTATTTCGGTAATTGTATGAATAATAAGAATAATAATAATAATTACAATTATAACAATAATAATACAAAGTAAATGATAAATAATATCAGCTGTAAAGTGTAAAATCCTGATCCTAGGGTATGGGTTATACATAAAAAATAATAATAAAAAGATATTGGCACTCAATTGCATTTGCATAATTAAAATTGTCTTTTATATTGTATATTTATATGTCGCGATTGTAATTACAAGCAAATAATCTTCATATGAAAACAAAGGTTTCAAAGGTCAATTCCTAAGAATTAGACCATTTTTGTTGAAAGATTGCATATTATTTTTGTCTCTGAAATATTTATTTGACTTATTCATGCAAATATATTTGAAAGTGATAAAAAAATGAACTATTATTTGTTCTAATCCTTGAAAAAAAAAAAAAAAAGATATATATATACATACATATAAAGAAAAATAAAAGATAAAATTAATGATAATACCAGTGATAAGCTGATAAACTTTTATTATCTATTTATTTTATGTGTATTTCTTGCATACTTATAAGTGAACAATTGAAAAAAAAAAAAGTTCATTTTTGAGATTTTTTTTTTTCACTAAACTGCTGATTAATAAAAATAATAATAATAATAATAATAATAATAATAATAAAGGAAAGAATAAGTGTAGGAATTATTAGATTTTTAAATAATTATTAATACTTATATCAGCAGAATTAACGTAAAATTAAAAATAACTAAAATTGAACAAGTTTTGTAGTAATCTGATCTCTTGTTAAAATGCCTTACAAATTTTATTTTGCGTTGGGGTATGGCAAATAATAAAAGAAAATTTAAGAGAAAAAGTGGAAATCTCAACGATTCATCTATACAAACAAACAACTCAGGAAAAAAAAACAAAAATAAACGGGGACAAACTGATATTTTGTCACCAAAAACAAGAAATCAACATAAAAATAAACGAAATCAGGCAGAAAAATCTATACTAAACGCAACAATGGCGGAATCTACACCAAGTGTAGACACTATTTTGTCGTTGATTCCAACTTTTGACGGAAAAAAGGGAAATAGAGTGGAATTCTACCTGCAAGAATTCGAGAAATTAATACACAAACTTCGCTAAAAGATGATTGTAAATTAATCATTTTGAAAGCAAAATTAATTGCAAACGCAAGGGAAAAATTGGCGACAAACATCAAATTAAACAGTGAAACGGATTACGGAGAATTTAAAAAGCAACTAATAGAATGCTTTCAATCCAAAGCGAAATTTTCCGAAATCCAAAACAAATTTTTTACGCTTAAGCAGAAACCATCGCAAACTGTAGAGGAATTCATCACCGAATTCAACGAAATAGCAAAAGAGTACATCAGTAAAAACAACGAAGAAGGTCAAAATGGGTCCACCAAATTTATTGATTTGATTAAATTGACACGATTTCTGGATAGTTTAAGAGCGGATTTTAGTTTAGATGTTCGCAAAAACTCCCCGAAAGATTTTACAGAAGCATGCAATTTAGCACTCAAAATGGAAGAAGCTTACAACGCGTGCAACTTAGAGGAGATTAACGTGGTAAAGAAAGAAAATGAATCCGATTTAGTGGAAAGCCTGATAAAATTAAATGCAAACAGCGCCGAACAGATTCAGACTTTAATGACTGAATTAAATAATTTAAAAATTCACGCTAAAGATACAATAGGAGCCAAATCTAAATGGTGCGAGCTGTGTAAGCGCAACAATCACGAAACGGAACATTGTTGGTTTAATCAAAGGAATAATAGTAACCAGACAAATTATAAAATAGAAAAAAAACCACAATACAAAAATCAGATTTTCCAAAATAATAAATTTTCTAACAACACCAAACAAAATTCAAATTTACATCGTCCGGAGTATCCCATGCAAAGCATTAATTGGCAAGGGGGGCATTTTGGACAAAATTTTGCACAAAACCCAGGCCTTAATTCTGGACAGAATTTTGGGCAACACTCAGGTCATTTTGGGCAACACTCAGGTCATTTTGGACAGAATGTTGGGCAAAGCTCAGGTAATAATTCTGAACAGAGTTTTGAGCAGTACCCGGGCTTTGGCCAAGCTCAAAATATGGATTTCGAGCAGATTCATAGTAACAATTATGGGCCAAATCATGGTAATAATTTTGGGCAAAGTTATGCAAACAATTGGGGGCAAAATTATGGCAACAATTTGGGGCAAGGTTATGCAAACAATTGTGGGCAAAATTATGGCAACAATTTTGGACAAAGTCATGCAAACAATGACGGACAAAATTATGAAAACACAAATGCACAGAGGGGTAATTTTGATAGGCCTAGAGGTAAACCAGGATCAAAATACTACAATAAAAAATACAACTATAAAAACTCAAGCAACACAAACCGAAACTCAGATGACAAAGATAGAAAAGAACCAAAAAACTGAGTGGGGGACTTACTAACATTAATAAAACGCACCCGCGTGAGTCACCCCACAGCGGGACTTTTAAAACACCAAACGAACAATTTGATACACCTAACATTTTCGACTCTCATGCTCACAGTTATCCTCAGGGATTTGGATTTCTTATGGATATAAATGCACAAGGAAGTGCAATTAACAGTGATACTAGGGACAAAACACAACAGGATGGAATATTTTTAAATAAAACTATTGCCAGTGTCAATAATTCTAAAGATAATCAATTACCCATAATTGACATGAGCATTGATAATATTAAATTAAAAGGATTATGTGACACGGGAGCAGCTGTGTCGCTGCTGTCCCCAAATATATTTGACAAAATAAAGCAAGAAAACATAAAATTTAAATACCTAGGTACCCAAATTAAAATTAAAACCCTAACAAACTCAACTACTTTTTTAAACACTGTATAAAAATTGCTTTTCGCTTAGAGGGCATTTGCACCACTGGTACATTTTATGTGACAAACAAAGAATTTGATAGGGATTATCAGATCCTACTTGGGTATGATTTTTTAAGGGGCAACAACATCACATTAGACTTTTCACAAAATGTTCTTAAACTAAAAAACAAAGTCATTCAACTTAACACTTACATCACAGAACAGAATGAAGAAATTAATAATCTAGCAACTGAAAATCAACAAAACACAGCTCAACACGATGATGTCATTCATAACAACCCAAAAAAAAAACAATTAAAAAAAAGGGGGAGCACACAATAAAAAAAAAATTGTATGCAAGGAACAAGCGCAGAATATTTCTAACCCCACACTCTAAAAAAATCATTACACTTACTTGTGATGAACAAATTAATGAAAAAGACATAATTCTAGCAGAGCCAGTTAGAGACAATACCGAGTATAATATACAAACATCAATTCATGAGGTGCAACGCAATAACTTAATAAATATTATAATACATAACAATACGGATAAAAACATTTACTTAAAACAAAACACTAACATAGTCAAAATCACCACAGACATAGAATGCAAAGAAGATGACTCAGACATTGATATTGATCAGGGAAAAATTCACCAGATCAATCAACTAAACATTCAGGAAGTCAGACAACTTCGGGAGGCAGAACTTAGCATCAATGACTTTGATTTAGAGCATCTCACAGAGGACTTACAAGAAACACTCAAAGAATTATTAATGAGCAAAGCTCACGCTTTCTCTAAAACATATGACACGTTAGGTCAGAGTTCACTTGTATGTTCCAAATTCACATTAAATCACGATTTCCCTATACAAACAAGACCATATAGACTGCCCCAAACCTTAAAGGAAACAGCATGGAAGGAAATACAAACATTACTAAAAGCAAACATAATTGAAAAATCAGATTCAAACTACTCTTTTCCTGTAGTATTTGTTAAGAAAAAACAAACACAAAAAGATAAACAAGAGCAAAAATACAGAATGGCAATTGAATATAGACTCCTAAATGAAATACTACAGACTTACAACTATCCAATACCAGATATCAAAGACATTTTATATAATATCAGTGGGAAACAATTTTATACTGTGCTTGATCTACACAGTGCCTTTTTCCAGATAAACCTCAGACCAGAAGACAGAAAAAAGTTAGCATTCATAACAGAGTTTGGTAAATTTAACCCACTAAGGCTTAGTTTTGGCACAAAAAATAGTAGCGCTTATTTCGCCGAATTGATTGACAAAGTCCTAGGACACTTTGACAAATCTAAAGTCGCTTATTTTATGGACGATGTTATTATTGCAACGAATAATATTCAAGAAATGCTACAACTTATAAAGGAAGTACTCGAGGCATTAATTAACCACAACCTTACAATTGAGCCAGCCAAAATGCAAATTTGTAAACAGGAAATAGACTTCCTAGGATTCCAACTAAATCAGGAGGGATATTCTCCGGCTAAAAAGAATATTGATAAAATACAGAACTTCATCAGACCAAAATCAAAAAAAGGAGTTAGATCACTTTTAGGACTGGCGAATTACTTTAGATCACTGATTCACAGATACACTGACATAGTTCATCCTTTAATTGAGCTTACAAAAGAGAAAGTAAAATTCAAGTGGAATGAAAATGCAGAAAAAGCATTCTGTAACATACAGCAAAATATCATGCAAAAACCAACTCTCAAACCACCTGACTACTCAAAAGAGTTCGTATTAATTTGTGATGCTTCAAAAGTAGCTATATCAGCCATTTTGGCTCAAAGACATCAGGACAATTTGGTACCCATTGAATTTTTTGGGCGCAAACTCAAAGAACCTGAGAAAAGCTACCCGAGTGTGAAATTCGAGCTATTAGCCATACATGAACCAGTAAAACACTTCAACCACATTCTATGGGGCAGAAAATTTACAATACAAACTGATTCGCAATCAAACACAAGACATTTAAACCTTGAAACGCAATCAGACATAGTCAAAAGATGGTTAACTGACTTAGCCGAATATAATTACTCGTTTGAATATATAGAGGGCAAAAACAACCCAGCTGACTATGTTTCCAGGAATATCAATAACATAATTGCAGATAACAATTTACAAAATAACTTATTCAAAATGAATTCTGCACTTTCAAATGAAAATATAAAAAATGAACAATACAGAGATGAAAAACTAAAGAAAATTATTGACAAAATTATTACGGGTAGAAACAACAAAACCACAAATAGATACACACTTAACACGAACAGGATGCTCATTCTAAAACCGGGACAGAACAACAAAGAATCGTTAATTGCCCCAGACACTCTTAAAATTGCTATCATGGAAGATGCACATGCTCCGCACTTTGGTTTTCAAAAAACATACGAGTTGATAAAGGATAGACTTTATTGGTACCGTATGTATACGGATATTAAAATTTTTTGTGCTAACTGTACTGCATGCCAGACAGCAAAACAGCACAGAACCATCAAGGTTCCTATAAAGAGGGTAGTAAAAGATCACGAAATTGGGAGTAGGCTGCATATAGATATATGCGGAAAACTGCCAGTAACATTTCGAAAGAACGCATTTATACTAACCATAACTGACTCCACATCAAGATTCTTAGAAGCGGTTGCACTAAGGAATGTGGAATCACAAACAATTTTGAATGTGTTAAATAAATACTTCGGGATGTTTGGTCTAGCAAAAGAGGTCTATTTAGACAACGCACGTTATTTTCGCAGTGATGTATTCACGGAATACATGAAGGCTCTAGGGATAGAACCACATTTCTCAAGCCCGTTCAGGCCAAAAGCGAATGGACTGGCAGAAATCATCAATAAAATTTTGAAGAGTTCACGAACTGCCATGAGTCATAATACCCTCGAGTAGGATATCCGACTTGAGTTCTTTAAATTAATGTACAACACATCTAAACACAGAGCAACAGGTTTCCCACCTTCATTATTATTCTTTGCTAGAAATCTAAGAACTCCTTTCACAACGCATATTCCCTCGGAGGATATTGCAACCAAACAATATGTTAAAAATCGAATGGAGCATCTTAAACAAATCAGGATTGAAGCACTGGCAAATCAGGAAAAATTAATGAAAGAGTATGTTCGCGATGAGGACTTACAAACGGTGAAGGATTTAAAAATTGGCCAAATTGTTTACCTCAAATGCATCAACCCACACGCTTTAGCAAAAAAGTGGGACGGACCAATGAAAGTTATCAGAAAACTGCGAAATCACAATTACTTAATGTCCGATTTATCAGGGGTATATAAAAGCAACATTAAGAGACACATTGATTTGCTATTCGTACCCAAGCATGCAACACCATGTAACGAGGACATAGACAATCAGTCTACACAATCACTTTCTGATACAGAATCTACGGAGGAAATATAACAAATTGTATAATATAGGAAAAATTTGTAAACAATTTTTTTTTATTCTCTCCAAAAATTTAGTCAAGAATTTATTTTAAAGCTCAAAAAAAAATTTTTTTTTTAGGTCATACTGTTTATAATTAGGTTTCAAAAATAAGTGTATACTGGGACACTATCAAGTCAAAGATACAAGTCACCCAGGACTAACATTGAGCCAAATTTGTATTGAGTTAAAATGTACAGATAATCGGCAACAAAAATAAATATATATGTATAAAAAAATATCCCCATAGACTTCACAAAATAGTGCGAGAAGAGGTCGCATTATTTATACTAGCAAAATACAAAAAATATACATATACGAAACTCCACAAAATAATGAAAAATAAATAAATAAATAAATAAATAAAATAAAAAGGAAAAACAAGTATTATACCTTTTTTACAGGGAAATTAAGGATTGATTCTGTTACAAGGGGCAACTTATGTTTTATATTTAGCATTAAATACTACACCTATATTTGTTTCATAGGACAGTACACTGTTTAGCTACATTATAAACAAATTCAAAAGGGTTTTCGGTATTTAAACAAAAAACATTTTTGCCATTTTAAATTATTCATTCCTACTTCTCACAAAAAAAAAGAAAGATAATAATCATGAATATATAACAAAACTATGCAGGCAAAAACCTTTATAAGTTTCCTAGGTCAACGGGATAATATATTCATTGATTAGTAATAATTAAAAATGATCAGGAAACAAGCTATTGCATACTCAGCTAAAGTTAAAAAAAAAAAAAATTAATAAATAATTAACTAAAAAAAAAAATATATATCCATATATTAAGGATAAATTTAAAATAAATATATAAAAAGTTTGATATATATTAAGAATAAGAAAAAAAAAATAAATAATAAAAACGAAGGGAAACTTTTAATACGAGAGAATCAGGATTATACGAAATTGTTGAACAACAAAGCCATCGTAACCAAGGTTACAATCGTTCGCGGAGATTCGATTCAGCACTCGAATGGAGGGGGAGCAATCGAAGTTTTTGCACTCCCTTTTCCACTCGCCTTCTCTGCCGTACAACACAGGGGACCACCCACAAATATCGGGCCGTAAAGCATCTTATCTCAAGGGGAGATACTAACGCTACAGTCACGGAACGCAAACTTTACATAACATGCAAGACAAGTCAACCACATAAAATATCACTAAAAACATTTAACGACTAAACAAAACATAATAATGTCATATAATTAAGATTTAATTTGAGGATGTTTTTTTTTTCCGTTTATATCTCTGCAGATATTCTTCGCAAGAAACTGTGTAAGCCGGCATAAAATACACAGGGATGGAGATAGGAAAAAAAAAATTAATCACATAAAATTATTAGATTTCAATTTAATTTAATTCAATTTAATTTTCTCCTCAGGGCAGGTCGCATAGGGCAGGAAATAAAATGAAAATCAACCTCACTTATTAAAAATAATAACGAATAAACAAATAAATAAATAAACTTACTAGGTGGATGTCTTCGTCGCGATGGTGCACTCTTGAGGTGTGTGTCTATTCCATGGGGGAAAATCCACAGGCGTCCCAGACAAACACACCAAACACAGTGGTGGAATCCACAGTTTCACAACAACAAAAAAAATATATATAAAAAAAACACACACACACACCGGGGGGGTTCCTCCTTTTGCGTCCCCCGGTCTTCTCACAGATGGATGTTTTGGAACCACAAAAAAAAAAAAAAAAAAAAAAAAATCACATTTTAGGAGGAATCCTGCGTCTCCTTTGCTTTGGGTACACTTGGATACCTCAATCACACCCTCATCGTTGTTGGGAATACATTCAATGGACGAAAACATTCTGGACGCTCCCCAGGTATACATCGGGAGCACACGGGACAACAGGTAACAGCATCCATGGAAGGCCATCGTCTCCGGGTCCATAACATAAAGAAAAAAAAATATATAAGGGAATTAAGTAACTAGTTAAAAAAAAAAATGTGTACATAAATAAATAATTGAATGATTTTGACGATTCGAACTAGCGAATTTTTTTTTTCTCTTTCTCGTTTCTCACTTTTAAAGGAATTTTACAGGACATCAAAGCTAAGTATAAAATTTAAATAAAAATAAATGTATTACATTTTGATTTAATGAGATTTTAAGCATAAAGTTCGCGATCTTAATATATAAATAGAGTGATTCCTCTTCTAAATATTTAACATTTTAAAATTTCAAAAAAAAAAAAAAAATTAAATACATAATAATAATGATTTAAAATACATAAATAAATAAATAAATAAAAAAATAAAATAAATAAATTGTATAGATAAATAAAAATAACGTTTATTTTAAGAATCCTCTAAATAACGTAAGATATAGGTAAAGATTTTCATATATTATAAACTTTATTTAATTTAAAGTATTTTCCTTAAATACGCATTGCGACTTAACCCGTTCTGACTCTTTTAAATGGGAGATATTCGCGGGCGAATAAAATCCTAACTGCAGTATTTAGTTGAGATCGGCGGGTATGAGTCACACTTTTTTTTCCTCAAATATAAGAATACATAAATAAAATAAAAATAATTGATCTTACTTTAAATAAATAATTTAGTTTAATCTAAATAAATTGACTAGTTTTTATTTAAATGATTAAATAAACTATTGTTTTACTATGCGTTATAGCCACGACACCGCTATTTCACATCCTTGATATTCAACCTCATTAACTTTTAAGATTAACGATTATATTAAGAAATAAAAGAAAATTTTAATTACATATATTTTAAATTATTATTAATTAATGTTGACAGACATGAATATTGTTTTTAGGAAGGTAGTTATGCATTTGGCATACACGTGCGTTCAGGTATATTTCATGTTTTAGGCTTCGTGCTAAAAAAACATCAGTTCAAACTGGATTTTTGATAAATAAATGTAATTAAATTTATCTTTCAGATTATTAATGAGATTTTAAAATCTTATGCTTAGTCTCTAGTGGGAAGTTGGATTTTTAAGCACATAATGCAAAAGTTTCATGGTTTGAAACACGTGCTAACGCGCGCAGTATGTCTTAAATTATTTACATCTTAAAGTTAACTCTATAAGAAATTAAAACTAGTTTCTTGTGTACAAACAAAACAAAATATGATCACAATATGTTATAGGACTAAATAAATAAATAATTCTTATAATAACTCGAAAACTTACTTTATAATTAGCGGCATATTCCACGTGACGGTTTTAAACAGGCAACACGCTAGTCTACCTGCTTCCTGCTTGAACAAAGTTGAAAGGTTAAGGTTACGGAAGAAAGATAGCATCGCAAATCCCGATGCACCTGCAGGGACAAAAAAGGGGTTCGTTCCGTGGGCGTGTTCCAAAAAAGGGTGACGAAGATTCTCCGGTGTAGTGTACCAAACGCACCTGGTACAATCGATTTTTACGATCTACGCGGGGAGAATTTGTAAGGGAGACAGCGCGACGTATTACAGGTCCAGTTGAGGGGAGGTGTTTATGTCAGATGAGGATTATGTCAGATGAGGATATTGGCTCAAAGGTAGAGGAGTAAGGGGCAAGGGACTTGCTCTCCATCATCTTTTCAGCTAAGAGAAATTCGTTTATCCCTGGTTAGATTAAAAGGCAACGGTTGCTTTTGATATTTTTTCTTCAGTTACAATGCTCATTTTATAAACAAGGGAGATTGCATCATTCAGTTTTTATTTTGTTTATTGTAATAATAATAAAAATTGACGAAAATTATAGAAATGTTTTTGGATTAGGAATTTATTTTTTTTTCTTTTGTTTTTGATATCAACCTTATATGGAGGATAAATTACACTGAGCTTTTTTAGGAAACATACAAAACTTGGGCAAGTTTAAAAAAAAAAAAAAAAAAAAAAAAAAAGAAGAAGAAATAATAATAGAAATAAATATTATCAAATGAAAACGAATAATTTATTTTTTTGCCTTTTCTCTTCTATTTCAATTCATTATCTGTTAATTAATAATTCGACGGAATTGTATATATAATGCGAAGAATAAATTGTTTCTTTACATAAATTTATTAAAATATCAATGCTAGAACTGTTTTCATTTTGTAAAATTGAGAATATTTTATTAAACGATTTTTTTTTCTTCAATAAAAAGAAAGAAGGAAAGATGGGAAAATTTTGACTACATTGATATGTTTTTTTTTTTTTTTCTCTATCCCAACAAATCAATATAAATGAAAACATGTATATTTATGTATATTTTTCTGGTTCATGAGTTAAAGTATGTTATTTCTTAATGCAAAATTAAAAGAAACAGTAATATGTTATTTATGAGATTACATTCTTATGTATATATAAGAAAAGTTTGCATTATATTTTTGTCCTCGCTCACATATAGTATATGTAATGGGCCAAATGGAATTGTAATCCTCACATATTATTTTTTATATTGTATTAATGTGTTATTTACAGTGTCTAAAATGCAAATGACTGCCAATCTTTTTTTTTATATGCTTATGTATGCTAATTTATATTACTTTCCAGTGAAATTGTATACAAAATTATGCTATATTTCATAGCATTGCGCATAATTTGGCACGTTTTGGCGTTTTGGTTATATATTTTGGCGGTTCAGTACTGGGTCAGTAAATGACAATATTGGATTTACAATTAATATGGTCACAACACTTCAAAGTTAAATGACGCAATGGCAAGTTTCTCATCATTGTGTGTGAACTTTTCACAGTGTTCGCCTCATCGTACTTTCTCATCATCTGTGAACTTTTCACAGTGTTCGCCTCATCGTACTTTCTCATCATCTGTGAACTTTTCACAGTGTTCGCCGCATCGTACTTTCCCATTGTCTATGAACTTTTCACAGTCTTCACCACATCACACTTTCTCATTCTTTGTGAACTTTCTACAGTGTTCTATATCGAACTTTCACATTTTCTGTGGACTTTGTACAGACATTCACATTTAACCTCCAGTTCTCAGGACTCATGTGTTATGTCAACTTTATGAATTTCTAGAATCAGCTTGGACACTCTACATGAGCAGTGATTTCCGGAAACAAATTTACACAAAAATGTCCTCTCCGATTACATTTTTTTTTCAAGCGGGGAGATAATGCTGGATAGAACCTAAGTAGGTATATCCCGCATAACAGAATAATCAAAACAACGGCAACGATATGGGTGGCCGTGTTTACGAGGGCAGAAAGCAGACAGGCGCCGAAACTGACAGTTCAGCAATGCTGAACAAACAGGGATTTATGACAGACAATCTAGAGGGGTCATAAAATGTGCTAAGATATACATTGAACCGGCGATTCCGGGAAAACAAGGAGAGGAGTGGTACATAGGAGTCTCTAAGAGGCGGAATATGGCTGGAGCGAATCAGAAACATCGTGATGATCAGATATACGCGGCGACCAGTAAAAGTGATTCGAGAGAGCAGGAAAATTGACCGCCAACATCAACATTGGATAAAAAATCCTTAAGAGGAGGTAAATACTTCTTACACCCCTCTGAGGGGGAAAAATAACGAAAACTTCGCTAGAACTCAAAAATCACTTCCATCAAAAAAATCCTTAAGAGGAGGACATCTTTTTCAGCAGCTTGCTACCAACATGAAAGTTGGCTTTTCTATATAGGCTGCAGTGCTATAGGCAACAGCCTACAATTATAATTAAGTCATTCAAACCTTTTTTTTAAATATGTGCCCATGGAAGCAAGAACTACTGGTGAACTACTCTATGACTGCTATTCTCTTGAGAGGTACAGGTAGATATTATTCACCCAGATACTGTGTAAATATTTTTAAATTAATTAATTAACGTTAAGAAGATTATGCTTCTCTTGCCATCCCCAGGATCAAGGATGTATGTAGAGGTTAAATTATTATCACAAACTTATTAAGCACTTACTTAAATTTAAATAATTAAAATAAGAACTTAATAACCTAACTGGTTAATATATTGTATTGTTAAAATGAAGTCTCGTGAATATAATGTGTATTACCTTTTTGTATAATTATTTTACTCTTTGCTTTTTTTATGTTTTATATCTATCTTATGTAAATAAAACCTCTTTTATTTTACCCTTAATTTAGACTCCAGCATTTATTTAGTGTATAGTGTGATGTTTAATCTAGAGTAATATATATGTTGATTTAAACTACTACTTTAAGCAAGATTTTACAGCGGGCTTGAGGGGTCAACCTTAAGGATAAGTTTCTTCAAAAAATAACACAACGCAGTACACCTTTTTTTATTTAATACAAAAAAAAGCTATCCCAGGTTGTACGATCACAATTTCCCCTCAAATTGCCGCTAAGATAATTGGTGTGTCCCTGACAGGAGGAGTTAATTATTATGGGTTTGAGTAACGCCCTGCAAGTTTTATATACATGTTTAAAATCTCTCCAACAGATATATTGATAGTTATTTGATAAAGACATAACAATTTGATGAAATTTACATGATATGATATTTCTTTTCTTTTTTCTTCTTTTTCTTTTTCTTTTCCCCGCAATCTTTAGAATGAGTGGTTAAAATCTTAAGCTTGACCAACTCATGATGGCATTTAAGAAAGATAGATTGAGACGTCGAGGAAGTAGCGACATTCTTAGGGAAAGGAACCAGGAAGGTTAATAAGATTAAGAATTAATCCTTTTAATGTTTAATAGAAGTACAATTAAAACAATGCCTTTTGTAAAATGTAACAAGCTTTGTACAGGACATGGGACTTGAACGGAATTCAAAATAACAATTGTAATTACCTTATGTAAAGCCTATCGCGCAGGGGCAAATTCCAATGTGCAGTTGAGGGGGTTACACCCTCCCACCTCAAATCAGCCGAAATAAATATTTTTTGCCTACACATGGGAGAAATTTAGCGATTTTCCACAACTCCACGTAAGATAATCTTTGTTCAGCATCTACCGACTCAAAATCCTGGTTATTCTACTACTATCTTGTAAAACGCTCTTATAAACAATTTCTATTCGTCCCGCTACGTTGTCTGTCCGTCACAGAGCCGTTTCTCAGAAACTATATAACATACAGACTTGAAATTTTGTGTACTTATAGTTGAATGCCTACTATGAAGCTGAAAATCATAAAATTAAAAAAAATCGTATTATTTTAATACAGAGAGATAAAAAACCAAAAATCTAATAGCCTTTTCCTATTAAATTTAAACATTTTCCGTTAGAGCAGTTTCCAATAATTAAAAATCCACAATAAAATTCTTTCTACAATAATAAATTTTCTATTGAAAGATTTCCACGTGAAAAATGAAAATGAAATAAAAAGTTTCACCAATTGAAAAAATATTAATATGACGTCATATTGGTAATAAAATGGAAATTTTCAAACATTTCTCAATAATACAAGGAGTATGAGTGTATGAGGAGTATGAGTAAGTACAGAATGCAGGTTAATACGATGTCATTAGAGAATTAAAAAGAAAATTAATCTGACGTCATATTGGAAGTTTAACGGACTTTTTCAAATTTTTGAGAATAATACAAAGAGAGTATCAATATGAGTAATAGAGAAAGCAAGTAGATATGACGTCAGGAAGTGATTATAACGTCATATGAGTTTCAGGAACGTATTGAATCATGATAAAAACCCGATTATGGAAATATTGGCATATTTTATCATTTTGAAGGTTATACAACATGATTAGTTTTGAAATGGATTTTTTTTTTAATATCGCATTTAGTCCACATGACAGATATTTTTAAGACAGAGTATAATAGCGGGAAATTTACGAAAAAACGAGAAAAATAGGCCGGTAAATTTTTACTTTATAAAAAAAAACATAACTTTATTATTATTACTATTATTTTTTTAATGAAATTTATTTGGATTTATTAAAGGAAGGATAAAGTGTTTTGAAAGGAATATTAAACGAAACCCTTTGTGCGATGTTCGATCACACCCACTTGTTTTTTTTTTTGACTGGGCTGCTCATAGGATTTTTTCCAGTTCAGTTTTTCTCATACTTCCGAATTTAAAGTCGGCTAATTAATTTATATCTCTCTATTTAAAAAAAAAAGTAACTAACGCTGCTGCTGCCGTAATTGAAATTTATTGTGACTCTTTCATTTTCTCGATTTACTCTGCAAAATACTATTGAATATAAAAAAGTGAAAACTCATAGTTTTATAGAGAAATATATGATAAACACATTGAAGCAGACAGTTTTTAAATTAAAGAAGTATTTTAAGCGCTATATAACGGTGAAATCGGTCACGATAACGCAGTTAAATAAATTTTATAGGATCAAAAACTGTGCATATCAATTTGATCATATTAGTTGAATAAATTGTGGTGTGAAATGCCTAATCATTTCTTAAGTTTGTCAATTTTTTATATTTTTTCCAATTTTTTTATTTAAATTTTCATTATCTGAATAGAGATTGAATGCATAATTTGAAATAGCCGTTTTTATCTACTGTTGCCAGATTTTAAAAAAAGTTTAAATAATAGCATATACAGACACTTTTCATCTGAAAAATATATTTACGCGTGAATATTAAAAAAGAATTAAATTATCAGGTGCGACAAGCATTTAATAGTGAAAATTACGTCAAATTTAAAACGACATATGTAAAATGTTACATTTAAAACAATTTTCTTACATCATTGTCTAAAAAAAAAAAAAAAAAAATTCTGTTAGAAATTATAAAAGTCTGGGAGGCAGCAAAATTTTTACTTAACCTTTTTTACAAGCTGATTTTCAAATGTGTAATTGATCTTATTTAATCAATCACGAAAACAGCCGTCAACTATCGGAACAGCGAGCGGTCGATGCGGTCTTGGGAATCGAAAAATTGTCCAGTCAAAGGGAAATGAATAGCAACTCGATTACAGACGATCAGCACTAGTTGTGATATCATTCAATCTTTCATAATCGGGTAATCTTTTTAAAACATAGCAAATTAGCGTGTTTTTAGTTGGTTGATTTATGATTTATTTATGACGGCCGATTATCTACACGAGGGATAAAAGCCCTGGGGGAAAGTGCAGTCCGTGGTGGTCTTTCTAAGGGGTCCTAACCCGTATTTATGGCAAGGTTCGAAGCAATCCACGGAAAACTCCGCACGGTTAGGTCGACGAGCGCGGCAGGGGTTTGAACCGAGTACCGCCCGTCTACCAGCTTTGAGATCAGAACCTCTCAGCCACTGGAGGGCCTTAACGTGTTTTTAGAGTCTGCGGGGATTGGCGGGCGTAGCTCGTGGGGAACTTCTACTTTTCAATAATTTTTCTTGCCTGCGTCCACATTTAAAGTATGCTTACTTATTTTTATAGAACATGTTACACCGAATTTTGTGATTTTTCTGAAGATATATTCGAAAAAAATGTATGAAGACATATAGCCATTTTAATTGAAGTAAAGAAATATTTAACACAATTCTGTAACAAATGAAATTAATATAAATATAATTCCTCCTTAAAAATAATATTATTTCTCTAATTTCACTTGCAATTTGTTTCAATAACAAATTAGTTCTTAATCATGTCAGAATAGACAATATTTGTGATAAATTGATTGGTTACTAGCTAGGATGAGTAATTGTCAATTGTTTTATCACTAGAATCGAATGTTAAGTTTAATCGATTGTATTATGGATGGCACTGTGAAACAATTGATGTAGATGCTGAATTGATATTAGCAATGGAAGTGATGAAATGACTGTTTTGATTCGTAGAATTGATTAAACAGTTTTTCAGGTCACGGATGCAAATTATACCATTTTTTTAAATGTACTTTTTAATTTTCCATTCTTCTTTGTTATTATATATCAAAGTGGTATTTCAAACATTAAGGCTCTTTTGCATTGTGATCTAACGTGTCTAAACCTTTCGAGATGGTTGATTAAACCATAATTATAATAAGGGTAAGTTAGGGGTTAAATAAATTTTTATAACAATGAGCAATCACGTTAAGAGAGCTATAAATTTAAACTGATGTTTAAGTTTATTGTCTATTTGACTGCAATTGTAATCAGAGAGACAATATAAAATAATTGCAGATTAATAAGAAATAGCTTTACCACAAACACGGCTTACTATTGAAAATATTTCTGGTTAACTTTATGATGAAGTTCAGTGAAAAATAAATTCGGATATTCAATGAGGTCAATTATTTGATAATTAGAAGGTGGCTGTTCGCCAAATTAATGACATAAAGCATTTAATGTCAAAACCGGAAATGTCTAAAATTAAAGGTCCAGATAGAATTTTTGCTAGTTTAGAAAGGCCATTGACCAATCAAAAGCTTGTATTTTGCAACATTTGTTAGAAAAGCGAAAGTTTCGCAAAAATGCTGCGTTCTGATTTGTCTATAGCTTTTCAAAAATCTAGCGCGCGAAAAATCTATCTGGATCCTTATTTTGAAGTTTGAGTCATGATGAAGTGGCATTTACCTCTTCACCATGTGCAAAGTATCCCAAAAGCTCCAGTTGCAGTCTTTGGTCGGAGCTGGGAATCGAACCGACAACCCTAAGGATAGGGATCCGATGCGAAAAAGACTGGTCTACTACAGTACGGGTCATTTATCAACACTATTAAACAGTTAGAAGCCGATAGTATTGGTATAATCGAGTGTGATGTACTACCGTAATCGGCCAATCACATCGTTGTTGCTATCAATGCAGCAATAAGGATACTTAAAGTCAAATTAATGCATAATAATTTGGATTAGCGTAACCTTTCCTTCATAATTTCTCTTTTATTTCACAAGGTACCCTAACCTCTGCAATTCCATGGCTATTGGTCAGACCTATGAACCGAATCCATAATCTTAAGGGAAGGGGTCTGATGCTCAAAAGATTGGTCCACCGCTGTCCCAGGACAGTTATTTATATCAATACTATCACTGTTAATTGCCGATAATAACGGTGCAATTGTTAGCTATTATCCGTTCAGCTATGTCTTACCTTGATACTAGTAATGCAATAATCAAAATATGCAGTCAAATTAATGCATATTGATTCGAGTTAACATCACAATTCCGTCTTCTCTCTTTGACTTCACGGGATACCCTAATCTCTCAAGTTGCCACTGCTTTCGGTCTTCGGTGTGAGCTTTGGTCTGAGCTGTGAATCTAATCCACAACCTTAGATGCTCAAGCACCCTCCGATACTTAAAAGATCGCAGTCTAGTGCTGCTCCAGGTTAGTTGTTTATCAATACCATCAACTATTAAAGCGACCGACTAAGCATTTTGAGAACCATTCTCCGCTATATCCAAATAATAATTTTCCTTTTATTTATAATAGAAAGTTTACATTTAAATAAGACAATTACGATGCGAAATAGTGGTACTCCGTGTTCGAAGCCTATGTCCCGTGTTTCCATGCCTTAATTAGGTCCTGCTGTTAAATGCAGATAACACCAGTACAATTGATTGTGCGGTTATTTTCCACAATTGGCCATCCACATCCACGTTATTGCTCAAACTTTTACCCTGTTACTCAAAATATTTAAATTCAGATTAATGTATATTTAATTCTGATTAAACAGAACCACTCCATCTTCTTTTTTTTTTACTGTCCTTGATCAAATTTGTCGGTAAAAACTAAACTTAAATAGCAAGCCTATAAATTTCAAAAAGTAACAACTGATTTGATAACCGATTTCTCGAAACTTTCGTTAGTAGCAAAATTCAAATTTTTCATCACCAGATTAAATCAAATGAAACGAAGTTTACACCCACTGCCGACAAATGGAGCAAAGCAGATATGGAAATCCTTATCAAAGAGAACTGTCACCAGTTTCGATAGTTCATAAAACACAGCTGCGTTATCAGTTGAGGCAAAGTAATGGACAACTCTTAGATAAACTTTTCCACTTTTACAGCCAGATGCGAAAAAGGATATAGAAATCATAATAAATAAATTAGATAAGTTTATCACGGCACAGTTTGTTTTAATCCATCTTTTAAAGACCCGTGAAGTAAAAGATAAGGTCACATAAAAATAAACGTTATTTTGAAGACATAGGCGAAAACCAAACATCCATGAAGGTGAAATAATTTTGGTAAATATTGTAGGGCAATTGGTGCAAGGATGAGAAAAACATTTTCAATAGTTTATAAATAAAGCTTATTCTGAATTTTTCTTTTTTTAAATTAATAAGTCCAGTGTCAGAAATAATGGCACAATTAAACTAGTCGTTGGGGACAACGTAATACTTACCCATCATGGATATGCATAATATAATATATGAAAATAAAACGTGTGTAAACTATTTATAAAATGCATTGCAATTCGAATAAAATCGTGGCTTGATGACGTCATAAACTTTAAGTGCTCTATTACTGAATTGCGTAAAAGAAACATCCTTATAACTACAAAATTGATAATCATATTAACTAACAGTTTGGTGCGTCGGATTAAGCGTTTTAATTTCCAATTAAAATATATCTTTGGATTGAAACTTGAATGAAATACAGGGTCATGAAAAATCGAAGAGTGCGGAAATAGGATTACCAATATCTCGGCAACTCATTATCCGATCGACTTCATTATTTATGCAACATTTATATTTTTTTTTATTGTCTTTTATTTTCACTCCTTAAAATAAACAATTTCGAAAATTTTTATATACCTTTTATCAGAACGAATATTTCGAGAGTCCGAAAAAATAGTTCCGGATAATCGAGGTTGCTAAAATTCAATAAGCTTCTTCCCATTATTACATACTAAGTACATACCAAATTTCAAGTTTCTATCTCAATTTGTTCGGGAGATAGAGCGTTTACAGGCACACGCACAGACAGACGGGCGGCAAATTTTTTTTCCTAAAAATGTTTTTCGGAATCTCCAGTGTCTGAAACGTGTAAATCCGTCAATTTTTTTTTTCGATTTTCAAAACGATGACAAGACTTACCCTATACTACGTATGATGGGTAAGTAATAACAAAAAGAACGGAAAATCATTCATCAGGCATAGATTATGAAGCACTTTCCAACACTAACCGAATATTATTTATTTCATTTTTCCCTAGAATGAAATGCGATATCTAAATAAGCAACTTAAAAAAGAACTTCGTAAAAAACATTTTCAGCACTTACTGCCCATAACCGGTAGTGTGTGCGAGTTCTTTAGTATAGTCCTGTATGCGATCGATCGGATTTATGCACAAGACCTGATACCCTCAAAATTAGCTAAGTTAAAAAATGCATACTACAGTTGAAAACGCACTTACAGGAATTATCGATCTTAGTTCTGTAATTGAATTCTTTTGTGTGTCTCTGCAACTGAAGGATAAATGTTGTGCATTCCATAATCTATAGAAAACATGTTGTAATGACCTTCAGAGATTGTTTTACGTTTAAAGTACTATAACATTATTAAAATACACCAAAAACGATTTTCTACCATATATCATAATGAAATAGAATTCTTTTGTATGTCCGTATAAACGAGCTATAAATGGTACTTATTTTATACTCCTGAAAAAATATGTTGTGGTCCATATCAGTAATGCATATCAATCATATTATGTTTGAAATATCGTAACATAAGTAACATGCACAGCAAACGATTTTTCTCCGTAGACCATAATGTAACAGAATTATTTTCAATACCAAAAATCCTATAGTCATATAAAAATCATAAAAAATATGAATATCATATAAAAATTTCATGGATATCCGAGTATACTAACGAGAGTTAGAGTACGGACAGATAGACGGCAGACAGACAGACAAACCGAATTCATAAACACTTTTCAACTATGTTGGAAAATGTTAACATGTAATTAAAAAAAATCATGCGTCAAGTATAACGGGTAAATCAAAATGAATATAGTTATTACAAACGACTATAACTATTTAATGGAAAATAATTTATCGACAAGATTAACACAGATTGTAGACGGAACTTCAAAATTTTGTATACATACGTCATAGATGTTCTATATGACTTTCCTTGGTCACACGGATAACATCTAGGCGGTAGTCCATTTCACGCCATACATTCTGAAGCATTTGTTCAGTCACCGACGCAAGCGCATTACAAATGTGTACTTTGAGTTCTTCAATTGACATAACCCCATATACTTTTCCATAACCCCACTTTCCCTCCCATGTCCAAAACAATTGAAGAACTCAAAGTACGCATTTGTAATGCGCTTGCGTCAGTGACTGAACAAATGCTTCAGAATGTATGACGTGAAATGGACTACCGCCTAGATGTTGTCCGTGTGACCAAGGGAAGTCACATAGAACATCTATGACGTGTATATACAAAATTTTGAAAGTTACGTCTACATTCTGTGTTAATATTATCGATAAATTCTTTACCATTAAATAGTTATAGCAGTTTGTAATCGCTATATTCATTTTGACTTACCCGGTATATTAATAAACACTTTCCAACACATTCAGAATACTGTAACGAAACTTCACCGTTTAATAAGGTGAACGATGATATCTAAGTAAACACCTTCAAGTAGGTGGGGAGGCCTAAGGCTCCTATAAGGGATATAGGAGCCTATATAGAGCTCCTATATAGGAGCTCTAGGGAGGCCCACTCATGGGCTAAAGCTCTACTAGTCCCACCTGCTAACGCACATCAGACATTTACCACCACACATCCCGGTAAAGTTTTACAAAGGGTTACACCCAATTCTTCTGGGCAATCATAAGATATATACAATAGTTTAGGTAATTCAGCAATACATAAACAATATATAATAAAGCTATATAACATGATATTTAGCATAAAAGTTAATAAATTAACCTCTGAGATGGAAAAAGCATGTTCGTAATAAAGATCTAACTTTGAGATTTGCTGAAAAATAAATGTTCATACAGGATATTTTTTTACAAAAATACAAGCTGGATGAGAACCTATATTCAAGATTCTATTACTGAACATTATAATAATAACAGTAGCTTTAAAATCACTGTAATTATAGGCAGCACGAAACATAGTATTGTGGGGCAGCTGGAAAGTATACAATGTAATAGGAAAATACAATATATGTATGAAACCGATAGAAGAAAATTATTGTTAGAATTTGTAGGGATATCACAAAAATATTTCGGCTACAAGTTTACAAAGGTTATATAATTTTGAAAAGCATTTCTTAAAGTTCTAAGAAACGCAGCTGCCGCGACGAAGGATTTGAAATAACACCCAAACGGTCAGAATAAGAATTATTCAAGGGGCGCGTAAGCTAGCAAGTTACGTTTTGTTATACGCAATGTTAGGTTACAGTAAAAGTCATGTTAGGTTACAGTAAAAGTCGGATAAAAGGATTTTTCATTTAAGGAACGGATGTGAGAGGTTTCTTTGACCACAGGAAATTATAAGGAAACATAATACAAGTTAGGTATGCGTGCCCGACTTATGGTGCCAGGTGGTGGTCAAGTCATTCACAGTGTATGGCAATATTGAATAGATCAAAGAAATGCCGAGTTTGGCCGAAAAGGGGTTACAGCGTCTCTGTGAAAATATAGTGATAAGAAAAGTTATTTCCGCGGAAAATAACCTAAATAAAATAAGAGAATTTATAAAGAAAATATACAAAAATTGAAGAGAAATAGAGAAAGGGAGAGAGAGGGTTCAGAAAAGAATATTGGGACCAATGAAATTGATTTTTATTATTCAGATCTTAGCAAGTAAAATTCGGAGAAAACTGGGGGAGATTATTGAGGCGGCGATTGCAATTTTCTTAACCCCGAAAAGGGAGGCGCTTAAAAAGTTGAATGAAATTGAGAGTTTTTATGTACGGAACACACGGAGAGAGCAAGCATGATCAATACAAATTTTGGATGAAAAATAACTTTTGAAAAGTGGTGAATAATTTTTTTTAGTTTGGATAAATTTTAAAGAGTGTGCACCCATAGTAGGACCAAGGATGAGGTGTAGAATCAAGCTCAGAGGTAAGACCCTTCGTACATTATACTCTGAGTGTTTACTTTAAAATTTCTTCCTTTTAGAATAATGTCACATAAATTTTAAGACAGTAGGCGATGGTACTCACCGTAATTTTATTCTCACTTGAGTATCCAGTCATACGGAGTAATGTTACATTTATATATATATATGTTGTCCATGATTTTCTTTTATTTAACCATGTTCAAAATTTGACGAATTTTGATTATATTGTAATAAGGAAATAAATATTATATTATTTCTTAATTAGCGTGTTTATTTAAATGTTTTGGTTTTTGTCCATTTAATTTTAAAATGTTGGGAACCACACACGCGATTACTAACGGCCTTTTCAGATCAATTATACTTTTAATCTTATCAAAATAATTATTATAAGAAATTCAAGAGGTTTTAAAATGGGTTATCTAAATCTTAATTTATGAACCAAGGAGAGCTAAGAGTCTCCCAGCAGTATTGAAAATTTATTATAAGTTTATTCGAAATAAAGAATTTGAATACTTCTGAAACTAATCTGACTAAAATTTGAATAATACAAAATATTATTACATTAATAACATGTAAAATTTGAAATATGTATACTAAATTTTACTCAATATTCACAATGATCATTTACATGCCCTAGAGCCCTGATATTCAAAATGTTGAAGATTTATCGTCCCTCAAAAATAATATTAGGAACAAAAAATACTAAGGCACAACAATTATACTTAATTATATTGAGTTATTCTAAAATACACCAGAGAAATTAATTTAGACTAAGAATGCACAAAAATACAGGATACACAAAATTTAACAAATCTATTAAACTTACTAAATGGTCGATGAAGTCAATGTACATCATTGCACTCATACACTGAGAGACTGCAGGATGTTGAGTAGTAAGTATTTTTAACTCAATGTTGCAGAAATACACCACCTCTGTACTAATGTTGCATTTAAAACGTTATGTAATGCACAGTGCACACAAGAACTAACAAGACTTCAGTTTTTAATGAGAGCAGAAGAATGAGCACGGAATGAGCAAGGAGAATATGACTAACTGCAGCTCCGTGCTTGGGTGTCAGCAGAAGTAAACCGATGCTATTGAGGATTATATTCTATTCCGAGAGTAAGATTTTAACACATTCTCATTAAGATTAGCATAACTTGAAGTTAAGCACATTCACATTGATGAATAACTCAAACTTTTGAATGTAACTTTATAAGTAGAAACGTGAGCATAAAATTAAAAATTTTCAGAATTAGAAGTAGAACAGAGATAACCAAGAACACATACATTGGTTAGATGACCTGTTTGGAATTAAGTCTACTTCTCTAAGGGAGTGTAGAACGCCGAGTGTTCTTTCCTGATGTGAGCTTCTTCAGATAGGCTTTGTATGTTGGGCAAGTACGATCATCGGCTGGATGTTAAATGGAATCGTCTACATCGTCAAACTTACAACCTCTGTGTAAGAAGCCTTCTAGGCAGTTTTTGCAACAAAGCTTTTTCCACAAGGAGACACGTGACTGTCTGAAATCACAGCGAGAACAGTCTTTTTATTTGTGACATGACCTGGCTACATGGCAATTGTAACATCTCAAGACTGTGACATATCTACTAACAATGTGACGATTAAAATCAAGATAAATTTCTCCTGAGATCAGAGAATCCATCGACAATTCAGGCACTTGCTTTCCGAAATTTGAACTTTCTGGAATATTAAAGTTCTGTATAATTTTAATAGTTTGCAGTGTTCGCCTGTGCCCAAGTATCTCCTGATTGATGGCAGGAGTATCATATAATTGTAATCTTCATAATCCTA
The DNA here is from genome assembly GCA_963931845.1 of Maratus michaelseni. NCBI lineage: Eukaryota > Metazoa > Arthropoda > Arachnida > Araneae > Salticidae > Maratus > Maratus michaelseni. The sequence goes on from OZ007600.1 coordinate 115,959,928, forward strand.
AGCTACCACCTCATCTAAATATTTAACCTCTTGTGTGTCTTTGTCTATTAATTTCTTTGGCATTGTAACATCTATCATCGGCATTGGAGGGGCCAGTGGACCACCGAAGTTAACGATTTTCGATAATTTCGTTTTTTACCACTTATATCGAATATTTAATCCACGATCTCTATTTGTTTTAACTTTTCTTCCATTTCCAGAGTTCCAATCTTGTTTGCACATACAATATTTACGCTCTTATTCCTAAAGAAGCAATCTGTTATGTTAGAAGTATATTCATATTGATTGTATTCAATACGCCTCGGACTTCTTGTATTTCTATTTCTGTGTTTTTTGGTTCCATGTGCAAGGATGTCTCCTGCGGGACCTCTAAAGGAGGGACAACCCTAAGCTCCGACTTTTGTTTTTGTTCCAAGACTGGTTCCAAAATCTTTTGTAGGCTTAATGTGAGCTTTTTCATTTTGTCATTTATTAATGAATTTAACTTAATCACGGGGACGTCAATTTCTTCAAGAGTAGAATTTAGCAAACTGAGCTCCTCTTGTGTTTTGGCCAGTTCATCCTGTGACACTACAGAAGTATTTTTTGCTGAGTTTCATGTTGTCGACATTAATTTTTTGTAGTTGTTCTGTTATACTTTTCTGGTGCTGACACTTTTGTTTTAGCTGTGCGTTTTATTTTATTATATATGTTAATCATATATTCTAATACGAGAAAATCTTGTGTGTGTGTGGTTATATATATATGCAAATTTTATCTTAAAACGGCTCTAACGATTTTAACGAAATTTTATATCCTACCGTTTTGGGGCACCAGAAAACCATTGGGCTAGGTCACATGTTTGAGAAAATTCGATTAGTGGGTCATTTTGGGTCACGGCCAAGCTAATTGTATCTAAAAACGGTTCAAACGATTTTGACTAAATTTTGTATCCAACCATTTTCGGGCACGAGAAGACTATTGGGCTGGGTCGCATGTTCGAGAACTTTCGATTAGTGGGTCATTTTTGGGTCAACGCGGGTCAAGTTAATTTTATCTAAAAAACGACTCCAACGATTTGAATTAAATTTTGTGTCCTACGAGTTTCGGGCATGAGAAAATCATATGGTTAGGTCACATGTCCGAGAAAATTCGATTAGTGGGTCATTGTGGGTCAAGCTAATTTATCTAAAAAGCGGCTCAGACTATTTACACTAAATTTTGAATCTTATGGTTTTTGGGCACGACAAGACTGTTGGGCTAAGTCACATGCTCGAGAAACTTCAATTAGTGGGTCATTTTGGTCATGGGTCATTATGGGTCAAGTTATTTTTTCTTAAAAACGGCTCAGAGGATTTGAACTAAATTTAGTATCAAACAGTTTTAGCGAACGAGAAAACTATTGGGATAGGTCACATTTTCGAGAAATTTCGATTAGTGGATCATTTTGGTCATGGGTCATTATGGGTCAAGCTATTTTATCTGAAAAACGGCTCAGACGATTTGAACTAAATTTTGTATCCTACAGTTTTTGGGCACGAGAAAATCATTGGGCTAGGTCACATGCTCGAGAAAATCCAATCAGTGGGTCATTTTGGTCATGGGTCATTATGGGTCAAGCTATTTTATCTTAAAAACGGCTCAGACTATTTACATTAAATTTTGCATCCTATGGTTTTTGGGCACGAAAATACTGTTAGGCTAGGTCACATGTTCGAGAAAATTCAATTAGTGGGTCATTTCAGCCATGGGTCATTATGGGTCCAGCTATGTTATCTTAAAAACGGTTCAGAGGATTTGAAATAATTTTAGCATCCTACAGTTTTAGGGAACGAGAAGTCTATTAGCCTAGGTCACATGTTCGAGAAATTTCGATTAGTGGGTTAATTTGGTCATGGGTCATTATGGGTCAAGCTATTTTATCTTAAAAATGGCTCAGACTATTTACACTAAATTTTGCATCCTATGATTTTCGGGCATGAGAAGACTGTTGGGCTAAGTCAAATGCTCGAGAAAATCCAATTATTGGTATTTTGGTATGGGTCATTATGGGTCAAGCTATTTTTATCTTAAAAACGGCTCAGAGGATTTGAACTAAATTTAGTAACTTTCAGCTCTAGGGAACGAGAAGACTATTGGGCTAGATTACATTTTCGAGAAATTTCGATTAATGGGTCATTTTTGTCATGGGTCATTATGGGTTAAGCTATTTTTATCTGAAAAACGGCTCAGACGATTTGAACTAAATTTTGTATCCTACGGTTTTGGGGCACGTGAAAATCATTTGACTATGTCATATGCTCGAGAAAATTCGATTAGTGGGTCATTTTTGGGTCACCGTGGGTCAAGCTAACTTTATCTAGAAAACGGCTCAGATTATTTTGACTAAATGTTATATCCTACGGGTTTCGGGCACAAGAAGACAATTGGGCTTGGTCACATTTTCGATAAAATTTGATTAGTGGGTCATTTTGGTCATGGGTCATGATATTTGAACTCAAACCTAATTTTGACCGAGCATAGCTCGGCCTTTCCTGCTCGTTTCTCTTTCAGTGCCGTGTTCTTCTTGTCTCGGGTCTTCTATTTTGGCCATTTTTACCCATGCTGTCAAACTGTTGAGCTCATCATTAAGGTCTTCTATTCCCTCTTCCCTCTGGCATAACCTTTTTTTAATGATTCATATTTTAGCTTAAAGAATTTTCTATACTTTGATGCCTCGTCGGAATCTCACATCGCATGACGTTTTATATAACCCAAGGTTTGATTTAACAGTTCACTAAACGAGAGGTCTTAACTATTTTTGGTTTATAGGCTAGCAGAGGACTGGATACTTCTTTCTGTGAGTACTTATATTTGTCCTTATTATTTTTCTTTTCTTTTCCTGAGTGTGCTTTCGCTATGAGTTTGACCGATGTTTTGCATCATTTTGCTTGGAAGTATGGTCTTGGTGTTTTGAATATGGGGGATATTGATTCCACCGACGTTCATTCCTCGAATGTGTTTGGTTATCCTAGTCATTGTTCGACGATAACAGCGAATAGTTATCCAGTAGTGAGGAGTTATTGTGTTTTCCTCTCATTGTGCTAACTGCTATTTCTGTTCAGAAATGATTCTCGGTCTAATCTTGGTTTAGAAGACTAGGCCGTGAGGATTTAAACATTTTTTAGGACGTGGCGGTGATTGTGCTATGATTTATTAATACTTTGACTTTATATTAAAACTTCGTATACATTCCAGGAACTGTTAATAAATTGAAACTATGATAAAACCAAGTTGAACTATGAGATAAACGACTAGCCAGGCATCGTGAGAATCACGCACCAGTCTTACTGAAACAAAGGTTAGAAAGTAAAGATTAAAGCAAAAATCAGAGACCGAGGCCTCCGAGAATGACTAAGAAAAAACTTAAATGTGCCTAAAAGAGGAGAATTTTGAACAATAAAATAATATAAAACAAATTGAAAATAAAAAGAGAGCGATAGAATTATTTAAGAAAAGAAAAATACGGGGTATGATACTTGTAACATGTCCATATTCCCTGTGCTTAAATAAGGAAGTCATTGTCCGAAGCAATTTAATTGAATATACATAATAATATTGATCTCAAGCAAAAAACTGTCATTGCTATACACTTATAAGGTTAATTTGAAATTATACAGTATTTACAATGACTTGAGAACTTAAAACAAGTTTACTGCCTTTAAGAGATACCACCAGTGAACAAAATATTTAAGAGGGCCGATTGCTAACTTTAGAACAGAAAGAATACCTGTGATTTTAAAGTACTGCACTTGAAATTATGATAGATAAAAGTCACTGAGTGACTCAATTTGTTAAAATGACAAAGATAGCACTTAAATAGGAAGAACACTCATAGATTCAAACCGTTGAAGCACTTTAAAAAGCTCAAGACCATCTAATAGATCTAAACAAAATTGCAACTAAGCAAAGATACGTCTGTTGATTCATAAAGAGAACAATGTGATGCTCGTGGTATAGTATTAAAAACTAACAAAAATGCCAAGTGTCATCCTTTGGATCATCGTAGAATCGACTTGTAAATAAGAGTGGCATCTCTTACTTCATGCATAAAGTACACTGTTATACTCAAGTTATGTAACAGAATAAAATTGAAGAATACCAAGTGGCACCAGCATATTCATATTCAAATTAACATTTAAATGAACTGGCATCTTTTTGATCATATATAAAAGCTCAATGTGACACTCAAAAACGATCACTAGTCATTCATTTAAATGCACACTGAGACACTAATGCCTACTTAAGCTGTAAACAAAGTTGCCAAGTGGCACTCCTAAGTTCGTATAAAAATTAATATTTTAATTATCATTTAAAGAGAAGTGGCATCTGCTGTTTCAAAAAGAGCATACTGGAGAGTGTAAGCCCCGCTAATAGATGTAAATTGCCAAGTGGCACTTCTAAGTTAATCAAATTATTGGCATCATAAGAGGTAACTATCGGTTCAAAAAGAAGCACATAGTGGTGCTCGTGCCTTACAAAATGCCAAGTGGCACTCCTTGAATCAACGTAGAATCGACATTTAAGTAAGAGTGGAATCTTTTGCTTCATACATAAAGTGCACTGCTATACTCATGTTATTAAATAAGATAGATTTCAAGAATGCCAAGTGACTATAGAAAACGCATAGTACAATTGAAAACCCAGTTTCAGCAATTATCATCTATAGTCGGAAAAATATCTGAATTCTTTTGTGGAGCCTTACCTATGATCTATAGATTGGTATCTATACTAATTCTTTTAGCATGCTAAAATTTGGTTCAGTTTGAAAACACATTTGAACACATTGATAACACAACAATGATAACACATTTGAAAATTCTCCTTCAGCAATTTCCGTCAATGAGCGGAAATGTACTCGAATTCTTTTGTGCAGCCCAAAATATGATCCATAGAATTTATAGGCACCAAGTAATATGCAAAAAATTAGTTAAATTTAAAAACGCATACCGCAGTCGAAAAAGCACTTACAACAATTAATGCTCATGGACAGAATTGTAACCGAAGTCTTTTATGTGTCCCTGTAAATGAACAATAAATGCTATGTACACCATATTCTATAGTAAGCATCTCGTAGTGTGCCTCAGTGATATATAGTACTATTTTCAATAGGTTTGAAGTAGTGTAAAATCATTAAAAACGGAAGAAAAGTTAGCCCCCCCCCCCATATATCGTAATCTAACAGCATTCTTTTGAGTGTCCCTGTAAACAATGGGCATGCATCGGGGCGGGACAGTCATAACTGTAATAAGAATTTTGATATCTTAAGTTTGTCCACAACCCCAAACTGGCTGTTTTATACCGCATTACCAAAGTTATATTGTCCTTCGTAAATGCATAAAATTTGTAGATGTATTCGTAAATGTATAAAAGTTGCAAGTTCAATTCAGATACTAAGATTTTGAATGTTTTCAATTTTTTTATAAAGACGGAGGATTGTTGTAAAAGCTGGCATTTTAAGTTTATTTTCACTACTTAACAGTCACAAAAAAATGAGAAACGTTATTCCATGTTTTAGTGCTTAAACAATAATATCTGCAAATTTCATTCATTTCTGTTTTAATTAGTTTTTGCGTGTCAGAAATGTTTGAGGCGATGAGCAGGAATTTTGTTTCACGAAAACAACTTTAATATGTATTTACAATAAATAATGTACTTTTATATGAAAACTAGCTCCGTTTAGAGGGGATCGTGACCCCCCCCCCCCTTTAAATCCCCTTGGTTTCTCCACCACTCAGTAATTGAAATTGTGACATTATTTAAGGTCTTTGATAATTCTACTTCTTCCATGTATTAATACTAATCAAATCGAGATTATGTTCTTTCTAGGTCGTTCGAAATCCACTTCGTATAGTGTTATGGAAATTAATAAATATTAATATGAAATATTTAGTATTATGTACTTCGAATCAATGCAGATATGTCATGATTTTCTTCACGAACTAAAATAAAACGTGGGATAATGTAGTAAAACATGTAAAAATAGAAAAAAACTTCACGTAAACATTCTTTAAATTAACATTTTCTACGGATTCGGCGAAAAGATAATTTCTAAGGGACAGTGAACCAACAAAGACCAAAACCTACCTAAAAAGGAATTTTTTCGGTTCTTTTCTATTTGGACTTAGTAGGTTTTTAGTATTTTCTCAAAGAAAGATCTTCTTTAGGAAAATATTCAACGCGCAGTGAAATTTTACGATTTTTGCTCCTAAAATCTTTATAATTTACGATACTGTTCAGTTTTGAAGCACTTAAGATTGCCTATTGCGATAACACACCTTTGTTTGTTTTTATCAACACAGTAACTGTGACAATTTTCGTTTTTCTTTAGATAATAGAAGAAAAGAAACGTTTGTTTTTATCACCTGTTGTTTTCAAAATGAGATTTCTCACTAAAGAAAAAAAAAGTACTAAAAAACGACGCACACATAGCATAATCAAAATAAGCCATGATTAAATCCTGTTAAAAAAATAGACAAATTTAATAAATGGACCGTAATGGATTAATTTAATGCATTTTTCATCACTTTTCTTTCCCTGGGTGCTATGTTTAACTACTGACATTTTTAAAACGCATTAGTTCACTCTAAAAAATCTGCGTAACTTTCCTGACGTTTACTGTGTAACATTCCAGGATTTTCTCGGATTATTTCTGCTGATCCCTGAATATCGAGAAATCTGGTGTAACATCTTCCACAATGTTGTGTAACTTTTCGGAATACTTGAGAAAGGGGAATTTTCGGTGATCTGTGTAAAGTTCCATTCGTTTTGTGTGTAACTGACTTGTGTAAGTTTCCTGGCACTTCTTTGGTGAAATTCCTGGGAAAACCTGTGGCAGAATAGCTGCCACAGGTTTTCTCTGGAATTTTACACCAATTTTTTTACGGTGTTTGATGCATCAGTAATTTTTAAAAAAAGTTTTCGCATTAAAAATATTTGTAACAAAAAAAAAGGGGTAGTGTTTATTTCCCCTGATATCAATCTAAGGTGCACCGGAACGTGAGTTCTCTGAAAATTCTACATACTTGTACTAACATGTGTTTACAAGGTTCAAATTGTACGTTCTACATGACTTCGAGTTGCCCCCATCGATCTTACGTACATTCTATGGTAGCATCCAAAGTACATTGTAACATGATATACTTTTCACGGTGAGTTCTGTAAAAATGAACCCAACAATTTCTGAAAAATTCTACTGTCAACGCTGATAGACGAGAGCTGCTAGGTTTGAACCCATGACGTGTTCGGCAGAGAGAGCCGTTCGGAGTTTTCTGTTGTTTTCTTCGAACCTTGCGTAAATATGTGTTAGGTTCGTTTAGAAAGACCCTTACGGAGGACATCCTCTTCCTTTCTATATCCCTCGCGCAGATAACAAACACCATCATTTGCAAAAACATGCTGAGAACATTCATAAGTAGTGTTATCATATTGTTTATGACGCGTTCCAGCATCTTCTATAGCACCTTCTTTAATTATGTAGGTACTTTACATAGAACTTTCTCTTCAAGAGTTTTTAAAAATGAATAGAATTTTTTTTAATTTCGTAAAATCAACAGAAGCCACTGTTATAGATTCAGGAGCAACCATCTTTTCGTCGTCTTTCGCCGAATGAAACAGAGTTTGTTACATTAGGTGTACGAAAGGATATTCACCTCTACTTCTGGTGTAAACGCATTCTAATAAACCTGACGAAGGAAATCGCGTTGATAGTTAACAGCTAAAAATAGGAAAATTTAAAAGGTTAGGTGACATTCTCTTAAATTAGGAGATAAATAAGAGTATGGACCTTCCAAGTTCCAACGGGAACAGTCGAATAGTGATGTGCGAAAGGAGAAACGCCACCAAAGAAGTAGCAGGCGAGCCAGGTCGCATGATGGCTCAGAGATACACAGTGGAGGGAGCACATACAAAGAAGCTGTCCATGATGGCTGCAGAGGTATGCAATGGAGACCCTCCACAGACGTGCAAACGAAATCTTAGCGCCGAACTAAAAACCAATCAGGAAGCCAGTTGAAAAGGTCCAACCCCCGGACCCTTAAAATCATAATTGTATTTTTAGCATTTGCCATCGACCTTTTCAGGTAATAAATCTATATTTGTGTTGTGCATAGTCATTCTGCTTTCCCAGTTTCATTCATAGACAACTAGTTTTTGTATTTCTAGTTGTTGTTTCTGTAATTATTTTTTTAAAGATCATCTTAAATTTAATATCTCTCCAAAGCTGCAGTGTTAATGTAGTACAAAGATTGAAAGTTTTTTTAATACTTGTACTAATCCATATAAATTTTTCATGCTTGTTTGGAGGTATATGTTTGTTTATTGCATTTCTGTTGAATGTAAAAAGATCAAAGTATTACAATTTTTATAGTTGTTGCATACTTGTTGAAAATTAATTTTCACTCTATATTTTTCGTAACAAATGTTATGAAAAGTTGAATCTGAAAATATCCGCATGGCATAAATTACATAATCCGTTGATATAATACGCAAGTGAGATGACGATTCCGAGTCTTACACATCTTAGAGAAAAGGCAAACGTACCGCTGCCATGTTCGGCGTAGGTATTCCGATGCCGTAGGTATGCCGATTGTTCAACTTATGGAAATATACACATAATATGTTTTGTATTACATCTATTGTTCATTATTTTCTCTGACACCTTCAAAAACTATTCAATTATAATATATTAAGTTCCAAATTGAAAATAACGGATAACCAGCTATTTTAAACAACGGATTAAAAGATATAAACAAACAAATACTGTTGCCATTCAGAACCACAAATTCCAAATCTAGAAACAAATGAACGACTATTGGAACGTTTCATTAAAAAAAATACCAGTTAACATCCGATTCTGCTCTTAAAATATTTGTAAAAGCATTGGCTATTCAAGCGCTCGAATATGCCATCTGGTGGAAAAAAGATATAACTTCTCGCTTCAGGAAAGTCCCGTGAATGTAGATTGCATTATATGTATTTTTAATTTATTATTTTTCATAATGATTATTTTTTTGCATAATTTCAGATTTCATGTGATATTGGTGTTCTGTGTTTATATGACAAGGTAAAAATTATCTGAATTTGAATATCTAATACTTTCAAACGCATTTACAATAAATAATGATTTCAATGACACTTTAGCAATACTTAAACAGACAATTTTCCTGTACCGACAGCTGTGATTATCTATCTCTTTAGGCCTTTTGAAGTCCCAATATTAAATCCTTTAAATATTCCGAAATGCGTTTTTCATTTTTTCTTAACGGATTTATACCAAGTCATGTTTTTGGGAAAAATGGAGTTAATTGCCGATTCAAGCTCTCGAATACGCCATCTGGGTGAGAAAAGATATAACTTCTCGTTTCAGGAAAATCCCCTGCAAGCCCATTGCATTACATGTTTTTAAAATTCGTTCATGATTACTTTTCGCACAATTTCAGATTTCATGTGACATCAGTGTTCTATGTTTATAAGGCAAGGTAAAAATTATCCTAATTTGAATAGCTAACACTTTCAAATACATTTACAATAAATAATGATTTCAATGACGTCACCCACCTTGAGGACCCGCTTGTGGCATATGGTCGGGAGACTTTAGCATTAGTTAAAGGGACAATTTTCCTGAGAACAGACACTCACGCACCGATATTTGGCGATTTTTTGATTGGCGCGCTATCCAAAATTTCAACACCAATTATTTAATACAAGTATAATAGCCAGGTTACCATTAGAGGGAAAAATCCCGAAAGTTTGGCGACTTTTTTTCTTTGTATGGCCGATTAAAAAAAAGAGGGTGCGTGAGTGTAAGACATCATAGCCTTTTCCTGTACCGACAGCTGTGATTAGCGTCCTCTTTAGGTCTTTTTAATTCCCAACTGTTAATTTTTTTAATGAAATGCTCCAAATGTCATTCTCGCCTGAACTGCATCAAGTTAAAAGAAATTTGGTGGTGCCATCTAGCAAGCTAAAATAAAATATTTTAAGATGATATTTTTTCACAATTAGCATTTTCAAACTATTCTGACGGGAACAAATGAAAGAAAGAAAAGAAAAGTACATACTTTATATGCAAATATTAATGAAATTTTTTTTCTTTTAATTTTGTGACAAATACAATTTTATACTGAAAGATCGAATGCTGCAAATTATGAATTTATGATTAGCTTTTATAATTGCCCTAACATTTTACTTTGAGCAAATTATTGTTTATAAAATATGCCTGTGAAATTTTAACAAGATATGTTTATAATGAGTTTACATTATAAACTTGTCCTTGATCCTTTTTGTGAAATAGGATTTTGATAACGGTCCCTTTTTATTAAATTAAATTTTGTGTTAAGACCCTTTTTATTAAATAGAAGTTTTTGAAGGGGGTCCTAATTTTTGCTTGGATCGACGTCAGATATGAGCTGTATTAATCATTATAGGTAATTAAATTGTATTTTCTGCTTTTATTGGTAATAGATCTAATTAGTAATTAAATAGTTATAATGAAATTTGGAACAGGTTTTTGTTTAATTTTTAATTTTTTTATTTAAAATATGGATATTTTAAGCTGAATTTGAGATAGAAAACTCTTTCTGTGAATTATTTTGTATTGTTTAAGAAATGCGACAGCTTTTTTGCTTTATTTTTAACCTATGCCTATTTTTTATGGCTACTTTACCAACACATAGCTGCCAACTTACGCAAAAGAAAATTCAGTAAATTTCTAAAAAAAAAAATCTGTGGACTAAGCTGCTTTTAAAAAAGCCTTGATTCAAAGTAACACTTATTTCATATTTTAGAAATGAAAAATAGCATTAATAGAGACAGAGTATGGATTTTTTTTATTTCTAAAATTTTTACGCAGTTACACTTTAAACAAAAATTCATGTATTAATTACAGTCGAAAACGTAGGAAGTACCATATTTTATTCCTCTGGAGGTTGATTTTTGCAAACACACTTTTTTTTTTGGTGGGGAGGGGGGGGGGGGGATTTTGATGACTTGCCACTATTTCAATGATCGCGTATAACACAAGATGACAGTAAGACAACATTACAGAAATCCCCATATTGGATCTCCAATTAAAACGCACACAATATTTTAATTTATATCATCTGTTAAAATGAAATAACATGTCAATAATCTGGCTTAATGTTCTAAACTCAAAATAACACTTTTCTGTCATTTTTGACGGGGGCGTATGCTAGTTTTAAATAATGATTGACATTTTGCATTCTCATTTTTAATGATTTTACAGGGTGGCTAGTGGTCAGGGAAAAATACAGTAAAAAAAAGTGATAAACACCAGTATATTCTTATAGAAAAAATTATGTTGACTATTCGATCAAATAATCAATTTGAATCTTTCTATAAGAATATACTGGTACTTATCATTTTTAATGATATTACAGGGTGGCTAGCGGTCAGAGAAAAATACAGTAAAAAAAAGTGATAAACACCAGTATATTTTTATAGAAAAATTTATGTTGATTATTCGATCAAATAATCAATTTAAATTTTTCTATAAGAATATACTGGTAATTATCATTTTTTTTACTGTATTTTTCCCTGACCACTAGCCACCCTGTATTATGAACACTTACAATTACAGAAGTTATCTAAAATTGAAAGTGAAACATATGACTCTTTTCCATATTTTATAATCGTGAGAAAAACTGAAAAGGACAAGTGTTCTTAAAATCGCTCTCTCTCTCCTCCAAACAAATAAAAGTAAAAATAAATAAAATAAAGTGCACGGTAAAGGCTGATAAATGTTTTCTTATTTAGGAATTATCTCTTAGCAACTGATAGCATCGTTAATATCCACTTTCGATGAAACTCTACCTGTTGGAAGAAGCAACGGTTGTAGAAGCATTGTCAGATTTATCAGTATATTGATCTTCATTTAGCGTACACCTTTTGATTTTTGGTCCCATGCGTGAATGGCAGTTCATCTAAAAGATCTGAAATATCTTAACAGTTATTTGTTGACACGTCAATCTTTCAAAGATAAACTGCGAAGCTAAACAAATAAACATGTCAACTATTGATTTTACGAGAAAGAAAGTTCAATGTTTTCATGAGTTCTTACAGTAATATTTTTAAGCTAGTAAAAAATATAAATAGTGAAAATGTTTTGCTTGATGCTTGGATATTGTCTTATTTTATTTTAACAATAATTTTAGTAGAGTTTTCTTTCAAACTTGTGTGACATTCTTATGTATATCGTAAGCAGAACGAGATATACAATTAGAGCATATGGATGACAATATGAAATGTAATTTCATTCCCTGATCGCCAAGCATTTTAGCTAATTGTGTTTTTCCAAAATTAGCTTCAGTTAAGCTTATAATTATAAGGGAATCGTTAATGCATCAGTGATTTAATTAATAAGAAAACCGCTTTTCATCTATATTTACAAGGTCATATTTTTATTCCAATTGTATGAGAAAATTGTAAAAACTTATGGAAGTAAAATCCAACTCAATGGTGATGTTAATGTTATTAAAAAAAATTTTGAAATACATTACACGAACGTATCATTCCTACAATTTCACAAATACACTATCCTCAAAAAAAAAAAATAATATCGAAGCTAATAGCTAATCTAATATGTTTAAATATAGTGCACTTTTGTAGAAAACGAATATTAATTATATTGGGACCTAGTGTTAATTGTATGGATTGGAAATACTTTCAATGAAATAACAGTATTGCTTAAATATTGGATTTACATGAGAAATATTTATAACGAAATGCCAATATTGCAGAAATATCGGTGTTACATCATAAATATTGAGAATGAAATAACGAAATACAGGATGATGGTCATAAAGAAACTTTGCTTATACAGGGTGTCCGAAAAGTCTGGAAACGGGCAAATAACTCGAGAAATATACATCAGATTGAAAAAAGGCAAAATGCATGTTCAATGTTTTTGAAAAATCTATTTAGGGATATGAAAGTTGCCCCCCCCCCAACTTTGCCCCCCCGGGGGAGAAAGGAGGGCAACTTTGAAATCTTAAATGATGACCCCCATTTTTTATTGCAGATTCGGATTCTACGGGAAAAAATACGTAACTTTTGTATTGAACATTTTCTTCGAAACATTGTAGATGGCGCTGTAATCGAGTGCAATGCTGTGAGAATCGTTACCATTGCAATGTCTGGAAACGCTCGAATAACTCGAGAAATATACATCAGATTGAAAAACGGAAAAATACGTGTTTAATATTTTAGAAAAATGGCAACTTTGATATCCCTAAATAGATTTTTCAAAACTATTGAACATGCATTTTGCCGTTTTTCAATCCGATGTATATTTCTCGAGTTATTTGACCGTTTTCAGACTTTTCGGACACCCTGTATATAAATCCCCCTAGAGGCCGCTCCGTTCGAACAGCCGAAATGAAGCGTGAGATACACTTATTTGAAAGCATGCGCTCCAGATTGTGGTGAACAAGAACAACGAAGTCTGCACGATTACTGTCACAGTGAAAAACTAGTCGTTGGGGGCCACCGCGTAATACTTACCCATCATGGATATGCATAATATAAAATATGAAAATAAAACATGTGTAAACTACTTATAAAATGCATTGCAATTCGAATAAAATCGTGGCTTGATGACGTCATGAACTTTAAATGCTCTATAACTCCAAAATTAAAAATCATATTAACTAACGGTTTACTGTGTCGGATTAAGCGTCTCATTTCCAATTAAAATATATCTTTGAATTGAAATTGGAATGAAATACAGGGTCAGAAAAAATCGAAGAGTGTGGAAAATGTGATTACTAATATCTAGGCAACTAATAATCCGATCGACTTCATTCTTTATGCAAAATTTGTGTTTTTTTATTGTCTTTTATATTCTCTCCTTAAAATAAACAATTTCGAAAATTTTATATACCTTTTATCAGAACGAATATTTCGAGAGTCCGAAAAAAATAGTTCCGTATAATCGAGGGTACTGAAATTCAATAAGCTTCTTCCCATTACTACATACTAAGTACATACCAAATTTCAAGTCTCTATCTCAATTTGTTCGGGAGATGGAGCGTTTACAGACACACACAGACAGACAGACGGACGGCAATTTTTTTCTCTAAAAATATGTTTTTCGGAATCTCCAGTGTCTGAAACTTGTAAATCCGTCAAAAATTTTTTTTTTCGATTTTTAAAACTATTACAAGACTTACCCTATACTACGCATGATGGGTAAGTAATATTCGAAAATTTTGAATGGTAACACCCACTTTTTCCCATCTCAGAATTTTCAGCGCATTGAAAAATAACAAATGGCGTTGGACTGTTTACATGCAGCACGAAAACGACAACCTAGGACGCATGCAAAGAACAGCACTGAAAACAATCAATGGCAACAGAGACGAGAGGAAAATAAAAAGTTTTACTGAAATTACAAGTTTTCCAAAACCCTTTTAAAAGGTTTTCCCTCAAATGACGATTTGCGTTACTGTGTTCTATGATTGGTGCTTGTCTCTCTGTTACTATCGGTTGTTTACAATGCTATTCTTGCATGTGTCTTAACTCTTTCTCTTTCTGCATGCATTGTTCTAACGCCATTTATGGTTTTTCAATACGCTAATCATTTTAGGATGGGAAAAAATGGTGTTGCTTTTTGAAAAATTTTTGGAGGAAGCGGCCTCTGGGGATTCATATGTCGGCAAAGTTTCTGTATGACTACCATGTATATCTTTCCAATATTTGTACAATGTTGGTAAATATTTAAGCACTCCCATGTTGGAGTATATTTCGTACTAATACTATTCAAGGTATAAATCCATCGATAGTGAATATTGTCAAAGATGTATCTAATTAAAGTAACGTTGACCAATATTATTTCCCTACTAGAGTATAGTACTTTAATCTTCACAGTATAAATTCAAAATATCAATATAATTCAAGAAAATAAATGAAATCATTATTATCTCTAATGATTGATTCTAATCTTTTAATAGTACTTTCATCGTCACACTATATAGTCAAAATATCAATATAATCATCAGAGAAAAAAAAATGAAATCATCATCATTCACTCTAATGATTGATTTTAAACTTTTAATGTCTCATTTCTATATCTTCAGAATGTCGTTTAAAGTAAATCCTGTTTTATGATTCCTTAATAAATAAGACTCTAGAATAATAAAAAAAAATAGTGAAATTTAAGATTCCAACTGAAGAAATGTTTGAAGATTAACATGAGAAAATGGTTTCATGAGTATGTAGATTGAAAATAAATTTCTTGTTTGCTATATAATTTCAATCATACAAATTGTTTTATTGTTTATCATTGATAATAAGAAAATAGTGCTCAACATTGTCCAAATTTATTTCATTGTATATTATGCTGATGGAGATAAAAGACACACTATCTGATCAAAAATATCCGGATACTTATAAATATCCGGATTCGGAAAATAACCGAATTCAATTCTCGACATTTGTCAAAAATCAAGAGAAATGCTTGATGAATTTTCTTGAACTCTCGGAGATGTAAAATATTTTTAACGTCAAAATTTTCGGTGAAGATTTTGTCACGAGGGCAATCCAGCGGCTCATCATCGAGGGCAATCATGCTCATGAGATTCTGTCTCAGTAGGTTTTACTGTACTTATATATCAACTTGCATATATTTCTCTCATTTATGTCGTGAATGGATTATCTCTTTTACTTGATACCAACTATACAGGAGAAAATTACGGAAACTGATGGAAGAAAAGTCCAACTCAAGCGTTGAAATAACGGAAAATAAAATGGAACTTGTAAAGTAAAAAAAAAAAAAAAAAGAAACTTGAGAAACGAGTCATTTTTTAACTTCAACATCCTCAAAAGTTAATGACATCCAAGCTAAAATATTATGCGCATAACACATTAAACTTCATAAGACATATCCAATATATCAACACAATTAAGGAAGAAAATGAAATCAATATTCACTCTAATGATTGATTCTAATCTTTTAATGTCTTATTTCCATATCAGCGGAATGACTTTAAAGTAAATCCAGGTTTATGATATCTTAATAAGATAAAGCTTGACAATCAAAGAAAAGACTCAAACTTTAGATTCCAATTCAAGAAAGGTTTGCCAATCGAGTTGAGAAAATGTTTTCCTTACTTCACATTAATCCAATAATTATGAATGATCACCTAGCGGAGGTTGAACTCATTGGCAATACTATGTAGATTGAAAATAAAATGCTTGTTTGCCGTATAAATTCAATCACATAAATTGCTGCAGACGTGCGTGGCTTTTAATAGAAGTTAAGGCCTATAAACATCATAGTTGTCAGGTCAGATGAAGTAAAAATGAGGAATATTGATTGATTGAACCAAATATATTCCTATGTCAGCTATAACTAGATGAAAAGAGTTGATGTTTATTATGAATTATTCACATTGAAGTTGTGAATAATTCATATTAATCATTTGATGTTTAGAATCTACTTTTGTATTTAATGAGTAAGAATACTCAGTGCCCATGACACGTGCTTCCCAAATTGAAAACTATGAGCCAAGATGAAACCTTTTCAAAATAATTATACTGCTTTTGTTGGAGGAATTCATTTGGGCCATAGTTTAAGAAATTTAATAAAGATTAATAGACAGTAAGGTCCTTTAGTAGTTATGGACTTACAGTGTTATAGCCAGAGGGCACGGATTCAAGACTTGATTGTTTTATAGTAACAATGTACAAATTATAAATGTTGTATGTTAAATCATTTGAACTATATATAGAGACGAGAGTTTCTGCACATTCTGGAGACAGTCAGAAGAGGGCGGTCAGTTGTGGATAATGTTCTGTTTCCCATTAATATGTTATTTCTGTTAGGTGAATGTGTAATCTCATTCAATAAACAACCAAAAAAAATGTATGAAAATCCAAATGCAATAATAAGCATACAATAAACTAGGAAATTCATATAAGAAATT
The DNA here is from genome assembly GCA_963931845.1 of Maratus michaelseni. Taxonomy (NCBI): domain Eukaryota; kingdom Metazoa; phylum Arthropoda; class Arachnida; order Araneae; family Salticidae; genus Maratus; species Maratus michaelseni. Next base: position 115,976,889 of record OZ007600.1, read on the forward strand.
CAATACATTTAATCATTAACCCTTTGATTAAGTAGGTTGGGACATATGTAGTCCCAGCGACTATTTCTTTATTCTATTCGCACGAATTTTTGAAACATAATCTTTATGATCTCCATACACTTATACTAGGATATTTTCAAGGGAAATCTACCACAAAGAACATTTTTTGTAAATTGTGATAGGAGTTATTATAAAAACCGTCTCCAGCCCATAATCAAAAGGTTAACACATAATCAAAATAATTTTAATACAACTTTATTTATTGACATCTAATTAAATTTTCAGTAGGACTGAAACTATGCTGGAAATTAATACTAACAAAGGAATGTGAATTTTCACTTTTCTACACAACGTATTTAAATATCCATTCTGAGCTTTTAAATGCAAGAGCAGTTCGTTTTAAAAGCGAGAAGCATAAGAAATTGTTTGTTGAGATTTCAGTTAGACCAAGTTCATATGTTTATGAATACAGACAGAGTATGGGTGTGCCATCTGCTTGTTTGAAAGACCTGTTTGCACCCAAGAATATGGATCATAATATAGGTCTAGAACAGATCGGCAACCTACGGCATGAACCTATGGCACCACGTGATACATGGGCGAATTTTCAGTTGCACGCAACTGGATTTTTCTAACTTTCGTTTTTCTTATTTCTGTTAGGTTCCTGTAGTGAAGTAAGTAAATTTTTCTTCGTTAATTCATGTTAGCCTTTGATCTCCAACATATGGTTATTCGGATAAAATAAATTAGTTTTAAAAATTTACTTCAAAATACAAAAAATCAGTTGCAATTATGAAGTAGTGTCTTCTTAATTCTAAATTCTTCAATAACTAACAATTAATGTGTCTATTTTGTTTTAAAATGACAGCGCATATATTGGTCTTCAGATACATAGCGCTATTTCGTTGGCTGAAGGGTGGTGCAACTTTGAGTAGATTTGTATCATGGGTAGAAGAGTCTAAAGTGGTGCAACTTTGAGTAGATTTGTATCATGGGTAGAAGAGTCTAAAGTGGTGCAACTTTGAGTAGATTTGTATCATGAGTAGAAGAATCTAAAGTGTTTCTGGAAGAAAAAGGACAATATATCTCGCAATTAAATAATGAAAATTGCTTTTACAAATTGGTGTTTCTATGTAGCTGTCATTACTCAATATCTGAATGCAAACTTACTTTTACAAGAAAAAGAACAAGCAGTACCTCAATTTTTGTGGATAGGATTTCAGGTAAAACTACATGTATTTTTTTGAGTGATATCACTATTGAGACCTTTAAATACTTTTCAAATATAGAAAACCGGTTTTAGCTAGAGTTCCTATAATACAGTCTGAATCATCCCCGCCATTTAATTACCTGGGACTAGAGCCTATAGAATTAAATCTAGTAGCCCTACCTGGGATAGAAAACCAAGCTAAAACCCGTTAGCGTTACCGCAGTGGTGGACGGCGAGTGACAGTGATAGTGACAGCAAACACCAGCGCTGGCGGTAGACTAATGCTGAGCTGGGTTACAACATTGATATTATTTTGGGCAAAGAGATGGATATGCGTCAGCTCCCCTTATAATTGCCTTAGGTGAAAACAGAACTTGTCAATAACGAAAACTAGACTAACGAAATAGATCTACCTGGGACCAAAAACCAAGCTAAAACCCGTTAGCGTTACCGCTGTGGTGGACGGCGAGTGACAGTGATAGTGACAGCAAACACCAGCGCTGGCGGTAGACTAATGCTGAGCTGGGTTACAACATTGATATTATTTTGGGCAAAGAGATGGATATGCGTCAGCTCCCCTTATAATTGCCTTAGGTGAAAACAGAACTTGTCAATAACGAAAACTAGACTAACGAAATATATCTACCTGGGACCAAAAACCAAGCTAAAACCCGTTAGCGTTACCGCTGTGGTGGACGGCGAGTGACAGTGATAGTGACAGCAAACACCAGCGCTGGCGGTAGACTAATGCTGAGCTGAGTTACAACATGGAGATTATTTTGGGCAAAGAGATGGATATGCGTCAACTCCCCTTATAATTGCCTTAGGTGAAAACAGAACCTGTCAATAACGAAAAATAGACTAACAAAATAGCCCTACCTAGTACAAAAACCAAGCTAAAACCTGTTAACGTTACCGCTGTGGTGGACGGCGAGTGATAGTGACAGTCACAGCAAACCCCAGCTCTGGCGGTAGACTAATGCTGAGCTGGGTACAAGATGGAGATTATTTTGGGCAAAGAGATGGATATGCGTCAACTCCCCTTATAAGTGCCTTAGGTGAAAACAGAACCTGTCAATAACGAAAACGAAAACTAGACTAACGAAATAGTCCTACCTGGGACCAAAAACCAAGCTAAAACCCGTTAGCGTTACCGCAGTGGTGGACGGCGAGTGACAGTGACAGTGACAGCAAACCCCAGCTCTGGCGGTATACTAATGCTAAACTGGGTTACAACATGAAGATTATTTTGGACAAAGAGATGGATATACGTCATATCCCCTTATAAGTAAGTGCCTTAGGTGAAAACAGAACCTGGCAATAACGAAAACGAAAACTAGACTAACGAAATAGCCTTACCTGGGACCAAAAATCAAGCAAAAACCCGCTAGCGTTACCGCAGTGGTGGACGGCGAGCAACAGTGACAGTAACGGCAAATCCCAGTTCTGACAGTAGACTAATGCTGAGCTGGGTTACAATATGGTGGTTGTTTTGGGCAAAGATATGGAAATGCGCCATCTACCCTTATAGGAGCATCTCCCTTTTAAGCTTGGTTTTTGGTCCCAGGATATGAAATGGCGAGGATGATTCAATTCAATCTGTATTATAGGAGCTCTATTTTCACCGGGTTTACTGTGTTACGTTCCACTTGGTGCAGCTAAACAAATAGGTACTAAAATTAATTTAAAAAGAATTTGTGCATCATGAAAAATTGGGACTTTCAGCGTACCGCGCAGTGGTTTGGTAGGACAGGTCTTTAAACCCGTGGAAATCGAGACGTCCGCGTAAATAGGATATCTGGCAACACTGGCTCTGACATAGTGGGAAGTATCGACCTTCTTGTTTACTGCTCTCATTATTAAAAATATATTCTTTTCAGAAAGTGTGAAACAATCGCCTAAAAGAAAGTATTATAGAAAATAATAATAAACATAACAAACGTTGCTTTATTTTTATTATTAAAATTAGAGCGGGTTGACATTTTCACAATTAAAGAAAAATAACAGGAATCTATTTTCGTTTTCAGAAGGTACAGATTTTACTTTATTGTTCATTATACTGCTCTAAGCTGAAAGATATTTGAAACAAAAGCATTTTAAAATACTTATTATATTTAGAACCTAAACCCTTGAATTCAACCAATGACACAGCTAGATAAAGTATGATGTTTCGGCTTACTTCGAGCCATTTTCAAATTCAAATGAGAATATGAAAATGTCTCGGAGTGAGCCGAAACATGTCAACAACCTAATAAAAGTTATTTTACTGTATATTATGTTGTTAATTTACACCTTTTACCTTTTAAAAGAAATATACTATTGCAAGGTGTTATAATTTATTATAATGGAACTAATGTTTTAATTAATAATTCAAAAAATTGCAATGTTACCTCAATGTGAAAATTGAAAATTTTTGGGTTGATGTTTCGAGGCGTTACGGTTGACGAATATTTGTGATTTTCAATCCAAGGCGAGATTTTTCCACTACCGACTTCCAGTCCAATTTTGGTGTGAATTGTGAATGCGACAAATATTTTGGGGCACTATTGTGTTCACAGCAGTGTAATTTTTCACAGGAAGCCGGGGCGCCCCGACAATTATTACTGTATCTACTGTTATTAACAACAATACAATATTGCTTTATACTTAATTACAAAGTTTAATTAAACCTTTCTTTAATTAAATCTTAAAAGTTTCTTAAATTAATCTACAATACAATTATTGTTTGTTATTATAAGAAAAATAAATGAAAGATTTACATTAAAAATATTACAGCTATTTTACGTTATTATTGGAGCGTCTGTTTGCGAATCACGTGAGTGGCTGTATGTGGCGCCAGCGGCCAGCGGCCCGCGCTCAAGCCCCAGTGACGTAGTAAAAATGATTTCGATTTTCTTAGAGCTCTTTTGTATTGGGATATCTGCTAGGATAAGAAGCGGAACTGTCGCGTTCTCTCGATTCCAGAAATATTAATTATTAATGTTTAATTTATGTTCTTCATGTGTTTTTCTTTTGTGAACGTGACTAAAAACCTAGAAAAGCCAAGATCATCTAGAATCCTTCGAATTATCACATCAGAATCATGAACTCGATTTAATATATATAAGTATTGCAAGTGTTTTAATTCTTTCTCTCTGTGCATCACCATCTAATTATTATATCATCATTTATCACTATTACTATTGCATTACTATTATTACTCTATCTATTGTTATTGGCTAAGGCAGCCGTACTCAACCTTTTTTTCTCACGGGCCGCAAAGATATATTTGCGGTTTTAGGCGGGCCGCAACACATACTTTTACAATAACGTAAAAAAATATAGATTGCTATTGCATTTGCCGCGAAGATTGTTGCTTTGAAAGAGTGGTATAAAACTTTTTGCTGTCATTTTTTTCTGCGACAAATATTTAACCCTAATAAGCCGTATTAGCTATATGATAAGTAGAAAACGTAACAATATAACAATGCAACTATTCCAAATTCTCAAAAAAAAAAAAAAAAAAAAAAAAAAAAAAAATCAAGGGATTTTTTTTAATAAATGAGTTTTTTGTCTCAATGCAAAAACTTTTTTTTTTAAATGTAGATATATATAGTGTAAATTAAATTAAATTGGAATAATGTTTGTTTAGTGTTCAAGATTAAAAAATGTATACACTACTATAGCGCAAGTAAAACTACATGTAAAAAGAACTTTGACTAAAGAAACGTCATTTAAGATTTTTTTAAGGTCATTTTAAATTAGTAATTATAAATAAGAGGAAAATGTCTTCCCGCGAAAATATATAAAAGAGTAGTGAAAATATTAAAAACTTTTTATACACATCTCAATTTTATAAATAGGGATTAATGATTATGTGTCTCGGGCCGCACATAATAGGCCGCCGGGCCACATGCGGCCCGCGGGCCGCAGGTTGAGTATGGCTGGGCTAAGGGATAAGTAAAACTTCTTCATTTTACCTTTTACAGATATTTCAATTCGAACGCACGAAAATTATTTGGCAAGTAGCCTTATAAACATCTGCAACTGTTTCGGACAGTATTAATTGAAAACAAAAAATCTGAAAAAGATAAATCCGCTTTGTATCACTTGGATAGTTCAAAATTGACAGTTAATTGATACATCTTTGTGTGAATTTCGCAACAGAAATCTTCAGAATTGTTTCAGCTATTATTTTTCACACCTACATCTGAAAATCGAACCCATTAACTTCAAATGAACGAATCGCGATAAGATAAGATCGAATCACAGAAATAAACGTAATCAGAAGATCCATTAACTTTTTACTCTTCTTTTTTCTTTGAAGAGTTTCCATTTGATTGATTTTTAATTCTAACTGTTGACAACTCTTGTCAGTAGTCGTAAAAGTAAAGAATTCCGCGAAATGTATCTTCCAGAATTGACTGACAACTGACAGGGCGTGGCCTACTTTCAGAAGGCCGAGCATTCCGATTATTACAGAAAAAAACAGACAAACATATGAAATTAAAGTTTTGTTTTAGTGTTATTATTTCTTTGAAATCTGTGGCATCGGTAGGGTTCGGTTGGAATTCTCGAAGTGGGCAAAACTGGTTACATGGTGCTTCTTTATGGCGATTCTTCGAGTTGAGCAATCTTATATTATTTCTTATAACATATGTAATTTAAACTATCAACATATGAAGTTTTATTTGCCAATAAAGCAACAAAAATCAATTGAACTTTAAAGAATGAGTAAATTATGAGTTTTTAGAGTTTCGTTCATGTGACGAAACCCTATTCGTCTTACTCCTCTGTCTGTCTGTCCTTCATACACTGCAAAAAAAAAGTGTTGATTTTACAGTATAATAATGGCAGCTACATCTGCCAGTGATTTACAGTATAATACTAGCATCGTAGCTGCCAGTATCATACCGTAAAATTAACAGTAATAAACAGTAAAATAAGCAGTAATACGCTACCGCGCATGCTAATTCAGTGAGAATTTCAAATTATCTTAAATTTAGAAATCTCATTTAAAAATAAATAAATAAATGTTTGTCGAACTCAACCTAATGTAAAGCTTGCATCTTTTTGAAATCGAAAAGGAAATACTAAAATTACCCCCAAACTATTTTCATTGTAATATTTTTTAGCGTTATTTAAAATGATTTAGCATGCGCGGTACCGTATTACTGCTTATTTTACTGTTTATTACTGTTAATTTTACGGTATGATACTGGCAGCTAGGATGTCAGTATTATACTGTAAAATCAACACTTTTTTTTTTTTTTTTTTTTTTGCAGTGTAGATTTCGTACTGGAAAACTGTATAAGTCAGAGATTTGAAATTTTGCATACTTATAGACGAATACCTCCTGTTGTACGACAAATCACAAAATTTTGAAAATTTCTTATATTATTTTAATTACATAAATTAATTTAATGACATCCGACTATTTCTGAGATTTTCTTAGATCTTAAAACAGAATCTTAATTTCAGCCTTTTTCGCGAAGGCTAAATGGTTCAGTGGTAGAGCGTTTTCCTGCTAACACAAAGGTTCCGGGTTTTATTCTGGACGACGGAGATTAAAATTTTCGATTTTTACATTTCACTATCCGATGGATTTAATTAAAAGAACTTTCGTAATTTTTTTCTGTCATTTTAATATTTTTTTAATTTATTTTTTAAGCTAAAATTACATTATATAATTAAATATGCTTTTCAGATATACAAATATATCCTGTTACAATTGTCTGGAACAGAGTTCTTGAATATTTTTGATTTGATTTAAAAACAGCTTCCTCTTATTATCATTGCACTATTAAATGTAATAGTGCTGTCAAATATGTTCTTATTGATAGTGTATTGATAAGCGATAAGGATAATTATAAATTAATGATTTGGATTTATTAATTAAAGAATAAAGTGTTCTGGAATATTAAATGAAACCTCTATGCGATTTTCGATCACACTTACCCATTTGTTTATGTTGTTGTTGGCGTGTCAGAGAATGTGCCAAGGCACTTCTCTGAAAGAAGGGGTGCCAGAGCTTCAAGAGAGGTTGGACTTCTTGAGGTATATATATGAGAATATATATGAGGTAATATAAACAAGCCCATTTGTTTATATTAGCTTTATTCGGAAATTCTTCTTCGTTATTTTTTTTAAAATTTTATTTGGGTACAGTATTTTGTATTCAGCTTGTCAAATTCTTTTTTCAACAACTTCTGCATTTAAATTTTATAATTAACTCTTAAAAAATGAAGACTGATACAATTTTTCTTATGATCTTATTTTGACCTACTTTCAGAAAGCCAGTCATTCCTATTACTACTGTAAATCAGACAAAGATAGAAAATTAAAGTTTTACTTTAAAATTATAATTTCTTTGAAATATTTGACATTGGTGCACTGGTAAAAAAAGGACAAGTATTTCTTAATCTAGTGAAATATATAATATAACCCCGTATGAAAATATACAATTTTTAGGTAGCTTTCAATACAAAAAATATAAAGCTACCTATTGCAGCCGTTCGGAGGAAAGCAATTCCGGAAAATTTCGATATATTTTCACCGATCATGACCCCCAGACCCCAAAACCACCCTCCGTTCAAATGTTGATTTATATATATATATATATATATATATATATATATATATATATATATATATATATATATATATATATATATATATATTTGATCTATGTCATACGATAACGCTCGTACTTATAAATTAATTTGGATGAAACTAATTGTGTGTATTAAGCTCACTAATGCCTCGACCGAGTTCGTTGGCCAGCTTGATCCGCCATCTTGTTTCAATGTGGCGGCCACTGAAACTTTTAAAACTAAAATAAATATACAAAAAAGTTAAAAATTCAAATTTATTTTTAGCTTAAGTATTTTTGCTTAAGTGCCTTGATACAAGGATTCCAGAGCATTTTTTGTTTTACTTCTATCTTAAAAAATGGCTGAGATAGAGCAGTTTGAAATTATAGGGTGGCTGACATTTTTAAACAAGACAGCACATTACAAAAAACCAACGATTAATTTATGAGTTTTAGTGAACGCGATTTCTCGCAAATTATTTTCTTTCATTGTTGTAATCATTTTCCCAATCATACGCATAAAACTATACATGCATATCCCTGAGCGCCAATTTCTCGCCAAACTTGGCGACAATTGGTGAAATATCGCCAAATTTGGTGACCAAAATAAGTCTTCATAAATGAAGCCAACGTGGCTATAGCTCAATAATTTGGCGAATTTCTTATTCAAATTCAGTATTAACGAAGCTTTTGTAAACGGTTTCTTTGCATTTTAGCTTGCTGTTTTCGAGTAACATTAGCTAAAATTTCAAAACGAAGATATAGGAAAGCTACCTTTTCCTCCGGGTACAGGCCGGAAGGACTTTTTTTAAACTTTCCATTAATCAGCGATTCCGAGGTCATAATGGACACCTTTCTGTTCATTCAACAAAGCGTTCGTCCGAAAATGTAGAAAACCCCCTTAAAAATGCATCATCTTACCATTCCTACATTATTCCGATATACAATTTCCAATTATTTATGCAAGACAGAAATATAGATGAAAAAAAAAATTGTTTTAGGCTTATTATTTGTTTGAAATCTATGGTATCGGTAGGTTTCGTTTGGAATTCTCGTAAGTGGGCAAAACAGGTTCACGATGCTTCGTTATGGCAGTTCTTTAAGTTGAATAACATTCTTCCACAAGCATGAGTTATCTGGGTTATGTAAATGACCCATATGCAAAGTTTTATTAACCAATAATCACCAGAAATCTTGAACTTTTAATGGAACTTTTAATGTAGTTTAACTTTTGTAAACAACTCTTTTTTTCCAGTTTTCCCCAATTTAGAGTTAACAATTAAGTTTTACATTAGCTTTATTAGAAAAATTGTTCTGTTTTCTTTTGTATAACATTTTGTATAATATTTTGTATACAGATATAAGCTGAATTTTAAAACAGATCATTATATAAATCTTCTTCTAATTTTCTACCTTTTTTTTTTCTTTTTGTACATATTTTTGTTTTAATTTGGCGAATTCTGTTTTGCAGTATCTGCGTTTAAAACCATGTCTCTTAAAAACGAAGTATGATACAATTCTTCTTGTTATCTTAATTTTCAGTTTTACAAGAATGTAAATTTGGAAAAATTACAAAAATTTTAGGAAATCACAAGTAATTTGATGTAGAACAGTGGAATCTTAAGACAATGAAATGAAATTACATGGGCCTTTTTATGAGTAAACAATTGATCATGCTGCCTCTCTACTGGCTATTTAAAAACCGGTCTTTCACCGGCTATTTTAAAAAATTCAAATTCAAAATAATGTTTTATAAACAATTCTACTATAATGGTGTGAATGGAAATAAAAAGAAGAAATAATTATTTTCACCTGAAAATAACTGAGGTTGGGAGCCTACATTAGTCACGGGTAGACACTCGCAAGCTAATGTTAAACCTATGGGAGCGTTCTTTTTTGATTTCTCGTTTGAATTTCAATATTTTTAGACGATTTTTTTCTGCACAGGATAGCTGAGGTCAATAGCTAAACGCTTTTGTCTCTTTTTAGGTGCGTTCGTAATTATATAAATACGTAGCACCTATTGTCGTCGCTTGGTCCGTCCATCTGTCTGTCCGTCCGTCCGCATATAACAACGCAAAAACTACCCAACCGAATAGTTTGTAATTTAAGATATATTATATTTTCAAAATTTTGTCGAGACATTTCAATTTTTTTAAAAATCGAATCAAAACTTTAGGAGATATTAATAAAAATATTTATTAAGAAATTTGAATTAAAAAAAAAATCAGTGCTTTCTTGTTAGAGGAGCTTTCGAGGTTGAATCGTCAAGCGACCGAGATATTTATTTTATGACAGAAATTAATCTGCAGACGATATAATTCATTTCACAGAATTAAAAATCATCAAGATCTGAATATTTATATAACTAGCTATAGTACGAACGCACCTCATTTGTCACGTTTGACGTACAATTACCAACTTGTTTTAATTTTGGTAGCATTCTTTTAAAAATGAGGATACATTCACTTTCGGAACCGTTCTAAAATATAAAGTGACCTCATAAAAAAAAAATCTGCAACCAAAATCGGAAAAAGTAAAAAGGACCCGGGTAGAGATCGACGTCAGCTATCATATGAAAAAAGAGTCATTTAACAATATTGAAATTTAAACTAGAAATTGGAAAAGAAAGTTCCATAGATTTAACATTATCTTGCGAGTGTTTTAGAGTGATTAGTGTAGACTTCTAACAACCTTAAACATTAAAATTTGCTTAAAAGCCATCTAAAACTAAATGTAAGCAAGACTGCTGTATTTAATGCCATAAGCACGAAATAGATGGGGGTATTTACAGTAAAGAGATGATTAAGTCGACCAAGAGCAACAACGTCTCGAGATAGCCATATCTTTAGGCGAATAGCTGTGCGTTTGCCTTAGAGTTCCTCTAAGAAAGTAAGGTTAGTTCAAAATAAGGCAGTTTAGTTCAAAATAAGGTAAAATCCTCCAAGTTCCCTGTGAATTACGTATACCTCTGGAGGTGCCAAGTCAGGTGAAGGTCTCGTCACCTGATCAAGATTCTAAATTACGAGACCAACTCGCGTAGCGATGGAATGACATATGGGTGTGCGGTGCAGCGTAAAATTAGTAAATACGCCAGCATCTCACATCCGTCCAGCATGATTTTACGACACTGAGCAGTGCTGAATCGACTCATCCAAACATGAATTAGCAACCGACCAACTAAGGAAAAGCAACTTAGGCAACAAAATGCACTGAAGCCACGTCGGCCTAGAGGCTTATCAAACAGATCTCCGCTATGCGGAGATCAGGCGAATCTTCGCCCCATTGCCAGGCATCAACCCGTTAAACAGCAATAGCCCGGCAGGCAAGAACCTGGTCAGTGGTCCAAAAAAAAGAGGTTAGCTTTACTTGCGCCAGGAAGAATTGTAAGCCTGATGACCGTATCTAAGCATTTAAGCAAGGAATTTGGATTGTCATAGCAACTGGTTTTAAATGTTGTTATAAACATCGAGTCTTAAAATTTTGTTAAACACTGCATATACAGTGAACTCCCGTTAGTGCGGAATTCCAAGGGAGGCCATTTTTGTACGCGCTAACCGAAATACCTATTAAACTATGTAAACATTTGAATGGTGTGAAATACACTGCTTGACAAATGCTAAGAGACAACGAATTTGTGCAAAATTGCGTTTAATTAAGCCGTAGAATCACAGAAAAAAACAACAGTTGAGGACGTTGAAGGGCAAGGTCTCTTGTCTATGTTAAAAGCAGTGCATTCATGTGGTTTCCTTTTTTGAAACGGCAAGTAGTAACATTTGAGAGGGAAATCAGTGTCGGTTTCTGAAAATAGAGGTGTAAATTTCCTTTTTGGACGAAGGTGTTGACTGTTAAATGCTTGTAAGACATAATTTGATTGCGTGTGAACATGGTTGAACAGTTAGATGTCTCAAGATAGGACGAAGTATTGCTAAAGTTATCAAAGCAAGAGACGTGTCGAGTGTAATCTTGTTTTTTTAAAATACCTCTGGATGTGCAAGTACTACGAGAAGGCATTTTGGAGAGGCCGTGTTAGGAACATCACACGTTAAGCGCATCGAAATATCTACCTAGAGGTCAAGAGAAACATAATGGATACTCCAGGTCAGATCACTTCAGACATTGCTAACGCTACTGGTACTTGGTTATCTGCGAGAACTACTTCTCGGTGATTAAATAATGATTGCTTAGACGCACAGAAACTTGTTACACGAATTTGACTATGATCACATCATCATAGGTGAAGTTTACTTTGGTGTAAGGAGTATATTTGCTGGGGTAAGAAACAATGATCCAGAATCATAATCTCTAATGAATCCCGCTACACCATAAACAGTTATTCTGGGCCCCAGCTGGTGTGGAAAGAGGCGGGAATTCATTCTCATCACCAGAATGTCCAGGAAACTGATAACTATAATCAACCAAAGAGTGATTGTGTGAGAGGCTATAAGCAAGGCAACACTAGATACCGGGCTTGCTCATTCACTCTCAAAACGTCACAAATGGTGGCTGACCGCGACCAGCGATTGGTCCAAAGCAACGCGCCCATCGTTTTGTGCCAATCGCTGTATGTCTTTCCTCCTAGTCAGCCACCTTTTGTGACGTCATCATAATGAATGAGCAAGCCCGGTATGTAGTGTAGCCCTGCTATAAGGCATAATGACAAAATTACGCTTCACATACTATTTGAAAAAGGTACAGTGACATCACAGTGATATTCCACAGGCGTTCTTCAGGGTTAAATCCATCTTTTCCGTGCAGTGCAGTTAGTGTAAAATATCTGTTCATGGATAACAATGCCCGCCCACGTAAGACAGCTGAAATGTTCTTCACACTAAGAAGAGACGATATTGAGCGTATGCCATGCTTTGCTTATTCTTAGGACATAAATCTTATAGAGCACGCTTCCCTTACGAAAATAGTTCATAGAGATGTATAGAACTCTATAGAATTCTTTACAAGTTCTATGGCATAGCCATTCTATAGAATACTATTTCTAGAGAATTTTAAAGAGTTCTATAGAATACTTTTTCTATAGGATTCTTAGAAGTTCTATAGATATTTTTTTTTTTATAGAACAGTTTTTCTATAGGGTACTATACATCTTATAGAATTAAATTCTACAGACTAATGATTCTATATATTTTTTTTTAATTAAAAAAAATATTTCTTGGCCTTTTAAATTTTATGTGTGTAGTAATTTATTTATAACTATATATTAAAATAAAAAAATAATATTTAATTTGCAATACATCAGTTTAGTATATAATTGTACTCTAAAGATTTAATATGATTATATATATATATATATAATTTAATTCAGTTCTAATACATTGTGATTAAACTGTTAATGTAATATTATATCAGTCAAACTACTGAATTAAATTATGCTTAATTAATTTGTTTATAATTCATTAATTTGTTGGTTAATTTTATAATCATTTATTAATTTGCTGTTAAATTTATACATCCATTCATCTAATTTAATAAATTTTATTCACTAATAATATTGTAATTTTTATTCACATATTTTAATCTGAAATTTAAATATTTAAACAATTGTTTTAGTTTTAACAAATAATATTTTATTAGAATTTAAATATTTTTACAAGACTATTAAGATTGGGAATGCAAATCACAAAAGAAATAAAGTTGAAATAGTGTAATAAGAGTTCAGAGATTGTCAATGGCTGTGTCATGCTGAAAGTACCCGTTCTTCGTCCAATCATTGAAGTCAAGCAGCATCGAGAGTGCTTAGTATTTGGGAGGATGACCACCTGGGTTCTATACAAAATTCTATACATATTTTTATAGAAGCTGTATATTTTTTCTATAGATATTTTTATAGAAGCTCTATAGACAGTTCTATTGAACTTCTACTGATATTTCTATAGCTTTCGGTTAAACAAGCTTATAGAAAAACGGGCCATAATTCTATAGGATTCAATAATACGTTTTCTATAAATATTTTTTATAGAATTCTATAAGAAATTTTTGTAAGGGTTGGAATGTACTCGGTAGACATATTACTCAAAGACAGAACTTTCCTTGAACCATTCAGGAACTTAAAATCGCCCTGTGAAACGAATGAGACAGAATTCACCAAGCTCTCTTCAACTGTTTAGTGAACAGCAAGCACAAATGATGCAAAATGTGCATCAGTGTCGGAGGAGGTTATTCTCATACTCACCGACTCATATGTGTTAATTTTTGGGCAGAACAAGCCTTTTTTGTAATTGTTGAAAAATGCTGTAAGAAGGATATTTTATGCTTTTGAGCATATTGCTTTGCCATGTGATAATATCTATATAGTTTTGCATAATAAAAATACATAAGAACCTCTATTAAATATGTAGTAAGTTTCGTTTCTTTAAACGATGTCTATCATTAGTTATGACGAAAAATGTCTCTGTTCCTTAGCAATTGTCAAGCAGTGTAAACTCTTACGTTGAATAAATTGAATGCAGTTTTTGACAGAAGTTAAATAGGTTACTGAATTTATACTAAAAGAAACAACTGTTCCTTCAATTTAGTAATTTTAGTAAAAAAGCAAGTTTATAACAATTTGTCAATCTATTTATATTAGTGTTTAATTCAGTTACTTTTCTCCGGGAGGGATTTCTGTGGCTCCGAGGGGGACATTGTGGAGTTCCGGGGGGGGGGGGGACATTTCAATGCTCCAGCGGGGAATGTCCCCCCCGGTCCACCCCCTGAATTCAACACTGATTTATATAATACGCAAGTGAGGTGACGATTCCAGGAATGCAGAACCCATCCACCTAACAGCAATTTCCTATCTAATTTAAACAGTTTTTGTTGTAGAAACTGCCAACAATAAAAAATCCACAGTAAAATTCTTTCCACAACAGTTACTTTTCTATTGAAAGATTTCCACGTGAAAAATGAAAATGAAATAGAAAGTTTCAAGAATGAAAAAAAGATTAATATGACGTCATATTGGAAGAATAACAGATCTGCAAAGAGTTCTCAATAATACAAAGAGCATAAATATGAGTATAAGTACAGACAGAAGATTAATTTGTGGTCAGCAGGTGAATATATAACATCATATAAGTTTGAGGAACGAATTGAATCGTGTTAAAAACCGAATTATGAAAATATTGGCATATTTTAACATTTTGAGGTTCTCTGAATTCGTTTTCGCATCGCATTTTGGAATTAGAGTTTTGCATCGGATCGGGTAACCTAATTTTACCCAAACCCTATCGAATCGGTGGGCTTGACACTAACATTTTTCGTTGAGGATCGGATTAGGGTCGGGTTCACTTTAAAAGTTTTGGATTAGGTTTTGACCTATTCTGGTCTGATTCGGGTTGATTCAATTTTTCAAAAGAAAGCCATGAATATTCTTGAAAAAAAAAACTGTATTTGATTATTAATGAGTGTATATGTGTTCAATTCTATACAAAACAGATAAAATTGATATTAGAGATAAAATTGTAAACTATTTTTCCATAATTGTATTAAAATATGGATTAATTTTCTTTTACGTCGGGTTCGAGTTGGAGTGTATAAATTTAGGGGTTGGTTTTCGGGTTGACGAAATCGATTTTGTAGGAATCGGGTCGGGTACGAACTTTACTTGAGATCAAAATTTGTTTCGTGATGGTGGTACAAATTTTTCTTAGAAATATTTGGGGAAAATGTGGTTGTTTTCTTGACATATTCCTTTTCAATACTTGGGAATTTTTTCATAAAAAAATTCTCACGCCTTGCATTCATAATATTTCAAATTTTAACTGCTTAAAAGGCGTATAGCCAACCTAGTGGAAAAGTATCCAAGCCGAGACTCGAACCCGGGTCATCAGTACAGCGGATTGGCGTTCTACCAACTTACCCACTTGGGACGATACCAAGCCTGCTACTTCTCTCTATCATATGTTGGTGGCTCACGGAAAAATATCCCATCTTGTGTGACTGACGATTGTAGCCTTGCCAACATGTGATACTGAGAAGTATCAGACTGGGTATCGTTCCAAGTGGTTCAGTTGGTAGAACGTCAGTACGCTATACAGATGACCCGGGTTCGAGTCCCGACTTGGGATACTTTTTCATTATGATGGCTATACGCCTTTTAAACAATTAAAATTGGAAATATTATATTCCTTTTCTTTCATTCGAGGAGGTAAACTTTCGAGAACAACCACATGAACTGATAAATGAGCAATTGAAAATTGCTAATTCAAACAAAAATTCTAAGGCGAACCTCGCAAGCACAATTCCGAAGTAAGTGGGATGTCAAAGAGGTTGGCTGCACGATAACTTCAGCTGATCTGATGTTCATTAGTTTCCTTTAATTGACTTTAAAAGTATTTTTTAATTGTTTTGTTCATTCCAAATATTCGTTTCCAAGTTTGCGACAGTTGTCGCTTTTGTTATTTACTTCTACTTCCTGAAGAAAATCTCATTGTAAATGCAGATTATGCTGTCTGGCAGGCCATAACCATTAATAACCATTGCTACCTAATTGGTTACACTAGGCGGGTCGGAAGTTTGACGGCTCACTCATTGCCTCGACTGCTGGAAGTCATCAACGGGTTTTGGAGAAAAATAAAACGAAATAACAACAATATAATTTCAAATCCATTACCGCACATTTTAGAGGTGTTTTAAATGGAAATTAGAAGGTAATGAAAACTTTAGTAGACGTCTATGAATTTATATGCATTTTATATATTTTTACTTTTATATTCCACTTTTTTTCTTGAAGTTTTGTTTATTTGGGCATCTCATTATTTATCACCCTTATCGTCATTATCATCATCATCATCGTCATCATAATGATAGAAGTTATTATTATTTTACTCGGGCTTATTTCCTAAAATAATTGAAGTAGGTAGTTCGATAGTTAATGCTATTAACCAAATATTTTGATTAATTAAAGAGTCTGAGGTTATTTTTTTAATTAAAAAGTATGAGATTATTACTTACCCATCATACGTAGCATTAAATCTTCTAATCGTTTTAAAAATCGAAATTTTTTTTGACGGATTTACACGTTTCAGACACTGAAGATTCCGAAAAACTTATTTTTAGAAAAAAAAAAATTGCCGTTCGTCTGTGTGTGTGTGTGTCTGTAAACGCTCAATCTCCCGAACAAATGGAGATAGAGACTTGAAATTTGGTATGTACTTTGTATGTAATAATGGAAAGAAACTTATTGAATTTCAGTAACCTCGATTATCCATAACTATTTTTTTCGGACTCTCGAAATATTCGTTCTGATAAAAGGTATATAAACATTTTCGAATTTTTTTATTTTAAGAAGTCAGTATAAAAGACAATAAAAAAACATAAATTTTGCATAAAGAATGAAGTCGATCGGATAACTAGTTGTCGAGATATTTGTAATCACATTTTCCACACTCTTTAATTTTTCATGACCCTGTATTTCATTCAAATTTCAATTCAAAGATATATTTTAATTGGAAAAGAGACGCTTAATCCGACGCAGTAAACTGTGAGTTAATATGATTATCATTTTTAGAGTTATAAGGATGTTTCTTTAACACAATTCAGTAATAGAGCATTTAAAGTTTATGTCGTCATCAAGCCAGGATTTTATTCGAATTGCAATGCATTTTATAAATAGTTTATACATGTTTTATTTACATACTTTATATTATGCATATCCATGATGGGTAACTGTTACGGTGGCCCCCAACGACTAGTTTTTTATTTATTTATTAATGTACTAAAGTCTAGCATTCTCCATATACATACCCGAGTACAAGAACATTTCCGAAAGCCCCTACAGATTTTCAAAGGTAACACAAGTTTTTAAGGCTGTGTTCTCAAATTCAAACTGGCTACTATCTGACATATTTTTTATTTCATTTTTGTTCGCAAACGTATCAAATCGGCTGGTTTATTCAGAAATTATAAGATCGAACTAGTTTTTCTGATTTTTAGTAAAGCTAGTAGATTTTTCAGAAAATGCTGTCAAAGTTAGCCTTTTGAACTTTATTTCCGGCACGACAGTGCAGGAAACGGAAAGACTATCGTCTTGAGTTATAATCAGTTATAACTCAAAATGTAATTCATTTATTGGAAATTAAAAAAAAAAAAAAATCTGTTCGATTACAAATTACTTCAATAATCATGTCTGCAAATACAATGTTTTTATGTTTAACAATGAGCCAGGAAATGTATGAGAAGTGTATCAGAAAGTGTGTCAGAAAGTGTCGCATTGTTGAGCAGGAAAAATATTTTTTTAAGAACCGCCTTAAGTCTTGTTGGGGGCCCTTACAAGCATGGGGCTAGCCGTGTGCTTCTGTGTCTCGCCAAAGCCCCTATAACAAAGAAGTACCAAAAATGGTATATGAGAATTATTTCTTTTCATATTATTATTAGGCTTAGGAGTCACACGTGAAGATAAACAAGTTTTATATAGGAACCGAGCGTACTTATGGAGGAACTGTACTTATTGAATTAAAAATCATAGTGTCCCATTCCAAGACAAACCGGGATTTTTGTACAGAACTTTAATACCAATGAAGATATTTTAACGACATTTTACATGGACTAATTTTACTCTGTGTGAAATGTGATGGCAACGCGAAAGTTATTGGAAGTGCTCCGTGATTTTGTCAAGGACGCCGCATGTACTTTCTGCTACATTTTGAATTAGAGAATGTCCAGCTCAGTATTATTTATAGGCCAAAGTTCCATAAGTGGGTATGTTGCCTAGCTTGTCATCAAACAAAAGCGATGTTGGCAATAATGCATAGGGGATTAAAATGTAGTGAAATCATGAGAGCAGTGACCTATTCAGAAATGTTGGCATATTTAAAGAATATTTAGGAAAATATTTAAATTCACCAAATCAATTAATATTACCAAAATAATTTATACATAAATATCTGAAACAATCAAATAAAAGAAAATAACGTTCTTTTCTTGTTTAAAATTTTTTTTTTTTCTCATATGCCACAATAAATTGTGAATTAACATATCATAACGCAAATATATTTCCGAAATACACACTAAAATACGTTGCGAACTCAAAAGAACAGATATTTTATTTTGAAATTTTATTATATAAATAGCAAAATTAACAATAGAGCAAAAAAACTTTCAAAATTATTTTTGACGCTGCTATTATTTCCAGCAAGCCAGTAACAGTTATTTTGTGACATAATTATCTGTTCTTCAATTTGCATTTCAGAAGACAATACGCAAAAAAAACAAGATGAATTGTCTAAAACTTCACTTCTTCCGTTGGTCCATATTAGGCGAATGACGTAAAATGCTTTTCCTGATTTTATTCTTTGCAGGCGAACGAAATGCGTAATGCTCACCGTTGTTTTTAGAAACGATGAAAATCCCAATCAATTCAATTATTTTTGAAGCGATTTGTTTTCGTTAGGAATGAAATTTCGAATGCCGATAACTCCAAATATACAGGGTGATTCATAAAAGATGGGCAGAACTTTAAGGGGTTATAGTACACTTAAAGACAAATAATATTAAATAGGAGACTAAGGGTCCCAGACGTATTCCCAAGGAGATAGGGGGCATTAAAGTTTAGGGTCCGAAATTTCAAATGATTATAAAACATGGAAAAATTGGTCGATTCGTTTGCGGTTTTTGCAAAAAATTTTCTTTATGCCAGTATTTTCTTGAAATAAAATTTTAAAGTTCAATTTCAAAAAATGCCGATAGGGGGCGCTTTAGACTTTGGAGTAACAAACAACTATTTTTTAACGTTATTTTTTGTATTTCTTTAAATGATTTCGAAAGCTTAGACTTAAACTTAAATTTTGATCTAAAAATCTGAGTCCTAACGAGTAGTTAAGTAGCGTAAACTGAAATTTGAAATTTGAAACCCTTTTCCCCCCAGAACAAAAATCAGTTATTCCCGATCTTTGTGTCGTAGATTAGGCTCTAACTACTGCCGCGTTTTGCTAAAATTATTCTTTATGTCAGTATTTTCTTGAAAATAAATTTTAAAGAAAATTTTCAAAAAATTCCGATAGAGGGCGCTTTAGACTTTGGAGTAACGAACAACTATTTTATACCGTTATTTTTTGTGTCTCATTAAATGCTTTCTAAAGCTTAGACTTAAATTTTCAGCCCAAAATCTGAATCGTTAGACGTGGTTAAGTTTCTGGGGAGAGGGGTTTGAAATTTCTACTCCTGAGCACAGTTCAGTTTACCATGTCCACACATTGTGTGCTGTGATACGAGGTAAAAAGACACAAATTAGGATTATGTTACCAAAGCATATTTATTAACATGTAATCACAATAAATGTTCAAAATTGTGACCACCAGAGGTTATGCACGCAGAACAACGGCGACGAATGGAACGGCGAACATTCGCGAAAACATCAGGCTTTTCGAGCACTTCCCCTACAGCGGCGGAAAGTCTGGCGACCAGTTCCTCGGGGGATTCAATGGGTGTCTCATACATAAGAGCCTTCAATCGTCCCCAAAAAAAGAAATCGAGGGGTGAAAGATCTGGCGAGCGAGCAGGCCAAGCAACAGGACCACCTCGACCAATCCATCTGTTCGGAAATGTGATGTCCAGATAGTTGCGGACGTCTCGTACGTAATGGGCTGGCGCTCCATCGTGCTGGAACCACATGACCCGCCGGATGCGTGGAGGAACAACGTTTAACAGGTCTGGCAGCACATGTTGCAGAAATGTGAGGTATGTTTTACCGTTGAGGCGTTCAGGAAGAAGGTACGGTCCGATTAGGTGGTCTCCGAGGATTCCTGCCCAAACATTGATGGAAAAGCGTCTCTGATGAGCATGTGGATACGTAGCATGTGGATTGACATCCGCCCATACATGTGCATTGTGTGTGTTAAATGTACCTTCACGTGTGAAGGTACATTCATCGGTGAAAAGCACAGTTCGTCCAAAATGTGGATTTAGCGCGTTCTGCTGCAGAAACCAGCGGGCGAATTCAATACGATTTGGATAATCCCCTGGAGACAGTTTCTGGACTCGTTGCACATGAAACGGGAGCAAATGTTCATCCTTCAGTACCCTCCAAGTCGTGGACTGTGAGGTATCCACCTGGCTAGCCACTGTTCGTGTACTTGTACTTGGCTGCGCCGCTACTACATCCAGAATGGCTTCTGCAACAACTACTGATTCGTCCTTTTTTGCACGACCTGCATTCGACCGGGAAGCGAGAAATGATCCCGTCTCACACAACTGTCTGTGCAAGCGCTCGAAAGTTTTGCGGTTAGGCAACCGCCTGTTAGGAAATCGCTCTCCGTACATTCGTTGTGCCTCTGCACCATTTCCATCTGCCGCTCCGTAAATTAAATGCATCTCATCCTTTTCCTTATTCGTGAAGGGCACCATCTTCCGATTCATTACTACAGCGACTTACACTTGACTCACCGTTCAGTGGTTTTTATGCCTGAATCGTGTCGAAATTTTGCATACGTGTTCTTCTTCTTCCCCATTTGACATTTGCATACTTTCTGTTTCCTTCTTCACCCGGTGACTAGCGTCAGGAATGGAGCTTTAACGTTTGCATGAGCGACGTTTCCAACTGTGCCAGTGCCTTTATGAGTGAATTCCGACTATGCAGTCCTTGACGAAAGTTGTATTTTTGCCTCGTATCACAGCACAGAATCGTTGGGCATGGTTAAGTAGTGCAAACTGAACTATGTTCAGAAGTTGAAATTTGAACCCCCTCCCCTCGCTACTGAACCACGCTCAGCGATTCAGATTTTGAGCTGAAAATTTAAGTTTAAGTCTAAGCTTTAGAAAGCATTTAATGAGACACAAAAAATAACGGTATAAAATAGTTGTTCGTTACTCCAAAGTCTAAAGCGCCCTCTATCGGAATTTTTTGAAAATTTTCTTTAAAATTTATTTTCAAGAAAATACTGACATAAAGAATAATTTTAGCAAAACGCGGCAGTAGTTAGAGCCTAATCTACGACACAAAGATCGGGAATAACTGATTTTTGTTCTGGGGGGAGAAGGGTTTCAAATTTCAAATTTCAGTTTACGCTACTTAACTACTCGTTAGGACTCAGATTTTTAGATAAAAATTTAAGTTTAAGTCTAAGCTTTCGAAATCATTTAAAGAAATACAAAAAATAACGTTAAAAAATAGTTGTTTGTTACTCCAAAGTCTAAAGCGCCCCCTATCGGCATTTTTTGAAATTGAACTTTAAAATTTTATTTCAAGAAAATACTGGCATAAAGAAAATTTTTTGCAAAAACCGCAAACGAATCGACCAATTTTTCCATGTTTTATAATCATTTGAAATTTCGGACCCTAAACTTTAATGCCCCCTATCTCCTTGGGAATACGTCTGGGACTCTTAGTCTCCTATTTAATATTATTTGTCTTTAAGTGTACTATAACCCCTTAAAGTTCTGCCCATCTTTTATGAATCACCCTGTATACATTTTAGAAGGTAGTTAGTTCATTTCTCTCTCTCTCTCTCTCTCTCTTTTTTATTTATTTATTTATTTTCTTTTAACGATTATTCTAAAAATGTAACTTTTATGCAGTTTATTCAAAAAAGTAATATAAAAAAAAATGGCCGACTGGCTTCCCGGAATAAAGAATATATATGTGAAAACCATTTATTTAATTATATTTTTACTGAAAACTAATACATTTTTTAGATTTAATATTTTTTTATATTGCCTCCTAACAACACCAAAGAGCATTTTTATACGAAATATGTCTATTATATATTCAAATAACATTTTGAAATTTATTAACAGCGGTAATTTCATATTGGCCTCGTGTCAGAAGTTAATAGCCGAAGAAATCGCTAAATATTTCGTTATCTACAGCCGTTTTCTCTATTCTGATAATTTTAGAAGTTTTAAGCGCTTATTTCAATTTACATGTCTGTTAAATTTGTGTTTTATAAAAACTATTTTATTGATTACTTAACGAAGTTTTAATTTCGTTATGGAATATTAGGTGGAAACAAATGCTGAACTATTTATATTGTTTAAAGTTCAAACAGATTAAAAAAAAACTATTTTATTGATTACTTAATGAAGTTTTAATTTCGTTATGGAATATTAGGTGGAAACAAATGCTGAACTATTTATATTGTTTAAAGTTCAAACAGATTAAAAAAAAACTATTTTATTGATTACTTAATGAAGTTTTAATTTCGTTATGGAATATTAGGTGGAAACAAATGCTGAACTATTTATATTGTTTAAAGTTCAAACAGATTAATAAAAACTATTTTATTGATTACTTAATGAAGTTTTAATTTCGTTATGGAATATTAGGTGGAAACAAATGCTGAACTATTTATATTGTTTAAAGTTCAAACAGATTAATAAAAACTATTTTATTGATTACTTAATGAAGTTTTAATTTCGTTATGGAATATTAGGTGGAAACAAATGCTGAACTATTTATATTGTTTAAAGTTCAAACAGATTAATAAAAACTATTTTATTGATTACTTAATGAAGTTTTAATTTCGTTATGGAATATTAGGTGGAAACAAATGCTGAACTATTTATATTGTTTAAAGTTCAAACAGATTAATAAAAACTATTTTATTGATTACTTAATGAAGTTTTAATTTCGTTATGGAATATTAGGTGGAAACAAATGCTGAACTATTTATATTGTTTAAAGTTCAAACAGATTAATAAAAACTATTTTATTGATTACTTAATGAAGTTTTAATTTCGTTATGGAATATTAGGTGGAAACAAATGCTGAACTATTCATATTGTTTAAAGTTCAAACAGATTAATAAAAACTATTTTATTGATTACTTAATGAAGTTTTAATTTCGTTATGGAATATTAGGTGGAAACAAATGCTGAACTATTTATATTGTTTAAAGTTCAAACAGATTAATAAAAGCTATTTTATTGATTACTTAATGAAGTTTTAATTTCGTTATGGAATATTAGGTGGAAACAAATGCTGAACTATTCATATTGTTTAAAGTTCAAACAGATTAATAAAAACTATTTTATTGATTTACTTAATGAAGTTTTAATTTCGTTATGGAATATTAGGTGGAAACAAATGCTGAACTATTTATATTGTTTAAAGTTCAAACAGATTAATATTTTGCAATCGTCTGCAAGTGATATAGATTTTAAAAAATATATACATATGCCCGAAATTTAATTTAGATGCTATAATAAATGAGTAAATTGCGATACAATTTTCAAACAAATTGCATTTGAAAGTAAGTTTTCTTTTCCCTATATAACGATGTAAAAATTAAAAATATGCGATGTTTAGAAATTTTTAAAATTGCAGTAGTAAAAATCGCAATACCGAAATTTCATCGTTAACTGTAGCCCTTCGCAAAATGACGTCAGTGTTACGCGCGGACACGTTCGTCCTTTATAATATAGATAGATGGTCTGAAAAACAAGTCGGGTTATAATAATAAAATTAAATTTTGCGCCAACCCATGATCAATAAAATACGCCAATTGGGTTCGTACTCAGTTATGGAAGAGCGAAAGGTTTGACGCGAATGCTGCCCATTTGTAGCACGTCTCGTGATATATGTCATCTCATCGCATTTCACAGAAAACAAAGTAATTCAGTTTATCATCATTATTGGTATAATTATGAACAAAAATCTCGGTTCGACTTCTTAGATACTTTGGGGGTAAAATCAATTTAATATGAGCTTTTCAACTTTTTTTTTTTTTCCATACAGATTTTATTAAATAACAGTAATATTGTTTAAATACATGTATAATCTCTTTAAAATTTGCACCAGCATAAAAAAAATTCATTTTAAAATCAAAATACAACCTTCCAAAGTTGTATTTGAAGCAAAAAATGTAATCCCTGTTACTGAATAACATTTTTTCAATTTTTTTATACAAATACTGCTTCAAAATGTGTGCAATAGGATCCTTTAATTAAAAATACTGTTTTTTTTTAGACATATTAAAACAGTAATAAAGAATGATTATTATCACAATTTGCAATTTTTTGTTACTGACAAAAAAAAAAAAAAAAAAAAAATTAAGGCAAACTTTACTAATAATACTATATATTTTTTAAGCATAGGGTATATTGTACTGTACTTAAAGAACACAAAGGACTTTTTTATTCGTAAATATTAAATTTGTTTTTGTTTTTAATATTAGCATTTTGAGCAACAGAGGATTTTAACTGTATTATAAAAATGTCAAATTTGGGGGCAACGAACATTTTTTCATTTTTTGGGGGGATCGGTTATGGTTTCGGGTTGGCTTTAAGCAGAATTTTCGGGTTTGGGTCAAGTGCAACCCGCCCGGGCAATACTCTACACAATACATAATGGCAACTTACATTCCGAAATATAGAGCGTCTACTTCACCGTTGTTCGGGTGATGAGGTTTAGTCCCCCCCCCCCACCCCTCCACCTCCCACCCCCCACCCCGCCACACACACACTTTCCCTAATATCTTTACGTTTCACACAAAGTTGCGACTTTTGTTAATATATCTTCCTTATTGTTAAACTTATGAACAGAATTTCGGGTTTAGGTTAGACTATTTTTGACTGAATAATGTGGATTGCGAAACTGATTTACTATACGCTCAAAATAATAATAATAATAATAAATAATAATAATAAATCCGTAAATTGAACAAATAAGCTGATTTTATTTTGTTAAAACACGAAAATTTTCGCCTTGATTTACCCATTTTCCCCCAAAATGCAAGAAATTTCCAACTTTAACGTAAACATTTACCTGAAATCCTTCAGTCTAAAGCTGTATTTTCGTTAAATGACCAGTATTGTTCAGGAAAGTGTGTCCCGTGCGCTGTTAAAAATTTGCAGCAAACTGTCCAGTCATTCGACCGTTTTTATAGACAACTGTTACATAACTCTAATTTTACTGTATTCTGATCATATTATTGCCCATATTATGGTCAGAGAAGAGTTAAATTATGGTTATGTAAGCGTTTTCGATAAAAACGTGTCGAATGACTGGACAGTTCGCTGCAAATTTTTAACAGTGTGGTACTTTTTCGCATTAGAAACTAAATTTTAACGTATGTCCTATTCCCTCAAAAAAAAAAAAAAAAAAAAAAAAAAAAAAACACGAACAATTTGCGAATCTAAGCTCAAAATTTTCTAAAGTCCCCGATTGGTTGGTTGATTTATGACGGCCGATTACCTACTTTTGGGATATAGGTCCTAAGGGAGGAGCACTGTTCGTGGAGGTCTTTCTAAGGGATCCTAACCCGTATTTACTGCAAGGTTAGAAGAAAACCACGGAAAACTCCGAACGGTTAGGTCGATGAGCGCAACAGGGGTTTGAAGTCAGCACCTCCCGTCTACCAGCTTTGAGTCAGAATCACTCAGCCACTGGTTGGGCCCTAAAACCCCCGAGTCAAAAGATGAATTTTTTTTCCAATCACATTTGTGTTCTGGCAACTTGGCTGCCTGTACTTTTTCCGTTTTTTGACGAAATATGTTTGAGCGTGTATACATATTTTGTTTGCTGTAGTGCGCTGTACCACATTTCAAAGATTGTGACAATTTACTACTACATCCTGTAATAATATCTTGCAATGATATCAACTCGTTTCATTACAATTTTAAACAAAATGCTATATTTCTGACAATCAAATATCAATTTCTCATCAAATCGTTAAATCGTATCCCAGCAGAAAAATTATTTACCTGCTGGACAATTTTGCGTGGGTTCCAGAGAATTCCACATGTATCTATGGAGTCATTTATCAATATTTCTTTTGGCGCCGATCTTGTGATTAAAGACTTTTTACCTGGCGGTCATTTCGAAATCCTGATTTCGAGGTAGGTATGTATTTATAAAGGCGGTGGTGGCAAGAAGAGAGTTTTGCTGTTTTTTTTTCCTTTCGCCATTATTGATCGTGGTTGCTTCGGAATGCGATTTTTTTTGTCACCTGGCGTAACTGTAGATGGGTGGCCATTAAAAAACACAACATTAAGGTATGCGATAGTTTTTTAAATGGCTCCTTATTTAGATAGCCTTATTTGTATATTAATTGAAAAATGCCTTCGTAAACTCAAATACCGTCTTAAAAGATATCCATTAATGATATATTTACATCATCAAAATTAATAGGTATGTCAGGGCCTTTAGTAAATTTTATATCTAAGGCGTATTTCAGCTTGCGAAAGTATTTCTGAAATTTTAGATACTTTGAATGCGGTGCTAAAATATTTAACGACAACAACAAAAAAAAAAAACCTAGTATGTTGCAACTGCAGCTATCACAAAACTTTCTTCTGTATCATTATAATACATTAATCTTTGCCGGCGGGTTCAGCTTCAGGTGATTTTAAATTTCTTTTTTTTTTTTTTTTTTTTTTTTTTTTAAACTTTAATAAAGTTACCCGGAGGGACATCAATGCTCTACAGACTTGGCCTCCTCGTCTGAGCAGTCTCTCTTAGGCAGTGAAAATACATTAATCTAAATAGCATACTCACACGGCAACAATTGTGGATATGAAGCATAATGTCCTTCTTTGAATTTAGCATAGAATTACAGTCATCAGTGAATTAACAATACAAAAATTCACGCTCTCTAAATTGCATCAATTGATTGTGGACAAGGTTGGAAATCTTACCCCCAGCAGAAGATACAAGTACCCCCTGTTGGTTGATCAAAGTCAAAATTGAATTAGCATGTCAAGGTCTAACAGAATAGGAAGTTTGATGTATTACTTTTTGTGTTGTAGTTATCGCAGAAATCGTAAAAAACACAGCATAGCAGCACTACCTATTGAGTAATATACACACAAACCTTATCACCATCTATTTATGCCAAGGTTTAACATAATATTAGTTTGAGGAAATTCCGCCCATTAGTTCTTGAGATATAGCTATTTTCAATCAAACAGAGAGACTTAGACATTTTCTAAAAACAGTCAAATCGAGTTCAGGACCTTCTAAAACGTATAAATCCGTCGAAAACCGGAACTCTAAATTTTCTCGAATCTAATACTTTCTTCTGCGCAAAAGAAAGTAAAAAGTCCTGCCGGCCTGTACCGGGAGGAAAAGGTTAGCTTTCATAGTCCATAGTCCACGTTTCTAAAAATTCAACTCACATTTTACTCAAACACCCGAACCTAAATTGCTTGGAAACCGATTATAGAAGATTCAATCCTCGTTTTCGTTAATACTGAATTTGAATGCGCATTTCTGCATGAGAGTTACAGCATAACAAATGTTCCAGAATCCTTGTATCACGTTCTAACACTTAAGAAAAGCATTTTTTTTAATTTATAATTTTTTTTACACGTTTTTGAATTTTATAAAAATTAAATTTTTTTCACTGGCCGTCATTTTGAAACAAGATGGCGGATGAAGTTGGCCAACGACTCGGTCGAGACCTTAGTATGTCCTATACACATGCTTAGTTACATCCATATCGGTTCATAAATAAGAGAGTTACAGCATGACATATGTCAGATATATATATATTTCCAATATTATTTCAAAAATGATATCTAGTGGTAATTTAGTGAGGTGATTTATAATGTTTTTAGGATAATCGATGTAAGTGAATTATATTATATATTCTTAATGGTTTTTTATTTCCAATTTAAATATTTCCAATCTTATTTTTACCAATTGTTATCTGGTAATAATTCAGTATACTTGGTTGATTCTACTGTTCTTAGCATCATGCCAGTAGAATTATGAAATACTGAATTATTTTTAAAACACATGTAGGTACAACCAAGCTGACGAGTACATCTACATGTGTTTTTTCATATCCAATTCTTGTTTGTTCTCTTGTGGTCCAGTTTTCCATTGTATAATGTTCATATTTGATTTATTAATCCATTTGTGTTTACTTAATAGCAACTCCAATCTATAATTTTTTTTCCCCCTTTCTCTCTCTTTCTTTTTTAAATATTATTCAGGTATGAGTAAATTTGGCCAATTACCATTGAAGCACATGGTATGGTAAAATTATGATTGAACATGTTAATTATTAGATATGTGGTATTCTGTTTACACAATATCATTATTTATCTCTTTGTAGATTAAAGTAGAATGATATTAGAACTTGATATGTATTTTGAAATTCATAGATATTATAATTATATATATATATATATATATATATATATATATATATATATAAATCAACATTTGAACGGAGGGTGGTTTTGGGGTCTGGGGGTCATGATCGGTGAAAATATACCAAATTTTTTTAGAATTGCTTTCCTCCGAACGGCTGCAATAAGTAGTTTTTTGTAATGAAAGCTATCTAAAAGTGAAAAAGTATTTAAACACCTTGTTCCAAAACAATAACTTACAACTTTGCTTCATTAGATGAAGATCACCTTAAAGTAAAACACCGGGCTGCTCATAAGCTGTGTTATGCCTTCTATAGGCTGTGTTGAAATGTCCCATATACCTTGGCAGACCAATATTCTGTTTAGGTGCCAAATTTTCTGTTTATTTCAAGTTGAATAAATATATTTTTCAACAGAAAATGTATAAATTAAAACTTATATTTTTTCTATGTCATACTTGTTTTATTTCATTTTTCGTTAAAATTTGCGTTGCGACAAGTTAGGTTGTGGGTTATGCTTCAAAAACTACATAATTGCAAACTTTCTTGCATTGGAAACACTGAAAATTAATTTTAAACCTACATTATTCCTAAACTACTTGCTTAGAAAGACACCCACGGAGGGCACTCCTCCTAGGGCCTATATCCCTCGTGTAGATAATTGGACGTCATAAATCAACCAACCTAAACTACTTGACCAAATGGCTTCACGTTTGGTAGCTGAAAGTAAAATTTACGTAAAACCAGATATTATGTAAAAATTAGGTGTTAATTCATTTTAAAGTTTAGAACAATTTTTATAAGTAGACGATTTCCTAAGTAGTTAGTTGATTGGTTAATTTTATGACTGCCGATTATTTACTCTTGGGATATAGGTTCCTAGAGGAGAGTGCCCTCCGTGGGGATCTTTCTAAGGGATCCTATCCAGTATTTACGGCAAGGTTCGAAGAAAACCACGGAAAACTCCGAACGGTTAGGTCGACGAGCGCGACAGGTGTTTGAACGCAGCACCTCCCGTCTACCAGCTTTGAAGGCAGAATCACTCAGTCACTGGTGAGGCCGATTCCCTAAGTAAAATGTAGTTATAGCACGTTATTACTAATCGATTGGTACCAGTAATTATTTTTTCTACGATGATTTGCGGCAGAGTTAGCAGAGAGGTTGGTTGGTTAATTTATGACGGCCAATTATCTACACAAGGGATATAGGTCCTAGGGGGGGAGTGCCCTCCGTGGGGGTCTTTCTAAGAGATCCTAACCCGTATTTACGGCAAGGTTCGAAGAAAACCACGGAAAACTCCGAACGGTTAAGTCAACGAGCGCGACAGGGGTTTGAACCCAGCACCTCCCGTCTACCAGCTTTGAGTTAGCCGAGAGGAATATATTTTCCCCCAACTACTGTGCATTGGCTTAGCACAGGCGCCGGCAATGGCCGTTTCAAAATCTATTTAACTACGTAATTAATTTTTATTTTTGATTATTTAAGAAAAATGATATAGTTTATTCTCTCTAGAGACTTTATAATAATTAAACAGTAACAGATAAGGGAATTAAGAATTTTCCAGATTGTTTCGTGAGTGAGGTTTGCTTCCTCCTCCCCCCTCCCCCAAAGTATCTGTGGAAGACATTTTTAAATTCTGTTTACCTTTTAACTTTCCCGTGTTTCAAATTTATCTTAAACAGAAAATTCAGGGGGGGAAGGGGGGGGGGGAATCTGTCCGACGAAAGAAAAAAATATTTCAATTCTTCATTTTGAAAAATGCTGGTAAAAACTTATTTTTGAATATTTATTAATTGTTAAATTCTTGTATTGCTTTTTATGTTTATATGTTTTAAAATTATCTTAGACGGGATGTTCTGACGAAAAATTCTTAGTTTAGCTTATTTCATGTTCTGCATGATGAAAACGCGGAGTAGGCTGCGGATTACAGGCATATTTGTTCTAAAATCTTGCCACTCCTTAGATTTTTTTTCTACCGGCGCCCATTTTTGTTAACCCCTTCGCAACGAGCGTCCTTTACAGAATTTTTAATCTGTTACCACCGGTTTTTCAAAAGAGAAATTTTCACCTAATTGAATCGCAGAAATACTATGATTAGATAAGCAAAACCTTACAATAAAAAATAACTGGTGGGAATAATCTAGGATTCTGAGCATCTTATGCGTCACGTATACGTGTAGCTCGTCCCCGACGGGTTAAAAAAACAATTATAAGACATCATGCATCCAGCATAATTTATGAAACACTTTCCAACACTAACAGAATACTATTAAGAAATTTTTTTTTCCATATCTAAATAGATGAGATATCTCGTCCCCAAGGGGTTAATACTTAACTCAAGTTATATTTTACTGTTTTCAAAGGTTTCGAGGCGCCCTCCCCTGCGTACGCCGGTACAATAAGGTTTAATTAAAACTTTCGCAAACTTTTGGCAGTTCAAATTACTTGACCCCTTAAAATATAAAAGCAAATCCACATCAAAACTTCAAGAATCTGATAATACGCATTCGTTGCATAGTTGAAAATCTAGTATTTCCGCATCAAAAAATTATAAAAGAGAGAAAAAACTAATTGCGATTTTGTATAAGCTAAGCAGCTCGACATAAAACAAACGAATAATGAAAGATTTAATTTAAATGGGACGCTAGAAAAACAATATTTACACAAAAAGTCTAATATATAATGAAAAAAAGATATATCTGGTTTTCTTCCTGATATTTAAGATTTATTTGCTTGTAATTATTTTTTCTGTCCAGCATTCATACACTGGCACACTTTATTTTGAAACTGGATTTATATTTGTATTGTTCTGCGTTGACCTACAATAAACATTATATTTCTTTATTTAAAAAAAATAATTGTTAAGATTAGCAACACTTTTAGAATACGGAAATAGTCTTAACGAATTAATTTATTATTATTGTTATTATTATTATTATTATTATTATTATTACTTTGGAATTTAACCCGGGCTTCCCGGATTACAGAATATAGCTGAAGAATACATATTTTTTTTTTTTTTATTGAAAACTCCAATAGATTTTTTATGTTTAATATATATTTTTTAGATTGCGAACTAACAAGACCAAAAAGCATTTTTATATCAGAAATAAAAATATGTAATGCATTCAATAAATTATAAGAGATAATGTATTCAAATAAAGCTTTAAAATTTATTTAAAGTGATACTTTCGCAAGAACAACAATAATTACACAAAAAGGTCTATGATATAATGAAAAAAGATATATCTAGTTTTCTTCCTGATATTTGAGATTTCTTTGCTTGTAATTACTTTTCTGTTCAGAATATATACACTAGCATACTTAATTTTGAAACTGTATTTATATTTGTATTGTTCTGCGTTTGTATTGTTCTGCTAACAATAAACATTATATTTCTTTATTATAAAGAAAAGTAATTATTAGCAACACTTTTGTAATACGGAAATAGTCTTAACGAATTCTTTTATTATTATTATTATTATTATTATTATTATTATTATTATTACCACAAGATCCAACTCGGGATTACCGGATTACAGAACATTGCTGAAAACTATCTTTTCTTTTCTTTTCTTTTAAATTCTATTAGATTTTTCATTTAATATATATTTTTAGATTACCTACTAACAGCACCAAAAATTATTTTTACATGAAAAATATCAGTTATGTAATCAAATAAAGTTTTGAAATTTATTAAAAGCGATATTGTTGTATTAGCCGCATGCCAAATATTAATCGTTACAGATAACATGACACTTTCTGATACATTTTCGAACTCATTTTTAAACGTAAAAGCATAGTACTTGCAGGCATAATTATGGAAGTGATTCGTAATCGAACAGTTGTTTTGTTTTTTGTTAAATTAATTACGTCTAGTGTTCTAAGCGATTGTTGTCTCAGTACGGCACTTATTTTCCTCTGCCGCATCGTCTTCCATTTGGAACTTTCGACTGCTAAGCATCTGTTGTTTATGGAATCATCGATTGCCAGCATTGATATATTCACTATAAATGCAATTCATTTCATATATGTATATACTAGTTGACCTGCCCGACATTGCCCGGGCCCGTGATAATAACATTAAATATACACCTAAATCAGTATTGAATCAATTTATATATTTAAACAAAAATCTTTCTAAAGGAATCAAATGTTAGGAACACTCGAATTTGCATGATTTTACATATTTATACAAAAACCTACCCAAACAAACTAAGGGCCTTCGTTATAGTGATTGCTGATTTAATTTCCGACGTTTAGATATATTGAACTTCCAATTCAAAAAAAGTTCCGCAGAAATCCTACATAATGTAACCCCCTCTCCCCTCCTTCTTTTAAACCCAAAAAAATATGTATATCTGTTGAAAATATAGGTTTTTCTGCACATGCGCAGGATCGAAAATGTTCTAAAGAACAATTGAAACGAGAAATTTATCTTCAAAGACACTGAAAGAGGGTGAGAAAAGTGAGTTTCAGAAAAGAATTTTTGAAAGGGTTAATATTTATAAATATTCAAACTGAAGACGTCGTTATAATTATAAAGGTATTAGTACGTTGGCTGAGTGGGTATTTGTTTTCGTACCACCTTTCGATAGGAAATCAACGCAGATATGGTCTGGTATTTTCATCGTTTTCTTATTTTGATCAGAAGCGCGGATGCAGATTATTAAACATTGTGTAAAAAAGTGAAAATCCCGAAACGCCATTCAGAAAAGATTTTTTTAGAAAGGGTTAATATTAATGTTTTTTATTTCAGCGGATGAGCGCTTCAAAACACACACAGAAAAATGATTTTGAAATGTGTAAACCAAATTTTATGAAAGGGTTAATAAACGGATTTTTTTAACGAATTGCGTCGTTAGAAAGCTTAAAGTACGTAAATGGGGTTTAGTATCTCTCGTTTTTTCGTATTTTGAATAGTTAAGCCAAAGCGGGCTTTGGAAAACGGGAAAAAAGAGCTATTTTCCCCTCTCATTTTTCATCGCTTTGTAATCTTCAGAAAGCCTTGGAATTTGCTACGATCAGCGGCAGAGCGTCATTTTGTAATGTTCATTATAATTTTAAAATATAATTAAAAAGAAATCTAATCCAAAAATCCTAAAACTGGTGTCGAGGAGAATAACTACAGCCATAGACACACCTACCTACCAAATCTTGGAGCTGTACAAACAGCGGTCTCTTCAGCACACTGCAGACAGACACGCAGACAAACTTTAAGGTCCGATTCTTCTTTGAGTATTCAAAAGTAGGGTACTGATGAGCTTTTTTTTAAACCTGTTATTCACCGATCACCGTAACTTTATGTTTAAAAAAAAAAAAAAAAAAAAAAAAAAAAAACATAACTAAGTGCAAATAAGCACTCTTAATATTCATAATTGTTAGTGTGCACTATTTAAATTAGCAAAACGATTTTTAAAATCCATGAAAATTAATTAATTAATTCCCATACCATAATATATACGGCCGAAACAAAACAAAATTGTCGTAACTACACAAATTACCTCTCTGTCATTCTTAATTACAATCCGAAGCTACAGAGATATTTTTGATTAACGATCAGGAATAAAGTTTAGCATAACTCTGCTTCCTACGCTATTTTTTTTTTCCTCTGAGTATCTAGAAAGTATAACCTAATTAGCTCACGAAGAAAGACGTAAGATATTACAATTCAGCCGAGATTAAAGATTAGGTGACTATCACTCTCTCTCTCTGTGATTTATTGGGTGGGAATGGGTGAGAGAACATTGAAAATCATTGTAATGGGTCAAAAGGTTCTAATGTATCGAAATCTCTGTCTGTTTCTCCATGAGATTTCTCTGAAGATATGGGTGTGGACAGAATGATACTATTCTGTTATATGCAAAATGAAAAATGAATCGGAAGTAATACTTTTGCTTCTAGAAAAGTTCAGTCGTCAAAAGTGATAAATATATTGTTCAGTGATTAAAAAAAAAAAAAAAAAAGCGTTTAAACGATTATTAGTGATGTAAGCAAAATGGTGTTATAAATTATGTAGTAATTTGTTTGACCAATATATATATATATTTTTTAACTTGTCGTAGTGGCGGATTTTATTTATGCATCACAGTGACAAAATATACCAAAATATAATTTATCAGTCTGAGCGCTAAATTAATTAATTTGTTTTATAAATATATTTTTTTTGCTATATTTTGATAATTGAGGCGAGATTAAAGATTAGGTGACTATCACACTCTGTGATTTATTGGGTGGGAATGTGTGAGAGAACATTGATTCAAACAAAGTGTCAAAAGGTTCTAACTTGTATTAAAATTTCTGTCTGTTTCTCCATAATTTTTCTCTGAAGATATGGGTGCGGACAAAATGGTAGTGGTCTGTTCTATGAAGAATAAAAAATGAATCTAAAATAATACTTTTGCTTCTAGAAAAGTTCAGTCGTCAAAAGTGATAAATATATTGTTCAGTGATAAAAAAAAAGGCGTTTAAACGATTATTAGTGATGTAAGCAAAATGGTGTTATAAATTATGTAGTAATTTGTTTGACCAATAATTTTTTTTCTTTTAACTTGTCGTAGTGGCGGATTTTATTTATGCATCACAGTGACAAATATACTAAAATATAATTTATTAGTCTGAGCGCTAAATTAATTAATTTGTTTTATAAATATAATTTTTTTGCTATATTTTGATAATTGAGGCGAGATGAAAGATTAGGTGACTATCACTCTCTGTGATTTATTGGCTGGGAATGGGTGAGAGAACATTGATTCAAACAAAGTGTCAAAAGGTTCTAACTTGTATCAAAATTTCTGTCTGTTTCTCCATGATTTTTCTCTGAAGATATGGGTGCGGACAAAATTATAGTGGTCTGTTCTATGAAGAATGAAAAATGAATCTAAAGTAATACTTTTGCTTCTGGAAGAATTCAATCGTTCAAAGTGATAAATGTATTTTTCGATGATACAAAAAGTGTTAAAAGATTATTAGCGATGTAAGAAAAATAATGTTATAAATAATGTATTAAAACGTTTGACCAAAGGAAATAAAATGTAACGAAAATAAGAAAAAAACTTTTGTTGGAGAAAATTTGTGGATTTTATCTATGCAACACAGTGGCAAAATTTATCTTCCAAAATATTTAAATGTCTGAGCTCTAAATTACTTCATTTGTTTTAAAAGATATATTTTCACGATTCAGCCGAAATTAAAGATAATGTGACTATCATGCTCTGTGATTTATTGGTGGGAATAGGTGAGAGAGCATTGAAAATATGTGTGTAATAGTTCATAAGGTTGTAACTTGTATTAAGATTTCTGTCTTCTCCGTGAATTTTCTCTGAAGAGATGGGTGCGGATAGACTGATAGTGTTATGTTCTATGAAAAATGAAAAGTGAATCTAAAGTAATACTTTTGCTTCTAGAAAAATTCAATCGTTCAAAGTGTTAAATGTATTTTTCGGTAATACAAAAAGTGTTAAAAGATTATTAGATATGTAAGCAAAATGACGTTATAAATACTGTAATGCAACGTTTACCAAAAAAATAAAAATCGAAAAACCTTGTCGTATTGGCGGATTTTATGTGTACATCACAGTAGGGATATATATCCTCCAAAATAG
The DNA here is from genome assembly GCA_963931845.1 of Maratus michaelseni. Lineage (NCBI taxonomy): Eukaryota > Metazoa > Arthropoda > Arachnida > Araneae > Salticidae > Maratus > Maratus michaelseni. The sequence continues at coordinate 116,013,300 of OZ007600.1, forward strand.
TTTATCAGTCTGAACGCTAAATTTAAAAGCTATATTTTGACAATTCAGCTGAAATTACAGATTAGTTCACTATCACTATTTGTGATTTATTGGGTGAGAATAGGTGAGAGAACATTGGAAATCTTTGTAATGGGCCAAAAGGTTCTAACTTGTATCAAGGTTTCTACCTGTTTCTCCATGAATTTTCTCTGAAGAGATGGGTGCGGATAGAATGTTGTGTTCTGTTATATGCAAAATGAATAAGCGGTCAAGTGCGAGTATTACTGGCGCTCGAAGGGTTCCGTACATTAAATTTATTAATTACTACCTGTAATAGTACAAAAAGTCGTTGCTAAAAGAATAGTAAGACTTTGTAAAAAAACTATACAACGTAGGTAGGTACAGCTATCTATACTAGCAATGTATAGATGGGTATAATGAACATTAAGAGAGATATGAACCCTAAATAGTAACAAATATCGACATTCTGTATGACTTTTTTAAAAACATTATACGAATCGGTTTATTATGAATAAAAATTGAATGAATAACGCCACATTGCCCTTGGATGTTGGTGAATACATTGTCAATAATTGTTTTTTCCCCTGGTAGTAGATTCTTGAATGAATGGACTTAGTCCAGGAGTTAAAATATTCCGACAGTTCATTTCTAGTTTTGTTTCTGAAGTCGACACTGAAATGACCTGAGATAATTAAATTTTGACATACCTCGACATACCTAGTGATGTCTAAGAGATAGGAATATGGTAGAACGCAATACATTTAAAAAGAAAACCCAACAAAATCTTAATAAGAAAAGTAAATTGTTAAACAAAGTATCAGAATTGTTCAAAGAAAATATATTCGTACACATAAAACCACATGTTTTATTGGAATGAAAAACGATGAATATTTCTCACGCTAAGACAAAAACCTTGTACAATGTTTAAGCTTGGCTGAGTGCCAACCACGCTTCGGAAATAGGTCGCAGAGTTGCTCACAAGAAATCACCTGTCAATAATGTGTCATGTAACAGTAGACAATTTTACAACGATTTAAAAAAAAAAAAAAAAAGAAAAAGAAAAAAAGAACGAAACTTTTTGACAAATTTTTAAACATAAAAACATGATACTTGTGGCATGATTAATGAAGTTATTTGTAATCGAAAAGTTTTTCATTATAAATGAATTACATAGTGAGTAATAAGTGATTGTTGTCTCAAAAGTATTGACTTTTAATGCCTCTTGGAATTATTCTATGAATTATTTTTAAACAATTGCCTTCAATAATGGAATTCATTTGGAATGAAAAACGTTGACTATGATCACTATGATTCGAGTTACTTAAGACAAACACCTTTACCTAAAACAAAGACCTAGTTCGCTTCGAAGGGAGATAGCAAAGTTGCAACATCGCATTGGTCCGCACCGCGTTTTTCTATATATGTTTTTAATTAATATTTCAGATAATTACCGACAATTTTTTGCAAAAATCATTATCAACAATCTTTGAATGATTCCGCATCGATAGGTACCTCAAGCGCCCGTCAACACCCCATCTGAGCGCCTGCAAATTAAAGTTTGTGTGTAACGAAAAAATACGATTTTCTCAAAAACTATGTAAACTAGGATAATCGCTATAGTTTTTCTGCAAGGTTTAAATAAACTCCTACTAGCCTTAATTTTTTCATAATTTTATTTTCAGTAGATTCGAAAATAGCAAATGGAGGAGGGGGAGGGACATATTTTTCCAGTACACTTTCGACAATATCTCTTAAAATATACTACCTAAAATTAAAACAAATATATTTTTGAGTTCGGTATTATGAGATATTTCGAACGATACCACACACACAATATATATATATATATATATATATATATATATATATATATATATATACACTAGGGGGCCTACCCCCTGCGAGCTACGCTCGCCAACCCCCGCTCAGACTTCGAGGCCTCTAAAAACATGACAGCGTGCTTTATTTTAAAAATATTGGTAAATCTGTAATTGGGTTGCCATGCTTTTAACGTTTTAATTGGGCATTTTTTGATTATCATGGCCTCATACACAGCTGTTGCGACAACTGACGACTGTTTTCGGGATTGATAAGTAAAATCAATTACAACTTGAAAACCAGCTTGTATAAAATGGTTAGGTTTAAATTGTGGCTACCTCTCGGACTTTTATAACAACGATCTGTATTCCATTCTTCCTTTGCGTTTAAGGATGAGAAAAAATCCACCTGCTTGTGAATAACATTAAGAACCACGGTATTGAAAAGTACTATGTTATAGACATTTTCAGTAATAGGTTTTAATTTTCTCTCTATTTATTGCACCATCATGCATATTTTCATGTTATTTTAAATATGTAAATTATTTATTTTAATTAATATGTATATACGAATTTTCTAATAATTATTTATCATACAAAATTAATTAAATATTTTGTGCATGCATGCCTGCATTTATTCGGCATCAATTGATGAGATATTTAAACAAATTTGCAATCCGCGATAATTTTACATCATGTTATGTCACTTGAATATTGAACATAAGAAAATCGGGTACTTTTCCAGTATAGGATTCTTTGCTTTTAGGTTTGGCGTAATTCGAGCTTCAAAAAGGGATAGATTCGTTAATATACGTACATTTGCTGCCAAAAGTTATGAAAACAAACCCAATGAACTTTTGCTGCTTTTCTATTATAGGTGTTTTGACGCTTTTTTAAAAAGCTTGGCGGAAAAAATGGAGCAGGATATTTTATTCTCCTTCCGTTCAGTTGGGCAATTAATATTTTATATATTCGTTCTAAATATCCGAATTAGTGATTTTATAAATTCGTTTAATTAAATTTTACAAAAAAATAACAAAATGATATCAATAAATAATAATTACTATTAATTCCTCCTTCCCCCCTTTCTTTTGCGTTTACATAAATGACGTTATTTGGACGAATTTATTCAAAATATTTTCAGTTTATAAATTAAATTAAATTCTGACAGACGATTGAATCCCGACGATAGAAATGTGAGTTTTTTTCAAATTTTCCCGAAAAACATAATTTAATTACAATCTTGTCTTCATTATCGATTGAAATAAAATATAAATTCAATTTCAATTTGAAAATGACGAAAAAAAAGAAATCAATAATCCCTATCGGGATCCTTTTCAATTTTTTTCCCTTTTTTGTCACAAAAAAACTGAGTAATTAGTTGCCATCATTACAGAAATGTCATTAAAATTAGAAAAAAATTAATATCTCGAAAACTAATTCCAATTTCAAAATTCTATTACCAGTTTTGACATCCGCGGATTTTTATGAACAATTGGTATTAATTTCACCATCAAGCGTTTAATATTTTATTAAAAATAGCCCTAGAACATAATCAGTCGTTTAATCAGTCGTTTCATAAAATCGTTTCATAAATTCGTTTCATAAAATCGTTTCACAAATTCGTTTCATTAGGATTTTATATATATAGGGTAGATATATATATATATATATATATATATACATAATTTTTTTTTCAAGTATCTTAATTAAAATCTCGGATAATTACCAACAATTTTTTTCGAAAATCACTATCAACAATCTTTGGGCGATTCTTCGTCGATAGGTACCTTGAGCGTAAAGTAATACTTTAGCTTCTAGAAAAGTTTATTTATCCAAAGTTATATACATGTTGCCCCAAAATGATGGAAACGCGCTTTAATATTTGACAGGTTGGAGATACTTAGGCAATGTAAATTACAAATATGTTCAAAATAAGGTAGGGTTTTAAATTATGTTGAGGAAATAGCAATAAAAACGAGTTTTTCTGTTTTCAGGATAGGAAAGCTTCAAATTGTCATAAATTTCAAAGTATCATAACACGGTGCGTTTTGGTCATAGAAAAATTGAATTTTTAATGTTTTATTTGTCAGATCATGGAGAAAATCCTTTAAAAAACTTATAGGACCCACGGACCATACAAAAATTTAAAAGGGTAATTTTTGAAAATTTATGTCAGGCCTATTTCATTAACATATTTTTATTCCCTACCTTATTTGGAACACTTTTACAATTTACATTGCTTAATGTATCTCCAACAGGTAAAGTAGCAATGCGCGTTTCAATACTTTTGGGGCATCTTGAATACACTTTTTGGTTGTACAAAATTGTTAAAAGGTTAGTACTGTAAGCAAAGTGATGTTGAAAACTACTATATATATAAAACACAAACGCAAATTTCGTTCCGTTCCTTTATAACTCGCCAGTGAAAACGATCCGAGAAATTTTCAGACAGGGATTGGCTTTCATTAAAAACTGAACTACAAAGAGATCTGTTTCTCTGGCCGATCCCTCTCATTTAGTTTGCGAAAATGAAAGGAAATAATTGCCAAATTTTACTAATGAACAAATATTTAGGTAACTAATTAAGATATAGATTGGAAATTGAGGTCGAGAAGGGATGTCATCTGCCGGCTATTTTAGCGTAGCGTCTTCGTTATGTTCTAATTATCAGAAAAATGCAATTCTTTTTTTAATGATCGCGTTAATGTACTCGAAGTACTGTACTCGTTAATGTACTCGTGGTTCTCTTGAACAAATTATTCATTATATTTGCGGGTATGGGGAAGGAGGGAGTTAACGACTTTCTCTGAGATTGTAATTATCTCGGGCCCGGGCAACGCCGGGCGGGTTAGCTAGTGACCAAATAAAAGAGTTAGTCTTTAACAGCTAAAATTTTGACTGCACATTAGAAAATATAATAGCTCAATGGCGTCATTTTGGAATCATTTTGGTCGTCATTTTGGTCATTTTCATATGGAAGGATATTCCAGATAAATATACAGATTGCTTTCAAATACAAGGTCAAATTAAACGATATATTTCATTTGATTCAAGTTTCATTTGTAGAATCCGACCAGCGCAGTGGGCGTAGCTTTCTAGTTAGTGTATTAAAACACTTGGCCGAAGATAATAAAATATAAATATAATATTTTTAGTGATTAATTAAGTAAGATCAATTAGATATTTGAACATCAGCTATGTATAAAATGGTTAAATGAAAAATGGCGAAAATAATTTTTTTTTAATATTTAAATGAATAAAATATTAAATATTAAATGACTGAAATAGGAAACAAATTCTATTTGAGACGAAATTGATAAATTTTAAAGTATTATATAAATATTATTTTTTAAACATTATTATTAAAAGTGAATGAACTTAGGATTAAGCTTGAATGTAGGATATTGCTTCTTGAAAACACTTACTGATAAAATTCCAACTAAAGCGTAAATGCCTTTAAGATTTAACACCGTTTTCACACATCTAATTATTTATCTCATCTTTATCTTTCAGTACAGTTATTGTACCTATACTTTGACAACTTTTAATATGTTGAGTAAAATAACCGGATTTTGCAATAGTACATTTTGCACTGATAATTCAGCGGGGGGAAAAAAAAACACACGAATATATCAATTTAGAAATTAGTACATAATTTATGCCCAGGTTTTATTTTTTGTTTTTTCTTTTATTTGCTCTTATATCTTTTTTTTTTTAAATAATGTAGAATGTATTTCTCACACCATCATTGAAGATTTATTAGGATAATAATAAAAATATTTTTCTTTTATTATTAATTAAAGAGCATGTTTTATGCTAATACTAACCTAGAATGCATTTATGAAGACTGAATGTCATTCATAAATGAATCATTACACTGGATTGCATCAAAGTTCTTTTTATAAAAATGTTCCAACTTATCTTGAGTCTGGTGTTCAAGTAATTCCACGTGTCTTAACATTCAGAGAATTGAGGAGGTCGGGGCAAGAGAGTGCCAAGCCACATTTTTGAACTTCTGAGATATTTCAATTTGAAAATTTGATCCAATACTCCAATCAAGATATGTAACATAAAGTTTTTTCGCCAATGTCTTAGTAACATTTTAGGTATTCTGAGCAACGACATGACATTACTTTAATGATATTACAATTACGTTCTTTCTAAATTAGCTATCTTCCTTGGGGGCATAAACATTTGGGGCAAAAACGAAACATGGGACATATGCTGCCACCAAGTGACATTAGAAACAAATTATATAGGATATTATAATTTACAATATTAATTAACAAATTACATTGTTAAATTTATTTCACCAAAAATGGGGTTTGGCACTTTCTTGCCCCGACCCCCTCAATTTATCAAGAAAATAAGAAAAATACATTTAAGGTGTTGATTTACATTATTTAGACTTTTATTTCAAACATGTATTTCATTTTATAAACAGATGTTTTTGCCCCAAAACATTTGTTTGAGGGAGAAGAGTAAAGATTTATTTTTATTGTACAACTATCGAATTGTTTTTCAAATGTAGCCAACATTTAATATTTCTATCACACCCGGAAATTTCTTTAAAATGAAATGTATAATAAAAATGCCTAGACACAATGATTTATAATAATTTTAATTTTCTAGGAAAAAATTATATTCATGTGATAAGTACATTTCATTAAGTATATTTCATGTGAAATATTTTAAAATAAAAATAGATCTTACACATTGATTGGATAAAAACATACGGATAATATCGTAAGTTTTATTTTTAATATAATAAGCAAAACATAACTATTAAGGCTCCACCAAGATTTGAATTCGGATCACTTGATTCAAAGTCCAGAGCACTAACCGTTACACCATGGAACCCGCAAACAAACATGAAATACGAGGCTTATATGTTATTTCCAGAAACAAATATAATTGTATTTCAAAATAAGCATGTTCCTTTTTTTTGTCCGTTTTCTTTCGTTATATAGCATTTATAAATATTTTAACTATAAACTTGTGCTCCCTATTAAACGTTTATACGAGTATAATACGTGTTATACGGGGTGCAGATTTTGTATACGTATGATACGACAAAGGCAGTTATACGTATTATACGAAACAGCATATACGGTACATCGTATATACGGAACTTACACCAACGGTTAAATGTATAAACGTTTAAACGGTTTTCGTTCACTGCTTAAAAAAATATGCCTTTCTCCTGCTGGTCTGCGGATCAGAGACTTTGAGAAACACCCGCTGTTTACTGTGCAGTCGGTACTTGCAAAAAAAAAAAAAAAAAAAAAAAAAAATCGGAATATTTTTCCCCAGTTTAACTCCTGGATTCCATTGGCATTAAAAGTAAATACAATACTTGAAATATACGTATACTTGAATTATACGTTTCACCGATATACGCATCCGAATACGTTTAAACGTATAGTAAGGTATACGTATTTCTAAAATTCGCATTATACGTATGTACGTATATTGGTTAAACGTATAACTGAAATACGTATCGCATCGGAAGCACTACTATAAACTCTTTTGTAGAATTTTTTTCTATTTATACTATCAAAAAACAAATTAAGGTTCTACCGAGAATTGAACTCGGATCGCTGGATCCAGAGTCCAGGGTGGTGACCATTACACCATTGAACCCGAAAACGAACATGAAATACGAGGCTGTTATTTCAAGAAACAAATACAGGGTGATCAGAAAATGAGTATACATTTGAAAAATTAATAATTCCCGGAATAATGTAGGTAGAGAGGTAAAAATTGACACACATGCTTGGAATGACATGGGGTTTTACAAAAAAGTTCATAAAATGGCCGACAGATGGCGCTTCGTGTGATAATAAAAGCAATAATTAGCATAACAAATTATGACAAAGCAAAGACGATATTCTTCAGAACGAATGCTCAACATGTCCACCGTCATCCCGCAACAATAGCTGTAGCCGAGGGACAATGCTGTGCACAGCACTGTGCAGCATATCTGTAGTTATGGTGAGAAATTGGCGTTGGATGTTGTCTTTTAGCATGCCTATTGATGTCGGTCGATCGCGGCAGATTCCCCATTTTGATAGTAGAGCTTCACTAACATTGCCTTTTCTGGTAACGTCAACATGCTGCGATTGCTGGTGCATCTGATTCTCTCTCTCATTACAGCTCCTTTTATACACGATTCTCAGGCAGAGTCACTGACGTTTTGCTGTTCAGTGCCATCTGTCGGCCTTTTTTTTAACCTTTTTTTTTGTGTGGTTACAATAAAACCCCATGTCATTTCAAACATGTGTGTCAATTTTTACCGCTGTACCTACATTATTCCGTGAATTATTAATTTTTCAAATGTATACTCATTTTCTAATCACCCTGTATAATTATATTTCAAAATTAGTATGTTCTTTTTTTTTTGTCCATTTTCCTTTCGTTATATAGCATTTATAAATATTTTAACTATAAACGCTTTTGGAGAATTTTTTTTTTCGATTTACACTATCAAAAAACTTCAATAAACACTAATTGAGGTTCTAACGAGATTTGAACTCGGATCGCTGAATTTAGAGTCCAGAGTGATAACCATTACACCATAAAACCACGGGCTTCGATTAAATTAAGTTATCTTCCATATATCGTTCTTGTAAAGTAGATTTTATTAGAAAGATTTATTTTTATTGTACAACTATACACATTTTTTTCAAATGTAGCCAACAATTAATATTTCTATTAAACTCGGATATGTCTTTAAAATGAAATGTATAATAAAAATGCCTAGACACAATCATTTATAATAATTTTAATTATATAATATATATTTCATATGAAAAATTTGTAAATAAAAATAGTTCTTACACATTGATTGGATAAAAACTCTCGGATAATATTGTAATTTTAATTTTTAATATAATAAGCAAAACATAACTTTTTCCAACGATGATAAAAAACGGAAAAAAGGTTCGATCAAACCCGGATGCCTTGGTATAGCACACCAAGAGCTTTACCATTTAAGCATTCATCCTAGTTGCTTACATGGTAAAGCACTTGGTGCGCTATACCAAGGTATCCGAGTTCGATCCCCGGTCTGGACATTTTTTCACGACTCGTTGGTTGTAGGCTGTGTAGAAAAGTGATTATTCACATTCTTTGTATTCATTAATTTTTTAGCATAATTTCAGCTCGGCTGAAAATTGAATGAGATATATAAACATTAAAACTTTATTGGTTTTTTTAGAATTTAAAAAATATTTCTTATTTTTATAACAGATAAATAAATAACTGCAGTAAGAAGTAATAGTCTGAATTAATTACATGCCTTCTAATCGAAGCTGAAACTTCGTGGATTTTCGTCACTTCAAATCATTCTGTTCCCTCTAAATCGAATTTTAAACTGTAAATTATTTATAAAAATAAATCAAACGACATTCATATTTACATATTCTATTAAAAAAAAAAACGACCCTATATGAAGTATAAAAATATAAAGGATCAGGGTCCAAGCCGTGTTTTTGGCCCATAAAATAAGACTAAAATTCGATTTTGTTATACTGGCTTAATTATTTCACTTTTTAATATTAGATGGTTTATCCTGTACGATTTCAACAATATTTTTTGCATTTTGTTCGGATTTATATAACTTACACAAGCTCAAAGTTTGTATTATTCGTAGCTTTCGATGAAAAATACGCATTTTCTCCTAATTTTACCTCAATGTTTAATATATTTTTTAATATTTTACTATGAGCGCAGCTTTGCAACACTTTTATATTTTATATATATTGTACATTTTGATGTATTTTATAATATATGTAAAGAAGAAAGTGTGGCCTGATTGCGCTCATATAAATAATTGAGGTAAAATTAGAAGAAATTGCGTATTTTTCATCAAAAACTATACGAATAATACGAACATTGAGCTTGTGTAAAGTCCTATATAAATCCGAACAAACTGCAAAAACTATTATTGAAATCGTAAAGGAAGAACCTTCTAATATTAAAAAGTGAAATAATTAAGTCAGTATAACAAAACCAATTTTTGTCTTATTTCATGGGCCAAAAACACGGCTTATGGACCCTCATCCTTTCGATATTAGGTCAGATGGAGGAAGCTCCAGCTGATTTAAATTTCGAACGGATTCTAACCAGAGTGAAAACCGGGGAGACTGATTAAACAGTTTTATGTCCAGCAAAGAGAAGGTCATTGCGTTTGTAGAATAAAGTTGAAACAACTGATAAAGCTGAATAAACTGTACATCAGATTTACTTTTAATTACCTAGTCAGGTGTTTAAAGAAGATTGAATGGTTGCGGGTTTTGTTCAGAAAGAAAAGCTGAAAATAAAGGGATGTTTGCAGGTAGAATATTAACCTATTTTATGAAATCAATTATCTGGAAATAAGCACATTATACTTTCCTTGTTAAGGCGACAATAGACTTTGAAAATTTTTTATTTAACTTTTTAATGGATTCGCGTGAACTTTCTCAGATTTGTTAATAACAGGCTAAAATACTTATGCACAAAATTTGAAATTAAAGTATTAAAACTATTTTTAGTTATTGCATTTTAAATATTTTAATACGACATAAAATTTACATATTTCAAAATGTCCCATTCGTATTTCTTTTGCATAAAATATGACAATATTTGCTTTTATGAGATACTTTTCATATAATTACGATGAAAGTTGGCATGAATTGTAAAAGTTCACAGAACGTACAAGAAAAAAAGAATACTTTTATAATTATGCTTTGTTGTTTCTAAAAATGTAGCTATATATTTCCATATGCACATAAATTTCAATACTAAAATACCCCTGAAATGCAACCTTTTGTGCTTACCGTAAAATCCCGTTAATCCGCCCTCTCAAACGCTTACGGAAAATCGTAAAATAATCAGAGGGGGCGCTTACACGGTATTAAAATTGTAGTATATGATATCTATGGGTAGTGGTGGTGGGGGGATGCTAATGGACGATCGTTGCCAAAACATGCATTATTTTAATAAAGCGAGAAAAGAAAAACATTTTGGAAAAAAAAAGGATAGCACACAATACGCTGCCAATTCGACTTTGGCGCCATCTATTGATCAATCAATTGATAAAATTTTTGTGATTTGTTTTCATAATAGCGTTAAATACGACTATAAATTCTTTGATAAAATAAATAGATTGTTTTTAATCAAAACATTTCACTCACAACATCAAATACAAATTTTTTAACTTATTTCATGAGAAAGTTTCACTATCGATATTTTTATTCCCTTCATATCGCCATGGGGATAAATTTACAGCAAAACTAATGTTTGATTATATTGCTTTTTCAGATTAGCAACAGTTGAAGTTGTGTATGTTACTTTTGTGTTTGTATAAGTTTGCGATATATCAAGGAATCGCCACGCCTTTCTGATCCGTTGGAAAAAGAAAAAAAAGTTCGTTAGATAAAATTTTTGGTATTGATCATGACGAGCGCGACAAAATTTTTTTGGGGGGAGGGCGCTTTCTCAGGATTTTTTGAATTTTCCAATTTTTTTACAAAGTGGGAGGGGGCGCTTAAACGGGATGGGCGGATCAACGAGATTTTACGGAATATTTATTTAATATTGTAGAGAGGATATACGAGGGTGGGCTGATAAGTTCTCGGCCTGACACAGAGATGAAACAAATATGGCCAAATGACAATTATGTTTGTAAAGTATGATCCTTTACATGACATGCTGCCGAGTTTCAGACACGTGAGTTTATTAGTTATTGTTTGGCGATAAAGTGAAGTAAACAGGTTTTGACATTTTCTGAAACTGGGAAAAATTGAAGTTCGAGCAATCATAAAATACTTTGTTAAAAAAAGGTTTAACACCCACGGACATACAAAAAAAGTTACATTCCACCTTAAAGGATTCTTGTCCTTCCTATTCGACGATAAAAAAGTGAGCTGCTGAATTTAAACATGGTAGGAAATCAATTCACGATGATGAACGTTCAGGACATTCAAAAACCACTGCGACCGACGAAATCGTCTCAAAAATTCACAATGCCGTATTGAATGATCGCCTATTGAGATACGCGAACATGCTGACATTACAAACATCTCGATAGACCATGTACACTACATTTTATACGATGTTTTGGGTATGAAAAAGCTTCCGCTCGATGCGTGCCGCGTTTGTTGAACGTCGACCAAAAACGCCAAAGAATGAACATTTCTCAAGTCTTCTGAAATGTATTGTGTTGCAAGTTGAAAAATAAAATAAAATATTGTCAAAAATCTTGTATTTTCTTTGTCGGGCCGAGAACTTTTCGAACCACCCTCGTACAGGGCTGCACTAAAGAAGTCACACACAAGAGTGTCTTAAATGTATTAAGTTGTAAAGGGACTACATTGAAAAATAATATGAAATTTTGTTAAAAATCTTCTGCTTTCACTGTCAGGCCGAGAACTTATCAGCCCACCCTCGTATAGTACAAATTTCAGAAGAATATGATTATTAGGAATTCGTATGGAATGTTTACAAATTTAGAAATGTGCCCAATTTTTATTTTTGACAAAACAGCATTTTAAGCATAAACAACTGTTTAAATATATAGTTTATTTACAAATATAAAAGCTTATATCTCTGCAAAGAAGCGTCAGAATTGAAAAATACTTTTTGAATCTGATAAATCTGAGCATTTAGTTTCATAACTCACTAAAAAAATCGATTTTTTTGCTCAATTTCTTGATTTTGAAAGTCCATTGTCCCTTCAAATACATAGTTTAATTACACAGTTGCTTATTGTTTTGAATCGCAGAAAAATATAGTGTCGTTCATGATAAAAGCACACCGATCATGGAAAGGAGCAATTGTTGTATCAATTATTGTGTTGTGGAAGGATTGCAGAAAATTATCATTAGTTACTTTTCTTTGTAGGAAAAATGTTTGTTATATCTATTGTATATATTGAATTATGTAATTTAATTTCTGCTGAACGGATTACAAGTTACTTGCACTAATAGTTAGATAAATTTACAAGGAAGATTTTCGTATATATTATATCTTTGCCATGTGATGTTCCGATAAAGAGCTATGGTGATATTTGTGAGGCAAATCATAGAAAAAATATATAACTGACATATCAACAGCTGATAATGATAGGCATATTAACGCATAAAAACTGGTTTTAAAATCACGAAATTTAGAGGAAAAATAACTTGAGTAACGCAAGTACCTAAAAAAGAATAGTTTGCAGAATATCCATATATTTAAAGCTGTTTGGTAATTCTGTCAAATCTATTCCATCGAAATTCGATCGAATACGCATGCGTCAAAAAATCACCGGCCAATGAGGTGAGGGTCTATGACTGTCTCTACAAACGTGTTTGGGATCGTATCATCTGTTGTTTTTTTCTGTTGTCACGTTGCGTTAAACCTAGGAAGATATTTATCTAGAACTCACTGTGGAGTGTTTAGAAGGTATTTATTTTATTTATTTATTTTATTTATTGTAATTTGTATGAATACTTAGATGTCCATTTCGGATTTACTGTTTAAAAATGAATTTAGGCTCATAAGTTGGCGAAATCCCGATGGAAATTTTTTTTTTTAGATCTCTATCATTTTGTTTATATAGTACAGAAAATAATTATTCAAACGTGTAGAACACGTAATACAAAATTGGACCACTTATGGTCTGTTTATTATCGGGAATGAATCTTATGGTGTTCCGATTGATAATGAATTCGATTATGTAAATATAATGTCAAAAGACAGTACGCACGGTAGTAATATTTTTATTATTATGTGTTCGAAAAAAGCGAATCTGAGCGCCTGAATATAAATTATAAAATATTATTTCTATATTTAGCAACTAAATATTTAATAAATATGCAGGAATGTGACTAGCTTTATGTGAATGTATAATATATGTAAGTCTGAACTTTAGCATTATTTTTTAACAGAAATATATTATCTCTATTCGATTTAAAAGTTTTGTCATTACATAAGTGTGCTATTTAATTTGTAAAGAGTATGTATGCATTATATTGTTTGTATGTATACAAATGTTTAGAATGTTTTGATTTGTAAACTCTTAATATTTGAATAATGTTTACATTATATTTGTTTGTATGTATACAAACAATATATGTATACAAAGAAGTATATATACAAACAATATTAATATTTACATTGTATTGTTTGTATGTATACAAATCTTGAATGTTTTAATTTATTACATTCATTTTTTACCAGTTTGCATGTCCGTTCATGGGCGATTCATATGAAACTCATAATTTGTCACAAATTGGTGATTTTATTGATTTAGTGCTTTGCCCAAGAATGTGGAAAACAAAACTATTTTTGACATCGGGTGAAATGATCCATATATTTAAAGCTGTTTGGTAATTCTGTCAAATCTATTCCATCGAAATTCGATCGAATACGCATGCGTCAAAAAATCACCGGCCAATGAGGTGAGGGTCTATGACTGTCTCTACAAACGTGTTTGGGATCGTATCATCTGTTGTTTTTTTCTGTTGTCACGTTGCGTTAAACCTAGGAAGATATTTATCTAGAACTCACTGTGGAGTGTTTAGAAGGTATTTATTTTATTTATTTATTTTATTTATTGTAATTTGTATGAATACTTAGATGTCCATTTCGGATTTACTGTTTAAAAATGAATTTAGGCTCATAAGTTGGCGAAATCCCGATGGAAATTTTTTTTTTTAGATCTCTATCATTTTGTTTATATAGTACAGAAAATAATTATTCAAACGTGTAGAACACGTAATACAAAATTGGACCACTTATGGTCTGTTTATTATCGGGAATGAATCTTATGGTGTTCCGATTGATAATGAATTCGATTATGTAAATATAATGTCAAAAGACAGTACGCACGGTAGTAATATTTTTATTATTATGTGTTCGAAAAAAGCGAATCTGAGCGCCTGAATATAAATTATAAAATATTATTTCTATATTTAGCAACTAAATATTTAATAAATATGCAGGAATGTGACTAGCTTTATGTGAATGTATAATATATGTAAGTCTGAACTTTAGCATTATTTTTTAACAGAAATATATTATCTCTATTCGATTTAAAAGTTTTGTCATTACATAAGTGTGCTATTTAATTTGTAAAGAGTATGTATGCATTATATTGTTTGTATGTATACAAATGTTTAGAATGTTTTGATTTGTAAACTCTTAATATTTGAATAATGTTTACATTATATTTGTTTGTATGTATACAAACAATATATGTATACAAAGAAGTATATATACAAACAATATTAATATTTACATTGTATTGTTTGTATGTATACAAATCTTGAATGTTTTAATTTATTACATTCATTTTTTACCAGTTTGCATGTCCGTTCATGGGCGATTCATATGAAACTCATAATTTGTCACAAATTGGTGATTTTATTGATTTAGTGCTTTGCCCAAGAATGTGGAAAACAAAACTATTTTTGACATCGGGTGAAATGAATGAGGTTATTTCGGTTTTTATTTTGTATATAAAAAATGTTATATGTAAAAAAATCCTGGCCATTAATCACATTGTTTTTTGTATATTTAAAGACGATTACTTATTCTTTGTAATTATTTTTTTGCTGGGGGTTTTTGAGCAAAATAATATTACTTCATAGCTAGAACCAGTTCCGCTAATCATTAATATTTTCTTAATCCTTTGACCGCTGAGCAAATGGGCAAATTTGTAATGTTTTTTCTGTTATTTTTTTTAAATGTCAAAAAAAGATAAATTTTCAAAATTGGTATAAAAAACTTAGGTACTTCTCTATTATCCCATCGTCCACTTTTCATAACAAAATACTATTGCCAAAATGTATGATTAAATGCCAAAAATGCAATCCCATTTACTTGATGTCGGAAGCATTATACGTGTTTGTTATGTCGTCAAGTGGTTTTTAATTCAACATTTGCGCGTATTAATGACAACGTTCTCCCGTTTATTTGGCGTTACAGTTTGGCGATAGTTTTTTGTTATGAAAAGTGGTCGATGAGATAATAGAGAAGTACCAAAACTTAATTACGTATATGAGTAGATTCCTTGACTATATTAATCATTACTCAATATTTTAAAACTGCATCATATTTGTAGAATTATATTAATTTAAACAATGCTTCTATTGAAGTGTGAAGAAGCACATACTTCTATGAAGAACCATATATTTACATAATCGTTTTCATTAGCAATCGGAACACCATAAGATTCATCCCCGATAATAAACGGACTATAAGTGGTCCAATTTTGTATTACGTGTTCTACGATATTTTACGTACGTTTGAATAATTATTTTCTGTACTATATACACAAAATGATAGAGATCTAAAAACACAATTTCCATCGGGATTGATTTTGCGAATGTTAAATGAGCCTAAATTCATTTTTAAACAGTAAATCCGAAATGGACACCTAAGTATTCATACAAATTATAATAAATAAAATAAATACCTTCTAAACACTCCACAGTGAGTTCTATATAAATACCTTCCTAGGTTTAATGCAATGTGCAAGAAAAAAAAAAACAGGAGATGATCCCAAACACGTTAATAGAGACAGTAATAGACTCTCACCTCATTGGCCGGCGATTTTTTTGACGCATGCGTATTGGGTCGAATATTGTTGAAAAATGATTTTGAAGAAAAAATCGGGAAATTCACAAAATGGTTTCGGGAAAAACTTCACCAAATGGTTTAAAAATTCTTTGAGTGACAGCGGGAAAAAAATTTCGTTTTACATTCAATCATCGCAATTGGCGAGTGTGACTATTAAGTTTAGCCAGTACTGGCAATAACATCAATTACCAATTTTCAGTATTACTCGCCGATTGGTGAGTGTTAATTTTGTCATATATCACAAACTGTATTTACATATACTACTAGATATAATGATTATGAACCATGATTTTTCTATTATTGGGCGAGATTCATGTTTTTTCAGCAATTCTTTGACGAAATTCATGTTTTTTCAGCGATCCTTTGAAGAATTTCGCATTTTTCTCATGATCCTTAACGAAATTCGCATTTTCCAGTGATTCTTTGATAAAATACATTTTATTCCGCAATTTTTAGACGAAATTTAGTAAAAAAGCATGACCTTTTGGTGAACTTTCCTTTTTTGCGATTCTTTGACAAATTTGCTTATCTTTCACGATCCTTTTGCATAATTAATGTTTTTTCTGATGTCTTTTAACGAAAGTCATGTTTCCCCATGATCCTTTGATGAATTTAGTGTTTTTTCCTCAATCATTTGACGAAATCTGTGATTCCCCCCCCCCCCCCGCGAAGATTGGTTAGATGTTTTTAGTCTGCAGGTGCCCTAAAAAGTCTGTGACGCCCGTTGCTGCATTGCACACATTCTTTCTTCCATGGTGCATCGAACGAAGAAAATTCATCCTAAAGAATCATTGTTTCATTCTTGACATTTCTGGAAAGAAACAACGTTCAACTCATTGGCTGAATTGTAAAGGGCGAAATGTGTCAAACATTAGCGGAAAGAAAGTGTGCAATTTGTTCGTTCATGGATAAAATCATGAAATTCATTAATCAATAGTTGATAAATTCGTCAATCGATAGCGGAAAAATCGCAAAATTCATTAATCGACAGTGGAAAAATCGCAAAATTCATCAACTGGTTTCGGGGGAAAAAGTTTTCGAATATCGTCAAATGGCTTCGAGAAAAAAAATCACAATCCGTCAATTTCGGAGAAAAAATCGTGAAATTCGCCAAATGGTTTCGAAATTTGTCGAGCGACAGCGGAGAAAAAAATCTTTTTCCATTCAATCATCGCAATTGGTGAGTGTGACTATTATGTTTGACCAGTGGTGGCAATAAAGTCCATTGCCAAATTTTCAGGATTACTCGTTGTTTGGCAAGTGCTAATTTTGTCCTATACTTCAAAACCCTTTTGATCATATCATCAGTGTGCAGGACAATTTTTTTTACGTGAACCATTTGATGAATTTTGTGATTTTTCCATTATCGATTGACCGATTTTACTGCTATCGATTGTTGAATTTTATAATTTATCAACTATTGATTAGCGAATTTCATGATTTTTTCCATGAACGTTTGACGAATTACGCAAAAAAATTAAGAATATCGTTAAATTGTCTTGGGTAAAAAAAAATTTAATATTGTCAAATGCCTTCGAGAAAAAGTTGCAAGTTGGAACGCCTGTGACCTCTTTTTCATGTTATGCATCTCGGGTCTATCCCCCCAAGTGGGACACTTTTCTAAATTTTGCAGACACCTCTCATGTGATATATCGCTGGAAAATTCTTTGACCGCTTATTCATGTTATGCATCTCCGGGGTCCATCCCGCCACCCCCCCTCCCCCCCCAAAGGGTACTTTATAAATTTTGCACACAACCCTCATGTTATATATCATTGGAAAGGTCTGTGACTGCTTAATCATATTATGCATCTCGGGTCTATCCCCCCCCCCCCAAGTGGGACACTTTTCTAAATTTTGCAGACACCTCTCATGTGGTATATCGCTGGAAAAGTCTTTGACCGCTTATTCATGTTATGCATCTCCAGGGTCCATCCAGCCCCCCCCCCCCCCCCCTAAGGAAGGCACTTTTATAAATTTTGTTGACACATCTCATGTGATATATCGCTGGAAAAGTCTTTGACCACTTATTCATGTTATGCATCTCCGGGGTCCATCCCGCCACCCCCCTCCCCCCCCCAAAGGGTACTTTATAAATTTTGCACACAACCCTCATGTTATATATCATTGGAAAGGTCTGTGACTGCTTAATCATATTATGCATCTCGGGTCTATCCCCCCCCCCCCCCCCAAGTGGGACACTTTTCTAAATTTTGCAGACACCTCTCATGTGATATATCGCTGGAAAAGTCTTTGACCGCTTATTCATGTTATGCATCTCCGGGGTCCATCCCGCCACCCCCCCCCCCCCTAAGGAAGGAACTTTTATAAATTTTGTTGACACCCCTCATGTTATATATTGTTGGAAAGGTCTGTGACTGCTTAATCATATTATGCATCTCCGATGTCCATCTCCCCACTTTGCCCCCCCCCCCCCCTCAAAGGGTACTTTATAAATTTTGCACACAACCCTCATATTATATATCATTGGAAAGGTCTGTGACTGCTTAATCGTATTATGCATCTCTGATGTCCATCTCCCCACTTTGCCCCCCCCACCCCCCCAAAGGTACTTTATAAATTTTGCACACAACCCTCATGTTATATATCATTGGAAAGGTCTGTGACCACTTAATCATATTATGCATCTCAAATGTCCAACTCCCGACTTTGCCCCCCCCCACCCCCCCAAGGGATACTTTTCTAAATTTTGTTGACACCCCTCATGTCATATATTGTTGGAAAGGTCTGTGACTGCTTAATCATATTATGCATCTCTGATGTTCATCTCCCCACTTTGCCCCCCCCCCAAAGGGTACTTTATAAATTTTGCACACAACCCTCATGTTATATATCATTGGAAAGGTCTGTGACTGCTTAATCGTATTATGCATCTCTGATGTCCATCTCCCCACTTTGCCCCCCCCCACCCCCCCAAAGGGTACTTTATAAATTTTGCACACAACCCTCATGTTATATATCATTTTAAAGGTCTGTGACCACTTAATCATATTATGTATCTCAAATGTCCAACTCCCCACTTTGCCCCCCCCTTCCCCCCAAGGGATACTTTTCTAAATTTTGTTGACACCCCTCATGTCATATATTGTTGGAAAGGTCTGTGACTGCTTAATCATATTATGCATCTCCGATGTTCATCTCCCCACTTTGCCCCCCCCCTCCCCAAGGGGTACTTTCTAAATTTTGCACACAACCCTCATGTTATATATCATTGGAAAGGCCTGTGACCACTTATATCATATTATGCATCTCCGATGCCCATCTCCCCACTTTGCCCCCCCCCTAGGGGTACTTTCTAAATTTTGCACACAACCCTCATGTTATATATCATTGGAAAGGTCTGTGACCACTTAATCATATTATCCTCCCACTATGAAATTTGTCAAGTTAAAGCAACTATAAATTTTATTTTTATGGTACTATCAAGTTGTTGCCGTCAAATTTTGACGGGTTCCATCTAGTATTTTTTTAAAGCATATTTTAAAAATGGAAATTGTTTATTTTTTTAACAACTCGGTCGTGCAAGTAAAATCACAAGTAAGGTATTTTTCGTTCTTAATTTTAAAATTCACCTGATTTGTATTGTCAACAATAGACGCATGCAGCTACTAAATACTTAAATGAAAATAAAAATAGAAACAACATTTATATAATTAAAACTGCTTTACTCAAATTTATCATTTCATTTCAAGGTAAATTCAAAAGGCGAGCAAATAAAGTAATTTTATGAATGATGTATTTAAGCTAGTGTGACCAACTGCAGGCTGCGTGGAACACACTAATTTGTTATAGAACTTTTCATCGTATTTAATCACGGAAATTCTTCAATTGAATAAGGAGAAATTTTCTCTAAGAAATTAGTGATACCATGCGAGTCGCACTTGGACCAACCTGAAGAACAAGACAAAACGATTCTTACATACTATATAATGATGGATGAAAAACTGTTTTGTTTCGTATATCAAACTATAAAAATGGAAATCCACAGTGTTCTCACGTATAAACATTTAATATTATTAAAAATAAACATTTCAATTTTGTACGCAATAAAAGTTGGCGTTTTCTACCAGGATATGATCTTACAGGATTTCGAAAAGGCAACATAATAACTTAAATTTTCATTAATCATGTTGTATATTTAGCTTAGAAAAAGTATTAAATGAAACCAAAAACTAGTCGTTGGGGGCCACCCGAAATACTTACCCATCATGGATATGCATAATATAAAATATGAAAATAAAACATGTGTAAACTACTATTTATAAAATACATTGCAATTCGAATAAAATCGTGGCTTAATGACGTCATAAACTTTAAATGTTCTATTACTGAATTGCGTAAAGAAACATCCTTATAACTCCAAAATTGATAATCATGTTAACTAACGGTTTGCTGCGTCGGATTAAGCGTATCATTTCCAATTAAATACTAGATGGAAACCCGTCAAAATTTGACGGCAAACAACTTGATAGTACCATAAAAATAAAATTTATAGTTGCTTTAACTTGACAAATTTCATAGTGGGGAGGATAATATGATTAAGTGGTTCACAGACCTTTCCAATGATATATAACATGAGGGTTGTGTGCAAAATTTAGAAAGTACCCCTTGGGGGGGGGGGCAAAGTGGGGAGATGGGCATCGGAGATGCATAATATGATGTAAGTGGTCACAGGCCTTTCCAATGATATATAACATGAGGGTTGTGTGCAAAATTTAGAAAGTACCCCTTGGGGAGGGGGGGGCAAAGTGGGGAGATGAACATCGGAGATGCATAATATGATTAAGCAGTCACAGACCTTTCCAACAATATATGACATGAGGGGTGTCAACAAAATTTAGAAAAGTATCCCTTGGGGGGGTGGGGGGGGGCAAAGTGGGGAGTTGGACATTTGAGATGCATAATATGATTAAGTGGTCACAGACCTTTAAAATGATATATAACATGAGGGTTGTGTGCAAATTTATAAAGTACCCTTTGGGGGGGTGGGGGGCAAAAGTGGGGAGATGGACATCAGATTGCATAATACGATTAAGCAGTCACAGACCTTTCCAATGATATATAACATGAGGGTTGTGTGCAAAATTTATAAAGTACCCTTTGGGGGGGGGGGCAAAGTGGGGAGATGAACATCGGAGATGCATAATATGATTAAGCAGTCACAGACCTTTCCAACAATATATGACATGAGGGGTGTCAACAAAATTTAGAAAAGTATCCCTTGGGGGGGTGGGGGGGGGGCAAAGTGGGGAGTTGGACATTTGAGATGCATAATATGATTAAGTGTCACAGACCTTTAAAATGATATATAACATGAGGGTTGTGTGCAAAATTTATAAAGTACCTTTTGGGGGGGTGGGGGGGCAAAGTGGGGAGATGGACATCAGAGATGCATAATACGATTAAGCAGTCACAGACCTTTCCAATGATATATAACATGAGGGTTGTGTGCAAAATTTATAAAGTACCCTTTGGGGGGGGTGGGGGGCAAAGTGGGGAGATGGACATCGGAGATGCATAATATGATTAAGCAGTCACAGACCTTTCCAACAATATATAACATGAGGGGTGTCAACAAAATTTATAAAAGTTCCTTCCTTGGGGGGGGGGGGGGTGGCGGGATGGACCCCGGAGATGCATAACATGAATAAGCGGTCAAAGACTTTTCCAGCGATATATCACATGAGAGGTGTCTGCAAAATTTAGAAAAGTGTCCCACTTGGGGGGGGGGGGGGGGGGATAGACCGAGATGCATTAATATGATTAAGCAGTCACAGACCTTTCCAATGATATATACATGAGGGTTGTGTGCAAAATTTTATAAAGTACCTTTGGGGGGAGGGGGGTGGCGGGATGGACCCCGGAGATGCATAACATGAATAAGTGGTCAAAGACTTTTCCAGCGATATATCACATGAGATGTGTCAACAAAATTTATAAAAGTGCCTTCCTTAGGGGGGGGGGGGTGGCTGGATGGACCCTGGAGATGCATACATGAATAAGCGGTCAAAGACTTTTCCAGCGATATACCACATGAGAGGTGTCTGCAAAATTTAGAAAAGTGTCCCACTTGGGGGGGGGGTTAGACCGAGATGCATATATGATTAAGCAGTCACAGACCTTTCCAATGATATATAACATGAGGGTTGTGTGCAAAATTTATTAAGTACCCTTTGGGGGGGGGAGGGGGGGGGTGGCGGGATGGACCCTGGAGATGCATAACATGATAAGCGGTCAAAGAATTTCCAGCGATATATCACATGAGAGGTGTCTGCAAAATTTAGAAAAGTGTCCCACTTGGGGGATAGACCCGAGATGCATAACATGAAAAAGAGGTCAACAGGCGTTCCAACTTGCAACTTTTTCTCGAAGGCATTTGACAATATTAAATTTTTTTTTACCCAAGACAATTTAACGATATTCTTAATTTTTTTGCGTAATTCCGTCAAACGTTCATGGAAAAAATCATGAAATTCGCTAATCAAATAGTTGATAAATATAAATTCAACAATCGATAGCAGTAAATCGGTCAATCGATAATGGAAAAATCACAAAATTCATCAAATGGTTCACGTAAAAAAAATTGTCCTGCACACTGATGATATGATCAAAAGGGTTTTGAAGTATAGGACAAAATTAGCACTTGCCAAACAGCGAGTAATCCTGAAAATTTGGCAATGGACTTTATTGCCACCACTGGTCAAACATAATAGTCACACTCACCAATTGCGATGATTGAATGGAAAAAGATTTTTTTCTCCGCTGTCGCTCGACAAATTTCGAAACCATTTGGCGAATTTCACGACTTTTCTCCGAAATTGACGGATTGTGATTTTTTTCTCGAAGCCATTTGACGATATTCGAAAAACTTTTTCCCCCGAAACCAGTTGATGAATTTTGCGATTTTTCCACTGTCGATTAATGAATTTGCGATTTTTCCGCTATCGATTGACGAATTTATCAACTATTGATTAATGAATTTCATGATTTTATCCATGAACGAACAAATTGCGCACTTTCTTTCCGCTAATGTTGACACATTCGCCCTTTACAATTCAGCCAATGAGTTGAACGTTGTTTCTTTCCAGAAATGTCAAGAATGAAACAATGATTCTTTAGGATGAATTTTCTTCGTTCGATGCACCATGGAAGAAAGAATGTGTGCAATGCAGCAACGGGCGTCACAGACTTTTTAGGGCACCTGCAGACTAAAAACATCTAACCAATCTTCGCGGGGGGGGGGGGGGGGGGGGGGGGGGGGGGGGAATCACAGATTTCGTCAAATGATTGAGGAAAAAACACTAAATTCATCAAAGGATCATGGGGAAATATGACTTTCGTTAAAGACATCAGAAAAAACATTAATTATGCAAAAGGATCGTGAAAGATAGCAAATTTTGTCAAAGAATCGCAAAAAGGAAAGTTCACCAAAAGGTCATGCTTTTTTACTAAATTTTCGTCTAAAAAATTGCGGAATAAAATGTATTTTATCAAAGAATCGCTGGAAATGCGAATTTGTTAAGGATCATGAGAAAAATGCGAAATTCTTCAAAGGATCGCTGAAAAAAACATGAATTTCGTCAAAGAATTGCTGAAAAAACAGAATCTCGCCCAATAATAGAAAAATCATGGTTCATAATCATTATATCTAGTAGTATATGTACATACAGTTTGTGATATAAGACAAAATTAACACTCACCAATCGGCGAGTAATACTGAAAATTGGTAATTGATGTTATTGCCAGTACTGGCTAAACTTAATAGTCACACTCGCCAATTGCGATGATTGAATGTAAAACGAAATTTTTTTCCCGCTGTCACTCAAAGAATTTTAACCATTTGGTGAAGTTTTCCCGAAACCATTTGTGATTCCCGATTTTCCTTCAAAATCATTTTTCAACAATATTCGACCCAATACGCATGCGTCAAAAAAAATCGCCGGCCAATGAGGTGAGAGTCTATTACTGTCTCTATTAACGTGTTTGGGATCATCTCCTGTTTTTTTTTTTCTTGCACATTGCATTAACCTAGGAAGGTATTTATATAGAACTCACTGTGGAGTGTTTAGAAGGTATCTATTTTATTTATTATAATTTGTATGAATACTTAGGTGTCCATTTCGGATTTACTGTTTAAAAATGAATTTAGGCTCATTAACATTCGCAAAATCAATCCCGATGGAATTGTGTTTTTAGATCTCTATCATTTTGTGTATATAGTACAGGAAATATTATTCAAACGTACGTAAAATATCGTAGAACACGTAATACAAAATTGGACCACTTTATAGTCCGTTTATTATCGGGGATGAATCTTATGGTGTTCCGATTGCTAATGAAAACGATTATGTAAATATATGGTTCTTCATAGAAGTATGTGCTTCTTCACACTTCAATAGAAGCATTGTTTAAATTAATATAATTCTACAAATATGATGCAGTTTTAAAATATTGAATAATGATTAATATAGTCAAGGAATCTACTCATATACGTAATTAAGTTTTGGTACTTCTCTATTATCTCATCGACCACTTTTCATAACAAAAAACTATCGCCAAACTGTAACGCCAAATAAACGGGAGAACGTTGTCATTAATACGCGCAAATGTTGAATTAAAAACCACTTGACGACATAACAAACACGTATAATGCTTCCGACATCAAGTAAATGGGATTGCATTTTTGGCATTTAATCATACATTTTGGCAATAGTATTTTGTTATGAAAAGTGGACGATGGGATAATAGAGAAGTACCTAAGTTTTTTATACCAATTTTGAAAATTTATCTTTTTTTGACATTTAAAAAAAATAACAGAAAAAACATTACAAATTTGCCCATTTGCTCAGCGGTCAAAGGATTAAGAAAATATTAATGATTAGCGGAACTGGTTCTAGCTATGAAGTAATATTATTTTGCTCAAAAACCCCCAGCAAAAAAATAATTACAAAGAATAAGTAATCGTCTTTAAATATACAAAAAACAATGTGATTAATGGCCAGGATTTTTTTACATATAACATTTTTTATATACAAAATAAAAACCGAAATAACCTCATTCATTTCACCCGATGTCAAAAATAGTTTTGTTTTCCACATTCTTGGGCAAAGCACTAAATCAATAAAATCACCAATTTGTGACAAATTATGAGTTTCATATGAATCGCCCATGAACGGACATGCAAACTGGTAAAAAATGAATGTAATAAATTAAAACATTCAAGATTTGTATACATACAAACAATACAATGTAAATATTAATATTGTTTGTATATATACTTCTTTGTATACATATATTGTTTGTATACATACAAACAAATATAATGTAAACATTATTCAAATATTAAGAGTTTACAAATCAAAACATTCTAAACATTTGTATACATACAAACAATATAATGCATACATACTCTTTACAAATTAAATAGCACACTTATGTAATGACAAAACTTTTAAATCGAATAGAGATAATATATTTCTGTTAAAAAATAATGCTAAAGTTCAGACTTACATATATTATACATTCACATAAAGCTAGTCACATTCCTGCATATTTATTAAATATTTAGTTGCTAAATATAGAAATAATATTTTATAATTTATATTCAGGCGCTCAGATTCGCTTTTTTCGAACACATAATAATAAAAATATTACTACCGTGCGTACTGTCTTTTGACATTATATTTACATAATCGAATTCATTATCAATCGGAACACCATAAGATTCATTCCCGATAATAAACAGACCATAAGTGGTCCAATTTTGTATTACGTGTTCTACACGTTTGAATAATTATTTTCTGTACTATATAAACAAAATGATAGAGATCTAAAAAAAAAATTTCCATCGGGATTTCGCCAACTTATGAGCCTAAATTCATTTTTAAACAGTAAATCCGAAATGGACATCTAAGTATTCATACAAATTACAATAAATAAAATAAATAAATAAAATAAATACCTTCTAAACACTCCACAGTGAGTTCTAGATAAATATCTTCCTAGGTTTAACGCAACGTGACAACAGAAAAAAACAACAGATGATACGATCCCAAACACGTTTGTAGAGACAGTCATAGACCCTCACCTCATTGGCCGGTGATTTTTTGACGCATGCGTATTCGATCGAATTTCGATGGAATAGATTTGACAGAATTACCAAACAGCTTTAAATATATGGATACCTTGAATTGAAATTTGAATGAAATACAGGGTCAAAAAAAATCGAAGAGTGTGGAAAATAGTATTACAAATATCTCGGCAACTCATAATCCGATCGACATCATTCCTTATGCAAAAGTTAAGTTTTTTGATTGTATTTTATATTCACTCCTTAAAATAAACAATTTCGAAAATGTTTATATACCTTTTATCAGAACGAATATTTCGAGAGTACGAAAAAAAATAGTTATGGATAATCGAGGTTACTGAAATTCAATAAGTTTCTTCCCATTATTACATACAAAGTACATACCAAATTTCAAGTCTCTATCTCCATTTGTTCGGGAGATTGAGCGTTTACAGACACACACACAGACAGACGGCATTTTTTTTTTCTTCTAAAAATATGTTTTTCGGAATCTCCAGTGTCTGAAACGTGTAAATCCGTCAAAAAAAAAAAAAAAAAATCGATTTTTAAAACGATTACAAGATTTACCCTACGTATGATGGGTAAGTAATACGTATGATGGGTAAGTAATAATAGCAGAGGAATACTCATTGCAATGGGGATGTTAAAAGTGTTAAGGCAACGGCATCTTCAATCTATTAATTTAAAATGTGCATGTTCTCGTAGAGATGGAGCTGAAGCTGCCCTTAGACAGAAAATAAAATCATAAAATTTGAAATGACTCGACAATACCAAACGTACATATCAAATTTCAAGTCTATATCTCAATTTGTTCGGGAGATCGAGCGTTTACAGACACACACACACAGACGACGGCAAAATTTTTCTTCTAAAAATATAGTTTTTTTTCGAAATCTCCAGTGTCTGAACCGTGTAAATCCGTCAAAAAAATATTTTCGATTTTCAAAACGATTACAAGACTTACTCTATACTACATATTATGGGTAAAAAATAAATATTTCCATTTTGTAACGCAATGAAATTTGGCGTTTTTCTACCAGGATATGATCTTACAGGATTTCCGGAAAAGTGACATAATAACTTGATTTTTCATTAATCATGTTGAATTTTTAGCTTAGAAAACGTATTAAATGAAACAAAAAATACTGGTTTTCATAAGAGTAACATTTATATTAATATTTGTTGAATATGTTAAACCAGTAACTTTTTTCATCAATTCTAAAAATCGTTTTTTTTCCTTCTAACATTTCATGCTGTTTTATTCAGTAAAAGATGAATCAAATTTCATTATAGATTCTACGAATACAAAATAGATTAAATATACAATGACAATATTTAAAACAAAAATAAAACAAAATAAATCGTCTAATTTGCATATTTTGTTTCGCCACTTGAGTGGTTACTAATTAATAATAAATATCTCATAATATTTATTTAAAAGATATGTTTTGCACCCAGTGCGTCAATAAAATCTGTGGCGAAAATGTTATATATATAAGGCGGAAATGTTATATATATATAAGGCAAAAATGTTAAGGTTTTGAATTGGTAATTTAGATTGAAAATTGCCATAAGCGTTCGGGAACTTAGATTGTTGACGTAACAATGGTGTTTATTTCTGATAACAATGCTTTGGCTTTTGTGTAAAAGAAACGGCAACCAGTTTATCGCTAATAATTGTTAAAATACTACACTTTCTGGAAAAATAAAATCTATTAAAAATGTCTTAACAATAGTCTTACCAACAATGTCTTACCATTTTTACAAGTAGTTAGAAATTCACATTAGAATCCTGCATGGTTCGGATTATACCCGACCCGTAACTAACAATTTTATTTGAAATGAACCAGAAACCCAACCCGAACACGACAAAGAAATTTTCGTTCATCGACTCGAACTCGACTCGAACTCGCGAAAATAATTTTCTTTGACTCGACACATGATCTAAACCCGACATTCCGAAAACGATCTAATACCCGAAATGAAAGAAAATTAATCCATATTTTATTATAATTATGAAAAAGAATTATTAATTATATCTCTATTTTCAATTTTAACCTTTTATGTAGAAAAATTAACATATGTATAAATGCACAAATGCACCCAAATCTTATGCTGTATTCAGATTATAACAGACTGTACAAATACAGAAACAGTTTTCATATTATCCGTGAATGCATTGTTTCAGTGTACCATTCGAAACATACATATGGAGCCATTTGAATTTTTCCATTGAATTATTACATGAAATCATTACAGCCATTTAATATTTACATTATTGGTCCTTTTGGCCATTTAAATTATTATATTCCATGATTTTCAAGAATGTTTCTCTTCAGGACAACCTCTTTGTGAGCACTCTAAACACGACATTTTCAAAACTGAGCAAAAAATACTCAAATCTGAGTATGTCGCATAGTCAAAATGGCTCCTAATCAAAATTACTCAAGTTTGAAGCATGTATAGACTAATTTCTGAAAACATGCACACACTCAATAATTAAACATCATCTGCACATATTTGAGTATGTCTATGTTTCAAAAATGAGTATAAACTGACTTCTATGTGCTCATTTTTGGGTGTTTCCATGTTTCAAAAATGAGTTTGAACTGACCTCTATGTGCTCATTTTTGAGTATGTCCATGTTTCAATATTCTGAGTATTTCTGGTATTTCATACTTGAAAGCATTGGGTCGTCCTATTTGAAACAAAAAGTTTCCTAACAAAATGAAAACATCGATTTACTCAGATTTGAAAGTGTCATTTTTCTCAGTGAGGTCCAACAGTAGCCAGCTATCATTTGGCGATCCCGATGTCGTTGGAAACTTTTGCTCCATTATTCTGATATCTTGGTGTAACCGTTCACCCTGGTTTCTCACTATAATCACCCAAGTTTTTAGGAAATCTGTCTAAATGACTTTATAAAAAATGAACCTCAAAAAGAAATTTTTACAAGAACAAGAGCCATTCCAACTAACTACTTTATATTCCATAATTATAAACTTTTGTATGTATATCAAAATCCTCAAAGGGATCTAATGCCGCAGGAATTTTGTTGTTATTGTTTTCTTGTGTTATCATTGAATACATTGTTTCAGTGTACAATTTCTAACATACTTATGGAGCGTTTTTGTTATTTATATTATTACATTCAATACAAAATGAAAAAAAAAAATTATATCTATATAGTTTTTTTTTTTTAAACCTAAAGCATTATTTTGAACTTTCTTTTCGAAAATCGGGTTAATCCGAACCCAAAACAATCAGAGTCGACCCCATCCGCAACGAAAAAAAAATACAGGGTGTTTTTTTTAAAACTGACACTGTTCAGAGCCGTCTGTAGCTCGTTCTAATAACTGGATTGACACAAAATTTTGTGAATGGACTAAGAAAACCATGGGAAAAAAGATTCCAACAACAAAAAAAAAATTAGTTCCAATCACCACCGATAGGGGGAAATGTGGCGCTGTGGTCATTTATGCAACTGGGAATTAGCATAAAATACGGGCAAAAAATGAAAATACAAATTTTTACTTATGCAAGCGACAGTAGCGCCAATAGTTTAAGTTATAAATGCATGCGAAAAACACCGAGAAACAATTTCAGCTCAGGTTGAAAATGAATCTCACGTTACCGCAGCGCGCGTTACTTGTGAAGTTCTTATATTGTAACCAGTACAATGCACCAGCCGCTCTTCGTTTACTTAGAACACGCCATAAACTGCGCAAAGGACCTTTATCCGTTAATGTATTGAAAGCAATGATTCTGAAATTCGAAGAAACAGGCTCGCTAACAGTTCGGTCAGGCAGAGGACGTAAACCGGTGGCAGAAAAAGTGATAATGGATGTTTCAACTGCGATCAACGAAAGGGAAAGTGTAAATGATGAATAAAACGTGGCATTTTATCCAAATTATTAATTTTGTCTGTTTCTGATGGGGTTTTTTTCAATGTACAGCGCCACATTTCCCCCTATCGGCGGTGATTGGAACTATTTTTTTTTTGGAATCTTTTTTCCCATGGTATTCTTAGCCCATTCACAAAATTTTGTGTCAATCCAGTTATTAGAACGAGCTACAGGCGGCTCTGAATAGTGTCAGTTTAAAAAAAAACACCCTGTATATATATATTAGCGCTAACCCAACTCGACCATGCTCCACCAGTGGCTGAGAGGTTCTGCTCTCAAAGATAATAGACGTGAGGTGCTGGAACCCCTATTACGCTCGTCGACCTAACCGTTCGAAGTCTTCCGTGGTTTTCTTCGAACCTTGCCGTAAATACGGTTTAGGATCCCTTAGAAAGACTTCCACGGGGGGCATTCCCCCCTAGGGCCTGTATCGGCTGTCATAAATCAACTCGACCACAGATCGGATCGGGTTCGGATAAAATCGGATTACCTTATCCGATGCATTATTGTATAATTCACATTTGCAATCACCAGTATCTTTCGCTTTCACCGACAAAAACTCTTCTAATATCAATAACTTATTCATATTCATCTACATCGACAGTGCTATTCGTAAAAGTAATGCATGGCATCATAAATCAAATGCAAGTGCGCACGACGCGCCAAAGAGTTAATCTTTGGCGTGACTAATAGAATCGATGAGGCCGCTTTTTAATAACGAAATCGCACGACATAAAATATTAATGGACGGACGAGACTCCGTTGCCCACGTACATTTCATCAAAGCGCTACTGGTAAATTCCGTGCGGATTCGTGTGTACTTGAACTGAATTGATGAGAATTCATTGAATCTTAATTGATTGATTACGAGTGATAAATTTAAACAGGAGTCTAAGTTAATCACTACAACAGGTTGCGCTCGGTTGGAAACATGGACTGTGCCTCCCGCCCTTGAGTGAATAAAAACAGACATTATTTTAAAGTTCTGAAAAAGATCTTCTAAAAGATAACGATGTTTCGGAATAGAGGTCGTTTAAGATTAGATTGGACAGATTTTAAGAACTGATAGATACACTACAACAGGGACGGTGGCACGCGACAGAATATTTTCAGAACGACGTTGATTGAGGTTCTAAAATGAAACAGAATAGAATGAAACAAAATAATTTAAACAACCTGAGCTTTTCTAATTAAAAAAAAATAATAATCTGAAAACAAAGAAATTAAAATGTTATTTAATGTATTTCAATATATTTTAATCTCATCAAAAACGTCACCTGTAAAAAATGCAGCTAAGTCTCATGACTCTTTTACCGTAAAAAGTTCTGAGATCGTGTAAAGCCAAGTTTAGCTATCTTATTAACTCTGAAATTTTCATTCACAAATCACTCCTAGTCTCTACATCTTTAGTTAATTATTATTTTGTGACTTGGCAATTATGCAGCACAGGGAAGTTATTACACCTTATGTTATGGGATGGGATGAGATAATATGATCAAGGCTAATTATATACGCACAAGGAAGTTATTACACCTTAATATGTTATGGGATGGCATGGTATTATTTGATTAAGACTAATTATATACATCACATTCCCGTGCTACGTAATTGCCAAGTCACAAAATAATAATTAACTAAACATGTAGAGACTAGGAGTGATTTGTGAATGAAAATTTCAGAGTTAATAAGATAGTTAAACTTGGCTTTACACGACAGGGACGGTGGCACGCGACAGAATATTTTCAGAACGGCGTTGATTGAGGTTCTAAAATGAAACAGAATAGAATGAAACAAAATAGACTATTTAAACAACCTGAGCTTTTCTAATTTTTTTTTTTTTTTTAATTCTGAAAACAAAGAAATTAAAATGTAATTTAATGTATTTCAATATATTTTAATAAAGGCTCAATAATTTATCAAATTAAGAGAAGTTTTGGAAACGTATAAAAACAGACTACTAGCATTGCATTATTTTAAAGTTCTGAAGAAGATCTTCTAAAAGATGCTGATATTTCGGAATAGAGGTCGTTTAAAAAAAGATTGGATAAATTTTAAAAGACGGTAGGTAGGCTACAAAAGGAACGGCAAACTTATGGCATGCGAGTCTTAAGTGACATGCGATTGAATATTTTCAGTACAGGGTTGATTGAGGTACTAAAACAAAACAGAATGAAATTAAACAAAATAGTCGATTGAAACAAGCTGAGCTTTTCTAATTTTTTTCAAAAGAAGAAATCTGAAATCATAGAAATTAAAATGCAACTTATTGGATCCCAATCTATTTCAATAAGGGCTCAATAATTTATCAAATTAAGAAAAGTTTTGGAAGCGTATAAAAACAGACTACTAGCATTACACTAAAGTTCTGAAGAAGATCTTCTAAAAGATGCTAATATTACGGAATAGAGGTCGTTTAAAAAAAGATTGGATACATTTTAAAAGAGGGTAGATAGGCTACAAAAGGAACGGCAAACTTATGGCATGCGAGTCTTAAGTGGCACGCGATTGAATATTTTCAGTACAGGGTTGATTGAGGTACTAAAACAAAACAGAATGAAATTACACAAAATAGTCGATTGAAACAAGCTGAGCTTTTCTAATTTTTTTCAAAAGAAGAAATCTGAAATCATAGAAATTAAAATGCAACTTATTGGATCCCAATCTATTTCAATAAGGGCTCAATAATTTATCAAATTAAGAAAAGTTTTGGAAGCGTATAAAAACAGACTACTAGCATTGCATTATTTTAAAGTTCTGAAGAAGATCTTCTAAAAGATGCCGATATTTCGGAATAGAGGTCGTTTAAAAAAAGATTAGATAAATTTAAAAAGAGGGTAGATAGGCTACAAAAGGAACGACAAACTTATGGCATGCGAGTCTTAAGTGACATGCGATTGAATATTTTCAGTACAGGGTTGATTGACGTACTAAAACAAAACAGAATGAAATTAAACAAAATAGTCGATTGAAACAAGCTGAGATTTTCTAATTTTTTTCAAAAGAAGAAATCTGAAATTACAGAAATTAAAATGCAACTTATTGGATCCCAATCTATTTCAATAAGTGCTTGATAATTTATCAAATTAAGAAAAGTTTTGGAAGCGTATAAAAACAGACTACTTCTAGCATTACATTATTTTAAAGTTCTGAAGAAGATCTAAAAGATGTGAATGCTTCGGAGGAGAAATCGTTTAAAATTTGATTGGACAAATTCATTTTGGGTCGCTACAGGTCAGGGTCAAGCTAATTTTATTTAAACAAGTTGGAAATTGTACGTCAAACGTGACAAACGAGGTGCGTTCGCACTACGTATAACTAGTTTTATAAATATTCAGATCTTAGTGCAATAGCTGTTGCACACTTATGCAAAAATGCATGAATACAAAATTTATTTTACGTGCAGACTTTCATATTATAGATATTAATTTTATTTTATGAAATAAAGTTTAAATACACTTTTACAAACAATTAATTACAATTCTGTTACATTAAAATTATACTATGCGCAAATATCCGATACAAGACAGTGTAAAAAAATCATCGTTATTATTTCAGTGAAATGAATTATATGGTCTGTTATTATGATATGATTATGATATGATTAATTCTCGTATATTTTAATTTGGCAACATTTTATCTTTTGTTGACATTTACTTAAAATTCTAATGGGAAACTTAAACCTAGCTTTGAAAATTTCAGAACTTTAAATCCATATTTAGACTCGTTTTTCCATATAATATCTTTTTCTCCGGAATCATATATCCAAGAAACTATTGGTAGATTATATGATTGCTATAATTAAACAATTTTAGAAAACAAATTCGGTTTTTAAAATCAGTAATACGGAAATACTAGGACTCCATCTTAAATAGGACGTAATCACCATTGCCACCTAGAATCATTACCTATCATGGGATATGATGGAATTAATTACGTATGATAGGATTTAATAGAATAATGAGAACTTTTATTAATATTTTTTTAAGTTTTGATTCGATTTTAATTTGAAATGATTCGACAAAATTCTGCAACGATTATACATATTAAATCTCAAACCATTTGGTTGGTTAGTTTTTGTGCTGTTCTATGCGGACAGACGGACAGACCAGACAACGACTAAAGTTGCCACGTATTCATTAATTACGAATGCACCTAATAACGGCTCAAACGATTTTACTAAATTTTGTATCCTGTTATTTTGTAATAAGAAAAAGCCTTTCGGCTAAGTCACATGTTCGAGAAAATTGGATTATTGGGTCATTTTTGGGTCACTACGGGTCAAGCTTATTATCTAAAAAACGGCTCTAACGATTTTGACTAAATTTCGTATCCTACCATTTTGGATTACGAGAAGACCTTTGAGCACTTGTTCGAGAAAATTCGATCAATGGGTCATTTTGGATCACTACGGATAGGATCAAGCTAATTTTGATTAATTTTTTGATTAATTTTTGATTTAATTTTTGATTTTAGCTACAGTTTTTTTTTATAAGCGGACATTTTCAATTTCAGAACCGGTTGGAACCGGTTCTGAAAGTGAAAGTACCCTTATATAAAAAAAAAAAACTGGAACCAAAATCGAAAAACTAAAAATTAACGACGTTAGGGATCGGCCTCAGCTATCCTATGCAAAAACATCATTTAGAAATATTAAAATGCGAGCGAGAAATTTGTCAAGAACCATCCCATAGACTTAACAGCGTTCGACTTTCATCGGATGACTAACGTATAGGCTCTTAACAAGGTCTTCTTTTTAAATTTATGGCATTTAAAATTAAGATTGAATGAATTCGTATCACAGTTCAAGTACACGTGCATCCATATGGATATTTCCAGTAGCGCTTTTATGAAATGTACGTGGGCAATTTAAATTTATCGCATTTAAAATTAAGATTGAATGAATTCGTATCACAGTTCAAGTACACGTGCATCCATATGGATATTTCCAGTAACACTTTTATGAAATGTACGTGGGCAATTTAAATTTATCGCATTTAAAATGAAGATTGAATGAATTCGTATCACAGTTTAAGTACACGTGCATCCATATGGATTTTTCAGGTAGCACTTTTATGAAATGTACGTGGGCAACGAGCCACATTCATTAATATTTTATGTCGTGTGATTTTTCGTTATTAAAAAGCAGCTTCATCGATTCTATTAATCACGCCAAAGGGTGATTTTTCGGTATTTCGTGCGCAGTTGCATTTAATTTGCAAGAATTACGATGCCTAGATGACAAATATCCGATCTATCGCATAATTGATATTTCAGATTTGAAAATATTGTAAATTTTTTTCAACAGGGCGGGGAAAAATAACTAACGAAATGACATATTTCAGAAAAAGAAATAATTTTACAGAAACAGTTTTAAATAAAGTCCAATTACATTGTGAAATATTTAAGTAATTTTGATTCAAGGCTTAAAAAGTCTTAAAGCCGGTAATTCATTTTAATAGATTGAATGAAGTGAAATAAATTTTGACGAACACAAAATAATTTGGTGGAGACGCAGATATTTTTGGACACATCTTTATAAATTATTTTGCTTTTCTAAAAAGACGTAATACTATGCCTATGGCTGATACATGATTTTTCGTTCTTGTTTTTTCTTTATTTTTTATTCATTTATCTTTTTGAATATAGATGCGTGTGATGCATAAATATTTGGTATTTGTTTGGCTCGCCTATATATACGACCATTGGTCATTGCCAAGGGTCGTAAGTAGCGCGCTACAAGTAAGGAAACTACTGTAGCTGCTACTTTTTACAGTAGTTTGTAGTGTAGCGCACTACATTTTGAATAATGTAGTGTAGCGAGTAGCGCGATACAAAAAATCCGTAGTTGGTAGCGAGATCCGACGCTACTTTTAACGCTACTTCAGGGGTGGGAAATGTACCATTCTCCAAATCACGTTGCCGAAATTTGCTTCTTCTGTGCAAAATTTGTTCTGCTCGACAATTTGCCAATCTCAGCTGCAGCGCATAACAACGTATCGCATGAAGTGATAGATTTTCCCTTTTGACACTTGCTGCTAAAATCAAGTACAAATCCACCAAATTAATTGATTTTCTTTCTGACAACACTTGTCTATTGACTCATTATTAAGACTTCATGTTTTAACGCCGGTTTCTTAATATTCGGAATTTCTCGATTTACATATTTATTATTTGCACCTAGAATTGTTTTTCTGTAATTTATCTGTCTGTGTTTTTCAAGATTATAATCTCTCTCTTAATTTTGCTACGAAATTTAATGTGTGTATAAATTAACAATCCGCAGACAAACACAAAACATTTTCTTGTATGTTATCTTTTTTAATATCTTCGATTATGTTGCATTTATTTAATTATATCCTGGCAGATTCTACATCTAATAGATAATTATATCCGGGCAGACACGATATAACGAAAGGTCGCTTTATTATTTAATTCGTGTCTTCAATTTCTAATGTAAATGGAACCCTTTGACAAAATCTGAAAGTAGGGAAGTAGTGACTACTTTTGAAAAGTAGTTTGTAATCGCTACTTTTTAAAACAAGTAGTTGTAGTTGTATAGTTAACTACATTTTCGATAAAATAGTTGTAGTTCGCGACAATAAAAAAGGAGTTTTTCTGACACGTGGTCATTACATACATTGGTTGGGTGTAAATTTTCTATTGATATTTACGAAATCATAAAGCAATACATTGTAAATATACTGTGCAATTTAAGTACTAATTGTTCAACTTTATTAGAATAAAATATCTTTTAAATGTATATTTTTTTATCAGAATTTGCCCTCCAAAGTCAGGTTACGCGTGTCAGTGAGGCGCGCGGCATGTACGAAAATATACGGTATTGCCGATGATAACGAAGTAGTGCAAAAAACTTAATCCAAAATGCAGTCTATGCTTTAGGAAGCTAATTTTCTAAATTGAGCACAGCATTACATTTTTTTTAAGGCACGCGACTTAAATTAAAATAATCTTTTTAGAACATTTTGTCGAAAGTGTGCTTTTGAATTGGTTAAGTAACTGAACTTTCTAAATTAAAAAATGCTGACAAATTTCAAATCGTGCATGACTTCAATATGAAAATAAGAACGAAAAATCATGCGTCAAGCATAGATTATATGTAACAATTTCCAACGCTTCCAAAATAATTTTACAAATCATTACCATTTAATAAGCTGAAAGATCACATCTAAGTAAACAATTTGGAAAACGCATAACATATTTAAAAACGTAATTTCAGAAATTTTCAACATATACAAAATTCGGAGAATTATCCAAAGACTTTTATTCAGTCTTGTATATGATCTATAGATTTGTATATATACAACATAGAATGCTATATTTTAGTTTAGTTAGGAAACGCGTAACACAGTTTAAAATTCTCCTTCTGGAGCTTCTGTCAATAAACGGAAATGTGTTCGCG
Organism: Maratus michaelseni; assembly: GCA_963931845.1. NCBI lineage: Eukaryota > Metazoa > Arthropoda > Arachnida > Araneae > Salticidae > Maratus > Maratus michaelseni. Next base: position 116,051,166 of record OZ007600.1, read on the forward strand.
AACTTTTGTGCTGCCCTGTATAGCATCTGCAGAATTTATACACACCAAGTAATAGACAAAAAGTGAGTTAAATTTAAAATCGCGTTCAGCAACATAAAACGCACTTCCATGAATTATTTTTAACAGACAGTAGAGAATTCTCTTGTGTGTCCCTGCGAATGCACGATTATTGCTACACACATACTATTGCGTAGTAAGCCTCTTGTAATGCACCTTAGTGATATATATAAATTACAATGCGTTTAAAATAGTGAAACATTACTTAATTAAACCGCAAACGATTTTTCACCACAGCCATAATGTAACGGAATTCTTTTGACTGTCCCTGTAAAGTAACTATAAGTGCTATGCACAACGTATTCCATTTTAAGCTTCTTGTAATGCACCTTAGTGATATATATCAATTACAAGGAGTTTGAAATTGTGTAACATCATTAAAATGAACCGCAAATGATTTTTCCCCATATAGACCGTAATGTAACGGAATTCTGTTGAGTGTCCCTGTAAAAAAACTACAAGTGCTACACACATCAGTTGAAATAGGGAACATGCTATAGATAACGACAATAACATATAAAAATTGCAGGGCAATCCGAGCCTATTTACGGGAGTTAGAGCACGGACAGACGGCAGACGGCCAGACAAACTGAAGTCATAAACACTTTTCAACTAGATTGGAAAGTTAAAAATGCAAATGGATAGTACGTTTAAGACTGTTCTCAAATCCAAACTGGCTACCATATGACATATTTTTGAATTCATTTTTGTCCGTAAACGCATGAAATGGGCAGGTGTTCTTATTCAGAAACTTTGTAATCGAAAGACGTTTTCTATTTTTTTTTGGTGAATGCTGAAGATCTTTCAGAAAAACGTTCAAAGTTGGCGTTTTGAACCGGATTCCGATGCAGCAGAGCGAGAAAGGAGAAAAACATATCTCGTCACGTAATCAGAATCCCTCATAACTCGATGAGTACTTTATATATCACAAGAAATGGAAAACTAATTTCGATTCGAAATCGTTTCCCTAGTTAGGCCTGCCAATTTCATGCCTTTTCGTTTAAAAATGAGTCAGAGAATGTTTCGGAAAGTTTCTCATTGTTGAGCAGAACATTTAAGAACCACCTTAATCACATACCTTACGCAGTAATGTCATGCAATTTTTACACGCTTTTATTTAACTTTGTTTGTTATTTGTCTGTTTTGATATCTGACTCAAATCTTGCAACCGATTTCCTGAGATGTTGTACACATATTCACTGTAAATGGCAATTGTCAGAAATGTGCCTCATCAAGGGCAGAGTTCTAGAAAAAAACATTCTTTTATGTTTTCGATTGAAATCACATATATAACGAACCAATTTTGCTGAAATGTTGCACACACGTTCATTGTCGAGGACAATGCAATATTCATGCATTGTCAAGGCTGTGACTCAATAGGTGCAGGGTTTTAGGGTAAAAACATTCTTTTATGTTTTTGATTGAAATCACATATGTAACGAACATATTTTTAGGAAATGTTGCATATAGATTTACTGTCAATAGCAATGGAATATTTATGTATTGTAAGAACTGTGCCTCATCAGATGCAGGGTTCTAAGGCCGTTTTTGACTGAAATCAGATATGTAACAAACCAATTTTGCACAAATGTTTCACACAAGTTCACTGTCGATGACAATGCAATTTTCCTGTATTGTCAAGACTGTGCCTTACCAGGGGCAGGGTTCTAGGGCAAAGACATTCTTTTACGTTTTTGATTGAAATCACATATGTAACGAATTAATTTTCTGAAATGGTGCATACAGATTCATTCTCAATGGCAATGCAATATTCATGTATTGTCAGGGGTGTGCCTCATCAAAGGCAGGGTTCTAAGGCAAAAATATTCTTTTATGTTTTCGATTGGAATCACATGTGTAGCGACCCAATTTTGTTAAAATGTTGCACACAAGTTCTTTGTCGATGACAATGCAATTTTCCTGTATTGTCAAGACTGTGCCTTACCAGGGGTAGGGTTCTAGGGCAAAGACATTCTTTTACGTTTTTGATTGAAATCACATATGTAACGAATTAATTTTCTGAAATGGTGCATACAGATTCATTCTCAATGGCAATGCAATATTCATGTATTGTCAAGGGTGTGCCTCATCAAAGGCAGGGTTCTAAGGCAAAAATATTCTTTTATGTTTTCGATTGAAATCACATGTGTAGCGACCCAATTTTGTTAAAATGTTGCACACAAGTTCTTTGTCGATGACAATGCAATTTTCATGTATTGTCAAAGGTATGCTTCTTGATGGGCAAGGTCCCGCACATTCACTTTTATTAAAATTTTAAATTTAAACGCATTGTTATTTCGAGAAAGAATTGAACAACAGTTTTTTTTCATTTTTCTGTGAACGTGGAAAAATCTTCTTACCGATCGATCTACGATGACGATCTATCTTCGAATGCGGTGTCCCCTAAAATCGGCACAAACCTTCTTTGACAGCATTATCTAAAATATCATTTGATTTTATCGGAAAATGGGAAACGTCATTCGATTCTTCGATAACTGAATAAAAGTGCCTCCTGCAAGATTTATGCATTCACGAATAAAAATGTTTGCACGAATGTGTGGGAAAATAGCGAGTATGGATTTAAGAACAGGCAGCAAAACAAGTTGGAAATGGTACGTCAGACGTGACAAATGAAGTGCGTTCGTACTATAGCTAGTTATATAAATATTCAGATCGTGATGATTTTTATTTCTGTGAAATGAATTATATCGTCTGCCGATTAATTTCTGTAATAAAATAAGTATCTCGATCGCTTGACGATTAAAGGATGCTCCTATAACAAGAAAGCACCGATTTAAAAAAAAAATTCGAATTTCTTAATAAGTATTTTTATTAATATCTTCTATAGTTTTGATTCGATTTTCACAAAATTGGAAATATCTCGACAAAATTCTGCAAAGATAATATATCTTAAATTTCAAACCATTCGTTTGGGTTGTTTTTGCGTTGTTATAAGCGGACAGACGGACAGACAGACGGACGGACGGACCAGACGGCGACAATAGGTGCTACGTATTTATATAATTACGAACGCACTTAAAAAGTGTTCCAAAAGTGTTACTTTTTAACACATATTTTATTAGCGCATTCCCTATAATTTTTTCATGGCCACATTTAAATTATTTCCTTATAATGCGAGGATTTTTTTTTTTCCCCATTTGACGAATACTTTTATGTTTGACAGCAAAAATACTAATTTGCTCGTGTTTTGGAACTTCAAAAGCGATCTTGTTTACATTAAGCGACTCTGCCTTGACAGGCCGCGGCAATGTCCTTTGGCTGTTAACTGTCAAAAAGATAGCTGCACAATGGGATTTTTGATTAATCGACGTACAGTCCGCTCGTGTGTCTTCTAGGCAAAAAAAACAAAAAACAAAAAAACTTTATCCTGTTTTCCATAACCAACTTATTAATGCAAAATAGGTGGTTTCAAGCTGTGATTTCCAATGCCACTCATCGGAACCGGTAGCGGGGAGATGAAAACTACGGATTAACTTTTGCAATGATTTTCTTCAAAACCACATCAATTCTTGTGTTAAATCTGATTAAGACGTAAAAGTCTTATGCTATAAAACAGAAATATTTGCAAATGCATATCATTTGTTTTTGAAGGATATCATAAAAGACAACAGTATATATTTCTACCTATGCGTCAGAGATAAACATGTGGGGGGGAAATTCATAACAACGTTTTTACGTATTTATTACCGGAAAAGTCGAAGATTCATAAAATTTAAAGTATCATAACTCAGTAACCTTTGGTCGTACAATTATTTTTTTAAAAAATCTGTTAGAGCATAGAGAATGTTTTTAAACTATACATTGTAGGATACAGGGCTACGACGACCCCTTGCGGCTTCGAGCCAGGGTGGTGCAAAATTGTAATTAGATTAACTATTGAAAAATAACGATTAAAAGTTTAATCATGACTAAAGATTGACGATAAAGTTCAATCGCTTTATCGTCAATCTTTAGTCATGATTAAACTTTTAATCGTTAGTTTTCAATAGTTAATCTTATTAAAATTTTGCACCACTCTGCTTTGAGCTCTATGTTTGTCTCGGGCGGCGGCGGTCGGGGATGGGTGGGTGGGCTGGCAGACCACCGCAGAATTCGCGGAGCGCGGAGTTTATATGGAATAATTACACATTTATATTTATATATACATATTTACACATTTATATAAAAATTTAAATTTTGTAGATTTTACAAAAATAATTATTTTGATGTAAATGACTCATAATAGGAGGAACGACATTTAAAGTATTTTTGCAATTGGAAATATGATAAGACGCAAAAGAATCAAATATTGTATTATTCCATCAAAAATTGTACATTAACATGCTATATGACACATGTTATATTAGCTCCTCTTCACTTATCGCTCTCTATGACTTATTCGGGTATATCTATCTTCGTGCCTCCCAAATATAGCAAGTTCGAAATTAACTGAAAATGTTAAATAACATTAAACATATATTAACTCTTGGAATTGCAATTTTTCTATATTGTTTTACTAAGAAAATTTCAGTATGGGTATAAACTAAGATTTTGGAGACAAAATAAATAAATAACAACTCGCAGATTATAATTTTCATTAATTTTTCAATACCCTCCGTTATTTTATGCTGCTTGATAACGGTTATTTTTCTTGTCTTTCGATATGCACTAGATAATGAAGTGTTGTACTAATGTTATGTTAAAATATTCTGCCAGCTATGCAGGTTTAAGCAACATTCAATTTTATGACATGATTTTTCTTATTATGTGTAATACATTTAACAATTTCAGAAGTACATAATTGTTTTTGCGCAATGTTGAATTCACATCCGAATTTTCGATAAGTTTTATTTGAAAATAAAAAAATACAATTTTGTAGCTTTTCTTTTCTTTTCTTTTCTTTTTTTTTACGAAATCTATAAAAGTAAAATTATATATATAATCTGATACAAATCTTTATTAAAATTATGTAATAAATATTATATCCCACCGCCTCCAAGGGATTGAAACCATTTTATTCAAAATTGCTTCGATTATTCTAATATTTAGACTTGAAACTGTATTTCATTATTTCAACAATTATAGTTGAAAATAATATGTTGAAGAACTTTACATATCCGTCAAAGATACATATATTTATCAACCAAACAATCCAGACGATATGTTTGTCCAAGAAACAGATATGTTCATTGATGATGTGTTTACTTTTGAAATCTGTATTTTAATAGGGCAGACAAACAAACAAAAAATATATATATAAGGAAATATTAGCACAATTTTAAACTTTAATATCACTACTAAAAGTTAAATTAGATTTTTTACAAGTTGTCTGTCTGATCAGTAAATGTTCACTTCTTTTATGAGAATGTCAAGCAATTTTTCAAGTATGGATCATCACCATGTTTTACATATTTTTGTGAAAAAAGGAGTTTTAAAGGGAGCTAATTGCAATGCAATGTAAATAATATTTATGTTTGCACGCTATCTAAAAAAGAATGTATCACAAATTTAAAAATGTATAATTCTCGTTAGAATGCTTTTTTAGCAGTTTGTTTAGAGGGCAAAACTTATCAATTTCTCATTATTCACTCAACTAGCGGAGCTGTAGTTGCATGTTAAAATACTTATACCCTTTCTAAAATATGTATCACGGAAACACTTCGCATGATTTGTATAATTTTTTTCAGATTTTCATATTGTCTTTAAAAAATCTGATTTGTAAATAACATGCTGAAATAATTTCCACTGTTATCTATCTCACAAACAATTCCAATTGCATACAAAGTAATTTTTTTAAATTTTTTCTTTGAAAAATCAGTGCTGAAAATATTTTGTTTGTAAACTGCCCCCTCTCCCACTACACAAAGATATTTATCACCCAAACAATGCAAGTCCCAGGAACATATATTTTCTTGAAACTTTTGAAATCTATAGTTAGAACTTTTGAAATCTATATTTCTACCGGATAATCAAAAAATGAAAACAGGCTTCAGTAAAGGTGATGTTAACTTTCACATGCGTTATAGGGATGTCATACAGTTTAAAAGCAAAGTAAAATACAATGACCTCCAAAAGTTAAGGTACAACCAGTATTTTGTGTCTAATTTGAAAACATGACAAATGAAGATAAAAACATGAAATTTAGAAGAATGGTGCTTTAAACAGTTATTTATCGAATTTGATCTAATTTTAACTTCAAGCATGATTTACAAATAAAAAAATGCATTTTTTGCAAAAGTCCACTGTTTAATAAAAAAATAAATAGCAATTTTTTTGTGAAAAAAATTAAATAAACTGATTTTAATAAGGCATGTGTCAGGCCCTACTTGTAATGAATCTGTGCCACCGACTGTCCATAATGTCAATTAAGTTGTCGGACACTGGAAAAGGAAACAATTCCCATACATGGTGCAACGCTTGTTCCAGCTCATTTAACGACTTTGGAGGAGAACTTACGGCAGCCACCTGTCTGCTGAGATAGTCTCAAAGATGCTCTATAGGATCAAAGTCCGAAGATTGTGCTGGCCGTTCCATTCGCTTCAAACCTTGATATTCTAGATATGCATCAACGACACTAGCTCAATTCAATAAGGCATTATCAACCCTTTGGATTAATTCATCATTAATAGCACCACCATATGATGTGACGAACGAAGCAAGGATACTAATCCTGATATTTCACAGCAGTCAACATTCTTCCATGGCACGCATGGAAGTTACTGTGACCAAAAGAGAGGTTCCAGCCCAAACCATGATTCCACCTCCTCTATAACTGTGTCTTTCAACAATGTTACATAGGTAGAATCTGATGCTTTGTTCTCTCTAGATCAGCACACGAACTGAATCACTCTCCAAAGCAAAACGGGAGTTATCTGTGAACAGTTCGGAAGCCAGTTGTTGCGTGTTCCGGTTAACGTGCTCTCTTGGCCAACATAAACGGGCACTTCTGTGTTGTCGATTAAGAGGGCCACACACAACGGGTCGTCTTGCGGGGAGTCCTTAATTGTGAAGACGTCTATGCATCGTAATCGCAGGTATTGTCAACCTTGTTGCTTTACGATGATCTGAAATGAGCTGAGCCACAGTAGTGATACTCCTCCTTCGGGCCAAAAGAGCTAGAAAACGATCTTGTACAGGGGTTGTAACCCATGAGCGGTCTGGAACAAGTCTTCTTGATACTGAATTTTTGGATTCACATTGATCGCAGAGCCTTTGGACCACACTACGAGACACATTAAGACGACTAGCAGCACCAGCTTGTGATAACCCCATTTCCATCCATCAGATTGCCCGCCATCTTAACGAATCACATCTCCTAAATATGGACAACACTATTTTAGTACCAACAATTCAAGATCATCAACCATAAAAAAAATTCACACAAATTCCCAAAGTGGGATATTCGCATTCCTCCTGACAAACACATAAGTATCCAATACATTAAAATAATTGAGATGGGCATAATTTTTTCGTAAGATTTTATTGAAGTTACTTATAATCATTCATATAAATCATATTTTTTACCTTTATTTTCATTCTTTTAATAGTGAGCGTCAAAAAACTGGTTGTACCTTAACTTTTGGAGGCCAGTGTATTAATCACAACAATAAATTGATCTTTAACCCAACATTCTGTTTAATGGTTTTACTAATTCTAATTGTAATATTCTGTAAAAGGCAGTCATATCTACAACCAATCTAAGTATAAAAATATTCTCAAAATGTATCAGTGTCATTAGAATGGGTTTTTAGTAGGTTGTATAGATTGTATTATACAATCAAAAATCAATACTTTTTAATTGTTAAAAGTATATACACTGTAAAAATATGTCCTGAAATTAACAGGTGTTATTCTGTGAATTTTCCTTTTTTTACCTGAAAAATTCCGTTTTGGGAGAAAAGTGTAACTTTTCGTGGAATTAACGGAAGTTTTCAATTTACTGCTAGAGATATAACTGAAAGTTTCCGTAAGCGACAGTAAAGTCTCGGATAACGGAACTTTTCCGGCAAGACACGTTCTGTTCCGACGCTGATTGGAGGATATATTAGTTTGTCAGTCTGTGTCCTGTGTCAACACACCCTATGATCAAAGCCTCCTCCGGAAGAGGCAATATGGCCGATACGGCAGTCCGAAGTACAAGCGTCTGGGGAGAGAACGACTTCTAATGGTACGACTTAGAAAAATTTTGCTTCGGATTAAGTACGTTCTACGCATGCGTGAGTAGCTACAAGCCTAGGGAAAATTGGGAAGAAAAGGGAAAACACTTTACAAAATGGTAAGCTGGCAACACAGCCGGGTCCGGGTGTTTGTATTATTCATATTGCTTCAATATTCGTGCATTGTGCAGCACATGTTTTAAATTATTTTGAGAAATTTTTATAATTCTGTATTCTGATTTTTGTGTGTTTGCTTTCGTCAACGATGGATGAGATTACTCACCACAAGTGTGTGGTACCAAAGGGGGGAAACTAATTTTCAGATCAGGTTTAGATTATTGATTATTTATTGTTACAATAAAATAAGAAATAAAAAAAATACTTAAAAAATGATTTACATTTTTTTAATTTTATTTTGTAATTATTATTATTATTATTATTATTATTATTATTATTATTATTATTATTATTATTTTTTTTTTTTTGGGGGGGGGGGCAGGATTTTAGGATGGGGAATTTATTTTTAATTTATTTATATTTTAATCTGCCGAAATACGGAAGATTCTCGTCCTTTTTTTTATTTTACAATTTTACAGATTTTAAATTGTACGAGATGCATTTGGAGGGGGAGGATCTTCAGGAGATAAGGTTGGGGAGCAGGGGGAGAGAAGCTGAGATTTTAGGAAGAGGGGTTAATTTAGGTGGTAGGTTGGATTTATTTATTTTTAATATAGAGTATTTAATAAGTCTGAATTAAGTTTAAAATTAAAAAGTTATAAAGGTTAAACTATGCATTTTTGGTACCAGAGGGGGGGGGGGGGCAAAGGGGGGAAACAGTAATTTTTAGAGCAGATTTAGATGATTGATTAGCTATTGTTACAATAAAATAAGAAATAAAGAAAAATATTTAAAAATATTTTTTATTTTTTTTTTTTTTATTTTTTTTTTTTTTGGGGGGGGGGGGGGGCAGCAGGAATTTAGAGTTGGGATTTTTTTTTTTTCTGCCGAAATACGGAAGATTCTTGCCCCTTTTTTACTTCTAAATTAATAATAAAAACAGGTTTTTAAATGTTTTTTTTAAAATCCCGATTATAAGCCCCCTCCCGAATTTAACCTTTTTTTATTTTGAAAAAGGGGGTCTTACAATCGGGATTTTACGGTAATTAAAGAAAATATTAAGGATGGTAAAAAATTTTGTAATAATAATTAAGAAAAAAAATTTCCATAACTTTTTCTACTGGAATATATATATATATATATACTATTGAACCGATTTATCAAAAGCCTAATAATATGTGAAAATTCAAAACTGATTTCTCACTATACTCAACAGAATAACACCCTAAAATGCTCATTGTGCATACTCAGATCAGCTGAAATAGTCTTACCAGATACACATTGAATTTTAAATATATATAGATTATAATAATCAATCATCCAAGTTATGGCCACTCGTCTCGAAATTTTAGCTTTCTCCTCGGCTGAAAATTTATATATTTTCTCCTGAAAAACTCTTACATTTTTATTTCAAGTCATCAAGTGTGTCAGCGTCAGCATTGCAAAATAAGTTGAAATGCCCATCCCTACAAGAGATATCATACAAAACTTCTAAAATATAAGATCATTTAATTGTTTAAATCAATTAGTGATAGAATTCTGACACAATATAGAATACTAGCAGCCTTTGCCTGCTACGCCGGTTGGTTTCTATTAAAGAATCTTGAATCAAACAAAATATATCTAGTAAAAATGAAAAAAAAAAAAAAAAAAAAAAAAAAAAAAACTTTAACCAGATAAATTGTTGTCTTATATATCTGTCGTCTTATTCGTACAATCTTACGTTATCCAGTTCAAAGTTGATTTTGGCGACAGAATAGTTCTAAATTCACTGAACTATCTGTGTTTAACTATTTTCTTAATATATTTGTTATCTTGAATTTCACGCTTCTACCTAAAACTACTGCAGAGATATGGTGAAATGTCCTAAAATTTTTGACCCCCCCTTTTAATTCCCTCAGGGAAGGATTTTGTAAAATCACTGGAATACATACAGTAGACTCCCACAAATCTGCCACCCTAAAATCCACACATCGTTTCCGATGTAAACAATGAAACTTAAATTTGACACCTACATCTTAACTGTAAGTTTTATATATATATATATATATCATTCTGTATACATTTTAATATGTAATTCTGTTTGATATGATTCAACTCATGTTTTCTCATGAAGAATGTATAAATTTATTTTTGAAAAAATTCTAGATAGTGCTGATATCAGTGGCGATAGCAATATTTTTACCAAATAATTTATGTATTGATCAAGCTTTTTTGGTTAAGTACAGCTAAACATGAAAGAAAACTTTGTTATTTTAAGATTTTGATGTGAATTATTAGTGTACATTTATTAGGCGAGTTTTACTGAATAATTCAAGAAAAAATTTCTCATGATTATACATATTTAGTTATGTATCCATTATTTATTTGACCTTTACTTTTAAAAATTTAAATGTTTTTTAAATTTTCTTAATTTTTTTTATTTTACTTAACTATTTTACTTTATTGTAAGTATTCATTATAATTTCGAATGCATTATTACATTCAAATTATTGTTTAAAAATGTAAACAAAACAGTGACCAGAAATCCACAAAATTCTAAAATCTGCATAACCTCCGGTTTTAAGCTAAGCGGATTTAAGGGAGTCTACTGTATTTGATTATTTTTTTCTGTAGATTTATTTTCTGGAATTTCATGCTTCTACCTAAAATGGCTGATGAGACATGGTGGGGTGTTCTAAAAATTTTGACTCCCTTTTTAACCCTCTTAGGGTCGGGAATTTTCAAAAATCCTGTCTTATGTCAATCTTCATGCTTATGTCAAAAGAAGTATTTGCTCCCCAATTTTCATTCTTCTAAGTTCAGTAGTTTGGACTGTGCATTGATTATGAGTCAGAACTCATGAAACATATGAGGAAAAACTCTTTTATATGTAAATAGATAATTAAAAAAAATAATAATAATAAGTTTTTGTTTTTAATAGGTTGAAACAGGTTGAAATAGAATGAAATAGTAGAAATAGATAATGTCAATATCTATTTCTTCCTTAGCAAACGATGCAACTTTGTCTTAGTTCTTACAAAGCTCAAATTTATTTTCACTTTGCTCATAACTTGTTTTTTGAAAATCGAGATATGTTGTAAGCCTTTAATGCGAAAGTTTGTAAAAGGATAGTGACAGTCTAAAATTGTAATATAATCTGGTGTTCAGGTTTCCTAAAATTTATAACACTAGATTAGGTTTTATAAAAATTTTATGTCATAGTACTTATACGTAAACAAATTTTGTTGTTTTCTTATCTAGTGATTTATTATACTCCCCGAATTTCTCTTAACCTGTCTAAGAAATTTTGATTAACGCCTAATGGTCCATGTACAGTGGGTAAATCATACATGAGAAGCTTTAGAGAGTGTAAACTCAACTTCCTAATCAAATCATATTAATATGTTTTAAAGTTAAAGAAGTTATGTGCTGGTGTAACTCTGAGTATCCAGTGTAAAAACAGACATTAAAAAAAAATTTTAGAAAAAAAAATTGAACTGTTTTGTAGCATTATTTATAACTAAGTTCAATGAATAGCATCAACAGGGCAAAGGAAAATATATTTTATAATTTTCGTTTTAAAATGTGCTTTGCACATCTCAATTCGATCCTTTCTATATTTGCTCCATTATTATAACTTTGACCATGGATATTCTCTATTTTGGAGCCTAATTTTTCCAATTGAATTAAAATATGCTCTAACAGTTACATTACAGTTAAAACATCAATTTAGATTATTTAAGACATCAATTTATGTTAATCCATTTAAACACATTAGTTACAGTTAAATCTTTTACAGACAAGAGAAAAAAAAAAGAAAAAAAATGTATTCATAACAGGCATTTTTATCTGTTTGACTTTTATGATTAATAATTTTAAAGATAAAATTTCTTTTTAATCCCCTCTAAAAGTACATAATATAAAAAGAAGAAAGTGTGAACTATTCATCACAATAGAGAGAAATCACTTTAAATTCAATTAAATTATTCAATAAGTTTTTTAAGTATCTGACTCAGTAGTGCAGCCAGAATCTTCATCTGGGAGGGTTCGTGATTGTTATTCATTAGATGAACAATTTTGTTGTGTTGCATGCCCATAAAACAGTGTTTAGTAAATATAAGACTGACGTAATGAAAAGTACATACAACATTACAAATTTAGCATTTAGGTGTTAAAAGGTTCTTAAAAGAGAATCGTCTTCAATTTTCAAAGAAAAACATAAGAAAGAACAGTAGCAGTAACATAAATGTATTATTTTGCTACTATTGCTTCTCATTTTGTCTTTAATTTTATGTTGAAATAGAGGTTCCTATTATGAGGTCTTGAAACAAAAGAATGGTAAACATTTTATGCTTCTTATGTTTTTCTTCACCATCGTTTTTACACATCATATTGTAATTTTATCACAAGGAGTTTTGTATATATTTAATCAGTTTTTAAATGCTCTTGGGGGGGGGGGGGGGGGGTTAACCTCGAAATCCTTTTATTTCTAATTACTGGTAACAATTTATTACTTAACTGATGCTAATGGAAATGTATCTCTTTTTTAAAACTTTTAAATTCTCAAAATAAATTATAAATAGCTCAACACATATACATATTTTTTATTTATTTATTTTATTTATTTAAATTTTTTTTTTTTTTTTTTTTTTTTTTTTTTTTTTTTTTTACAGATTATTTATAACACTTAAAATTTTGTATTTAATAATATTTCAGAAGAGCTCCGTAAATAAAGCAGATTATAACAAAATGCAAATAACTGTTTACTAATTGTCTTCCAATCTTGTCCATGTTTAGTGTTGTTTTTATTTGTCATTTGTGTTAAAGAGCGCTAACCATACAACCAGAATATATATATATATATATATATATATATATATATATATATATATATATATATATATATATATATACGTATATATAAACTTTTAAAACCATTTGATGTTTTTGCATTGCTCACTGAGTTTATATCGCATAAAAGCTTAAAGTTTAAATCACATAAACGTTGAAATGTACTTCACTTAACTTTTTCAAACACCTCATAAACAAATACACAACGAAAAGGGAAGATCCATACCTCAGTACGGTACACTCAAGGGAAGAAATCAAAGCATTTTTTCCCTTTTCACCTCTGCTGACGCATGCGCAGAAACGAGTTAATCAGAAGCCGAAATTTTCTAAGTCGTACCATTAGCAGTCGTTCTCTCCCCAGACGCTTGTGTCCGAAGTAACTTCACCTGCCCAGTAGCACGTGCTTTTTAGAATTTACAATTGTAATAATACGTACAACTTTGGATATAGACATATTTTACAGAATAAAAGTACGTTTTATCTTTGTTTTTTATATCATTGTTTTAATAATATTATATGTATAATTTCTTTATATGTTTGTAAGATATAAATTTAGTTTTTAAACCACGTGTATATTAAGACAATAGCTTTCAATCATTTGCCTAGAATAAATATTTTGTTTTAAGTCATAAAAAAGGGATGATTTTGCATTTTATCTGATTATTAATTTACTTCAACTCACTATTTCCTCACCGGACTTTGTTATTAAGTTATGTGTAATATGTGTCTAAATGTGTCTAAAGATAATCTTTATTCATGCAGATTTAAAAAAGAAAAAAGATCCCCGTTCTTTAGCTATTCTTTATTTCGTTATTATATATTTTTCAAAATTACAGCTTATGCGTTTGTATTCGAATATACTTTTTAAATCATATAATTATTTTACTTTCTAACAGTTTCTAATCATTTACTATAAGTAACCTGGATGCACTGTTTTATTAATTTATAAAATATTTCAAGAGTATGTTTATATTATCACAGTATTAACTAGCAGCAGTTCGTATATTGCTTTTGTCAATTTTTTTTTTTTTTTTTTTTTTTTTTTTTTTTAAACTCTTAATTTTAAAGTTGCTTTTATGGGAGCAAATTATTATTATTATTACTATTTATTCTCTTTATGATTAGAGAATGCTGATAGTTGTTTGATCTTGTAAGTGTTATTTTTTTTCTTTTTCTCACGTTTATTTTTCAATAGCAACTAGCGATATTTATAGTTATAGGTTGACTTGTAAAATTATTGTAGCATAATTTTTTTTATATAAAAATAGTTTCGATATGAACAATTTGAGTACAATAAGGCCTCGTTATTAATTATTTATATTTGATGGTTTAAATACCAGAAAGTGTTTACATCCGCGTAAGGGTGTCGGATAACGACTACATTGAATAAACAAAAACTGTAAATAGATAAAGAAAATAATTTATAACATATATAAATATATACATATGATTTAAAATAGCAAGTAATTTCGAATACAAACTAACGGATAAACGAATTAAAAGCTAGAAAATAAGTAAAATTTTCCTTTTAGGATTTACTGAAATAGATTTTCTCTCTCTCTAGGCAAATGAGTCCAATTTTTGTCTTCAAAAAATGAGATTTCTATCTTACATATGTATAACAGAATTGATTATACATACTAATGATATTAAAACAACGATATAAATAAATAAGAGATAACACTTAGTGCCCCAAGTCTTTAAAATATGTCTCAGTATGAAATAAGAAAAAAAAAATACATAAACAGTGAGGTGGGGTAAAAATTAAAAAATATATATTAATAACAAGTGCTAAAAATTGCAAATTTTAGCATACTTTATGGAAAAATTACAATATTGTTATAATTAAGCTTAAGATTTTTTCTAAAAATAGTTTTTCATATAAATATATTTAATTCCTTAATACAGACTTTTTTTTTCTTTCTAAATTAAATCACATTTATTGCCTTTTATAAAATTTTGTATATTAAGTATAAGTATCCTAATAATATCTCTTAAGAAATTAACATTTTTAACTTCTGTTTTCTGTGTACAATTCTTACAGAATGTCTCTTTTCTTTTTGTTGTCAAAATATTTCTAAAATATACATTTAATTTTTTTCTGAAGTTTTAAAATATTACTTGGTTTTGCTAGGATTTTAATACATAAAATTATAAATAAAGTATATATTTCAGAAATATTTTGACCACTACAAAAGAGACATCCTTTCAGAAGAGTACAAAGAAAAAAAAAGTTAAAAATATTTAATTCCTAATAATAAAAATACAAAAAACAAGGAAAAAAAAACAGTTATAACCGCCACAGATAAGTTTAACATAAGTATGGGGAATTTGAGATCTCACTTTCCCCTTTATGGGAGAAATATCGAACAGATAATAAAAACTAAAACTATCAGCTTGTAAAACGGAAAATAACCGTCCTGAAAACTGAAAATGTCAGTTTCTAAAATAAAACATTTCAGTTCCTAAAACGGAACTTTTCAATTTCTAAAACAGAACTTTTCAGTTTCGAAAACGGAACTTCTCAGTTTTGAAAACGGAAAAAAAACCACAAAAGTGAATTTCTGTGAAAAAACGGAAAAGTTACGGCAACTCTGCTGCCAGTACCTTTTCCGTTTTTTTACAGGAGTTTGTTTTTACAGTGTATATATACAGGATTAAAAAAAGTAAAATATAAATAAATACTAGTGGTTAGTTTTTTTTTCTTGGAAAATTAATAACGAACTTTTATGAGTTTTAACTTATCTAATGTCTTTCCCCATTTAACGGTGATCTGAATTTAACAATGATTTTCAAGAAACACTTTGCAAGCGTTAAATCGAGGTTCGACTACATTATATGCTTCTCAAAAATGTCTGTTTTGGAAACAATTCACGGGATTTTTACAAAGAGAAAAATATTTTAGATTTTCTATTATTCGTTCGAAAATCAGAGCTGAAAATAATATGCTGAAAGACTTGACAAGGCCCCCCCGAAGATATTTATCACCCAAACAATCCAGATGATATGTTTGTCCTAGAAATAAAGATTTTCTTTGTTGTATTTACTTTTGAAATCTATATTCCTATCGGATAGTCACAAAATGAAAAAAAGAGGAAGGATTAGCGCATTTTTGAAGTTTATCTGCCACCAAAGTCGGCAGGTTGTCTGCGATGCAATCATCAGCAAGGGTGTTGTCAACAATAAGACGTCGCCATTCCAGGCTTATCGCCGTCGAGGATCAAAAGAAGTGAAGCCAGGGAGGGAACGTTAAAAGGAGGACACGCCCAATCGTTCGGGCACCGAGGACGTTTAGAGGAAAGGATTAACCGATTGGTAAAAGATGCTGAAGAGTAGGAGTGATGGGAATGTGACATGGGATGCAGACAGCGAGGAAATCCAAAGATATTGTTTTGATATTGAATAAAAACTTTGATTTGAAAATACAATATTACTTCGAATGGAATTGACTATCAAGTGTAAAATATAGCCTTATATCAGGGTGTATGGCTTGGGGTATAGGGTTGTTTATGTTTAAGTACCACTATTTTTACCATTTCCACTTCACTTCATTTATGCGATTTATATAAACACATAAATGATTCATATAAGCTCTCAAAGATATATATCACCCAAACGTCCCATATATGTTCATCTTAGAAGCAAATATTTTTCTGGATGTATATGTATTTAGTTTTGAATTCTATTTTTCTATCGAATAATAAGAAAATGATAAAAGAGGAAGGATTTGCGCATTTTTTAAGTTTATTTGTGTCAGCATTCGGCAAGTTGTCTATGATACAGTCTTCATTAATGTCAACATTAAACTATTTTATGAGAATGTCAAAAAAGTTCTTAACAAAGTAAAATATATGTCACACCAATAAATTTTAATAGAAATTTATTATAAAATTATTTTACTGATATTAATTGCAAGGTCATGTGAAAAAGTATACCACAATCCGTTCAAAAAATAACATTATCACCAAAATCAAATTGCATTTTTAACTTATCCTGATTATTTAGACTTTATATAATAAAATATATAAATTAATGATATAAATAGAAAACTTTTTATTATGATAAAATAAAAACTATTTTAATATCATCGTATATAAAAAGCAACGTAAGGAAAAAGCATAAAAAATCCGAATAAAAAGAGCCTACAGTCTACAATTGATTCAGGAATTCAGAAGTTAACTCTTCAATCACTAGAAAAATTTTAAAAAAATGTAGAAAAAACAATTAGCTGATAATTCATTTTTTTTTTCTTGAATGCACCTTCTTAATATACCTTGAAAATTGGTTTTAAATTTCAAATTTCATAACATTTTATTAAAAATTCTCTAAATTTACAGCTGAAAAGACATAATTTCAACCATTTCAAATCATGAATGTTCATATGGAGATGGAAGTTAATTCGTGATTTTGATTTAAAATAATAATGATTATAAATGCACAGATAGAAAAATAATCATGAAACTTACCTCGAAAAATAATAGTAACTGTTCCAAATTCAAAATGCGAATATTATGCCACAAATAAAACCCACTAATGAAATTTCTTCATTATATATTAAAACATAGTCAGATTTATGAGTAAGGTGATCTGAAAAGAATAAAAAACAACTCTTAATTTTTTAATATATTATCTTAAGCACCACAATGTTATGACTAAATTCTACATAATCAAATATAAAAATTAGCCCGATCATGAAAATTTTGAGATATGGTCAAAGAACATATTTTGGGTCTTAATCGTAGATTATCACGTTTTACAAAGAATAGAACGAAAACTTACATCACTGTGCTCAGAAATTGGATTATTAGTAGTATTAAAATTTCTTAATTTTTTTATTAAGAAATTTTAAATTGAAAAAGAAATTGGCCATCAAATCTGATCTATTAAAGGAGCAAGAATTAATTCAACATAACCTTGGAAAACTTAAGCATGCAAATAAATAAATAAATAAAATAAAAGAATCGTACAGATAAAATAATCATAAAATTAAAACATACATGTAAACTTATTTCCGAATTATTTGGACTCTCGAAAAACTTGAAACTTTCTGTTAGCAGAAAAAATATGCGTTATCCATAAAAATTGTGAATAGTTGCAATTCCAAATTTAAAAAGTCCTTCCGGCCTGTACCGGGAGGAAAAGGTAGCTTTCCTATATCTTCGTTTTAAAATTTTAGCTAATGTTACACGAAAACAGCAAGTTAAAATGCAAAGAAACGGTTACAAAAGATTCGTTAATACTGAATTTGAATAAGAATTTCGCCAAATTATTGAGCAATAGCCAAATTGGCTTCATTTATAAACACGTATTTTGGTCGCCAAATTTGGCGATATTTCGCCAAATGTCACAAATTTTGCCAATTTTGTCGCCAATGTCGCCAATTTTGGCGCTAACGGATATGAATATATAGTTTTATGCGTATGATTGGGAAAATTATTACAACAATGTAAGAAAATAATTTGCGAGTAATCACGTTAATGTGCTGTTTTGTTTCAAAATGTCAGCCAACCTAGAATTTCAAACTGCTCTATCTCAGCCATTTTTTAAGATAGAGGTAAACCAAAAAATGCTCTGGAATCCTTGTATCAAGGCCTAACACGTAATTAAAAAATAAATTTGAATTTTTAACTTTTTTTATACTTATTTTAGTTTTAAATTTTTAAATGGCCGCCATCTTGAAACAAAATGGCGGACCAAGCTGGCACGAACTCGGTCGAGACATTGGTGACCTTAATACACACAATTAGTTTCATCAAAATCTATTTATAAATACGAGCGTTATCGTATGACATAGGTCAGATATATATATATATATATATATATATATATATATATATATATATATATATATATATATATATATATATGGATATATCTATATATATAAATCAACATTTGAACGGAGGGTGGTTTTGGGGTCTGGGGGTCATGATCGGTGAAAATATATCAAAATTTTCCGGAACTGCTTTCCTCCGAACGGCTGCAATAGGTAGCTTTATACTTTTTTGTATTGAAAGCTACCTAAAAGACGTAAATGTCATAGACGTAAATGTTTCTTTTAAATGCTAAAAGCTGTAAATTAACAACATAATACAAATTAAAATAACTTTTATTAGGTTGTTTGACACGTTTCGACTCACTCACAACAAATATTTGTTTTTGGAAATGACTCGGAGTGAGTGGAAACATGTCAAACAACCTAATAAAAGTTATTTAAATTTGTATTATGTTGTTAATTTACACCTTTTAGCATTTAAAAGAAATATATTATTACAAGGTGTTATAATTTATTATATTGTGACATAAATGCCATTTATATCTATCTGTCTACATATTTATCTATTTATATAAAAACAAATCGTCCTTTTAAATGCACATTGTAGCAGGTTTTGCAGTTATTTTCTAATGCATTTTTTGATTTGTGTAATTTGTATAATCAATGAAGCAAATTTTCCATTTTTATTGCAATAAAATTTTAATAAAACTATTACTGAAGATCGGGAAGTTTTTGAGTCCCTGAAATCTGTTGTATGGTAAAGATACCATATATATTCTTTTCAAAAATTAAAGAAATCTATATTTTAAGTTTTTTTTAAATATACTTTCCCCTTTATGCATTATCGTAATTCGTATACATTCCCGGCTGTTGAAAACGCGCATCCTTTTATCTCTCTCTTTCAACGAAATGCTTTTAATCAAAATCATACATATTGTTTTTAAATTATCATTAACGTACTTATTCGGTCTCCCACATATCAAAAGAAATGAAATTATACAAGGCATAAAATGTTTTCCTTTCTCATGGTCAGTTTTGTCTTGCATATTGAATCCAGATGTCTATTGCATTTCTATGGCGCCTTTGCAGCATACCTCAAAACCCTGTTCCCAAAACAATAATTAACGGTAAGATTCTTAATCACCCTCTGTTAGCCAAAGTGCAATGTTCGCCAAAAGATTTTTCCCTTCCAATGACGTCAATTATGAAGTTGATATGCTGTATATATAACGGTTACAATTCCCACGCAAAAAGTGCGATTCTCTTGGCTTGAAATGTATCTCGCTTGGCGTGTTTTTCCTTGCGCCCACTTTCATATCGGATAGAACACTTGCCCTCTGATCTTCATCTCCAGTGGCGTAGCTACGTTTTTTGGCGCCCGGGGCAAGAACAAACTTTGCGCCCCCCCCCCCCCCCCCACCCCCACCAAATAAAAAAATTACCACATTTTTTTCTAAAGACGTGAAAAGTCCTTCCGGCTTGTACCGAGAGGGAAAGGTGTCTTAGTTTAGTCTTAGCCCTATTCTTATTTTTTCAGAATTCAGTTAATCTTACTCAAACACACAAAGCTAAATTGCGTGAACCCGATTATAGAAGATTCTTAGTTCTCGTCAATACTGAAGTAGGTGAACACTTAGTCAGCTATAGCCAAGATGACTTCATGTAAAGCGACCTACTTTTATCGCCAAATTTCGCGATATTTAGCCAAATACCGCGCCATACATTCTTATATATAAATTTTTCAAATTTTCATTTTTCAACTAACGCGCTGTTTTTTTTTTTTTTTTTTTTTTTGTGTGTGTGTGTGGGGGGGGGGGGGGGAGGGGGTGACACTTCTTAAGGTACATTTCATAAAATTAAAAATAGAATATTCAGCAATGTAAATAGTTTATTTTCTAAAAATAAAATATTAAGTAAAAAGTAATTTTTATTGTATTTTAAAATCTGTAATGACATTTTAAATAATAATTTTTTTGAAAATCTGGTCATTACAGTTATAGAGCACATTTGTAAGAAAAATACGAAAGAAAACTCTTGCGAAAAGTTAAAAATTGTAGGATACGTGTAATTTTAAAATTTTCTTTTTCAATTAAACATTTTTAACACAAGATTAAATTTGATCACAATAATTGCATTTTTGCTTTATTAAATAATAAAACTTTCATAAAACCATTTAATAATATCAATAAAAATTGCATCTTAAAAATTTATAACGGTGTACCCTGTTTGCAAATTTTAATTACCGTAAAATGTTTACTTTGATTATCCCAAAGAGAAAGACGTATATATATGTTTGTCCATTCAGATGAAGTGGCTGAGAGGTTCTGCTCTCGAAGCTGATAGACGGGAGGTGCTGGGTTCGATCCCAATCACGCCCGTCGGCCTAATCGTTCGGAGTTTTCGTGGTTTTCTTCGAGCCATGGATTTATCCATGCGTAAATACGGGTTAGGTTCCCTTAGAAAGACCCCCACGAAGGGCACTCCCCCGGGCCTATATCCCAAGTGTAGATAATTGGCCGTCAATAATCAACCCAACCCAACCCATTCAGATGAAATTTCGTTATTTTCTTTCTTTTTTGCTTTCGTTTATTCGTGATCATTTCATTATGAGGATTAATCCTGGTTTGAGAAACAATCTAAAAAACTATTTACAAACTTTATGAATTTGATGTTTAAAAGTAGCGGTGTGACTTTGGTTGCTTCCCGAAACCTATAATATTGTGGCTATAGAAATATATTATTGCGGCTTAGCCATAAAAAGTATGCAGATGATCTCTGCAATAGCATACCTGACTTATAATAAATCCCGAATATAATGAGAGGGGAATTTCATTTCCAATATATTATACCTCCAAAAGTTTGATATATAGTTTGCCCGTTTTTCTGGTAGCTTTAATGAATTTTTTTTTAATTTATTTTGATAAAATTTTGCTCTTTATAAAAAATATTTCTGAAGATCGAAAACAACATTTTAGATATAGAATTATCTATGATTACCATTATTTTTACCTTAATGCATCTTTATACTTGTGTCTTTATTCAATAAATAAAGATTTCATTCATAATACATTAATTTTATTTTATTTATTACACTCTTTTATTTAACTTAACTTGGTCTTTATACGAAAAGATGACATTTCCTAATTGATTTTTCACTAACTTCCTGATAGGCTACAATATAAAAATTATGTATGCAGGTATCTTTCCTATGACAATACATCATTTTAATATTTTAAGAACTTAGTAATAAACTAAAGTAATTTTAACCCTTAAATGCACAGTGTATCAAATTCAAACACTTTTTATTTAACTTTTAATAAATAAATCAAGTTCTTCGCAAACACTTATATTTATATAAAAATAGTAATTCTGTATAAATCACATAAATATGCTACTAAATAAACTTAAAAAAATATCTTACAATTTCTGGTGTCTAATCCTTAATATAAGTAAAAATCACACAATTCTAAAAGAAAAATTCATGTATTTAGCGAGCCACAGACGATAAATTGCCAAATAATCTTAATGGTTACAACTTTTACGAGTTACAAAAACAATCGAGTTAATTATGCGCTAAACCAAGCTTGCCAAAATATCCCATTTGGCTGTGAAAGTGCATCAATGAAATATTTTAAGCATTAAAATGTTGAAAATATAAATGCAAAATAAAAGGTGTAATAATAAAAAACCCTCTTTTGTCATTAAGTATATATTAAATAAATTATGACTAGAACAGTTTAGAAATGCTGAATAGATAATTTGTATGATGCTTTTATTTTCTGTTGCATAGCTTTAAAAAAAGAATAATTAGATAAATAAAACAGAGCAAACATTATAATTAAAAATAATAATAAAATCACCGGTTCGCACTTTCTAATAAGCGTAAATCACATCCGTGAATTTTCAATTGTCGGGGCCCATGCCAAATTAACGTATTGTAACATAAACGTTTTTGGAAGTACATGAATTGCAGTCATGCAAAGTGTGCTTTTTAAGATATGAAATGCTTATAATAAGAAAAAATTTTAAAAATAAATATTTTACTTTTATTATTGTTAATTAATTTGAATTAGAAAACTGATTAATCATGAAAACAACATTATCTGTCACTCAAATAACAGAAGAAATTCGACCTTTGAAATATAAAAATGCACATTTTCTCTTTAAGGGGCCTATGTACTATTGCAAAAAGTGCAAAAAATATCAATTTTTGAATTTTTTGTTTAGAAATGTATTTAGACATGTATATTCTGGTGAAGTCAACTGAAGATCCGATGATTTTAAATGTGTGAAAAGGTTCTTTACTGCATCCATATATTTCCCTTTAAATGAATCATAGTTTCATGTTTTAAAATAATTTTTTCTCAATTCGTTTTTTTTTTTTTTTTTTTTTTTTTTTTTTTTTTTTTTACATATTACTACTTTTAACTTTTGCAACTTTTTTTTTTTCCTCCAAAGATCACACATTTTTACTTGCATTTAACAGTAAACAAAGTCAAGAGAATAATTTTCTTTTTACTGCATTTTCACGCAGCCATCTGTACTCGCCGTACTTGAAAGACTGAAAAGTCCGGCTTCGATTTTTATATGTTTTAAGAAGGGGAAATTTGGGGTTAGGTCGCCCAAATTTTATTATTTTGTTTTTCTCAAAGTCACTTCTACGGAAAAATGGAGTTTAAAATAAAGTAGAAATAATATATTTACTTGCAGTTCCTCCAACTAAATCCATTTTGCACTGGTTCAGAGAAGCCCCCATTACACGAAAATATTCAGATGAAATGTTAAGAACGCAAAAATCAACGCGAAAACTAATAGAGAAATAAATAAATGCTCTCTTCTAATATCGAAATGTGAAGCCACGGGCCCTTTGTTTTATAAGCTGGAGACAGTGAGGAGCCTCTCCATCCATGATTGCCACTTAATGGATCTCTCCACTCCCCCTCCTTCGCCGAATTTCTTCAAAGCATTTCTTCAAACACACACAAAACGATCAACAATCCATATTTATTTTCAAAATATGTGAGATAATTTCTGTTTAAAGCGTCTTTCAAGTTGACGTCCCACACCCATTTAATCATTTTGTACTTCCTTTCATGTACGCAATCATGCAAGGTGCAAAATAGGTTAAGCCATCCCTACAAATATTTACAGAAGCTTTCCCTTTCATTATTTGGATATAATAAAATACTTTTACTAAAGAAAAAATTCATACACATACACAACAAAAATAAAGGTCAACAATTTTTATTTATTGTGAAAATATGTGAAATAATTTCGGTTAAAAACCTCTCTCGATTTGGCGCCCCTCAGCAGTGGCGCCCGGGGCGACCGCCCCCCTTGCCCCCCCCCTTAGCTACGCTACTGTTCATCTCATAAACATCTAAAAATGTCTTGGCCCCTTTGGCCACCCTTTGGTTTTATAACGAAAAATCACCTTGATGTTCTTAAAACTCTTTGGATTACGTGAACTTGATCGGACCCGTTCAACAGCATTTCTGGATTATTCTTTGGATTATGTTTGTGTTCTTCACCCCTGACTTTAAATTTAAAATGTCACCTCACCAATATTCATCAGATTCATTTAAAAAATCTGAAACTTCGATTGATCAAAATCTCACTATTGTGGAAGATTCTGAATTGTGACATGTTTCTCCAATTAAAGACTATTAACTCTAATGATGTGATTTTCGTCTTCCTTGCTTCACCATACAAAATAAAAGGGAAAACTACACTCCAGTTTAGTACTTCAGTACCCAGGAAACGCACTCTGCGGATTGCCAAAACAACCAAGTGCCACTATACCTTCTTGTTTTAACAAATTGTTTCACTCCGTAAAAGTAAATCCTTTAGGTCTTTTCAAAGGATTCGCCAACTTTGACATCTTCTCAATAATCACCCCCTGAACTTACTTCCCACGATAAACTCTTTCATATGCATTGGTGCCGGACTTTTGAACTGGATGTGATCGTTTTCGCACGACAATTTCTAAAGGGTGTGTCATTGTGGCCACAAAACGAAACAACAAAACTTTTAATTTGCAAGTTTTCTGACTATTTTTTTCATTCTGAAAATGCTTGTGTTGGAGGCTGCTTGTGATTGTTCTTTTACTCATCATCAAAAGTTACTATCTTCAAACTTAACCATTTTCCGTGAGATATGCAAATGTGGATCATATAACTAAAGATATCCGAGCTCTTAGGATGAGAAACCTTTTTTTTTCCTGAATCATTTATTCCATAAGGTGTACGCAAAGTACTATTGTGAAATATATTCATCGTATAAGACGTGCATTTTTGTGCTTTTTTTTTTCTTCGGCAGTTCGAGAATCTGCAATCGAGGCCTTTCAACAAGTGCTTTTGAACATGTGGTTTTCTTCAATAAGTGATGTTTTCATTCATAAAATCTGCGCCCGCATCTACATTGAATATCCTATTTTATCGTGAACTTCTACTATGTTCTTTTTATTTATTCTTTCCTCAATCATCGAAAAACTTTTTCAAATTGCCGTGTAACTGTGAACTAAAAGAATACTGAATAATTCGATTCCCAATTACGCTGTGCTAGCTAGAATTATCATTATCTGGGAAGAACTTTGGTCTTCGACGCTTATTCATTCATCAAATGATTTCATGTGTTCCAAATACTACTTAACCACAATATATTTTTCATCGTAGTTTTTCTTATTGTTTCTGACTCAAAGAAAGAATACTAAAAGTGATTTGAGAATACGCGGTAATGAAAGATTAATATAAAAGATATCATTCTTTTATTTTTAAGGATTTTCAGTGTTTTTGTTAAGAATTTGCAGTGCTTTTTTTTATATTGATATTATTTGCAGAAAAGCGCATGGATATGTTCAGAGGTAAGAATTTTTCTTGTAAAAGGTTGATAAAAAAAAAGAAATTGAACTTTTAATTATTTAATAAAAATCTTATACTGTAAATATTTCAAAAAGGTTTTAATAGATTATAATAAGTTTTATTAGGTACAGGTAAGATAAAAGTGATCTTTTACACTCATAGAGACTTTATTTTGCATTTTATATGACAATTTTATGACGGAAAAATATGTTTTTCTCATATGCTCTATTTTACTATCTTATATTTTTTTCAGTATTTAAAACCAATCTTTTTATTAGTTAAATTTTCTTGAAGTTTTCTATGATTAAATATTTAATGATTTTTTAAATAAATTATCAAGTGTGGTTTGTTTAAAATTGTTGCTTTTTTATTTTCTTATTTTATGATATTTTACCTGTGTCTAAAAAAAAAAAAAAAAAAAAAAAAAAAAAAAAAAGTTAAACTCTTAAGGTGATATCATCATGGCTAATTCTAAGAATTTTGAGTACGTTGTTGATGATTTTTACGGCGACCCCGAATTACTTAACCATTTCTTTAACCAAATTTTAACTTATCAGAAAATTAAGGAAATAACTAATGAACAAACTATCGATTATCTTAAGACTAAACTGAAAGGTCCCGCAAAAAAATATTATTTGGAGGACCCTGTACTTTATAATGCACAAGATTTTGAGTTCATTCGCGATCGCATTCAAAAATTCTTTTCACAGAATTCTTCGGCTACAACTTTAAATGATTTAAATTGTTTAACAATGTTACCACAGGAGACAGTAAAAAATTTTGCTCATAGACTCAATGTTCTCGTATCAAAGGTATATCCCGAAATCCACGACAAGGATGCACTAAATAAGATAAAATACGTTAAATTAATGTATGGTTTACCTTCCGCCATTAAAATTAAATATTAAAATAAATCACTCTTCTGTCTCACACCCAGCTAGCAATTCTATAAGCGAGAGGATAAACACATCTCTTAAATACTCAATCAATACTTTAATGAAAGAAGGACATTCCTTTGAAAATGCCATTGCTATTCATAAAAATCTCTATAATGGTTCTAAACATTCTTCTACTTCTTTCTCTCCGAATCTTTTACATTTTGGACGCGAACTATCTCTAATATTTGATACATATGACTTAAATGCTAATCAACCCTTTCTAGACCAAAATGTAGACTTTTACAATCTCCTTCATGATTTAAATGGTATTTACAATAAAGCTTATGACAACATAAAAGCATCTCAAATTAAGAGAAACGAATATCATCAAAGAAAGGCAAAACTCAGGCCAATTGCTGAGAAAGACATTGTATACCTAAAATCATCAGATAAATTTAAGCCAAGGTATACAGGACCTTATGTAGTTGTAAAGAAACACTCACCTGTTTCTTTTTCAATTCAACAACTGAATTCTCATATTAACAATTCAATTTTCAGAGTTCATATAGACAGACTTTTACTTGCACCTCCTAGAAATAACCATTTATTTGACTTAAATTATCATAATGTTCATAACAATACTCCTAGTAATAACAATATTGAACAAAGTGCTCATTCCTATAATTTACGTCCTCGAAAGGTGATAAAATATTAATATGAATATAAAATTTTCTGTTGCCAGATTCATAAATGCTCCTTATCCATGGTAACAGGTGTATTTATGCATGCATGTTATGTAGTATTGTATTATTTGTTTTTATTGTGATATGGCTGGTCCATTGTTTATGTGTTATGTAGCAGTACTGCAGAACTTGTTTATTTGGCAAAAGATTTTTTTTTCCACCCATATTCTTGTTTACCAAGTTCGTATAATTTAAAATCCTGTTAAAAAAAAAAATAAAAAAAAAAATAAATAAATAAATAGATAAATAAATAAATAAATAAAAATATATAGATAATATAAATTAAGAATAATAGGTATTGTTATAAATTTAAACATTTGATAATTCTATTAACACTCTCTGCATTTGTAAGTATACTTAGCATTTTGTAAAAAAAAAAAAAAAAAAAAAAAAAAAAAAAATCAAATTAATTATCTCATTTTCCTTTTAATTTAATCTTTGAATTTTTAAATAACTTAAAATAAATGAATTATTTTGAGAATTTAATTTTCGAAACAATATATATTTATCCCGAATGTGACTTTATGCTCTCTTCACTCTAGAACGTGTCTATGGAAGGATTTTTAGGTTTTTGAACAAAAAAAACTTTGATTTATTTTGCATTTTTTTTAGTTTTTATTCGCCCTTGCGGAATAAGCCCCGTTCAAAATTATTACCCATGTGGGGGTCTTTATTCCATTGTGTATGAGAGCAAAACTTTGTTAAAATTGGTATACCCAATTTTACTATTTTTTCAAACCCGTAGATGAACCCGAGTCGCTCCAATCATAGGCGGAGTTTCCAAATATGTGCGGAGCAAGGGGGGTTTACCAAAAATAAACCCCTCTCCCTAAATACGCCCTGTCCCGAATATGACCAATGTCCTAAACTGCGGTCTCTTCCTTGTTATTACAACAAGTTTAAGGGGAGATATTTTTATCGATGCCCATGTCTTGCATCATTATTATCTCTCCCGTATCTTTACACGAAAACTTTTTTACGTTTAATAATTTATATATGTATCTTTATAATCTTTATAATCTCTATATTATCATTGTATAGTTGTAATTGTGTTTCTTTATTTTGAAATTTTTGTATTTACATTTCATTTAAGATTTTTAATAATATAGTGCAAACTTGTGAACTTTTTAAGCAAATACAAAAAAAAATTTTGTGCACTAAAGACTCATTTATCATGCTTATGTTTGTTGATAAATAAAATCACGTGAGAAAACCTTCAAAGAAAAATGCAGCTGTAATTTTTCATTCTTGAACTCTTTTTAAAGACTGTGTTAAAAAAAAAAATGATGAACAATTAAGAGTTTATTTATATAGGTGCACCATCATATTGTAAAATGAATAAACTTGCAAGAAAACAAACAAAAAAAATATGTTTGCAGCTAACATTAGTTCTAATATGGATAAAAGACTTTTCAAAGACTTTAAAAGTATATTTTGCTGCAATTTGAAAAATGTATGGCCATTTATCATACTAATATGAAGATATTATTGTAGTACTACATATTATTATTTACATTATTGTATGCATACTTATTTTATTATTATTATTATTATTCTGCTTTGATATTTTGTATTATATTTACAGGGTGACATTCTAAATTTTTCAAAATCTTGTGAAGGGGTGATATATATATGGTAAAGATACCATATATATTCTTTTCAAAAATTAAAGAAATCTATATTTTAAGTTTTTTTTAAATATACTTTCCCCTTTATGCATTATCGTAATTCGTATACATTCCCGGCTGTTAAAAACGCGCATCCTTTTATCTCTCTCTTTCAACGAAATGCTTTTAGTCAAAATCATACATATTGTTTTTAAATTATCATTAACGTACTTATTCGGTCTCCCACATATCAAAAGAAATGAAATTATACAAGGCATAAAATGTTTTCCTTTCTCATGGTCAGTTTTGTCTTGCATATTGAATCCAGATGTCTATTGCATTTCTATGGCGCCTTTGCAGCATACCTCAAAACCCTGTTCCCAAAACAATAATTAACGGTAAGATTCTTAATCACCCTCTGTTAGCCAAAGTGCAATGTTCGCCAAAAGATTTTTCCCTTCCAATGACGTCAATTATGAAGTTGATATGCTGTATATATAACGGTTACAATTCCCACGCAAAAAGTGCGATTCTCTTGGCTTGAAATGTATCTCGCTTGGCGTGTTTTTCCTTGCGCCCACTTTCATATCGGATAGAACACTTGCCCTCTGATCTTCATCTCATAAACATCTAAAAATGTCTTGGCCCCTTTGGCCACCCTTTGGTTTTATAACGAAAAATCACCTTGATGTTCTTAAAACTCTTTGGATTACGTGAACTTGATCGGACCCGTTCAACAGCATTTCTGGATTATTCTTTGGATTATGTTTGTGTTCTTCACCCCTGACTTTAAATTTAAAATGTCACCTCACCAATATTCACCAGATTCATTTAAAAAATCTGAAACTTCGATTGATCAAAATCTCACTATTGTGGAAGATTCTGAATTGTGACATGTTTCTCCAATTAAAGACTATTAACTCTAATGATGTGATTTTCGTCTTCCTTGCTTCACCATACAAAATAAAAGGGAAAACTACACTCCAGTTTAGTACTTCAGTACCCAGGAAACGCACTCTGCGGATTGCCAAAACAACCAAGTGCCACTATACCTTCTTGTTTTAACAAATTGTTTCACTCCGTAAAAGTAAATCCTTTAGGTCTTTTCAAAGGATTCGCCAACTTTGACATCTTCTCAATAATCACCCCCTGAACTTACTTCCCACGATAAACTCTTTCATATGCATAAATGAACACGATAAATTCTATCATATGCATGTCCAGAGCATAAACCCCACATGCTTTGTCGAAAATAGGGTACTGCTAGCTATATAATCAATTTGTTCGATCTCTTCATAAGCAAGAAATGCACATACATTTTTAAAAACGTGTGTGTAAAAGGCACAAAAGTATTTTTAAAAGTTTATGATTTAACATACATAGATAACAATTACTGTATGCATTGTTAAATGAAAATTTCTGATAAATTGAAAGTTGACACATAGAAAATATTAATAATTCCAAGATTCTTCTATAGCATCAATATTTTTAACGTGTAATCAAGAAAAAAACAATGCATTCATATTTTAAATAATTGTGTCAAAAATAGGCTTTGTAAGATACGCATCTTCATTGGGTTATCAATAAAAATTAATTTGAACAGTGACTTTAAAAAAAAGAAAAAGATGAAACAAAGATCGTAAGGAAGAACGTAAGAAAGAAATAATAATAACAAAAAAATATGTAAAGAGAGAAAAATATGTAGGGTAGACCGGGGCACGTTTACGCATGGGACACGTTTACGCAGTGCACTTTTTCCGAAACGAGTTATAACTGGCGCCCCACCAGTCATAACAGATTGATGCTGCTCCATAGCGGGTATTCTCACAAGTTTTTGAGCGTCAGTCGAGCTTCGGTCTAGCATGCGGAAAGGATAACCTGTTTTCTTTCAGGGTCAGTACATTTGGTGTTCAACTTATAGAAACTTATTGTGAACTAATAATATTTAGTTAAGGATAAATAAATATATGAACATTAGCAGAATTTTATCCTTTTTTGAGAACTGTATTTGTATGAACAGAAATGTTATTAATTTTCGTTGCACGTTAAAAATAAATCCAAACATGGCGACGTGGTACGTTTACGCATTGACATCGGGGCTTCTTTACGCACGTTCTTACTGTGATTACCAATCCGAAAAAGGACAAGACTGGGTTCAATGTCTTAGATGCAAAAGGTGGTCCCATGACAAGTGTGCAAAAGGAAATACTTTAATTTTTGTTTGTAAAAACTGTAACAATGATGATGAAGATGACTAAATAGTTTCTGTTTTTAACTAGCAATAAGATCTATGTATTCAGTTTAGCCTATAAAATGTTCTTTAATTAATTCTCTTTAATTTTTTTTGTTTTTAAACAGTGTTTTAAGTTATAAATAAAACATCTCAATTTGATTAAAAATTTATTTCACTTACTCTTTGGTATCACTTAGAATATGCGTAAACGTGCCCTGTTCCCGGGGCAAGTTTACGCAAATGACTTGGACCTAAAAGAAATTTTTTTACGGTTAAAAACATAAATAGGGCAACAACTGAATACACAAATTTTGACTTTATTAACTGCTTTATAAAACCACAATGGCTAAAATTTCCTAAGTTAAAACATAAAAATGAGAAAATTCATTGAAAAAAAATCTGCGTAAATGTGCCTCGGTCTACCCTATTTAAATTTTCATCAATGTCTACAATTTTACATGACTGTCCTTTTCAGTGTATGCTTGATTGCAGTGTGTGTATGGCGCAGTGTGTGTTGTAAAGGCATGGTCTACAAGTTCCTGGAGTGGCATGCTCTCCACAACATTAAGCTAATACTGAGGGATGAGCCACAACATTTATCAGCCCTTTCATTCGTCTCTTTGTTTATCAAATACAGTTTTTTTAAACACTTTTCAACATAGTTGGAAAGTTCTTAATAACACCAAAAAATATTTTTATGCTTTTATGGTATCACACGAATTTGTTCAATACTTTAATAGTTGAAAATTGTTTAGAAATTCGGTTAGCCTTTCTGTTTGTCTGCCGTCTTCTGTCTGTCCGTGCTCTAACTCACGTACATATGCTCGGATTGCCATGAAATTGATATACGTTAATGAGGTTTACTATGGCATGTTAGGCATTGAAAATGAAGTATGTAGCGGTTATAATTCATTTACTGGGACACCCAAAAGAATTCCTTTATATTACGGCCTATGGGATAAAATAGTTTGCGTTGGATTTTAATGATGTTACACTATTTCAAACATATTTAAATTGGCATATATTAATAAAGGCACTACATGAGGTTTACTATAGAATATGGTGTGCTTAGCATTAATAGTTCATTTCCAAATACATACAAAATAATTCGGTTAGAATACTGTCTAAGAACAATAATTTGTGGAAGTGCGTTTTAACTTGTGGTATGTTTTTAAATTAAACTATTTTTTAACCTATTACTTGATGTGTATAAATTCTATGTACGATATGCAGGGCAGCACAAAAGATATCGAATAAATTCTGTTTATTGACGGAAATTGTTGGAGGGGAATTTACAACTGTGCTATGCGTTTCGTAACTGAACTGAATTTTAATATACTATGTAGTATACTATATACAAATATAAAGATCTTATATACAGGTCTGCAAAAATGAATTAAGATATTTGTCCGACTATTGATGGTAATTCCTGTAATGGGATTTCAAATGTATTATGCGTTTTCCAAAGTGTTTATCATCATGTTGAAAAGTGTTTCACATTCTATGCTTGACGCATGATTTTTCGTTCTTTTTTATGAACATTGAAATCTATGGAAACCTATTTGTGCATTTTTATCGGCAATTGTTCTACGTTTGCATTTAATGCACTTATAACACATATCTATCATCAATTAATTGTAAGAAATTTTTATTTCAATATCAAAATAATGCTGCATATTTACATGGAATTTTCTGTACACTTTTTACACTTTACATTCTTTACAATTTTCTTACATGGGCATTTGTCTCTTTTAGGCTATCCTTCCACCAATCCTGCGTGTGCGATTGTGTGTGCACATGATTGCTGACCGGATTCACGCCCCTATAAGGAATTCTAAAATGCCATGTACCTAAAGTTTTTAAGGATCGAGAAATTATTCACTACATCCGAAGATCCACTAAGCCCTATTATTAGTATACCAAATTTCTATGAAAATGGAAAGTTTTAGAAACTGTATCCGTGGGATTTCATCAGCATGATTCTAGCCTTATACGAAATATAAATGTAATGAATGTTGTATTTGTGCGTACGAGTTGTAACTCGTGTTACAACTCGTATGATTTCTTTACCAATTTGAAGAATTGTGTTAAAATTAATTTAGTGTTGCATTTGTGGTTCATTAATTGCAATGAATTTTCATTATTATATGATAATGCGGAATTTTTATATAGACTTTCTTTCAGGTGGATCCCGGGAAATTTCCTCGTTTCGGCCAATCATCTAATTGATCACGTGTCTGTGTCTAAAACAGAGAGAGATAGACAGAGAGAGCCATAGATAAATATAATATAACAGGGTTCCTACAGGTCAAGGATTTTTTCTGATTTTAGGTAAGATGACAACCAGTATTGACTTAGAGAAAAACTTGCCGTATGCAATCGCACGATTACACAAACTGAAAATGTGTCTGTGGTATTTCATCAGCATGATTCTAGCATTATACGTAATATAAATGTAATGAAAGTTGTATTTACGGTTCATTAATTGTAATGAATTTTCATTACTATATGATAATAAAGAATTTTTATATAGACTTTCTTTCAGATGGACCCCTGGAAATTACTTCGTTTCGGCCATTCATCTAATAGATCCTGTATCTGTGTCTAAAACAGAGAGACACAGATAGGGAGACCATAAAGATAATATAACAGGATTCCTACAGGTCGGGGAATTTCCCTGACTTTAGGTAAGATGACAACCAGTATTTACTTAGAGAAAAACTAGCCGCATGCAATCGCGCGATTACATAAATCGAGTTATTCTATCAGAAAGTGCTGGCATATTCCCTGAAACTGTAGAAACCCTGTATAAAAATAATTTTTTTTTTTTTTAAATTTCATTAGCCAATTAAATGAATTGATCATCATTTTAGGCAATAATAAATTTATTTACATGTTAATAATTTTTTTTTTAAGTCTGTGATTGACTTTTGTTTGAATTTTTGTAGAGAACTTCTTTTAGGACCGTATGGACCTCATCTAATTTGTCTAAAGCTCAGGAAGCATCATATTGTTCCATAAGGAAATGTTGTACAGTTTTCAATGCTGCCGTAGCTTCATTTAATGACACTAAACTGTTTCGCTCTGTATCAGTTTCTTCATCCTCGTCTGACCTCTAAGATTTTGTCATCCTTTTTTTCAGCTAACGTAGCAATTATTTCTTCGTCTGTCGTCACATTCGAAGTCAACGCATCTTCATCTATGCCAATGTACTGAGAAAATTAATGTCTAAGAAAGAATTCCCCGTTTTTCGGCTGCATATCATCTTGTAGACAATTCTGTGACACTCTTTAAATCTCGTCAGTCATCTGTTATGTGAAATCGCTCTCACTGAGAGCATCAGCAAAAGCCTTTGCTTTCTCTTGCAAATCTGCACAAAATAAAGCAATGTTCTGGCTTATTGCCTCTTTTATTCGCTTCTTTTATCCAAGAGAACAATTTCAATTTATTCATTATTTCTTCTACACATTCATTTTCTTACTGGTTTGAATTGAGCATAAGCCGCTTCAATATTTTCACGGTTCTTTAAAATCGTAGAGAGTGAGTTCAATTGGGTATTCCATACTTCGCTGCAATTTCTGAACTCCTAAGTTTTTTGTTTGGTTTCTAAAGATACAGCTTGCTGTTTTCGACTCATCTTTCTACAGAGCAACTGCGAACAGAGTTTCAATTATGTTAGTTTGGTAGTGAAGTAGGGATTGTCACTTCTTTCAATCACCGATAGAATATTTCGAAAACCCGGTTTATGTTACTGTCAATACAGTCAACCGAGTAATGGAACAATCACTTTCAAAAAAGAAATTCCTTCACCCAAACTTTCATTGTAACTGATCTATAGCTCATATGGTTAATGTGAGAAAACTTCTGCATATCAGAAATCAAAGAAAAGCAGGGATTAGTCAGAAATTCAGTATTTAACCATTTTCTGAAACCCTTTTCCAATTTAGGTATTTTTCAAACCATGAGGAAATTTCTTTTTTAATAAGAGGATGTGACATGTAAGCTTGAAATATCGAAAACATTGAGTTCGGAAACATGTTTTGACTTTAGAGCAAACAAAACATTTCGTCTTAAGTGGGATTTTTCGAAATTCTATTTCGTGTTAAACGAATTAATTAACATTGATTCTCAGACTCATCTGACGGGATCACAGTATTATTTCGTGTGAAGCGAAAAAGCGATTTCGTGGGTGTAACGAGGTTCGACTGTATAATGATATTTTTGTTTTTTAGGTGCGTTCGTAATTATATAAATACGTAGCACCTGGTCCGTCCGTCTGTCCGTCCGTATATAACAGCGCAATAACCACCCAACCGAATGGTTTGAAATTTAATATATATATATTCGTTGCAGAATTTTGTCGAGTCATTTCAAATTGTATGAAAATCGAATCAGAACCTAAAAAAATATATTAAAAAATATATTTATTAAGTAATTTGATTTTTTTTAACAATCGGTACTTGCTTGTTATAGCAGCTTCCGGGGATTAATCGTCACGCAACCGAGATGTATCCCCATGTTATCTGACATGTATGACGTTATAGTCACAAATAACGGATGTGGTGATTGATCTGGACCGTTACACCATCAAAACATTATGTATATAATTTTTTGTGTAAGTAAACCACACGTTTTTACAGAATGGTGTATAAATATTTATGTAAAATTAAACTTTAACAATACATCAAATTTGTTTGTTATTGTTAAAGCTGAATTTTACATAAATATTTATACACCATTCAGTAAAAACGTGTGGTTTATACTTACACAAAAAAATATATACATAACGGATATGATATTTTATAGCCTCTGTAACCAAGTTATTAGCCACATTTATTAATTCTATTAAATGCTATCATACGTAATTAATTCAATGATATCCCCTGATAGGTAATGATTGTAGGTTGCCATGATGATTACGTCATATTTAAGATAGAGTCATATTATTTCCGTATTTCTGAATTTAGAAAAAAACGAATTTGTATACTAAAATTGTTTAATTACAGCAATCCTATAATCTACCAGTTTTTTGGATAGATGTTTCCGGAGAAATAGATATTAAATGGAAAAAGAGTTTAAATATGTATTTCAAGTTCTGAATTTTTCAAAGATAGGTTTCAGTTTCCCATTGGAAATTTCAGTAAATGTCAACAACAGATAAACTGTTGCCAACTTAAAATGCACTTATTTTTTTACGGAAATTAATCATATCATAATAACAGACGATATAATTCATTTCATTGAAATAATAACCGTACGAGCACCTCATTTGTCTGTTTGATGTACAATCTTCAACTTGTTTCTAAATGAAGTCAAGCATGTAGTTTAACGATATACTAAACATCAGTACATATTCTTCTTAAAGCTGCTCGTCAGTAAACTTCCCGAATCCCCTCGCAAATGTTAATCCTAATGAGCGTAGGATGCATTCGTATTTTTAAAATATTTCCTGAAGAAATTAATATTTTTAACTTCTGTTTTCTGTGTACACTTCTTAAAGAATGTCGTTTTTTTTCTTAGTTATCAGAATATTTCTGAAATATGTGCTTAATTTATAATTTTATGTGTTAAAATCTTAGCGAAACTGAATAAGATTTTAACACTTCACATAAAATTAAGTATATATTTTAGAAAAAAAATTGACAACTGAGAAAAAAAAAGAGACATTCTTTAAGAACAGTACAAAGAAAACAGAAGTTAAAAATATTAATTTCTTGAGGAGATATTTTAAAAATACGAATGCATTCTACGCCCATAGGATTAACATTAGCGAGGGGAATAGAGAAGTTTACTGACGAGCAGTCTTAAGAACCACCAGTTCGGTCGCCATTCATGCTTAGAGTATACAAATAATTAATAGAGATGAAAAGAGAGAGGGAAAGATAATATAATGTAATTTAATTTTGTTCTAAAATCAAATGTATAATATAATAATAGACTACAAAATATCACTGCGCATTAATCTTTAGTCACCCATTTCACTGTATTCATACATAATCAGTTGGCACTTAATTATGCCCATAATACAATATATATCGATGAAACAAAAGAAAATAAAATCGTTTAAATCGGCAAGTAAGAACTGGTCGATAATAACAGGCGCAACATGATAAGGGAATGGCAACTTTAAAAACGTTCTGCATGCGAATGCAATAAATTAAGAGATCAATAACCAGAAAATAACACACTGACGCGCGCTTTAAATTTGCATAGGCTCAAAGGAGTTAAATACAGCCATTAGTATTACGTGCCACATGATGCTTAAGAAGTCATTTGTAATCCTTACGATGTGCGTAAGTAGCTCGCCTTCCATTTTAAATACGGCTGTTTTTGTCTTTCCGAAAGAAAAAGAAACATTTAATTGAAGTGGAAGGAAAAGATAAGGATTGTACGAAGGTGGTATTAGCTTGTAACTGCTTTCTTTATACATATTACTGGTGGTCCTGAAAAGCTGTGCAACTATGGGAATTTAAGGCGCTTCCTCACTACACTGCAAAACAAGAAAATCTAGGCTTGACGAAAAATCATGCGTCAAGCCTAGATTTTGAAACACTTTCCAACACTTAGAGAATACTTTAACATAACTTCGCCGTTTAATAACGTGAATGATGGATATCTAAGTAAACAGTTTGGAAAATAGATAACACATTTCAAAATCCAATTCCAGGAATTACCACCAATAGTCAGTAAAAAAAAAACGATTTTTTTTGTGCAGGCCTGTATATAATCTACAGATATATACATATTCTACATAGTATGCTAAAATCAGTTCAGTTAGGAAACGCACACTACAGTTGAAAATTCCTCTTTAGAAATTTCTATCAAAAAACGGAAATTTACTCGAGATCTTTTGTCCTGGCCTGTTCATGATCTAGTGAGAAATTTACTATATCTCACCTAAAACCCTTGTTTGTGAAGCCTAAAGCCAGGTATAGGCAGATCCCATATGTTTGGGATTTTCTTCCAAAATAAAAATAAGTTCAGAAATCGACCGGGATACTTCAAAAGTTTTGATAAATCATCACCAATCTTACTACTTGAAGGTTTGGAGACAGCTAGATGAATGGAGAGCGCGGAGTGGAATTTTTTTGTCAAGCCGACCGCCCCAGGTATCGTGGGAACCAAGATGACCTCAATTATTATAGAACGTACGAGGGAAATCCCTTTTCCACCTATCATATCGGACTTTTATTATTACCTCATCTGAAAGACTTTTAGTGGCTGGAGAGAATCCTGTTGTTCGAGGAGTAACTTCGAGGATAGATGAAGAAAAGGCAGAGGGGAGTTACGAGTAAGGAGTACTCGAGGCAGGTTGCAGATTTCTCTCAACCTAAAAGACGGAGTCATCACTCCGGGGGAAAAACTGCATTCGGTTGATTGTTGAACCACCGGGCAGAGAAAACCTTTCTCTAATAAAAATTTTAAGTCGTTGCGTGACAGCCTTGTAAAGCGAGCATGGACATTCTCAAGTTGCTCGAACAGCGACTATTTTGAATTTTGATCCTCTTCCCTTATTCCGGAGTAGATTGACAGAATTTGTAATCATTTACATTTAGTGAAGAGTATG
Source organism: Maratus michaelseni (assembly GCA_963931845.1). Classification (NCBI taxonomy): domain Eukaryota; kingdom Metazoa; phylum Arthropoda; class Arachnida; order Araneae; family Salticidae; genus Maratus; species Maratus michaelseni. Next base: position 116,089,993 of record OZ007600.1, read on the forward strand.
ATGAAGATCATATACATATTTTCATTATTATTCAAAATTTATAGTTCCCTTATGTTTCCTAAAGATTAATTAAATTTTTATTTAAACCCTTTCTATTTTAAAGATTAAATGCAATTATATTTCATCAAATACATTAGCGTTTCTTTTCTATCATTTTTATGTCTGGCTTTTAACCGCAAAAATGATCTTCCTTTTCTGCAAAAAATGCAGCTGCAAAAATTATTCAATATGTACGTTAGATATTTTCATTATCCTTTCAAACTTTGCTTTCTGTCTGAAAAACTTAATGATAAATTCAAAACGTTTTTACATTTACGCTTTGGACCGAGCAGAATATTAACTTCCTGGTTTCAATGTAAATGCTGTCTTTAATTAATTCCCAACTGCCAAAATTCTATATGCTCATCAAATAATTCATATACAGAAAGCCACATCTGACTTCTTTCTCATAACATACAGTAGATTGCTGCTCAAAAATTACGAAAATAGCAATAAGTAGCCAGGCATGGCACTCCTTTGATTCATTCCCCCCTGTAAATTAATGTGCCACATGCCTAACTGTCCGAAATTCTTTCTGGCGAAAAATGTGCGATACACATGTATATTTGGTGTGGAAAACAGAGCATCGGCGAGAATGTATTGTAAAATTACGGCAGATCCTTTTTATCTCGGGTACGGAGAAGATCTAAACTTTCATGATGTGAACTGCGTTCTGAGTGCCGAGGGGGCCACCTCAAACGTTCAACTCTCTTTCTCTCAAAATAAAAACATTCCATGGAAATCATCTGTTTATTTATTCTTCTTGTGATGCATCTTTACACGGGAGGAGAACTATGGGTCATCTGCAAAAATAACGACGCAATGTTATTATGCTTATTTCCTTCCGAAACGGCCAGAAGACACTTGGACTCGAAACAACGCCATAGATTCTTGGTACCGGACTTATAAAGATGCAATAATGAGAGTTGTAGGTGGTCCCCTGAATATTTTATTACCTGTACGTGATGTGATATCTTTTAAAGACCTTATAAACTAAATATTTTACTAACTTTAAAATGCTCCGGATTAAATTATTCAACGAATGCTTTCGTTCTGATAAGGACACTGTCATCGATTCTGCTGGCCTGCCGAATGCACTGGAGTGCTGCTTTTTTTTGCGGCGGACTTGAGTACCGGACGTATCCTGATCGACATGATACCTGTACAGACTTTTGCGGCTCCCGGATTTCAGCGCTTCTCTGGTTTCTGCCTAAGGCCACTGTTTCTGTCTCTAAATTTAAAATAAAGGGAAAACCAAGATTCGTGCGCCCGTTAAGCTCTCCAATTCAGATTTAAAAAAAAAAAAAAAAATAGAACTGATAAAAATGCTGTTTTTTTTTTTTTTTTTTTTTTTTTTTTCGGACTGGTACCGGATTTGTGCCGATGAATGCATGACTGTTCCAGATTTTTTTTGGATCCCTGGACGTGTAAAAAAAACTGAATATTGTTACTCCATAAAGTGACCGTTGATTTACCAATATTTTTCGAGCAATTTTTTTTGGGACATTTATGCGTGCACGTAAAATCTACATGGATATCCCCTTGTTTATTTCTCGCTGTGCGAAGTATATTTTTCCTGCTGGATGTATGTGGAATCTGCGTGTTAATTCGCCATGTACTACGAGACGTTCCTTCATTTATGCCGGAGATTTTTTATACATTTCCTAGTACTTTCTAAGATGAAATAAAATACCTTCGAACTATAGTGGAATCATGGAATTTATGAAGATCGCCAGTCTGTGCTTTTTCTCCTCATCGAAGATGTGCAGTTTCGTTTGATGTATCATATTCCATTCCGGACATCAGCTGCGCTCCACAGAATTTTATTGTGTTTTTTTTTTTTTTTTTATCGCGGTGCAAAAAAAAGAAGATATATTTATTCTCTTTTCGAAAATGTCTAGTTCAAGAAGGTGTGTAAAAGCGTGATAAAAAAAAATAACAAGGCGTGACAAAAAAAAAGTAACAATAAAAGAGTGTTTACGTTTAAAAAAATAAAAAAAAATTGACATATCCTTTTATCGTGTATTCGAAGTAAGAAAGATACTTTTATGTTTATATATTCGCATATATGCATAACATTTCACTTATATTTATAATTTTTAAATGATTTTAGATACTTTAAATTTAATATCAAGCTGATTTGTTAAAAGTAATAATAATAAATCTTTTTGTAGCTCATGCAGACATTTTAACTAATAATTTCGATTAATCTGATATAATTTTGGAGAGATTTTGTCATACATGGGGCATGCATATTTTATGCAGTATTTTTATATGCATATTTATGGGACTAGATATGATTTAATATAAAATTACATACTGCTTTTCATAGAAATATAGTTTTGAACATACAATTTTATGCTATATTGGAAAAGATTTATATTCATTTTTCATAAAATATGTTTTCGTAGAAGCTTGAGGAATGATTTTGTGTTATCATATTAATAATAATAACAGTATTATTACATTATTATTACATAGTAAACGTATTAATAATGGTAAACAAGAAATATAATTTTTGTGATTTTATTCAGTTTTATTTCAAGTATAAATAAATGTTGCAGTTATTTTCATTTTTTCTTTAGATTGCACACTTTTTATGCATATTGGTTTTAAGCATTTGTAAAGATTTTATAAGTTTTAATACTTATGTATAGACATATATAACATTTTATTACTGCTCATATTAAAATCTAAAAGAAAATTTTTGCCTTGCAACAACATGGACAAATGAACAAAAAGGCAACTGAAATAAAATTAAAAATTTTCATAATAGGTTCAGAAATAAAATGGGTTTTTTCAGTGATTTACTGTATGCAGATTTTACTCATGTTTAATAACTGGTACAGTTGATATTTTTGAATATATATACTATTTTAACATTTTATATTTGAATTTTTATTCACAACATGTAAATATTTTAACGTAAGTAAAGTGTATATTTTTAATGTTGGTTACGAGAGGATGGTTATGAAAATTCATGACTAGATAATAGTATTGTTTTGATGGTTTTTATTGCAGTCATTTCTTTAAGTGCTTTATTCAGTTGTTTTTGCGTAGAAATATTTAAAATTTTAATTTGCTGAATTTTTACTTCTGATGGAGTGATGACATATTTCTGCTTTTATTGGTCAGGTTTATATTTTTACGGAACAAAATTCATAATGTTTGATTTTTTTTAAAATAAATTATCATTCCTGTTCCTAGCTCCCTACAATTTCACATAAAAATTATATTTCAATTCGATATATTTCTATTGATATATGATAATTCAATTACACTTTTTTCTCATTAAAATTTTTTTATTAAATGTATAATATTCATGAAGGTAATTTTACAGTAAGATATAAAGTTTTTCGTGAGTGTTAGTTACTTCTGTTGTGGGACTATTTTCTAGAGATGGCCCTATGACTGAATGTTATGTTTCATGTCTGAGGTGAGTAAGATGGCCACTTACTCTTCTCGGATATGCAATGTGTTTAATTACACTCATGTGAAAATAATAATAATAATAATAATATTGCTACAATTACTTAAGTTTAAGGTCTTTACTTTTACCTTCCTGTATTTTTCAATGTGGTGGTAATTTAAAGTGTTTATTTCTAATTATATGTTAATGGTAAATATTTTAATATCATTTTTATTGCATTAAGATATATAGGTACTTTGAGACTATGGCGCGTATTAAAGCTTTGTGCCAAAATTTTCCATAAAAAAAAATCTCTTATTCCAGATCGTTGATTAAAAAAACTTCATATTCAAAATTTAATTTCCCCAATGTTATTATATAATATGATATGGTCTGGTATAAATTTTATTTACTGTTTGTGTGCATAAAAAAAAATAATAAAAGTTGAGTATGTTTATGGTTATAAAAAATATATTTTTTTCTTTCAAAGATATACTCAATTATACTCTAATTGTGCCTCATTTTTTTTTTCAATTTTATATTCAAAGGTACAATAACATGGTGACTGAACGTCAGTTAATCATGAAATAAAATTTTAACTAGTATATGTGCATTTATATGTTTTCTTATATGTTATATTTTGCTTAAATTTCAAGATTTTGTTGCTTTTCGAACAAAATGAATGCAATGCATACGGACATCGAATTTTTCTGCGATGCTGTCATATGTCCATTCAAACTTTTATTGATATGCCATATTCACTCTTATCTTCGTTCATTAAAAAACAAACAAAAAAAAAACATTCTTGTACTTCATATATATTTTTAGGTCTTCTCATAGACAACATTTAAAATTTTAATGTCTTGTTACAGTCTATTTACATTTTACAAAGATTTGTTTTTAAAATTTGGTTCAAGATTTCAAGCATACTTTTAATATTTCATGCATTCTTATAATTCTTGATTAAAAGAGATTATACTTCTACTTCATCGAATAATTCTAAATTCCACTTTTAATTTCTGTGTTTCATTTTTAAGTGCAAGTATGTCTTTCTTTAATTGATTTCTGCAAAATTAGTCAGTGATTGTTTTCATATTGGATTATATTGAGTGATCATTGAATATGGTTTGGTGTGAAATATTTCTTACATTTTTAAAATTTTGATATCAGATATTATAATTTTTACTTTATTGTTTAAATTTTTATTCTAATTTCACAATTCAGATTTTTTTTTTCTATTTTTAACATTGTATATTGTATGACATTTCACTTTTCTATGTCGGTTCGATTCATTTTATTCTTACCTACAGTTACTCATTTCCTTCTATAATTTTTGAAATGTCAACAGTTTCACACGCCTTAGTTTATTTGGTCGTGACATTTAGTTCTACTGTCGTACTCAGTCGTATTTTTCCAGAATTTTTCTACTATTTCTTTCAACAAGAGGTATTTTGTGAGTATTCGCTGATATTTGAATTACACAGTTGTACAAGGGTTATTTACATTTTTTTTTCATTTCAAGTACTAGTGGATATTTGCGCAATCCTTCTTTTCGTACATTCTTGCACGCAGACTTGTATTACATAGCCGTACAATGTTTTCTTCTAGTACAAAGATTTTACAAAGTTTTCTCACCTATGAGTTCTGCATGTGAGATTGTAATTTTTCACACACATTTATGTGGGTTTTTTCTTTCCTATATACACTTTTCTTTTCAACTGCAGGTTTGCTACAGGTTTGCATACATTGTTCTGTATAAAATGTTGACTTATTTTTCTCCTCATTTATATATCAATTCACATTTTTATTGTATTTTTTTGCAAATTTTTCTCATTTTTTTCCACACTTGTTTTGGAATTTCTTTTACATATTTATGGTATAAAGTTCAATGACAAATTGTTGTTTTCTTCGATTCTGTATTTGCACACATTTCTAGTTGGTTCATTGTGTTTGGCATCTTTTGCAGCCAGAGTTTTTCTTTTCTTCTTCTTCATTTTACACACATACACATTTTGTTGTACTCAAAATTGATAGGCACAAATGGTTATTTTGGGTACATTCTACACACCGTTGAATCTTTATTGCAATTTTCGCATTTAAAAAAAAAAATTCTTGCATTTTATCATACTTAAATTTACTCTATCAACTAATATTTTTTAGAGAATTGACATTTTCTGCTCATTTTCCTCGACGTGTAACAAGACTATTTAATTTTCTCTTTGTTCATGACATATATTTTTTGCAATATATTAAAAATAATAGTAATTAATTATTACAATATTAATTGTCCTGTTATTGTTATTTTTCCTTTTAGGTCACATTTCATGTACTTTTCTTATTTATATCATTATAACATAATTGTTGTGTTAAATCGCAGGGTTTCAAAAGAAAAATTTTATATACACACAGATTTAACATGCACCTATCAATGCCACTTGTGTCATTGTCGATATGTTGGTAAATATTTTTCATATCAATCTTCACAATATTTTCTTTTAACGCATTTTCAGGTATTCCAAGCCCATTCTTATAATTTAGGTCCTCGAACATAATAAAATATTAATATTTATGTAAAATTTTTCTGTTTGTCAAGTTCATGAATGCCCCTTAATCATGGTACAGGTGTATTTATGCCTATTTGGTTTGTAGAATAATTGTAGTATTATTTTTTTTGTTTTTATGTGACATGGCTGGACCATTTTTATGTTTTATACTGCAGTGCTGCAAGACTTATATATAATTGACAAATTTTAAAATTTTTCTTGCATAGTACTTCTAATTTAAATTTAACAATTTGATTTTAAAAAATTCAGTGTTTATTTTTTGGATTGGTAAGTAATTATTTGGTATATGTGATTTTCATGAAGTACTCCATATTTTACACTTACACAAATGCTTTTTGCAGGCTTTTCATATGCAAAGGTTGTCAAGATTCCTTCATATGGTCGACGATAAGTCTTGCATACATCTCTTTTTCTTCTTTTACACATGTACTTTATTGTATCACAAAAAAAAAATAATGCGCTTACCTTTTCACTTCTTTTTGGCATTTTAAATTTCATTTATTCACATAGCTTTATTTTTAAATGCAAATAATAGTCTTTAAATTTTATTTAAAAAAAAAATTAAATTTTATTTAATTTTCCATATTTACAATTGTCACTTTTGCTCACGTTGATAGGATTTTTTTTAAGGTTAGGTATATAGTTGCAACATGTACAACAATTTCATTGGCTATACAATTTTATACCTCAAGATATTTCAGATTAACATATCTAATTAAGTATCTAATTATTTATGACTAGTTTTTTTTTTTTTTTTTTTTTTTTTTTTTAAAGCATTATCAGAGTTATTCTTTACATTTCTATCAAACACAATCAAAGTTTGTATTTTCAGTTTAAAGCTTTCATGGCAATTGACAGTATCCAGTAAAAATTGTATAGTTTCAATATCAAAATACAGTGTCCATTGTTCTCTAGTTGAATGTAAATATTGGTGGTGTTTTATGTCTGCACACAGTATTTAGTACAAGTGCATATTTTTTTTTCTTTTTGCTTTTACATTTTTATATGTTATTTTAAAAATATGTATTTTATTCATATGCTGATTTTTAAGATTTTATCAGCACTTCAAGATATTATTTTGTGTTGATGATTAAAAAAAAAATTAATATGAAGGCCAAACAACTGCCTCATCAAATTAGCCTGCAGGTAAATTTTTATCATGATCATGTGTAATAACAATTGCTAGCATTATATATATTTATGTGTACACCTTAAAAAATATATAGCATTATTATATATTGGCCATTTCCTTTATCCGTCTTTTAGGACGTGTCTTTATTAAAATAAAAGGAAAATATTAATTGTGTCTGCATTTTGGAACTGTTATGGCTATACGTATATATTGTATAAGCAGACAAGACATTTGAATTTGGTATACCTTGCACAACAAAGTGCTAATTTTTTTAAATCAAGTACTTGTTTATATTTTTATATGATTTTTATGTGTTTATTACTTATTTTTGTATGGTGGTCTCCCAGGCTTTGAAATGTTTGTTTTATGGATATTACAGCTTGTTTTCAGTGTGTGCGCATGTGTATCGCAACAAGGTCAGCATTTTTTTTTCCTATGAAGGGGGAGTATATGTATATGATGAAGATCATATACATATTTTCATTATTATTCAAAATTTATAGTTCCCTTATGTTTCCTAAAGATTAATTAAATTTTTATTTAAACCCTTTCTATTTTAAAGATTAAATGCAATTATATTTCATCAAATACATTAGCGTTTCTTTTCTATCATTTTTATGTCTGGCTTTTAACCGCAAAAATGATCTTCCTTTTCTGCAAAAAATGCAGCTGCAAAAATTATTCAATATGTATGTTAGATATTTTCATTATCCTTTCAAACTTTGCTTTCTGTCTGAAAAACTTAATGATAAATTCAAAACGTTTTTACATTTACGCTTTGGACCGAGCAGAATATTAACTTCCTGGTTTCAATGTAAATGCTGTCTTTAATTAATTCCCAACTGCCAAAATTCTATATGCTCATCAAATAATTCATATACAGAAAGCCACATCTGACTTCTTTCTCATAACATACAGTAGATTGCTGCTCAAAAATTACGAAAATAGCAATAAGTAGCCAGGCATGGCACTCCTTTGATTCATTCCCCCCTGTAAATTAATGTGCCACATGCCTAACTGTCCGAAATTCTTTCTGGCGAAAAATGTGCGATACACATGTATATTTGGTGTGGAAAACAGAGCATCGGCGAGAATGTATTGTAAAATTACGGCAGATCCTTTTTATCTCGGGTACGGAGAAGATCTAAACTTTCATGATGTGAACTGCGTTCTGAGTGCCGAGGGGGCCACCTCAAACGTTCAACTCTCTTTCTCTCAAAATAAAAACATTCCATGGAAATCATCTGTTTATTTATTCTTCTTGTGATGCATCTTTACACGGGAGGAGAACTATGGGTCATCTGCAAAAATAACGACGCAATGTTATTATGCTTATTTCCTTCCGAAACGGCCAGAAGACACTTGGACTCGAAACAACGCCATAGATTCTTGGTACCGGACTTATAAAGATGCAATAATGAGAGTTGTAGGTGGTCCCCTGAATATTTTATTACCTGTACGTGATGTGATATCTTTTAAAGACCTTATAAACTAAATATTTTACTAACTTTAAAATGCTCCGGATTAAATTATTCAACGAATGCTTTCGTTCTGATAAGGACACTGTCATCGATTCTGCTGGCCTGCCGAATGCACTGGAGTGCTGCTTTTTTTTGCGGCGGACTTGAGTACCGGACGTATCCTGATCGACATGATACCTGTACAGACTTTTGCGGCTCCCGGATTTCAGCGCTTCTCTGGTTTCTGCCTAAGGCCACTGTTTCTGTCTCTAAATTTAAAATAAAGGGAAAACCAAGATTCGTGCGCCCGTTAAGCTCTCCAATTCAGATTTAAAAAAAAAAAAAAAAATAGAACTGATAAGAATGCTGTTTTTTTTTTTTTTTTTTTTTTTTTTTTTCGGACTGGTACCGGATTTGTGCCGATGAATGCATGACTGTTCCAGATTTTTTTTGGATCCCTGGACGTGTAAAAAAAAACTGAATATTGTTACTCCATAAAGTGACCGTTGATTTACCAATATTTTTCGAGCAACTTTTTTTGGGACATTTATGCGTGCACGTAAAATCTACATGGATATCCCCTTGTTTATTTCTCGCTGTGCGAAGTATATTTTTCCTGCTGGATGTATGTGGAATCTGCGTGTTAATTCGCCATGTACTACGAGACGTTCCTTCATTTATGCCGGAGATTTTTTATACATTTCCTAGTACTTTCTAAGATGAAATAAAATACCTTCGAACTATAGTGGAATCATGGAATTTATGAAGATCGCCAGTCTGTGCTTTTTCTCCTCATCGAAGATGTGCAGTTTCGTTTGATGTATCATATTCCATTCCGGACATCAGCTGCGCTCTACAGAATTTTATTGTGTTTTTTTTTTTTTTTTTTTTTTATCGCGGTGCAAAAAAAAGAAGATATATTTATTCTCTTTTCGAAAATGTCTAGTTCAAGAAGGTGTGTAAAAGCGTGATAAAAAAAAATAACAAGGCGTGACAAAAAAAAAATAACAATAAAAGAGTGTTTACGTTTAAAAAAATAAAAAAAAATTGACATATCCTTTCATCGTGTATTCGAAGTAAGAAAGATACTTTTATGTTTATATATTCGCATATATGCATAACATTTCACTTATATTTATAATTTTTAAATGATTTTAGATACTTTAAATTTAATATCAAGCTGATTTGTTAAAAGTAATAATAATAAATCTTTTTGTAGCTCATGCAGACATTTTCACTAATAATTTCGATTAATCTGATATAATTTTGGAGAGATTTTGTCATACATGGGGCATGCATATTTTATGCAGTATTTTTATATGCATATTTATGGGACTAGATATGATTTAATATAAAATTACATACTGCTTTTCATAGAAATATAGTTTTGAACATACAATTTTATGCTATATTGGAAAAGATTTATATTCATTTTTCATAAAATATGTTTTCGTAGAAGCTTGAGGAATGATTTTGTGTTATCATATTAATAATAATAACAGTATTATTACATTATTATTACATAGTAAACGTATTAATAATGGTAAACAAGAAATATAATTTTTGTGATTTTATTCAGTTTTATTTCAAGTATAAATAAATGTTGCAGTTATTTTCATTTTTTCTTTAGATTGCACACTTTTTATGCATATTGGTTTTAAGCATTTGTAAAGATTTTATAAGTTTTAATACTTATGTATAGACATATATAACATTTTATTACTGCTCATATTAAAATCTAAAAGAAAATTTTTGCCTTGCAACAACATGGACAAATGAACAAAAAGGCAACTGAAATAAAATTAAAAATTTTCATAATAGGTTCAGAAATAAAATGGGTTTTTTCAGTGATTTACTGTATGCAGATTTTACTCATGTTTAATAACTGGTACAGTTGATATTTTTGAATATATATACTATTTTAACATTTTATATTTGAATTTTTATTCACAACATGTAAATATTTTAACGTAAGTAAAGTGTATATTTTTAATGTTGGTTACGAGAGGATGGTTATGAAAATTCATGACTAGATAATAGTATTGTTTTGATGGTTTTTATTGCAGTCATTTCTTTAAGTGCTTTATTCAGTTGTTTTTGCGTAGAAATATTTAAAATTTTAATTTGCTGAATTTTTACTTCTGATGGAGTGATGACATATTTCTGCTTTTATTGGTCAGGTTTATATTTTTACGGAACAAAATTCATAATGTTTGATTTTTTTTTAAATAAATTATCATTCCTGTTCCTAGCTCCCTACAATTTCACATAAAAATTATATTTCAATTCGATATATTTCTATTGATATATGATAATTCAATTACACTTTTTTCTCATTAAAATTTTTTTATTAAATGTATAATATTCATGAAGGTAATTTTACAGTAAGATATAAAGTTTTTCGTGAGTGTTAGTTACTTCTGTTGTGGGACTATTTTCTAGAGATGGCCCTATGACTGAATGTTATGTTTCATGTCTGAGGTGAGTAAGATGGCCACTTACTCTTCTCGGATATGCAATGTGTTTAATTACACTCATGTGAAAATAATAATAATAATAATAATATTGCTACAATTACTTAAGTTTAAGGTCTTTACTTTTACCTTCCTGTATTTTTCAATGTGGTGGTAATTTAAAGTGTTTATTTCTAATTATATGTTAATGGTAAATATTTTAATATCATTTTTATTGCATTAAGATATATAGGTACTTTGAGACTATGGCGCGTATTAAAGCTTTGTGCCAAAATTTTCCATAAAAAAAAATCTCTTATTCCAGATCGTTGATTAAAAAAACTTCATATTCAAAATTTAATTTCCCCAATGTTATTATATAATATGATATGGTCTGGTATAAATTTTATTTACTGTTTGTGTGCATAAAAAAAAATAATAAAAGTTGAGTATGTTTATGGTTATAAAAAATATATTTTTTTCTTTCAAAGATATACTCAATTATACTCTAATTGTGCCTCATTTTTTTTTCAATTTTATATTCAAAGGTACAATAACATGGTGACTGAACGTCAGTTAATCATGAAATAAAATTTTAACTAGTATATGTGCATTTATATGTTTTCTTATATGTTATATTTTGCTTAAATTTCAAGATTTTGTTGCTTTTCGAACAAAATGAATGCAATGCATACGGACATCGAATTTTTCTGCGATGCTGTCATATGTCCATTCAAACTTTTATTGATATGCCATATTCACTCTTATCTTCGTTCATTAAAAAACAAACAAAAAAAAAAACATTCTTGTACTTCATATATATTTTTAGGTCTTCTCATAGACAACATTTAAAATTTTAATGTCTTGTTACAGTCTATTTACATTTTACAAAGATTTGTTTTTAAAATTTGGTTCAAGATTTCAAGCATACTTTTAATATTTCATGCATTCTTATAATTCTTGATTAAAAGAGATTATACTTCTACTTCATCGAATAATTCTAAATTCCACTTTTAATTTCTGTGTTTCATTTTTAAGTGCAAGTATGTCTTTCTTTAATTGATTTCTGCAAAATTAGTCAGTGATTGTTTTCATATTGGATTATACTGAGTGATCATTGAATATGGTTTGGTGTGAAATATTTCTTACATTTTTAAAATTTTGATATCAGATATTATAATTTTTACTTTATTGTTTAAATTTTTATTCTAATTTCACAATTCAGATTTTTTTTTTCTATTTTTAACATTGTATATTGTATGACATTTCACTTTTCTATGTCGGTTCGATTCATTTTATTCTTACCTACAGTTACTCATTTCCTTCTATAATTTTTGAAATGTCAACAGTTTCACACGCCTTAGTTTATTTGGTCGTGACATTTAGTTCTACTGTCGTACTCAGTCGTATTTTTCCAGAATTTTTCTACTATTTCTTTCAACAAGAGGTATTTTGTGAGTATTCGCTGATATTTGAATTACACAGTTGTACAAGGGTTATTTACATTTTTTTTTTCATTTCAAGTACTAGTGGATATTTGCGCAATCCTTCTTTTCGTACATTCTTGCACGCAGACTTGTATTACATAGCCGTACAATGTTTTCTTCTAGTACAAAGATTTTACAAAGTTTTCTCACCTATGAGTTCTGCATGTGAGATTGTAATTTTTCACACACATTTATGTGGGTTTTTTCTTTCCTATATACACTTTTCTTTTCAACTGCAGGTTTGCTACAGGTTTGCATACATTGTTCTGTATAAAATGTTGACTTATTTTTCTCCTCATTTATATATCAATTCACATTTTTATTGTATTTTTTTGCAAATTTTTCTCATTTTTTTCCACACTTGTTTTGGAATTTCTTTTACATATTTATGGTATAAAGTTCAATGACAAATTGTTGTTTTCTTCGATTCTGTATTTGCACACATTTCTAGTTGGTTCATTGTGTTTGGCATCTTTTGCAGCCAGAGTTTTTCTTTTCTTCTTCTTCATTTTACACACATACACATTTTGTTGTACTCAAAATTGATAGGCACAAATGGTTATTTTGGGTACATTCTACACACCGTTGAATCTTTATTGCAATTTTCGCATTTAAAAAAAAAAATTCTTGCATTTTATCATACTTAAATTTACTCTATCAACTAATATTTTTTAGAGAATTGACATTTTCTGCTCATTTTCCTCGACGTGTAACAAGACTATTTAATTTTCTCTTTGTTCATGACATATATTTTTTGCAATATATTAAAAATAATAGTAATTAATTATTACAATATTAATTGTCCTGTTATTGTTATTTTTCCTTTTAGGTCACATTTCATGTACTTTTCTTATTTATATCATTATAACATAATTGTTGTGTTAAATCGCAGGGTTTCAAAAGAAAAATTTTATATACACACAGATTTAACATGCACCTATCAATGCCACTTGTGTCATTGTCGATATGTTGGTAAATATTTTTCATATCAATCTTCACAATATTTTCTTTTAACGCATTTTCAGGTATTCCAAGCCCATTCTTATAATTTAGGTCCTCGAACATAATAAAATATTAATATTTATGTAAAATTTTTCTGTTTGTCAAGTTCATGAATGCCCCTTAATCATGGTACAGGTGTATTTATGCCTATTTGGTTTGTAGAATAATTGTAGTATTATTTTTTTTGTTTTTATGTGACATGGCTGGACCATTTTTATGTTTTATACTGCAGTGCTGCAAGACTTATATATAATTGACAAATTTTAAAATTTTTCTTGCATAGTACTTCTAATTTAAATTTAACAATTTGATTTTAAAAAATTCAGTGTTTATTTTTTGGATTGGTAAGTAATTATTTGGTATATGTGATTTTCATGAAGTACTCCATATTTTACACTTACACAAATGCTTTTTGCAGGCTTTTCATATGCAAAGGTTGTCAAGATTCCTTCATATGGTCGACGATAAGTCTTGCATACATCTCTTTTTCTTCTTTTACACATGTACTTTATTGTATCACAAAAAAAAAATAATGCGCTTACCTTTTCACTTCTTTTTGGCATTTTAAATTTCATTTATTCACATAGCTTTATTTTTAAATGCAAATAATAGTCTTTAAATTTTATTTAAAAAAAAAATTAAATTTTATTTAATTTTCCATATTTACAATTGTCACTTTTGCTCACGTTGATAGGATTTTTTTTAAGGTTAGGTATATAGTTGCAACATGTACAACAATTTCATTGGCTATACAATTTTATACCTCAAGATATTTCAGATTAACATATCTAATTAAGTATCTAATTATTTATGACTAGTTTTTTTTTTTTTTTTTTTTTTTTAAAGCATTATCAGAGTTATTCTTTACATTTCTATCAAACACAATCAAAGTTTGTATTTTCAGTTTAAAGCTTTCATGGCAATTGACAGTATCCAGTAAAAATTGTATAGTTTCAATATCAAAATACAGTGTCCATTGTTCTCTAGTTGAATGTAAATATTGGTGGTGTTTTATGTCTGCACACAGTATTTAGTACAAGTGCATATTTTTTTTTCTTTTTGCTTTTACATTTTTATATGTTATTTTAAAAATATGTATTTTATTCATATGCTGATTTTTAAGATTTTATCAGCACTTCAAGATATTATTTTGTGTTGATGATTAAAAAAAAAATTAATATGAAGGCCAAACAACTGCCTCATCAAATTAGCCTGCAGGTAAATTTTTATCATGATCATGTGTAATAACAATTGCTAGCATTATATATATTTATGTGTACACCTTAAAAAATATATAGCATTATTATATATTGGCCATTTCCTTTATCCGTCTTTTAGGACGTGTCTTTATTAAAATAAAAGGAAAATATTAATTGTGTCTGCATTTTGGAACTGTTATGGCTATACGTATATATTGTATAAGCAGACAAGACATTTGAATTTGGTATACCTTGCACAACAAAGTGCTAATTTTTTTAAATCAAGTACTTGTTTATATTTTTATATGATTTTTATGTGTTTATTACTTATTTTTGTATGGTGGTCTCCCAGGCTTTGAAATGTTTGTTTTATGGATATTACAGCTTGTTTTCAGTGTGTGCGCATGTGTATCGCAACAAGGTCAGCATTTTTTTTTCCTATGAAGGGGGAGTATATGTATATGATGAAGATCATATACATATTTTCATTATTATTCAAAATTTATAGTTCCCTTATGTTTCCTAAAGATTAATTAAATTTTTATTTAAACCCTTTCTATTTTAAAGATTAAATGCAATTATATTTCATCAAATACATTAGCGTTTCTTTTCTATCATTTTTATGTCTGGCTTTTAACCGCAAAAATGATCTTCCTTTTCTGCAAAAAATGCAGCTGCAAAAATTATTCAATATGTACGTTAGATATTTTCATTATCCTTTCAAACTTTGCTTTCTGTCTGAAAAACTTAATGATAAATTCAAAACGTTTTTACATTTACGCTTTGGACCGAGCAGAATATTAACTTCCTGGTTTCAATGTAAATGCTGTCTTTAATTAATTCCCAACTGCCAAAATTCTATATGCTCATCAAATAATTCATATACAGAAAGCCACATCTGACTTCTTTCTCATAACATACAGTAGATTGCTGCTCAAAAATTACGAAAATAGCAATAAGTAGCCAGGCATGGCACTCCTTTGATTCATTCCCCCCTGTAAATTAATGTGCCACATGCCTAACTGTCCGAAATTCTTTCTGGCGAAAAATGTGCGATACACATGTATATTTGGTGTGGAAAACAGAGCATCGGCGAGAATGTATTGTAAAATTACGGCAGATCCTTTTTATCTCGGGTACGGAGAAGATCTAAACTTTCATGATGTGAACTGCGTTCTGAGTGCCGAGGGGGCCACCTCAAACGTTCAACTCTCTTTCTCTCAAAATAAAAACATTCCATGGAAATCATCTGTTTATTTATTCTTCTTGTGATGCATCTTTACACGGGAGGAGAACTATGGGTCATCTGCAAAAATAACGACGCAATGTTATTATGCTTATTTCCTTCCGAAACGGCCAGAAGACACTTGGACTCGAAACAACGCCATAAAGAGTCAGATGAGCAGACCGACCTTCGACTCCCGCTCCTACCTTTGGAGAAGAACATTGGCTCTGTTTATTCTTTGAAAGTATAGACTATTATTAATGCTGGACACTTACTTAGCTGAAATAGAATCACAAGCTGAAAGAGCCCGAAATATTTTATTTGTTGTGCAATCCTATTAATCAAGAATTTGTATTTTATTCATTTTAAGTGCTGAGTTTAATAAAATTCATTTCGTTGATTTACGGGAGCTTTCCATTTAAAGGTTCTACGCTACCCCTTTAATTCATAACATCTTGGAATTGTCACAAACTGTATGGAATGTATACACACCAAGTTATAGGCAAAAAATTAGTTAAATTTAGTTTCGCGTACCCCAACTGAAAGCGCAATTCCAGAAATTATTGTTAATAGACAGTACTGTGGCCTAATTTTTTTGTGTGTCCCTGTAAATGAACAATTAATTCTAGGCACACTATATTCTACAGCAAATCTCTTGCAGTGGACCTAACTGATATTTATCAATTTCAATTTGTTTTAAATATAGTGTAACATCATTAAAATACACAGCAAACGATTTTTTCCCATAGACTGTAATGTAACGGAATCCTTTTGAGTGTCCTTATTAACGAGCTAGAATGCTACACAGTTCATTTTCTATACCAAACATGTCATAGTAAACTTCAATAACATATATCAATTGCGTGGCAATCTGAGTATATTTACACCCGAGTTAAAGCACGGACAGACAGATAGATAGACTGCAGACAGACAAACTGAATTCATAAACACTTTTCAACTTTGTTGAAAAGTGTTTTTGCATTCGGTTATAAAAAAAACAAAAGTTTTTAATCTAGGAAAATATAATACAACCACAAAGGAAAAGATACATTAACCTCGTCCGAGTTACTCACGATTTCGAAAAGCTTTTTTTTTTTTTTTTTTTTTTCTTTAGAAGCTTCAGAAGCCAATACATTTTCGAGATTTAAAGAGGCATTTATGAAAACAAGATTAATAAAACAGTTCGGAACTTACAGTTGCGAAACTTTGTTGCACATATGGATATGAATTCTGCAAATTTCCAATTTGTTGATAGGAGAAAAAAAATTCTGTTTTGTAGCTAGTTTAATTATAAAAAAATTAATAATTACAAAACGGTATGATTTTTTAAATTCTAAAAAATATTGAAACAGTATATAAATTTAAAACTTGAGGTTTACACAATAAAGGAAATATTTAGATTTAATTTTATATAACAGAATAGTTTCGATTGTATATCTTTAAACAATTATCTTCCAGAAAACAGCAGGTACATTTATTTATTTATTTATGTTTGCTTACATATTTTCTATTGTTTAAAAATTATATCTATATTATAAAGCAAACACATGTTCGTGAATAACACTCACGTTATATTAATGATTAGCAACGGCTTGAATAATAAATTTCGCTTTTTCGCAAATTTATTAACTTCTAAACATCGCATAATTTCAATTTTCACACCGTCGAATAGGTAAAAAAAATGTACTTTCAAATGCAATTTGTTTGAAAATTGTGTCTCAGTTTACTGATTTTTATTATTTTTTTAAACAATTTAGGAGTATATTTTTTTCTAAAAATATAGCTCTATCGCGTGCATCCCGCTTACGGAAGATTAACCAGTTTGTCTCCAAACCAAGTTCAGCATTTGTTTCCTGAAAATCTGCTAAAACGAAATTATAACTTCATCAATATATAAATAAAATAAAATAAACAAAACTCAAATTTAACAGATATGTCGAACTACGCGGTAAAACACTGAAATAATCATAATGAAAAAGAGCTCTGTAAATAGGGAAATCTTTGATAATTTATTCGGCTGTTAACTCCTGACATGAGGCTAATGCAAAAGTATCGCTTTTGATAAATTTCAAAATTTTATTTGAATAATTAGTATTTTTCATGTAAAAATGTTTTTTGGTCTTACTAATGGGAACGAAAAAAAATATATTAAATGTAAAAAAAAAAAAAAAAAAAAAATCAATTAGCATTTTTAATTAAAAAAGGTTTTCCTCAATGTTCTGTACACTGGTCAGTATGTTCTATCTCCGGGGTAGCCCGGGTCGGATTCCCTTTTTATTTAATTGCAAAATTGGATTTAAATTTTCAGACTTGCAAGGGACTCTATATACCCAAAAAGTACACCCCGATTTCGATGAAATTTTTATCATAGAGAGTATTCATGATATGATGAAGAATGATTACCAATTTTATCAGCCATCGTCAAGGTTTAGTATTTTTAAGTATTATTCAATATTAAATATTATTTTTAAGTATTATTTTTATGTGTTATTTTTGAGTATTATTTTTTAAGTATTTTTTATTTAGTAAATATGCAAGGTTTAAATGTGGATAGCTTAAAGAAAAGCCCACGACTTTGCAAAATCCAGTTGATTTTTGTTTCACAAGTAATGGAACAAATGTCATGAATGTGAAAATTTTCATTTTATAATTTGCGGATGGTGTAAAAATTCCTTGTGTTTTACTCATTCCTATACTAATTATCATTTCTGTGACGATTGCGTTGTTTGAAATTATTGAAATATTTTTGAATAAAACATTTAGAGATTTTCATTAGTTGCATCATAGATACTTTATAAATATTTTTAAAATACTAAACCCTCACGATGGCCGATAAAATTAGTTTCATTCTTCATCATATCAGGAGTACTCTCTATCGGAGTGTATCTTTTGGGTAGGGTCCCTTGTCAGTACCATATTGTACAAGCTGTAATTATCTCATTTTAATACCAGCAAAAGTTTTTTGTTTATAATAAATAGAAAATGTATGTCAAAATGCACAATTTTTGATTCCGGAAATTAATATCTCCTTTTAATTGGCCAACCATCGATATCATCCCAAACTAACCAAGCGTCTACATTATACATCCTTTAGAAGAGTCTCTGACACGTGCTGTCTAATAAAGAAAATTACCATAAAATCAGATCGAAAATAATACACTTCGCAACGAAATTAGAGGATACTTATTACTACGGAAAAATATCATCGATATTGGTTGGCAAGGCAGAAACTTTAGCAACGCGTTAGGGCAGCTTTGTCTGGAGATGTTACAGGATATTACAGCACGGTACTGCGCTGGATTAAGGCTCCTATAATAGGAGCTCTACGCTGGATATTACAGGTCTAGGATGTTAAATAACTGCACAGAATAATTTGGACACATACGTAAGAACTGAAACCTTAAATTATATTCCCGTAATGTTTGACACTCAAACATCATCGATATCTTATAGTGTTTCGTTCTAAATTTCATCCTGCCAATCAACCAATGAAGATATATCGATGAGATATTTCAGATGAGATTTGTATCAAAATCCATCGTATAGTGTAAATATCCAATCATTAGTCATTGACGCTTCATTGGTTGTATATGAAATGTCTTCCTTTAGCCTATCAATTTTTGCTACTAGTATCTTAAAAATGTTCACATGATAATTATTTGACTTTTGTTCTTCTGTTCTTTCATCTGTGCACTAACTTTCGAAAATATATTCAAATAACAGTGAAATTTAACTTTGTTCTTAAAACGTATTATAGTACGTTGTTTATTGAAGATGGTAGGCTTAACATATAATATTCAGTTACAGTTAAACTAATCAGTCAATAAATCATACGTGCAGTAATTTTTCTAACAGAGTGAAAATGAGTCGAGACCGGAACTCGAACTCAGAATCCTTTGCTTTATTTTCCAATGAGTTACAATTTTCTCAACTGACTGAAAAGGTGTCCAAGCCAGGATTGGAACCAGGGACCTTTGGCTTAAACTAACAACGTTCTACTAACTGAGTTATGATAATGACATCTGGTCTTTTATCTGAAACAGTTCAACAGAATAAATCGTAGGTAATGGAACTTCAAACTAAAAATCGTATGATTTATTTACCAATTAGAATAATTGTGTTAAAATTAATTAAGTTCATTTTCCAATGCACTTCCAATTGAGCTATACGATATCTCAATATTGACGATATCTCAACCGACACTGTTCACTCAGACAACCATTTGGTAATACATATGGTCTGTTATTTGAAACTGCTCGACAGAATAAATCGCAGGTAAAAAAACGCCAATAAACGATGGATACGTAATTACACTATTATTATTTTAACGCAATCAAACTGGTTGGTGAAGAAATCATGCGTGTAGTAATTTTTCTAACTAATTGAAAAACAGATCGAGATTAGAACCCAGAACCCAAATGGTTTTCTGAGTGTCGCGCACAATTCATCGCGCACAATTCATCGCAGCGACAATTCGTCGCCGTGACAACTCATCGCAGCGTCAATTCGTCGTGGTGTCAATTCGTCGTGGTGTCAATTCGTCGTGGTGTCAATTCGTCGCGACGTCAATTCGTCGCACCGAAAAAGTTTTTGATGGCTATGATGATAAAATTGAAGATAAAGTAGTAAAATTATTTAGTGATAATTCGTTTTTCAGATATAGAGAACAAGTAACAAGTTACATCATTAAATAATTTTACTAAATTATCTTTACTTTTATCATCATAGCCTTCAAATATATTTTCGTTGGGACTAATTGACGTTGCGACTAATTGAAACCACGACGAATTGATGTTGCGACGAATTGACACCACGAAGAATTGACGCCACGACGAATTGACGCTGCGATGAATTGTCTCCGCGACGAATTGACACTGCGATGAATTGTGCGCGATGAATTGTGCGCGATGAATTATTCCGCGATGAATTGACTCAGAACCATTTATAGGACTTCGCAGAATAATTCGGTTACACGTAAGAACTGAAACCTTAAATTATACTCCTATAATGCATGAAAGCGTTCGATAATCTATGTACATCGCATAGTTTTCCTTGTTGTTTTTTATAATCAATCAAACTTGTTTATTTTAAATTACTATAAATAACTTCAAATTATCCTAAACACACATAAAAATGTAAAATGGCCGTTCCACGAGCTTAATTGAAGTTCCAACGATATCAGTGACACCTGATGTAAAAACGTCTACAATGACTATCTTGGCGCCGTCTACAGGCCTTGAGAAAAAAAAGATCCCGAATGCGGGGATTGTATCAGCCTCGAGTCATATCAAGGTGTGGACCTGAAACTTGGAGAAATCACGTCCACTCCCTTTGAGATATCTTCAGCGTTATTATTCAGTGTCGATAGCTGATAACGGATACGAGTTAATAGTTCTTCAATAAATAGTTGTGATTCTATTAAATTGAGGTAAATTAAGTGGTTCCATAGACTGTGGTAGGTAGGACTACATGCCTGATAACTTAAGAGACACATGTAGTTCGGTTCAAGGATATAAAGAAAATAATATAATAGTAAATTAAGATATCCCCTTGAAGTTCTTAGGCATTCAGTTTGCGTATTTTCTTCTAGTATTTCAATAAATTTGAACATGCAAACTGTGATATTTTCTTTCTCTTTTAATTTAGAAAGAAAGAAACAAATCAAATGAAAATAGTTGCTATTTCTTTCTTTCTTGCAATTTCGTTTCATTTTTAAAGTGCACAAAGACGTGAAACACGTGTATAAAAAAACTTATTTTTTAACGATAAACCTCGTACAGTATTAATTTACCTTGCTTTATATGCGGATGATACCACTATTTACAAATCAACACACCACCCTTAATTTTTTATGCAGAAACTTGCAAAGACACCTTGACGTTCATAGACTGGTGCAACTTTCTGTTGCAAAAAATTAATGAATCCAAAACTGCGGCTATTTACTTTTCTATAACTTTCTCCTACTTCAATAGACTAACCTTTAACAATACTAACCTCCTTTGGAAAGATGACACGAAATACCTAGAAATTATCCTTGATAAAAGACTTACCTTCAGATAAAACATTCTTAACATAAGAGGTAAAGGTTGTCGAAACTTCCAAATCTCTTGAACCTCTCCTTAAAAAAATTGCCCTCTTTATTCCCAATAAAACACTAATATATAAAGCCTGTATTATCACGACTCAGCCTCTCCGATCTGAGGTGTCATATGCAAATCTAGTATGGATAACCCATGTAAATTCATAATAGAAATTTAAAAACCATTAGATACGGATGCAATACCTCCATAAAACCACCATGAGACGCGATTTAAATATACAGCCCTTTAATCAACGGGCCAAAAAAATTTCTAAAAGTTTTACAAAGCAAATCTGTTATATTCCTTCTAACGTTGTCCGTGGCAAGATGTCGAACACATTTTTAAAATCGATTGACAGTAAATATTCCTAAAAACTATCTTGTATATAAAAATGTATTCTTGACAATTCTTCGTGAATAGCCGATTCAATGGATTTAAGCATACTTGTAACTCTCCCGTTTTTTAAAGGAAGACACCCTTTCAAATAAACATATTTGAACCAGAAATTATTTTTAATGAATGAAATCACGTAGATTCTAAATGACTACCATACAGAAATAACACACGTTTAATTAAAAAAAAAATTCTGGTCAAAGGAAGTATGAATTTTGATTTTTAAAAAAACCGGGAAGATTGGCAAGTATGACTTGAGTTCTACAAAGCCACATTGAGAATAAGGATACATTCGTTAAGTTAGATAAATAAAAGTTCAAACTCCTCAATATCAATTTTTCAAATACCTTACAGAAAATTGGCAACAATGGCTCTATACGAGGAGGCAAATTTCCTGTATTTTCCTGCTTTCGGAAAAACTACCAGTTCACTAATCTTCTAACGATTTGAAAAGTAATTTATACACAGTAAATGTCATGTATTTGATTTATTAAAATTTTCATTTTTTTTAATTTATCTAATTCCTATGTGGTCCAGTCATTTTGATCTGGGGTTTGTTCGGCTTAAAATAATAACTTCTTTTCTTGATTTCTTGGTGTGTAAAGGATTTTTCAAAGTTTTCTTGTTCCTGAACTGATGAGTCTGTTATGCAAGAAGTGCATTATATTGCCAATGTTATGTCTTTAAGTATATTCTGTGTTGCTGGAATTTCATATGAAACAGGGGAAGTATCTATAATTCTTGTCTGTAAAAATTATGGAAGGAACTTTATTAATTTATCTATACAGGTTATTAAATTGATAACTGAAGGCAGTCGAAACATTTCTCCTTGCTTCTAAAACTGCTCTACTACGTTTGTAATTTTCTATATTCTGCTGACATACTGATATCGTTTTAATCTATTATATTTAGCTTTCAGAAAATTCCTTTGTTATTTTAATTCATGAGACCACCTACCGTAATTACACGCGTATACGCCGCACCTCAGACAATTCGATTTCCTACAAGAATTTATTTTAAATAAAATGTGACTTACTTCTGCTTAGCACTTATCTGACTTCTTATTTTTAGTAAAATTTTCGGTTTGAAAAAGACTTAACTAAGATGCGGCGCATACGCGCGAAATTACGGTAGTTATTTCTGATTTATAAATACTTCAACGCACCTTAAAATGTAAATTAAAGATATTCATTAGATTTATTTACGCAAAGAGTTTGAAAGTTGGTAATGGTATTCAAATGCAGTCTTCTTCAACAAATTCTATAAAATATGTTACCAAGTAAGCATTAAAAAATTAATTCTTGGCAGTTAAATTTATTTTAAATATATTAATTACTGTCATCTCTTATTTCAAATAGTGAGAATTTCAAATTATCTTAAATTTAGAAATCTCATTTAAAAATAAATAAATAAATAAATAAATGTTTGTTGAACTCAACCTAATATAAAGCTTGCATCTTTTTGAAATCGAAAAGGAAATACTAAAATTACCCCCAAACTATTTTCATTGTAATATTATTTAGTGTTATTTAAAATGATTTAGCATGCACGGCAGTGCATTACTGCTTAATTTTCTGTTTATTACTGCTAATTTTACGGTATAATACTGGCAGCTGGGGTGCCAGTATTATACTGTAAAATCATTTTTTTTTCTTTTGCAGTGTATAAGTACAAAATAATTTCATCCATTATAAGAAAAATATATATAAAAAAAAAATATATATATCCAGAAATTTTATAAATTACACTTTCTACAGTATCACTGTACATGCCCCTTTACCACTCATTCTTCCCAGCCTTTTTCTTCTAAATATCATTCTTAAATTTCAGCTAAATGTTTAATTATTATTATTTATTTATTAAATTTCTTTATAAATCCTATTCTTTAAGATGGTTATCTAAGTAATCATTTTTTTAATACAATTTTTTACTGTTAAATGTATCCTAAATATATGACAGGTTTATATGTCATCTCTTATTTCCAATTCAGTGACACTCTTAGATTAATACAAACAGCAAAAACCTCATTCAAGAAACAAGTTTGACTACTGTCTCTTTTTATAGCCCTTTGTCTAGCATTTTTTTTTTTTTTTTTTTTTTTTTTTTTTTTTTGTTAAAAGTCGACTAAGTTTATATGGCAATATTTTAAATTTTACGAGACCATCACAACGATAGTGAAAAGAAACATAGTATCAAAAGTAACTCTTAAAAGATTTAGGTATAAACCAAATACATCTGTGCGTGTTGAAAAAAATAAAATAATGCTTGAGAAAACCATTTTAGTGTGATTTACTTGAAAGCGAAATCCTGTTATGTGAGCACCTTTAAACTCACATATCTCTCCTTTTTATGCTCACTAACTTCTTAATGTTTAGGCGTTACCGTAACTGCTTACAGAAAAAGTGTTACTAAAGAAATGGTAAGAATAAATTATGATGGCAGCAGCTTACAGTCGAGCAACACCTTTGATAAGTAAGTGGTATACTACCTGAGGTTCATAAGAGTCATTTAGTTACTTCTGAGAACAGATAATTTGTTTCAGTTTTGCAAAAAGATTTAAGCTACTTTTTGCGAGGAGAAAGTGACGTCAGACTACTTGTTAAAGGTCACAGTACTGTAATAGCCAGTTATCGATAGTACTTTATAATTATTGTACTGGTATAATAGGTTCAAAATAATCAAAATTCCTTCCGGTCTGTACCGGGAGAAAAAGGTAGCTTTTTTATATCTTCGTTTTAAAATTTTAGCTAATGTTACTCGTAACAGCAAGCAAAAATGCAAAGAACCCGATTACAGAAGATTCGTTAATACTGAATTTAATAAGAAATTTACCAAATTAGTCAACTATCACCAAGTTGGCTTCATTTATGAATACTTATTTTTGGTTGCAAAATTTGGCGATATTTCGCCAAGCGTCGCAAAGTTTGGCGAGAATTCGGCGCTAACGGATAAATCCAAAGGCGAGAAAGTGTCTGTAACGGTACCGGGCTGTACCACTCTGGTCTGCGAGTCGACCGTAGTTAAACGCCATGTTAGGCTTACTGAAAAAGATATGCTAACACATGACCACTAAATGATAATTTCTTCTACTTGAAATAATGTCTGTTCAGCATATTTTCGTATAAAACATGTATATCATATCCAGTTATAATGTTTTAAGTTTTAAATTAAAAATAACAGATTAAACATCCGATTACCTGATGTAAACAAACGAATAATGTTGCCATTCAAAAACACAAATTCCAAATGAATGACTCTTTGAACGTTTCATTAAAATATCCGATTATGCTCTTAAAATATTTGTAAAAGCATATTAAAGTCTTTAAATAATTTAAAGGATTTCTTTAATTTATTTCTGAAAGCATTTTTTTTCCCTGTAAGTACTTTTTTCGCAGATAATGTTTGCGATGATACGGCAATGACTTTGACATAATTTAATTAACTTTTTGCGGAGTCTGACTTTCCAGTACTTACCAGGACTTTCCAGTCATACTAATGCATTTAATAAAAATATATTTACTTAAGAAATAAAATAAGATGATTTTTAATGATCAAAATTTATTTTGGTTTTTTCAGGCATATTTTTAAAATAAGACAAAATCAGGTTTTAATTTGATGAATACTTTTAAAAGTTAAAGTTATATTATCTACTTTCGTCGTTTAAATATTTGTAAAAGCATATTAAAGCTTTAAATCTTTTAATTTTGTTTAAAACCTTAAAAAACTATTTCATTAAAAAAAAAAACGTATATTAACATTTCTGTAAAAATAAATTTCTGTAAGCACTTTTTTTTTTCAGAAGCCGCGGTGATTTATTTCGTAGGGAGAGATTTGAGGTTGATTCAGTATAGTGTCGCCATCTACTGGCGGATTTTGAAATTTGTTTCCATCGTAAATACAGACTCCTCCGGACCAAAGGCTTTCCGAGTTTTGGAATTTTTCCGGATTTCGGGTCCTCCCGAAGTTCACGATTATTTGACAAAATTCATGTTTTTTTTCGTGTTTCTTTGACAAAATTTGCATTTTTTTCTGCTGTTTTTTGACAAAATTTGCGTTTTTCTTCTACGATCCTTTGAAGAAATTTGCGTTTTCTTTTTGTGATCCTTTGAGGAAATTTGCGTGTTTTGCTATTCTTTGACGAAATTTGCCTTTTATTCACGATCCTTTGGCGAAATTTCACTTTTTTCGCGATCCCTTAACGAAATTAGACATTTTTTCGCAGTGCTTTGAAGAAATTTGTGCTTTTTTTCTAGACCCTTTGAAGAAATTCATGTTTTTCCGCGATTATTTGACGAAATTCGCAGTTTTTTTTTTTTTTTTTTGCGATCCTTTAACCAAATTTTTTTTTTTTTTTTTTATTTTATTTATTTATTTATTTATTTTTTTTTTTTTGTGATTCTTTGATGAAATTTTACATTTTTTCGGAGTCCTTGGAAGAAATTTACGTCTTCTTCGTAAGCCTTGGACGGAAATCGCGTTTGTTCTGCAATTTGTTAACAAAATTAGCGTTTTTTTTTTTTTTTTTTTTTTTTTTTTTCAATCCTTCCTGCAACGAAATTTGCGTTTTTATTTTCGGTCCTTTGACGAAATTCACGTTGTTTCCACAATCCTTTGAAGAAATTTTCTATTTTTTCTGCGAACGATAGACATAATTGATTTTTTTCGGCGACTATCGTTCAAAATTCGAGATATTTATGTTCGAAATTTTGGACTGAAGACTTAAATTTTCGAAATCGATTACCTTAAATTTTTAGGAAAACTTGAACAGAATCACCTCTGATGAAATAAATACCTAACTATTTTTTGTTTCTAACGAATCGTACTATAAATTAATTTTAAACTAAAATTTGAGAGAAAAATGATTTGTTTTTAATATCGGGAAGAGAAGGGGGTCGGGGGACCGTGTTCACCCACCACTGAAGTAACAATATTTTAGTGATTAAACATTGAAACACAATGGACTGAAAAAAAAATCAGGAATCTGTAAAATTTTCGAAAAATTTCAGAAAATCTAAAATTTTAGTAAAAATTTACAAATTTAGAAAATTTTCGAATTTTTCTTTCCGGACTTCGGGTCTTTCCGGATTTTGGATTTTCGGATAATGGGTCATATACTGTAAAATGATTCTTTCTTATCAAACGTAATTAAAATATAAGAAATGCATAGTACAGCGTAATTTCCATTTAATTTTGCTTATGTAATTAAACAATGAGATATATGGTAAGTCAAGCTGTTTAAAAACTCATTGATAACACTTTTTTACAAAAACTTTCGCACATGGATTATTTGTTAATATTTAATTTTGTCCAATCGTTGAACTATTTCAGAAATTTAATATTAAGTAATATATATATATATATATATATATATATATATCCTTATTATTTTTATTTGTAGAAATCATTTGTCCTTTTTAAAATGTATTTTTCTACAATACAAACCTTTCAAAAATAAATCTCCATGCTGTTTGTTTGTATGAAGTCTTATGAAAATGAAACGCAGATCAACAATCCGTCATTTTTGACGGGGTTATATACTAGTGAATACATAGTTTTATGCGTATGATAGGGAAAATGATAACAACAATGAAAAATAATAATTTGCGAGAAACTCATAAATTAATCATTGGTTTTTTGTAATGTGCTGTCTTGTTTCAAAATGTCAGCCACCCTAGAATTTCAAACTGCTCTATCTCAGCCATTTTTTAAGATACAGGTAAAACAAAAAATACTTCGGAATCCTTGTATCAAGGCCTAAAACTTAAGCAAAAAATAAATTTCAATTTTTAACTTTTTGTATATTTATTTTAGTTTTAAATCTTCCAACGGCCGCCATTTTGAAACAAGATGGTGGACAAAGCTGGCCAACGAACTCGGTCGAGACATTGGTGAGCTTAATACTCACAATTAGTTTCATCTAAATTGGTTTACAAATACGAGTGTTATCGCATGACATAGATCATATATATATATATATATATATTTTTTTTTAAACACATGTGGGTGCAGCCAAGCTGAAGAGTACATCCACATATGTTTTTTCATATCCAATTCTTGATTGGTTCTCTTGTGGTCCAGTTTTTCCACTGAATAATGTTCATAATTAATTTATTAATCCAATTGTGTTTACATAATAGCAACTCCAATTTATAATTTTTTCCCCTTTCTCTCTCTTTCTTTTTAAATGTTCTTCAGGTATGAGTAAATTTGGCTAATTACCATTGAAGCACATGCTATGGTAATTTTATGATTGCACAAGTTAATTATTAGCTATGTGGTATTCTGATTACACAATATCATTAATTATCTCTTTGTAGATTTTAGTAGAATGATATTAGAACTTGATATGTTTTTGAAATTCATAGATATTATATATATATATATATATATATATATATATATATATATATATATATATATATGTGTGTGTATCAACATTTGAACGGAGGGTGGTTTTGGGGTCTGGGGGTCATGATCGGTGAACATATAACAAAATTTTTCGGAATTGCTTTCCTCCGAACCACTGCAATATAGGTAGCTTTATACTGTTTTGTAATGAAAGTTACCTAATAGTACCAACAGACATTCGGATTCTCCGCAATTTAATTTTTGGCGTATATTGTGAAATAATGAGAATAAATTGTAATGGCAGTGGTCAACGAATAGTCTAGCGACACCTTTGATAAGTATGTGGTATGCTACCTTAAATTCACAAGAGTCATTTAGTCACTTCTAAGATGAGATTATTTATTTGAGGTTTTGAAAAAGATTCAAAATATACTTTTTGCATGAAAAAAGGTGACAGGAGAATCCTGATTAAAGGTCACATTACTATGATTGTCAATTATTGATAGTACCTTAGTAGATAATAATTGGGGGTTCTACGCCAGCGGCGTACGCGGCGTATGACCTCTGTGCTCTGTGAAGGTCACCGGAAGTGGCAGGTGTGGACACCGGATGTAGCAGGTGGGGATAACAGACATGTTGAGACAGGAAGGGAACAGAAAGTGTAGATAGGAAGTTTAACCGGAAATGTGACAGGAAGTGAATGCGATAAGGGAGAGAGGGGGAGGGCTTATTTTTGTGGGGGGCTTAATTTTCTTTGTTTGTTTTAATCCTTCTAGTCGAGTGGAGTTGAGTTGTAGGAATCCTGCTATCAGAATGAATTTAGTTTGAAAGTAATATTAGCAAAATGTTCGATTTTTTTTTTTTTTTTTTTTTTTTCTCACCTGAAATAAAAATTTTATCTGCTAACTAACACCTAATATAAAAATGGAAATCTTTCTGACTTTGTTTTACTTTATAAAAGTTTAACGTGAAATTTATTTTTAGACTGGAAACGCGACAGGAAATAAGATCGGAAACGGGATTAGACATGCTTTTTCCAAAAAGGGTTTTCAGGAAGCAGTAAACATGTTTTAGGAACATGTTTGGGAGCTTGTTGGAACAGGACAGGTGGTTTGTGAGACCGGAAGTAATTAAGATGAGAGAGATAAAGAAGGTGCATGATTAGACATATAGATTTTGTTCTTTGTAGAGGGTGAAATTTTGTTTTATTTTTTATTTAAAGTGTTTTCATTTTTTTTTAATTTAATTTATTTAAAGCGTTTCAAATTATGTTTTATATTTTTTTTTTGTAGTGTTTTACGTATTATTTTAATTTTTAGTGACATTAGAACCTGCAATTTCTGTATCACACATGTCTTATCTTAGGTCACCAAGGATGTGTGTGTGTTGTTATCTCTTTAAATGCGAGAGATGGTTACTTCAGACCTGCGTTGAGATATCTTTATCATAGTTTTAATGAACTGCAGGAAATTGTCTTTAGCTATTGAGTAATTCGCGAGTTTTGGTTTAATATGAATGCTATTACATCTGTTTGTTTAATTTACAAGCACATTTCTCTTACAACACTCTGTCAACACATCACTTCAATATTCGAAATAATAATTTAGAGGGAAAATTTTTACTTTCTATACGAAATTTTATTTATAGAGATTGACGAAGATAGTATGCCTAATTCTTTCTTGTACATTTCTTGTACAACATTATATTCGAAATAGAGTTTTGTTACCAAAAATAACGTGTTTATACATTTTAAAAACGAAAGCAAAGTGATTTTCAAAAATGTAAATATAAGCTATACACCCACGCATTTTTGTTATTGAATTAAATTACAAGGTTTAATATTGTATTCAGCGTAATATTTTCTTATAAAAGCCGTTTCACAAACTTGTATACTAAAAGTAATGTGTCATTTTTAGGGGAAAAAATTAATTCAAGTCATTGAGACTAATCCTTTATGGGGGAAAAATTTGACATATTTCTTTGTGTTACATTACATCTTCCGTTTTTTAAGTTTACAAATTTGTGGACTAACTTAAATAATCGTTTTTAGGATACTTAAACAATATATATATACTTTTTAATTATATAATTTTTTTTAATTGACTTGTAATATAGCTTTTTTTTTCTTAAAAGGGTACTGTAGAATAACTTATGTCACAAATACTACATCCTTCTTTAGTTAAATATGTTTCACTTAAGACATGACAAAGTGTCTTAGAAACATTTCATTTTGGAGTTAAGTGATTAAACAAGAAAAATATTATTTATAAAAACACAACACATAAGACTAGCGGCTGAGAGGTTCTGGTTTTAAAGCTACTAGACGTTTGGGTTTAAACTTCTCTCGCGCTCGTCGACCTAACCGTTCGGAGTTTTCTTCGAACCTTGTCAATACGAGTTAGGAGCCCTTAGAATGACCCCTAGAGTGACCTATATCCCAAGCGTAGATAATCGGTTTTAACAAATAACCAACCATCCACAACACATAAGACATTTTAGATCATTACATAAGACATTTTAGATCATTACATAAGACATTTTAGATTATTACATTTAGTTAAGAAGTGATTTGACGTGCAAAATATTATTTATAAAATCATACAATAAGAGAATTTTAAAGATTTTTTCCTTTTAAATGAACAATTTTTAGTGACTATTTAACTTATTAAAGAGAGCGGGTATTTTGTTTAGAGTTATACGATTAAAATAAATTTTCAATAGATTTGACTTTATACAACCAACATTTTAAAAAAAGGGAATGGAATCTAGTTTTTATAAATTAACGTTTTTCAATTTTACAAATACTTCACACCCCGTCTTTTTTCCTCCTCTTTTAGTAGACTTTACATACTTAAGACATAAAAAGCGTTTTAGAATACATCATTTAGAAATTAAGTGGTTTGATAAATAAAATATTATTTATAAAAGCAATAGATACGAGAGTAATAAGGATTTTTACTTACATATGTACGAACTTCTGATAGGTAAGACTTTCTAAATCATTGTGCAAGAATTAAGTGGTTATTGAACTTATAACATTACAGGATGAAATAATCACGTGACGTATTTTTAAACCAATAAAATGTCAGTATTTTCTAACAAATAAAAAGTTAGTATTTTTACACGAGCGCCCTCTATCATTATATAAATTTCAATGAAACGAGTTCATAACATTCTACTGTGACCTGATATCGTTGTAATAGGTTGTATTTTTCATTTAAGTTATTGTGGAACGAGTTATGAATTCTTATGTTGGTGATGTAACCAACTTGGAGTGTCAACACTCATCACCAGAGTTAAATAATCAAGAGATGGATTCTACACTTTTATCCAAAGAAGGACTCGTTTCGAATTATGAAGTGAAACTCACCTCATCAGGACTAAAGAAACAGAAGTTACCTCATGTGCGTAAGATGTGTAACACAGCATTTCCTCGAAAAGTTAACTTAGTGTTTCATATGAAAAGTCATCTAAAGGAAAAATCTTTTTGCTGTGAGGTGTGTGCTGAAGTTTTTTCACAAAAGAGTGATTTACGTAAGCATCAAAAGATTCACAAATTGCCCAAACAATACAAGTGTAGTGATTGCAACGAGATATTTTCAAGAATGTCTGACTTATTAATACACAAGAAGACCCATAAGATTCGTAAACAATATTCATGTGCAAAGTGTTGTGAAATATTTAAGTGTGAATCGGATTTTTTACAACATTGTGATACTTTTCATAAAGTTTTACCTAATATTGCGAAATCACCCTGTTTAAAAGATTTGTTATTTGAACTTATAGTGAAGCTTATAGATTAGTTCGAACTTATAGTGAATTAAAAGACAAAATGATATGCAAAATATATGAACTAGAATTAACAGACCAAAACATACATGTACATGCTGAGAATGCCTTTTTAAAGTTGTACAACGGCTTTGAAGATTTCACAGAACGAGTGTTTAATTGGACATTACGAAAAATTTTGAAATTAGAATTGATTACAGCTCAATATGACAGGCTTATTTGATTTGTATTATTTTAAATGATTAATAAATAGTTTGATTGCGAAAAAAAGTGCTTTCTTTAGCATACACTGTGTGACTTTTAAACTAATGTTGTGTATTTTGAATGTGTCAGACAAAACAGGAGTGTCTTGACATTTAAAAAAAAAAGATTTTACATAATATAAAAGTTTTACAATATAAATTGACTTACCTAAAGTTTTTTCAAGATAGTCACGATATCCTTTCCATTACAATTATTTTAAGGAAATAGAATTTAATTTTGTTGTGAATAACACATTGTTGTTAACATCACGTGGTTTGTCTTATCATAACTATGAGATCCTAAGATCACTTCCTATTAACATGATAACGAAGAGTAAAAAAATGACTAATGCAAGTCGATTTTCCTGCCTAAACTTGTTATCAGCTTGCATGAGTGACTCATCTTTACATGTGTGGATTTGTATGTTGAAAAAATGATTGCTATGTTTAACCCGTGTAGACGATTTTTATCCGGAAGCTGTTTGAACTACCAAATTTCAGATATCACACATTTTACTAGAACATTTAAATATTTTAATGTCTTTTCGCCCGCAAATTGGAAACTTAGGATTATCACCTTTACATCGAGACATGGAAGGTAGAAAAATAATAACTTTACACTTAGACAATATTTTAATTTAAGAAGAATTAGACTTAACACATTGTTAGAGTTTCTTTGAAAAATATCTAGTTGGTTGTAAATTTTAGAAAATTCGACCTAACGAAATTAACACACATAAAAATATCTAGTTGGTTATACATTTTATAAAATAAGCAACAAATAAACATTTCGATACATTGACAAAAGAAAATAATTAAGTTTAAGTAAACTTTACACTTAGACAATATTTCAAACTAAGAAAAATAATAACTTTGCACTTATATAATATTTTCAACTAAGGAAAATTAATAACTTTAAAAATCAGACTTAACACATTGTTAAAGTTTTTTTAAAACAACACAACATTTTCAAAGCAGTGGAAATAGTATACCTGAAAAAAATTCAACTTAGTGGAATTTAATAGTGAAATTTTTTAACCTCACTCATTTAAAAAATAAAACTTTGTAAATTTTTTCCATTTTTAAAATAAAACTTATTTAAGAAATAAATAAGCAACTATTAAACATTTTGAATGTCTTAGACAAAGTGTGAATAAATTTGTCGAAATTATATAAAACATGAAAAATTTCATTACTTTTAAAAGAAATTTTATTTTTGGTGAAATAAACTCGAGATATTTATTATATGTTACTTAAACTACATGAGAATTGATTGAAAATGTGTTACTTTTAATCACTCACAAGATAAGACATGATGTTACAATATACACATAGGAATGACATAGGAATTTCAGATGGGTTTTTCTCCCACACATGACGTCACTGATAACATATTTACTGATCAAGTCATAAAATCATAGTTTAGGGTAGGTTTTTAAGCACGAAGTTTAGTTGAGATTTAAGATATTTGAGAAATATAAACTACAACTTTGGCTACTTTTTGAAATTTCCCCCTACATAAGAAAAAGAACATAGAAAAATAAAATGAAAAGTCGTATTTGAATGGAATCAAATTATTATCCTTTCACTTAACAGCTGAATGCGTCGGTAATTACATCACAAATGCACTGATAACAACTGATTGAATATATTGTGTTTCTTTTTTAAGGTTAAATTGATTTAATATTCAAGTTATTTCTTAATGATACACTTAAAAACAATAAACTTAATTAGCATTCAAAAAGCAAACGATCACATTATTGTGTAAAACAATCAAATGTTTTAAAAGTCACGAGTTAAAATTTGAAATGACTTAGAGTTTAAGTAGAATTTAAATGTGAACCTTTTAAAATGAAATAATAGTTTTTTGTATCGCCCTCTATCGGTGGGTAATAGAATTAAGAGATAATTAAAAGTTTTAACTTGAATTCGAGCCCACAACAAAAATTATTTTTCGGTTTTATAATTTAGGGTAGGTTTAACTGAGCAAGCCATGATATTTCAGTATTTATAGACGATTTAAGATATTCGATAAAGGAAATCATCTGAATTTTTAATTTAATTGAAGGGTTTACTGCTTAAAGTACTACAAAATGAGTACAACACGATGCATAGTTTTTTAATTAATTATATTTTTCGAAAGGTTAAATTGACTTATTGATAAACTTAGGATTTATGTTTAAAGTGAATAAATTTGACATGTTAGGTTCACTTAATAACAGAGGGTTGAATAAGTTATTTTTAATAAAAATAAAGTTTACTAAAAGTTTTTAAAGTTAAAAAAATATAGTTTTAAAAAATTTAAAGTTTACAAAAAGTTTAAAAATCTTTAAGTAAATCAAAATTAACTTTTTAATTTTAACTATTGAGAGACTATAATCTAACTGTTTATCCTTGTAACCAACTGGTGCATATCAACTATATACTCTGTATCTGCATATGCGCAGAAAAACATAGACATTTAATCTAACTTGAGTTCGACTTTAAATTATTTGCCAACTTTTAAGTTTAATTACTATACACAACTCGATTACCTTTCCCACAAAACACCTTTCAGAAACAAAACAGAAATTAACACTTACCGAAAAACACGTCCACTTTGGGTGTTAGTCCTCACTCAACTAACGTTTCTCCCTTATCTTTGCTAGGGGGCGCTGCAATCGCCGCTAGAGGCGTTAGTAGTCTTCAGGTGTGTGATAAGAATAAACTTTAAATCCAACTTACACTCGCTCAGTCATTCTTGCTTCTCTCTACCTTGCTAACAACCGTTTGCTGCTGGCTCATTGTTTGGTTGTTTAAACTTGTTGAATGACGTCATCATGTGTTTGTCTAAACTTGTCCAGTCTTGTTTTTATGCAGTACGTCTATTTAGATGAGTCATCACTCGCTTATCTTGGTTGACTTGTCCAAATTTGTTTTTGTGTGGCACGTCTATTTGGTGAGTCATCGTTCGCTTATCTTGCTTTACTTGTTTGAACTTGTCTAGTATCCACCACCTCATGTCTTTTGTCATAGCTTGAATATACTTTACACCAATCACTTAAATATAAAAGTCTTGTCACAACTTACTTAAACTTTGATAAAAATATTAATTATTTATAAATTTCATCAAATTCTTATTTTTCTGATACATTTACTATGTAATTTTCGTTCAAAAATATGGTAAAGCCCGATTTTAAATCGAAGTCTAAGATAAATTCCCCAAATTTGTAACATTTTAACACTAATAATAAATATTGTAAGCACCCAGTACATACAAGTTTTGTAAAAATAATATTACTTATAGCTAACTCGTTATGTCCCATGATACAAAACTTCAATATAACTAAAATCAGTGTTAAACGAAAATCTAATCACGTGTCTTTATATATTATTTTGAAATGCAAAGCATTATATCTAAACGAATGATATAAGGAGTAGTTAGAATAGATCTTATATTTTTGTTAGTAAAAAATTTATACACATTATCTTACAAGGTTGCAATATTCAACACACGGTTCACCATATTTAAAAACGATTCACCATGATTTAAAAACTTAGTAACATATTTTAAATTTATAAATTTAAATTAAAACATATTTTTATAAATAAACAATTATAAATACTTAAGTATTTTTAATTTAAATTTATAAATTTAAAATATGTTACTAAGTTTTTAAATCATGGTGAATCGTTTTTAAATATGGTGAAC
Organism: Maratus michaelseni; assembly: GCA_963931845.1. Lineage (NCBI taxonomy): Eukaryota > Metazoa > Arthropoda > Arachnida > Araneae > Salticidae > Maratus > Maratus michaelseni. The sequence continues at coordinate 116,126,506 of OZ007600.1, forward strand.
CGTGTGTTGAATATTGCAACCTTGTAAGATAATGTGTATAAATTTTTTACTAACAAAAATATAAGATCTATTCTAACTACTCCTTATATCATTCGTTTAGATATAATGCTTTGCATTTCAAAATAATATATAAAGACACGTGATTAGATTTTCGTTTAACACTGATTTTAGTTATATTGAAGTTTTGTATCATGGGACATAACGAGTTAGCTATAAGTAATATTATTTTTACAAAACTTGTATGTACTGGGTGCTTACAATATTTATTATTAGTGTTAAAATGTTACAAATTTGGGGAATTTATCTTAGACTTCGATTTAAAATCGGGCTTTACCATATTTTTGAACGAAAATTACATAGTAAATGTATCAGAAAAATAAGAATTTGATGAAATTTATAAATAATTAATATTTTTATCAAAGTTTAAGTAAGTTGTGACAAGACTTTTATATTTAAGTGATTGGTGTAAAGTATATTCAAGCTATGACAAAAGACATGAGGTGGTGGATACTAGACAAGTTCAAACAAGTAAAGCAAGATAAGCGAACGATGACTCACCAAATAGACGTGCCACACAAAAACAAATTTGGACAAGTCAACCAAGATAAGCGAGTGATGACTCATCTAAATAGACGTACTGCATAAAAACAAGACTGGACAAGTTTAGACAAACACATGATGACGTCATTCAACAAGTTTAAACAACCAAACAATGAGCCAGCAGCAAACGGTTGTTAGCAAGGTAGAGAGAAGCAAGAATGACTGAGCGAGTGTAAGTTGGATTTAAAGTTTATTCTTATCACACACCTGAAGACTACTAACGCCTCTAGCGGCGATTGCAGCGCCCCCTAGCAAAGATAAGGGAGAAACGTTAGTTGAGTGAAGACTAACACCCAAAGTGGACGTGTTTTTCGGTAAGTGTTAATTTCTGTTTTGTTTCTGAAAGGTGTTTTGTGGGAAAGGTAATCGAGTTGTGTATAGTAATTAAACTTAAAAGTTGGCAAATAATTTAAAGTCGAACTCAAGTTAGATTAAATGTCTATGTTTTTCTGCGCATATGCAGATACAGAGTATATAGTTGATATGCACCAGTTGGTTACAAGGATAAACAGTTAGATTATAGTCTCTCAATAGTTAAAATTAAAAAGTTAATTTTGATTTACTTAAAGATTTTTAAACTTTTTGTAAACTTTAAATTTTTTAAAACTATATTTTTTTAACTTTAAAAACTTTTAGTAAACTTTATTTTTATTAAAAATAACTTATTCAACCCTCTGTTATTAAGTGAACCTAACATGTCAAATTTATTCACTTTAAACATAAATCCTAAGTTTATCAATAAGTCAATTTAACCTTTCGAAAAATATAATTAATTAAAAAACTATGCATCGTGTTGTACTCATTTTGTAGTACTTTAAGCAGTAAACCCTTCAATTAAATTAAAAATTCAGATGATTTCCTTTATCGAATATCTTAAATCGTCTATAAATACTGAAATATCATGGCTTGCTCAGTTAAACCTACCCTAAATTATAAAACCGAAAAATAATTTTTGTTGTGGGCTCGAATTCAAGTTAAAACTTTTAATTATCTCTTAATTCTATTACCCACCGATAGAGGGCGATACAAAAAACTATTATTTCATTTTAAAAGGTTCACATTTAAATTCTACTTAAACTCTAAGTCATTTCAAATTTTAACTCGTGACTTTTAAAACATTTGATTGTTTTACACAATAATGTGATCGTTTGCTTTTTGAATGCTAATTAAGTTTATTGTTTTTAAGTGTATCATTAAGAAATAACTTGAATATTAAATCAATTTAACCTTAAAAAAGAAACACAATATATTCAATCAGTTGTTATCAGTGCATTTGTGATGTAATTACCGACGCATTCAGCTGTTAAGTGAAAGGATAATAATTTGATTCCATTCAAATACGACTTTTCATTTTATTTTTCTATGTTCTTTTTCTTATGTAGGGGGAAATTTCAAAAAGTAGCCAAAGTTGTAGTTTATATTTCTCAAATATCTTAAATCTCAACTAAACTTCGTGCTTAAAAACCTACCCTAAACTATGATTTTATGACTTGATCAGTAAATATGTTATCAGTGACGTCATGTGTGGGAGAAAAACCCATCTGAAATTCCTATGTCATTCCTATGTGTATATTGTAACATCATGTCTTATCTTGTGAGTGATTAAAAGTAACACATTTTCAATCAATTCTCATGTAGTTTAAGTAACATATAATAAATATCTCGAGTTTATTTCACCAAAAATAAAATTTCTTTTAAAAGTAATGAAATTTTTCATGTTTTATATAATTTCGACAAATTTATTCACACTTTGTCTAAGACATTCAAAATGTTTAATAGTTGCTTATTTATTTCTTAAATAAGTTTTATTTTAAAAATGGAAAAAATTTACAAAGTTTTATTTTTTAAATGAGTGAGGTTAAAAAATTTCACTATTAAATTCCACTAAGTTGAATTTTTTTCAGGTATACTATTTCCACTGCTTTGAAAATGTTGTGTTGTTTTAAAAAAACTTTAACAATGTGTTAAGTCTGATTTTTAAAGTTATTAATTTTCCTTAGTTGAAAATATTATATAAGTGCAAAGTTATTATTTTTCTTAGTTTGAAATATTGTCTAAGTGTAAAGTTTACTTAAACTTAATTATTTTCTTTTGTCAATGTATCGAAATGTTTATTTGTTGCTTATTTTATAAAATGTATAACCAACTAGATATTTTTATGTGTGTTAATTTCGTTAGGTCGAATTTTCTAAAATTTACAACCAACTAGATATTTTTCAAAGAAACTCTAACAATGTGTTAAGTCTAATTCTTCTTAAATTAAAATATTGTCTAAGTGTAAAGTTATTATTTTTCTACCTTCCATGTCTCGATGTAAAGGTGATAATCCTAAGTTTCCAATTTGCGGGCGAAAAGACATTAAAATATTTAAATGTTCTAGTAAAATGTGTGATATCTGAAATTTGGTAGTTCAAACAGCTTCCGGATAAAAATCGTCTACACGGGTTAAACATAGCAATCATTTTTTCAACATACAAATCCACACATGTAAAGATGAGTCACTCATGCAAGCTGATAACAAGTTTAGGCAGGAAAATCGGCTTGCATTAGTCATTTTTTTACTCTTCGTTATCATGTTAATAGGAAGTGATCTTAGGATCTCATAGTTATGATAAGACAAACCACGTGATGTTAACAACAATGTGTTATTCACAACAAAATTAAATTCTATTTCCTTAAAATAATTGTAATGGAAAGGATATCGTGACTATCTTGAAAAAACTTTAGGTAAGTCAATTTTTATTGTAAAACTTTTATATTATGTAAAATCTTTTTTTTTTAAATGTCAAGACACTCCTGTTTTGTCTGACACATTCAAAATACACAACATTAGTTTAAAAGTCACACAGTGTATGCTAAAGAAAGCACTTTTTTTCGCAATCAAACTATTTATTAATCATTTAAAATAATACAAATCAAATAAGCCTGTCATATTGAGCTGTAATCAATTCTAATTTCAAAATTTTTCGTAATGTCCAATTAAACACTCGTTCTGTGAAATCTTCAAAGCCGTTGTACAACTTTAAAAAGGCATTCTCAGCATGTACATGTATGTTTTGGTCTGTTAATTCTAGTTCATATATTTTGCATATCATTTTGTCTTTTAATTCACTATAAGTTCGAACTAATCTATAAGCTTCACTATAAGTTCAAATAACAAATCTTTTAAACAGGGTGATTTCGCAATATTAGGTAAAACTTTATGAAAAGTATCACAATGTTGTAAAAAATCCGATTCACACTTAAATATTTCACAACACTTTGCACATGAATATTGTTTACGAATCTTATGGGTCTTCTTGTGTATTAATAAGTCAGACATTCTTGAAAATATCTCGTTGCAATCACTACACTTGTATTGTTTGGGCAATTTGTGAATCTTTTGATGCTTACGTAAATCACTCTTTTGTGAAAAAACTTCAGCACACACCTCACAGCAAAAAGATTTTTTATTTAGATGACTTTTCATATGAAACACTAAGTTAACTTTTCGAGGAAATGCTGTGTTACACATCTTACGCACATGAGGTAACTTCTGTTTCTTTAGTCCTGATGAGGTGAGTTTCACTTCATAATTCGAAACGAGTCCTTCTTTGGATAAAAGTGTAGAATCCATCTCTTGATTATTTAACTCTGGTGATGAGTGTTGACACTCCAAGTTGGTTACATCACCAACATAAGAATTCATAACTCGTTCCACAATAACTTAAATGAAAAATACAACCTATTACAACGATATCAGGTCACAGTAGAATGTTATGAACTCGTTTCATTGAAATTTATATAATGATAGAGGGCGCTCGTGTAAAAATACTAACTTTTTATTTGTTAGAAAATACTGACATTTTATTGGTTTAAAAATACGTCACGTGATTATTTCATCCTGTAATGTTATAAGTTCAATAACCACTTAATTCTTGCACAATGATTTAGAAAGTCTTACCTATCAGAAGTTCGTACATATGTAAGTAAAAATCCTTATTACTCTCGTATCTATTGCTTTTATAAATAATATTTTATTTATCAAACCACTTAATTTCTAAATGATGTATTCTAAAACGCTTTTTATGTCTTAAGTATGTAAAGTCTACTAAAAGAGGGGGAAAAAAGACGGGGTGTGAAGTATTTGTAAAATTGAAAAACGTTAATTTATAAAAACTAGATTCCATTCCCTTTTTTTAAAATGTTGGTTGTATAAAGTCAAATCTATTGAAAATTTATTTTAATCGTATAACTCTAAACAAAATACCCGCTCTCTTTAATAAGTTAAATAGTCACTAAAAATTGTTCATTTAAAAGGAAAAAATCTTTAAAATTCTCTTATTGTATGATTTTATAAATAATATTTTGCACGTCAAATCACTTCTTAACTAAATGTAATAATCTAAAATGTCTTATGTAATGATCTAAAATGTCTTATGTAATGATCTAAAATGTCTTATGTGTTGTGGATGGTTGGTTATTTGTTAAAACCGATTATCTACGCTTGGGATATAGGTCACTCTAGGGGTCATTCTAAGGGCTCCTAACTCGTATTGACAAGGTTCGAAGAAAACTCCGAACGGTTAGGTCGACGAGCGCGAGAGAAGTTTAAACCCAAACGTCTAGTAGCTTTAAAACCAGAACCTCTCAGCCGCTAGTCTTATGTGTTGTGTTTTTATAAATAATATTTTTCTTGTTTAATCACTTAACTCCAAAATGAAATGTTTCTAAGACACTTTGTCATGTCTTAAGTGCAACATATTTAACTAAAGAAGGATGTAGTATTTGTGACATAAGTTATTCTACAGTACCCTTTTAAGAAAAAAAAAGCTATATTACAAGTCAATTAAAAAAAATTATATAATTAAAAAGTATATATATATTGTTTAAGTATCCTAAAAACGATTATTTAAGTTAGTCCACAAATTTGTAAACTTAAAAAACGGAAGATGTAATGTAACACAAAGAAGTATGACAAATTTTTCCCCCATAAAGGATTAGTCTCAATGACTTGAATTAATTTTTTCCCCTAAAAATGACACATTACTTTTAGTATACAAGTTTGTGAAACGGCTTTTATAAGAAAATATTACGCTGAATACAATATTAAACCTTGTAATTTAATTCAATAACAAAAATGCGTGGGTGTATAGCTTATATTTACATTTTTGAAAATCACTTTGCTTTCGTTTTTAAAATGTATAAACACGTTATTTTTGGTAACAAAACTCTATTTCGAATATAATGTTGTACAAGAAATGTACAAGAAAGAATTAGGCATACTATCTTCGTCAATCTCTATAAATAAAATTTCGTATAGAAAGTAAAAATTTTCCCTCTAAATTATTATTTCGAATATTGAAGTGATGTGTTGACAGAGTGTTGTAAGAGAAATGTGCTTGTAAATTAAACAAACAGATGTAATAGCATTCATATTAAACCAAAACTCGCGAATTACTCAATAGCTAAAGACAATTTCCTGCAGTTCATTAAAACTATGATAAAGATATCTCAACGCAGGTCTGAAGTAACCATCTCTCGCATTTAAAGAGATAACAACACACACACATCCTTGGTGACCTAAGATAAGACATGTGTGATACAGAAATTGCAGGTTCTAATGTCACTAAAAATTAAAATAATACGTAAAACACTACAAAAAAAAAATATAAAACATAATTTGAAACGCTTTAAATAAATTAAATTAAAAAAAAAATGAAAACACTTTAAATAAAAAATAAAACAAAATTTCACCCTCTACAAAGAACAAAATCTATATGTCTAATCATGCACCTTCTTTATCTCTCTCATCTTAATTACTTCCGGTCTCACAAACCACCTGTCCTGTTCCAACAAGCTCCCAAACATGTTCCTAAAACATGTTTACTGCTTCCTGAAAACCCTTTTTGGAAAAAGCATGTCTAATCCCGTTTCCGATCTTATTTCCTGTCGCGTTTCCAGTCTAAAAATAAATTTCACGTTAAACTTTTATAAAGTAAAACAAAGTCAGAAAGATTTCCATTTTTATATTAGGTGTTAGTTAGCAGATAAAATTTTTATTTCAGGTGAGAAAAAAAAAAAAAAAAAAAAAATCGAACATTTTGCTAATATTACTTTCAAACTAAATTCATTCTGATAGCAGGATTCCTACAACTCAACTCCACTCGACTAGAAGGATTAAAACAAACAAAGAAAATTAAGCCCCCCACAAAAATAAGCCCTCCCCCTCTCTCCCTTATCGCATTCACTTCCTGTCACATTTCCGGTTAAACTTCCTATCTACACTTTCTGTTCCCTTCCTGTCTCAACATGTCTGTTATCCCCACCTGCTACATCCGGTGTCCACACCTGCCACTTCCGGTGACCTTCACAGAGCACAGAGGTCATACGCCGCGTACGCCGCTGGCGTAGAACCCCCAATTATTATCTACTTACCTTATAATCAATTGTATTGATATAATAGGTTCAGGATGATCAATAGTATCAATAGACAGTCGGATTTCCTGCAGCTTAAATATTTCGATTTAAAGTGAAATGAGGATATGGTGTAGATATTGGCTTGGGTGAAAAATGAAGAGCTGCGATTTCAGGAGATATGCAATGTAAACAAAATTTAAATAAGCTGGAAATAAACCGTAATTACTTATAAGATATTGCATGAAAGAAGCACTCGTTCCACAGTAATATATATATAATCCAAAGTAGTATTTATTTTTTAGCTGTTGATTCGGATTCACAATACAGGCATTTCACTGAAGAGGAGGTCCGTGGCTTAAGATTTATATAACTATGAATTCACAGGAGAGACTGATGCAAAAATTCTCCAAATACATTTTACAATTTTTATTTTTTTGGCGTGCGGTTTCTTTATTTACAGCCAATGCGTTGTGCATTTGTTGAAAGTCATGAAAGGAACTAAGTATATTGGTGAATAAAATGAGTTATCTGAAAAAGCTGAAATCCCGGCAAAGATATCATGGGAAACGGGGATTGTACAAATTTTTGTTGTCATTACAGATGAGAATAAATTGGAACGGCAGTAGTATACAGACTATCAGTACGTTTATAAGTAAGTGGTGTACTACCTTAGGTTCAAAAGAGTCAGTCACTTCTGCGAACAGATAATTTGTTTGAGGTTTGGGAAAAGATCCAAACTATACTTTTTGCAAGGAATAAGTGATATAAGAATCCACACTAATAAAGTGCGTCCCAAAAGTTTATAGGCAACCATCTTTTTGGATTTAAGAGCTAACTAAACGAGTAAGAAAGACGAAATAAATTATGCAAATATATAATGATGAATTAAAAATAATAAAATACTCAAACAACTTTAAACAGTCATAGATGTAAAATAAAAAAATAAAAAAATGCTGTCTCAAAAGCATATACCGGTGTTAAAAGCTGATTTAAGTACTGATATCTAAACTTTGCATATTCCAAGGTCATGTACTTATGAAGCAATAGTTTCCTGAGATAAAAACGAATCTGTCTTTCCGTTTCCAACTAACTGCATAGATGCATCGCAGTGTGCAGTTTTCCAAAAAGGAAATTTTGCAAATCTATCGTTTAAAGGCTCGTGGATGGAAAGTTGTGGACATTGCGAAAAACATTGGACTCAGCAGGGTTGATATTTACTGAATTCTGTCAAAAGGTGACAATTTTGAAACAAAATCCCGTTCTGAACGACCAAAGAAGACAACTAAGCGGCAAGACAGAGAGATTTTGAGATTAGTTTCAACCCAGAACCTGTCTGTACGGCCAATTCCTAAAGAAGTAAGCATTCCAGTATCAAAATCCACAGACCATCGACGGCTGCTGGCAAGAACATTTCTTGATTACCGCAAAATACGTCGTTCGCCAAAGTTGACAAAATGGCATAAAGACGCTCGTGTTCAGTGGGCCCGAAATCACATGATTTGTACAGATGAATGGTTGCATGTTCTGGTCAGTGATAAAAAAAAATTTAGATGGCCTTGATGGTTGGGCATATTACTGGTACGATATTAGCAAGGAACCACGAACTTTTTCAGTAGACAAGGAGGGGGTTCACTCATGGTGTGGGGAGCATTTTATCATAACGGAACAACCGATATTGCTTTTTTGAAAGGTCGTCAATGTTCCAAAGATTACCAGAAAACGTTTGAAGTACAGTTACTTCCATTTTGAAAGTTGCTAGGTGGGGACAAATGGATATACCAGCAAGACAATTGCTACATTCATGTGTCCAACACTACAATGCAGTGGTTTAGACAATTCTTATGGACTCTTATGGACTGACCAGCCATAAGTAATGACCTGAATCCGATAGAGAACCTCTGGGGAATATTAGCTAGAGACGTATATGCTAATAGACGTCAATTTTCAACGGTTCAAGATCTAAAGCTACAAATTGAACGAAGTTGGTTTTCTTTGAACCCAGATTTTTTTCAAAATCTTGTTTTGAGTATGCCTGATCGAGTTTTTGCAGCGATGAGAAAAAAAGGCTTAAAAATTCGAACGTTAAAAGAAAGAAAACTGAGTTGTCTATAAACATTTGGGATTTATCTTTTAAAATGATGATAATAAAATATAATGACAGAGCTATACAATCTAGCAATATCATAAGTAAATGGTATATAGTCTTAGGTTCACATGAGTTAGTCGGTAACGCCTGAGATGATTTTTTTTTTATGCCTTGTCAAAAAATACCAATAATTTTTACGCATAAAAAAGCGACATTAAGATTTGTTGTAGAGCAACAGTTCTATGACAGACGATTGTCTGCGTTATATCACAATCGATTGTACTAATTCTATTGATTTCATATAATTGATAGCATCGATAAAAAATTGGATTTCTGAAACTTTGAATGTTTGGATTTATTGTTAAGAAGTGATGAGAATAAATTATGTTGACAGAGGTATACAGACTAACAATACTTTTGATAAATAAATAATAAACAACCTTAGGTCATTTGGTTACTTCTGACATAAGGTGATATGTTTGTGCTTTGACAAAAGATTAAAACCAACTTCTGTTAGAAAATTTGACTTTAATATTCTTGTTATTACTCATTATATTTTAGCATCTTACATTCAAATGACATTTGTTATATAGTTTAAACTACACAATCACTAACGGTTTTGATACATAAACCGTCAGAATAATATTCTTCAAATAATTAGTCTTCTGTACATAATACATCAACAAATCAACTACCATGCAACAGTAAGAAACTTTACATTGACGCTTATGAAGATAGTGCAAATAATATATCTTTTAATGTTTCAATTTGAAAAATTAGGGCAAAACGTGACGAAATATAAAATTATAAAAGATTTGCAAAAGCCGAGTGATTAAAGTTGATAAAGATGTGTTGAAAAGTAAATTATACAAATTATGAAGTAAAAAAAAAGTTGAAAATATCACGTTTATTTGTGAGGAAATTTGATTAACAGTCTTAATTTTATCTCTAGACATAACTTTTTTCAAAACTAATTCGTTCTTTTGCAGTTTGTTTGTCCTATGTAAATTTGAAATGAGATTCTTAGGAAAGAACTAAAATCCAAATTGTTTACTTCGAACACATTTGCAAAGTCATTTTTAATCTCAGTAATATGAAATTTGCAGGTGTTTCTTATTCAGAAACTACGAAGTCGAATAATATTTTCCTTTTTCCGATAAAGATAAAGTATTTTTTAGAAGACTAGGGGGACCCCCTACGCTCTACGCTCGTCAACCCCCGTTCTGACACCGCAAACTTTAAAAACACTCTGATTTGATCAACTCTAAAACGATTACGAGAGATTGTATTATTATTAAACGACCATAGGCAATCTGCTGCAACCGGATTTCCATTCATTTTCCTTTGACTGGGGAATTTTAAGATCGAATCAACTGCTGTCAAAACAGCTAACAAATGTTTTCCTGATTGATTAAATCAGATGAATTAAACATTTAAAAATCAACTTGTGTAAAATGGTTAAGTAAACAATGTCGCTGCATCGGAGAATTTTATGCTATAGAAAATTGGTCACTTCTCCATTATCCCGACGATTACTTTCTATAAAAGAAAAGAACTGTCGCCAAAATAAAATGATTTAACGCCAAAAGCGCATGACCGTGGCGTCGCGTCGCCTCGCATTCAGTTGACATCAGATGCGTTACACGTATTAGTTATTTTATTGAGGGATTTTTAATTCAACGTTTATTTGTCTTTTTGGTACTTCTTCATTATTCCAACGATCTAATTTCATTAAAAAAAAGAAAAAAAAAACTATCACCAAATTGTGATGCTAAATAAATAAATAGAAGAATTTTGCCATTGAAATCTCAATAATAATAATAATAATAATAATAATAATAATAATAATAATAAACAAATAAACAGATAAACAAAATACAAGAAATTCGGAAAAACCCCACTCACCAAAGTGTCAATTATAAATAAGTTTAAACAATAAAATTTACAATATATTAATGAAAACAGAAAAAAAATAATCTTGGATATTTATTTACATTATTTTTCTTAATTATCTTCTCTCGATTGGTGAATAAATGTTTGTAATATCAGCTGAAACTGATCTACTGTATGTAACTGTTCATCACAACATTTTTCAATGCCTTTTCTTTTTTAATATCATGGCACTGCCGTTTAAGGATGCAATTGTTATTTTAATTAATGAAATAATTAATAAATCAGTAAAACATAATGAAAAATATATGTATATGTCGAATTAAAAACCACTTGATACCATAACAAACACATGTAATGCCTCTGACGTCAATTTAATGTGACGCCACAATCATGCATTTGTGGCGATAGTTTTTTTTGTTATGGAAAATGGAGAAATACCATATTGTTAATGATATTTTAACAATTCATTAGTTATTTCGGTATTTTAAAGGTAATTATTACGCGTAAAAATATAGTTTTTAATTGAGAGGAAATATTATTATTTACGCTGTTTTAATATTTGCAATAATAGGTAAAAGATTTGTCGAAATAAATTAATCTCTCGTATAAATATATTTTTTAATTGAAACTCTTTGGAAATATTGTTATTTGAGCATTTTAAATATGACGTAAGTTTTCCTACTCAATGCTTTGAAAACGCGTAATAATTGAATTATTTCTCGTTTTAATATTCAAGCGCAAGTATATTTTTTAATACGTAATTTTCTACATTTACTGCTTTTAACACGTGATCATTTAATTCTTATTTTAAAGTTTTATTTCTGATTTTAATAGTCATGTGTAAATACATTTTTTAATTGAAAGGGGATATTATTATGTGCGCTATTTTACAAATTGACAACAATTCAAAAACTGGATTTTATGAAATATGAAATAAATCTTCATCGAAATAATGAAAATTTTGAATAAGAAACTGAAATATAACCTCAAAAAATTACTCAATTTAAAAAAAAAAATTACAGTCTGCACACCGCAAGCTTGTCAACTATATCCTTATAAATTAGGGTTAAATTCCTGAGCATAGTTTCGTTCCTATAAAACTTTTTTAAGATAACTATTTTGACCAACTTTAATATTAAATATCTTAAAATAATTCTTCGATTTAAAAACTGTCTGATTCAGCATGTTTATCGAGCATTTCTTTATAAAACTACCAATTTTCATATTTTGATATGCAATAGTTTGCTGGATATTAGTCCAGAAAGACTTCAAGGCACAAAATCTTCATTGGCAGCAGAGTCTGCTGCGGCGGCGGTGGTTACTTTTTTTTTTTTTAAATATACAGAGATACTGTCAAGTTTGTCGTTTCGAACCAAATTTCCGGAAGCAGCAGCTTGAGAAATATAATCATGAAACAACAATACCTCAATACTCAAAATACAATATATTTATCGAGAATTCGTAAACGCTGTTCCATTCCAAATCACTTCTGTAGTCATGCCTGCTTATTTCATGTTTTTACGTTTAAAAATAAGCCAGTGAATGTATAAGAAAGTTTAGCATTGTTGAGGATGGAAAACTATTTATTTGAAAATCGCCTTAAAACAATGCTTCTTAACGGTTTATTATTTTTATTTCTCTCTGTCTATATGCCTGTGCATGTTTAAACAAGAACGAAAAATCATGCGTCAAGCATAGATTATGTAGCACTTTCCAACGCTTCTAAAATAATTTTGCAAATCATTACCGTTTAATAAGCTGAAAGATGACATCTAAGTAAACAATTTGGAAAACGCATAACATATTTAAAAACGTAATTTCAGGAATTTTCAATATATACAATATTCGGAAAAATATCCGAATACTTTTATGTAGCCCTGTATATGATCTATAGATTTGTATATATACATAGGATGCTAAATTTTAGTTTAGTTAGGAAACGCGTAGCACCGTTTAAATTCTCCTTCTGTAGTTTCTGTCAATAAACGGAAATGTGTTCGCGAACTTTTGTGCTGCCCTGTATAGGATCTACAGAATTTATACACACCCCGTAATAGACAAAAAGCTAGTTAAGATTAAAATCGCGTTTAGTAACTTAAAACGCACTTCCAGGAATTATTGTTAACAGACAGTAGAGAATTCTTTTGTGTGGCCCTGTAAATGAACGATGACTGCTATACACACACTATTCTGTAGTCCTCTTGTAATGCACCTTAGTAATATATATAAACTTTAATGCGTTTAAAATAGTGGAACATTATTTAAATAAGCCGCAGACGATTTTTCTCCATAGACGTAATGTAACGGAATTATTTTGACTGTCCCTGTAAAGTAACTCTAAGTGCTATACACCTACTATTCCATATTAAGCTTCTTCTAATGCATCTTAGTGATCTATATAAATTTCAATGCGTTTACAATAGTGAAACATTTTTAAAATAAACCACAAATGATTTTTCCCCATAGACCGCAATGTAACGGAATTCTTTTGAGTGTCCCTGTAAGAAAACTATAAGTGCTACACACTTCAGTTGAAATAGGGAACGTGCCATAGATAACGACAATAACATATAAAAATTGCAGAGCAATCCGAGCATATTTACGGGAGTTAGAGCACGGCCAGACGGCCAGACGGCCAGACGGCCAGACAAACCGAAGTCATAAGCACTTTTCAACTAGGTTGGAAAGTGCTAAAAAAGACATGATGAACAAAAATGATTTTGAACAAAATTTATTTGTCGAAATTTATTTATCTTATTTATCTTTATTTATCTAAAGAATGGCGGAAGGAACCAAATGGTTTTAAATCAGATTTATTTATTTAAATTTATTTATCTTATTTATCTTTATTTATCTAAAGAAAGACGTGATGAACCAAATGATTTTGAACAAAATTTATTTATCTAAATTTATCTTATTTAACTTTATTTAGTTTTTGCAGCTATGAAATTAGGCGTGATTTCAAATATAAACATTGAATGCTTTTAAAGAATGTTTTTTAAAAAACTATTTTTACTTTTATAATTTTTTATAACAACTCTTTTTCGAGAAACGAAAATAATAGGCTACTTCGTTAGCATTAATTAGAAAAAAAATTCACAACCATTTTTTTTCAACAGTAATAAATTTTTGTTGGTATAAGTAAAATAAAGTATTTTTTGGTCAATTTTTTATAACAGAATCCGCGCTTTATTTATTTTTATATATAAAAATAACTTTCTCTCATGTTCTCAGGATTCTCAGAGAAAAAGCAATTTTTCCATAATTAATGTTTCGTCTTCTTGCTCTTTGACCCTTCTCATTTTTCTATTTAAACTTATATAAAAGAAATAGAAATAACAACTCTGTTATTCACCACTGACAACCTTTGATTCTATTTTTTTCTCATACTTCGTATCCTGAAGAATCAAAAGCTTTTCAGCCCTTTTAATTAATACTTTCTCGGCGCGATTAATTTCCCAGACACAAATCTCTTCAACAAAAGGAAGAGAAATCATGTGCTCAGTCTCTTTTCAAATTAAACTCACGCGCTAAATATCATGGGAACGGTAGAAAAATTAAACACTAAGCTTATATGGGTGGAGATAACATATGTATATTTGCCATTAAACACCTTTGGTTAGTGCAGAGAAAGAAAGAAAAAAACTCTGTGGACGTCGAATTTCTACGAATAATACAGCGTCCGGCGTACACTCCTTCGCAATTTTAAAAATAGAATCATCTTCTTTGAGAAGTTATGTTTATAACTGCTGTAAAATTAGTCATTTGTATTCATAAAACGTAAGATCTAATGCAATAACATCGTAAGTCTTTATAAAGTTACTGAACGTTTAATGTTGCATAGAGATTCAACTGCTTGCTGTACAACGCGTTAGATTACTGTTTAAATCTAATCATACCAATTAGTTAAGAAAGATAAAAAATAAAGTGATAGAATAGTTTTAGTATTTTTGAATTAATTCACAGATACTTTCGACAAAGAGGTTGCATGTGTGGGTTCTCAGAATGAGAATGTTTTCAGTCCATCTCATGTAGTCATTTAAATATTAATGCAACATATATTACTGCAACAATAAATGAAATACGAATGAGATTGAGAGTGTCACAAATACGACCACCAGGTTGTTTGTTCTAAAACATACACATGTACATGGTGATTCTACGATCATGGGGCAAACTTAGAGTGGTGATGCATCTAGCTGACTAAAACAAATATGTTTTGTATAGGAATGTATGGTCGCAAGTGACGCGTGGAGGCACGAACACAAAAAGTAGGACATGAAAAGAAAAGCATTGTTTTATTTACAACATCATCGCAAAGTGCTTATTTGCAACAATGCTTACAATAAATGTTCAGATTTATTTCATCATCTGTTTGTTATTTTATTTTTTTATCGTCTGCGCTTCTACAATTGTAGATTTTGAACTTATAATTTAATGGGTTTTTTTTTTGTGGCAACTCTGGCGCACGTTCGAACGACTTGTAACGACAGATGTTTCTGTGGAACAACGTCATTCGCATCCATGTTTGCGGCTATAATAGACGATTTTACGAATCGTGAAAAGTCACGCACTGTTGGTGGTCGCAATTTTGAGCATTTATTGTAAGCATTGCTGCAAATAAGCACTTTGTGATGATGTTGTAAATAAACAATGCTTGGATTTTCATATCCTATTTTTTGCGTTCGTGCCTCAAAGCGTCACTTCCGACCATACATTCCTATACAAAACATGTTTGTTTTAGTCAGCTTCACCACCCCTCCAAGTTTGTTCCATGATCATAGAAACACCCTGTATATATATGTGTGTGTTTTAGAACAAACAACCTGATAGTCGTATTTGTGACATTCTCTATCTCATTCGTATTTCATTTATTGTTGCATTAATATTTAAATGACTACATGAGATGGACTGAAAACATTCTCATTCTGAGAATCCACACATGCAACCTCTTTGTTGAAAGTATCTGTGAATTAATTCAAAAATACTAAAACTATCCTATCACTTTATTTTTTATATTTCTTAACTAATTGGTATGATTAGATTTAAACAGTGATCTAACGCGTTGTACAGCATGCAGTTGAATCTTTATTCAACATTAAACGTTCAGTAACTTTATAAAGACTTACGATGTTATTGCATTAGATCATACGTTTTATGAATATAAATGACTAATTTTACAGCAGTTATAAATATAACTTCTCAAAAAGATGATTCTATTTTCAAATTGCGAAGGAGTGTACGTCTGACGCTGTATTATTCGTAGAAATCGGACATCCACCGAGTTTTTTCTTTCTTTCTCCGCACAAACCAAAGGTGTTTAATGGCAAAGATACATATGTTATCTCCACCCATATAGCTTAGTGTTTAATTTTTCTCCCGTTCCCATGATATTTAGCGCGTGAGTTTAATTTGAAAAGAGACTGAGCACATGATTTCTCTTCCTTTTGTTGGAGAGATTTGTGTCTGGGAAATTAATCGCGCCCGAGAAAGTATTAATTAAAAGGGCTGAAAAGCTTTTGATTCTCCAGGATACGAAGTATGAGAAAAAAAATAGAATCAAAGGTTGTCAGTGGTGAACAACAGAGTTGTTATTTCTATATCTTTTATATAAGTTTAAATAGAAAAATGAGAAGGGTCAAAGAGCAAGAAGACGAAATATTAATTTGGAAAAATTGCTTTTTCTCTGAGAATCCTGAGAACATAAGCGAAGTTTTTATTTTCTTCTATCTTTACAAGAAGAAAGTATTGTATTCATGAAAATTTTCGACTTCCAGTTTTCGACGGATTTAAACGTTTTAGAAGGTCCTGAACACGATTTGACTCTTTTTAGAAAATGTCTGTCTGTCTGTATGTGACAAAAATTTTGTGGGCGCTCTATCTCAAGAACAATGCACGAAATTTAATAAAACATTATATTCAGTTAGTCCCTGATATAAATTGTTACTGATTAGTTTTTGGTGAAAATAGTCCTACAGGTGGCGCTGCTATGCTGCATTTTTCGAGATTTCTACAATAGCTCTATCTCAAGAACTAATGCATTTATTTTCATCAAACTTCAGATTCAGTTAGATCTTGAAATAAAGAGACGCTGATTACGTTTTGGTGCAGATATCCTAACAGGGGGCGCAGCTATATCACTTTTTTCAGGATTTTTACGATAGCTATATTTCAAGAACGAATGCTGGGTTCGGGCAAGAAGAGTTTGCTTGTTTCGTTACTAAAAACTTTTGGGCACAACTAATTTTTAATTCCAATCTTCGATTTATTATTTGGCAGACATTTTTCGATTATATAAAACAAATATTTCTGTACGGAAAAAGTGGTGTATCGTTCCTATTTTTAACACTTTCCAACCTAGTTGAAAAGTGTTTATGACTTCGGTTTGTCTGGCCGTCTGTCCGCGCTCTAACTCCCGTAAATATGCTCGGTTTGCCTTGCAATTTTTATATGTTATTGTCGTTATCTATAGCATGTTCCCTATTTCAACTGAAGTATGTAGCACTAATCGTTTTTTTTACAGGGACACTCAAAATAATTCCGTTGCATTACGGTCTATGGGGAAAAATCATTTGCGGTTTATTTAATGATGTTATACAATTTCAAACACATTGTAATTGATATATATAACTAAGGTGCATTACAAGAAACTTAATATGGAATATGGTGTGCATAGCACTTATAGTTACTTTACAGGGACAGTCAAAATAATTCCCTTACATGACGTCTATGGAGAAAAATCGTTTGCGGTTTAATTAAATAATGTTTCACTATTTTAAACGCTTTGAAATTTATATATATCACTAAGGTGCATTACAAGAGGCTTACTACAGAATATTGTGTGTATAGCAGTCATCGTTCATTTACAGGGACACACAAAAGAATTCTCTACTGTCTGTTAACAATAATTCCTGGAAGTGCGTTTTAAGTTGTTGAACGCGATTTTAAATTTAACTCACTTTTTGTCTATTACTTGGTGTGTATAAATTCTGTAGATCCTATACAGGGCAGCACAAAAGTTCGCGAACACATTTCCGTTTATTGACAGAAACTCTAGAAGGAGAATTTTCAACTGTCCTACGCGTTTCCTAACTAAACTAAAATTTAGCATCCTATGTAGTATCTATACAAATCTTATAGATCATATACAGGGCTGAATAAAAGTATTCGGATATTTTTTCGAATATTGTATATGTTGGAAATATATATTGGAAATTCCTGAAATTACGTTTTTAAATATGTTATATGTTTTCCAAATTGTTTACTTAGATGTTATCTTTCAGCTTATTAAACGGTAATGATTTGTAAAATTATTTTGGAAGCGTTGGAAAGTGTTACATAATTTATGTTTGACGCATGATTTTTCGTTCTTGTTAGCTTATGGTGTCGAAAAAGCCCAACAGTTAAGGGAATAATACACTATAAAATCTACTCGGAAACGTTTTCGAAAATTAGGGCAATAAAATAAATTTTTGCTTCAGAAATGCTTCTTTAAATGCTTCTCTTTTCTCGAGAATCTATTGGTTTCTGAGAATAAACCAACGCTTTTTGGAATCGTTGGTAACGCGGAAAATGTTATACTAGTAAATCTACAGATCAGGAGCCTCAACGTCAGTTCTCCAATTCGTTGCTTTTTAACACACATTTCACAATATACAACTTCCTACAAGTCGCAATTTAAACTTTTTAAATTTCATAAATATTTATAAGCATATAAAATACTTCAAATGTTTCGGAAATTAGAAGCGTTAAATTAAACACGATGCTATGCAATAATGTTCTGAAATCATGATGAATTGCTTATTCTTGTAATTTTTTAGATAAAAACGTACATTTTTTCAGGGGGGCAGAGCCCCCCTGAACCCTTCTCCGTTATTATGGATCCGGTATTTTGGATTCCGTTTTACACTCTGAATCTACTATATTTCACATATATCTGATTTAGAAATCTGATGTTTTTACAACTTTTGTTGAAGAAAAACAGTTTTGATGGTCATTCCGTAATATTTAGATGTAATATCTTATCTAAATACATCCATGACTACACGATAACAATAGCATACAAAAACCACCCCAAAATAAGCATATTTGAAAATGTAAAAATCTAATGGGTATAATCATTCATAATCGTATCTACTATCAATTGACTAAATAGCAAATGTTATTTGACGTTATAAATTATTTTTTGTGATAGCCTTTTAATAGTATCCTCATTCAATTTAAACCATAATGTTACTAATTTCGTTTATATTTGACGAAAACCTATAGAGCAGGCCTGAATGAGAAATTTAACTAACCTTTAATTAAATAAATTAACTAACCTTTTATTTCCCGCATGCAGATTTTCTGCTTTCATAATCGCGGATTATTTGTATGACTTTATTTAAGCTATGAACTACGGTTGCTAGGGAACTGATAAAAGAGGATCAAGAAAACGAAAAATCATGCGTCAAGCATAGATTATGTAACACTGTCCAACGCTTCCAAAATAATTTTACAAATTATTACCGTTTAATAAGCTGAAAGATAACATCTAAGTAAACAATTTAGAAAGCGCATAACATATTTAAAAACGTAATTTAGGAATTTCCAACATATGCAATATTCGAAAAATATCCGAATACTTTTATTCGGCCTTGTATATGATCTATAGATTTGTATATATACTACATAGGATGCTAAATTTTAGTTTAGTTAGGAAACGCGTTGCACAGTTGAAAATTCTCCTTCTGGAGTTTCTGTCAATAAACGGAAATGTGTTCGCGAACTTTTGTGCTGTCCTGTATAGGATCTACAGAATTTATACACACCAAGTAATAGACAAAAAGTGAGTTAAATTTAAAATCGCGTTCAGCAACTTAAAACGCACTTCCAGGATTTATTGTTAACGGACAGTAGAAAATTCTTTTGTGTGTCCCTGTAAATGAACGATGACTGCTATACACACAATATTCTGTAGTAAGCCTCTTGTAATGCACCTTAATGATATATATAAATTTCAACGCGTTTAAAATAGTGAAACATTATTTAATTAAACCGCAAACGATTTTTCTCCATAGACGTAATGTAACGGAATTCTTTTGACTGTCCCTGTAAAGTAACTCTAAGTGCTATGCACACCATATTCCATATTAAGCTTCTTGTAATGCACCTTAGTTATATATATCAATTACAATGTGTTTGAAATTGTGTAACAACATTAAGGTAAACCGCAAATGATTTTTCCCCATAGACCGTAATGTAACGGAATTCTTTTGAGTGTCCCTGTAAAAAAACTATAAGTGCTACACACTTCAGTTAAAATAGGGAACATGCTATAGATAACGACAATAACATATAAAAATTGCCGGGCAATCCGAGCATATTTCAGTAAATTTAGAGCACGGACTGACAAACCGAAGTCATAAACACTTTTCAACTAAGTTGGAAAGTGTTAAAAATGAAATACGGTTGTTAGAGAACTGATAAAAGGGGGAAAATGAAATATGAATTATGTCAAATAAATAAAGTGATAAAAGAAAATGTTTTATATTATTCGAACCGATGCATAAAATTTCTTCAAATATTATACACCTAATTTAAAAAATCTGACACATCTATTAACAAAATTTCAAACTAAAAGTAATTATTTAAGACCCTTATTGGAAAATTTTAACTTCAATAATTTATCATTTAAATCCATTAATCAAATGCTCCATTTCTTTTCAACGAAGGCGAAATTTGAAAATCGTCCGAATCCCCCATAGGAAAGCATTATGATGACCTAAAAATAAATGTTCTATATTTTTCGAACGAATGAACAAAATATAACTAAAAACTAAAGTCCTTCCGGCCTGTACCGGGAGGAAAAAGCAGCTTTCATAGTCCATGTTTTTAAATTTTCAACTCATTTTACTCAAATACCCGAAGCTAAATTGCTTGGAACTCGATTGTAGAAAATTCAATCCCGATTTTCGTTAATACTGAATTTGAATGCGAATTTCAGCATAACAAACATCCGATTGTTTCAAAATGTCAGCCACCCTAGAAGTTCAAACTGCCATATCTCTGCCATTTTTTAAGATAAAACCAAAACAAAAAATGTTCCGGAATCCTTGTATCATTATCTAACATTTAACGAAAACAACTTTTTCAATTTATAATTTTTTATACATCTTTTTGAATTTTTTAAAAAGTTTAAAAATATTAACTTGCCACCATTTTGAAACAAGATAGCGCATAAAGCTGGCCAACGAACTCGGCCGAGACCTTGGTATGTTCTGTACATATAATCAGTCACATTCATATCAGTGCATAAATACGAGAGTTACAGCATAACAAATATCAGATTGTTTCAAAATTCCATCCTAAAATTTCAAACTGCCATATCTCAGCCATTTTTTAAGAAATAGCAAAAACAAGAAATGTCACAGAATCCTAGTATCACGTTCAAACACTTAACATAAACAATTTTTTCAATTTATATTTTTTTGTACACCTTTTTTTAAAACCAAACTTTTAAAAATTTAAAATTTTTTAACTGGCCGCCATTTTGAAACAAGATGGCGGATGAAGCTGGCCAACGAACTCGGTCGAGACCTTGGCATGTTCTATACACATACTCAGTCACATCCAAATCGATTCATAAATAAGAGAGTTACAGCATGACATATGTCTGGTATATATATATATATATATATATATATATATATATACTAGATGGAACCCGTCAAAATTTGACGGCAAAAAACTTGATAGTACCATAAAAATAAAATTCATAGCTGCTTTACAAAGTTTGAAACTTTTGCAGAATAATTCAAATAAATAAAAAACCCACTTTGAATTAAAGCTAGGTTGAAGAACAGCAATTGGCTAAGTTTCACTGGCACATGTACTCGCGGAATTTCTTTCATCTGACACATTTAGCGCTGTTGTGCAAGTAAATGGTAAGTGCCCCCTTGGGGAGGGGGAAATGGCGGGATGGACCAAGGAGATGCATAACATGAATAAGCAGTCAAAGACCTTTCAAACGATATGTAACATGAGGGGTGTGTGCAAAATTTTAAAAAGTACCCCCTTGGGGAGGGGGGGGGGGGTAAAGTAGGGGATGGACACGGAACATGCATAATATGATTAAGTGGTCACAGACCTTTCCAATGATATATAACATGAGGGTTGTGTGCAAAATTTAGAAAAGTACCTCTTTGTGGGGGGGGGGAAAGCGGGGAGATGGACATCAGAGATATGCATATGATTAAGCAGTCACAGACCTTTCCAACGATATATGACATGAGGGTTGTCTGCAAAATTTAGAAAAGTACCCCCTTGGGGGAGGGGGGGGGGCAAAGTGGGGAAATGGACATTGGAGATATGCATATGATTAAGCAGTCACAGACCTTTCCAACGATATATGACATGAGGGTTGTCTGCAAAATTTAGAAAAGTACCCCCTTGGGGGAGGGGGGGGCAAAGTGGGGAGATGGACATTGGAGATGCATAATATCATTAAGCGGCCACAGACCTTTCCAACAATATATGACATGAGGGGTGTCAACAAAATTTAGAAAATTGCCCCCTTAAGGGGGGGAAGTGGCGGGATGGACCCCGGAGATGCATAACATGAATAAGCAGTCAAAGACCTTTCCAACAATACGTAACATGAAGGGATTGTGCAAAATTTACAAAAGTACCCCCTTGGGGGGGCAAATTGGGGGGATGGACACCGGAGATGCATAATATGATTAAGCGGTCACAGACCTTTTTAACGATATATAACATGAGTGGTATGTGCAAAATTTAGAAAAGTGCCCCAATTGGCAGGGGGGGAAGATGGACCACACAGATGCATAACATGAAAAGGCAGTCACAGGCCTTTCGAACGATATATCATATGAGTGGTGTCAACAAAGAAAAGTCTCCGCCCGTGTAGGCAAAACATACTCCCCCCCCCCCCCCCCCGCCGCCATAATTATTGATGCGGACTCATTTTTTAAATTCGTTCGCACCCCTCTTCTCCCGCAAAATGTTGTGAATTTTAAAAACTCCACTTACGAATTTTTTTATACCAAAAGCACTTATGTCCGTCGTCTGCATGCATAGTTTTGTGCTTACAGACGCCAGACACAACAACACACACACACAGACAGACGTTTACCGACATTAATAGTATAGATGATACTCAGTGCCTACACATTTCACCCTTTATAATTCAGCCAATGAGTTGACGGTTGTTCATTTCCAGAAACGAAACAATAATTCTTTAGGATGAATTTTGTTTGTTTGATACACCGTGGCAGAATGCGTGCAATGCAGCGACAGGCGTCACAAACTTTTTAGGGCACCTGCAGACTAAAAACATATAATCAATCTTCGCAGGAAAAAAATCCTAGATTTCGTCAAATGATCACGGGAAAAACACTAATTTCATCAAAGGATCATGTAAAACGTGAATTTTGTTAAAAGGCCACAGAAAAACGCGATTTACACAAAAGATGAGCAAATTTTGTCAAAGAATCGCAAAGCAGGAAATTTCACCCAAAGATAGCGCTTTCTTGCCAAACTTCGTCTAAAAATTGCGGAATAAAATGTATTTTATCAAAAAATCGCTGGAAAACGCACATTTCGTTAAAGTATCGCAAGAAAAATGCGAATTTATTCAAAGATTGCTGAAAAAAACGTGAATTTCATCGAAGGATTGCTGAAAATTCATGAATCTTATCAAAAGGCAGCAGAGAAAATGTGATTATTATCAAAGCATTGCGAAAAAAGAAAATTTCGTCTAAGGATCACAGAAAAACGCAAATTTCATAAAAGAATCGTGGAAAATAACGCAAATTTCGTAAAAAAAAAAAAATCGCAGAAAAAACACAAATTTCGTCAAATTATCGCTGAAAAAAAAACACGAATTACGTCATAGGATAGCTGAAAAAATTATGAATCTCAACAAAAAAAAGATACAGAAAAAAATGCGAATTTCATTAAAGAATCGCGAAAAAAAATGCGAATTTTGTTAAAGCATTGCGCAAAGAATGTGAATTTTTTGAAAGGTTCGTGTGAAAAATGAAACTGTCTGTATTAAAAACAGCACACACACAAACATCTATACAAACCTCAATACACACAAACATATTATAGGCAGGGCTTGAAATTCAATTTTTCCAAAGACGGGAGTCTCCCTACCAACATTTTTAAATGGAGGGGAGTTGTAATGTTTGGGAGGGAGAAAAAAAATCTTTAAACCCCACTATTCTTTTACGTGCTATTTAAAGAATTACATTAATGCAGACATGAGAAAATACCATTGAAAAAATTAAGTCAACTGAGAATGATTATGTAAAATGTTTATTTTTATTATAAAAAAGGGAAGAAAGTTAAGTTTTATATATGCAGTGTATTTTTCAAGTTCCATTAAATGTGTTAGGGACCCTTAACAATTAGGTTGTTAAATAAATTTCTGACTTTAGATTTTACTTGATTGAGATTCACCGATCGATCGTGGAAAAGACGCAAAGTTCATCAATCTGTCGCAGAAAAAACGCTAAGTTCGTCGATCTGTCACCAAAAAACGCAAAGTTCGTTAATCAGTCGTGGGAAAAAAGAAAATTTCGTCGATCGATTGCAGAATAAACACAAAGTTCGTCGATCTGCCCCCAAAAAACGCAAGGTTCGTCGATCAGTCGCTTAAAAAACGCAATGTTCGTCTATCTGTCGCAGAAAAAACACAAAGTTCGTTGATCAGTCGCAGAAAAAAATGCAACGTTCGTTGATCTGTCGCGGAAAAAACGCAAAGTTCGTCGATCAGTTGCGGAAAAAAGCAAATTTCGTCGATCGATTGCGGAATAAATGCAAAGTTCGTCGATCAGTCAGGGAAGAAAGAAAAATTTCGTCGATCGATTGCGGAATAAACGCAAAGTTCGTCGATATGTCCCCAAAAAACGCAAGGTTCGTCGATCAGTCGCTTAAAAAACGCAATGTTCGTCGATCTGTCGCAGAAAAAACTCAAAGTTCGTTGATCTGTCACGGAAAAAACCACAAAGTTCGTCGATCAGTCGCGGAAAAAACACACAGTCCGTCAATCGGTTGCGGGGAAAAAAAATCACGAAATTTATCGTTCGGTTGCAGGTAAATTAAATAATGCAAATTTCTCCAAAAATGCTGAAATTTTTTGGGCGGGAGGCTCCCGCTCATGATCTTTTTTGGGCGGGATTTCAAAATTTTCCGCGCGAATCCCGCCCTGAAATTCAAGCCCTGATTGGTATAGTTTTAATCTGAAATAATATACTGAACTTGAACTAACTTTTGAAAAATCGGGTTAACCCAAATCCAACTTGCAGAAATCTACACTCAGTCTGAAATCGACTCGAACCATAAAGACAGTTAACCCAACTTGCAACAAAAATAATTATTTTCTGTGAATTTTCTGATTTTTTCTTTTCTCAGAAATGTTGTAGTCATTTTGTCCCCCAATTTTGTCCTTTACAATTCAGCCAATGAGTGGAGGGGGCCAAAGGAGCGTTCCTCATCACAAACGAAAGATGAGATACGTTCGTTTGATGTCGTTGTTGAAAATTTATGGATTTCTATTATTAAAGTAATTTTTTCATTTTACCGTATTTATTTTCTTTTTGTGTTGTATGTATTTCGCTACTTTGAATTTTTTTAAACTAACCCCCTTTTTTTTTTTTTGGAAAGTGAGAGAGAGAGATTTAGTAATTTGGTGACACGAAGTTCAGCAAATTCTTAAAATCCACAAATCGTTTCCAATGTAAACAATGAAATTTACAATTAAGTTGCAAGTGCAAAATTTCAGTTTTTTAAAATTTTCATGTCATTCTGTACACATTTTAATATGTCATTCTGATCATTATACATATTTAGTTATGCATTATTAATTATTTACTTGACCTTTACTTTTAATATTTTAAATATTTCAAACTTACAGCTGAATGTAATTATTAAAACATTTGAAATACTGCATTCGAAAAATGAAATTTCAGCTTAGAAACTCGACAATTAAAAAATTTAAAGTAGAAAAGTACTTATGATATAAAAAGAAGAAAAAAAAATACACCAGAATTTATCTGTATTACGAAAGCGGGAGAAATGATTTTCTGTGCTATACGAAAAGATATCCAAATAACTCAATCATGAACATAGAAATAGGTATTGGTTTTTATGTTCAGGTGCACTCAATCCAAACTTGAAACTTTTAAAACGGTCATTGAATGAATGAAATTCATCTACCGCCTTTCACATCCAGAAAACTTGCTGTGTCGCCAATTATGTTTATATTTTATATATATATAAAAAAATAATAATTCAGGCACTTTTCCGTTATACGGACACCATTGTCGCCAAACATACATACATACATACATACATTTTGGCATAGTATCCGTATAACAGAAAAGTACTAAAGTTCATGGTTTAAAATCACAATAAAATATCATGAAATTTATTGATTAGTTGTGGGAAAATATCGGGGAAATAATGTGTTTTTCGTGAATTTTTTGTTTTGTTAACAATGTGGTTAGAGAGACAGGGGGAAATCCAGAAAACTTGCTGTGTCGCCAATTATGTTTATATTTTTTATATATATATATATAAATAATAATTCAGGCACTTTTCCGTTATACGTACACTATTGTCGCCAAACATACATACATACATTTACATACATACATACATTTTGGCATATTGTCCGTATAACAGAAAAGTACTAAAGTTCATGGTTTAAAATCGCAATAAAATATCATGAAATTTATTGATTAGTTGTGGGAAAATATCGGGGAAATAATGTGTTTTTGTGAAATTTTTTGTTTTGTGTTGTTGTGTTTAATTGTAAGCATTCATTATAATTTTCAGTGCATTATTAAATTGAAATTTTTGTTTAAAATATGTAAACAAAACAGTGACCAGAAACCTGCACAATTTCTAATATAGATAGATAGATGCATGCATGTAGTACTTTTAATTATTTGGTAAAAATACTGTGATCGTCACTGAGAAAACCTGAATTTAACCTAAAAGTAATTGTCGAGTGTTTAAGCTGAAATTTCATTTTACGAATACAGTATTTCAAATGTTTTAATAATTACATTTAGCTGTAAGTTTGAAATATTAAAAGTAAAGGCCAAGTAAATAATTAATAATGCATAACTAAAAGTAATTGTCGAGTGTTTAAACTAATTTCATTTTACGAATACAGTATTTCAAATGTTTTAATAGTTACATTCAGCTGTAAGTTTGAAATATTAAAAGTAAAGGCCAAGTAAATAATTAATAATGCATAAGTAAAAGTAATTGTCGAGTGTTTAAGCTGAAATTTCATTTTACGAATATAGTATTTCAAATGTTTTAATAGTTACATTCAACTGTAAGTTTGAAATATTAAAAGTAAAGGCCAAGTAAATAATTAATAATGCATAACTAAAAGTAATTGTCGAGTGTTTAAGCTGAAATTTCATTTTACGAATACAGTATTTCAAATGTTTTAATAGTTACATTCAGC
Source organism: Maratus michaelseni (assembly GCA_963931845.1). Taxonomy (NCBI): domain Eukaryota; kingdom Metazoa; phylum Arthropoda; class Arachnida; order Araneae; family Salticidae; genus Maratus; species Maratus michaelseni. The sequence continues at coordinate 116,153,973 of OZ007600.1, forward strand.
TGTATGTTTGAAATATTAAAAGTAAAGGCCAAGTAAATAATTAATAATGCATAACTAAAAGTAATTGTCGAGTGTTTAAACTAATTTCATTTTACGAATACAGTATTTCAAATGTTATAATAGTTACATTCAGCTGTAAGTTTGAAACATTAAAAGTAAAGGCCAAGTAAATAATTAATAATGCATAAGTAAAAGTAATTGTCGAGTGTTTAAGCTGAAATTTCATTTTACGAATACAGTATTTCAAATGTTTTAATAGTTACATTCAACTGTAAGTTTGAAATATTAAAGGTAAAGGCCAAGTAAATAATTAATAATGCATAACTAAAAGTAATTGTCGAGTGTTTAAGCTGAAATTTCATTTTACGAATACAGTATTTCAAATGTTTTAATAGTTACATTCAGCTGTAAGTTTGAAATATTAAAAGTAAAGGCCAAGTAAATAATTAATAATGCAAAACTAAATATGTATAATGATGAGATTTTTTTTTCTTGAATTATTCAGTGAAACTCGTCTTATAAATGTACGCAAATAATTCACATCAAAATCTTAAAATAACAAAGTTTTCTTTCGTGTTTAGCTATGCTTAATAACCAAAAAAGCTTGATTAATACAAAAATTATTTGGTAAAAATACTGTGATCGTCGCTGAGAAAACCTGAATTTTATCATATCACACAGAATTACATATTAAAAGTTTAAAATTAGTTTGTTTACATCGGAAACGATTCGCGGAATTTCGTGCCACGAAATCTCTCTCTCTCTCAAAAAAAGGGTTAGTTATAAAAAATTCAAAGTACTAAAATACATACGACTTAAAAAGAAAATAAATACGGTAAAATGAAAAAATACCTTAATAAAAGAAATCTATAAAGTTTCAACAACCGAACAACCAAATGGAACACATACGCTTCTAGAGAGAGGAAAAAGCCTTCACCTCATTGGCTGGAACATCGCGTCTGAAGATAGTAAAAGCCTCTTCTAGCTGATTAGCTGAATGCTCGCGCATGCGTATAAATAGCATTTTTGCACGAAAAACTAAAAAGCAGGTTAGCTTTAAGTATATGGATATATATATAAATCAACATTTGAACGGAAGGTGGTTTGGGGATCTGGGGGCTTGAAAATATAACAAAATTTTTTGGAATTGCTTTCCTTCGAACGACTGCAATAGGTAGCTTTTTGTAATGAAAGCTACCTAATACAGCTAATTCCGGGTACTTCACCAACATACTCACCAAAAATCAACCTAATCAAACGTTGTTTACGACAGTTATCGCGGAACAGACAGACAGACAGAAACCAAAAACTTTTCGCGTCTCCACAGTGAGCCTTCACAGACGTTTCGGCAATTATATTTTCGCAAACCTTCAGAAAGATAAGCGCTATAATAAGAAACGTTTGTCTTTTCCACAGGTCTTTGAATGTTATTTTTCAGTTGCTTTTTGATTATCCGGTATAATTGTAAATTGTTGCATATAAGTCTGTATATACATTGCGTGTGTTGTAAGATCTACGGATGTTATAAAGATAAAATCTTTAGAAAAAGTCTTGTAGTGCTTCAGAATTTTTTTCTTTTGTTTTAATTACTATTTTGAGCTAAAATTCTTGGATACGGTAGTAATAAAACGTGTTCTATTTTTTCACGGAAATGTGCCTTCTGTTCATAATCATTGTTAATTTACTTACAACAAAATAAATCCAGATAATGTGTGGCAAAGAAATATTAGCTGCAACCGTGCTGCAGAATAATGAAAACCAATCTGACGCCACTATGAATGAGGAAAATATGAACTATGTGCTTCGTGTCACGTAGTTGAGAAAAAAGAATCCTTGAATAATGGCATTTTGAATTATTAGAGAAAGCTTGCTCACTCTTTGCGCAAAATATGGACAAATTAGGTTGATTTAGAGTTTTGTCGATTAAGTTATGATTTGCATCTGCGTTTCGTCTTTATGTCAGATAATGTATAGTTTAAAAGTATTATGTTTCAGTAGATTAACTATCTATGTAATAAACCATTTGTATTTCACATTAATTCCTCGAAGAGAATGAAGAATTGCAGGTAGAAACAAGCATTAAGTATTTGTAAGGATTCAAAGATATTGCAATAGCTGTCTAAATTTTAAAGTTTATATTAGCTTGCACGATTTTATTTTATTTTTACATTTTTAATGAATTTTTTATAATAAATTAAAATGTTGGTAATTGGCTAACATTGTCTAACAATGTTGTGCAGAAAGGGGAAAAATAAAATTATTGGGATTCTGACACTACTTTGAATAAGTAATACAAGAACTATTTGTTTTATGTAAAGTAGCTGAAAAAAAAAAAACTTGAATAATGACATTTAGTATTATCAGAAAAAGCTTGCTCACTCTGTGCAAAATACGGACAAGTTAGAGTGATTTATAGTTTGGTCTATTAAGTTATGATTGTGTCTTTAATCATCTGAGTTTTGTCTTGATTCCAGATAATGTAATTTAAAAGTGTTATGTTTCAATAGATTGATCGCATTTTTTCATCATTTGTGATAAAAGGAAAAATTAGTAATATACAGGGTGTGCAAAAACTTTTACAACAGAAAAACAGTTTATAGAACATAGTAAGAAGAACGATATTTTGCCATAGATTATAAGTCGCAATCGATTCAATCGAAAAAAAGAATGTCGGGCCATTCCATGGAAATGTAAACCTCGGAGCAAAAAATAAAGTTCATATAAGCTGTAATTCCAACCTGTTTTTCAATTCTTTAAACATTGTTTGTATTTTTAAAAGTCGAAATTTTAGAAAATGACAAAACGTTTGACATCTTTTGAATATGGCAACAGTTAGAGTATGACAACAGTAACACATGGTTGTGAAATGTTCTTTGTTTGTGTACTTGCACGTTGAGTTGGTCACACGAGTTTTAAATTATTTGGGAAGAATTGATGTCTGTTGCATATTCAAAATCAATCCTCCCATTTTAAAGTTCAAAAATACATGTGCAAGATTTTAAGATTGTAAGTTTCAGTGGAATGATTTTGTTAATTAAAGGCCCATTTTATGAGGTTGATAAAATGTTACATTGGGCACATATCTTAATTTTGGTAAAAACATTTAGAAATTAATTCAAAACATAGTACTAAAGATATTTTTATATGAACATATTACAATACTGTAATAATGGAAAGAACTTTTTAGTACACAGCTTTGAAAGTAATTATAAGTAAAATAATTGGCTTCATTTACTGTAAATGTTACGTTGGTCACCATGTAATGACCCTGTCTCATTCCAAGCCAAACTCGCATTTTCGTTCATAGCTTAAACAATAATACAGACCTCGTAACGCTATTTTAAGCAGACTTACTTTCTGTGTACTAAGTGTACATACTGCTAATGTGTATACAATTAGACATTAAAAATTTGAAAATAGGATAGTCAGTAATATTATGGGTAAAGCGTGCATTAAAAAAACTCGTATTTTGAAATTTGTTCTACACTTTTAAAATAATTCTTGAATTTGTCGTAAGTCCATTAATAAAGGCATTTTGAGGTTGCTTGCTACTTATTGAACCAAATATAGAATAAAAAGTCATTTACACCACAGTTACGGTTATCGTTTTAGTAATTTATAAGCAATAGAGAGCAAGATGAAGAATTACTTGATTTTTTTACCATATCAAATTACTTCTTTTTAATACATGCAACTGACATCCATAATGACTTTCTCTGAATTTATACGTATGCACTTTCACCCTTTTACAACCTCTTTACAAATTTACATAGCAAAATATTTAATATTAAAAAAATGCTGACCCGGAAAAAATCATGCATAAAAACGTTCCTCGCGGCATAACAACACAAGATGGGAAAGGAAAACACACAAAAAAATAAATAAATATCGAGATTACTTTGGCTCCTTTCCAAAGACCGTCACCTCAGGGCAGAATATGCCCTTCAACCCCGCATTCCATTACTATTTCTGCCCCATAGAGGGTACCCTTACAATTATAAATTCACCCGGGTAAAATTTCAATCATCATGTATATTTAGAAATCAAAAAAATTAAAATGGGGTAACGTAGTTGGTAGTAAAGGGGGTATAGAAGCAACAGGTGTTCAGGCCTTGTTCGCAGGGTGTGGTATACGGTAAAGGCGCCGAACAGATGAGAGAGTGAATAGAAAGAACATTCCACTTAGCAAGGTTGAAGCAAGGGTCGTCTGCTAGACATGTAGAAGATGTAGATGCCTTTCATTTTTGTTTGATAATTGTTTTGATGCATGGAAAGTAAATTTAATGAGCTTTCTAGGTACGGGTTGAATCTGAATTGCTAACTTTCATTTTTTATAATTCTTTACTTTAATTTCTTACCTTCAGACAAATGTTTTCTTGTGAGTCCCTTATGGAATTAGGTATATAGACCAGCCTTACTAAACCTTTTTTTCTCGAGGGCCGCAAACGTATGTTTGCAACGTTAGGCGAGCCGCAACATTTACTTAAAAAGAGCAATTAAAATAATAAAACAACAAAAGTGTGTAACAAAGCACTATCACATAGTTAATATTATCAGTAGGGTTGAACATTTGTCGTGGAAGAAATGTTACCAAAAAACACCATTATTTCCAAACAATAAACTTCGTGTTATCTATTGCAAATGCAGAAATATGCTGCAAAGTATGTCGTTTGGAAATAGTAGAGTAAAAAATATTTGGTGCTGACTTTCTCCACAACAAACGTTCAACCCTAAAAAACAATTTTAGCTCTATAATAAGTATAAAACGTTATAATAGAACAAGGCAGGATTTGCAAGTTCTAAAGAAAAATATCATAAGATTTTCTCTAATAAATCACTCTTTTGCTCAATGCAGCCACTTTAGTTTTTTATAATTGTAGAAATATATTGTGTAAATTTAATTAATTTGGAACTATGTTTGATCAGTGTTGAAAATCTGGAAATATATATATTATGGTCAGTAGGATAAATCCGGTTAGTATTAATAATAACCGATTATTATGACCGGTAATTTTTAATAATAACCGGTTATTATTAATACTAACCAGATTTATCATAGTGACCGTAACGTATGCGATCTCAGTTACTTTTATAAATACGGATTAATGATGGTGTGTCTGGGGCCGCACATAAAAGGTCGCCGGGCCACATGCGGCCCGCGGGCCGCAGGTTGAGTATGGCTGATATAGACTGTTTCAAAAAGGATGACACTACATGGGTCGATGCAGGGTATTTTTCTTAAGGCTCATTTTGTGAAGGTAAAAGTCATTTTTTAGAAATGTATTATATTTTTGCGATAAACAACACTTTGTAACGAAATATTAAATCCAGTTATTCAAATTCTAACCAAGCATTTATTAATAATAACTTCTTGAAGCATTCATTAATAATAACTTCTTGAAGCATTTATTAATAATAACTTCTCTGCTAAAGTTTTCCTTTCTGGTGAACTTGTTTTGTTTTCAAATTACATTTTAAAACCTAACAAAAGAAAACTAATTAATGAAGAGTATGTTTTTATGGAATGAAATTATGTGAAGGGACTTATTTTATTAAGAGGGACTTTGTGATGGGACCTGTTTTATTAAATAGATTTTTCTGAAGGCGCCCTAAATAAGCTCTAAATTTTGCCTGGGTCAACCACTGCAGAAATTTTAAGAAACAATTGACCAGACTACAACAATTTTTTGAGTAAGAAACCAGGTTGATAATCCAGTTGAATAACTGGATTATTCGAAATATAGAATTTTCGAAAATATAGAGTGCCTCAACTTCAGCTGAACCTGGTTTTTCCTTTATAACATTAACAGTAAGATAATGAAGGATAATGAAGATATTTTAGCTAAATAGTCAGCAGAATTACTTTAGAAGTGCTGAAACTGAACAGTAATTTGGTGAGTGGCCCATATGCAGCATCAGTTACGCTCCGAATTATGAAGCGTATAGCTCAGTGTTGTTCGGACAGGAATGGTGACAATTTCTAGCATTTCTCCTGATATCATCGCATTTTACAAAAAACAAAGTTTGTCTGTTGAAATCATCGTGACGATATATTCATTGTTGTTACATTATTAACGAAAATCCTGGTTCGACTAGAAGCGAGAGACTCTGTATTTTTGACAGAATAGGTATTGTGATCCTGTTTTTCTTCACAAAAAAATGTTTGTTGTAGTATTCTTCCCCATTTCTTAAAATTTATTTGACGTGTTTTAAACACCCTGTATAAGTAGCAGCATGTATTACTATGAATTAATAACAAAGGATTGATATTTTTACGTGCATATATTAAAAATATAATAACTGTTTTTAATACTTTCTAACATAGTTGAAAAGGGTTTATGAATTCTGTTTGTCTGTCTGTCTATCCGTGCTCTAACTGTCGTAAATATATTCGGATTGTCATGAAATTTGTGTACATTATTGAATTTTACTGTAAAATATTGGTATTGAAAATGAAGTGTGTAGCATTAATAGTTCCTTTACAGGGGTACACAAAATAATTCCATTACATTATTTTCTATGAGGAAAAATCGTTTGCGGCGCATTTTATTCATTTTACGATATTTCAGACGTAATGAAATTAATATGAATCATTGAAGGGGACTACAGCATAGGCTTTCCCCGGAGTATATAATTAGTAGCATTTATAGTTCAATTCCAGGGACGTACAAAATAAATCCTTTACATTATGATCTATGGGGAAAAATCGTTTGTGGCGCATTTTGAACATGTTATTATACTTGAAACAAAATGAAATTTAAGAGGATAACTAAGGTTCGCTACAACCTTATTTCTATAGATTATGGAGTGCGTAGGATTTATCGTTCATGTAGGTCCACTACGAGAGGGAACCGTGACTACCTCTGTAGGTTTTCACACCCCTCGAGTTGTGGTAGAGCAAGTACGGGTTGGAACATCCTGACTTAAGGCCTAGGGCCTGGTTCCCTTTTGGGTTTCCAGCTCCGAAGCTGTTGGGGGACGCCGGCCCGTCTCCAAGTGTCTCGCGGTGACTCCCAATGGTTTCACCGCGTATCGCAACGGCCTACGTCGTCGACACGTGGGTTCAAGGTTAGAGGATCCGTAGGTGATGGTCCTCTGACCGGCCGAAGCACCGTAGCCAGCCAAAGCTACTGGCGCGATAAAAGTCTCTCAGGACTTGGGTTCGGTGGTCGTCTGACGCGCAGGGTGCTCCCTCAGGGTACCTGCGGCGCAGCTTACGTCTTTTTTATCGTTCATGTACAGAGACGCACAAGAGAATTTGGTTAAATGACTGACTATGATCGGAAATTTTTGGAAGTGCTTTTTTCGCTGTGGTATGCAATTTTATGTAATTTTCAGTGCATTACGTGTTGTTTACAAATTCTGTAAATCATATACAGGGCTGTACGAAAGACTTCGAATATAGGCAGCAATTGCTGAAAATGGATTTTGACTGGGTTATGTATTTTTAAAATTCTTTATTTAGATATCTCATTGTATGGATTTTTTTTTCTTTATAGTATTCTGTTAGTGTTGGAAAGTGTTTCATAATTTATACCGGATGCATGATGTCTTATTCTTGTTTTTATAAATGAAGAATGTCTTTTAAATACAATACGGTTCACATAATATGGCATGCCTGAAAACGAGATGCCTTTTGTTTTTGTTTGATAATTGCTTTGATGCTTGGAAAATATATTTAATGAGTTTTCTAAATATGGGATGAATCTGAATTGCTAACTTTCACTTTTCCTTACATAATTTTTTTATTTTGATTTACTTGTGAATTCTTATGTAAATGTGTTGTGTGAAAAAGTGAAATGTATAAGTGTTTTTATACTTCATTATGAATTAATAATACAGGCTTAATAGATTTTACTGGAAGATTTATATTTACGTATATTAAAAGTTTAGTAGCATGTTTTAAATGAAGAATGTTCTTGATGAAGAATTGTTTTTAATGAAGAATTTCTAATACAATGTGGCTCATGTAATATGCACTAAAATAGGCTATAAGTATTTGTTATTCAAAATAGTCTCCATTTTTTGGCACTAAAACACATCAAAATGGAATTAGTTGGCAGGCCAAATGTGTTCAATATGTCTGTCTTCTTATTATAGCTGAAACAAAAGAGATATGGGGAGACATCGCTGCATCATACGCCAAACCGGATAACAACTCTAAGTTACCAGTACCAGCATATCGGTGACAGACAGAAAAATAAATAACATTTTCCTTATTACGGCACAAATAGATTTTCTATTATTTTCTATATGAACATTTGGAGAGGAATTTTCACATTTGCAAACACTTTAAGAAACAAATCCTCTGTTAATCTCATCATTGCAGCTTCAAGGCCGCTTGCAGCTGCAATATATTCCAAAGCGCCTTGAAAGCATACTATATTTTCTCCCTTTTTTTAATATTTATATATACGCAGGTTTTCTTCTTTATTGTCTTTGAAAGATGAGGGGATATTCTCGTCAACAGAGCATCAATTAACATATCAGGTGCTTCTGTGATAATATAGTTACAAAATACTGTTTTTAAGTTTGATGTTAAAAGACAGTAATTTGACAAAAGAGAGAAAGACTTTATTAGAACATTATTCCCTGGTAGCTTTGTGAAAGTCCACCCAGTGTAAAAAATGCATTTTGTCCTATTTTCATGTTTATAGTCCCAGAATGACTTTTATTTCATTCTAATTTTAAATTCTGTATTTACTTTAAAATATTTACATTTCTCACTGATTTACTTTTATTTCGTCTCTCTGTTTACATTGGGGCGATACATAAATGATACTACTATATTTTGGACAACATTGATTTTCTTTTGTTCAATAGATAGAAGGGGGGGGGGGGCAAAATGACGCTTGCCCCGGGGCCTTAGATAGTCTAAGTCTGACCCTATACGCATGCCTACAATAATCCTTTAGATAACCACTGGAGGGTCTTGCGGTAACTCGTTCAGCACGCAAATCTACCACCGTGTTACAACATTTATTGAAATGAGGCTCAAAGTCTTTTAATGAAATCTTGATTGATTGGTTCTCTGAATGATCGTGATACCATGATCCATCAAATATGATGATCCGAAAGGAGATAGAAGTCTATCGTCTTAATCTGAACCTAAAAAATTCGTGATTCTGACTTCTTAGTTAATTCATCGGAACATGACTGTAAGGTTTTCGGCGTCCATGGCGTTCAGCGTGAGGTAGGCTTATTTTTCAACAAATCAAGTCATGATATTCCCTAACATTACGTGCTGATGGGAGAAGTGATTCCATTTGAAATGAAAAATAGTTCAATAAAATGCTTGGGTAGAAACTGCTAAACATGGTGTGGAAATTTAATATATCACTAAGGACGAATGAAAATTATCTTTACAAATTTTACACTTAGTAACATCTAAACGACATAAGATAGACATGTTCTTTGATTGTATATATAACCAAAACACAGGAAGTTTATTTGTAAAAAACAGTTTTCCGTAGTTTTCCTTTCGTTTACTTGTCCAAGCTGTAGTCCAATTCCGTCCAAGCACATAGCAGGCTTGGAGATGCTATCGAAGATGCAAATATCTAGACTAGATTTCCACAATAGGCGAGATGCGACAAAATCCACTGAATCTAACTCCTACCGGCGTATATAATGCAGTTAGACAAAGACAGATACCTAATTATCATATATCACCGTGAAAATCAGACTCCCGGAGATTCAGGTACACTTTGTAAAGGTAAAAGAAATAACAGAATAGAAAGCTCATTAACACACAAATTTTCGAATTCAGAAAACCACTCTCGCACGGAAAATCAAAAATCAACCCGACCATAGACTACATTCTTAACAGATTATTGGCACTCTACAATGTTTGTACGAAAACTTTTGAAATCTGCATGTTGTTTAATTTTGTTAATGTTTGTATCAATTGCTGAGGCTTACGTAATTACTTATAGGGCGCGTTCACGGACCGCAACCTGAGCTACGTAGGGTAACACATTGGTAACCCGAAGCGGTCAGAGACTGATATCACGTGACTTTTTGCGGGTTACTCGTAGCGTTCAGAGCCGGAAATTACCCAGACTTCTGGTAACCCACATTACCTACAGAATTTTGTCGGGTAAAGTGATCACGTGGTTGAGAAACATAGTTTGTCTGTTTTATAGCTAACTGCAACTGTTAACTGTCGTTCTTTATGACTCCTACTGTACACTTGAGTTCTGACCATTTGATTGGTCTACGTAACAGGTCTATGATATAATTGTCCAACGTCACCAGGATGATTCCTGCAAAGATCGCTATCATAAAAATGTAGCGGTAGATTGAACTTTGAACTTTGAAGGAGTGCACTGCAAATTCTTAAACACAAAAATAAACACATTTAAGAACACTTTTTTGTCACCAAATTAACAACACAATTTTTGTGTTGTGTTTGTATCCTTAATGTGTTGCTATCTAGAAATGTGTTCTAAAAATAGTGTTGTTAGATGTGTTGAAATAGTGTTGCAAATAGTGTTGATGAAAATGTGTTCTTATGCTAGTGTTGTGTTGTATAACACTTTGTCACCAAATTAACAACACATTGTAAATACCACACACATTTAGCACACTATAAAACAACATATTTAAAACGTTTTCAAAACTCTTTCTACAGGGTGCCCTGAAAATTACAGAGTTTTATAAATGAAATAAGAGACAGTTTGCTTTATAGAAAAAAAATTGTAGTAGATCACTGAGTGAGTTGACTAATTTTTATCAATAAATATCAATAAATTAATTTCTGGAAAAGTTATGAAATTTGCTTTTCTTAGGCATCATCTATATTCCATCTCTTCTATCATTGTAGAATAATTTATTTTATTTAATATATAAAACCTGGAAGATGTATAAAAATATTACATTTTTTTACTTTTTTAGAAAATATTTTACCTACCCAATCTAGGTGCTAAGAAAATTAATAACTTCATGCATTAATATCCTGGAAAACAATTACTTTTAATAATTATGGGCATTTGTTTTTCATTTTTAAAGCTGTCTTTTCAAGACACACAGTAAAACAAAGATTAACTGTGCACTGTTAAAACTACAGGGGACACATGGCACCCCTTAGGGGTGAAAGGCTTGTCTCACTGGTGACACCTCTAGGGGAGCCAGAATGGCACCCTTAACTAGGGTGAAAGGATGGCACTCCTAATACAGGGTGCCCCAAGGGGTGAAAGGATGGCACCACAGGGGAGAATAATGGCACCTCTACTCCAACGTGTCCAGCGGCACCCCACAAATGAAAGCATCCCCCCCCCCCCCAAAATTGTCTAGCAATTGTATTAAAAAGAGTTTGAAAATTCTCATACTTAAAAAAGGAGGGGAAAAAATGCTATACATGTATAATTATAATGCAATCTTTAACTTTAGCTGTAATAAACTGATAAATACTTCATTTTCTCTGTTGAAATTTATACAAAGTTAAAAGTTGATCATCTCATGTCAAGAGTCGATCCAGGCAAAGTTTGGGACCTATTCAGAGCTCCTTCACAAAAATCTATTTAATAAAACAGGCTCCTTCACAAAAATAAATTTAATAAAATGGTCCCTTCAGAAAAATCAATTTGATAAAATGAACCCTTCACAAAATTCCTTTTAATAAAACAAGGCCCTTCAAAAAATTCCTTTTTATAAAATAGGTCATTTCACAAAATTCTGTTTCATAAAACTTACTATTTTTATTAATTATTTATTATTTTGTTATGTTTTAAAATGTGTAATTTGTAAACAATCAAGTTCATCAGAAGGGAAAACTTTAGCAAATAGGACTTTAAAAAGTTTTTGTTATGTTAATAAATGTTTGGTTCGAAAGATTGTTTACAAATTACACATTTTAAAACATAACAAAATAATGAATAATTAATAAAAATAGTAAGTTTTATGGAACAGAATTTTGTGAAAGGGCCTATTTTATTAAAAGGGATTTTGTGAAGGGTTCTAGTTTATCAAATAGATTTTACTGAAGGGACCCAATTTATTAAATTTATTTTTGTGAAGGAGCTCTGAATAGGCTCCAAATTTTGCCTGGATCGACCCTTGACATGAGATGATCAACTTTTAACTTTGTATAAATTTCAGCAGAGAAAATGAAGTAATGATCAGTTTATTGCAGCTTAATTTAAACATTGCATTATAATTATATATGTATAGCCTCCCCCCTCCTTTTTTTAAGTATAAGAATTTTTAAACACTTTTCAATACAATTGCTAGAGAGGGGGGGGGGGGGCATTTTGTGAAAAATATAATAAATTTCATAAAAATAACCTTTATTTTTCACAAAATGCCTCCCCCCCCTTCCCCTCCCCACCACAAAAAAAAACTTGAAATAAAATAAAATAAAAACCTCCTGCAAGTCATTTTACTGGCAACTAAATTTGGTAATAAATGTTTTCAACTTGTAACTCCCAGCCTAAATTGTGAATAGATACTTTCAGCTTAAAAATAAAAAAAATTGTAGCCTTCAAAACTGGTTAGTATTTATTACCATTTTTATTATTATTGTTATTTTAAGTTATATGTAGTACAGATATATTTATTTATCATTATTATTTTAATATGAAAAAAAAAAATCTTTTAGCTATGCGAGTTAAATATATTTTCATAAATCACTCAATCATCTAAGACAATCTTACATCCAGCCACACTGTGAAATGCTCCAGTGATTTATTATTATTAATATGTTATAATACAGGAGACTCACAAAACATTTTTCAAGATAAGACACATGTATAAATGTCAAAATATCAATTTAGGAATTATGATTTATTTATTTTGTTAATAATTCATAATGTGTAATGAGGAATATTTTTAGTTCATTTCATGATCAAGCACAAGCTCTAAAAATTTCGATAGTAAAATGTATTTGATTAATAAATATAGTTGCAGAAATTTATATTTTATCAAGTTTACTATTTCTTATGTATACATATTATCAAATCAACTAATTTAAAATTGTCAAATACTCAAATTAATACGTTTCAAGTTAGTAAAAATCAATTCTAGGTAAAACTTGTAAATTCTTCGATTGTTTATAAATAGTTTGTTTAAATTTCAGAAAAATAAGAAATTAAATCAAATATAACAACCTATGTTTCAACTTTTTTTTTTAATTATAATGCATCATTAAATTTATTTATGGATGGTAAGGAAAAACTACTGTGCGAGAAAATTCATTAGGTAAAAATATGAATAAAATGAAATTATTATATGCTCTACATAAATAATTTAAAATACAAGCAAATAGATGAGGCGATATCATTCAACTTTCACGAGATAAAAATCTGAACATTCGACATCAAGATTATGATTTAAAATGTCTTATTTTGAAAATAATATATTGAGCCACTTATAATACAACATATAAAAATTTATTTAATAATAAAACATGATATAAAATACACTGAAGCATTTCACATACCTGTATTTAAAGTGTATTCCCATAAAGTGTATTCCTGTATATTTCCATCGTTTATTTATTTGCCATAAATGGCGTTATTTAGTCTTTAAATGGCGCACGTGGCACGTGAGTGCGATACACTAGAACCCAACGACAGCCATTACAATTCTTACTTGTACAATCTGCCTCTCCCGTCCCTCCCTTGTGACGGCGAAGTGAAAATGAGGGAAAACGCATCACAGCGCATGCGCAAACGCCAGATACCCTCTAGGGCGTCAATACTTACTATGTGTTTCAAAAGTGTTGCATAAAGCGTTTAGAATCTGAATGTGCTTTTAAAATAAGACGACAACACAATCTAAACACATTTTCTTCTCTAGTAATTTTTAACAACACTTTTTGCACAGTCTTTTTTCTAGCACAACACCTTTGCAACACATTCACAACATAATTCATACGATTTTAGTTAGAAGTGTTTATTATTATGTTCAGGTAGCGTTGCAAAAGTGTTTTACGAATTTGCAGTGTGATGCTTTGAGACCTATAACTACAAAGGCTGTTTGTCTCGAATGATCCATATATTTTATTCACAGAAACACATACATGACTTTGATAATTACACAAATCTTCTGGACGAGATAGCACAAGGAAATTTCCAATATCAGAGAGTTACAACCGGAGCTCCACAAAGTGTGTGCAATGGAGCTTGAAGGAGTCGAACCCGTCGACCTGATTCCTACGCTCTCAAAGCAGTAGATTGATTGACAGAAGTGTTTATTTGCAAATATGCCCACAACTTTACCCAAAAGCGTTCACAGCCATTTTAACCCAACTTTACCCTGATAAACTCATATAATGTCATTCCCCAATTATATGAGTAAATCACGTTTCGGTCTCTGAACGCGCCCAGAATGTGTATGATTGAAATTTATTCATATTTACATTATAATTACATTGACCTTTTTTATATAATTATTTCCTTTACACAACAATGACGTAACAGCTAATAAATATGTGAAACTAGAGGTCTACGAGCACTCATAATACCTACTATATTATAAAAATGCACTTTTCATCCTCAATTCGTAGGGTTTTAGCAAAATGATTTAACACATAATTTTTCTTTAAATATTTTTAAACATTTTGGTTTTTACTTCTTGATACACAGAAAAACGTAAGCTTTTAAATTAAAATTCGTAGATTTCGTCACTCCAAGCATATGTTTAGGCCGTAATCAGGCTCTGGCTAAGTAAATCCAGTTTAAAATGTAATTTTGATTTTAATGAATAAGTATTACAAATAAATAAAGTAAATAAAATATCTTTAGATAGTAATCTCTAGTAATATCTAATTTACTAAATAAAATACGTGAGTTTCTCACGTTCCCTGATTCGATAATGTATGTAATAATCTCCTTTAACGAACCTTAATCAGTTTTTCCATCTGACATAAGGAGCAGAGAGCCACGTTTTTGTTCCACATTTCTCTAAACACAAGAAAATAAGAAACATATCATTTGCCGTTTTCTAAAAACTGTTTTTCCGATACCTTTAAGCTACGAAATCAAACGTGATAAGTTAATTAAAGTGCTTCGTGATTTGTTGTGAAAGATTTCAATATATTTACACTTTTTTATTTAATTCAACTTGGTTTTTGTATGTAAAGATGTAATTTTGTAATAAATTTTTCACTCACTTTCTGAAATGCTAGAATTATAAAAAACATATGTACATAGGTACGTTTTTGCGTAACTTAGCGTAGGTTTTTAATTAAGTGCTACGCAATTTTTTGCGAAATACTTGAATATTGTTGCGTTTTAGTGTAGTCTAAACTGCTGTGAAATTTAGTTACTTTTTGAAATTGAACAATTAAAAAAAAAAAAAATCAATAGTCGTTTAACTTTTTAGCGGGCGTGCTTAAATTTTTTGTACGAAAAGGCGCGTAAAGTGGTTTTGAAGTACAATAGTTACGCTATTTTAAATATATTAAAAGACATGGAACATTTTAAAGACATATAGGTCTCGGAAAATTAGCTTTAAGAAAAATGAATTTAAAATACAGGGTGTCCCAAAAGTCTTCGTATAACTTCAAAAATTTATTACAAAAAAAAAAAAATAATAATAGGCCTACAGCAAAAATGATTACAACAGTGCATAGAGTAATTTAAAAAGTTTTTTTCTACAGCCTTAGTAAACTTCAACATGAGATACTTGCGTAGCACGAAGAATATCAAGACGATATTTCAATTCAATCCACGAACGTTTTTCATGCTAACATCAAGAGTAGCTACTGCTGTTTGGATCTTTTGTTTCAATTCCATGAGACTATTAACTTTTATTCATCAAACATTTCTTCATTCATTCATCAAACATTCATCAAACATCTTCAATTCAACATTTTATTTCATCAAACAGTTGTAACTACTGTTGATGTTAGCATGCTGAAACGCGCGTGGATGGAATTGGAATATCGACTTGGTATTCTTCCTGCAACGAAAGGATCTCATGTACAAGTATACTAAGGTAGTAGAAAAAAACTTTACTCTATGTTACTTATGTAACTTAACTCTAAAAAAGTTACTCTATGTACTGTTGTAAATATTTTTGCGGTAGGCCTATTATTTTTTTTGTAATCAATTTTTGAAATTGTACGGAGACTTTTGGGACACCTTGTATATTATAACAGGTTAATTTGGATATTTATTTACCTTTAAGAATAAATGAATTATAAATGTTATGTACTTTATTTTCAATACCGAATATTCTGTAGTGCATATAAACAATATATAAAACTTATATGGCAATCCGAATATATTTACGAGTGTTAGAGCTCGGACAGACAGACAGGGAGACAACCGAATTCATAAAAAAATTTCGACTATGTTGAAAAATGTTAAAAAGGGGGTTACTCAATTGAATCAGCACACATTTTTAACATACCTTGTATACTTTCACGAATTAAAAAATTAATTAAGATTTCAGCAAACTGTTGAAATCCCACTTAAAATATAAACTAGGCCTCCGTAATGCTTACTCATCATGGATATGTATAACACAAAATATGAAAATAAAACATGTGTAAACTATTTATAAAATACATTGCAATTCGAATAAAATCCTGTCATAAACTGTAAATGCTCTATTACTGAATTGCGGAAAAGAAATATCCTTATATCTCCAAAAATGATAATCATATTAACTAGGAGTTTACTGCGTCGGATTAAGCGTCCCATTTCCAATTGAAATATATCTTTGAATTGAAATTTGGATGAAATACAGGGTCATGAAAAATCGAAGAGTGTGGAAAATAGGATTACAAATATCTCGGCAACTAATTACCCGACTTCATTCTTTATTAAAAATGTATGTTTTTTTTTTTTGTCTTTTATATTCACTCCTTAAAATAAACAATTTCGAAAAATTTTATATACCTTTTATCAGAGCGAATATTTCTAGAGTCAATAAAAAAATAGTTCCGGATAATCGAGGTTACTGAAATTCAATAAGCTTCTTCTCATTATTACGTACTAAGTACATACCAAATTTCAAGTCTCTATCTCAATTTGTTCGGGAGATAGAGCATTTACAGACACACACACAGACAGATGGACGGCAATTTTTTTTTTCCCTAAAAATATGTTTTTCGAAATCTCTAGTGTCTGAAATGTGTAAATCCGTCAAAAACAATTTTTCGATTTTTAAAACGATTACAAGACTTACCCTATACCACGTATGATGGGTAAGTAATAGAACAAATAAAATGTAAAAAAACTAATCAATTAAAAAAAAAAAAAAAAAAAAGTTTTATCGAAAGATAAAATCGAGACTGGTAATCAAATTTCCTCACAAAAAACGTGATATTTCCACCTTCCGCTACTTCATAATTTGTATAATTTACTTTTCAACACATCTTTATCAACTTTATCAACTCTCGGCTTTTGCAAATCTGTTATTACTTTTACATTACGTCATGTTGTGTCCTAATTTTTCAAACTGAAACGTTACACGATATATTATTTACACTATCCATAAGCGTTAATATAAAGTTTCCTACAATTGCGTGACAGTTGA
Organism: Maratus michaelseni; assembly: GCA_963931845.1. NCBI lineage: Eukaryota > Metazoa > Arthropoda > Arachnida > Araneae > Salticidae > Maratus > Maratus michaelseni. The sequence continues at coordinate 116,171,460 of OZ007600.1, forward strand.
TTCGTTGATGCATTATGTAATAGCAAGCGATTTATCTAACAAAAGTGATTATGACGGTTTGTGTTACAAAACATTTGCGTGTTTACGTGATTTAAACTGTGTAGCAAATGTCATTTGAATATAAGTTGGTATATAAGTAATAAAATTTGATTTAAACTGTTTGTATGTTCCTAAACAGCTACGTGACTGTGCGTTTTAAACTATGTAACAAACGTTATTTGAACGGAAACTGGTACAAGTAATAAATTTCGATTTAAATCGCTTATTTATAACTAATGAATACAAGTAAAATAAATATCTACCCGCATATATTAACCTTTTAATATCGTATAAAATATTAACACGAAAACAGATCATATAATTTACAAATAAAAAAAAAAGGTCATTGATCACCTATAGCAACAAGCGAGCATTACTGCTTTTCAAGATGAATTTTCAATATAAAGTAGCCTCCCGTTATATTGCGCCTCATTATAGTACTTATTCGGATATACTTCTTTTCTTGCGTGTGTTTTGAAACAGCTATATGATTACGCGTTTAAAACTATGTAACAAATGTCATTTGAAGGGAAACTGGTACAAGTAATAAATTTTGATTTAAATCGTTTACTTGTAACTAATGTATACAAGTAAAAGAATTATCTAACCGCATAAATTATGCATTTAATGTTATATAAAATAGTGGCCCGAAAACAGATCGTATAAATACGAAGAAATAATAGCTCTTTAATTTAGACCTATCAAAACAAGCGGAGCATTATTTCTTTGCAAAATTAATTTCAATATAGAGTAGCCTCCCGTTATATTGCGCCTCATTATAGAGCTCATTCGGATATACTACTTTTCTTGCGTGTGTTTTGAAACAGCTATATGATTACGCGTTTAAAACTATGTAACAAATGTCATTTGAAGGGAAACTGGTACAAGTAATAAATTTTGATTTAAATTGTTTACTTGTAACTAATAAATACAAGTAAAATAAATATCTACCCGCATAAATTATGCATTTAATGTTGTATAAAATAGTGGCACGAAAACAGATCGTATAAATACAAAGAAATAATAGATCTTTAATTTAGACCTATCAAAACAAGTGGAGCATTATTTCTTTGCAAAATTAATTTCAATATAGAGTAGCCTCCCGTTATATTGCACCTCATTACAATGCTCATTCGGATATACTGCTTTTTTGCGTGTGTTTTGATACAGCTGCGTGATTGCGCGTTTAAAATTATGTAACAAATGTCATTTGACGGAAAACTGGTAGAAGTAATAAATTTTTATTTAAATCGTTTATACTTATAACTAATAAATTCAAGTAAAATAAATACCTATCCGCATATATTATCCTTTTAATATTGGATAAAATATTGGCACGAAACAGATCATATAATGTACAAAAAAAAGGTCATTGTTCACCTATAGCAACAAGCGAGCATTATTTCTTTTCAAGATGAATTTTCAATATAGAGTAGCCTCCTGTTATATTGCACCTCATTACAATGCTCATTCGGATATACTGCTTTTTTGTGTGTATTTTGATACAGCTACGTGATTGCGCGTTTAAAACTATGTAACAAATGTCATTTGAAGGAAAACCGGTACAAATAATAAATTATACAAGTAAAAGAAATCTCTAACCTGCATATATTATGCATTTAATATTGAATAAAATATTGGCACGAAAACAGATCGTATAAAATACAAAGAAATAATAGGCCTTTCATTAGACCTAATCAAAACAAGCGGAGCATTATTTTTTTGCAAAATTAATTTTCAATATAGAGTAGCCTCTTGTTATACTTCGCCTCGTTTAAGTGCTCATTCGGATACACTGCTTTTTTCCATGTTATTCGAAAAAAAGGTAAAATAAAGCTTAAATAATTTTTCTTCACCTTTTTAAGCTAATTCTGATTCTGTATTAATTTGCATTTTTTTTTTAAGATTTTCAAAACTTACATTAATTTACAAATATTCAGATTAACAACGTTAATTACAAATTTAAAATAACTTCCCAAACTGCTTAAGCAAGTTTTAGCATTTCACTTGCAAAGTTGATTTATTTTCAAATTTGAGAACTTTTATTTTTTTAGAGAAATAATATTTATAAGAAAAACTGTTTTTTAATAAATTATAAATGTTTCAAGCATTATAAATGGGAGGGAGGGGGGGGAGGGTTAATAGTTTTTTTTTATATATAAATTTGCTTTAAAATATAAAATCGCTACTTTCTGACAGATGAATGAAATATTTTTTATCGATAAAGGTATAAAACTTGTAAATATTCTCATTTTGGTCATACAGATCAGAATAAAATCTTCCATGTTTCTGTAATCTTTCATGAAATGCCGATACATTTGGTGTTTAAAACCTATTTTTCATACATGACATTGCTATATTGGGGGTTAACGGGTAAAATCAGCTATAATTCAAATTTCGGAATTTTGGAATGAAATTTTGCTTTTATAATTTACGTGAAGTACGTGAAGAAAAGCTTTTCTTATTTCAAAATAAATCTGTTCATAAATGCTGGTGTCATTCAATCATTTCAACATTTTTCAAACACAAGCATTTTGCACCTCAAAGGGTTAACGTGTACAAATCGGCTATAATTCGACACATTTGGAATTTAAAGGACACTGAAAAATGATATTCAATTTTTATGCACCTGAATCCTAATATCTGAAATTATTTTCTTTAAAAAATAAAGTATGATTCGTGTCAAGTGTGAAAATAAATTAACTTATATGACAATAACAGATTGGTGGTTAACGCTTTTAAGGGCGGTGGGATATTATTTATACCAATAATTTTTAATCCCTAAATCGCCCCGGAGTTTTTGAATAAAAGTTTGCTTTTATAATGTAGGTGAAGGAAAGCTTTAACTTATTTCCAAATAAATCTGTTCGTAAATGATGGTGTCATTCAATCATTCCAACATTTTTGAAACAGAAGTACTTTGCCTCTGAAAGTACATAAATAATGTTTTTTGCTAAAAAAAAAAAAAAAAAAAAAAAAAAAAAAGGCTAAAAAAAAAAAAAAAAAAAAAACTGGAAAAAAAAAAATGGCTGGGGAAAAAAAAAAAAAAAAAAAAAAAAAAAAAAAAAAGTCGAATGTTTTAATAATATGTAGCACAAGCGTTTTTAGAAATTTTCTCAAATCTTTCCTTTTACTTTTTACTACACTTTAATCCTCACGTCATGAAATTGTTGGGGAAATTCTTATCTGTTTATACCAATTGGTATCCAACAATTCAACCGCTAGGATTTAATCTTGATAGAAAGCTCGAGTCAGTGAATTTACTTGACAAATTATAATTTTTGCTCTTTTTTTAACGATGGCAACAGTAACGAAACAAAATTATTTAAACTACCTGTTTAGGATTTTTAAATTGTTTTCTCAACGTATAATCATAATTTAATTAATATAAAACTATTAATTGGTTAAAGCGTATTCTTTAAAAGAATTATTAACATTTTAATTTTAATTTATATTTTCTACTTTGTAAATATTTAAAATATTTCGTTTTTGCCGTTTCACAGCCACTTTGCATATTTTGGTGAGCTTGATTTGATGCATAATAAACTCAATTGTTTTTGTAACTCTTAAACAATTGTAACCCTACAGAATATTTGGTGATTTATCTCTTGCGTCCGGCTAACGAAAATATGAGTTAAAATTAATTTATTAATTTATAATTAAGCGGTTACTTCACTCACGCGAAAACACCCGCTCGCTAATGTTAATCCTTTAGAGGAAATATTTTAAGATATCTCGTTCGCATTCAATATTTTTAAATGATTTTTTTGCATTGGATAGCTGAAGTCGATTTCTATGCAGGCATTTCTTTTTTACTTTTTCGATTTTGGTTGCAGTTTTTTTAAAATTGAGAATACTTTTACTTTCGAAACCGGTTCCAAAAGGGAAAATACCTTAATTAAAAAAACTTGTAATCAAAGTCAAAAAAGTAAAAAAGCACCTGCATAGAGATTGAACTCAGCTATCCAATGCAAAAAATCATTTAAAAATATTGAAATGCGAACGAGATATCTTAAAATATTTCCCCCATAGGATTAACATTAGCGAGCGGATGTTTTCGCGTGAAAGAAGTTGCCTCTTAAGTTCTAAAAATATTAAAATGCTGTATTTTCATCAGAAAAACACCTGTGTACATAATTTTTATAATTCTAGCCTATCAGGAATTGAGTGAAAAATCGATTACAAAATTCCATATTTACATACAAAAACCAAGTTAAGTAAAATAAAAGGTGTAAAAAACAGACAGAAGCCTCCACTTCAAACAATCGAGAAAACGTGAGCAAAATAGCGTGATTTAGTGCTTAACCTGTTGAACACAGGTGATTCTACCATAAAATGTATGATGTCATTTGAATATAAATTGGTGCAAGTGTTAAATTTTGATTTAAATAATTTACGTGTATTAAAACAGCTAAATTATATGATTTAAGCTATGTATCAAATGTCGTATGAATGTAAACTGATACAAGTAATAAGTTTTTATTTAAATTCTTCTTATAAATAATAAATGCAGGTAGCAGAAATCACTACCCGTATGTATTAGCATCTTAATGTTTGATAAAGTATTTCACAGAAAACCAGATTATATAAAATACGAAGCAATAATATAGGTCATTGTTTTAAATCTCTAGAAACAAATAGAATATTGATGACTAAATGACTTTTCATGATATCGAAAATGATTTAATTCTGTTTTTCTCAAATATTGTTGGCAACATTCATGTTTTCGCCGACCGGACATCTTTAAAGAAAAGGATAAAAGGGGAAGAACTCGGCTAAATAAATTTAACATTCGTTTAAGAGCCTACGCTAGTCACGCGAAGAAACGCTCAAGCTAATGTTAAGTCTATGGGAAGGTTATCGCGCGATTTCTCGCTCGCATTTTAATTTTTTTTAATGAATTATTTTGCATAGAATAGCTGAGGTCGATCTCTAACGTTGTTAGTTTTTAGTTTTTCGATTTTGGTTCCAGTTTTTTTATATAAGGATAATTTCACTTTCAGAACCGGTTCCAAAATTCAAAATGTCCGCTTATAAAAAAAACCGTAACCCAAATCAAAAAAGTAAAAACTAACAACGTTAGAGATCGACCTCAGCTATCCTATGCAAAACAAATCATTTAAAAATATTAAAATGCGAGCGAGAAATCGCGCGATAACCTTCCCATAGACTTAACATTAGCTGGAGCGTTTCTTCGCGTGACCCGCGTTAGTCGCATGTGTATCTGTGGGATACAAGCCGCCATTTTCTTCTTCTAAGTTTTTAACCAAGTAGATTCGGAACCTCTGGCTTCCCCAATTTTCCTCCCACCGATATCAATTTTTCGACAGTTGCTCTCGAACCGACTAATGAATCCAAAACTTAGAATAGGAAAATGGCGGCTTATAATCACAGAGATATATATGCGACTAACGCAAGGTTAATAATTTACAAATTCCGTTGATTGCCTGTACAATTTCCGTATTTTTACGGATTGTTTTCCTCTCTGGTGCAATGATTTCGTAAATGTGTCAGAAAGTAGCAAATATTAGATTTAAGAACATCCTTGACAGATAATACTGCTGAATATCTAGTTAATTTGCAAATTTCGTTGTGGATTTAGAATTTTTATATTTTTACGCTCTAAAAAGAATATTCCCGTATTTTGGCAATACGATTTTCGAATTTTTACAGAAACGTTTTTTCTCCAATGCAATGATTTCGTAAATGTGTCAGAAAGTAGCAAATATTAGATTTAAGAACATTCTTGACAGATAACACTGCTAAAAGTCTAGTTAATTTGTAAATTGCTTTATGGCTTTGGAATTTTTATATTTTTACACTCTAAAAAGAATATTCCCGTATTTTGGCAATACGATTTTCGTATTTTTATAGGATTGTTTTTTCTCCGTTGTAATGATTTCGTAAATGTGTCAGAAAGTGATGAATATGAATTCAAGAATATCCTTGACAGATAATAATGCTGAAAGATCTATTAATTTGTAATTTTCGAAAGCTTTGGGATTTTATATATATATTCATATTCTTAAAAGAATATCTGCATTTTCACCTGCGACAGTTGCGCTCGCACCAACTAATGCATCCAAAACTTAGAAGAGGAAAATGGCGGCTTGTATTCACAGAGATATACATGCGACTAACACAGGATTAATAATTTATAAATTCTGTTGATTGCCTGTATAATTTCCGTATTTTTACGATTGTTTTCCTCTCCGGTGCAATGATTTCGTAAATCTGCCAGAAAGTAGCAAATATTAGATTTAAGAACATTCTTGACAGATAATACTGCTTAAAGTCTTAGTTAATTTGTAAATTTCGTTATGGCTTTGGAATTTTTATATTCTTACTCTCTAAAAAGAATAATCCCGTATTTTGGCAATACGATTTTCGAATTTTTACAGAATCGTTTTTTCTCCAGTGCAATGATTTCGTAAATGTATCAGAAAGTAGCAAATATTAGATTTAAGAACATTCTCTGCAGATAATACTGCTAAAAGTCTAGTTAATTTGTAAATTTCGTTACAGTTATGGAATTTTTATTTTTTTACACTCTAAAAAGATTATTCCCGTATTTTGACAATACGATTTTCGTATTTTTTCAGAATTGTTTTTTCTCCGTTGTAATGATTTTGTAAATGTGTCAGAAAGTAATGAATATGAATTTAAGAATATCCTTGACATATAATATTGCTAAAAGATCTATTAATTTGTAATTTTCGTGGGCCTTGGAATTTCTTATATTTTCACACTCTAAAAAGAATATCTACATTTTCACCGTACAATTTCCGGATTTTTACGATTTCTTTTCCGTTGTAATTATTCCGTAAATGTGCCAGAAAATAGCAAATATGGATTTAAGAATATCCTTGACAGATAATAGTTCTAAAAGTCTACTTCATTTGTAAATTTCGCAGCTTTTGGGATATATTTATATTTTTATAGTCTAAGAAGAATATCCGTATTTTGCTAGTACAATTTCCGTATTTTTATGGATTTTCCCCAGTCTTCGGTGTAATGATTTCGTAAATGTGTCAGAAAGTAGCGAATATGGGTTTAAGAATATCCTTGACAAATAATAGTGCTAAAAGTCTAGTTAATTTCTAATTTTCTTTAAGGCTTTGGGATTTTTTATATTTTTACACTCTAAAAAGAATATCCGCATTTGCCAGTACAATTTCCGTATTTTTACGAATTTGTTTCTTTTGCATTATAGTAATAATAAATCAGTCAAGTGCGAGTATAACTCGCGCTCAAAGGGTTCAGTACATTTAATTGATGATTTACTATTTATTAATTAATAAACTTTTACTACCTCTAATTTTTTTCATAATTTTAATTTCAGTAGATTCGGAAATATGAGAGAGGGGGTGGAGGCCATATTTTTCCCGTACTTTTGACGATATCCCTGAAAATATAATACCTAAACTTAAAAAAAATATTTGTTTTGAGTTCGATGTTACGAGATCTTTCAAACGATACCGTACACGATATATAATTTTTTTTTCAAGTAACTTAATTAATATCTCGGTTAATTACAAACAATTTTTTTTTCGAAAATCATTATCAAATGAAGGATTCTGCATCGATAGATACCTCGAGCACCCGTCAACTCCCCCGCTGAATACCCGAAAAATAAAGTTTATGTGTAACGGAAAAATGCGTTTTTCTCAAAAACTATGTTACCTAGGAAAATCTCTATAGTTTTCCTGTAAGGTTTATATAGTCTTCTATTACCCCTAATTTTTTCATAATTTTAGTTCCAGTAGTTTCGGAAAGAGAGGGCGGGGGGTGTGTATATTTTTGCAGTTCATTTTCTCTAAAAATATAATACCTAAAATTAAAACAAATATATTTTTGAGTTCAGTATTACGAGATCTTTTACACGATACCCCACACGATATACAAAAAGAAAACTTTTTTTTTTCAATTAACTTAATTAGCTTCCTAAAATTTATTCTAAACATATTTGTGAATGACTAATAATCTGAAAATATGTGTGTTAAAAGGCTTTATAACTTTCCGAAGATTGAACTTTTCACGTCCCATAGTTTACGAGAAAGGGGTTCTGACAGACGGACAGATAGACACAGGAGTGATCTTATAATGGTTCCGTTCTAACTTTTTAACCCTTTCACAGGCGGTGATCACAAATGTGACCACTTAATTTTAATTGCAAACTCTCAAACGACACCCAGAATATTTTAATAAAATTTTGCTTTTATAATGAACTTGAAGAAAAGCAAATATTTAGTTTCTAAAAAATTCGTTTTTAAATTCTGGTGTCAATCAGTCATTTTACCATTTTGCGAACAAAAGTAAACCGCGTCTGAAAGGGTTAAGTGCGGAACCCTAAAAATAAATCATACAGTTTTCAGAGAAAATGAAAATTTAGCTTTATCTGTCACGGATACTCTCAAATCTATATTCGCAATACTTTTTGACGCATTCACGAAATCATTATCATCTGAAAAAACATTGTTCAGTAAAAATATAGAAATTTACTAGCAATCAGCGCATTTTTTCCCTGTGTGATGGATCTGAACATTTGATAAAAAATGCGTTAATAATCTACGCATAACAGATGATTTATTTTCTTCCTGCATCCAGTTTTAAAATACTTTATTTAATCTATTATTAAAACGGTTTAAATTCAATTTACCATCCGTTGGATAATTATACATTTTTAAATATATCGTATGGTAAAAAATATGCACTTCAAGATGATTAAAATTAGCTTCAATTACATTAACTTGGTTAATCACTATGCTTACATATTAGCTGTTAAAAATAATTTAATGTATATACTTAGGAGGTAATTATTTATAACTCCAGTAACTTTAACTTGGATCCCACGCTATGTGTAATAGATATGATCTGTTATAACCAAAATAAGTATCACGTATGCAATCGACGTAACCTATGTAATAGGTTTAGTTTTGGAATTAAATGTCAAAATATCTTTTAACTAAATTCTGGAGTTAATTATAGAAAATACTTCAATTAAATACCATCTAATTTCTAAAATAACTTCTGAAATATGTATAAGCAATATAAATGTTTGCAGGTAATTTAATGTAATTTTATAAAATACATATGTAAAAGTAATTAAATTCCTCTTCATTTGCTTTAAATTTGATCAGTCACTGTGTCTAATAGGGCACAATGGATGGTTTTGATATTCAAAAGAATCATTCGGGCATGCATATTTGCCAACCTTCGTATTATTTTTAATCACTTAAAACCAGAAATTTTGTGTAAAAAAATTCATAAAACTGAGAACCAGAATATTTTTTTTTTGTTTATTAATAAATCAAATGAAACCAGAAAATTAAAATAAAAGAGAATTAAATAATGTGCTTTAAATTTAATAATACTTTCTTTTACAAAATTCTGGTTTTAATTGATTAAAACGAATACGAAGTTTGACAGCTAAGCTTTTGCGCTTGCCCGAATGATTCTTCATTCAAACATCAAAATCATTCATTACGCCCCTCACTAGTATCTAATATGCATAAAATGTTTTAAGTAAAGTAGTTATCAACAATGTAATCTGTGTAACCTATCAAATTGGTTAATAGATAATGTAATTTTACGTTTTGGAGAAAAAAAAAAGTTATGCATTATTTATGCATAATGCATGATTTAGTTTCTTGTTACATTCTATTTTAAAATGCTTCACATAATCTACAAGGAATTGATATGAGCCTTAGATTAAACATCATTACTTGGATAATTATGAAACTGATAAACATGATTCGGCATACATTTAAAGATAATTAAATTCAATCTTAATTAATTTAACATGAGGCCTTCGGTACATCTAGGTATTATGTCTTATAACTAAAATTCGAGTGACGTCAATAACATTCCGAAATCTCTTTTAATTAAATCCTTGAGTTAATTGTCGCAATATTCCAATTAAATCCAGCCTCACACCTGGGAAGATTGCAGATGTCTAGGATGCCAAATACTATGTTTACAGCTATGGTGAAATATCTCTGTAATTAGACGTATATGGGGTGTTTCTTTTACTGTTCGTTACCAGACAAATTAAATTGAGGAAGTGCGGAATTGGATAGGAAATAGAAATGTTTTGTAACACTAATTTGAATTTTTTTCAGTCTGTGGATTAATTCTTCAAATAAAAATGATGCAGTGATTCGAGTTTTTTCTTTTTTTTTCTTTTTCCATTTTTTCTTTAAAAAAAAAAATAATAATATAACACATGTGCATTAGGGTGGTCCTTATATGATCAATTTTAATTTTTTATAAAGAAATTTCTATCTCACCCTCAAATTTTGTTCCAATACAGTAAAAAACAAAGTAGGAAAAGTTTGAATGAAAAAGAAATATATTTAAGAGGTAACTCAAGGTTGCTGAAGTTTGGCGATTACGCTTAAAAACATGGTGATATTGACAAAAGAAAACTAAGACAAAATGGTAATTTTTATTATGATAGTAAATTAGTTTTATATTTTATATAACACAACAGCAGAATATTAAGCATATAAAAAGTTTAAAGTATAAAAGTAACAGTAATTAGTTTAATTTTTTAAGTCCATTTTTCTGCAGTAAGGATAAGGATAAGCTTTTCGGTGCTCCTCCACAACTTTCGCCAACAGCCGAAAAAGAGGTTCATTTAGTTTAAGGATTCCAGTTTTGATTAAAGCAATGCCTTTCTTAGCATGATCATTTACCACTTTAACCCTTTCCGGAACAGACAAATTCTGTTCATAAAATGAGAAATTACTGACTGACACCGGAATTTACAAACGACTTTTTTAGAAAATATGAACTCCTTATTTTAAGCTTTCATTGTAGAAATAAAATTTTATTAAAATATTCTTGGTGTCGAATGCAAGTTTGGAATTAAAATTAGGTGTGCCCGGAGTGGGACCACTGTGCCGGAAAGGGTTAATTAGGCTGTACCATTTCTAACGCAATCGTATAACCAGATTTAGTGTTCCAATGTTCAGGGTCTACTTGAAAGAATCCTTGTGGTAAATTAATTGAAAGATTCTTTGTTGACAAAATCTTCAAACTGCTTTTCATGAAAAATTTTAAGGAAAATATATCATCGTCACAGGATTCTTTGTACCGCTTTTATTTTGAAGGACTTTAACCACATTTCTTTTTGTTGAAACAGGTACATAGCTATTGAAAAGGTACAGTCTAGAAAGATCTTCTGACAAATACCACAGTTGATTTGAAAATTTCTCCTATGCAGCTTTGTGCATACACACTAGAGATGAATCGGGCTCAGCCCGAGCCCGAGTCTAGGCCTGAAACGGGCTCGAGCTCAAAATGAAAATTTTATTTATTCCTAAATTTAAGCGTGTATCTTGCGGCCATTACAAAACTTTCTTTTATATCATGTTAATACATTGATTTAAAAAGCATACTCACACTTAACAATTATGTATATGAAGTATAATGCTTTTCTTTGAATTTAGCAATACAGTGATCAGTGAATAATAATAGAAAAAAAATCAAGCTCTCTAAAATGCTTCAATAGATTGTGAACAAGATTAGGAATCTTTCCCCAAGCACAGGATAAAAGCACTCCCTATTGATTGATCAAAGTCAAAATTAAATCAACATCTATTTATGTCAAGGTTTAACAGAATATGTAAATTGATGAAATTCCGTGCATTAGTTCTTGAGATATAGCTATTTTGGAAATCGCGAAAACTGCAGCATAGCAGCGCCATTTCTTGGCCGATATACACTGAAACCTTATCAGAATCGATTTATGTCAAGGTCTAATATAATATGAAGTTTGATTAAATTCCGAGCAATCGTTCTTGAGATATAGATATTTTGGAAATCGTGAAACTGCAGCATAGCAGCACCACCTGTTAGTCGATATATATTTCTAAAACTAATCGGAACTACACTAGATTAATTTTCACACAATTATTCAAATTAGTAAAGAAATCATATGAGATGTAGTCTTCGCAACAGGGTAAAAAATTTCGGGCCAGGATTGGAACCTGGGATCCCTTGGCTGAAGCTGCCAATGCTCCACCAACTGAGCAATCCCGGACAAATATGGCTGAACTAATTGAGCTACAGTTTGGAAGATTATATCTCATATGATTTCTTTACCAATTTGAATAATTGTGTCGAAATTAATCTAGTGTAATCACGTTTCCAGCGTTTACTGGAGGTCCCATTACCTGTGATATATTCTGTTGTGCTGATTCATATATCAGATCAGATACTATGATCATTAAGGTTAGCTGTGTGAATTAGTTCCGCCGTTCGTTCGGGATTGCTCAGTTGGTAGAGCATTGGCAGCTTGAGTCAAGTGATCCCGGGTTCGAATTCTGGCCCGGACTTTTTCGCCTAGTTGGGAAGATTACATTTCATATAATCAGAACTGATTTATGTCAAGGTCTAAATGAATCTGAAGTTTCATTAAATTTGATGCAATAGTACGGTAGTTAGAGCGCCTACAGTATTTGTGTCAAATACAGACAAACAGACTCACGAAGATACATTTTCTAGAAATAATCAAATCGTGTTCAAAGCGTTCTAAAACGTATAAATCCGTCGAAAATTTTCACGAATCCAATACTTTCTTCTTGTATAGAGAAGAAGGCAAAAAAGGAAAAAATAAAAATAAATAAAACTTCCATTTTGCAGATGCTATTTCATGAACAAGAACGTAGTCTAAGTTTCAAGTGTTTTAAAATTCTCTAAAAATCTGTTTGAAAGGGGATTGAAATGTTATTGATGGGATATAAAGATATGTATTCTGTCTTATTCTGAAGCCTGATTGCACAGTCGTGTTAGTAAGATGAAGCAGCTGTCTTACATTCTTTATCTATACTCACTTTCTGTTTGAAGTCTTTTTTTTTTTTTTTTTTTTTTTTTTTTTTTAATTACTGTAAAACAGAATTCGCACCTTTCTGCCATAGTTGTACAATGATATATTTTAAAACAATAAGAATTGTGACTTTTGTAGATTTTCGTCAGTGATTGGGTATAAATAACAAATTTCTTATTTTAAACTGATTTTCAGGGATATAAAAATCATGAAACGTCTTATTTAGGATTTATATTTATTTCTATGTAAGAAGAGATATTAATGAGAAAATTAATCTTGAAATAATTATAAAATGTCATTAACAACGTCTACTGTTTACTTACGGTATAAAGCTCGGGTCTGATGAGAAAATTAATCTTGAAATAATTTTAAAATGTCATCGGCAATTTTCTACTGCTTAGATATTGAATTATTAAAAATAGTTATTACGTAGGCAGCAAAAACAAAACCAAAAATCCAAGATTTTAAAAAATCATATTAAAAATTTAAAACAATATTTAAAAAAAAATCACCAAATATTTAAAATATTTGTATAATAAATTAAAATTAAAATACTATATTATAGATTTATATCACGTACTTTAATTTATCTCATTGTGAAAAATTGTAGATTATTTATTTAAATAACTGTAAACAATTTACAATAACAGCAAATATTTCTGGTCTATAGAAATAAAAATTGTCTACTTCTTTTTCGTAAATTTCAAGGATTATACATATTTTTTCAACTGTAGTTCAAAAGTAATTGGTTAAAATTTTCGCTGCAAAAAATAAGCTTAGCTGGAGATTCGAACCCAACCAAAAAAAATCTCGAATCGAGCGCTTGACCGACCAGGTTACGAAGCCGATTGCCAACGACAGAATCCGATTGTAAACTGTAACGTAAACTTTGAAACCTTTTTTCTCAAGACCAACTGGGTATTCCGCTTTATGGCTTTCATGTAATTTTATACTAACTATACACTATCGATACACAAACGTTCACCACATTCTGTGACACCGACCTCGTAACTTCTCCTTGTTAGAAGATCCTGAGCAAGATTTGACAGTTTTTAGAAAATGCTTGTCTGTCTATCTCTCTGTCTGTCTATCTATCTGTCCGTCTGTCTGTATGTGACGCAAATTTCAGGTTTCGATGGAATTAGGTTTCGATGTAAATAGCTAACTGGTTGCGCTGCTATGCTGAATTTTTCAGGATTTACAAGATCTTAACGATAGTCATATCTCAAGAATTTACGAACGGAATTTCATCAAACTTCATATTATGTTAGACCTTGACGTAACCTAATCAACGCTACTATGTTACATTTTTGGATTTAAAAAAATGACGCTTTTTAAAGTATTAACATGTATGAGATAAAAGAAAGTTTTTAGAGTGGCACATCCGAGAAGTTTAATACAGTCAAACATCATAAAGTTTGGATTTTAAATCAATCTAATGAATGAAAGTTTGCCATGTTCCGTGCAGACCTGACCCGCGTATTACATACCACCAACTAAAACAATCTCTATCCTGTAATGAATATGTTTTCCTAGATTCAACAATAACTCCTGTAATTAGGTACCTGGATAGATATTGATACTGAAATTTATCGAGTCAGCCAAGCGTAAAATGTGCTGCTGTTGATTTTTTCTAAAGGAAAATGGTGAAAATGTTTTCGATGACATCATATTAATGTTATCCAAAAGATTAAGGTGAGTTTCATTTTTATGCAGTGTTTTCGGCATTCACAATAAATTTAAAATAACAGGGAAGTCTTCAAGTATAAATACCGGTGCGTGTGTTATAATTTTTTATCCTCTTCAAAATATTTCTTTTCTTGTTTTTTTGAAAATGGAACACTCCATATATGATTACATCTTGGGAGGTCCGATTGAACTGATAATTAAAAGCTTAATCTCAAATTTCAAGTACGGAAGGGTGTTATTTGGTCTGATATTAAAATTCGCAATTTTTCATTATCGTACATTGCTCTTCGCTGAACTTGAAAACATCAATTATTAAATTAAAGACAGTTTCAGTTGTGGGATATAATAAAGCGTTTAAAGATCGTAATTATAAAAAAGAAAAAAAAATCATATAAGTATTTGGAAGGCGTGGGTATTATTAGAAATATTTGATATCACCTCGATATCGCACAGGAATTGGCAAAAGGTGAAAAAAGAGAAAAACATACAGTAATTTTTGTTTGTTTCACAATTCGTATAGTAAGCATACATAAGCATACTAAGTATATACTTGTGGCCGCCTCAAATATTCCCCCACCCATACGTATTTTCTCTAAATTTAACAATACCAGCAATAATTAGATGTTTGGATGGGTATTGGCATTGATATTTTTTCTCGAATTTCAAGTACGTGAAGAGTGTTATTTGGTCTGATATTAAAATTCACGATTTTTCATTCTATATTGCTCCAGGGTTCGTAGGCTTTTACCACAATTTTTTAATAGATTTCTTCTGTTTAACCTTTAAATAGCAGAAACTGTAGACGCTTCGTTTAATTACAGGATTTGTAATACTTCTCTGCATTTAAATAAGGCGAAAAATTCTATTATGAAACTGTGGTAAAAGCGTACGAACCCAGTGCTCGTCACTTAATTTGAAAACATCAATTATTAAATTAAAGGTAGCTTTATTTTCGAGATATAATAAAGCTTTAACACTAGAACTGCCATGCGCCGTCATTTTGATGGTTACCAAATGAATATATTCCGATTCGAACCAGAAATTTCTTTTTAAAATAAATTAAATATAAAACTCATAGAAGTACGTTAAATTAATAAGTTAAGTTGTTTTATATAAAATTTCTGGTGTGAAATAGTTTTAAAAAACTTGAGTAAAATTTCCGGTAGTTCTAGTGTTAAAGATCGTAATTATAAAAAACAATAAAAAACATATAAGTATTTGGAAGACGTGGGAATTATTAGAAAGATTTGATATCATCTCAATATTGCAGAGGAATCGTCAAAATATGAAAAAAGAGAAAAACATACAATAATTTGTTATTATTGTTGTTGCACAAACTATAAAGTAGGCATACATAGCTCTAGGTATATACTTGTGGCCGCCTCAAATATAAACCAACCATACATATCCAATGGTTGTAGTATCATAGTTGAGATTTTTTCCGATAGAGCGAAAATATGCCGGGATCAGGACTCGAACCTGGGTACTTTGGGTTTGCCGTACCAACGCTCATCCTACTGAGCTATCCTAACAATACAGTGGCTGGCATATTTCAATCTTATTTGTTGAACAAGGCTGCGAACTGCAGCGCTAATTTCATAATAGCATTTACATGATGATGAAACTGAAATAGCACGGAAACTCTTGTATACCATGTAATTTACCTAGTTGAATATACTTTCCTCTGTTCATTACAACCATACGTATTTTTCTTTTAATTCAACAATACCAGCAGTAATTAGTTGTTTGGATGGGTATTGACATTGATATTTATTCTCGAATTTCAAGTACGTGAAGAGTGTTAATTTATCTGATATTAAAATTCACAATTTTTGATTTTGTATTGCTCATCACTCTATTTGAAAACATCGATTATTAAATTAAAGGTAGCTTTATTTTCCAGATATAATAAAACGCTTAAAGGTTGTAATTATGAAAAAAAAACATATAAGTAATTTGAAAGGCGTGGGAGTCATTAGAAAGATCTGATATCAACTCAATATCGCAGAGGAATCATCAAAATGTGAAAAAAGATAAAATAATACAGTAGATTTCTTTTTTTTTTGTGTGTGCACAAATCATATAGTAAGCATACATATTGTTAAGGTATATACTTGTGGCCACCTCAAATATTCTCCACCCATAAGTATTTTTCTCTGGATTCAACAATACCAGATGTTTGGATGGGTATTGACATTGATATTTATTCTCGAATTTCAAACACGTGAAGAGTGTTATTTGGTCTGATATTAAAATATACAATTTTTTATTCTGTATTGCTCATCGCTCTATTTGAAAACATCAATTATTAAATTAAAGGTAGCTTTATTTTCCAGATATAACAAAACGCCCAAAGCTTGTAATCATGAAAAAGAAAAAATATATATAAGTATTTGGAAGGCGTGGGAATTACTAGAAAGATCTGATATCACCTCGATATCACAGAGGAACCATCAAAATGTGAAAAAAGAGAAAATAATACAGTAGATTTATTTGTGTGTGTGTATGTAAGCGTAAATCATATAGTAAGTACACTCAGCTCTAGGTAGTATTAGAACTGCCTTAGGTAGTATATACTTGCGACCACCTCAAATATTCCCACCCGTACGCATTTTTTTCTAAATCCAACAATACCATCAGTAATTAGATGTTTTGATGTACATTGACACTGATATTTATTCAATCAGTCAACCGTAGAATGTGCTACTGTTGATTTTGCTTCTAGAAAAGAAGAAGGTGCGGAATGTTTTAGAAAACTCTAAATTAATGGTTGCCGAAAGTTAAAATGAATTTAATCTCTTTGCGGTGCTTTCTGTCGGCAAAGAGAGTTCGGAATAACAGGGGAAGTTTTTAAATAAATACCGGTGTTGAGGCTTATAATTTTTTAAACACCTTAAAAGTTGTTTTTTTTAAAGTGGAGACATCTTGGGAGGTCTGATTTAATCTAGAATTCCATGCACGAGAGGAACATTATTTGGTTTGACATTAAAGTTCAGACATAGTTTTTTATGTAAATTGCTTGTCGACTCCACTTGAAAACACCAATTATTAAGTTAAATATAGTGTTATTTATGAGATATAAGGCGTTAAAAGATGGTATTTATGGCAACGGGAAGCCATATAATAATTTTTTGAATGCGTGGGAACTATTGACGCTGTCCATGTTCAGAAGGCTCAGAGAAAAGTCGTAGCCAAGAAAATATTTTGGAAGGGGATTTGTGGGCTCAAAATTTTATTTTTATTATCATATTTTTGATTCTTTTTTTTTTTTTTGTTATTAATTAGAAGGAGAATTAAAAGACTTATTTATTAATGACTTATTAAAAGCTTATATTTTGATTTGAAATAATTCAACACTGTAATTACAAAAGAAAATTTATTCATTGAAATGAATTTAGAATCTAATTTGTGCTCATGCTGTTTCGCCTATGTATAATGATTAGTGTCAACCAGTAATGTTTTATGAAGTTTTGCACACATATTTTCAAAGTTTTTTTTTTTTTTTTTTTTTTCAATGTCATCACAGAGCATGTATTGGTACAGGCAAATTTTCCAAACTTTCAGTATATGGATATTTGGAAATAAAATTCTCACTGCTTTCTTCAAGAGTTCCAGTTAAACAAATTGGATGATTTATATCAGGCTGTTGAAGCCATTTTATTTGAAAACATTGAAATCCTGCATGTACAGAGTCCCATTCTGGAAAATTGAATGAATTTAAAAGATTTCCTATAAATTGAATTACTTTTTGCAACGTGCTAACGGAATCAAACAATAAAGAATTTAATTTAAAATGTCATCACAGAGGCATGTGTTGGAACAGGTAAGTTTTCCAAACTTTAAGTTTGTGGATATTTGGAAATAAAATTCTCACTGCTTTCTTCAAGAGTTCCAGTTAAACAAATTGGATGATTTATATCACACTCTAAATAAGAAAGAGTGACTATTCACTCCGGAGGAGTGGATATTCACTCTATCGCAGAGTCAAAATTTGCCCAACCTCTTTAGAGTGACTATTCACTCTAGGCAAAAGTGAAATTATTCACTCTCTGAAAGAGTGAATACTCACTCCCGAGAAGTGAATAGTCACTCTAAACAGGGGTGGATACTCACTCTTTCAGAGGAGTGACTATCCACTCTTGCAAAAAGAGTGGGTTTTTTCACCCTGATAGGAGTGAATAGTCACTCTTTCATAGGAGTGGCTATCCACTCTTTCATAGGAGTGACTATTCACTCTGGCAAAAGGAGTGGATTTCTCACTCCTAACAGGAGTGTATAGCCACTCTTTCATAGGAGTGAATGTTCACTTTTTATGGAGTGAATAAAAAAAAATTATGTTTCTTTTTTGGGCATTTTAAAAGAATCATATATTTTAGAGCATGCAATGAAAATAGACACAAGCGTGGTAAAGATTGGACTAAAATACTTTATTGGCAATATTTATTTAATTCAGTTTGTAACAGTAATTGAACTCTTAAGGAAAAATTCAATTAGAGTTACATAATGAATTAAATTAGATTACTGACAAAAAACTAAAATATTTTATTCCAAGCTTATCACTATTGTGTTTTCTTTCATTGCATGCCTTATAAAGATATGATAGTTTTAAAATGCCCATAAAGGCAAGTAATTAACCAAAATCTTAATCAGTGTATATTATTTCTTTCCTTTTCAAATACCCATTAAGTTTTACTTACACTGTAAACTGAAATGTCTGAAATTCAGACACTTAAGTGTCTGAGACGGATGGTTAAAAAAAGAGACACTTTAAAGTGTCTTAAAAATTTAAGACACTTAAATGTGTCTGAATTTCAGACACTTGAAATGTCTGAATTGTGGCCGTTTTTGTGCTCTGATTTGTGAGGAATATGCAGATATTTCTGACCACACTTTTTTTAGCATTAAATACAGCCATGTTTGACCACAGTGAATCCTGGATAAATTGGAAAATATTTGACCATAAAGCAGGGCTGGGGTTTGTTCCGGAAGCAGAACCTGATTAAAGCAGGGGCAAACTGGGTCATCCCCCCCTCCTCCGATTTGAGGGGGCCCCAAGTTTGGTATGAAATTTTTGTAAAGCTGATATTTTAAATCTCTTTCGACTTTGTACTGATTATAATCAATATTTTGAACTTTTAGAGTAGGATACGTTTAAAAACTAAAAATATATTTATCTAAATACAATAAAATCTTTCAATAGTGGACACCGCATCATCGTAGAATTTGTGTGCTATTCGGAGAAAGCGGACTCTTCCGAATAACAGACAAATTCCGTCGTCCTGGGGTGTCCGCTATTGAAAAGTTTTACTGTACTTAGATAAATATATTTTTGGTTTTTAAACTTATCCTACTCTAAATGTTCAAAATATTGATTATAGTCAGTGCAACGTCGAAATAGATATAAAATATCAGCTTTATGAAAATTGCATACTAAATTTGAGAACCCTAAAATCATAGTGGCAATGGCTAACGGCCCAGTTTGCCCATGCTCTTATGGAAGAAATCGAATCTTGCTTTATGGCCAAATATGTATTCTAAAGCATGAAAGTGTTTAATTTTTTGTCATAGTATAGAAGATGTGCACTAAAACAATTCGAGGGACAATGACTACTCCCCCCCCCCTTCCCACCCTCTTTACATACTATCGCAAAAAATTAAATTCATTCGATTACTGAGCATATAAAAAATATGTTTTTATATAATATTTTTTATATTCAACTTCATTCTATGCTAAAAGCATGTACAATATTGATTACAACTTTTCTGCACCGCCCGATTACACGAATTAAGTCATTGAATACTGTTGTCGGCAACGACTTCATTAGCGGCGCACATTAAAATGGCCATTAGTGTTGACTCTAAGCCATTTTAGCAGGGCGCAGCGCCCGGCGTCCCTTTTTATTTCTTTTATGCACCCGGCGTCCCTTTTTAATTCTTTTATGCGCCCGGCGGCCCTTTTTAACCTTCCGATGCACCCGGCGGCCATTTTTAACCTTCCGATGCACCCGGCGGCCCTTTTTAACCTTCCGATGCACCCGGCGGCCCTTTTTAACCTTCCGATGCACCCGGCGGCCCTTTTTAATACTTCCTATGCGTCCCGTGGCCTTTAAGAGAGTTTTACAGCACCCAATTGCTTTTCTTTATAATCAAAATCCGCCATTTTCTTTCCTTCTATCAGCATTTGCACGAAAGCAAGTGCATGTTTTTCTGCCCAGTCCCAATCTTAGCAATATGTTAACGAGAATTTCGAGCATGGGAATTGAACTAATCGGGAATTGGATCGGATTCGGATTTTTTTTCCGGCAAATTTACTTCAACTCTTCAGATTTTGCGTAAATACTCTAGGGAAAATATCGCAAATTCTATTAGGGGACTCTAAACAAACAAGTTCATTTTTTGTGAACAAGGTACAAGTCTGCCCTTTTTGACAAAATATGCCCTTTTTTTAGAATAGTGTTCCCTTTTTGAAAAAAATGTGTCCTTTTTTAGAATAGTATTCCCTTTTTAAAAAATTTCCGCTCTTCGGCCCTTTTTTTCTAGAGTCAACACTAGCCATTAAAAAAAAATAATTTTAGAATGAAAATTTAACACTGCAATATTAGATTAAAACTGTAATGTTGTTTTAGAAGAACAATGCAACTTTTCATCAAAATTGACTATTTATTTTAGATAGAAAATACTTCTTTTAGAAAAATACTTCTGATTAATTGTTTTAAAGGATCATCAAATTAAAATTGATATAAAATAATTTTGTACCATATAGTTCGTTTTCTGAGTGTACCATATAGTTCGTTTTCTTAGAAGAAAGTACAAGTTTATTTCCATGAAGTATGCTTTGAATTGTTTTAAGACTTGAATAGAACAGGTCAATAATGATAATAAAAAAATAATAATGGCAACTATAGTTTTTTCATTCTCTGAATGTTTTATATATTTTTTAAAATACTAACATATATAAAAACCAGGTTTATGCTATGGGAAACTTTATATATATATAATATGTGTGAAGAAATATATTTTTTCTTTTTAACGTAAAAACATATTAAAATTTACTGAAAACCCTGTATTTTAGATCTTATACAACACAGTTAAACAATCTAGAGTTTCAAAAAAATAAAAAATAAAGAAAGAAAAATAATAGAACCAGTAAATTTAGATCTCGAATTTTATTACAACAATGAAAACCATTTAGAAAAATATTTGGACCAAAATTATGCAAAAATGTAAATGTCTAGCTTTTTTTATTTTCCATTTTCTATTTTTAACCTTTTTACTAAAAATATTTTTTAAAAAATATTAAAATTTGTTTTCAATATCTCAAGTTTTGCAAAACCGAAAGCTAAAGTTTTGAGCAATAAATCAAAGTAAGTAATGATATATTTGTTTTACAATTAAAATTTGCTTTAAAACCAAGTAATATTATGTGTAACTTAGAAGATTTTTTTAAATTCACATTCTCAAATTAAAAAAAAAAAATATGTTCTGCCAGTTTGCCAATAAGTTTTTTAGGTTTAACAAATCAGATTTGACAAAAATAAATTCACCCCCCCCCCCCCCCCAGAAAAAATGTAAAAAGATTTCTCGAAGAAAATTGTACATCTCTAATTATAAAATATAAAAAATAGGTCACCACAGGAGTTTGACCGCGAAAGAAAATGTTATAAGTATTCCGCATATTCATCAAAGCAACATTAAAAATTCCTTTACATATCAAAGTGTTAAAAAAAATTATAAACACAGCATTTTTTTTTTTCAGCATAAGGTTTGATAACTTTCTGTTATTGCTTTTTTAAAAATACATATTTTAAAGTACGCATTAAAAAAATATATATATATTACTGATATTTTACAGTCATAGTAATAACATATAATTGCATAATATATATGTATATATATTTCTGAACTTCAATAAAATCAATGCTGTGAGTTATAATCCAGATTCTTTACAATAAAAAACTTTTATTGATAAAGTGGAGATCTAAAGATATATTAAACAAATTTGCTAATTTTGAAATTGATATGAATTTATTTGAAAATCATAAAAAATATACAAATATTTTAACATTAAAATATATTTATTTGGATTTAAAAAGATACAAATATAACAAATACATATTATTCTTATCAAATTAATTTAAATAGTAATTAAATAATCTTATATAAGCAATTATATTCCAACAAAAGCTTTATTTGAAAACGAAAATTAGTAGTTGTTTATAATCCTACCTACCTTTGATGAGTTAGTCATAACCATAATAGTAAATTATTTTAAACAAATATAACACGAAAATAAATAATTATGAGATTAAATGTTGATTTTATAATATTTATAACTTGTCAATGGAATAGTCATAGAGCGTACTCCCTCAATTAAGGCAGTTGCACACTTTTGGCAAAACATAAAAAAAAGCACTGTTTTGCAAACCGATTTCTAAAAAATATTCATTGAAAATAAATCACACATATTTTCCTTCTGAAAAGGGGGAAAAAAACACATCCGACTGCAAAAAAAACTCACCAGTCGGATTTTATAAAAATAATATTCAAAAAGTACAATACGAAAATAGATAATTCTCAGATTAAATGTTGATTTTATAATATTTATAACTTGTCAATGGAATAGTCATAGAGCGTACTCCCTCAATTAAGGCAGTTGCACACTTTTGGCAAAACATAAAAAAAAGCACTGTTTTGCAAACCGATTTCTAAAAAATATTCATTGAAAATAAATCACACATATTTTCCTTCTGAAAAGGGGGAAAAAAAAACACATCCGACTGCAAAAAAAAACTCACCAGTCGGATTTTATAAAAATAATATTCAAAAAGTACAATACGAAAATAGATAATTCTCAGATTAAATGTTGATTTTATAATATTTATAACTTGTCAATGGAATAGTCATAGAGCGTACTCCCTCAATTAAGGCAGTTGCACACTTTTGGCAAAACATAAAAAAAAGCACTGTTTTGCAAACCGATTTCTAAAAAATATTCATTGAAAATAAATCACACATATTTTCCTTCTGAAAAGGGGGAAAAAAAACACATCCGACTGCAAAAAAAAACTCACCAGTCGGATTTTATAAAAATAATATTCAAAAAGTACAATACGAAAATAGATAATTCTCAGATTAAATGTTGATTTTATAATATTTATAACTTGTCAATGGAATAGTCATAGAGCGTACTCCCTCAATTAAGGCACCCTTTTGGCAAAACATAAAAAAAAAGCACTGTTTTGCAAACCGATTTGTTAAAAATATTCATTGAAAATAAATCGCACATATTTTCCTTTCGAAAAGGGGGGAAAAAAACATATCCGACTGCAAAAAAAAACTCACCAGTCGGATTTTATAAAAATAATATTCAAAAAGTACAATACGAAAATAGATAATTCTCAGATTAAATGTTGATTTTATAATATTTATAACTTGTCAATGGAATAGTCATAGAGCGTACTCCCTCAATTAAGGCAGTTGCACACTTTTGGCAAAACATAAAAAAAAGCACTGTTTTGCAAACCGATTTCTAAAAAATATTCATTGAAAATAAATCACACATATTTTCCTTCTGAAAAGGGGGAAAAAAACACATCCGACTGCAAAAAAAAACTCACCGGTCGGATTTTATAAAAATAATATTCAAAAAGCACAATCTTCGTGATGAACGGAAAAAAAATTAATAAAATACACACCAATGTTCTAACAATTATAACATTTTATAAATTACAAGCATTTTCTTCAGCGTATATTATTTCTATGTATCGTTTCATGATTACTGTAAGTTACTTGTAATCCACATCCACACATAAGGACTGACACAAAATTATAAGCACATAATTTTTCAGTATCAAAGTTACGAACATCTCTTCAAACTACTAAACCGTTGAACTAACATTTTAAATCGAAGTATTAACGCGTCAGCCAATCGTCATAGACGTCTGTCTGCCAAGAATGAAAATGGTCCTCGTCAGCGGTCTGTTAAAAAAAAAAAAGACAATATTTACGTCAGCATTGCTAATGGTGCGATCTCTGACCCAATTGACTCATTAAACTTTTTTTTTTTTTTTTTATCAGCGCAGCGGGCAGAAACTTTTTATTTTCTGGCGTTAAATTTATCAATTATCAAAATATAATTACTACAGTTGTTATATTTTCAGACAGAGGGAAAATAGCTTAAAAAAAAAGATTGACGTAACACTTGCATATAATATATCGAATTTTAAAGAATATAAAAGCAATTTTCATATTTCAGATTTTTGCTTTAGATATGAAAATCCAAAACATTATTCATCCATTAACTTTTGAAAGACTTTATAACTTAATCTGAATTTCCATACGTTATTAAAACTAGAGTGGTCACTATTTGTATATACAACTTTGAAATCACTGTTGTTAAACTTTATAGAGACCAATCAGTGTCACATCGTAATTGGAATTTTGCGATCGCTTATGGAAAGTTTAAAAAGACGTTTCTGTTTAAAATGTCAGCTAAAAATTATTATTTAAAAAATATAATATTAAATTGTTTTTAAAAAGGATAATACATATTATTCCCCGGTGAATTTATAATATTTAAACACCACGAAAATAAGGGACTAAGATTTTTTTCGTCAGAGATGGGGTGTGGGGCTCTGTCCCCCTGAATCCACCGTATAAGTCAATTTTTAATTTTATTTATCCTGTATTTTAGTTTATTATTCTAAAATCATACATATTTCTGTTGTCAACATACCTTTTTCCATGAATTTACAAAACACACAACAATAAATGAGGTAACCTCCTTCGAAAGGTTTTTGAAGCAGCTTCTGACATAGTACCACCACCACATTTCGTTAAAACATGGTTTTTGATTAAATATTGCTATTAATTAAAAATTAAATCGGCATTGTTTTTATAAATGAAATGCGAGATTTTTCCTCAAATTAGTGTTGCCACAAAAATAAAATAACCGCATTATTTAGTGCAGAACAATGATTAAAAAAAAATAAATAGTAGTACAAAAAAGATAAAATATCAATTCGCCACATAGGTTTACTTTATATTTATGGTTAAAAAGCAAAATTGATATTGAAATGTTTAAAAGAAAATAAAGACAGCATCGATCGGTCGAAGCAGTGGTATTTCACGTGTATAATAAAAGGTATGCTTTGTTATATTAAATTTTATTTTAAGTGCATTCAATTTTTTTTTCATGTTTTCCAAGAAGCGGATGGATATCTTGTGAATTGACGAAGTTATGAATTTTTTTCTTCCTAAAATCCTATCCCCCCCCCCCCTTCCTTGAGGCCATTTTTAATGATATCAAAAATCTGTCATACATAAATTTTCGGCCCTTTTCCTAGAAATATTAATAACTTTAAACGGATTTGATACGTATCATAATTAAGAAGTTATGGGTTTTTTTCTGTTTTCACCCCCCCCCTCCCTATTTCGATTTTGCCCATTAACGAACTTGACCGAGATTTTATGTCCTTTGATTATATGTTATCAGTTTGGAAGAGATTTGTGCAGAATTATTGAAGTTATCGTGTCCATAAAAAAATGATATAGCTATATAGACAGATAGATAAAGGTTGTAAATTTCCAACTGGACGAAAAATGTCCGGGCCAGGATTCGAACCTGGGATCGCTTGGCTGAAGCCGCCACGCTCTACCACTGAGCTATCCCGGTCGAATCTGGAGGGCATAATTCATCCAGTTTCATGGCGGCTTCAGCCAAGCGATCCCAGGTTCGAATCCTGGCCCGGACATTTTTCGTCCAGTTGGAAATTTACAACTTGTATGATTACTTTACCAATTTGAAATAATTGTGTTAAAAAATAATCTAGATAGATAAAGTTTTGAACTGAGGGGGTGGTTTGGGGTTTTAGGGGTTATAATCGGCGTAGATCTGCAAAAATTTTCAGAAATTCCAACATAGGGGAGAATGTAATAGGTAACATTTCTTACGAAATCTACCTAAAAAGAAAAAGGAAAAATGATCATTTTGTTTCTCTCAATAAATAAATATGGACAAAAATATATAATGCCAGGCTTTCACTCTTCAACGGAGTGAAATATTTCACTCTTGTCAAAGGAGTGAGACAGTCACTCTCGACAACGGAGTGAGATATTTCACTCCTTTCTAGAGAGTGGAAAATCCCACTCTTTAAAGAGTGTATTCTTATAAAATTCACTCCAAAAAGAGTGAAAATGCCTCTCACTCTTCCAAAGAGTCAACTTCTCACTCTTCCCAATTTTAGAGTGCAGGCTGTTGAAACCATTTTATTTGAAAACATTAAATTCTTACTCAGAGTCAGTCCCATTCCGGAAAATTGAAGCCCCATCAGTGGCTGAGAGGTTCTGCTCTCAAAGCTGGTAAACAGGAGGTGCTGGGTTCAAACCCCTGTCGCGCTCGTCGACCTATCCGTTCGGAGTTTTCCGTGGTTTTCTTCGAACCTTGCCGTAAATGTCGGTTAGGATCCTTTAGAAAGACCCGCACGGAGGGCATTCCCCCCTAGGGCTTATATCCCTCGAGTAGATAATCGGCCATCATAAATCAACCAACCATAAACCGGAAAATTTAATAAATTTTAAAGATTTCCTAGAAATTGCATTCTTTTTTGTAACATGCCGACGGAATCGAACAATAAAGAGAGTGGCTGAGAGGTTCTGCTCTCGAAGCTGGTAGACGGGAGGTGCTGGGTTCGATCCCAATCGCGCCCGTCGGCCTAATCGTTCGGAGTTTTCGTGGTTTTCTTCGAGCCGTGGATTTATCCATGCGTAAATACGGGTTAGGTTCCCTTAGAAAGACCCCCACGAAGGGCACTCCCCCCGGGCCTATATCCCAAGTGCAGATAATTGGCCGTCAATAATCAACCCAACCCGAATAATAAAGATATGCTAGTCTAGAATTTTAATCTGGATTTTTTAATCTTGACTACAGTCGATTTTTGATCTTTTCCATCTTGACTGTTTGTCAGGTTTCTCTCACAGCTGCAAGAGTTGAAAGCTATTCTTAAGGGATTAGCGTATTGTATCTGTATCTATTGTGTACCGTTAGAGGCTTTCTTAAGAAAAATCTTAATCCGGAGGGGAGCGAGTTGGACATAATGAAAGAGGTATTTCCATTGCAATGTGGTCTTTGATAGATAAGAAAGATAGTGCACTCTTTTATTTAGGAAGACAGATCAGTCAAGAGGGAGGAACGGTTGTCAAGCGACCCTTGGAAATAAAACAGCAGCCCCGTAGAGGGAGAGCGGGTGCTCTGGAGAATGACCAGAGAGGAAGTTAATTCGAACGCAGGACTGGAGCGTGTAGGTGGGTTGTTCAGAGAGCAGCCCTGGGCACGTGTGTGGAACGAGATCTCTCGAAAGGAAGAGATATAGCGTGTGTGAGATTAATAGAAATCTTGGTGCTGAGTGAATTAACGTAATTTAACGGTACACGTAAAGCGTTTCTGTAATTATTTTGATTTAATATTAAACCGGATACTTTACCTCCGAGTTTAAGTGTAAATATTGTTAATAAAGTGGTAGTTTAAGTGTAATAGAAAGAGTTAGGTTTTTCTTGAATATACATCACGTATCGTGTCTGATATCACGTATTCATATCGGTGGTGGCAGCATATCAAAAGACCGGATTATATTTCGAAGTCGTGTGGACGGAGAAGTGGAATCCGACAATGTTGGCAGCGACAGGATCTAAATCACCGAAGACCAGTGCCAGTTAGCCGTGTTACAGAGAGTTTACGCCGGATCGCCTAGCGGAAGTGTTCGAGCCCTATCGTCGTAGACCAGTGCCAGATAGCCGGGTTACAGAGAGTTTGTACCGGATCGCCCAGCGGAAGTGTTTGTGCCCTATCATCGTAGACCAGGGCCAGCTAGCCTTGTTACAGAGTGCCTTGCCGGATCGTCCAGCGGAAGTGTTGGTGCTGTGTGTAGTGTTAGTTCCAGTGTTTGTGTGTAGTGTTTGTGTACACAGTGATTCAAGTTACAGTGATTGTTGCCCGAGAGTGCAAGATTTCCCTGTGGAAAAGTGAGCAGAGAATTGCCCCAGCGAATGAAGTACGAGGTAAGGTGTTTTGATCATTTTACTCTACTGACATTCTCGAACCTACTTTTTTTTTATTGTGTATAATTGATGGTAATTTAAGTTAATGTTGTGGTTAATTTATGATAATTTATGTGCAATATAATAATTGGTCTAAATCAAATGAGATATTAACAACCATTTTACACTATTGTTTTAAGAAAAGGATCTTATATTAATTACTAGAAGTGATTTTCTAATTGTTTTAAACGGATAAGATTAATGATTAAAATTAATGCATTGTGTTAATAGTTGGAAGGAATAATTGAAATTTCTTAAATTGAAATTATTATTAAAGTAATATTTAAATTAAGTGATATTGTTTGCTTTAAGTTTGAAATATTGATAGTAAATGAGGAAAGCAAATTTGTGTAGAATTTAAATTAAATTGAAATAACCTTCAAGGAAGAACTGAAGGCCCAGAGGGAAAAAAAAAGTGCTGTGATTTACTTTTTAATGTGAGAACTAATTTTGAAATTGAAATATTTTATTGAGATTAAATTTAGGAATTTATGTGTATTTCATGCCAATTTTTGTTAGGTGGATATTTTTATGTAGTGATTGGCATCAGTGTTTTACTCAAATTGCAACGTATCAGTATTATTGTGTAAGTGGTATTTTATTATTTAATTGTATAAATTTAAAATCTGTATTACATAATAATCAAATTGAAATTATTGTTACTGTGTTATTGGAAGCAAGTAGTGGGGTACCATTGTTAAAGGAAATTTATCATTTTATTTTTACTTATTTGAAATATGTTAAATAGTATAATGTGTGGAGGAAATTTATGAGGGTAGGATTTGAGGAAGTATTAATTTGATATTCGGCTTAGGTATTATTGTAGGGTGGTAATAATTATCGGTAGAAGGTATGGCTTTCTTACTAAAAATAAAAAGGGTGGATTTTCAGGCGATATGTGAAGAGTTAGGAATTGAAGTCTCGGAAGATGATACCAGGTTTAAGCTTAAGAAAAAGATAGTGGAGAGCGACGAATATGAAGAGGGGGCCGTTATGGAATTATCTAACACTATTGTTACGGAGCGGTTAGAAAAGGTAGAAAGGGAGGAAAAGTTACAACGAGAAACGTTAGGAAGGGAGGAAAATTTAAAGTTACAACGGGAAAAGTTAGAAAGGGATGAGAGGTTAGAACGGGAAAATGTAGAAAGGAAGGAAAAGTTACAACGAGAAAAGTTAGATAGAGAAGAAAGGTCTGAAAAATTGAGATCGGAACATGAGTTAGAGTTGGAAAGGATAAAAATTCAGAGTTCGGCAAATAACTCTAATGGGACTAGAGAATCTAATCATGAGAGTAGCCTAGAGAAATTGGTTAAAAGTGTTAAAACTTTGTCTATCAAAGTTCCAGAAGGAACTGAGGGATGGAATTTGTTTTTTAGCAGTTTAGAACGGGCATTCCAAACAAAAAATGTACCGGAAACCCAGCAGGCCGAAATTTTGCTAAATATGTTAGGAGATAAGGCCGATAGCTTGCTAATATACACTACTGGGGAACAAATTGAGAGTTATGAGAAATTAAAGGAATTAGTTCTAAGGGAACATGAGCCGACACCGAAGGCGTGTTTGGAAAACTTTAAGAAGGCTAGAAGGAATCAAAATGAAACTCATGTATTATTTGTATCGCGTTTAATAGCAACGTGGGAAAATTATTGTAAGATTAGAGGTGCAGATACGTATGAGAAGGTTAATCAGTTAATTGTCACGGATAAGTTGTTAAATACTTTAGATGAGAAAACCGCGACGCATGTTGGATTAACTCAGCACAGTAATTGGTTAGAAGTTTCTAAAATTGCTAAGGAATGTGATAATTTCTTTGATGCTAAACAAAAATCTTATGCTGTAACTTATAAGGGTTATAAAGGTAAAGAAAGGTATGTTAATAATGAAGATTCTAGAAGGGCAAAAGATGAGGGATTTAGTAGTAATTGGAGACAAAATGGGAATAATGAAGTTAGTCCATTTTTGGGTAGAAAACCGGAATATAAGAAACCTAATGATACGACGCCTATCTGTGTCAAGTGTGGTCAACGAGGCCATGTCCAGCGATTTTGTACAAAAGGAAATAATGAGGGAAGTAATCAAATTAACAACCGACAAGAACCAAGGGCTAGTATCAATAATGTCTCAGTGCGAGGAATTAAGGAATTACCAAGGGGAGCGAGTATGGCAAGAATCGGAGCAAAAGGGAATTGGAGAACTAAAGTTATTGGAGAGAAGTTAAATAAACTCGAGAAAGTGGAGGTTAGTGTAAATGGGAAAATAGCAAAAGGATTAGTGGATTCTGGTTGCAAAATTAGCGGCGTTCATAAAGATTTAGTACCAGCAGAGAAACTAAGAGAGGCTGGTAGCATCTACTTACAAGGGATATTTGGTAAGGCAGTTAAATCGCCGTTAATTCAATTACCTTTAGCTATTCCAAAACGCGGTCAAACTAATGTAATTCATCAGGATGTACTTTACGCAATAATTGATAATAGTAAGGAACAGGTAATTTTACATCCTGACGTGGCTAATGAATTGTCAGGGTTAAACAACGAGAAATCATTAAGAGAATCGGTAGAAAGGGAGTGTAAGGAAGATAGTAGGAACAAAGTGAAGGAAGGGGAAAGGATTATAAATGGTAATAATAACGGTAATAATAATGGTAATAATAGAGGAAGCTAAAACGTTTTGCGAATCATGTGTAGAATGTCGATTAACGAGGGAAATGAATGTGAGTAATAAGGAGAAAGAGGAAATATGTCGACCTGCAGTTATAGTTGAGTTAGGGGACGGGAGTAAGAAACTGGTGTATCAAGATAAAATGAGAGCATTTATGGCTAAAAATAAAGTAGTTGATATTGTCTTGGATAGTGACGGGGAGTTTGAAGACTGTAGGAAAGATCTGTTGTTAGACAGAGAACAACCGGAAAATAAAGACAGGAAGGGATTCGAAATAAAGGGGTTAACCAATATTCAAGTTAGTGACATAAAATCAATCTTAAGGAAAAATAAGGAATTATTTATGGGTCCTAACCAACTGGTTGAAATGGAGAAAAATCGGATTGGTCGTAAACCGGAAAGGGGTAAAATAAGGCAGAAATTGTACAATGTTATCATCACGTACAAAGAGGACCTGGAAAGGCAAGTGCCTGATTGGTTAGAGGAAGATTTAATTGGGACATCAGAGGCAGAAGTTAGCCATTCAAGCGGGTGCATTACGAAAAGGGATGTACCAATCAAGTTAACGAGGAAGGACAGGAGGGAAAAGGTAGTACCGCCTCCAGCAATCTCAGCCTAAGGACTGACATTGAAATGACATAATACTAGTGTAACTTTATTTTTTTTGTGTATTTATAATTGTATGTACATCCTGTGTTTATAAAAGTGTATTAGCATATTGTGTATTTTTTCTGTAGTTATCACATTAGTATATGGTTCATTAGAGATGCCAGTAGTTAAATTTTCAGACACTTTGAAATATTTATGTAATTGTAGTAATGAAGAAACCTATCAAGGAATTGTTGAACTCTTCTCAGACATTACATAGTTTGAGGAAAATTAGCCCCTAAAAGGCATATTTTCCGCTAAGGTTGGGGGTGTCAGGTTTCTCTCACAGCTGCAAGAGTTGAAAGCTATTCTTAAGGGATTAGCGTATTGTATCTGTATCTATTGTGTACCGTTAGAGGCTTTCTTAAGAAAAATCTTAATCCGGAGGGGAGCGAGTTGGACATAATGAAAGAGGTATTTCCATTGCAATGTGGTCTTTGATAGATAAGAAAGATAGTGCACTCTTTTATTTAGGAAGACAGATCAGTCAAGAGGGAGGAACGGTTGTCAAGCGACCCTTGGAAATAAAACAGCAGCCCCGTAGAGGGAGAGCGGGTGCTCTGGAGAATGACCAGAGAGGAAGTTAGTTCGAACGCAGGACTGGAGCGTGTAGGTGGGTTGTTCAGAGAGAAGCCCTGGGCACGTGTGTGGAACGAGATCTCTCGAAAGGAAGAGATATAGCGTGTGTGAGATTAATAGAAATCTCGGTGCTGAGTGAATTAACGTAGTTTAACGGTACACGTAAAGCGTTTCTGTAATTATTTTGATTTAATATTAAATCGGATACTTTACCTCCGAGTTTAAGTGTAAATATTGTTAATAAAGTGGTAGTTTAAGTGTAATAGAAAGAGGTTTTTCTTGAATATACATCACGTATCGTGTCCGATATCACGTATTCATATCGGTGGTGGCAGCATATCAAAAGACCGGATTATATTTCGAAGTCGTGTGGACGGAGAAGTGAAATCCGACACTGTTACTTAATTCTGTATGAAGTAATCTTGAAAGAAATTTTGGAGGGGATCAACCTCTGGTAACCCGCTCACTGATTACAGCTTTGGTTCAAAGGATAATTTTATCAATAAATTTTGAAGTGACACTGATGATTTTGTCCCTAGGTGTAAAGAAGTATAATATTTTATAAAAGTCTGATATATTCTCATAATAAAGAGAGGAAAATTTTTTCAATTAGATAAATTATATTCAATGCTTGGAGTTGAGGTATATTCTAATAGAGTGAAAATGTCCGTGCCAGGACTCGAACTTGGGTACCTTGGCTTGCCGTGCAAAGTGAATTATGCCAACCAGAATATTTTTCGGGTAGCTCAATAGGAAGAGAATTGGCATGGCAAGCCAAGGTACCCAGGTTCGAATTCTTGAAATGATTGAATGTCACCATAATTTACAAACAAATGTATTGCAAAATAAGTAAAACCAGTTTCTTCACGTACATGATAAAAGTAAAGTTTTATTCAAATGTTTCCGGTGGTAATGTACAATTTATATTTTCAATATATAATATAAAAAAAACCCCGCAGAACTCTACGGATGACCAAATATTTAAAAATACACGGTGTCCATTCATATCTATGTGCAATTACCAATTTCCTAAATTATAATTTTTAGAGATATAGTCTAATATAAAAACTAAGGACAAAATCGTCATCATATCAACAGATTTAAAAATAATTTTTTTTTTCTTTTTTTTAAGTTACGAAATAAAAATTTGCATGAGTCCTCTGTGTCCTAAACCAATCCTAATTTCATTACCTGCCAACAACGCACTAAACTTCTGTACAATGTAGGTTAATTTAACCTAAGGTTAAACAAGTTTCTAACCAGATTTTTTTCATTATCTCAATAGACTTATACCGCAGAACTTTCCGGATAACCTAGCATAACTGACTTTAAATCGGTTCAAATGAACTGGATATCTATCTAAAAATAACTTCGAATCTATCATATCAAGCACATGTCGTTAAAATCTGTAGTTTTTAGCTCACAGGCTATCAAAGCCTGAGAACTAATGTGCCCG
Organism: Maratus michaelseni; assembly: GCA_963931845.1. Classification (NCBI taxonomy): domain Eukaryota; kingdom Metazoa; phylum Arthropoda; class Arachnida; order Araneae; family Salticidae; genus Maratus; species Maratus michaelseni. Next base: position 116,205,455 of record OZ007600.1, read on the forward strand.
CCCGTTCTGTATGTATGTACGTATGTACGTATGTACGTAACGCGATAACTCTTGATAAAACTAACCGTTTTGCTTTAAATTTTGGTTATAGGTTCCTTGTGGTATGGCGCTGCCCTGATTATTTTTGGAGGTTCATTGGTTAAGTATAAAGGGGTGGGGGGACGGGGGTCTAACACCCCCCCTTAATTTACATAAACATTTTTTTCATGCAGAATAATCCGATTTTCTTCAAATTGTGTATATAGGTTCATTGTGATAAGGCACTTCTCTGATTAGTCTTGGGGTTCATTGGGTAAGTATAAAGGGGGAACGGGGGTTAATCCCCCCCCTTAATTTAGATAAATGGGTTTTTCATGTAGAATTATCCGATTTTCTTCAAATTTTGTATATAGGTTCATTGTGATGAGGCTCTTTCCTGATTTGTTTTGGGGGATCATTGGTTAAGTGTAAAGGGGGAAAGGGGGGCTAATCGCCCCTTAATTTAGATAAATGGGTTTTTCATACAGAATTATCCCATTTTCTTCAAATTTTGTATTTAGGTTCATTGAGATAAGGTACTTTCCTGAGTAGTTTTGGGGGTTTATTGATTATAAAGGGGGTAGCGGGGGTTTAACCCCCTTAATTAAGATAAATGGGTTTTTCCTGCAGAATTATCCGATTTGCTTCAAATTTTGTATATAGATTGTCAATAATTGTACTAAGACGCTTCCCTCCTCAGTTTGGGGGGTTCATTAGTTAATTATAAGGAGGGAACGGGGGGATGATATCCCCGTTAATATACTGTCAATTTCTTTATTTTTCGAGGGTTTATTTCAAATTCTTTGAAATAAGAATTTAATATAGACTTAGCGTGAATAGACTGTGAGCTCAATGCCCTCAGTTTAACTGGGCAGTTTTTTCTTTATTTCTGTATTGTTTCCTTCGCGACTTGACAAAATCAATTTATTTTGTAAAAGAAGTGTTTTTTTTTTTTTTTTCTCTGAGATATAAAGTATTAGAAAAATGTATCTAAGGACACCAAAGAATATAATTTTAATCTTCAAAAGTCACTAGAAGAATTGGCATTACCCAAATGTCTTACAAGCTCTTTTTATCAGGACTTCACTAATACAGGGGCATGCGGGACAGCGGGCCCCCATGGAATATATCATTAGAAAACTAATGTTAAAAATTTTATTTAACAAAGTAGTATTCCATTGTTTTCAAAATAAATTCATTCCTGACGTTTTTATCGTAACAAAGCAAGGTAAAGGAATTAATGATGACCAATTGGGGGGGGGGGGGGGGGCATTTTTCTTTTAAACATCTTATGATATACGTAGATAAGCAAAGGGAAAGTTTGCAAAACAAATACTCCCGTCAACCAATCCATCATTTTTTTTATTATTTTCCTACTAGTATTTTTTTTTTTTTTTTTTTTTTTTTTTTTTTTTTTTTTTTTTACAGCTGTGACTATCTTTTTTTTGATACCCTGTATACAGATGTGAATGCACATGGTACGAATGTATATGTATTCATTCAATGAGTATGAAGTTTAGTACTATTCACTTCAGCATAATTCACGAACAATGTCTGTGGATAGATATGAAGGGGGCCGAACAACGTCTATGGATAGATATGAAGGGGGCCGAACAACGTCCATAGATAAATAGGAAGGGGGGCAAACAATGTCTATGGATAGATATGAAGGGGGCCGAACAACGTCTATGGATATATAGGAAGGGGGCCGAACAACGTCCATAGATAAATATGAAGGGGCCGAACAATGTCTATGGATAGATATGAAGGGGGCCGAACAACGTCTATGGATATATATGAAGGGGGCCGAACAACGTCTATGGATATATAGGAAGGGGGCTGAACAACGTCCATAGATAAATATGAAGGGGCCGAACAACGTCTATGGATAGATAGGAAGGGGGCCGAACAACGTCTATGGATAGATATGAAGGGGGCCGAACAACGTCTATGGATAGATAGGAAGAGGGCCCCCAGAATGATACTTGCCCCGGAGCAGTCAAAGTCAGGTCCTGTTTGCACAGTCAGTTAACTGCAGTATGTGCCCCTGGTTAATTTGCTCTTAGCAAGAAAATACAAAATTAAATTAAAGGTGTGGAATGAGTTAGAAAACGCCAAATTAATGTTTGCCAAAAGTTAAAACGAATTTAATCTGTTTGCACAGTGTTTTTTTGTCAGCAGAATGAGTTATAGATGACAGGGGAAGCTTTTAAATAAATACCGGTGTCGAAGCTTATAATTTTTTAAACACATTAGAGGAATTTTTTTTTTCAAACAGTGACATCGTGGGAGGTCCGATTCAACAGATAATTAATGGCCAAATCTAGAATTTTATGCACGCTATGAGTCTCTCGCTAAAGTTCGCAGCTATGCTTGTCACTCAACTTGGAAAACATCCATTATTAAGTTAAAGGTAGTTTTATTTACGAGATATAAGGCGTTAAAAGATGATATTTACGGAAATGTAAATCCGTATAATAAATGTTTGGGAGTTATAAGAAATACTAGCGTTATCCAGAAGGCTCAGAAGATTATTTTACTAATATTTTTGAGGCATGAGAAATTAAAAATTTTAGAATAAAAGATCGTTGGTGGGAATGTGCAAAAACGAATATTTTTTTAATATAACTTATATTAACCCATTCGTAAAGAGCGATATTTATATGTGACAAAAAAAAGTGCTCAGAATTCTTGACTATTCCCACGACTAATTTTTAATTGAAAAGCTGGCCTTATTAAACAGCTAAACAGTTGGTTGTTTCGAGGGGAAGCCTAGTTAAAAATAACTCCACTCCCTGTATATAAGTAATTGTAGAGCACATCTTAAGCCGGCCTTATTTAATCAAAGCATTTTAATTAGTAAACATTTTCTATGTCTAAAAACCGGTGGTAAATGATTAAATATTTTGTAAAGGACGCTCGTCGCAAAGCGATTAAATACTTTTTTTAATACATATATCTTACCAGAATTCAAACTCGAAGTGCAATATTAGGATAAGTACTTAAATTAAAATTTAAAAAAATCAGTCAGGTGTGCAACTAACCACTGTTCATGTTCAAAAATTAATTTGAAGTTAGTCTCGTTCGAGTATTTTCAAGTGGTAGAATAAGTTTGAAATGACGAGGGATATTTTTAAGTAAATCTCAATGTCGTAGCTTATAATTTTCTTTAACTGTTTGAATGGTTTTTTTTTAATGTAATTACGACACTCCTTCGTATAGAGACATGTTGGGTGATCTAATTCAACTGATAATTAATAGTTGAAATATTTAAATTACATTGACAATTATATCAAAATTGAAAAAGTCTTGAATGGATAATGTTTCCAATTAATCCATTCGCTGCCAATCACAAGTATACTCGTGGTTGATCACCAGAATGATAAAATGAGTGGTAACACCACTATTTTAATATGTTAAAAAATACACTTTATTAAAAGATAAAAACTTTGCTATTAAAGTTATCAAATATTATCTTTCAGAATTTTTGGTGGACGAATTTCAGTAAAAATATCGAAGACTCCGTCCGCATAGTTTTGGCAGTTAATTGGTTTAAAATCACAGTTCGGTCTTGCTTATCATACATGTTCTAAAATCGATTGTGAAGTCGATGATCTACTGAAAATCGGCACGAGCCAGCCCGGGCTAGGGCTTCGAATTAGGACCTTTCAGTCATCTAAGAGTTACTATCTACTATCATATATATCATATTATCATCTACTATCATCTAAGAGTTATTAGTCTACTATCATAATCTATCTAAATAAATGTTCATGTACTAACTAAGTTGTATGTTATTTGGTTTTTAATAAAAACTCTCAGTTTTCCTCTGTTGTCCGTCGCTCAACTTGTAAACATTAGCTATCAGATTTAAACTAGTTTTAATTCTCGATAAGATATCTAAAATCTTTAAGGAAACCAAAAGTCTTATAATTATGTGCGATAGCTACGGGAATTATTTTCGTAACAAAAAAACTTTTAAACAATGATATTTAATAGTGACTTGAAGGTAAAATTAATTAAATTTTCTCGGAAAATGTAAAAAAGGCAAAAATAAAATATTTAAAAAAAGTTATGACCGCTATTCTGAGCTTGCAATTCTTCAATGCTTAAATTGTAAAGCATGGTTTCTAGAGGGAAGAATCCCTCTTCAAAAGAGATGGGTCTTCCCTACGTTGCTAACTCTTCGTCTCTCCTGATAGCTAACGTTGCTAGTTCTTCATCTAACATGTATTTCGATTTTCTACTTTTCCATATGGAAATCTAATTAGAGTGATTTGCAATATTGAGAGTATCACTATAAGCCGAGATATCGCGAGATATTTAACCATTGTCACATTCAGGGGCATTCCTTATTTATTTATTTATTTATTTATTCACTGGGGGGGGGGGAAGCAGGAGGAAAAAAGCATAAAAAACCACTAGATGGAACCCGTCAAAATTTGACGGCAAAAAGCTTGATAGTACCATAAAAATAAAATTTATAGTTGCCTTAACTTGACAAATTTCATAGTGGGGAGCATAATATGATTAAGCGGTCACAGGCCTTTCCATCGATATATCACATGAGGGGTGTGTGCAAAATTTAGAAAAGTACCCCTTGGGGGGGGGCAAAGAGCGGGGATGGACATGGGAGATGCATAATATGATTAAGTGGTCACAGACCTTTCCAATGATATATAACATGAGGTTGTGTGCAAAATTTAGAAAGTACCCCTTGGGGGGGCAAAGTGGGGAGATGGTCACCGGAGATGCATAACATGATTAAGTGGTCACAGAACTTCCAATGATATATAACATGAGGGTTGTGTGCAAAATTTAGAAAGTACCCCTTGGGGGGGGGGGGGGGCAAAGTGGGGACATGGACATCGGAGATGTATAATATGATTAAGCGGTCACAGACCTTTCCAACAATATATGACATGAGGGGTGGCAACAAAATTTAGAAAACTACCCCTTGGGGGGGGGGGGCAAAGTGGGGAGATGGACATCGGAGATGCATAATATGATTAAGTGGTCACAGACCTTTCCAATGATATATAACATGAGGGTTGTGCGCAGAATTTAGAAAGTACCCCTTGGGGGGAGGGGGGGGGGAAGTGGGGAGATGGACATCGGAGATGCATAATATGATTAAGCAGTCACGGACCTTTCCAACAATATATGACATGAGGGGTGTCAACAAAATTTAGAAAGTATCTCTTGGGGGGGAGGAGTGGGGAGATGGACATCGGAGATGCATAATATGATTAAGCAGTCACAGACCTTTCCAACAATATATGACATGAGGGGTGTCAACAAAATTTAGAAAAGTGTCCCCCTTAGGGGGAGGGGAAGTGGCGGGATGGACCCCGGAGATGCATAACATGAATAAGCGGTCAAGGACTTTTCCAGCGATATATCACATAAGGGATGTGTGTAAAATTTAGAAAAGTGTCCCACTTGGGGGGGAGGAGTGGGGGGATGGACCCCAGAGATGCATAACATGAAAAAGAGGTCACAGGCGTTTCAACTTGCAACTTTTTTCTCGAAGGCATTTGACAATATTAAATTTTTTTTTTACCCAAGACAATTTAACAATATTCTTAATTTTTTTTGCGCAATTCGTCAAACGTTCATGGAAAAAATCATGAAATTCGCTAATCAATAGTTGATAAATTATAAAATTCAACAATCGATAGCAGTAAAATTTGTCAATCGATAACGGAAAAATCACGAAAGTCATCAAATGGTCTTCCGTAAAAAAATTGTCCTGCACACTGATGTGATGATCAAAAGAGTTTGAAGTATAGGACAAAATTAGCACTTGCCAAACAGCGAGTAATACTGAAAATTTGGCAATGGACTTTATTGCCACCACTGGTCAAACATAATAGTCACACTCACCAATTGCGATAATTGAATGGAAAAAGGTTTTTTTTCTCTGCTGTCGCTCGACAAATTTCGAAATCGAAACCATTTGGCGAATTTCACGATTTTTTCGCCGAAATTGACGAATGTGATTTTTTTTCTCGAAGCTATTCGACGATATTCGAAAACTTTTTCTCCCGAAACCAGTTGATGAATTTTGTGATTTTTCCACTGTCGATTAATGAATTTTGCGATTTTTCCGCTATCGATTGACGAATTTCGCAATTTATCAACTATCGATTAACGAATTTCACGATTTTTTCCATGAACGAACAAATAGTGCACTTTCTTTCCTCTAATGTTTGACACATTAAGCCCTTTACAATTCAGCCAATGAGTTGAACGTTGTTTCTTTACAGAAATGTCATGAATGAAACAATGATTCTTTAGGAGGAATTCCCTTCGTTCGATGCCCCATGGAAGAATGTGTGCGATGCAGCAACGGGCGTCACAGACTTTTTAGGGCACCTGCAGACTAAAAACATCTAACCAATCTTCGCGGGGGAAAAATCACAGATTTCGTTAAATGATTGAGGAAAAAAACACTAATTTCATCAAAGGATCATGGGAAAACATGACTTTCGTTAAAAGACCACAGAAAAAAAGTGAATTATGCAAAAGGATCGCGAAAGATAAGCAAATTTTGTCAAAGAATCGCAAAAAATGAAATTTCCCCAAAAGATCACGCTTTTTTACTAAATTTCATCTAAAAATTGCGGAATAAAATGTATTTTATCAAAGAATCGCTGGAAAATGCGAATTTCGTTAAGGATCGCAAGAAAAATGCGAAATTCTTCAAAGGATTGCTGAAAAAACACGAATTTCGTCAAAGAATTGCTGAAAAAACATGAATCTCGCGCAATAACAGAAAAATCATGGTTCATAATCATTATATCTAGTAGTATATGTAAATACAGTTTGTGATATAAGACAAAATTAACACTCACCAATCGGCGAGTAATACTGAAAATTGGTGATTGATGTTATTGCCACCACTGGCTAAACTTAATAGTCACACTCGCCAATCGCGATGATTGAATGTAAATGAAAATTTTTTTCCCACTGTCACTCAAATAATTTCTAAACCATTTGGCGAAGATTTTCCTGAAACCATTTTGTGAATTTCCCGATTTTTTATTCAAAATCATTTAACGAATTTTGCGACTTTTTTCTTGAAGGCATTTGACTATATTGTATTTTTTTTACCCGAGACAATTTGACGATATTCTTAATTTTTTTGAGCGATTCGTCAAACATTCATGGAAGAAATCATGAAATTCGTTAATCAATAGTCGATAAATTGCGAAAATCAACAATCGTTTGCGGTAAAATCGTAAAATTCGTCGGTCTCCGGTAAAAAAATTGTCTTGCACGCTGATGTGATGATCAAAAGGGTTTTGACGGTATTTATTTTATTTATTGTATTGTGTATAAATATCTAGGTGTCGATTTTAATTTTAGCGTTAAAAATGAATTTAGGCTCATTTAATAGTTTGCCAAATCGATCCAAATGGAAATTGCATTTTTTGAGCTCTGTCCTTTTGTTTGTATAGTACAGAAAATAATTCACATAATACAAAATTGGAACTCTTATAGTCTGTTTATTATTTATTCATACGGTGTTCCGATTACTACAATAAAATTCATAATATGCGAGAAAATGGGAATTTTTTATTTTTTTAACTCATACTTACAAATTATAATTGTTTTGATAAAAGCATACATCTAACACATCACTGAATGCTTTATTTTCTTAGCAAACTCTTAATATTTACGATATATTTACATTATATGGTACTTTTCAGATATATGGACATCATTGTCGCCAAGCATACATTTACATACATTATGCATTAGCATACATTTTGGCATGGTGTCCATATAATGGGAAAGTACCCATTATATTGTTTGTATGTATACAAATCTTGTATAAAACATTAACCTTCTCACCGTCGTGAAGTGATATATCCGTTCACTATGCTCAGGTTTCACTGCAATAGAGGCATTGTTTAAATTTATATAATTCTACAAATATGACGCAGTTTTAAAATATCAATTAATGATTAATACTGTCAAGGAATATACTCATATACGTAATTAAGTTTTTTATACCAAGTTTGAAAATTCATCTTTTTTTGACATTTAAAAAAAAATAACAGAAAAAATATTACAAATTTGCCCATTTGCTCGGCGGTCAGATGATTAAGTAAATATTAATGATTAGCAGAACTGGTTCTATCTATGAAGTATATTATTTTGCCCAAAAAACCCCAACAACAAAATAATTACAAAGAATAAGTAATCGTCTTTAAATATACAAAAAGCAATGTGAGTAATGGCCAGGTTTTTTTTTCAATATATAACATTTTTTATATACAAAAGAAAAACCGAAATAACCTCATTCATTTCACCTGAAGTCAAAAAGTTTTTTTTTTTTTTTCGCATTCATGGGCAAAGCACGAAATTAATAAAATCACCAATTTGTGACAAATTATGAGTTTCATGTGAATCGCCCAAGAATGGACATGCAATCTGGTATAAAATGAATTTAATAAATCAAAACATTCAAGATTTGCATACATACAAACAATACAATGTAAATATTTCTTAAATATTAACCTGGTAGCAGAAACAGTGCAGCACGGCAGCAAGTGCTGCAGATTATTTTAGACATTGCATATTAATTTCGCAGCTTAAAAAGAAATGCTGGACTTATAAAAGTTGTTAAAATTTAGTGTGTCTCTAGATTTATTGTATATAAATAAAATAACAGAAAAAAAAAAACATCACAAATTTGCCCATTTGCTTTCAAAGAAGAAGTAATCGTTTTTAAATATACAAAAAACAGTGTGATTAATGGCCAGGTTTTTTTATATATAACATTTTTTATATACAAAAGAAAAAACGAAATAACCTCATTCATTTCCCCTGAAGTCAATAATATATATATTTTTTTTTAGTTTCATGTGAATCGCCCAAGAATGGACATGCAATCTGGTATAAAATGAATTTAATAAATCAAAACATTCAAGATTTGTATACATACTGTTGTGAGCTCGGGGTTCGAAAGGACTGATGCCAATATATAAGAACAATAAAAAGGCTTTATTCACTATAAACAGTGCAATACGATCACAAATACCTTCTGAAAATTACAAGATATTCAGTAATCTTCAAATCCAATAAAAGCGCAGCAAAATTTCACACAGAAACAATGCGTTCAATACGACGTATCAACGACAAAATCGATCCGAGAAACACAGTTCTCAATGCAAAGCCTCTCGTATGAATTCAATCGCAGTTGACAGACAACTAACTCACTGAACTGATGGAGGTCCTTATATAGGTTTCAGAGATCTTTCCAGATTATTCCAGAGCCTTCAGATGTTAGAAATTACCAGAAAGTGCTTTAACTTTCGATAGAGAACCCAAGCAAGAAAGGATCCCAATGTACAGGTATAAGGGGGGGGGGGGTGGTTGCACAAAAAGTCGCCAAATCCGTCGCCAACTTGGCGACATTTGGCGATATATCGCCAAATTTGGCGAAAAAAAATAAGTCGCCAAAACCATCGCCAACTTGGCGATAAACCCATTCCTTGGCGATTTTCCCATAGAACTCATAATAAAAACCGATGCTGTAAGGTTGTTTTCCTTGCAAACCACCTGAGGCCTTTAGCATTGAGTTACATGATGCTCAATAGGAAATACATTAATAATACTGCAATTTTCACAATAACAAAATAAAATAAATTTAAACAAATGGAATATTTACAGATATATACAAAATTCATAACATTGCCCCCCTCTCAAGGACTGCACGTCCCGGGTAGTTCAACCTTTGATCGGAAAGCAAACCCGTTACCAACAAATGCTATACTATTCAAAACACATTCATAATGCTGAATTATACAAAATATACACTTATTTAAAAATAAAATAAAATAAAAGCATAGACATTATTACATACAAGTATTTAAATAATAATAACAATAATAATGATAATGCTAAGCAAAATAAATAATTATATTAATTTATATACAAGACCACATGGTCATACTAATTTACATTATTTACATTACACTATTTACAATCAATGAACTAAGTACTATGGCCATAGTATGGAGCCAGCCTGTCGTAATGAACGACTCTAGGCTTCGAACTTGGTGACTTTCGGATCCGAATTACGACATCGTTCAGTCTGTTTAGGACTGTATAAGGACCGTCCCAGTGCGATTGCAGTTTGGGAGAAAGTCCTTTACGTCGAGTCGGATTATAAAACCAAACCTTGTCACCTTCTTTGAATTGATGTCCCGTGGCTTTCGTGTCGTACCTGGTCTTCATCTTCTCCGTCTGTATATTGATCCGCTCTCGAGCCAAGTTGTGGACGTCTTCAAATCGTGCCTGGAGATTCTGCACGTATCCCTCTGGCGATGAAGGCGCATCTGGAGGGCGACCAAAAATCAGATCACAAGGTAGACGAAGATCACGACCGAAAAGCATCTGAGACGGGGAATAGCCGGTTGTTTCATGGACGGCGCTGCGATAGGCGAGAAGAAACAAGGGAAGTTTTTGGTCCCAGTCTTGTTGGTTTCTTGAGACTAGCAGTGAGAGATTGTTAAGGATGGTACGATTAAATCTCTCAACCATGCCATCCGATTGTGGATGTAAAGGCGTCGTCCTAGTTTTGTCCATTCCGAGAAGTTGACAGAGACCCTCAATCACAGCAGAGATGAAATTTCTCCCCTGGTCAGAATGCATTTGAAGGGGGACTCCATACCTTGATATCCACTGGTGTACCAAGGCATCCGCAACCGTAGAAGCTTCTTGATCAGGGATGGCATAAACTTCAGGCCATTTCGTGAAGTAATCCATGACAACAAGGAGGTATTTGTTGCCATCAGCACTTCTTGGCAGAGGGCCTAGGATGTCAAGGGCGATGCGTTCGAAAGGTGCTCCTACATTGTAGAGATGTAGTCTTCCTCGGCTACGTTTCTTTGGTCCTTTTCGAGCTGCACATGCATCGCAAGATTTGCACCATCGTTCGACGTCAGCTCTCGCTTTTCCCCAGAAGAAGCGCTCTCGGACTCTATGTAATGTTTTCATGACTCCAAAATGGCCACCAGTGGGACTGCCATGTAATTCTTTGAGGACCTCTGGTATTCGGGATCGAGGAAGTACCATCTGCCACCGAGATGTCTTCCCATCTTCCGATTCGAATTTTCGGAACAGGACACCATTCCTGACGTGGAGAGAGTTCCAAAGAGCCCAATATTGCTTCGTCGTAGGACTGTAAGTCGAGATGTCTTTCCAACTGGGCTTCGTGCTAGAAGATTCTAATAACTCCAAGATTGGTTTGATCTCAGAGTCTGCCATTTGATCTTCTCGAATCTTCTCATCACTCCAGGGATGTGGTGGCGTCAATAGTGAAGTCTTCGTCTGGCGTATGACATATTCGGGATTATACTTGCTCTCCGCTCTGGAACAATAGCGACAGCTCTCGGGACACGGTCTTCTTGATAGGGCATCGGCGTTTCCATGCGATGAGCCTTTGCGATGCCTGATGTCAAAGTCGTATTCCTGGAGTCGTTGTATCCATCTGGCTACTTGGCCCTCTGGGTTCTTAAAATTCATCAGCCATGTTAGGGATGCGTGGTCAGTACGAAGGAGAAATTTCCTGCCATAGAGATAGTGATGGAAGTGTTCTATGGCTTTCACTAAAGCTAATAACTCCTTGCGAGTGACGCAATAATTCCTCTCTGGTTTCGATAAACATTTGCTCCAGTATGCTACGACTCGTTCTTGGCCATCTATTTCTTGGGAAAGTACAGCGCCGACACTTTCATGGCTGGCATCCGTGTCCACAATGAATTGTTTGTCGGGGTGTGGATAGGTAAGGACTGGAGAGGATGTGAGAGCTTCTTTCAGTCGCTGGAAGGAATTCTCGCATTCTTGTGTCCATAGAAACTTCTGCTTGCTTTCAGTGAGCCTATGCAAGGGTCTTGCGATGTTGGAGAACCCCTGTACAAACTTTCTGTAATAAGTGCATAGTCCCAGAAAGCTTCGCAACTGATGGACATTTTCCGGACGCTTCCAGTTCTTTACTGCAGACACTTTTTCAGGATCTGTTCGGACACCTTCAGCTGAGATGATGTGTCCTAAATAATTTACTTCGCGTTGGAAGAATTTGCATTTCAGAGGGTTCAGCTTTAAATTCGCCGCTCTTAGCTTCGTTAACACTTTTCGAATATTCTCTAGATGTTCTTCAAACGTGCGGCCACCAATGATGACATCATCTAGGTAGATGAGACAAGCTTCAAAAGTCAGGCCTTTTAACACTGTCTCCATGAGGCGCTCGAACGTTGCTGGGGCATTGCAGAGCCCGAACGGCATAACTTTAAATTGCCAAAGTCCTTGTCCAGTAGTAAATGCGGTCTTCTCTTTGTCATCAGGATGGATCTCTACTTGCCAATATCCACTCTTCAAATCCAGTGTGAAAACCATTTATGTCCTGAAAGAGTATCTAGCGTGTCGTCTATTCTTGGTAGAGGATAGCTGTCCTTCTTCGTGATATCGTTAAGTTTACGATAATCCACACAAAATCTTGTGGAGCCATCTTTCTTTCGGACCAACACGATGGGAGAGGCCCACGGACTTGATGACGGTTCGATGATGTCACTATCCTGCATCCCTCGTAAGAGCTTAGAAACCTCTTCCTGTTTTGCGAATGGCAAGCGTCTTGGATGCTGTTTAATCGGTGGATGGTCGGCAGTATCAATTCTATGACGTGTCAGAGAAGTGCGACCTATATCATTCTCGTTTTGTGAAAACACATCCTTAAATTCCTGGAACAGTCTTTCTGCGGCATGTCTCTGCTCAGGAGATAAATTTTCATTTCGTCCAATTTCAGGTGTTAAACTTGTAGGCGGCTCCGACAACGTCAAGCTCGGGTCTTTGCAAACACAGGTGACTGGAGCACAGGTAGCAAGCACTTCACCCTTCTGGATAATTCTAGACTTTTCACTTACATTCGCCATCCTCACGGGTATCACATCTCTCGACAGATCTACCAGCGCTGATGCTATTAGCACTCCTTTTGGGCTCTTCTCAGGATATCCAACCAAGCCACATTGAAAACTACTTTCGTTCTCAGTTAATCCTGGTATCATCATTTCGGTCCGAGGAGGGATGATGACATCTGCCTTGGCTGTGATCCGTTGAATAGACCCGGACTCATTTCCAAGTTTGAAAATAGTGACATCTTCTTGAGCAGAACGTAACTCATTATTCTTAAAGTCCAGTGTAAACCCATGCTCTTTTAAAAAGTCCAGTCCGAGTATGAAAGGGTCTGAAATATCGGCCACGTAGACTGTATGGCGATAAGCGGCGTTCCCAAACTTTATTTCCAGTGTCATTCTTCCAAATATATCGATCTTATCTCCTGTCACCGTTTGAAGGATTACACGTGGCGGGGTCCAGGAGAGTTTTTCTTTCAGCCGCTGAGCTAGATCTTTCCGAATGATGGTCACATTGGCTCCTGTATCGATGATCATATTACAGGGCAAATCATTCACACTTCCGACTAGAAAAACTCCATTCTCGCCGCAACTTCTTGCAGAAATTTCACATACTTGAAAATGAGGCTTCTTAAGATCTGGAAACCTCCGCCCCGCAAGATGGTCAATAATCAGTTTTCTTGCTCCTCCGTTAGCGGGTGAGCTATTACCTTCGGTGCTGGGTCGTCTTGGGCAGTCGATTTGGATATGGCCTTCTCCACCGCATTTCCAGCATTTGATCTTCCTGTAAGGTTTGTTGGCCATTAAGGAGTTCATCTTTCTCATTATGTCATTCATCTGCTGCTGTAAGCACTTCACAGCTCTATCCGACGTCTCAGGCAGGTTGGCTGCTCGCACAAAGTGTCGCTCTGTCCTAGTAGCTTGCTGGGCTGCCTCGAATTTCAGAGCGTAAACCAAAGCCCCTTTTAAATCGCTGAGATCTGCAATCCGGAGTTGTTTCTGGATCTCAGAGTCACGCACAAATCGATAAAATGCTGTAGAGCTAAGCTTTCTCTAATTTCAGTCGGACAGCCAGGATAAGCAAGGTGTGACAGTCTCTCGACATCCGTAGCAAGATCTTGCAGGGATTCAGTGGATTTCTGCTGTCGAGATTTGAGCTGGAGTCTGCTATATTCCTTCATGCATTTCTCGCCAAAGCGCAATTCTAAGGCACTGACGAGCGTTTCAAAATCCAGCGGTTCATTTGCAGGCAAAGTCTGTAGGACGTCGGCAGCATCAGCTCTTAGAGAAGCAGCTAACTGGCAAGCCTTTGTCTGGGAATCCCATCCATTGGCGTCCGCTACGATCCCAAATTGTGTCTTAAAAACTGGCCATGAGGATTTTCCGTCATAGGTCGAGAGTTTAATAGAGGCCCGAGGAAGCATACCTTGATACTTGACATCTTCGGGATAGTTTTCGGCAGTTATCTTTTGTTTCTTCACATTTTCCAACTCCTTTTCTACACTCTTAATCCTTTCTTCTACGGTTTTGGAGATCTTTTGAACTTTTTCTTCTACTCTTTCTTCTACGGTATTGGCTGTCTTTTGAACTTTTTCTTCTATTTCCTGAAATCTTCCTTCAAATTTGTTTTCCACGCTGTCAATTCTTTCATTTAAAGATGTAATTTTATTATCTATTAATTCTTTCAACTCACCAAGGTTGGTTGACATATCTTTCTTCATTTCTTCCGACATTTCCTTCATTTCAGCCTGATTCTCAGTCATTTCCTTCTTCATTTCTTCTTTCAACTCAGCAAGGTTGGCAGTCATTTTCTCATCCATCTCCCCTAATTTCTCCAATAATTTAGTCAGCTGTGCCTCCATTGCTCTGGTAATCGGCATTCAACCCCACTCCTGACACCAAATGTTGTGAGCTCGGGGTTCGAAAGGACTGATGCCAATATATAAGAACAATAAAAAGGCTTTATTCACTATAAACAGTGCAATACGATCACAAATATCTTCTGAAAATTACAAGATATTCAGTAATCTTCAAATCCAATAAAAGCGCAGCAAAATTTCACACAGAAACAATGCGTTCAATACGACGTATCAACGACAAAATCGATCCGAGAAACACAGTTCTCAATGCAAAGCCTCTCGTATGAATTCAATCGCAGTTGACAGACAACTAACTCACTGAACTGATGGAGGTCCTTATATAGGTTTCAGAGATCTTTCCAGATTATTCCAGAGCCTTCAGATGCTAGAAATTACCAGAAAGTGCTTTAACTTTCGATAGAGAACCCAAGCAAGAAAGGATCCCAATGTACAGGTATAAGGGGGGGGGGGGGGGGGGGGTTGCACAAAAAGTCGCCAAATCCGTCGCCAACTTGGCGACATTTGGCGATATATCGCCAAATTTGGCGAAAAAAAAATAAGTCGCCAAAACCATCGCCAACTTGGCGATAAACCCATTCCTTGGCGATTTTCCCATAGAACTCATAATAAAAACCGATGCTGTAAGGTTGTTTTCCTTGCAAACCACCTGAGGCCTTTAGCATTGAGTTACATGATGCTCAATAGGAAATACATTAATAATACTGCAATTTTCACAATAACAAAATAAAATAAATTTAAACAAATGGAATATTTACAGATATATACAAAATTCATAACAATACAAACAATACAATGTAAAATATTTCTTAAATATTAACCTGGTAGCAGAAACACTGCAGCACGGCAGCAGATTATTTTAGACATTGCAGATTAATTTCGTAGCTTTAAAAAAAATTCTGAGCTTATAAAAGTTGTTAAAATTTAGTGTCTCTAGATTTATTGTATATTTTTATTATATTGCAAATCAAATCATTCAAGATTAATGAAAACATTCGAGATTAATGAAAACATTTAGTGAAGTGTGGAGCATCATGTATGTATAATAAGAATTACGTGAATTATTTGCTGTAGAAACAGAAGGAAAAAAGCGATTTCCATCTAGATTGATTTGGATTTGGCAAAACGCTAGAATCGAAATCGACACCTAGATATTTATGCTTAACATTAAATGAGCCTAAATTTAGTTTCGACACCTAGTTATTTATACAAATTACATAATAAATAAAATAAATACCTTCAAAACACAGATCAGCGATGTAGTTTGCGATATATGTTTTGTCAATCCGAATCTGCTTCTGGAGAGCCCTCACCTCATTGGCTGAAACATCCCGGAATCCACATCTGTCTCTAGAGAGTAAAAGCCTCTAGCTGATTGGCTGAATGCTCCCGCATGCGTATAAAAGCCATTTTTGCATGGAAAACGAAAAAACGTTTAGCTTTAAGTGTATGGATGGGAGTGATACATTTTTCTTTTTCTTTTTTTTTAAGGGGAATTTTTTTTTAAATATTTTATTTTACAATATAAATGCGAAAAGGTAATCGAAAAATGGTCATCGAAAAACGTGTCCCCTGATTTCGAATTAAAATAACTAAGACTTTAATAAAGATAAACCATTTATTTTTACACTATTAGATTGGAAAAATCTGTGAGGTTTTTTTTTACATTACTTAGAAAACTTCAATATGAGCTACCCCTGTTGCTCGGCAAATATCTAAGCGGTAGCGATATCCTTCCAGGTGCGCTCAATCATGCCAGGGATTACACTCGATGTTGCTGCGTAAATTCTCTCCCTTAATTGCTGCAGATCCCGAATTTTTTCAGCAAAAACAATGTTTTTGAGATGTTTTGACCATGATTGCTGTGAACTGATCAATATGTGAAATGGCATCGCGTCACGAAGTGGAGTCGGCGCATGCGCGCAGTCACGTCAATGTCAACGCAATCACCACTACTAGGGCTACTATAATAGTAGGAGCCTTAACCACTACCAAAATTCCTTCAGATGTTCTACAATTTCGTACCGATTGATTGCATATTACTCGTACAATTTATTTTTAAAATCAGGGACAACTTTTTCGATGACCCTGTATATCAACTGTTTATCAAAATGTCACTGTTTTACACTTTTAGTAGATTGCATTTAATTTCTCGTTATGTTATCATAAAGCATATTTTTACTCCTCATGCAATTAAGCAGTGTGGTCCGACTGCGGCCTGCGTAAAACCAGTATTATCAAAATTTTCAAAAAATTCCGAAAATACTGGTTATACGTGGGCTACAGTTGGACCACACTGCTTAATTGCATGTGCGAAAATTTCTGGGGCCATAGACAAAAAATGATATATATGGATGTTACTACTGAAAACGTTAAATAATCTTCCCCCTTTCCTCGAGCATCTCGATCCCCCCAGAGGTTTTGGAATTTCATTCTTATTAGTGGTTTTAAGAGCAAATCCCCCTGGGACTGAAAAATGTCTTCCCAATGGGGCTGAAATCTCTCCCAGGTAAAAATGTCTGGACTGAACACTGTTGGGGACTCCTTAAGTGAAGTGGCCGTGGCTGCGAGAATCTTCGGGGATCTAGTATTTATTCAATGATAAAGAAAATCTTTTAATAGAGTTGAAGGGCCGCTATGTAGGGGAAGGAGGGGATTGCACCAGCCGCAAATTCTTTCCTGTGTGTGTCCTTAGCCCTACTTAAAAAAGCTCGATCTTTATTCAAATAATAATTGCAAATAATTAATCCTTTAATTTTATATACTCTTGCGATTATATCAGCAGAGTGTTCTTTAGCCCTTTCGGGAGGAGCTACATGTGTACGCTCCGTATAGGGTGTGCAAAAACCTTGAATTTGCACACCAATATTTTTGTACAGGAAATTTGCCTTATCTAATCACAAATTTCGGATATTAAATTAAAAAAAAAAAAAATCAGAAAAAGTGGTGCCAAGAAGATAAAGTAAGTGTAATACACGTTCGTCGCGGAGGTGTTGCGAAATTTAACCCTTTGTATCACCGCGGTGCATATCTGCAACATACGCAAAAGTCAGTGTTACATATACAATGGGCTTTAAAAGACGATTTTATTTATCGCTGCTAACACAGGAGATATTATAAATTGTTCATAAAATTCTCAACAGACGGCAATAATGAGTTAATTATCCATACTAAAGTTTTATTTATCATTTGAGCATCTTCGCAAATTTTATAAAAATATTCAGGCTGGGAACGTCCAAAAATAGATTTTTTTTTTTTTTTTTTTTTTTTTTTTTTTTTTTTTTTTTTTACAAAGGTAAGTTCGTATACTTTATAATTTTGTATTAGAAAATTGACAATATTTATGCGAAATGTGTAATTTTCTGTTTACTGCAAATGTGATAAAAAACACCTTTCAGTCAATATGTATATTTTTTATGTTCTAATATATATATATATCTATATATATATGTGTTTTAATATTTCTTTTACATGCTTAAAATGTTGTATTGTGGCTCGAGTTACTCCATGGTTACAGATATGAAAATAAACAACCAAGTAAAAAATAAAAGATAACGTGCGTTATAAATAATAACTTCAAAGACCGTTACAATTATGGAGTACTAGCTGTTACCCGTGACTTCGTTCCCGTATCATTCAAAGAAGAATAAATACATTAATTAAGCAAAATATTTCATTCCCGATAATTAGAAACGTAAATAATTAACTAAATCTTTATCACATTCCATAGGAGACAATACAGTATTTCTATGTTATAGAGGCCTTGACATAACTAAGTTTTAAAAAAGTGAAATTTTGTGACAAATAATCACGAAAAAGAAACTGCAACCAATGAAAAAAGGCGGGCCAAACAAAATCGTATAAATCGGCGAATTGTGTAAAAACATATGTCAAGTTTACCTGGTAAACCATTTTACTTTTAACGCCTTTGTGAAACGTTTTAATAGCCATTCTTCAAAGATAATGGAAATAGTATATCCTTTTTCATTAAATTAAATTCTTGTGAATAGGGAGCAGCAATTGTAGACCTAAATGCAAGGAGCTTAAATTTGCCTCCTTGATTTAATATATAACTACAACGCCTATATTCTAGGCGCTGTACTATAACTGAAAAAAAAAAAATCTTTATTTCTAAATGAAAATATGTTGACAGACGATATTTGTTCTCCAGAATAAATTGACTCATGAAGTTTGAATATGTAAAAATACGTTTTTATTTTTAAAAAATTTTACTGTAATCAAGATTTTTTTTCTTTCACCATCTATTCAAATTGAAATCTTTTTTTCAGTTTTCATGGGAAAAAATATATTACTCCGTTTTATTTCTTCTTTTTTATCCACAAAATTGGAATAATTTAGTTGCCATTTTTTAGAGAAACTTCGTTAAATTTACAAAATAATAATAATAATAATAATAATAATAATAATCATATCTCGGAATTTAAATCATTTTTTTAAATTCTGAGAATTTATGACATCCTCTGCGAAATACAAACAGGCGGTCAGATTTTAATATAATAGATTCGTAATTATTTTTATTTTCCTAATAATCATGGTGTGGTTTTTGGCAAAAAACTCTCATGTGTATGTAACTAATATTCATGCATAATAATCGGTATTAGCTAAAAAAAAAAAGTTGAATTTTTCGTTTTAATTATGGCGTGAAACTCATCTACTTTCTAAACTTACCGATTCTTGTATTATTAATGTAATGAATTGATTCACGCTCCTTCTAAAACACACTTGAAAATTCCCGTTTTTTTTTATCAAATATGACATCACTTTTTTTCTCAGCGAAATCTCTTTTAAATGACACAATTCTTGTTAATTTTCTTTTTCTGGCAATCGGGACGTAAATTTTAGCGATAAACTCACATTTGTGTGTAACTCGAATTCAAGCAAATTATTAATGAGTATCGATAAAAAATATTTCAGTTTTTCATCTTAAATATTACGTCCATTATCTATTTACTTTCATTATACATTGATATTCATGCTCCTTGTATTATTACGAATATTTGAAAATACATGTTTTATTTATGACGTCATATTTGTCCAAGCCGAGGAGGATCCTTTTCATAGTTCCATGGTCCAAGCGAAATCTATTTTTTAATAATATAATTATTGTTGCACTTTTCCTTATAATTATAACGCAGTTTTTGACAGAAAAATATCTTTTTATTTTAACCGATATTCATACTTCATGTATAATAACAAATGCTCCATATTTTTGTTTCAAATATCACGGAAATTCACCTTCTTTTGATTTTTTTTAATTTTTAGTTTTCACGTGAAAATCGTTCAATTGAAAATTAGTTGTTGGGGAAAAATTATTTTTTCGTGTTTTTATTTATTGGCAACGATCAAAGCCCTAGCAACGATAAAGTAAAATGGTTAAATTGTATGGAAAAATGTCCATTTATTCTCTATGAAAATAATGAAATTTTTAATTATTAAAGAAAATATTTGAATAAAATAAATAAAAACCAGCCTATGTTCAAATGAGGATTATAATCAACTTATATGCAAAAATACAGGATCATTAAATGCTCCATTTTGACGCTGGCTTCAGCCTAACATTTGCACACAATCAGATTTATAATATTATATTAGGATTATGATTTGTTTTTGAAAATGACTCGGAGTGAGCCGATACAGGTTAAACAACCTAATAAAAGTTATTTTACTGTGTATTTATTACGTTGTTAATTGACACATTTTAGCATTTAAAAGAAATATACTGTTTTCTTAGTCAAATGTTCTTTTTATATGTAGTTCTATTTATGCTACAGTGGTGTATACATTTCTTAATATTCAACACTAAACAAATATTCCAAATTAATTACATTTGCATTATATATTTCTACACTTAAAAAAGTTTTTGTATTGAGAAAATGACTGATTTATTAAAACAATTTTTTTTCCTTTAGAATCTTTTCTTGGAAATACTGCATTGTTAACGTTTAACTAATAATGCTTGTTAGGGTTGAACGTTTACCGAGGAAAACTGGCAGCAAAATGTTTTATACAGCTGTTTTCAAACAAAACTTCTCGCGGTCTATTTCTACATCATTTGCAGTTGAAATCTACCTCTAAGTTTATTGTTTGGAAATAGTGTAGTTCAAATCTTTTGGTAACATTTCTTTTGCGACAAACGATCAATCCTACTAATTATATTAACTTTATTATATAGGTTTGTTATACTATTTTTTTTCAATCTCACTATTTAAATTACCCTTTTTTTTTTAGATTATAATATAATTGTGTTGCAGACCGCCTAACGTCCCAAACATATGTTTGCAGCCCGCGAGGAAACTAGTCGTTGGGGGCCACCGTAATACTTACCCATCATGGATATGCATAATATAAAATATGAAAATAAAACACGTGTAAACTATTTATAAAATGCATTGCACTTCGGTTAAAATTGTGGCTTGATGATGTCATAAATTTTAAAGGCTCTATTACTGAATTGCGTAAAAGAAACATCCTTAGAACTCCAAAAATAATAATCCTATTAACTAACGATTTACTGCGTCGGATGAAGCGTCTCATTTCCAATTGAAATATATCTTTGAATTGAAATTTGGATGAAATACAGGGTCATGAAAAATCGAAGAGTGTAGAAAATAGGATTCCAAATATCCCATCAACTCATTATCCGATCGACTTCATTCTTTAGGCAAAATTTATGGTTTTTTATTGTCTTTTATATTCACTCCTTAAAATAAACAATTTCGAAAATTTTTATATACCTTTTATCAGAACGAATATTTCGAGACTCCGAAAAAAATAGTTCCAGATAATCGAGGTTACTGAAATTCAATAAGCTTCTTCCCATTATTACATACTAAGTACATACCAAATTTCAAGTCTCTCTTGTTCGGGAGATAGAGCGTTTACAGACACACACACAGACAGACGGACGGCAATTTTTTTTTTCTAAAAATATATTTTTCGAAATCTCTAGTGTCTGAAACGTCTCAATCCGTCAATTTTTTTTTTTCGATTTTCAAAACGATTACAAGACTTACCCTATACTACGTATGATGGATACGTAAAAGGTTGAATATGGCTGGACTAGACCGTGACGCAATTGGCTAGTAAATGCACAAATTAAAAAAAAAAAAAAAAAAAAAAAAGGTCAGGATATGAGATACTTGAAGAGTTAACCTAGTTGTTCAATTTGTATTAAATGAAAGTACTTTTTTAATCAAAAGCCGTTAGCAGTTTTCCTTTCGCTTTTGCTGTGACCGATAAAAATTTATTTCTGTCTCATCCGGTGTTATTCTGTGCTTTTGAATCGCCTTAATACTTCCTCAAGGTCTCCGATTGGAAGCAATTCTGATTTCCGCCAGCGTGATTTTGGTTTTTATATTTCCCAAGGCTCAAATTTTTAATTTGGTTCTCGAAAAAATATTTTCCTTCGCTCAAGAACGCGAAACTTTCTGACACATTTTCTGGCTCATTTTTTCAATTCCTACTATTAGTTCAGACTCTCCCTATATATATTTATACATCTTGTTCAAATTTTCAATCGTTCATAAAATACTTTTTATTCATCCACTCAAGTTCAAATATATTTTTTTTAACTTGTAGTGGATGACACTTGATGTTAATACAGTTTTTTCAAATATTAATTCATTAATTAAATTTAATTAATTAATTTTAGTTTTATATGGGAGAAAAGAAATTGGGAGAAAAAAATGGGAGAAAAAAGACCAGACTAAAGAAAATGTCACTTCAGAAAGATAAGACTTACTATTTTATGTTAACTTTATGATATTAAGTTAAATTTAGTATTGAGATAACTCGAGCAATTAATAGTAGTAATCAGTTTAATTATAGGTGTTTTTAATATTTTTAATATCTTGAAAAGACCAGACTAAAGTAAATGTCACTTCACAAAGATAAGACTTACTATTTTATGTTAACTTTATGATATTAAGTTAATTTTAGTATTGAGATAATTAGAGTAATTAATAGTAATAATTAGTTAATTATATGTGTTTTTAATATTTTAATATTTTGAAAAGACCAGACTAAAGAAAATGTCACTTCACAAAGATAAGACTGAATATTTTATGTTAACTTTGTGATATTAAATTAAATTTAGTATTGAGATAACTAGAGCAATTAATTGTAGTAATTAGTTTAATTATATGTGTTTTTAATAAATTTTAATATCTTGAAAAGACCAGACTAAAGTAAATGTCACTTCACAAAAATAAGACTTACTATTTTATGTTAACTTTATGATATTAAGTTAAATTTAGTTTTGGGATAACTAGAGCAATTAATAGTAGTAATTAGTTTAATTGTATGTGTTTTTAATATTTTTAATATCTTGAAAATACCAGACTAAAATAAATGTCACTTCACAAAGATAAGACTGAATATTTTATGTTAACTTTGTGATATTAAGTTAAATTTAGTATTGAGATAACTAGAGCAATTAATTGTAGTAATTAGTTTAATTATATGTGTTTTTAATAAATTTTAATATCTTGAAAAGACCAGACTAAAGTAAATGTCACTTCACAAAAATAAGACTTACTATTTTATGTTAACTTTATGATATTAAGTTAAATTTAGTTTTGGGATAACTAGAGCAATTAATAGTAGTAATTAGTTTAATTATATGTGTTTTTAATATTTTCAATATCTTGAAAAGACCAGACTAAAGAAAATGTCACTCAAAGAGATAAGACTGACTATTTTTTATTAACTTTATGATATTAAGTTAAATTTAGTATTGGGATAACTAGAGCAATTAATAGTAGTAATTAGTTTAATTATATGCGTTTTTAATATTTTTAATATCTTGAAAAGACCAGACTAAAGAAAATGTCACTCACAGAGATAAGACTGACTATTTTATGTTAACTTTATGATATTAAGTTAAATTTAGTATTGGGATAACTAGAGCAATTAATAGTAGTAATTCGTTTAATTATATGTGTTTTTAATATTTTTAATATCTTGAAAAGACCAGACTAAAGTAAATGTCATTTCACAAAGATAAGACTGACTATTTTATGTTAACTTTATGATATTAAGTTAAATTTAGTATTGGGATAACTAGAGCAATTAATAGTAGTAATTAGTATAATTATATGTGTTTTTAATATTTTTAATATCTTGAAAAGACCAGACTAAAGTAAATGTCACTTCACAAAGATAAGACTGAATATTTTATGTTAACTTTATGATATTAAGTTAAATTTAGTATTGGGATAACTAGAGCAATTAATAGTAGTAATTCGTTTAGTTATATGTGTTTTTAATATTTTTAATATCTTGAAAAGACCAGACTAAAGAAAATGTCACTCACAGAGATAAGACTGACTATTTTATGTTAACTTTATGATATTAAGTTAAATTTAGTATTGGGATAACTAGAGCAATTAATAGTAGTAATTCGTTTAATTATATGTGTTTTTAATATTTTCAATATCTTGAAAAGACCAGACTAAAGAAAATGTCACTCAAAGAGATAAGACTGACTATTTTTTATTAACTTTATGATATTAAGTTAAATTTAGTATTGGGATAACTAGAGCAATTAATAGTAGTAATTAGTTTAATTATATGCGTTTTTAATATTTTTAATATCTTGAAAAGACCAGACTAAAGAAAATGTCACTCACAGAGATAAGACTGACTATTTTATGTTAACTTTATGATATTAAGTTAAATTTAGTATTGGGATAACTAGAGCAATTAATAGTAGTAATTCGTTTAATTATATGTGTTTTTAATATTTTTAATATCTTGAAAAGACCAGACTAAAGTAAATGTCATTTCACAAAGATAAGACTGACTATTTTATGTTAACTTTATGATATTAAGTTAAATTTAGTATTGGGATAACTAGAGCAATTAATAGTAGTAATTAGTATTATTATATGTGTTTTTAATATTTTTAATATCTTGAAAAGACCAGACTAAAGTAAATGTCACTTCACAAAGATAAGACTGAATATTTTATGTTAACTTTGTGATATTAAGTTAAATTTAGTATTGAGATAACTAGAGCAATTAATTGTAATAATTAGTTTAATTATATGTGTTTTTAATATTTTCAATATCTTGAAAAGACCAGACTAAAGAAAATGTCACTCAAAGAGATAAGACTGACTATTTTTTATTAACTTTATGATATTAAGTTAAATTTAGTATTGGGATAACTAGAGCAATTAATAGTAGTAATTAGTATAATCATATGTGTTTTTAATATTTTTAATATCTTGAAAATACCAGACTAAAGAAAATGTCATTCAACAGATGTCTTGTCATTCTTCAGAAAATGTCATATAACAGAGATAATACTAGATATTTTATGTTAACTTTATGATATTAAGTTAGTTTTAGTATTGAGATAATTAGAGAAATTAATAGTAGTAATTAGTTTAATTATGCGTGTGTG
Organism: Maratus michaelseni; assembly: GCA_963931845.1. Classification (NCBI taxonomy): domain Eukaryota; kingdom Metazoa; phylum Arthropoda; class Arachnida; order Araneae; family Salticidae; genus Maratus; species Maratus michaelseni. The sequence continues at coordinate 116,230,702 of OZ007600.1, forward strand.
TTTAAGATTTTTTATTATCTTTACGTGTATTATTAGTAACGGTTATTCTCTTGCTTCTCGTATTAACAGAGTTCGACTGTATGTGTTTTATTATAGAGCTTACAATCATATATATTATTTCTATAGTAAACATCCCTTTTTTTATTCATTTACAAAACGCCCAACAATGAATGAGGTATCATTCGAAAGGTTTTTGAATCGCCTTTTGACATAGTACACTTATTTTTCGATAAAACAAGGTTTTTTTTTTAATTAAAAATTGCAGTTAATAAAAAATTAAATCAGCATTGTTTTCATACATGAAATGAAAGGTTTTTCTCAAATCAGTCTTGCCACAAAAATAAAATACCGCATTATAGCATGCTCAGCAACGAATATATATAAAAATGAATATTACAAAATACCTAAAGTGGGATTTTTGAGAGCGGTTTTATTTTATATTTATGATTTAAAAGCAAAATTCAAATTCAAATTATTAGAAGAAAAATACACCATCGATCGATCGAAGCAGTGGTATTTCACGTGTAGCATAAAATTCATATTAGTTTAAATTATATTTTTTAACAGGGAGTTTAAAAATGGGCGCCAATAGGTCGATTGACACCACTAAATTCTTAATATTCTTCACCTAATAAGAAAATAATAAAATTTAGCCGAAGTACTAGTAAAATTTAGGCGAAGAATACTAGTAAAATTTAGACGAAGAATACTAATATAATTTAGTGGTGACAATCGTCCCATTGGCGCCCAGTTTTTACCCGCCTGTTTTATATCTATTCAATTTATTTTCTCTTGTCCCATGTTTTTCCCGAAGCAGATGACGTCATCTTCTTATGCAGTTAAAATACGATTGTTCATTTTTTTCTCGCGTGTGCCTTTTGCTACCTTTATTCAGTTTTTACTGTAACTTTGATGGAATGAATGAGATCATATTCTGGCTTGATGAATGTTGTTTGCAGATATTTTTATCCTTAATTTTTATTTAGAACAGGCATGTCAAACACATGGCCCGCCGACGACTTATCTGTGGCCCGCGAAGCCATTGGCATTTTACCTGTGTCTAATTTAGTTGTTAGTTAATTCAGAATGCTACCACGATTTTTGAATACTAATATTTGTCTTATTTATTTTGTCATTAATTAAGAGGAATATTTCCCTTCTGAATTTAAAAAATCCCGTTCATCTGGCAACAGTGAGGTATACAGACAGATATAACTCAATTTTACATTTTATCAGAAAAAAAAAATCGGATACAAAGATAATCAATCGGAACGTACCAAAGCGCGGGATCTGAGTTTGAAAATTTAAAGATTCGTAAAATTTGTACAGTATTTTACTTATCATTTTTATTTGTTTTGTGTCGAAACTAATACTCTATTTTACTTACTCTCTTCGATTTTATACCACTTTACAAAACAATATGCTATATTTATTAAATATTAAGAATTGTATAGTAAAATTAATAAAATTTGCCGTTAAATGTTAGTTAAAATTAAAAGAAATCTAAATATAAAATTAAATAGCTTTAAATGAGTCGCCTTATGAAAGTGACACAAATTATCAAGTTTGTGATTGACACAAACCCCCCGAATATGCACACTTTCTTCATTTGGGCTTTAGTCGAACATATGGATTTTGAATTTAAGCTTTTTAAGCATTTACTTAGGATAGTAATTGTGCCATTGTTAATGAATCCTACATGATGTTTCTTTCTTTTCTTTCATTTTTATTAGGTAGCTTTCAATACAAAAAAGTATAAAGCTACCTATTGCAGCCGTTCGGAGGAAAGCAGTTCCGGAAAATTTCGATATATTTTCACCGATCATGACCCCCAGACCCCAAAACCACTCTCCGTTCAAATGTTGATTTATATATATATATATATATATATATATATATATATATATGTATATATCTGACCTATGTCATACGATAACGCGCGTATTTATAAATCAATTTTGATGAAACTAATTGTGTGTATTAAGCTAACCAATGTCTCGACCGAGTTCGTTGGCCAGCTTGGTCCGCCATTTTGTTTCAAAATGGCGGCCATTTAAAAATTTAAAACTAAAATAAATATACAAAAAAGTTAAAAATTCAAATTTATTTTTTAATTACGTGTTAGGCCTTGATACAAGGATTTCAGAGCATTTTTTGATTTACCTCTATCTTGAAAAATGGCTGAGATAGAGCAGTTTGAAATTCTAGGGTGACTGACATTTTGAAACAAAACAGCACATTAACGCGATTACTCGCAAATTATTTTCTTTCATTGTTGTAATAATTTTCGCAATCATACGCATAAAACTATATATTCCTATCCGTTAGCTCCAAAATTGGCGGCATTGGCGGCAAAATTGGCGACATTTGGCGAAATATCGCCAAATTTGGCGACCAAAATAAGTCTTCATAATTGAAGCCAATTTGGCTATTGCTCAATAATTTGGCGAATTTCTGATTCAAATTCAGTATTAACGAATCTTTTGTAAACGTTTCTTTGCATTTTAACTTGCTGTTTTCATGTAACATTAGCTAAAATTTTAAAACGAAGATATAGGAAAGCTACCTTTTCCTCCCGGTACAGGCCGGAAGGACTTTTGATATATACGCATTTTATTGACATAGTCTCACTCTCACATATACCACGATTTATAAAAAAGAAATATGTCAAAGCTCTTTCCATTATGAATAAATATGATAAACTGAATACTAACATCGCAGATTTTTTAAAAGGTGATTTGCAATACAATTATATTCAAAGGAAAACTTAAATTTTATGCGTGATATGTAGACACTGGTTCGAAAAGAATGTAACATTGAGAGGCGCTATATAGTTCAAAGTATAAAGAAAACTCACAAAAATCTCGTTAAACATTTGAAAGATAAACTGTTAGAACTGAACTGGTGATATTTTTTAAAAGAGAATCAAAGTGCTTTCACTAAGCCTATTTAAGAAAATACATTTTCTTTAAAAATGTCTTAAATTACATTAAATATCCCACGAGTCAAAATCATTCACTACGAAATTGAAGAAATGATGTCTAGAGCAGTTAAAGAAATTTTAAAATACTATAAGCATAGCTGTCATTGCTAGAAAGATTTATATATAGCTGATAGATTTGTAAAAGTCGGATATGTGCTTAAAAACTTATAGTGCTTATAAACTTATATTAAAATCGTACGCACATGGTTAATCATCGTCAATCTAGTAAATATCTTGGAAATATGGATAGTGGAGATAAACAGATCTACCTTCTTATACAGATATTTGACGGTTATCCATCATAAAGTTTTAACTGTTAATTTCGAACTGTTAAACAAGGTTGCAATTTTCATTTTAAATCGATAAATTATAAATGTAGATAACTAAAAGACCACCAACAGACAAAGTACTTGGAGTTTTCATTTGAAATTACAAAACATCTGAGTAAACTTTAATTTCAAGGCAAATTTCATAAATGTTATCTTGTTACATGATAATTTTAGTATTAGCGTTTTCAAATAGAATTTATTACTTGGATAAAATAATTTTCAAAAAGAAAATGTGCTTAATTTTAAATGTTGCCAGGCATTATTACAAAAATCATCGGAGTGGAAATTTTTAGAACATACTAAAAATATATTTAAAAATGAATTCAAAAGAAGATTTTCGAATTTCAAGAAATATGAAAATCATTTTAACCTAACAATATAATAAATTACTAGTACTCATTTTAACCTATTTACTTCACCTTTAATGATTGATGTTTAAATTATTCTTCTAAAATAATTATTGCGGTTAATCAAAATTCAGTACGATCTCATATTAGGTAAAAAATATATGGTTATGGGGCTTCAAAATTTCTGTAATTATTCATCAATCGACCGATTTTTTAACGTATGGTGAGCAATTAGACATATTTTAGCTATGTTCGTTAGGAGACTTTTATACATCTTAGAGTAGCTGCCAAACTTTTGTTATTTTTCCAAGTTAAATAACCATAATTTGAACCAGAAAATATATTTAATACATGAAATCAAATAAGTAGCATACGTAGATACAAGACACATTTTATTAAATAAATTTTCTGATTCAAAATATGTTTATTTTAATTTTTTACTTGAAGAAAACACGGAAGATTGACAATTATGCCTTTTCTAGATCAAGATTAACACACCAGCGTGTACAATCAATTTTTAAAATAAATATAATTTAGAAAATTCAATTCAATTTGATGGATTTGGTTGATAAAAAGTAATTTTGAGTATTTTTTCGCAAAATAAAATAAATTATATGTAATAATAACTTTGGAGCTTTGCGTGAATATTTCTTTAGTACATAGCTGTGTTTTGTACGTACAAATTTTATTCTGTGAAATGGCAATAATATTATCTACTTTTTTTAGGTGGCCCGCGGCCTTGTATATAGTGCTTAATTTGGCCCGCGGCGGTAAACGAGTTTGACATGCCTGATTTAGAAGTTTAAACCTGCATCTAAAAAATATTAGACTGCAGTGTGAAATCTGGTTGTTTTCTTATTTTCTATACAAAAATAAATTTCAAGACAAAAGTATTTCAAACTCATCTGGTAAAGGAAAAGCTGTTATATTTATCTTGCAAGGGAAAAGAAAAACCTATGATGGAAATTTTATTTATTAGCTTAATCCCGAATTATTACGGTATTTCTAAATGAAATTGACGAAAGAATCTTTTTAGAAATCGTAGAAAGATCACGGATGTAATAAAAGTTTTAAAAAAAACTGTCTAACACTGCGCTGTTTGGTGGATTAGGAAAATTGTATCCGTCAAATAACAGCGTGATTTGTTCGTAGAGCGTGAGAAAACGGACACACCTGTGATTCACATACTAATTGGCGCTAGGCGAAATGAGCTCCCTCTGGCAGAAAGAAACGGAACTTACTTATTAGGCCACACTGCGCTCTATGGTTCCTATCGGAGATTTTAAATTTTTCATTTATTTTTTCACACTTCCAAATAAGAATTATCAAAGAGATTAGCGACGCAAAATAAAGCCGTTTACAGAACTTGGAGAAACCTGTGAATAATTTACGGGTTGAAATTTTGTGGAAATAAACACGAACGAAAAATCATGCATCATGCATAGATTATGAAAAAAAATCCAACACTAACAGAATATTATTATGAAATTTCATTTCTTCCTAAAATGAAATGATATATCTAAATAAGAGACTTAAAAAAAACACAGATAACTCAGGAAAAATCCATTTTCAGCAATTGTTCTCAGTTATCTAGTAATGTCCGTGGTGCGTCAGGTGACTTTACATCCATTCAACTGAGACACAATTTATTTCTGATTGGGATTCTTTCTTTGCTAAATGTGCGACAGTTTAGTTATGGAAGACTGCTGGGAGACTTTGTTTATATGACGCTCAATTAATGTCTTTTTCATATAAAGTTGGAATTTCTTCTTTAAAAATGTGGGTTCTAAAATATTTTACTGATAGTAAATTGAAATCACCTTAGCTTTACTGCTTTTTTTACCTTTAATCATGAATTCTTTTGGAAATTTTCTTTACATTCACAAACCCATTTCTTTTCTTTTCTTTTCTTTTCTTTTTTTTTTCTATTAATTTATAAAAATTGTTCTTCTTTCGATACACTTACTTAAATAAATCTATGTTTCATCCAGTGTTACGATAAATTTTTATTTATCACCACCTATGTGTTTATTAACCCCTTGAGGGGCACCGGTATATTATATATACCACTTAATTTTAATGCCACAATGACACCAGAATTTTACAATCAAATTTCGAATTTATAAGGTACATGAGGAAAAGCTTTTACTTATTTTAAAATAAATTCGTTCCTGGGATCCTGGTGTCAATCAATCATTTCAATATTTTAGCTACAAGAGTACTTTGCCCCTGAAGGGGTTAAAGCGAGCGTTAGAAAGCGCTATCCACTGCAGATTGGAAAATTTTCTAAGAGGTGTGGAACAAAATTGATATGATTGTGCTAAGAGAGAAATCGACTAATGATGGAAATTTCGATCCAAAGTTATAATCAAGAGTCAGGGCTATACAGTAGAGTAAAATTGTCACAAAGAATATGGCATATTAGCGGTCTACACGGGCCGAAATTTCCAGGCCCGGGCCCGGCCCGACCCATACAAAAAAAATTCGGCCCCGTCCGGCTCGATACAAAAATTAAAAGTTCTGCCCGAGCCCGGACCGGCCCGGAAAAAAGTTAAAATCTCCGCACGAGTGAATTTCTACAAAACATTGATTTTTACGTCGATTTGGTTAAAAATTTGTCTCGTAGGAGGAGATCTAACCAAAAATTCCTATCTTAGCCTTTTTTTTCATGTTTACAATCTTCATTTTTATAGAAGTGCCGCAACCTGGAATATTTATTTTTTTTAATAAATCTTCATTTGTTCTATGTATGTGTTTAAGTTATCATTAATATTGTTAATCCATATTCCATTTATTGAAGTGTTAAAAATCAGAAAAAATGCTATACAATAAAATCTTCTAAGATGGAATTGCATAGGGAAGAAAAAAAAATGAGTTATAGACAATTTGCCTTCTTAGTAGGTGTAAATGTATTATATATTCTTTTCTTACGTATTAGTACATTCATATTTCATGGATCAACACATTTTTCAGTTTAAGACAGGATTCCGTCATAAGCAGGTTCTTTTTCACACGTTTTACTATATTTTAATTTAGCCATATTTTAATAAGTGTATAAATCTACTATTCTTTAAAAAGAATAAATTTTAATGTTTAATTGTAGAATAATGGCGATTTAAAAATGTATGCATGTTTTACAAAGATTTTTGTGCCAGGTCTTATTTTACTGACCTTCGAACGGACCAGGCCACGCTGAGACAATGATTTTCATACGGTTCAAAACCAGGACTGAAAATTTTGGGGCGTGAAGACTAGGAAGAATGAAACCAGTCCCGGCTCTGTACGGAAAAAAATAATTTTAAGGCACGGCCTTATCCTTCAGGAAAAAGGTAAGGCCCGGACCGGCCTGTAAAGAGTAATCACTAGGCCCTGCCCGAGCCTTCAGAAAAAAGTATGGCCCAGGCCCGGCCCGAGTGCCGTGAAGGAAAATAGGCCCGAGCCCGGCCCGTGCAGATCTCTAAGGCATATATGTTTAGAAATTAAATGTGAAAATTGTTTCCATCAAGTGTGAACGACCTTCTGTATATATATATATATATATATATGGACATTTGCCAGAGGCGTCGAATATTTTCAAGCCACATAAGGAAAAAAAAAATCAATTTGTCGAATGAAAGAAAATCATTTATAATCAATTAAATCTCTCAACTATTTATGATGAGCTTTACACCCGACCCAATGATTCATTGAAAATTGTGTAAAAGGTACTTTAATCTTATTTATCAAGGGAGAATATATCAAAAGAACGACACCGCTTCAAGTAAGGTTTGTTCTTTGTTTCAGCTGTATTAAATCCAATTCTCACTAAATCGATCTCGCAAAAGAAAAATCCCAATTTGCTCCTCTCAAGAGCTTTGAAAGGAATCTTACTTGAAAAATTCTGTCGTCAGGAAGTTATGTTCTTCCAAAACAATAGGGAGGCCAACGTTTTCTCAGCCACTTCTTCCAGAGTACGTTCTTCAGATTCAGCTACTTGTTTTTTTGTACACTAGGTCAAGTGGACAGTCCAGTCTTTCAAACTCAACGACCTTCCGAAGGACAAGATGATAAGAGGTCACGTTCGCTTTCTAAAAGTTTATTTAATTATATGGTGCTGCTATCTGTTGATGATTTTTGTAATTTAAAGCGATTCACAATCAGGGTTGGCACAGTGTCACGCAGGGCCCTGGCAAATCACTTACAGGGCCGAAACTAGCTTTTTTTTAAACGGGGGCAAACATGGATTTTAGCACCTCCCCCCTTCTCCGTAAAGTAAATTTGCAAGAATAATTTTAATAACTTCTGATAGCCTACTTATTTTAAAATTAAAATATGTAATTATAAAATACGGAATATGTAATCAGCTTTGTCAAATATTTATTCAGTAAGACCTGTGAAACCGGAATCGAAAGGAACAAGAAAAAATTCCGGTTTATACAGGTTTTCGTCTTAGCAAATAGAATTGATGATGTTCTTTCTGTTGGGACCATGTAATTTTTTCATTTAAGACAGGATTCCGTTATAGACAGATTTCATTTTCACAGATTTTACTGTAGTTATAGTATTACCTAACAATTGAGCAAGCGTTTAAAATCATAGGGATATGAGTCACAATGTCTTAAGAACTAAAAAAACAGGATTTTCTGTAGGTATAGCAATGAATTTTAATACCGTAAAATATTTTTTGTGCTATGCACAGTTAGTTTCAGGGAACTATCACCTGTACTGCTTGCTCTTCCTAATTATGGAGTAAAATGTTTAGATACTTTCCTGAACCTAACGCTAATTTTCAAAATTATAATAGTGACTTAGAATGAAAACAAGCAATAGATAAGTATTTTATTTAAATAAGTATTTTATTTTGTGAATTTTTCACCCCTTTGTGTTTAGTGTTCCGGGCACTCTCAGTTTTTCTTTTAGATTTTACAGCTGCAAAAAAAAAAAAAAAAAAAAAAAAATTGCCCAAATTTTATATACTTTTTTTTTGTAGCAAACAAGAAACCAAATGTTCATTTGGTTCCACCTGCCTTCCGTTCTGGCGACCGGGGCACATGCCATGCCCCCTTTGCCCAGTTAGTTTCGGCCCTGATCACTTATCAGGGCCCAACGTCTGTGACTGCAATATTCGACTAATAAAAATCATTTTTAAAAATTGTATCTATCATAGAATAGCCCCACCAGTGGTTGCTCTAAAAGCTGGTAGACGGGAGCTGCTGGGTTCAAAGTTCAAACCCCTGTTGCGCTCGTCGACCACCGTTCGGAGTTTTCCGTGGTTTTCTTTTAACCTTGACGTAAATACGGGTTAGGATCCCTTAGAAAGACCCCCACGGAGGGCACTCCCCCTGGGGCCTATATCCCTCGTGTAGATAATCGGCCGTCATAAATCAACCAACCAACTATCATAGAATAATTTATAATACAGGGTGTAAAATGTACGAGAAATAACATGCTAGTTCTTTCACATGTAATACATATATATAATTTTTTTTTTTCTAAAAATCTTCTATTCTTTAGAATATTCTAAATATTTATTTTTTGCGTTTATGGCTACTTTCGGGATCCCCACGTGCATAAATTCCCCAACAATTATATCAACTATGGCTGTAAGAAATAAAGTTAATAACAACATTTTTTTTCGCGAAGAAATATTTAAAAACAAATTTAGAGCAGTAATATTAACATTTTACACAAGGTAACGCTATTTCGAATTGTATAGAGATGCTCGGATCCCCTAACAAGACTCCAACTGGCGCGGGGCACTAAGCAGTCATCGGGTTTGCCCCACAGTTGCGCTGGCCCTGTTCTCGATAAAATATTGGTCCCTTCTCAACAACACGCTGACACATTCACGGACTCATTACGTTAAGTGAATGTTTGTTTGGTTGATTTATGACGGCCGATTATCTACGCGAGGGATATGCCCTAGGGGAGAATGCCCTCCTTGGTGGTCTGTCTAACGGATCCTAACCCGTATTTACGCCAAGGTTCGAAGAAAACCACGAAAAACTCCGAACGGTTAGGTCTAAGGACGCGACAGGGGTTTGAGCTCTTCCCGTCTACCAGCTCTGAGAGCAGAACCTCTCAGCCAGTGGTAGGGCCGTTAAGTGAATGAAGGATATCTAGACACATGGTATAAGTGATAGTTTCAGAAAATTACCCGAGGATATTTTATCTCATTGGATTTCATTACAGAACTCCTGTTTTTAAAATTTGAGAAAATATGACTTTCATAACTCAAGTATACAAAAACTATCATACTTGTACTTTTAAACAAATTGACTGAAAAAAAAATTAATGTATACATAAAAAAAAAAAAAAAAAAAAAAAAAAAAAAAATGGTTTTAAGAAGTTGCAAAAGGAATAGTATTTCTTTTTCCATGTCTTTCTCTAGACCCCATGGATCATTTTATTCAAAATCTGATTTTACCGCCATTACTACTTTTGCATAGTAATCATCACTTTATTTAAATTCAGAATTTCTGTCATAAATAAGGCGAAAATTACATACACATATCGTTGGAAGTTAACCCCTATGGTTGATCAAGGTTGACTTATGACAGCCGATTATCTACACTTGGGATATAGGCCCTAGGGGGGAGTGCCCTCCGTGGGGGTCTTTCTAATAAGGGATCCTAACCCGTATTTATGGCAAGGTTCGAAGAAAACCACGAAAAACTCCGAACGGTTAGGTCAACGAGCGCGACAAGGGTTTGAACCCAGCATCTTCCGTCTACCAGCTTTGAGAGTTGGAATCTCTCAGCCACTATGGTGGGAGTTAATCCCTATAGTAATCAGGCTCTGATTTCATTAACTACGTCATTGACGACTTCATTTTGCCTGTCTGTCAGTGTGTCATTCGGTTGTATTCAAAGAACGAAATAAATGCATATGGGGAAATTTAAAATAGCATCGCTGAAAGTGCATATTTGCATATTTTATTCAAATTACTACAATTATAATTACTTAAAAATCCCGTAACTTTAAAAATTTAATTTTTGTTATCTTCGTTTAAAGTGGTTCCCGAAAAAAAAAAAAAAAAAAAAAAAAACATTTTTCCCAGCTCAACAACGCGAAACTTTCTGACTCATTTTTAAAAGTAAATGCATGACACTTATAGGCATGATTATTGAAATTATTTGTAATTAAACAGGTTTTTTTTTTCTTTTTTGTTAAATTCATTACGTATTTAGTTGTAAACGATTGTTGTAACGTTAAAACAGTTTTTTATCCCTCTCCCATGATGTCACGTTTGGAATTTCGGCTCAAAATGTCAACTTTGACAGTATGTTTTGGAAAAATTTTCTGCTTTTAATGGAAAATGTGATAAATGTTTGATAGTTTCTGAATAAGAGCACCTGACAATTTCATGCGTTTGCAAAATAAAATAAAATAAAATAAAATAAAAAATGTCAAAAAATAGCCAGTTTGAATTTGACAATCGCCTTAAGCACATTGTAAATAAATCAATAAGTCAATCAAGCAAGCATAAACCACTGAGTGGTTTTTGGCAACAATTTTAATTTATTGTGAGTATAAACAATTCCAATCCGCAGGATCAGACAGCCTTGTAAACATATGCTGCTTAAATAATTACAGTGCATATATATTATATACATTGTATGTATATGTAAAGCAGTTGTCGATGCAGGGTTTTTTTCTTGGGGACCGCATCTTATGAAAAGTAAAAGTTATTTTTGTGAAATTTATTATATATTTTTTAAGAATAACAATTTCTAATGAAATCAAGTTACTCAAATTCGAACCAAGCATTCATTAATAATAACTTACAGTCTTTCTGCGAATGTTTTCCTTTCTGGTGAACTTGTTTTATTTGCTAATTACACACTTTAAAACCTAACAAATTAAAAATAATTAAGGAAGAGTATGTTTTATGGAATGTAATTTTGTAAATGGGCCTATTTTATTAAGAGTAATTTTGTGACTTGACCTGTTTTATTAAAAGGAATTTTGTGAACGGGCCAGTTTCATTAAATAATTTTTTGTGAAGGCCCAAACAATGGGCCTAAATAAATAGGCCCAAATACTTGGGCCTAAATAGGGCCAAAATTTTGTCCGGTTACATCCCTGTATTACCAGATCTTGCTAAATGTTACAGTGTAAATATTATTCCCGACTTATATTAAGAAATTAAAAATCATATATATTATTTCTCCTGTCAACATCCCTTTTTTCTGAAAATACGAAACGCAGAACGACGAATGAGATAGCATATGAAAGGATTTTGAAAACGCTTCTGACATAGCACACTTAACATTTCGTTAAAACATGTTTTCGATTAAAAATTGCTGATAATTAAAAATTAAATCGGCATTGTTTTCCTAAATGAAATGAAAGGCTTTCCTCAAAACATTGTTGCCAAAAAAATAAAATACCACATTATATGATGCTCAGCAATTATTATAAAAAACACCGCACTGGTTTATTTTATATTTATGATTAAAAAGCGAAATTTAAATTGAAATGTTTAGATTTATATTTCTATGTCCCATGTTTTTCCCGAAGCGGATGACGTCATCCTCTAATGCAGTTAAAATACGATTGTTAATTTTTTTTTTCTCGCGCGTGCCTTTAGCAATCTTGGATCAGTTTTTACTCTAACTTTGATGGAATAAATTAGATGATATTCTGGATTGACTAACAACTAAATGTTTTTTGCAGATATTTTTATCCTTGCTTTTTCTTTAGAAGTTTAAACCTGCATCTAATAACTATTACATATTGATAAAAAATGGTACTTCTCTTTTATCCCGTCGACCACTTTTCATAACAAAAAACTATCGCCAAATAAACGGGAGAACGTTGCCATTGGAATATCAAAATAAATAAATAAAATATAAGAATTTAAGGACACAATTGTTACTTTAATTAATGAAATAACTAATAAACCAGTAAAACATAATGAAAAATACACGCAAATGTCGAATTAAAAACCACTTGATGATTTAACAAACACGTATAATGCTTCTGACATCAAGTAAATGGGACTGCATTTTTAGCGTTTAATCTTTCAATTTGGCGATAGTTTTTTGTTATGAAAAGTAGTCGACAGCATAATAGAGAAGTACCTAAAAAATATTAGATTTCAGTGCGAAATCCTCGCACGGGCCCTCTGGTAATAATACTATCGTAAATCTTTTTTAAAAATAGAATACATTTAGATTTCTCCCCCCCCCCCCCCACAACACTTACCCCCACCCTCACGCCCTCCCATCTTAAGAAAAGTAAAAATTATTTTTGTGAAATTTATTATATATTTTTCAAGAATAACAATTTCTAACGAAAGATGAAATCAAGTTACTCAAATTCGAACCAAGCATCGTCTTTAACAAAAAGCTATGCGTTGCTGACGACTGGGATTTTGATAATCGTTGCCACAGATTAAACTCGGAAAATGAAAAATTTGAAGTTTCTGAAAAACTTAATAGCTCGAAAAGTATTTGTTACAAAATTGTTAGACAAACTTCGTTAGAAGGGTAAAAAATTGTATTTTTCTTGATATAAATTTCAAATCTAATGATTATGCCGTTTTTTAAATATTGAATTTCAAAAATTACCAAATTTCACAATGGAGTACCATAGCGAAAGCTTCACGCGTAAAAAGATAATGGTAACGGCCATGTGTCCTGACGTATACTGGCTATAGCACGCGAGTCGCAAATTATAGTAGCCTTACTATTCTGTTAAAATATAAAAGTGAATTATGATGCCACGAGTGCATGATTTTTATTGAATTTATTATAATCATCTTAGAAACAAGGAATTTTTGGAATTTTTTTTTGGAAATTTTTTTCGAATGGAACTAATAAATTCGCCAATACTGTATATTATTTTGAGCTTAAAAGAGTAAAGGTAGGGGAGCGCTTTATATTATTTAGGTTTCCACGGATACTTTTGGTCAGAATTGAAAGTTTAATATATCAAAACATCAGAAATTAAATCGCCATTAAACCGGCAATAGCTATAACGACTGCACTTCAGTTCGTTTGGATAGATTTTCATTTAAAAATATAAAATCATTCAACAGTGATTTTAGGTATTTTTAAGGTTATTATCACGGGCCCGGGCAACGTCCGGCATCTCAGCTAGTTAATATAATAACTTATAAGTCTTTCATAAGTCAAAAAAAAAAAAGAAAAAAAATTCTTTTATGCAATGCAAATCCAACACATTATGTTGCCACTAAAAAGGTGTTTTATTACTGGATTCCACAATTTGACCTCCATGATGAATCCATCGAGTATATCAGAATCCAGAGAAAAATTAAAAAAGAACTCGAATTCCTCCTACCTCTTATTGGACAAGAATTGGTGTTTCTTGCAAAAGAATTTTGTTTGCAGAGCACTTCGTCAGAGGAAAACATTGAGCTGCCCACCCAGGCAGTCATTACTGGAGGACCTCCTCGTTGCGAAAGAAATGGTGCAAAAACGCCAAGAATTTAGTCGAGAGCCCAGAAATCAAATAGTAATAGACTCGGGGGGAGGATTTCAAAATTGTTGAAGACCTTTGTTTGTGCATTTATTTGAGCGAGAAATTGCCTTTTATTTTTATCTTTCCTAGCAGTGCACGTCTAAATTATAGATAGGTAGGTGTAAAATGTAGAAAAAAAATTGTTTACATTTTCAGTCCGATTTGGAAGAAAGCAAAAGAAAGAAGAATGTATCGTCTGAATTTCACGGTAAAAAATTAGAAAAGTTAGGAAAATATATAATTTCTGCATTTTACCTTTTGTTATAAAATAAAGGAATAATTTGGAGGTTTTTATTTAATTTAATACGTTGTATTTTCTTTAAGAAATACGGTGTGAGTAGTCTGATTTTTGCATTACACTTTTTTACTCAATTCCTACTATTAGCCCACACTCTCTCTATATTTATATATCTTGTTCAAATTTTCAATCGTTAATAAAATACTTTCTATTAATCCACTTAAGTTCAAATACATTTTTTTAAACTTGTAGTGGATGACACTGGATGTTAATACAGTTTTTTCAAATATTAATTCATTCATTAAATTTAATTAATTAATTTTAGTTTTATATGGGAGAAAAAAATTTCTCCCATTGTTTTCATAAATGAAATGAAAGATTTTCCTCAAATTAGTGATGCCACAAAAATAAAATACCGCAACGATGATTATAAAATAATGTTCAATAAAGATAACGTGGGACATTAATGCTGCACGGGTTTATTTTACATATTTATGATTAAAAAGTAGGGATTGACTTAAAAAAAAATATATATATTACTTGTTTAACTCAACTTTGTTTTCGCGTGTAAAGATGGAGTTTTGGAAATGATTTTTAATTCATTTCCTTATATGCTAGAATAAGAAAAATTATGTACAAAAGTGTGTTGTCTTTACATTGTACCTTTGAAATTAATATCTATAGTATGGAAATCTGCACATAAAATAAATTTTGTATTCATGCATTTTTACATGTTAAATGCATTGTGAATGTTCAACATCACATTCACTGTTAGTTCTTCCAAAAATAATTGTAGAAATACAACACTAGAACAATTGATTGAGAATAACTTATTTCATCATTATGGAAACATTATCATTATGTGACTACTGAACAATTATTGTCGCTCTAGTCACAAGAATTTATAAAAAATTAATTAAATATAAAGAATTTATAAATAAGAAAAATAAATTTTGTATTCATGCATTTTTGCATGTTCAATGCATTGTGAATGTTCAACATCACATCCACCGCTAGTTCTTCCATAAATAATTGTAGAAATACAACACTAGAACAATTGATTGAGAATAACTTCTTTCATCATTATGGAAACATTATCATTATGTGACTAGTGAACAATTATTGTCCCTCTAGTCACAAGAATTTAGTTAATTAAGTGATATATTTTTTTAGTTTTACTAAGGTGTTTATTTTCATATTAAGACGAACTCAAATTCTGCACCATTTTCTTAGAATAAATGCAAATTTCTACGATGTTTCTACGATCGGTTTCAGAGACATTAATTATTTTTTAATGAACCAATTTTTATATGTTATCTGCAAATTGAAATCAGATAAATAGTTTTTGCTATTTGTACTACTTAATCATAAATCTCTAATATAATTGAAGCAAAAGTTCTTAGATGAAAAGTGACCAGTAGAATATTTGATTATATTCTTTGTTATAGATTTAAAATAAGTAGATTGAACTTTGTGCTGCTATATTAAAATAAATGATCAACGTAAAATAGCACAAATAAAAATATGTAAAATTGCAAACAGCTTTTTCGGAGCCTCTAAAGTTTTTTGTTTAAAAAAAAAAATTACAGTTTTCAATCTTTTAAATTTGGCACTGATGATGAAGCTTTAGGGGCTTCGAAACAGCTGTTTACCATTTTACATATTTTTATTTGTGCTATTTTACGTTGATCATTTATTTTAATGTTATAGATTGCAAGATTTTTTGTTTAGTCAAATTACAGAATTTAAATAATTACAAATAATAGATAAAATTCATAAAGTCGCTTAGAATTTATTCATCGAACATCAATATCGTATCAACACAGATCGTTTATTAAACTTAATAGAGTAAAAATCAGTGTGATTGATCCATTTTTTCTCCCCCCCCCTTAAAAATCTTTAAATTTTTCTTTCTTTCTACAACAATATTTGTTTATAGTAAAGGTGAATTTAATGTTAAATAATATGGTTCTATTCTTAACATTTTTTGTGAGTTTTATAGCATCTATTACACTCAAATTGATTGTGTTTGCATTTCGCATATGCTTCCCCCAAAACAGGATGAATTACGATTTGTAAAGAACACCAATCGTCAGGATACGAGATGTCATAATAACTTTCTAAATTTCTAAATTTAAAATTAGTTTAAGAAATATTTTATTTTATTTTTAATGGAATTTTTGTAATAGTGGAAATTAAGTTACTCCATTCTTGTAGATAAATGGGTGAAAAAGGATAATAAGGGGGATTATTATATTTTGTATTGACGCAATCTATCATTAAAATTGAAAACAAAAAACAAAACAAAAAATATTTAGATATATGGTTAAACAATGTGTTGATTAAATTACATTTTTCAAGAAAATTCGAATAAATAAAAACTTATTTTCACATATTCACGCTTTGTGGATCAGTTTATTCTAGAGAATAAAAAATCGCCTGTCGTCAAATTAACATCTAGAAATCAATGTACATTTTACACCCAGCCAAAAAGGTTGAACAATTTTAAGCTCCTTGCATTCAAGTGAACAATTATTGTCCCCCTAGTCACAAGTGTAGATAATCGGCCGTTATAAATCAACCAACCCCCTAGTCACAAGAATTTAATTAATAATATATATATATATATATATATATATATATATATATATATATATATATATATATATATATATATATATAAACGATTATTTAAACAAATTATTTCTGGCAGATTCTAAAGCTGTCAAAGCTTTTCACAAGGGCGCTAAATGTAGAATGGTTTATCGGGTAAAAATGATATACAGGGTAAGTCAAAATGAATATAGCGATTACAAACGGCTATAACTATTTAATGGAAAAGAATTTATCGATAAGTTTAACACAGAATGTAGACGGAATTTCAAAATTTTGTATACATACGTCATAGATGTTCTATGTGACTTCCCTTGGACACAATTAACAAACAAATTATTTCTGGCAGATTCTAAAGCTGTCAAAGCTTTTCACAAGGGCGCTAAATGTAGAATGGTTTATCGGGTAAAAATGATATACAGGGTAAGTCAAAATGAATATAGCGATTACAAACGGCTATAACTATTTAATGGAAAAGAATTTATCGATAAGTTTAACACAGAATGTAGACGGAATTTCAAAATTTTGTATACATACGTCATAGATGTTCTATGTGACTTCCCTTGGACACAATTAACAAACAAATTATTTCTGGCAGATTCTAAAGCTGTCAAAGCTTTTCACAAGGGCGCTAAATGTAGAATGGTTTATCGGGTAAAAATGATATACAGGGTAAGTCAAAATGAATATAGCGATTACAAACGGCTATAACTATTTAATGGAAAAGAATTTATCGATAAGTTTAACACAGAATGTAGACGGAATTTCAAAATTTTGTATACATACGTCATAGATGTTCTATGTGACTTCCCTTGGACACAATTAACAAACAAATTATTTCTGGCAGATTCTAAAGCTGTCAAAGCTTTTCACAAGGGCGCTAAATGTAGAATGGTTTATCGGGTAAAAATGATATACAGGGTAAGTCAAAATGAATATAGCGATTACAAACGGCTATAACTATTTAATGGAAAAGAATTTATCGATAAGTTTAACACAGAATGTAGACGGAATTTCAAAATTTTGTATACATACGTCATAGATGTTCTATGTGACTTCCCTTGGACACAATTAACAAACAAATTATTTCTGGCAGATTCTAAAGCTGTCAAAGCTTTTCACAAGGGCGCTAAATGTAGAATGGTTTATCGGGTAAAAATGATATACAGGGTAAGTCAAAATGAATATAGCGATTACAAACGGCTATAACTATTTAATGGAAAAGAATTTATCGATAAGTTTAACACAGAATGTAGACGGAATTTCAAAATTTTGTATACATACGTCATAGATGTTCTATGTGACTTCCCATGGACACAATTAACAAACAAATTATTTCTGGCAGATTCTAAAGCTGTCAAAGCTTTTCACAAGGGCGCTAAATGTAGAATGGTTTATCGGGTAAAAATGATATACAGGGTAAGTCAAAATGAATATAGCGATTACAAACGGCTATAACTATTTAATGGAAAAGAATTTATCGATAAGTTTAACACAGAATGTAGACGGAATTTCAAAATTTTGTATACATACGTCATAGATGTTCTATGTGACTTCCCTTGGACACAATTAACAAACAAATTATTTCTGGCAGATTCTAAAGCTGTCAAAGCTTTTCACAAGGGCGCTAAATGTAGAATGGTTTATCGGGTAAAAATGATATACAGGGTAAGTCAAAATGAATATAGCGATTACAAACGGCTATAACTATTTAATGGAAAAGAATTTATCGATAAGTTTAACACAGAATGTAGACGGAATTTCAAAATTTTGTATACATACGTCATAGATGTTCTATGTGACTTCCCTTGGACACAATTAACAAACAAATTATTTCTGGCAGATTCTAAAGCTGTCAAAGCTTTTCACAAGGGCGCTAAATGTAGAATGGTTTATCGGGTAAAAATGATATACAGGGTAAGTCAAAATGAATATAGCGATTACAAACGGCTATAACTATTTAATGGAAAAGAATTTATCGATAAGTTTAACACAGAATGTAGACGGAATTTCAAAATTTTGTATACATACGTCATAGATGTTCTATGTGACTTCCCTTGGACACAATTAACAAACAAATTATTTCTGGCAGATTCTAAAGCTGTCAAAGCTTTTCACAAGGGCGCTAAATGTAGAATGGTTTATCGGGTAAAAATGATATACAGGGTAAGTCAAAATGAATATAGCGATTACAAACGGCTATAACTATTTAATGGAAAAGAATTTATCGATAAGTTTAACACAGAATGTAGACGGAATTTCAAAATTTTGTATACATACGTCATAGATGTTCTATGTGACTTCCCTTGGACACAATTAACAAACAAATTATTTCTGGCAGATTCTAAAGCTGTCAAAGCTTTTCACAAGGGCGCTAAATGTAGAATGGTTTATCGGGTAAAAATGATATACAGGGTAAGTCAAAATGAATATAGCGATTACAAACGGCTATAACTATTTAATGGAAAAGAATTTATCGATAAGTTTAACACAGAATGTAGACGGAATTTCAAAATTTTGTATACATACGTCATAGATGTTCTATGTGACTTCCCTTGGACACAATTAACAAACAAATTATTTCTGGCAGATTCTAAAGCTGTCAAAGCTTTTCACAAGGGCGCTAAATGTAGAATGGTTTATCGGGTAAAAATGATATACAGGGTAAGTCAAAATGAATATAGCGATTACAAACGGCTATAACTATTTAATGGAAAAGAATTTATCGATAAGTTTAACACAGAATGTAGACGGAATTTCAAAATTTTGTATACATACGTCATAGATGTTCTATGTGACTTCCCTTGGTCACACGGACAACATCTAGGCGGTAGTCCATTTCACGTCATACATTCTGAAGCATTTGTTCAGTCACCAACGCAAGCGCATTAGAAATGCGTACTTTGAGTTATTCAATTGTTTTGGGCATGGGAGGCACAAACACCCACTTTCACATAACCCCATAGAAAACAATCGCAGGGTGTCAAAGTGCGCATTTGTAATGCGCTTGCGTCGGTGACTGAACAAATGCTTTAGAATGCATGGCGTGAAATGGACTACTGACTAGATGTTGTCCGTGTGACAAAGGGAAGTCACATAGAACTAGAGATCGACCGAAACAGGTTTTAAGACCTAAACCGAAACCTAAACCGAATTTCGGTGATCTTCCCACTTTCGGCCGAAACCGAAACCGAAACCGAAAGTGTCAAAAAATTTAAAAACTGATTAATACGTACATAACTGCATATAATTATTAATTAATTAATAACAAATAATTAATAATTACTTGATATTAACTAATTACATTACTAATTAATTTATTAATTATACGTGTATTGAACCACTGCCACCCTAAGAAAGTATTGAAATGGCACCCCTGTTTGAAAATTTTATCTCCGGTGCCAAGTTGACTCTCTGTGCCTCTATCCAAAACTGTTTTTTGTAAAATAAAACTGAATTAATTTAGCAATAAGACGGAAATAGTTTACAATTATACGAATTTCATCTAATAAAAAAAATATTTTAAGTATACATACCTCGATATATGTTTTGTAATAAATTTCGTAAATCTTTATATGTTTTAACAACACCTTTCTCATAAATCATTCAAAAAAATGTGGAGTTTTAAAGTAAAAATTTTCTATTACTGTTAAGTTTTCAGCTTTTAAAGATCACGTCATAAGCGTCTTTTAAGTTTAGTCTTATATGCATTGCTTGTTTTATAATTTACACTCGCATCATGGATCAGTCATGACCGATAATGATAAACAGTGGAGTTCACAGCAATAAACAGTGTCTCATTTGAGCCGATACAATTCACATCAATGAGTGAAGTTGAAAATTTCCAAAAGAAGGAACGAGATTTTGAAATACAGATAGTTTCGGTCAGGCCGAAATTTTGGCAGCAGTTTCGCCGAAAACGAATATTCGGCGAAACTCCGATTTTGTGCCGAAACCGAAACCGAAACCGAAATTTCGGTCGATCTCTACATAGAACATCTATGACGTATGTATACAAAATTTTGAAATTCCGTCTACATTCTGTGTTAATCTTATCGATAAATTCTTTTCCATTAAATAGCTATAGTCGTTTGTAATCGCTATATTCATTTTGACTTACCCTATATTTTAAAACATATAACTTAATTGATAAAACTAAAATATTTTTTTTTCATAAGTTTTCAAAATGGCATAATTTTTATTCCACTTATTTTAAAATTTGATGTCAAATACGTAAAGTGTGGTGTAGTGCAATTATGACGACCGATTATCTGCATGAGGAATACAGTTCCGAGGGTGTCTTAAGGGAACCTAACCCGTATTTACAGAAAGATATCCAAGGTTCGAAGAAAATCACGAAAACTCCGAACGATTAGGCCGACGGGAGCGATTGGGTTCAAGCCCAATATCGCCTACCAACTTTGAGAGCAGAACCTCAAGGCCACAGGTGGGGCATAATATGGAAGGAATAAATGTTTTTGACGGCATTATTTTAAATGTACGTTTTTATTCAAAGACTTTTAACATGCATTTTAAGTATGATTTCTTACTTAAAATTTAGTATTTGTTAAAATTAATACTATAAACCTTTTTTAGATGTATAATACAATTAGATTTATCCCCCCCTCACCCTCACCCCCTAAAAAAGAAAAAAAATCGAGAGAAAAACAGAAAGGTCTTCCTGCGATTTAAATACAACACATCGGGTTGCCACGTAGTTATTCATTAAAACCCATATAACCTATCTGTATCTATGGGATATTTCTTTGTTTCAGAAATTTTCATGAGAAACTTTTACAATTAGCATACGTTTAAAGATATCTAATTAAATAGTTTGAGAAAAAATTAGTTTTTCAGTTTAATTCTACTTAAATTTGTTTAACTGGTTCAAACTTTTTATAACTGGAAATTAGTTACATATTAATATATATATTGTTCAGTCCAAGTAAAAAATCTATGTATATGAAGTCACCGTGTAAAACTGAATTGTAATAAACAACCTGTTCACTTTTAGAAATACTTGAACGGATATGTATTGTACAATCTCTTAAATGTATTTCCAAAATCTTTTTTTGCAAATTGTTAATTTATCAGATATGTAAAACTAAATATCAGTGAAAATTTTTCAGACAGTTTAACTTACAATTAGAAACAAGTTATTCCAAAAAAGAATAAATAAATAAATAAATAAATAAAATGCAATGTAATACTAATAAGAATAAGAAAAATAAGAACAATAAGATAATTTTATATATCTATATTGAGTTTCATAATAATAACCTTTGCAAATCTAGCGGTGTTTTTCAAACAAAGTTTTCTTAATACAGGTAAAAGAAAAGGCTAAATATATTTGAAAATCATTAATTTATAAATAAATCAAACCGGTTATTATTATTATTTTTTTTTTAAATGCTACAACATCTTTTAATTGCATGTTATTGTCTTTTAAACATAACAAGAAAACTACTAGGAGAAAAAAATGCTAAAATTTGGAATACACATACAAAAAATAAATAAATAAATAAATAAAAATAAAAGATAAACTTAATCGACTGCAATAAAATGTTTACAGGTTATGATTTATAAATACGGAATGTTGATATCATAATTCATATTTTATATAATTAAATTATGAAAAGTGCAAAACCGAAGTATTTACATTTTGATTCTTAGTAAAAAGCCCCCCTCCCTCCGCCCCCGTCCCACACACACACACACACGCTTAGGACAGAACGTCATTTTTAAAACTAATGATTACCATTTTATGATTCCTATTCCTATGCCCTAAAAATGATTTTAAAACATCAAAGTCATCACTATTTTCAGAATTATGATTTGCTATTGAAAAAAAAAATTGAAATAAATTAATAAATAAAAACTACTCGATCTTATGGAATATGATTCAGAAATTTGAAATTTGAAATTTTCGTACACGAAACTATGAGAAAGATTTCATAATTATACCAAAAGACATAAACTTTAGGTTTCAGAATAGATAACTTTATGTTTCAGAAAATATAACTTACCAGACAACAGCAGTAGTTTTTTTTTTTTTTTTTTTTTTTTTTTCATTAAGAAATATTTTGAAATAATTTGATCGATTAGCCTATTTTTTATCCGACCATATTTTAATTATACACAATCATCGTAAATTATGTCCTGTATTCGACATAATATAATTATTTATGCACAATATTGTAATAAATGAAATGGAAAATATAACTTACCGAAAAACAGCAGTAGTTTTTATTTCACTTGAGTTTTTTGCACTTCACAAATCTATAAAAAAAAATTAAAAGTGAGTTTAAGAAACATTATTTGTTAACAGATGGCAGCACTACAAATAAATACATTGTCATAAAAAGCGAAACAAGAACGCAATAAGAGAGGGGATATCGGCTTCTAAATAGGGAAATAAAGATACAGTAAATCCTAGGAAAATGGAACCTGTCTATAACGGAATATTGTCTTATAAGTAAAAAAAAAAAATTCGTGATCAGTACAGGTAGAATACCAAAACAATTATACCTTCAGAGACGGAAACCTGTTTAAAATGGAATGTATATCTGGTCATTTGAGATCCGTCTTAGTATGTTTTACTGCACTAAATACACAAAATAATCGTATACTGTAAAATATATGAAAACGGAATCCCTAGAAACCGAAACAAAATTCCTTTTTGGAGAGGTTTCCGGTTGAACAGTTATAACTGTAATCCGTTCCGTACCTTCGTTCCGTAAGGAGTATGAAATTTTTATGTTTACGGCAAGATTTCATTATAAGCGAGCTCCGTTTCCACAGGTTATACTAAAAAAAGTACAATAAAACCTGTAAAAACAGAATAAACAGGACAGGCACTAAAAAAATATTCAGTTTTATACAGGTGGATTTGTACGGTATTCCTTTCGGCGGAACCATACAAAATATTAAGTTATAGATAGGTCCATAGGTTTTTTTGTTATATATAGGGTGTTTTCAAGGTTTACTCTAGTGAGTCATTCATAAGAAATTCCACTTTCATTTCATAAGAAAGCGGAATCACTAGAAGTCGAAACTAATTCAGTTTTGGAGAGGTTTCCGATTGAGCAGTTATAATTGTAATGTAGTCTTTTCGTAAGGAATATGGAAATTTTAGATTTAAGACAGGATTCCGTTATAAACAGGTTCCGTTTTCACAAGTTTTACTAAACAACAATAAAACCTGTACAATAAAATCTGTAAAAATATTCCGATTTACGAGGGAAAGTCATTAAGTAAGTCACAAAAGGTAATTAAATAATAACTTAGAATGATATTCACTTCAAAACTATTTTTATTTCTCAACATATTCTCCACCAATATTTATGCACTTATATCACCGTTTTATAAGTGCCCCAACTCCAGCTGCATAAGATTCTTTGGGTTGCTGTCTCAACCACATTAGGACTTCAAGTTGAACCTTTTCATCATCTGTGAACATCATCTTGCTTCCAAGATGGTTTTTTAGTGGACTAAACAGATGAAAATCGCTTACAGCTAGACAACTACACTCTAAAATTGGGAGGAGTGAGAAGTTGACTCTTTGGAAGAGTGAGAGGCATTTTCACTCTTTTTGGAGTGAATTTTATAAGAATACACTCTTTAAAGAGTGGGATTTTCCACTCTCTAGAAAGGAGTGAAATATCTCACTCCGTTGTCGAGAGTGACTGTCTCACTCCTTTGACAAGAGTGAAATATTTCACTCCGTTGAAGAGTGAAAGCCTGGCATTATATAATTTTGTCCATATTTATTTATTGAGAGAAACGAAATGATCATTTTTCCTTTTTCTTTTTAGGTAGATTTCGTAAGAAATGTTACCTATTACATTCTCCCCTATGTTGGAATTTCTGAAAATTTTTGCAGATCTACGCCGATTATAACCCCTAAAACCCCAAACCACCCCCCCAGTTCAAAACTTTATCTATCTGTCTATATAGCTATATCATTTTTTTATGGACACGATAACTTCAATAATTCTGCACAAATCTCTTCCAAACTGATAACATATAATCAAAGGACATAAAATCTCGGTCAAGTTCGTTAATGGGCAAAATCGAAATAGGGGGGGGGGGGGGGTGAAAACAGAAAAAAAACCCATAACTTCTTAATTATGATACGTATCAAATCCGTTTAAAGTTATTAATATTTCTAGGAAAAGGGCCGAAAATTTATGTATGACAGATTTTTGATATCGTTAAAAATGGCCTCAAGGAAGGGGGGGGGGATAGAATTTTAGGAAGAAAAAAATTCATAACTTCGTCAATTCACAAGATATCCATCCGCTTCTTGGAAAACATGAAAAAAAAATTGAATGCACTTAAAATAAAATTTAATATAACAAAGCATACCTTTTATTATACACGTGAAATACCACTGCTTCGACCGATCGATGGTGTCTTTATTTTCTTTTAAACATTTCAATATCAATTTTGCTTTTTAACCATAAATATAAAGTAAACCTATGTGGCGAATTGATATTTTATCTTTTTTGTACTACTATTTATTTTTTTTAATCATTGTTCTGCACTATATAATGCGGTTATTTTATTTTTGTGGCAACACTAATTTGAGGAAAAATCTCGCATTTCATTTATAAAAACAATGCCGATTTAATTTTCAATTAATAGCAATATTTAATCAAAAACCATGTTTTAACGAAATGTGGTGGTGGTACTATGTCAGAAGCTGCTTCAAAAACCTTTCGAAGGAGGTTACCTCATTTATTGTTGTGTGTTTGTAAATTCATGGAAAAAGGTATGTTGACAACAGAAATATGTATGATTTTAGAATAATAAACTAAAATACAGGATAAATAAAATTAAAAATTGACTTATACGGTGGATTCAGGGGGACAGAGCCCCACACCCCATCTCTGACGAAAAAAATCTTAGTCCCTTATTTTCGTGGTGTTTAAATATTATAAATTCACCGGGGAATAATATGTATTATCCTTTTTAAAAACAATTTAATATTATATTTTTTAAATAATAATTTTTAGCTGACATTTTAAACAGAAACGTCTTTTTAAACTTTCCATAAACGATCGCAAAATTCCAATTACGATGTGACACTGATTGGTCTCTATAAAGTTTAACAACAGTGATTTCAAAGTTGTATATACAAATAGTGACCACTCTAGTTTTAATAACGTATGGAAATTCAGATTAAGTTATAAAGTCTTTCAAAAGTTAATGGATGAATAATGTTTTGGATTTTCATATCTAAAGCAAAAATCTGAAATATGAAAATTGCTTTTAAATTCTTTAAAATTCGATATATTATATGCAAGTGTTACGTCAATCTTTTTTTTTAAAGCTATTTTCCCTCTGTCTGAAAATATAACAACTGTAGTAATTATATTTTGATAATTGATAAATTTAACGCCAGAAAATAAAAAGTTTCTGCCCGCTGCGCTGATAAAAAAAAAAAGTTTAATGAGTCAATTGGGTCAGAGATCGCACCATTAGCAATGCTGACGTAAATATTGTCTTTTTTTTTTTAACAGACCGCTGACGAGGACCATTTTCATTCTTGGCAGACGTCTATGACGATTGGCTGACGCGTTAATACTTCGATTTAAAATGTTAGTTCAACGGTTTAGTAGTTTGAAGAGATGTTCGTAACTTTGATACTGAAAAATTATGTGCTTATAATTTTGTGTCAGTCCTTATGTGTGGATGTGGATTACAAGTAATTTACAGTAATCATGAAACGATACATAGAAATAATATACGCTGAAGAAAATGCTTGTAATTTATAAAATGTTATAATTGTTAGAACATTGGTGTGTATTTTATTAATTTTTTTTTTCCGTTCATCACGAAGATTGTGCTTTTTGAATATTATTTTTATAAAATCCGACTGGTGAGTTTTTTTTTGCAGTCGGATGTGGTTTTTTCCCCCTTTTCAGAAGGAAAATATGTGTGATTTATTTTCAATGAATATTTTTTAGAAATCGGTTTGCAAAACAGTGCTTTTTTTTATGTTTTGCCAAAAGTGTGCAACTGCCTTAATTGAGGGAGTACGCTCTATGACTATTCCATTGACAAGTTATAAATATTATAAAATCAACATTTAATCTGAGAATTATCTATTTTCGTATTGTACTTTTTGAATATTATTTTTATAAAATCCGACTGGTGATTTTTTTTTTGCAGTCGGATATGTTTTTTTTCCCCTTTTCGAAAGGAAAATATGTGCGATTTATTTTCAATGAATATTTTTAACAAATCGGTTTGCAAAACAGTGCTTTTTTTTTTATGTTTTGCCAAAAGTGTGCCTTAATTGAGGGAGTACGCTCTATGACTATTCCATTGACAAGTTATAAATATTATAAAATCAACATTTAATCTGAGAATTATCTATTTTCGTATTGTACTTTTTGAATATTATTTTTATAAAATCCGACTGGTGAGTTTTTTTTTGCAGTCGGATGTGTTTTTTTTCCCCCTTTTCGAAAGGAAAATATGTGCGATTTATTTTCAATGAATATTTTTAACAAATCGGTTTGCAAAACAGTGCTTTTTTTTATGTTTTGCCAGAAGTGTGCAACTACCTTAATTGAGCGAGTACGCTCAACAACTTGTTATAATATTCATTCAATTCTGACTATTCCATTGACAAGTTATAAATATTATAAAATCAACATTTTATCTCATAATTGTTTATTTTCGTGTTATATTTGTTTAAAATAATTTACTATTATGGTTATGACTAACTCATCAAAGGTAGGTAGGATTATAAACAACTACTAATTTTCGTTTTCAAATAAAGCTTTTGTTGGAATATAATTGCTTATATAAGATTATTTAATTACTATTTAAATTAATTTGATAAGAATAATATGTATTTGTTATATTTGTATCTTTTTAAATCCAAATAAATATATTTTAATGTTAAAATATTTGTGTATTTTTTATGATTTTCAAATAAATTCATATCAATTTCAAAATTAGCAAATTTGTTTAATATATCTTTAGATCTCCACTTTATCAATAAAAGTTTTTTATTGTAAAGAATCTGGATTATAACTCACAGCATTGATTTTATTGAAGTTCAGAAATATATATACATATATATTATGCAATTATATGTTATTACTATGACTGTAAAATATCAGTAATATATATATATATATTTTAAATGCGTACTTTAAAATATGTATTTTTAAAAAAGCAATAACAGAAAGTTATCAAACCTTATGCTGAAAAAAAAAAATGCTGTGTTTATAATTTTTTTTAACACTTTGATATGTAAAGGATTTTTTAATGTTGCTTTGATGAATATGCGGAATACTTATAACATTTTCTTTCGCGGTCAAACTCCTGTGGTGACCTATTTTTTATATTTTATAATTAGAGATGTACAATTTTCTTCGAGAAATCTTTTTACATTTTTTCTGGGGGGGGAGGGGGGGTGAATTTATTTTTGTCAAATCTGATTTGTTAAACCTAAAAAACTTATTGGCAAACTGGCAGAACATATATATTTTTTTTTAATTTGAGAATGTGAATTTAAAAAAATCTTCTAAGTTACACATAATATTACTTGGTTTTAAAGCAAATTTTAATTGTAAAACAAATATATCATTACTTACTTTGATTTATTGCTCAAAACTTTAGCTTTCGGTTTTGCAAAACTTGAGATATTGAAAACAAATTTTAATATTTTTTAAAAAATATTTTTAGTAAAAAGGTTAAAAATAGAAAATGGAAAATAAAAAAAGCTAGACATTTACATTTTTGCATAATTTTGGTCCAAATATTTTTCTAAATGGTTTTCATTGTTGTAATAAAATTCGAGATCTAAATTTACTGGTTCTATTATTTTTCTTTCTTTATTTTTTATTTTTTTAAAACTCTAGATTGTTTAACTGTGTTGTATAAGATCTAAAATACAGGGTTTTCAGTAAATTTTAATATGTTTTTACGTTAAAAAGAAAAAATATATTTCTTCACACATATTATATATATATAAAGTTTCCCATAGCATAAACCTGGTTTTTATATATGTTAGTATTTTAAAAAATATATAAAACATTCAGAGAATGAAAAAACTATAGTTGCCATTATTATTTTTTTATTATCATTATTGAACTGTTCTATTCAAGTCTTAAAACAATTCAAATCATACTTCATGGAAATAAACTTGTACTTTCTTCTAAGAAAACGAACTATATGGTACACTTAGAAAACGAACTATATGGTACAAAATTATTTTATATCAATTTTAATTTGATGATCCTTTAAAACAATTAATCAGAAGTATTTTTCTAAAAGAAGTATTTTCTATCTAAAATAAATAGTCAATTTTGATGAAAAGTTGCATTGTTCTTCTAAAACAACATTACAGTTTTAATCTAATATTGCAGTGTTAAATTTTCATTCTAAAATGATTTTTTTTTTTTTTTTTTTTTTTTTTAATGGCTGGCCATTTTAATGTGCGCCGCTAATGAAGTCGTTGCCGACAACAGTATTCAATGACTTAATTCGTGTAATCGGGCGGTGCAGAAAAGTTATAATCAATATTGTACATGCTTTTAGCATAGAATGAAGTTGAATATAAAAAATATTATATAAAAACATATTTTTTATATGCTCAGTAATCGAATGAATTTAATTTTTTGCGATAGTATGTAAAGAGGGTGGGAAGGGGGGGGGGAGTAGTCATTGTCCCTCGAATTGTTTTAGTGCACATCTTCTATACTATGACAAAAAATTAAACACTTTCATGCTTTAGAATACATATTTGGCCATAAAGCAAGATTCGATTTCTTCCATAAGAGCATGGGCAAATTGGGCCGTTAGCCATTGCCACTATGATTTTAGGGTTCTCAAATTTAGTATGCAATTTTCATAAAGCTGATATTTTATATCTATTTCGACGTTGCACTGACTATAATCAATATTTTGAACATTTAGAGTAGGATAAGTTTAAAAACCAAAAATATATTTATCTAAGTACAGTAAAACTTTTCAATAGCGGACACCCCAGGACGACGGAATTTGTCTGTTATTCGGAAGAGTCCGCTTTCTCCGAATAGCACACAAATTCTACGATGATGCGGTGTCCACTATTGAAAGATTTTATTGTATTTAGATAAATATATTTTTAGTTTTTAAACGTATCCTACTCTAAAAGTTCAAAATATTGATTATAATCAGTACAAAGTCGAAAGAGATTTAAAATATCAGCTTTACAAAAATTTCATACCAAACTTGGGGCCCCCTCAAATCGGGGGAGGGGGGGATGACCCAGTTTGCCCCTGCTTTAATCAGGTTCTGCTTCCGGAACAAACCCCAGCCCTGCTTTATGGTCAAATATTTTCCAATTTATCCAGGATTCACTGTGGTCAAACATGGCTGTATTTAATGCTAAAAAAAGTGTGGTCAGAAATATCTGCATATTCCTCACAAATCAGAGCACAAAAACGGCCACAATTCAGACATTTCAAGTGTCTGAAATTCAGACACATTTAAGTGTCTTAAATTTTTAAGACACTTTAAAGTGTCTCTTTTTTTAACCATCCGTCTCAGACACTTAAGTGTCTGAATTTCAGACATTTCAGTTTACAGTGTAAGTAAAACTTAATGGGTATTTGAAAAGGAAAGAAATAATATACACTGATTAAGATTTTGGTTAATTACTTGCCTTTATAGGCATTTTAAAACTATCATATCTTTATAAGGCATGCAATGAAAGAAAACACAATAGTGATAAGCTTGGAATAAAATATTTTAGTTTTTTGTCAGTAATCTAATTTAATTCATTATGTAATTCTAATTGAATTTTTCCTTAAGAGTTCAATTACTGTTACAAACTGAATTAAATAAATATTGCCAATAAAGTATTTTAGTCCAATCTTTACCACGCTTGTGTCTATTTTCATTGCATGCTCTAAAATATATGATTCTTTTAAAATGCCCAAAAAAGAAACATAAAATTTTTTTTTATTCACTCCATAAAAAGTGAACATTCACTCCTATGAAAGAGTGGCTATACACTCCTGTTAGGAGTGATAAATCCACTCCTTTTGCCAGAGTGAATAGTCACTCCTATGAAAGAGTGGATAGCCACTCCTATGAAAGAGTGGATAGCCACTCCTATGAAAGAGTGACTATTCACTCCTATCAGGGTGAAAAAACCCACTCTTTTTGCAAGAGTGGATAGTCACTCCTCTGAAAGAGTGAGTATCCACCCCTGTTTAGAGTGACTATTCACTTCTCGGGAGTGAGTATTCACTCTTTCAGAGAGTGAATAATTTCACTTTTGCCTAGAGTGAATAGTCACTCTAAAGAGGTTGGGCAAATTTTGGCTCTGCGATAGAGTGAATATCCACTCCTCCGGAGTGAATAGTCACTCTTTCTTATTTAGAGTGTAAGACAACTAAGTTAACTAATTTAATTATCTATATTTTAGGAGAATTTGAATTCATTCAAACAACTGACTTCTTGGTGTATCCACACTGGGCTCTGAAAAGAAGGTTAAAAAACCCTTGAGGATGGCTTTGCAGACAAAGACCGAAACATTGGGTACATTATAAAAATGTTTTAAGATTTTATATATTTGTACGCTGTGTGTTTTAAATATAACATTTTATTATTTACACAATTCCCACTTATGTTTTATCAAGATAAAATACCTTAATTTTTCCCTTTTACCTAAAAATATGTGTTTACGTAGGGAAATGGATTTCGGAACCCTTCTTCAAAATTCAAAAAATTGGGTCACTTTCGCTTTTTTTTACTCACAAGGAAGATCTCCATAAGCGCATACTTAGAAAAACTAGAAAAAAATTTCAGAATAGTCTTCTCATGATGATGTATATGTGTATGTCTATAAAAAATTTACTGCGGAACCTCAATATAACATCCGTAAACATTTTTTAAAAATTTCCTTTTTTGGCGATTTACCGTCGGTTGGCGACATAATGAAGCTTAAAAAAATACGGTGTTATGATACACTGTTAAAAATTTGCAGCAAACTGTCCAGTCATTTGACCGTTTTTGTAGAAAATGGTTACACAACCGTAATTTAACTATATTCTGACCGTATTATTGCTCATTTTATGGCCAGAATATAGTTAAATTACGGTTATGTAACCATTTTCTACAAAAACGGCCAAATGACTGCACAGTTTGCTGCAAATTTTTAACAGTGTAAATATTCTTTAACGAAAAACTTTTTCTACTCTTCATACTGAACAAATTTAAGTAATTTTAACTTAAATAAATACACTTTTATAACTACACTTTTATCATATACTGTAATACGTATATATAACGAAATTTAACCATCGTATTTTACGGTTTAGAACAAAATTTAAATTGATTAAAATTGTTTCAAGTTCAAAATTAGTAGTGTAGGAAACAAAAGAACAGTATTGTTACCATAGAAACTACGACTTATTCAATATCGAAATTTATAACGACAGCATTCTTAATCAGGCAGTTACTTTTAAAATACATTTAAAGCGTATTCAACCGGTGAAACAGTGTGAAATTTAATAACTACAACAACACGAAATTTATGTATATTATATAAGCTGATGGAAATAATAATAAACTATTTCATCGTTTAAGTTTGAATTCATTAAGTAGTGCGCACTTTAAACACTCATTTAACAAGCAATTTCCATATGCATTAAAATCGCTCGCAATTGTCGAGGAAAAGATGTTGCTAGCCAAATCGCGTCTTTTTTTTGCGCGAAATACTCGAAAGTATTTTATTTTTTTTTACATATTTACTACTGGGATTCTGCTGCTAAATTTGACTGATCCTTTTTAACGTACATGAGTAGTTTCGTTAGTAGTTTTTCTTTCAAAATATTCTGAGTATGTGCTTTAAGGCGAGCTTCCTTGTCAGATGTACGGGCAATTTATTCTGCCCTGCCCATTGTATAGTTTCTGTTGTTGTTAGGGAGCAGGGCTGCTTAGTTTGATTTTGAGGCAACCTTAGCTCACCCTTTTTAGCTCACCTTAATTTTCAAAAATGAGAATTTTCGTTCGAGGACAGATATTTGACACTTTATAACACAGTTTAAAAGTGTTTAGGAATTCGGTTTGTCTGTCTGTCTGCCGTATGTCCGTGCTCTATCTCGCGTAAACATACTCATATTTCCATGTAATTGATATATGTTTTTGAGGTTTACTATGGCATGTTTGATATGGAAAATAAAGTATGCACCATTTATGATTAGTTTACAGGGTCACTCAAAAATATTCCGTTACATTAAGAGTCTTCTCCCTCTCGCTTATGTTAAGCCTATGGGGCAGTTATTTTCTAATATCTCGTTTGCAGCTCAATATTTTTAAACGCTATTTAATGCATTCGATCTCAGCTATCCAATGCAAAAAAATCGTTTAAAAATATTGAAATGCAAACAAGATATTAGAAAATAACCGCCCCATAGGATTAACATTAGCGAGTGGGCTTTTTCGCGTGATTAGAAATCGTTTTCGGTGTATTTTAATGATGTTACACTATTTCAAACATAACTGAAATTGATTTATATCACTAAGGTGCACTACAAGATGCTTATCGTAGAACAGGGGTTCTCAAACTGTGGTACGCGAAGCTCTGGCTACTGGTACGCAAAAGTCCCATGCTGGTATGTTAAATGAAATACAGCATTTTATTATGAAATCAAAAACGGCTTAAGTTTATCAGCCAGGAAATTTTCAAACGCTATTTTCTTTTCTTTCTTTCTTTTTTTTTCTTATTTACTAGAATTTAGAACACCATATCTATGTGAATGTACTTTTTTTTCAATTCTTCATATGAAAAACAAATACAGGAAAGAATTAAACATCGAATCTTGCTTACGACTACAACTAACTAATATTGAACCAGACATGAGGAATCTGTGCTTGATAGATTAAGCTTACCCTTCTCATTACCAATTCTAGGGAATTACTGCAATAAAGCTACTATGTATCGATCATTAGGTCAATATGTCATAAGTATTGTGGTTGTTTTTCAACCAAAACACTGTATTTTGATATGGTATATGTATTATTAAAATGTAATGATGTTAATAATTTTTTTTATTTGAATGTTAATATAAAGCAGTCAACCTAAGTACCAATTTAATAATGTAATCATGCATTTTGAAGTACAGTTAAACCTGCTAAAGGAAAGCATAAAAGACCTAGGAAATATTTAGACAGGTTCTGTTTTTGCAGTGTATTATTTTATATTAGCTTTATGTTTGTTGCTTGGTGGTAACTTGGTGGCGGAAGTATGAACTTCGATTTAATAGTACGCCTGTCTAAAAGTTTGGGAACCCCTGCTGTAGAGTATAGTGTCTATAGCGTTCGTCGTTCACTTACAGGGACACACAAAATAATTCAGTTATAGTGCTGCTTATGAACGGTGAAGTTTTGTTGTAGTAATCTGAATCTGTTGGAAAGGGTTTTATAATCTATGCTTAACGCATGATTTTCATTCTTGTTTTTATTTAAAGTATGTATCATTTATGATTAGTTTACAGGGTCTCTCAAAAATATTCCGGTACGTTATGGTCAATGGGGAAAAATTATTATCAGTGCATTTTAATGTTGTTATACACAGTTTCAAACATAATGTAATTGATACGCATCACTGAGATGAATGGCAACATATTTTCTATTGAGTATAGAATAAATAGCTATAATAATATATTTACAGGGACATTCAAACGTAATGCGTTACATTATGCTCAATGGTGGAAAATTATTTATAGTGCATTTTAATGATGTTACTTTATTTCAGATATAATGAAATTGATATGCATCACTGAGGGGCACCACAATATGTTTCGTCGTTTACTTACAGAGACACTGAAAATAATTCCGTTACAGGACAGAACATGAATCATAAGTGTTGGATCAGCGTTTTAAGCTGTGATATGCAATTTAAAACTTAACTAATTTTTGCTGCATTACGAAATTATCATATGAATTCGATAATTGATAAGAATATCGCAAGTATCGAAGTGCTGATCATATATATACCGAATGAACCAAAAGATCGTTAAAACTTTAAAAATTCATAAAAAAGGAAGAAATTATGATAAAGAATTGCGGTTTGCAAGAAAGGGCTCACAAAGTAGTCGGATTTTTTTAGCAGCAAAAAATTTTTAGTTAAAAGATTCACCTCTAGATGGCGCTAACATGCGAGAGATTCAGCAGAACTGTGCACATTAATCCTGAAATAAAAGACCGGGATACACGAGGATTTCTCATTCGCTTTCAGAAAGTTATCATTACCCGATCGAGCGTTATTGGTGAAGTTGTTCTATTTGAACGGAGAGTCAGCAACAGTTGCGTTGCGAAAATTTCACACGGCGAAAGGACTGAAGACGAAGAATGTGGGCTGGAAGTCACGTTGAACAATTGTTATTGCAAGAGTAAATGTATACAGCGTACTGTTGTCCTGTTCATTGCGTTTCGGATAGTCAGCGCCCTCTACAAGTGACATTTTTAACTAAAATTTTTTTTGCTGCTACAAAAAATTCCGAGTACCTTGTGAGTCCTTTCTTGCTAACCGTACTTCTTTATCATAATTTCTTCCCTTTTTATGAATTTTTAAAGTTTTAACGAACTTTTGGTTCACCCGGTAAATGGCTATACGAAAGAATTTACACACATTGCCAGCTATAGACAATAATTGCTAAAAATAAAATTTTTATTGAGTTTTTTTTTTTAATGTTTATTTAGATCTGGATCAAATCGCACGCTGGAACAGAGGGTAATGAACGAGCAGATTTACAGACAAAAGGTGCTATCACAAATGATCGTTACAACGAGAACGAAACGCATCTTATTCCCATTTTCAAAAGTCAAATTATTTATTAGATCAAAAATAGTACAGATTGACAACAAGACTGGTCATATTCATTAAAAAGCCGAGATACTTATGAAATTTTACGAAAAGTGGATCTGAACTTTATTTGCAAAAAAACAGTCATAGTTTACTACATTAGTGGACACGGTAGCTTCCCATCATTTAAAAATAAAATAGGAAAACGCTCCTCCCCAACATGTATATACCAAAAAAGCTCAGGAACGGGTCTACATTACATATATGGTAATTGTCTTCTAATGAGACATACTTTAAATTTCAATAAAAATGTCGCAGTGAGACTAAATCTGAATGTAACTCTGTTTGATCCTTTAAACTATAAACTAAAAGAAAATTACAACATTCTCAATGAACATTTCTCCTTTATTAAAAAGAAACTATGTTCCTTTTTCCTACATTTATAAAGTACTTTTTTAATAGAATATATTTTGTTTTTGAAATTTGTATATTATAGTTCACATACTGATCACATTTTTGTACTGATACTGTTCCTATTTTAGCTTACTGTTTGAACCATGCAAAATTACTAGCTGTGTTATGATTAAATATTCTTTTCATAAATCTTCTAATTACTTTCTTTTATACTTTTTCTTATATAATTGTTTTTTAACATTAAGAAATGTTGTGATCTAAACCAGTATTGTAAAAACTAACTTTGTAATAACTTGTTTCTTATGTAATATTCAACATTTGTATTCTAAAATATGAATTTTCAATAAAAATTTCCCCTCGTGGAGAAAAGTTCCTATGCTTAACGGCTGGATCTCCACCAGAGGGTGATTTCATTTCATTTCATTTATTTATATCTCTCATTTCATTATAGAGCAAAAATTAAATTTCTTAACAAAATGCCAGTAGTGTCAGAAAGTTTTTCATAATCTATGCCGTGAAGCATGATTTTTCGTTTTTGTTTTCTTTCGAATTCCACCTCTAATATTTAGCTGCAATATCATGAAACATGCTTCAGTTTGATTAATTATTTCGGCTATTCATATTTCTTCAGTTAATTTGAATATTTTTCATAACAAAAATATTCTAGCTTGCATTAAAAAGTAAGTTTAAGTTCAATTTATGCAAGAGAAAAAGAAGCCTCTTTTAGTGAATAATTATGATTAACTAAGGGGAAAAATTATCCTTTGACTTAATTTGAGCAATTAATTTTTTCTATCTGAATGAAGCATCAAAATAAATTAAATGAGATTACATAGGCTGAAGGTACAAGCTTGTATGTTTACTAATTTTGAAGATAGCATTGTGTATGGAAATTTAATGGCTTAATCAATCATTTTTAATAATCTTTTCGAAACAAGGATGTTAAGGTATAATTAAGATATCATTAAATTAAGCTTCTTAATATAAATTAAATCATATTTTAAGAGCTATGAGGAATAATATTTTGGATTTAAAATTATATGAAAATTTTAAAAAATATGAAATTGATTTTTGTTCATTATTAACCATATGTGCTACAGGGTTAATAATAAACAATAATAAATGGTTAATAATAAACAAATAATAAATGGTTAATCATAAACAAATAATAAATGATTAATAATAAACCTGCGTCAAGGTGCGACTTTGGCAGTGAGCAGTATTTGATTGAATGAAAGACTATATATATTTGAATAAATCTCGAAAAAGGCAGGCATTATAGTTGCAGTTTTTGTTATTTTTAATGGCATTAATCGATTCTAGGTGAAAAAAAATACATAACAAGGCATTATACTTTCACATGTCGTATGCGTACAGGTAAAATGACCCACAATTTAATAATTGACGACAACTGGTGGCCATTCACAAAAATGTATTTTGGCAAAGAATTGTATTTTGGCGCTAGAAATGAAGATCCAATAAGTCGCCCCAAAATAAAGTTGTTTTACCATGTTTTTGTGGGGCTAAAGTGGGGCATTTTAACTCAGGGAAGAGGGAAACTCAACTTTGTTTAAGTAAGTCAAGTGAGGTATCGTTTATAATGTATTTTTAAATTATGAATCGAATGACATGAAACGCAAGTCGATACAATAATTTGTTACAAAGTTACGGTAGGTTTTATGAATAAAAAGTAAAAAAATTATACTTAGTACAGGTTAATAGGGTTTAACAGCAACAACTTGTGGCCATTTACGAAAATTTGAGAAGAACTACGTTTTTGGCATTAGAAATGAAGATTAGATGAGTCTCCCAAAATAAGTTAATTTACTTTGTTTTGGGGGGAAAGGGGGGCATTTTAATTCGGTGGGGTATTGTAGGAATTCATCGTCTTTAAATAGATCCAGTGAGGCATTGGTTACCCTGTATTTTTTAATTTCTGAATCAAATGTACCATTCGCAAGTCGATGCAGTCACTTGTTACAAAATTACGACAGTTTTTATGAATAAAAAGTCCAAAATTATACTTTATGAGAGAGGACAACTTTATTACACTTATTTCACGTTCAAAACATGTTTATATCATATTGAATAATCTTAAACTTATTCAATGGTTTCAAAATAGCAATAATCAAAATGAGTGTCATCTGATTCTTTTTAAAGGTCAACAAAGTCCTGGACGTAAATAAAAAATAGGTGTAATGAAGTTTTTTTCTCATATAAAGTGTAATTTGGACTTTTATTCATAAAAGTGATTGTAAATTGATTGACTTGCGAATGATGTCATTCGATTCAGAATTGTAAAATAAAACAATTTTTAAGTAATATGTAACGTAACATGCTCTTTCACTAAGTTCTTCAATTGTGTCCTAAAAATGATTGTATACAACTGCGACATCATTTTTTTTCGTAACACAAAATTAAAATAAAGAACAGTTATTGATTATAATTAATTTCTGTCAGAATTGCTTATCTCTGAAGTCTTCATCTAAGAAATCGGAAGTCTTTTATTTTATATCTAATTTGTCAAATCGACAAGACACAGAGAAGATTAGTACAGCAACGTTCTATAAGAAAACAACAATGAAACAAATTTTTTAGAACTGCGTGTTTAATAAAGAATAATTGGAATTAACTCCATGCTTTAGGGATGATGTTTTGCTTTATGTTGCTATGGGGATCTAACCCGGGCTCCACGGGCTCCCCTGGTTTCAGAATAGGTGAAAACCATTTTGTCTTTCTTCTATCCTTACAAGAAAAAAGTATTGGATTCATGAAAATTTTCATCTTCCGGTTTTCGACGGATTTATACGTTTTAGAGTGGCCTGCAACGTGATTTGACTGTTTTAGAAAATGTCTGCCTGTGAGTCTGTGTCTGTACGTCTGTCGCTACATGACAAACATTTTATAGGCGTTCTATCTCAAGAACTAATGCACTGAATTTCATAGAACTTTAGATTCAGTTAGGTTAGATCTTGATATAAATTGGTGCTTTTTATATTTTTTGTGTAAATTGCCCAACAGGTGGCGCTGTTATGCTGCATTTTTCGCGATTTCCGAAATAGCTCTATCTCAGAAACTAATGCACGGATTGTCATTAAACTTCAGAATCAGTTAGACGTTGACATAAGTTGTTGCTGATTAGCTTTTGGTGTAAATATCTAGCACGTGGCGCTGCTATGCTGCATTTTCAGGATTTATACGATTTTAGCGATAGTCATATCTCAAGAACTAACGCACGGAATTTAATACAACTTTAGATTCAGTTAGACCGTGATATATGTTGGTGCAAATCGCCCAACAAGTGACGCTGTTATGCTGCACTATTCACGATTTCCACAATAGCTCTATCTGAAGAACTAATGCATGGAAATCATCAAACTTCAGATTCAGTTAGACATTGACAAAAATTGTTGCTGATTATGTTTTGGTGTAAATCTCCCAACAGGTGGTGCTGCTATGCTGCATTTTCAGGATTTACACGATTTTAGCAATAGTCATATCTGAAGAACTAACGTACGGAATTTAATAAAACTTTAGATTCAGTTAGACCTTGATATATATTTGTGCTGATTTGTTTTTTATGTAAATCGCCCAATAGATGGCGCTGCTGTGCTGTACTTTTCATGATATCCGCAATAGCTCTATCTCAATAACTAATGCATGGATTTTCATCAAACTTCAGATTCAGTTAGGCGTTGACAAAAGTTGTTGCTGATTGGTTTTTGGTGTAAATACCTCAACAGATGGCGCTGCTATGTAGCATTTTTCCGGATTTACACGATTTTAGCGATAGGGATATCTCAAAAATTAATCCATGGAGTTTCAACAAACTTCATATTCTGTTAGACTTTGACCCTAAGTTGGTGCCGATTAGGTTTTATTCTAAATCATATAACAAGTGACGCTGCTTTGCTGCATTTTTGGATTCTAAAATGCATAATTAAAAAAATATATAGCGCATTTGAAATATTAATATGTTTGAGATAGAAAAAAGTTTTGGAATTGGCACATCCGACTGATTTACATTTAATTTGTTTTATTTTATTTTATTTATTTATTTATTTTATTATTTTTTAGATTACCTACTAACAACAACTAAAAGCATTTTTATATTGAAAAAATCAATTATGCATTCAAATAAAGTTTGAAATTCATTAAAACCGATAGTTTCATATTAGCCGCATGCCAGAAGTAAATAACAGAAGAAAATCGCCAAAGATTTCGCTACTTACAGCAGACCTTTTGATTCCGATAATTTCAGTGTTTTAAGCGCTTATCTCGATTATATGTCTGTAAAATTTGCATTATTTATTTTATATTATTTTAATATTTTATTTACTTAACGATGAAGTTTTATTTTGGTTTTGAATATTAGCCGGAAACAAATGCTGAACTATTTAT
This sequence comes from Maratus michaelseni, assembly GCA_963931845.1. Taxonomy (NCBI): domain Eukaryota; kingdom Metazoa; phylum Arthropoda; class Arachnida; order Araneae; family Salticidae; genus Maratus; species Maratus michaelseni. The sequence continues at coordinate 116,271,314 of OZ007600.1, forward strand.
ACTGTTTTAAGTGCAAGCAGGTTAATCTTTTGCATTCGGAGAGCACGCGATTGAAACAGATTAAAAGAAAGTCATGCTTGCAAATTATTTTATAAACCATAACATAAAAATTCAGTAAACTGAGGTACAGTTTTCAAACAAATTGCATTTGAAGGAATTTTTTTTTTCTATTCGACGATATAAAAATTTAAAATGTGCAATGTTTGAAAGTAAAAAAAAAAAGTAATAAAAAATAAATTTATTGATCAGGTGTTGCCACCGCCAATATGCCGTCATCGTAACTCACGGGCATGTTTCTGCTTTATAATATAGATGTAAGGGAAAGTAGGGTAAAACTGGACAACTGACGACGGTTTTCTTTTGTTGACAAAGGTCTAGTAGAGCGAAAAAATCAGAGCACCCCGCAAAAGTGTTTGGGACATCTGGGCTATTGAGAAACCACATATGTTGCCACATGAAAGTTCTTCTGTATTCAGGAAAAGGTGTTTTCTAGAATAATCTGAAACAACTCCGAATTTTCGGTGGTAGGATAAACGAGGTACTAATGGGAAATTAAGTACTTCCGGTAACAATATTGTAATAAATTTTGAATCAAATCTTAAAACATATATATATAGATTTTTTAAGGTCAGTAACTTTTTTTAGGCTTTCAAACAATTTTTACTGTTGTTATGTAATGGCTTTCTCAGCTTTTACTTTTCATATCTGCTGCACTTCTCATGTGTCCTCTCTTTGCAGACTGAACATTGTATCAATCCTTCACCACCTGTTGTGTGAATAAACAATTCATAGCAGAATTCAATGCATAATTCAATGAGCACCTGATTTCGCCCCAAGCAGACGACCAAAAATCAACTTGGTCGTTTACCTGCATAGCTGAACGCACACACTTGACATCAAACTATCGCATGAAAGCTGTAGAAAACAGTCGTTTACTTACCTAAATTGATCTGCCAGGCTAAATTGATTTAAAGAGCAAAAAATGCGGTAAAAAAATGAAAACTTTTGATGTGAATTTCTTATTAATAGCGCTGTACGGACACAGAGAATAACTCACTTCAAAATCTAATGGCACATTGCTAAGGGACGCAATGGTGATGACCTCTACCCCTCGCCATTCCCACAAATATATAACAAATAATCTGTTAAATAAAGTTTTCTGTATTAATAGTGTCTATCATAATAATATATGTCCTGTTTAAAAAAAACCCCTTAAACCCAGATAATTATAATGAAGAAAAACGTGCCTGGAAATGTCTTAAACAGGTGGCGTTTGTGTAATTTGCTGTGAGTAGATGGCCCTACATTAGCTTTGCTAGATGCAGATAACTGCAATCCATGTTGGCACTATTTCGTTATAAGTCCTTATCTATGCATCGTTACTCTGACTTGTTTAATGTGTTACTATAATATTAATTACTATAATATTTCTGTGTGGACGGGTGCTGTCCACACAGAAACACCCATCAGCAGGGCACCCGGTTTGACCGGCCTAACATTTTTTATCCTACTATCCCCTAATGCAGCCATACCCAACCTTTTTTTTTCTCGCGGACCGCAAACATATGTTTGCGACGTTTGGCGGGCCACAACACACTTGTATAATAATGTAAAAAAAATGTGTAATTAAAATAGTAAGATAACAAAAGTAGTATAACAAAGCTATATAATAAAGTTAATATAATTAGAAGGATTGAAGATTTGTCGCGGAAAAAAAAAATTACCAAAAAATTTAACACCACTTTTTCCGAACAATATATTTCGTAGTAGATTTCTATTCATAATGATGTAGAAATATGCCGCGAAAATTTTTGTTTGCAATTAGTGATATAATTTTTTTTTTCTGCGGCAAACGTTTCACCGTAATGTCTCTAATAGGCATTATTAGCTATATGATAAGTATAAACGTAATAATATAATAATGCGCGCATTTCCAAGTTTCTAAAAAAAAAAAAAAAAAAAAAAAAAAATCAGGTGATTTTCTTTAATAAAACTGTCATTATCTCCATGCAAAAGCTTTTTTAGAAATATAAGTGTAAATTTAATTAATTTGAAATAATGTTTGTTTAGTGTTGAAGATTAAGAAATATATATACACCACTATAGCACAAATAGAACTACATGTAAAAAGAACTTTTGACTAACGAACCGGCCTTTAGCATGTTTTAAGATAATTTTAAATTAGTGATTATAAATAACGGGCCAGATTTTGTATTTCCATGAAAACATATAAAAGAATAATGAAGGTCTTAATTTTTTTTGTGCACATCCCAATTGATTTTATAAATAGATTAAAGATTATGTGTCGCGGGCCTCACATTAAACGTCGCCGGGCCACATGCGGCCCGCGAGCCGCAGGTTGATTATGGCTGTTCTAATGCATTGACAAACTCCAGGCAAAAAAGACGGAAAATTATTATAAATTGCAATTTAAATTTTAATGCTACGTAATTTTACTGAAATTTTATAATTTAAAAATAATGCCTATATTAAATTACTTAAAATATATTCCGTTTAAATAATTTTAATTATTTCTAAAACAATGCAACAATGTATCTACGGACCATCTAGTATAAATAGTAATTAAAATAACTTAATCATATGCAAAAAAGTTATTTCAGCAAGCAGGTTCAATCGTGTTTCGTATAAATCACTTCCTATAACTATCGATCAGATAACCCATCCGAGCAAAAATATGCAGTAATATCCCTTTCAACACCAATACTTCTTGTTATAATGACATCTACTTAGCCTATTAACGAGGCACGTTTCCATACTTCTATGTCGTATTCTTATTAAAAGCTTTCTTTATTTCACATCGTTGAATTACTAAGCGACGAAGCAAGTTGCGATGAACCCTGTAATTAACGCATTTGAGAAGACTGATGAGTGTGCCACAAAATTCATTGCTTTAGTATGGTTTGTTTTTTTATGCTTAATAATATATTCTGATGTAGATAAAAAGTTACATGTACAGTGAGCTCACGTTATAGTGTGAACTTCCAAGAGAGGCCATTTTTTTTTGACCGCACTAACCGAAGTTCGCATAAAACGATGTAAGAAATTCCAATGCTGTAAAATAATACTTTTCGTTGAATAAATTGAATACAGTTTTAGATAGGAATTAAACAGGTTTCCAAATTTATGCTAAAATATACAAATTTTCCTTTAATTTAGTAATTTTAGCTAAAAAAACAAGTTAATGACAATTTGTTAATACAAAATAATAAATTACTCATGAGGCCGGATCATCATTTTCTTACTACTAACATTCTATAGAAAACAAATGTATAAAATTTTAATTATTCGAAAAATGACAGCACCACATAGAGGTTAAATTCATTTAATAACTATAAAAGTGTTAAAATATCCGTAATCCTTACTACCTTAGCTAGCAGTAATCAATCCAACAAACATGCGTTTTATTTTTCCTATAATATCTTAGCGATAACAAACTTTGCAAGTACGCATACGTGCCTTATCCTAAAAGATAAAAATATGTCTTACAACCTAGAATTGCAAGAATAACCGCCCCATATTGTATACTTTTTAGAGCTAAGTGCTCCCACCCAATGGACTATGGAAACTATTTTCAAAGTTATATATAAAAGTCATCTTTAAAATAATCGTAATAGTTATTTTGAACTGTTGAAAAAATGTGTTTGTGACTTTAATTTTGGAGACCAGTATATGTATGTATACTATATGATTATATGTATATACGAAAATGTGATTTTTGTTGTAAATTAAACTTTTGTACGGATTTTAAAATCACTAATAAACTATGATGTCGTTATCATATTTAGCAGTGTGATGCTTTTAGATAAGTGAAGTTTTACGTACAACTAAGCCAATTCATGAACTAATCTAAAAATTAACATAAACACGGTTACTGTTATGCATTAAAAGTTTGTTTTTGGTTTACAACACACTTAGCACGTTTCACAATGCTTTTCAGGCTTTTAAATAAACTACATATCTTATGTAACTTAAATAATGCCATAGATATACCTAATTGCTATCGTAAGTATAGTAACTTATCATATCTTAAAATTTTATGTTTTTGCTTACAACATGTCAACCTTGTTTGACAAAGTAACTGATGCTTTTAGGTAATCTAACTTTCACATGCTATTGTCATAGATCAGTCTGAGTGTTACGTAAGTATATTGTTACTATCGTATCTTAAAAACTGCGTTTATATTGGATATACGCCTATCACATTTTAAATAGTAACTAGCTGGCTTAGCAACACGATGCGTTACATTTGTATTGCATGATATCTTTCGATTTTTGGGAAAAAAAGAAATGCGATTAAATTCTACATTTATAAAATATTTATAATATTAATTTTATTAAATCTCTTATTATACTAGCAACAAATCATGTTTACAATATAAATGAACTGACAATTACGAAAATTACACTTTGCAAGTAACGTGAGTTTGAGGCAGTTATAGTAGAAACCATTTATAAGAGGATGTCGACATGCGGGCAATACAACTCCATTGGCTGAGAGTATTTTGATAAAAATTTGGAGAGCTTGCCATTATTGTCAAGCTAATGCTTGTTTATTTCGCTAATTCTTCTAAGCGAATTCGTACAGGTGAGTATCGTCACATTCTGTAGTGTGGTTTGCTATGGTTTGGACAAAACATTTAATCTGAGTTTATTCCCTGTAATATTCAAACCCCCATGTTCTATCACATTCCATTCATTTACATTTTAAACAAATTTGGAAAACATTATTTCATAAGGATCAATAACATTAAAATCTTTCAGGTTTTTGATAATAATGTTAGTAAATGTGGAAATAAGTCGCATGAATATTCTTTACGTTACATTAAAGATATTTTTAGTTCATTATTTAGGAAAGCAGACAAAATCCCCTTATTGACCCTCCTTTTATTTCCTTTTTTTCCACAAAAAAAAAAAAAGAAGAATTTAGATACCATCTTTGGAAAGAATTCGTTAAACGTTACAAAAAAATTTAATATCTTTGAAACTAATTAAATTTTAAAATTCAGAGAGCTTATATGACATCCTTAGATCCATGTAGATACCTTGTGTTAATTTCATCGTGTTGAGTTTCATATAATAGAAGGAGTAGTTATGAAATACAAACAGACAGTCGCATTTTAATATTATAAATTCCTGTACTACTTTCTATAGCAAAAACGAAGCCTTTCTCTCTAAGTTTTTTAAGGTGGCAAGGAAGATATTGAAGATCTTGAACAGATTTTTACTACTTGTGTAAATTTGAAAAATAATCTTCCTAAAATAAATACACATCATTAAGAATGGCCTACAGTTCCATGGCAAACAGTTCATATTGATTATTTTGGTCCAGCTATGGGTAAAATTCTTTTCCTTGTGGTTCATAGCAAATGACTAGAAGTTTTTATTGTTCCAATATAACTAAATTCCATACGATTACTTGTATGAAGAGATGGTCAGGATACCGAAGGCCTTTAAAACGTTTTTTATTTCAGGATCACAAGCACATAAACTTGCATAAAGATTAAATAATTTAGCCTGTCATATCTCAGGGCTACCTGTGGGTTGCAAGATTAAATGAGGGACTCCGAAATACAATTCTTGTATTCGACCTGACTTAACAAAAATCAGAAGTTCGTACAGAGTCTTAAACTCAGAAAAAGTCCTTTCTATACCGGACTGTCCTTCGCTTAGACCAGCGAAAGAAGAGTGCTCACAGCAACAGTTCAGAAGTTGGAATCCCTAAAACTCGCCTCCCGCATAATGTATCTATACATAGGCTGTTCTTAAGAGGTTTTGAAGTGGAACATCTGTATTTTGAGTACTCTGGGATTTATTGGATACCACTGTCGAATATAACGTTACAAACTGGAGAGCTCAGACAGTTACGGTTTCTGTAATGTCAGATCAAAGAATTTGATTTAGAATTTGATTTTGGACTTTATGAAGGCGCGACAGAGATTTTATATATAGGTTGGTTCTCTTGGTTGAGGTGATAGATCAGGGGATCCTGAGACCTTTAACCTTTTTTATACCTTTTTTATACCTTATTTATAACCTTCTTTTAACCTGATAACCCTTTTTTAATAAGGAAAAATAAAGTAAAAAAAAATCTTCACACTTGACTTCCCTTACGAAAATAGTTTATAGAGCTGTATAGAACTCTATAGAATTCTTTACAAGAGTTCTATAGAATACTTTTCTAAAGAAAATGTTTCTATAGAATTCTTAGAAGTTCTATAGGATTTTTTCTATAGAACAGTTTTTCTATAGGGTACTATACATTTTATAGAATTAAATTCTATAGCGAAATAATTCTATAGATTTTTTTTATTAAAAAAGATACTTCTTGGTCTTTTATTGTGAGTAAATTCTCAATGTAATATTATATCTGTCAAACTACTGAATTAAATTATGATTAATTAATTTGTTTATAATTCATTAATTTGCTGGATAATTTTATAATAATTTATTAATTTGCTGTTAAATTTATAAAACCATCCATCTGATTTAATAAATTTTATTCACTAATAATATTGTAATTTTTATTAAAATATTTTAATCTGAAATATAAATATTTAAACAATTGTTTCAGTTTTAACAAATAATAATTTATTAGACTTTAAATATTTTTACAAGACTGCAAATCACGAAAGAAATAAAGTTGAAATAGTGTAATAAGAATGTCTAGACTGTCAATGGTTGTGTCATGGTGAAAGTACTCGTTTTTCGCCCGCTCATTGAAGTCAAACAGCATCGAGAGTGGTTATTATTTGGGATGTTGACCACCTGGATTCTATATAAAATTCTCCGTCTGTTTTTATAGAAGCTGTATATTTTTTCTATAGATATTTTTATAGAAGCTCTATAGACATTTCTATTGAACTTCTACAGATATTTCTATAGCTTTCGGTTAAACAAGCTTATAGAGAAACGGGCCATAATTCTATAGGATTCTATAATGCGTTTTCTATAAATATTTTTTACAGAATTCTATAAGAAATTTTTGTAAGGGTTTCTTTACTTTTTGTCAGATATGGTTATCCTACATCTTTGGTATCAGATAATGCTCCATTTTCGTCTGCAGATAAGCCTTTCTTAAATAAAACGCATGTTGGGTGCTTCCATACCACCCAGCTACAAACGGTCAGACTGAGAGATACGTGCAAATTCTCAAACGTGAATTAAATACCTTATCTTCAGAATCTGGTATTTTACAAATGAAATGAAATACTTCCTTTTACAGTATAGAAATATGCCTCATGTTACAACGGGGAAGAGTCCTGCATCTCTATTTCTAAAGCATCATATATGAACAAAAATAGATTTGATAGTTCCAAACATTACAAAATTTGTTCATGATAAGCAAAATGCAAGAAATTTCAAAGCTAAAGTAAATTAATTTAAAATTAACCAGAAAGTGGCTGTAAGAAAGTGTCTTTAAGTAAAAATAATTCAATTCTTCACACTTGACTTTCTTCACTTTTAGCCAGATATGGTTATCCTACTTCTTTGGTAGGATGATTACCCTGATAACCAGTTACTCCAGAAGCCAAGTGGAAAATTGGTCGCATTATAGCAAAACAGGACAGGTTACATTATGGAATTCAAGTTGGTTCAAATGTTTGTAAAAGATATATTGATCAAATAACGAACATAGTATCAAAGGTATATTTAGCTAATAATACAAATTCTGAAGAAAGTTATACAGAAAGTTGCAGAAGGGAAAATACAGTTGTTAAACAAGGTGATTTTCAACTAGTACATCCTACTGTCAGAGATCTTCTACCAGCTGACTCTTTCGACACAAATACTCCAAATCCTAAACCAGCGGACTTTTTTAATCCATATACTCCAAGTCTTAAAGCAACTGACTCTTTAATTCCAAATACTCCAAATCCTAAACCAGCTGACTCTGATATGATACCCTCGGTTCCAAAACCTACTGTTCCCAATAGTACAATTGATGATACTTAGGAATCTATAAAAACTAATTATTCTTCTTCCTCTCCACAGGTACTTAGAAGATCTAAAAGGAGTAAAAGAGCTCCTCCCAGCAGTGGCGTAGCCAGGATGTGAGTCCATATGCTCTGTATACCACTAATTTTGTAAAGTTTTCTTTGACTTATCTAATCGGATAAGCTTTCTACGATTGTCAATGCAAAGTAAACTTTACGTTATTACTGGTATCCAGTGCATTAGGATCCCCTCTCTGGCTATGCCACTGCCTGCCAGACTTAAATATTAAGTGGAGGAGAACTACGTATAGTGTTTTTCTTTTGAGTAAAAATATGTAGAAGACAGTACCAAACATAGGATAAGTATTCTTCCATCATTCTTTTTAAGTCTGTAAGTATTATTTTAAAAATGAAAAGTCTTTCACTGATTAGAAAATGTATCCATATCCTCTATATATAAGATAGACCTGTGAAACCGGTGCCAATTTGTGGGAAAACTAACCAAGTTTTTTTGTTGCAGGTTTCCGCAACGTGGCTGTAGTGTAGAAGTGTCAGTGCTCAGGAGACACCAAACCACGTACCGAGAACTGGCCGACCATTAACGTGAGCTGAAAGGATGGAAGAAGTGAGACAGTCTTTTGTGCGAAGTCCAAAGAAATCAGTGAGTACGGCTTCACGTGAATTACAGATGCCAAAAGAGTCTTGTGATACCACAGAACACAATGAGTTCTTTCCTGATTTGTGAACATTTCTGGTTTCATGGATACTGACAATGCTACAGTAGGAAAAATTGCAACAATAAAACTTGATCAGTTTTATAACATTTTGGCATCAGTTTCACACATCTATCTTATATATAGCGGATATGAATAAATTTTGTAATCAGGGAAAGACTTTTTTAACACCCTGTATTTTCACGTTCCACTTTAGTGAATATTTATACTTCTTAGTGACACTAAAATCATGCTGATAAAAAAAAGTATATAACAATTTTTTTTTTAATTTGTCTGTAAACACAAAAAAATCCATCATCAAAGACAATAATAAAATTTATTATAAGTTTTATAATATATATTTTACAAGATCCAATGTTTAGATAGGTGCATATATAAATTTTGTACCAACAAGTGAAGGTGGGCTGAAATTTCTACAAAATTTGTGTACAATAGAGCTAAAATTTGTAAAATTTGTTCACAAAGGTTTTTATCCAATTTGCCCAGCACAAAAATCATTAGCTCAAATATTTCCACTATATTTCTAACTACTCTTTTCAGAGCAACAGTTTTTCTCAGAAAGCTTTAAATTTATCTTCTGAAATACGTGCATACTCTTCATAAGACAAGAGTATTCAGAATTCAGACACTGAACATACTTGCATGAAATACTACTTTGTTATATTAAATCTCATAAAAAAGTATATTTAAAAATTTTACACACACTGCAAAAAATAATTGTTGATTTTACAGTATAAAACTGGCACCCAGCTGCCAGTATTATACCGTAAAATTAACAGTATTAAACAGTAAAATAAGCAGTAATACGCTGCCGTGCTAGCAGTAATACGCTACCGCGCACGCACGGTAGCGTATTACTGCTTGCACGGCAGCGTATTACTGCTTATTTTACTGTTTAATACTGTTAATTTTACGGTATAATACTGGCAGCTGGGTGCCAGTTTTATACTGTAAAATCAACAATTATTTTTTGCAGTGCATGCAGTGTAAAAAAACGACAAATGTTTCTTAATTTAGGAAAATATAATATAACTACTTAAGAAAATATACAATATCCTCTTCCTAGTTACTTACGTTTTCGAAAGGCGTTCTTTGTTTTTAGAAACCTTAGAAACTAATATGTTTTCGAGATATAAAGAAGCATTTATAAAAAAAAAAAAAAAAAGTTTTTTTTTTTTTTTTTTTGCTGCCATTGATATTTGGAAATGTTTCTGAGTAGCTTTTATAGTGTATTAATTCGTTTTCTGAATCTGGAATATAGGTGTTTTAGGATGCTATCAATTCTCAAGTAAACATTTTCATGTTCAACCAACATGTTTTACAGACAAATATGATAAATTAATGGTATTAACAATAATAGTAAAATTAGTATTATTTTGTTACTCTTCCATATTACTATAAATTCAATAGTGCAGGTGAAAATATGTACTTGAGAATTGATAGCTAAAAACCGATCCTAAAATCCCAAAAACCGATATTCCATTTGGCAAAATTGATTAATACTCTATATAAAAAGAAAACTGCACAGTTAAATTGAGGGCATTGAGCTCATAGGCTATTCACACTAATTGTATATTATACTCTTATTTCAACAAATTTGAAATAAGCCCCTCGAAAAAAAAGAAGACAATATATTAAGGGGAGCTCGTCCCTCCATTCCTTTCCCCCCCCCCTTATAATTAACCAATGAACTCCCATAGCTAATCAGAGAAGCGCCTTATTACAATGAACATAAATACAAAATTTGAAGAAAATTGGATAATTTTGCATGAAAACCCCATTTATCTAAATTAAGGGGGAGTTAGCCCCCCCCCGTTCCCCCTTTATACTTAACCAATGAACCCCTAAAACTAATGAGGGAAGCGCCTTATCACAATGAACCTATGAACAAAATTTGAAGCAAAACGGTTATTTCTGTCAAGAGTTATCGCGATACGTACATACAGAACCGGCGGTCACATTAGCTCTCAGGCTTTGATAGCCTGTGAGCTAAAAAAATTCTCGGAAACGTTTCCGAAAATGAGTTGTAGCAAAATAAACTTTGTTTTTTATAAGTATTTTTTTTAATCTAGAAAATTATATTGGTTTTCTGAGGTTTCTAAAGATAATGAACGCTTTTGGGAATCGTGGGTAACTCGAAAGAGGTTAATGCATATTTTCGTACGTGGTAATATTATATTTTCTTATATTAAGAAACAGTTGCATTTTTTTGCCAGTATATACTTCTATTATTTCGTAAACTTTTGATAGAATGTGACTGAAATCTTTTCAAGGCACACGGATTGAAAATCTTTATACCTCCACGAAGCTTATTATTTTCGCTTAATTGGCCTTCAAAACATTTTATAACCTTATCTAATATCCTGCACATCCACAAGAATTACAATGATCAAGGATAGTGAAAGTTTCGTAAACTTTCCTTGAATGCATAATTCAGCTAAACAAAATTTAACCACTGATCAGATAATGCAAATCCATGGAAAAAAAAAGATCAACGCCATCCTACTTTAACATCAATCCATCATGTAATAATGACGAGTATTTAGCATGTTAATAAGCTTCGTCTCGTCAGCGCTGTTACGAGTTGGAGCCTGGGAAGTCCTTATTAACAGTGTAAAAGGCTTCTTTGATTTAATTTTTTTTAATCACAGCATGATGGAGTGACTGACCATAAACGGTGCAATTAAAGTATTTAACAAAACCGTGTCTTTGATTTAAAAGCGGTAGGAGTGTGAAAATTTTCACTGTTACGGAATGTTTTGAATTTTAAATGATGTAATTGTCAGATCACTTGTCATAGTATTTCAATGCGTGAAATAGGCAAATATGTCTACCTCATGAATCAAGAACTTCTCATTACATAAAATGTGTGTTATAAGCGTAATTTTATATTCTATTATAGGCATTCTTAAATTTCTCTTTTTCACAGCTCGATAAATCGAATTTTTCTGGCTCTTTTAGAAAATCATTTTCATTCCTACAGACGTGAAAGTTTCAGGGTTTTCATTCAATTAATCGTGTAATGAAAATGCGTTTTTTAATATTTATATGTTGAAGCATAAGTGCCTAGTTATGAAACCTTTTATGAAGGAAAAGTAGTCTATGGTCGAGTGAATTTGGAGTTTTGCTTGCGATCGCGCTGTCCTGAATGTTAACATCTACTTGTCAATGATCTACCTATTCTGTCATTTCTTTAAATTTTGCAAAGTGTGTCTAAATCTCCAGGAATATGATTTTCAAGGTTATTTTGTGCAATGATATGTTATCTGTGGTTGTTAAGCTGCTATATACTATGCTAGGAGTTAGATTCAGTGGATTTAGTCGCATCTCGCCTTTGGCGGTAAATCAGATTGGAGATTTACCACCTCGGGCTTGAGTTTTCACGTGCTGAGGAAGTTTTCCCGTGAGCTGTTTTGAGTAGATTCTTCGGCTGAGAGCTCGCCAGCGTGGTAAGGTTATAGTGTATAGGTAAGGTATAGTGTTAAAATCAATATTTCAAATAAAGATCTATTGCGGTTCTCTTGATAGAGATATTGCAGTATTTTGACGTGACATTTTATAGTGCTAACTACAGGGTTTCTAGTGTCATTTTTTTTAGTGTGCTGACGTGAGCTTTTCTTACGTTCTGTCAAATGATCAGCATAGCCATTTGTTTTAAGTTACGGTTTAAATTGAACGAGTTTCTTGGGAAAGGTATTCCCCTGCTCACTTTTGGTTTTTCAAGCTTTTTTCTTTTGATCATCTTTAGTTAAAGTCTGCTCGCTCCACTGTCAAACACTCTTATTTAATGCTTTAATTAAATAGCTGTTGTTACTTTTTTTTGTCATAGCCACTTTCCAAGCTGAAGACCCGTAATGGTTCGTCAAAATGTATGTGGTGCATCTTTAGTTATTGCGGATGTTTACCTGATAATCATATTTTAATGTTTATCATGTCCCGAAAAGTTTAAAACGCCAACGTTGACGGTACTTTCAGTAAAGATACCTTACTTCCTAAATAAATGAAATAAATATTCTTCGGAATTCTGATAAGAATATCCGAATATTTTATGCATTAAGATTACAAATTATTCTCTAATTACATCAGAAAATATAGAGCAGTCAACACGTTCTGTCATTTTCATGAAACAATATATATGGTGTGGGTAAAAAAATATTTAACAATAATTATTTTGATCAGAAGTTGTTCACATTCTTATTGCAGAAAATGCCTAATTCAGTCAAATAATTTCTAACCACAGATTAAATAATTATATAGTATAAAATATCAAAAGCCTCCCACTTTAGCATCAATCGATCATGTAATAATGATGTCTTTTAGCATTTTCACCGGCCTCGTTTCATCAGCGCTTTTACGAAGGAGTTCCGAATGTTCTTATTAATAGCACAAAAGACTTATTTCATTTAATTTTTTTAATCACAGCTTGATGTACTGGCTGAGCATTAACGCTGCAATTAAAGTATTTTAGAAACGTGCATATGATTTAACCCTACACTGCACGAATTTTTCATTTGGATTTTTCATTTTTCAACACTTTTCAACATAGTTGAAAATTTTTTATGCATTCGATTTGTCTGTCCGTCTGTCTTACCGTCTCTCCAAGCTCTAACTCACGTAAATATGCTCGGATTTGAATGTAATTCATATACGTTATTGAGGTTTACTATGGCATGCCCGATATTGAAAATGAAATGTGTAGCATGTATAGTTTGTTTACAGGGGCACTTAATAGAACTCAGTTGCATTATGGTCTATGGGGAAAATCCTTTACAGTGTATTTTAATGATGTTGCAGTATTTCAAACATATTGAAATCGATATACGTCACTGAAAATGCTTATTATAGAATATGGTACGTGTAGCACTTATAGTTCGTTTTTCAGGGGCACTTAAAAGAATTTCATTATATTATGGTCTATGGGAAAAAATCCTTTCACTATTTCAAACATACTGAAATTAATATGAATTGCAGAGGTGCACTATAAGATGCTTTCTGTAGAATATCGAGTGTAAAGCATTTATCATTCATTTAAAGGGCCACACAAAATAATTCGGTTACATAATGGTCTACGGGAAAAAACTTTTTGCAGCGTGTTTTAATTACGTTACATATATAAAACGTCAAATATAATAAAATTGATATACGTCACTGAAGTCTACAAGATGCTTACGAATATGATATGTGTGGCACTTATAGTTCGTTTACAAGGGCACTTAAAATAATTCCGTTATATTATGGTCTATGGGAAAAAATCGTTTGCGGTATATTTTAATGATGCTATTTCAAACATAAAGAAAGTAATATGAATTGCTGAGGTGCACTAAAACATGCTTTCTGTAGAATATGGAGTGTAAAGCATTTATCATTCATTTACAGGGCCACACAAAATCATTTGTTTACATAATGATCTACAAGAAAAACTTTTTGTAGTGTGTTTTAATTACGTTACACTATTTCAAATCTAATAAAATGTATATACATTACTGTGGTTTACTACAATATAATTGCTGTAGTATATGATGTGTATAGCATTTATACTTCGGATACAGTGCTGTATTTGAAGTGTTTTGTGTATCCCTGTACATGAATGATAAATACTATGCACATAATATACTACAGCGAATATACTGTAAAGACAAAGATTCTGTATCCGAAGTATTGTTTTTTTAGCGATAATTGCTGGAAGTGAATTTTCAGTTATGGTATATGTTTTTAAGTTTAACTAAATTTTTGCATACTAGGTTGTGTGTATAAATTCTGTGAACCATATTTAGGCCCACACAAAATAATTCGTAAGTATTACTGCTTATTATCGTGGATTGCTTAAAAATGTTTTTTTTTTTTTTTTTTTTTTTTTTTTTAAAGCTGAACTATTCTTTAATATACTTAAAGATGTGTGCAAAATATAAATAAAATCATATACATGACTACGCAAAGAATTGGATATATAGTCGCCTATGGATGGAAATTTCTGGAAATGTGATTTTAGTAGTTTTAAGCGTGTTTTTGCTTGAATTAAATTTTAGCTTAATATGTGTCGTATATAATAATTTATGGTTTATATACAGAGCTGTAGAAAATAATTCAAATTTATTTCCGTCTATTGCTAGAAATTGGTGATGGTGAATATTCAAGTGTGTTATGCATTTTCTTAGTAAAGTACATTTTAACATACCGTAGAACATATACAAATCTATAGAATTGAAGTAATTTTCCGGTTTTTCTGGTTTTCAAATGTGTTATGCGTTTTCTAAAATGTTTACTTAGGTATCTTCTTTACATTATAAATAGCTAAGTTTTCTTAAAATATTCTGGAAGTGTTGGAAAGTGTTTTATAACCTATGCTTTACGCATGATTTTTTTCTTGTATATTCATAGGGTCGATTAATACTTCAAAATTAATAAATTAATATACTAGTGGACCGCCTGGCGTTGCCCGAGCCCGTGATAAAACGTCAAATGAACCCCAAATAAAAAATACTTATAATTAGTGATAAAAGTGCACGTAAGAAAACATTAAACGAAAACCTTTTGTTGTCCACACCCTTGGAAATTTTTAATGGTTATAAATATAAAGGTTTTACAGCCCGTGTAAAAATTACGTCAGAAATATTGTTATCAGATTGAAAAATAAATATGTTTTCTTCCCTAAAAAACAACCCTATTTCAAATTTTATAGAAGAGGAGAACTTCCCCCCCCCCCGTCCCATTTCTCTTTCAGCCTGTTCACAAAAAGTGAAAGTGCATCCCTCCCTTTCCCTTTTCTTCCCCCCTTTCTCAAACAAAGCAGATGTAAGAATGATACATAAGGGGAATAAAAATAGAATGAAGAAGAATTTAGAAGGAGTAATTCCTAGGAGTACGGTTGTGAGCAGTGAAGATCAATAGGCGACCTATTCTTTCCTCAACCCTCTTGATCCTCCTTAATTCTGTTTTCTGCTTTATCCATCCTTCAAAAAAAGTTGAGGCATGCGCAGCAAGGTTGAATTTGCACTGAAAAATTAAGAATTTTTGCTTCTCGCTTTAATATATTAGATATCAAAACTACCACAATTTTTTAAGAATAATTCTTTGCCTTATTTAAAGCAGACTACCGTGATTATATAAGGCGAGTATTTTTATTTATATATAGTGGCAGCCAGTAACTGAGTTTATTTATTTAAGGTTAAATTTTAATTAATACATGTATGCATCACTGTAAGGCTTGCTTAAGCTCTACTAGCTGCATCCATCTTTAATAGGTGGGTGGGGCCAGGGTCGGACTGGGCCAGGGAAAAGGGCGCAGACCTTGGATTTTCAGAGGGCGTAAAAATTTTAACGAAATTGAATCAATTTTACTTACTTGTGTTGTGTCTAGACTTGACGAAGTTTAACACATTCGCATAGCACCAAGTAAGAAAAATGCTTAATATTATATTCCTGAGTTTAGATATAATATTCAAAAACTCTAGAAAGTTTAATACAGATTACCTTGTAGTAGATTGACTGTAGGCTAGGACTTTACTACTTTATTCTTTTGTCAATAGATTTAGAACAGTTATGGTATAAAAGTGATCACTCCTTTCTAATTGTCCTGCAAATAAGGTATAAAAAATACATAGGTACCAATTTATTGGGAAAAATTTCTAATATCGATTTAATATTAGCATCCTCAATATTTATAAATTTTGTTTCGGGGATTGTCTACATATTAAAAAATAAATGCACGAATATTAAAATGCACGAACATTGATTTTTAAAATTGTAACACCTAAGTTTGAGTTCCCTGGATCAAGACAGCCTAGGAATATACTTATCTTAATTCTTCATAGGTAAAAAAAAATGTGTTAGGGATTTATCGAAAATTTCGGAAAATAAAATTTAAATTTTACGAGAAAAAGTACTGAACACTCATTTAGTTAACAGTAATATTATACAGGAGCTTTAAATTTATAATAAACTTTCTTTATATAAAAGTAAATACTATAAAATGCTTCTGGTAAGTGTCAACGTGCTATTTTCTGTAGTTTCTTTGAAAACAGAAGACCCTTCTGTGTCTTCCCCTTAGACTGTAGGAAGGTTCTCTGCATCTTGAAAACTAATTATTCAAATGAGCTGTGCACTTACACATAGTTTTTTTTATACAAAAATTAATGTAGGTAGGTGATAATTCATAATTTTTTAAAATGAATTCATTAATAATTTTCATAATTAATAAAATGTCTTTGGATACAAAACAACCTGGAATATGTTAGAGTCTATTCAGTGTATTTCATTAAAAAATTAATAAAATGCAATCAGATGATTTTTATGAAGCTATAAAGTTTGTCAAATGGATTTAATATTAGTATCCTCAAATTATAAGCTCTTCTAGCTCTATGAAAATTTAACATAAAGTATTTAAATTATACCTTTTCGATCCAAGGAACTCAAATAGGGTTTCAAAAATAAGTGTTATTATTTGAAAATGCAAAGTTAGTATAATTTTTAATACGTAGACTACTCCTGTAACATACGCAATCCAGTGGCGCAGCTACAAATTCAGCGCCCTGGATGGAGCAAGTAAACTTGGTACGTCCTTTGTAACTGTAAAAAGTTCTGGTAAAACTTATTTGAAATTTAAAAATCAATATATTCTTATTTCGATTTAAAACCTTACTTTTATTTAAAACTCAAAGTGTTAACAATAAAGTATTAAAAAGAACTATAATTCTTTAGGTATAGGGTGCCTACTAATATTTACTACGAATTAAGCGGGATTTCAGATTTTAAATGGGCCTAGTGCAATCTGCCGCCTCAGTCTTCTGTTATTCCTTTCAAGGTCTTCCGAAGCAATATAGAATGATAATAAAGAAACACACCATTGTCAATTTTTTCTTTCTTTCTTTCTTTCTTTCTTTTTTTTTTTTTTTTGTAATATTTGGGGATAAAATGCGTTGTTTCTACCAAAAAAAAAAAAAAAAAAAAAAAAAGAAAAGAAAAAATGCTGAAAATTCATAAAATTAAAGTTATAATAACTTAATAAGTTTTAGTCATTCAAAAATGAATTTTTTTTTGTGTTACTTGTTTAAACATGGAGAAAGTTTTACTAAATATTTAGTACTCAGAGGATGTAATTTTTTTTTCGTATTTTTTAAAGTAACTATTTTTATTTAAGTGGCCTTCAATAGGATTAAAAACAACTTTGATATATCTTTGCTTTTGGAGCTATATTTCTAAACATAATGATTTAAAAAATTACCCATCGGACAACAATAAGAGCTTACACCCTTATGTACTATTTGTCAAGATTTTTAACAATTTTATAATCAAAAGTTCATTGATTACTAATGTGTGAAATTGGAAGTGGAGATCTGAAAATAGGGAAAACTCTTTATAAATCACTTTTTGAAGAAAGCAGTCAGTGATGAATTTTTTTTAACATTGTTATCTCCTGAGAAATAGTGATCAATAGACCTGTGGAAGGCTTTCGCACTGCAATTTTTTATATTGTTTTGCTAATACATTTCTTCATCAATTTTGCAATTAACGGTGTTTTAAATCAAACAATGTATTTTAACGAAATGTGAGTATATTATGTCAAAACATTTCGTATGATCTTTCATTCACCGTTGTGCATTTTGTATAGGCATAGACATAGAGATGTTGACAGGAGAAATAATAATGGTTCCCATCGCGATAAAAGTGTCAAACTCTGCAATGTACAATAAGTTCTAAACAATTTCACGAAGTTTCCAACATTTGGAAGTAGCAAGGCGTTAATTAATTATAATCAGTAATTTTTAAGGAACACTGGTTTAATATACTTAACTTTTTTTTTTTACAAAGAAAATATAAATTTTGCATTTGAAATTTGCTATATTTTCAAAATTTAATTTGCCGCTTCTAATTTTTATCACCCTGGCGCAGGTGGCATATGCCTGATTCATCAGTGTGATTACATATTTTGTAATGTATATTGACTAAGTATATGGATGTTTAATTTCCATAGAAGAAAAAAACCCTTCAAAATTTTAATCTTCTCGCTATTTTGTTTGCAAAATGGTCAAAAAATTTGTTCAATTTGCCAAACTATTGGGGGAGGGGGGGGGGTTCAATCGATAAAATGAATAAAAAGCTACGGCAATGTTGTTATGTGTTCCTTCTTAAATACAGGTTTCTCAATGGTTTCCTTTTCCCTTTTTGGATATTTGCAAACAGTAATCATCATGGTATATTTCTAGATTTGCAATAGAAATACGCCAGGACAATTATTGTTTGGAAATAGTGGTAGCCCATAAAGTGGCCGATGAGAACCCTGTAAATAAGTTTTGATTACTTTAAGATTTGAATAACTTCAATTGTTATCAACGTCAAAGTAAAAAAAAAAAATCACACAAGCTGAAACAGTTTTGGAGAAGTTACTTGAAGCTGTGGTATTGTATGAAATAAAATTTAAATTTCGAGAATATTGGTAATTTCTTTTGAGTATGAAAACATGTTTCGAGTCGAAGTAGTTGAGATTGAACTTACGGTAAAATGTCATAGGAATATGCTGATAGTAACATTTCTGAAACATCCATAATATCTGATTAATTAACAAATAAAATATTCAAACACTTTTATAAATCTTCATTTTATCCTCTCTAATTTTGCGCCCTTAGGATTCATGCGTTTGGAGCAGTTTGCTCCAATTGCTCCACGCTATCTCCGCTTCTGACGCAATCCATAGCTTTAATTAGTAGACATTATTTCCAATCGATTAGTACCTATAGATTTCCTACAATTAGTTTTAGAAGAATGGGTCGGAGGTGATCACTTATCATTAGTCCATTGTTTTCTAGCTTCGTTGGCCAACGATTGAGTTCGGCTTCTTCCAATAGCAACACTGCAAAAAAAAAAAAAAAAAAAAAAAAAAAATGTTGATTTTACAGTATAATACTAGCACCCCAGCTGCCAGTAATATACCGTAAAATTAACAGCAATAAACAGTAAAATTAGCCGTTATACGCTACCGTGCATATGCGTGACAGCGTATTACTGCTTATTTTACTGTTTATTACTGTTAATTTTACGGTATAACACTAGCAGCTGTGATGCCAGTATGATACTGTAAAATCAACACTTTTTTTTTTTTTTTTTTTTTTGCTGCGTCTGAGCGAACAGTTAGCTGATCGTCGGTCTAAAGATATGAGTTCCTATTTGATCAACAGTTGTTTGCTGGCAAAACTGCGCTAATAATGATAAAATATGCAAATAATTGATCCTATTTCAATTAGAAACTTCAACTAATTTGTTGATTTTTAGGCAAAAGTTAATTATGCTTCTAGAATTATCTAAGCACCACCAGTGGCTGAGAGGTTGTGTTCTCGAAGCTGGTAGACGGGAGGTGCTGGGTTCGATCCCAATCGCGCCCGTCGGCCTAATCGCTCGGAGTTTTCGTGGTTTTCTTTCGAGCCGTGGATTTTCTCCATGCGTAAATACGGATTAGGTTCCCTTAGAAAGACCCCCACGAAGGGCACTCCCCCTGGGCCTATATCCCTAGTGTCGATAATTGGCCGTCAATAATCAACCCAACCCAACCCTAGAATTATCTATTGAAATTACTTCCAATTTGGTTTCCAGAAATGTTTCCTCACTTACCATTTGTATTTAAACAAATATCTCTAAAACTATTATGCAAATAAATTTTACTTTTATGACTACTAAAATGCAAGATTATCAGTGCTAAGAGATCCAACCTCTATTTAAAAAAAATATTTATTTGACGTAATATGAATTATTTATCAAGTCAGTTATAAACAGGGTATAGATGCAATTTATGATATAATTTGACAACAAATGCTGTTTATTTACTACAGCTTTTTTTTTTCTTTAGTAAAGTAGCATCTTTAAATATGGTCTCTGACGGTGTTTGCCTCATCACACATACAAAATAAAGATTCAGTACGCAAAATTCTTTCATAAAAAATATTTATATCGAGAACATAAATGTTCTTTCAGTATAGAAATCGAAATTTTGAAACTAAAACTCATGCTTGATTTTTTTCTTTTGAAAAAGTACCACATATTATAGCAGTATTTGAATGCCTAAATATAGGGGTATTTAAATGGGTTAATAACACTTGTTTGTGAATACACTTGCAGCATTTGGGATAAGAAGAGGCAGGAGGAAGAGGCATTTTGTATGCTTAAAAATGACTTTTTGCATCTTTAAAATGCTGAGTTGATATCGCACTATGAAAAGGTTTCTACTGAAAACTGACATCAAAAATAGCGATTAGTAGCCTTAAATCGCTAAAATAATTGAGTAAATTTACTTTTCTCAGCACACTCTTCCCATGTTTTGCAAATTTCTTATCATAATTAGAGATAAATGGACATTAAGTTTCCATAATTGAAAGAAATCCTCCGGGGATTGTAATCCTGCAAGCGACAGGATTTTTTTTTTGCCAGCGTTTTATAATTCAAAAACCTACAACAGTTTCTGAATAGTAACCATCGCTTTATTTAATGATCGATTTTTCCGTGATTAAATAAAATATTTTTTTTATTTACAATACATACCAGAATTTCCGAATAGTTACTTAATTACGGAAAGGCTGTCATTAAACAAAGCTAACCCAAAATTTTGGTAGGTATTTTGAATGAAAAAAACGCTGGCCGCGGGATCCCAGCTTGCAGAATTGCCACCCAGAAGTGTCATCAAGGTTGCATTCCCCGAAAAGACAGGTTATGTTTTCCGGTCAACAACAAAATCCACATCTAATATTTTTGCTTTCTAATATTTATCTCTTTGTTTTATAAAGTTGTTTTTCGAAAAGCATGTTTTTCAGTGGCAACATGGTTTCAATTATAGTTCCATTCAAGGACGACTTTAAAAGGGCGCAAGATCCCCTATGGGTACTACAATGGAGGGTACGCGAATTATTTGATCTGAGATTAAGACTTATAAAAAATATTATTCTAAGAACCGATGAAAAAAATCTCTTTCAGTGCGCGGGAGTAGCTCATGGGCGTGAGCTTTAGTAGCCACGGCACGCCAGTTAAAACTTTTCCAGGTGCCCGTTCTCTATCCTCAATCGTATGTAAACACGTCCGCTTTGGTGTCCGATTTTGAAAATTACTTCGATGTATCTTCAATTTCTTTATGATAATAAAAATCTCTCTCTTTTGCTATCTATCTATTAGTTGATGATTATCCCTAAGCAAATTCTCGAAACTTAGTACACTAATCAGAATATATGTGTGTGGGAAAATATTGGAGCGGCTTAGGGGCGCGAAATTTTTCCTGGCTGAGGGCGCACCGGCCCTCGGGCCGATGGGCCGGCGGGCCAGTCCGAGCCTGGGTGGGGCTAGTAAAGCTTAAGCCCTTGGGTTGGCCTTCCCACCTAGCTAAACCTGTGCAGTGTGAGGATTAGAATGATAGGAGTGTGAAATTTTTCACTCTTACGGAATGTTCTGAATTTTCAATTATAAATTGAGAAATCATTTCTCATAGCATTTGTACAAGATGCGTATTAAAATGGTAATTACCAAAATCTTTAAAGGCTGTTTACAATTTTTTTTTTATTGTAGCCATTTAAGAACTTGGATAATTGGACAATTTGTATAGCACTTACAAAATCATTTTCTTTCATGAAGACAGGAAATTTTCTTGAATTCTAGAGCAAAAAAAAACTGAAGAGAGTTTTTATATTATGTATATCTCTGATACATTTATGACTAAAATCCAATGCTACCCGATAACCAGCGTTTAGTGATTGCCATATCCCGAAAAACGACTTAAAACACAAACATCGACAATATTTCTTCGAAATACCTTTCTTTCAAGAAAATGGATAAATGTTTTATTTTTGGAAACCTGAGTATTTTATGCCTGTATAGTTTAAAATGAATTTTCAATTGAATCAGAAAGTAGGAGGTTAGGATTTTAAGCCTTAAAATACGAAAAAACAGTGTTCTTATATTTTAACAAAAGTGTTACACAGAGTGTCCCAAAAGCCTTTTCCTTTTTTGATTACAAAATTTATTCATATCCGCTATATGTCAGGTCTCAGGTGGACGTGTGAAACTGCTGTCAAAATGTTGGAAAACTAACCAAGTTTTTTTGTTGCAGGTTTCCGTAACGTGACTGTAGTGTAGCATTGTCAGTATCCAGGTAACCTGACCACGTACCGAAAACTGGCCAATCATCAACCTCAGCCGAAAAAGTGGGTCTTTTGTGTGAAGTCCTAAAAAATCAATGTATACGGCCTCACTTAAATTACAGATGCCATAAATTGCTCATGATGCCAGAGGGCATACGGATTTTCTTCCTGATTTGTGGACATTTCTTGGACACTGACACTGCCAGCCTACAGCCAAGTTTTTTTTGTTGCTGGTTTCCTTAACGTGACTGTAGTGTAGCAGTGTCAGTATCCAGGAAACCGGACCACGTACCGAGAGCTGGCCAACCATCAACCTCAGCTAAAAGGGTGGAAGAAGTGGGACAGTCTTGTGTGCGAAGTCCTAAAAAATCAATGTATACGGCCTCACGTAAATTATAGATGCCATAAAAGTCCCGTAATACCAGAGGACATTCAGAGTTTTTTCCAGATTTGTGAACATTTCTTGGACACTGACACTGCTAGACTACAGCCATGTTACGAAAACCTGCGACAACAACAACAACAACAAAAAAGGTCAGTTTTCCCACATTTTGGCACCAGTTTCACATGTCTGTCTTATATATATAGCGGATATGAGTACGTTTTGTAATCACGGAAAGACTTTTCGGACACCCTGTATAGTGTTGTGATTAAATGAATATTTTCTTATGATTATTTTGAACGAAAATACATCCAATTTTACCACTTGTAACATGCACAGATTATTTTTCCCTTCATTTCAGTTTATAACTTTATCTAATTTTCTGTGCATCAATGTGTTTACCAATTTAGGACGCCCAAAGACAGCGGAAATTTCAAGGATTTTCCTGTTTAGCATAATTCAGTCAAACAAATTCTAACTATAGATTAGGTAATTTTTCCCTGTAAAAAATAAAAATCATGCCACTTTAACACGAATCTTCTATTTAAAAAATATCTGTGTTAATCATGTTAACAAATCTGGTCTCGCCAGCTTTGCTACGAGTTATAGCCTGGGAAGTCCTTATCAACAGCGTAAAAGACTTCTTTGATTTCATTTATATTTTATCACGTAGAATGATGGAGTGGTTGACTATAAACTCTGCAATTAAAATATTTTTAAAAGATGGCTGCGATTTAATAGTGATAGGGGGAGGGGATTTTCACTGTTAAGGAATGCCTAGAATTTCAAATTTTGTATAGGGAGATCGATTGCCAATGTATTTGCATGCGTTAAATCGGCAAGTATACTTACATACGGAATGAATTGTATCTCACTGCACAAAAGATTTGTGTTAAAAGAATAATTATTGTGTTCTTTTAAGAATATTCTCATAAAATTGTTTTTCCCGCTCAATAACGTAAAACCTTCTGACACATTCACGGATACATTTTTAAAGGTAAATGCATGAAATTGGCAGACATGACTGTTGAAGTATTTTGAAATCGAATAGTGGTTTTCATTTTTCGATAAATGTATTACATATTGAGTAATAAATGATCGCTGTCTGATGACGACATTCCTCGATCAGTAGTAACCGGAAATTCAAATATAACTTTCACAGCATGTTCTGAAAGATCTTTTGACTTTATCGAAAGATGAAAAACACATTTTGAATATGAGAATCTGCTAATTTCATGTTTTAAATATTAAAATTGACTTCGTGAAAATGTCAAAAAGTTGCGAGTTTGGATTGGAGATATTCTTATATTTTTAGAGTTCTCATATTTTTATATTTACAGGGTGTTTCAGAAAGGACTCCCCAACTTTGAAATGACATAACTGCGAAACAGTGAGAGACAGAAAGGTGAAACAAGTAGTATGTTGGACAGACAGGTCTGCAATTTGTTATACTCCGGTTTGTAGAAATAGTTCCAATATTGGCTAATAGGTGGCAGCACAAGTTCAGGAAGATTTAAATAATACTCAGATGTGCAGAAAGTTCATTTGTAACTTTGTTTCATTGCTGATAAGGAAAGGGCATGTTTACAAACAAACAGTTTCATCAGTCAATCTACCACTTCATTTTGTCGTTGCTATTATTGCAGGAATCGTCATGGTGATGTAGACCAATCATATTATAGACCAGTTTAACGTAGACCAATCAAATTTCCTTATTTCATGTGTACAGTAGGAGTAATAAAGAACAAACAGGTTTTTATTTCTAACCAACCGTAATTGAACCAACAGTGACGTCAGCTGCCCTTTCCTTATACGTGTAAGGAGTTGTATCGATTTAGTTATTATATGGAAATTGAACAATATCATGTCGTATTCTTTGGAGAAACGTCTTTTTATTGTACTGGAATACCACCGATTAGCTCGAAGTCCGACGATGACAAGGCGAAGCTTTAAAAAATAATAATAATGTTTAAAAAAGTCCTGACCAGAACACAATTCGTAATTTATTCAACGAGTTTGAACGGACAAGTAGTGTGGTCGTAAATGTGGGGTGCAGCCGATCAGTCATGACACTTCAAAATGTGGAAACAGTCGAAGAAATTGTTAAACGTAGTCCTCAGAAATCCATCAAAAGAGCCGCTGCTGAAGCGGGATTCTCAAACACCATTACGTGCAGAATAATGTGAAAGGGCCTGAAGCTGTTTCCCTATAAAATACACTGTCATCAAGCGATCACAAATACAGCTCTGCGACAAAGAGAAGACTTCACAAATGAGTTACTCCAGATGGTTTATGAGAGTAAAATTGATGTCGGCTGCGTATGGTTTACACTTGAGGTCCATTTTCATTAGAGGGATTTGTTTGTGAATAAACAAAACTAGCGAATATGAGGCAGTGAAAACCCGTTTGTGTGTCTTGCAAAACCACTGCACTCAGCAAAAGTTACAGTTTGGGCTGGAATGTCCAGTAAAGGGATCATTGGGCCTTTTTTCACGAGGGAAACGATTACCTCATTCTGATATATTGATATTTAACAGCAATTAGTTGCCACATTTCAAGCTCTAGAGGATGCACCAGAGAATTCATGGTTTATGCAGGATGGGGCCCGACCACACTGTACTACTGCAGTGTTTGAGCTCCTTGAGGAATACTTCAGTACCCGAGTCATTGCTCTCAATTATTCCCGAGTGACAGACTTTAGTATGGATTGGCCTATATTCCCCGTATCTCAATCCCTGGGACTTCTTCTTGTGGGGCTACTTGAAAGACACTGTTTACTCTAAGAATCCTGAAACGTTGCAACAGCTTGAACAATTCATCTGTGAGGCAGGCATATGTGCATCCGTTTCAGCAGAGACATTGCAACGAGTGACTTCGAACTTTACCCTTTGGTTGCGTCATGTTATTGCTAAAAAAAGTGACCATATCGAAAACATTGTAATGTGATTTGACCTCTGTTTACGAATCACACTTTCAGAAACTATTTCAAAGACACTGCTCTGTGACTGCAGCGGCCTCTGATGTCCAATCTTGGAACTATTTCTGCAAACCGGTGTATAACAAATTCCAGACCTGTCTGTCCAACATACCTCTTGTTTCATCTTTCTGTCTCTCACTGTGTCGCAGTTACGTCATTTCAAAGTTGGGGAGTTCTTTCTGAAACACCCTGTATATTACAAATTTAGAGATTTTCTTATATTTTTCATTCACGCCACTTGACAAATTGAATATTTCTGACACACTTGTAAAATCCATTTTTCCCTACTGGTATAAAATTTTGATTTTTAAACCTCTCATCCATGGAAAATATCATGCATTGGGGAAAAAAAAACCCGGCGAATTCTGCATATTTCATTTTTAATAAAAAAGGCAAATGGAACAGAATAAGTAAACTAAAATTACTTACTTTAAGTGTAATTAAAGTTACTTTTATTATTATCATCATCATCATTTGTTCCTTATATATGCAGTAAATATTTTACAGAATATATCTATTATGTATTTGTCTGATAACTTAGCATCCCAATTAGGTCTATTAGTCTTATTTGAATCCTTAGTTTTAAATTATGCACAGAAGCGCGTCCCACTTCAAGTTTTCAGCTCAGTTCAGGCATAATTAATTATTATCATTATTATTTATTTATTTAAAAAAAATCTCCGCATTACTACTTCATCTTTTTTTTATTCTCTTTCATGTACAAAATTTTTATTTAACCCTTATAGGGTTTTTTTTTTTTTTTTTTTTTTTTTTTTTTTTTTTTTTTTTAAATAAAATTTTTATTTTCTGCTTCATATTTCTGTGCACAGATTGAAAATGAGCCCCGATTTTCTCAATCCTAACTATAATTATGTCTCTCACCGCAGAACATTCGTTCAATTACTATTATATGTCTTACCACAATTCATTTTCTTTGTTATTTTATATTACTAAACATTGCACCAAACCTACTAGGTCTTTTAGTTCTTTTTACAATGCTAACAATTCACCTAACATTCCTATTTATTATCATTATTATATTTATTATTATCAGCTCTACGAACGCTTTACGAATCTGCAAATTTCTCAATAAGTAATTAAAACGAACTATTTTCCTTTTGCAATAACGTTTCAAACCGGTAATAAGCAACAACTTACTACTAAAATAGTATTTATAGTGACTGACTTTTGAAATAAGGATATAATGCACGTTTGCTTTCTTTATAATTATACATGAACTTGAATTAAATGGTTACCAGCAGTTTCACTGTTATAGTTTTTAATCGTGATAAGTAATTTACTAAAAGCTTGTAAAGTAGTTTAATGCTGTTGCTATTGAGAATTGTTCATTTATCGACTTATTTCTGGATTCAATAAAGCATAAAACCTTGTGGTACGTCTAATGATAAGACAATTAACCTTTTCTACCACAAATATTTAGTGACACCAGAAGGTTACCATTGTTTACTTTGTTAATGAGGTTGTCTTCTGATTGTAAAAAAATAATAACGTTCAATAATAACTGTTATCTATAAATGATTAATATATGATCATTGTTTAAAATGATCTGCGAAATAAGCTTTTAATTACTGGTATTAGTAAACGAACGTATAAAGAGAAAGTACATAAGAAAAACTTTAATCGGATAAGCCTTATCTGATCAAGACACTGTCTGAGAATATCGACAAAAGACGTTGTGTTTAAAGAGAAATGAGTAATTGATGCTAGAAAATAATGAAAGAAAGAAAACGAGTATGATTAATTAATTTACAAAACTTTAATGCTATGATTTAATATCATGTATGTCGGCCTTATTATCAATACCGGTGGCAGGAAAAATAATAAACAAGTGTTTAAGTATTTCATTTTCAAAAAAAAAAAAAAAAAAAAAAAAAAAAAATCATGTTTTTTATAAAGTAAAAATTTACCGGTCTATTTTTCTCGTTTTTTCGAATATCTGAACCAGCCCGCTATTATACTCTGTCATAATAATATCTGTCATGTGGACTAAATGCGATATAAAAAAGAAAAAAAAACTTTCTAATTAAACATGTTGTATAGAACAGAGCTTCAAAATGTTAGACGTCAGATTAATTTTCTTTTTAATTCTCTAATGACGTCATATTAAACCGCTTTCTGTATTTACACATACTCATACTCCTTATATTATTGAGAAATGTTTGAAAATTTCCGTTTTATTAACAATATGATGCCATATTAATCTTTTTTTCAATTGGTGAAACTTTTTATTTCATTTTCATTTTTCACGTGGAGAATTCTTTCAATAAAAATTAATTATTGTAGAAAGAATTTTATTGTGGATTTTTAATTGTTGGCAACTGGTATAACAAGAAATGTTTAAATTTAATAGGAAAAGGCTGATAGATTTTTTGTTTTTTATCTCTATGTATTAAAATAATACGATTTTTTCAAATTTTATGATTTTGAACTTCATAGTAGGTATTCAGCTATAAGTACACAAAATTTCATGACTGTAAGTTATATAGTTTCTGAGAATCGGCTCTATGACAGACAGACAACGAAGCGGGACTAATAAGGTTTCATAAGATGAACGAAACCCTAAAGCAACATCTATAAAAATAAAATTATTTTGTTGTAATCGTTATAGCAGTTCTATTTCACCTAACACTGTAAAAAAACAAAAACAAATATTTCTTAATATAGAAAAAATATAATATAACCACAAACGAAAATATACAATAACCTCTTCCAAGTTACCCACGATTACGAAAAGCGTTCTTTATATTTAGAAATCTCAGAAACCAATATATTTTCGAGATTTAAAGAAGCATTTATACAAACTAAGTTTCTTTTGCGGCCACAGATTTTCGGAAAAGTTTCCGATCAACTTTGATAGTGTATTAATAAGGATTCTCAAACGGGAATATCGACTTTTAGGCTGCTATCAATTCTCAGTTAAACATTTTTAGCTGCGTAACTGAAAGTATATTACATGCAGTAATAACAAAATAATAATAATTTTAATGTTAATATAATTCTGTTAATTTATCATGTTTGTTTGTAAAAAAAATTTGTTGAGCATGAAAATGCTTAGTTGAGAATTGATAGCATAAAAAATATATATATTCCGGGTTAAGAAAATTACCCGGAATTAACATTAATAGTCTATAAAAACAACTCGAAAACCTTTCCGAAAATCAGTAACAGCAAAAAAACTTTGATGTTATAAATGCTCCTTTAAAATATCGAAAATCTTAACCCAGAATATAACTCTTTGAAATACGTATAAAAGCGGCTTCATTAAATATCAACAACATTTATTTAAGAATTATTTTTTTTTTACTACGAAGTGTCTAAGTTTAAGATTCTGATAGCGATGCAGTTCAGTGCAAAATTGTTCTGTAATTCACCTCTGAAAAAATTAATTGCTGGAATATATCTGATTACTAGTCTTGGCCGAATCTCAGAGTGTTTCAACACCTCTTCACTGCAAAAAATAATTGTTGATTTTACAGTATAAAACTGGAACCCAGCTGCCAGTATTATACCGTAATGCGCGGTAGCGTATTACTGCTTGCACGGCAGCGTATTACTGCTTTTTTTACTGTTTAATACTGTTAATTTTACGGTATAATACTGGCAGCTGGGTTCCAGTTTTATACTGTAAAATCAACAATTATTTTTTGCAGTGTTCTTAAAACTCAAAAGTAATATGCGATCATGCTTCAGTAAATAATATCGCTCTTATAATGATGAAGTTCAATAATTCTTTTAAAAGAGTTCCTCCAACTTGTTTCAATAGTTTAAAAACACTAAAATTAACATGTACACAAAATTATCTTTTAGAAAACTCTATTCATTCAGAAAATCGTGGTTAAAATATTTAAAAGTCCACGTTAGATTTCAACAACAGCAGCATGATAATTAAGCATTTTTTGTTACTAGGAAAAATCTCGTTTCCGATTTTTATTAACGATGCAATTCAGTGCAAAATTCTCCAGTAATTCCCATGTGAAAAAATTAATTACTGTAGTATGTTTATCACGTAAATCCATTTAAATATCATAAACGGAATCACAAGGTGTTTCACCAGCTCTTGTTAAAACTCAAAAGTGATAGGCGATCATACTTTAGTAAATAATATAGTGATAAAAAAAATAATGAATTTCAGTAATTCTTTTAAAAGAGTGCACCCAACTATGTTTGAATAGTTTAAAAACACTTAAATAAACATGTAAACAAAATTATCTTTAAGAGAACTGTATTCATTCAGCAAATCGGGGATTAAATATTTAAAAGTCCACGTTAGATTTCAACAGCAGTAGTATCATAATTAAGCACTTTTGTTTTTTACTAGGACAAATTTCGTTTCAGATTCTAATTAACAAAGCAATTCAATGCAAAACTCTTCAGTAATTCACCTCTACAAAAAATTAATTACTGGAGTATGTTTATCATATAAATCCGTTTAAATATCATAAACGGAATCACATCAGGGTGTTTCACCAGCTCTTGTTAAAACTGAAAAGTGATAGGCGATCATACTTTAGTAAATAATATTGTGATAAAAACAATGATGAATTTCAGCAATTCTTTTAAAAGAATACCTCCAACTATATTTCAAAAGACACTTAAATAAACATGTAAACAAAATTATCTTTAAGAGAACTGTATTCATTCAGCAAATCGGGGATTAAATATTTAAAAGTCCACCTTAGATTTCAACAGCAGTAGTATCATAATTAAGCACTTTTGTTTTTTACTAGGAAAAATCTCGTTTCCGATTCTTATTAACGATGCAATACAGTGCAAAATTCTTCAGTAATTCACCTCTAAAAAATTAATTACTGGAGTATGTTTGTCACGTAAATCCGTTTAAATATAATAAACGAAATCACAGGGTGTTACACCAGCTCTTGTTAAAACTCAAAAGTGATAGGCGATCATACTTTAGTTAATACTATAGTGATAAAAACAATGATGAATTTCAGTAATTCTTTTAAAATAGTACATCCAACTATGTTTCAATAGTTTAAAAACACTAAAATGAACATATACACAAAATTATTTTTTAGAAAACTCTATTCCTTCAGCAAATCGTGGTTTAAATATTTAAAAGTCACGTTAGATTTCAACAGCAGTAGCATCATAATTAAACATTTTTTGTTACTAGGAAAAATCTCGTTTCCGATACTTATTAACGATGCAATTCAGTGCAAAATTCTTCCGTAATTCACCTCTAAAAAAAAAATTAATTACTGGAGTATGTTTATCACGTATATCTGATTACTAGTCGTGAACCGAATCGTAGAGTAATTCACCACTCCCCGTTAAAACTCAAAACTGATGGGCGTGGATTTTTTTTCGAAGACGTATTAATAATGCCTGTCACAGGTTGTATTGACCCGCAAATGTTTTTCCATCTTTGCACGAAATTCGGAGCATGTGACGGAATTTAAGATCTCCTGAAATGATAATTCTAGAATGTGATACAAATTTTGCGATAAATAAAATAAATGATATGAAAAATTGCTACAATTATGATAAAACATAAAAGTTTCTGATAACTGATTTACAGCATAATTATATATACACTGCAAAAAAAATGTTTATTTTGCAGTATAATACTGGCATTCCAGCTGCTAGTATTATACCGTAAAATTAACAGTAATAAACAGTGGCAGTGTATTACTGCTTATCTTACTGTTTATTCCTGTTTATTTTACGGTATAATACTAGCAGCTGGGATGCCAGTATTATACTGTAAAATAAACATTTTTTTTTTTTTTTTTTTCAGTGTAGCTTACAAATAACTTTTATAACTTTAATAATTTTTACAAATAGCTTTTCTACAGCTTTTGTATTACTATTTTCATGAAATCTTCCACACTTCTCATAGCATTAAAACACAGTTTTGAATACTAGAACCAAATAATTAATCTATCCCAACTATGAAATCCTTTTCTTTGCTACATGCATAAAACTTTCTGGTATTCTTTAGAGATGCACAGCATGAGTGAAACGGACTCGGGCACGATTTTTATACCAATCTTCGGACTCGGGCAGTCTCAGGCTCAATGTTATTATTTTATTTTTCCACAAATTAAACTAACCGATGTGGCAGTCCCAAAATTTTCTTCTATCTCATACATGTGAATACTTCAAAGAGCGTATTTTTTTAATTATGTATTATTGAATAAAAAAAATACAGTATAGCAGCACCAACTGTTATATGATTTACACGAAAACCTAATCACTACCAGCTTATGTCAAAGTCTAACTGAATATGAAGTTTGATGAAATTTCATGTATTAGTTCTTGAGATATGCCTATCGCTAAAATCGTGTAAATCCTACAAAATGCGGCATAGCAGCGCCACCTTTTGAGCGATTTATACCAAAACCTAATGAGGAACAACTTATGTCAGCTTCTAACTGAATCTGAAGTTTGATGAAAATCCATGCATTATTTCTTAAGATATAAAAATCGTAAAAACCATGAAAAACGTAGAATAGCAGCGCTACTTATTGAAATATCTACCCAAAAATCTGTAGCTGCAATAGGTAGCTGCTGCTTTGTTTTAATAATAATCTGTAGCTGCTTTGTTTTTAAAAATGCTCCCTTAAATCTCAAATATATATTGACTTCTGCGGTTTCAAAAGATAAAGAACACTTTTCGGAATCGTGGGTAACTCGGAAGAGGTTATTGTATATTTTCTTTTGTTTATATATTATATTTTTGTAGATTAAAAAACATTTGTCTTTTTTTTACACTGTAAGTAATATGTAATAATATGTACAATTAAATACATAATATATTACATGTTTAATACATAATAATATATGTCATTTATATATAAACTTTTATACATAAAAATGTACATATACAGGGTGATTATAATTAAAGTCCCACTTTCAAAATGCTGTAAAAAGGGAACCATTGGTCAGAAGGACTTCAAATTTGAACTGAATATACTGGAAGAAGGGTGAAACGGTATGACATAAGAAATATATAGTTCCAAAGTGTATCAATAGATGGAGCTGTAAGCAGCATAACTGAAGTGGATGCGGCTACAAGTGACATTTTTAATCGAAGAACGACGGCTTTGGCATGAGTTGCACAGTAAACCAACCGTACTGTTCAATGTGCATGAGCGTTCGATTGTTTTCGGAAAAAATGACTTCCAAATCAGTCAACAGTTGTGGTATTGTTAGTGGAAAACCCATCCACCACAGCAAGGTAGTATTGGGATTTAAAACGGCCTATAGAGGCGCTGATCGCAGCCGTCGGTACAGGAAAATCGGCCCTTTAACTAATACTAAAGTTTTATTGAAACCATAGACCTTCTTGAAACCATTTTTTATATGTAAACGCGTTTGAAAGTGTTAGATATTCAAATTTGGATAATTTTTACCTTGTCATATAAACACAGAACACAAATATCATATAAAATCTGAAATTTTGCAAAAAAAAAAAAAAAAAAAAAAATCATTATGAGCAAATTAAACATGCATGTTGTACAATGGGCTTGGAAGGGATTTTTCTGAAGTGGGAAGTTATATCTTTTATCCACCAGAGGGCGGATTCGAGCGCTTGAATTCCCAATCACATTGGGTGGGAAAAGTCGATTTGGGGTTGGTCGTCCTTGGGCCAAAAACCGCATAAAAAGCACACAATGATTCGGTTTTTAATTGCGCATGAGTGTCTTTTAATTTGCATAGTATGCCGCTTACAGCGCCATCTATTGATACACTTTTTCTACTATTATTGGAACTTTTTTCCTTATGCCATACCGTTTCCCCCTTCTAGTATATTCAGTTCAAATTTGAAGTCATTCTGACCAGTGGATCCTTTTTTACAGCATTTGGAAAGTGGGACTTTAATTATAATCACCCTGTATATAAAGTGTTGTAGCATTATATGTCACAATAATTAGTTGCACATTGTGCAAGCTGGTGAAGAAAAAGAAAATGCATAACAAAATGGCAAAAAAAAAAAAAAAAAAAAAAAAAAAAAAATCGCAGAAGCAAACTGAAATTAGATTTTAAAAAAAGGTTGAAAATTAGAATTTTTCAGACCACATCCAATCATACATGTATGGAATTGCTTTTGATCAATCGAAATTTCATCATATTCTTGATGCAAAAAATACGCATTTCCTTTTCTTTTCCACAAAAATGAATTTTAAAAGTGGCGGGTACGAAGTGGGTCACAAAATATATAAGTAAATACAGTATGTTGTTAAACTATAAGTTTTTTTTTGGTTTAAAAAAATACCCGTGTCTTTTAATTTGCATTCCTAATACGTGATACAGTTTAATTTTTCTTAATATTATCGTTTATCAGGTGATTGAAAAATGAGATAATTTCAACCTACGTAACGAATGACAAGAATCTCTGAGAATGATTGATGATTCATATGGCAAGATTAGATGATGATAACATCGTCAACATATTTGGCAATTCTTTCGAAGATTGTTTTGTAAACGATTCAGACAAGAAAAATTTCCGAGAAGAACATTAATAATTTGAATCATTAATTGATGATTAACGCTTAGGAAAATTATTCTGAATTGTTATCTATTACAATTTATTACATAAAATTCTTTTAGCGTTAAAATTTTGTTATTTTAATCCGTTTCAGTTTTTAAAAAAAGTCAAATAACATTAGAGAAATTTTACTCAAGTTTGTATAAAAATGTATCTTGTTTACTTTATCTTATATAGCTACTTTATCTTATATACATCTTTTATAACTTGGAATGCAATGAACAACATACAAACACCAAGTAAGTCTTAATACTCGAAGATTGATTTCCAAAACGATTAATTTTAAAAGCAATATTCTTGCATATCTCATGAGATAAAAGCATCCGTAATGCTTAAAAAATGTTCAAAAGAAACATATCTGCGCTTTTAATTGGTTAAGAAAAGTAAAAATTTATTGCTCTCTTGTCTAAATCAATTCTGAGGAACAGAGAAACATTTTAAAAACTTTTCAACATAGTTGACAAGTGTTTATGACTTCGGTTCATCAGTCCGTCTGACCTGTAATTATTGTAACCATACTACAATTGCCATGACATTGATATATGTTATTAAAATTTGTTATATTAGGCTTCCTATGAGAATGGAAGGTGGATTTGTTGTTCGTTTACAGGGATACGCAAAATAATTTTTAAAAAATTATGGCCTACGAGTGATAATATTTTGAATTACACTTTAATGATCTTATACTATTTCAAATTTATCCATTGAGATTCGCATAAAGCATGTTACCACACTGCAAAAAAAAAAAAAAAAAAAAAAGTGTTTATTTTACAGTATAATACAGGCACATGGGCGGTAGCGTATTACTGCTTATTTTACTGTTTATGACTGTTTACGGTATAATACTGGCAACTGGGGTGCTAGTATTATACTGTAAAATCAACGCTTTTTTTTTGCAGTGCAAGCAAAGATAACGGCTTGCGTAACATCTATACTTTGTGTACGATATTGGTATTCACTCCACAGCCATCGGGCTGCTAACGGTCCTCGAGTTCGTTTCGTGTGTCCCCGCAAGGGAGCTTTTATGTTAGCTGGGTGCAAATCTCGGCAACAGCATTTTTTTTTCTCGCCAATATCAGTTTTTATTTTTCATGTATGTAAATTAAAAACAACGTTTTAATGTTGAAATAAAATGTTTTGGTTTATGGTATTATTTTCTAAAGCATGCATTTTTTACAAAATGTATAATTTAAAGATCTCAAAACTATTTTTTGAATCTGATACAATAAAAAAAAAGTACAATTCTTCTATATACATTTTTTTTTTTCGATTAATACTCCTATATTGGGGTAGAATATTGGAAGTATGGTCTAAAACATTTCATCTCGCTTTCCCTATTAGCTAATTAATAAACTTTATCTACCACGCACTAAATAATAAATTGTCAATATTGGTTAAAACTGATGTTTACGTTCTAATAATGGGAATTCACTATAGCGTATATGACTATGAAAACTTACCTGATGTGACCCTCGAACTCACTTCTCTACTAGATTTTATCTCCTGCTAAAATGTTAGCTAGTATCACTGATGTATGAGGATGGATACACAAAAGAATTTGGATACATTACAGTCTATTAGCTATAACTGTTTGAAATAAGTTTTAATAAATTTATTCTGTTTTAAATAAAATGAAATTGATTTGTGTTACTGAGGTTTTCTGTAATCCATTTACGTAACAATAAACTTTGCTGTATTTCTATACGAGGTAATAGAATTTGTTTAAATTAAATTATGTATTTTTTATTTAAAAAAATTAGCCGTAGGTCGTGGAAGAAATTAAAGACAATGTTATTCAGCGTGAGAGAATAAATTTTTTCAGGCATAATTTTCCAATCGAAAATAATGCTTGAAATATTTATGCTTCTTTTACAGGGCCACACAAAATATTCGGATGCTGCATTACGATGTGTGACTGGGTATTATACTTGAAATGATTTTCAGTGATGTTATACGACTTGTAACCAAATAATATTTTATTTTGATATAAAATGAAAAAAATATATATAAAAACGATTTAAGCCGTTTTACCAGTATGCGTAAATAATAAGTATAAAGTATTGACCGATATAGAGGCGGATCTTGGCGGCAATCATGGTGACTTTGGTGACAAAGTTTGGCGCCAGGCACTTAACTGGAAAATAGCAGACATCAAGCCTTTGCTACCCACAAGATTTTTCGGTACTTTTCGGTTAGCCGGGCGCCAGTGATATATGTACATGTATATATACACACATATGTATATATATACACATATATCTACATGTACATATACATACATACATATATATACATATGTATTGTGACATGTTGAAAATTTCACATGCTCACATGCTTGGAAGATAAAGATAATCCCTTACGAATGAAAGGCCTTTTGTGAATTGTCACTATTCAAGTAAGAGTACTATACAGAAGGTTGACAGGTGGACGTGAATCGGATAAACACTTACTTGGAGAAATGGGATAATCTCCTAAGAATGAAAAATAGAACTAGAGATTGGGGTCTTTCATTGTCCACGGGAGATAAGAGACTGGTGCAGGTGTGGGAGTGAAAGAATGCTTTCTGCAGAAATTCCTGGAATGCAAGGAAAGCCCCTAGGAAGTGAAATTGCAGACGGCAGTTGGATGTTGAAGGGGTTAGAGAGAGGTTCGCTTTGAGCGGAGGTCAGAAAGGTTGGTTTCTGAAATGATGCTTATACAACGTGGATATGTTCATCGGATTTTTTTACTTATATTTTTTTAAATGTTAATTTAAAATAAAGTTTTTTCGTTTCAAACGATAAATGTATTTCATTAATTATATATACATGTGTTCACGCTACCACAGCTATAGTATAGTATATATAAATAATTGGTGGCAGCAAATGGGATATGTGATCTAAAGTAAATTAGATTACGGATCTATGCGTTAACCTGATTAAACAGATGATGAGCCAGTGGAAAACGGATAAGCAGAATTGTGGAGTTTTGAAGTATAATTGGAGTCGTGGTTTTTTCTCGGAGTTCTAGCAAGCAGAGAACGAGTAAAAAAAAAAAAAAAAAAAAAAAAACTTTATCGACAAAAGCTGTGTAGTGTATGGACAGTCAACTATAGATTTGGTGATACGTGTTTGTGCTTCTTAATATATCCAGTGGAATGAAGATATGCGGCGTACCGTCTAAGTTGTCTACATACGGATCTAAGGTGCAATTAGTGCCTCATCAGCAAAATTTAGTGTCTTCAAATCTTCAAACATCTGTGTGTGCCATCTTTAAAAGTGCTTGGAAGCCTGGTATCAGTGTGGAGGAAATATCTGCATCTGAAGGTAAGCTCTTTTATGAAATCTTCTATAGAGGTCTGTTTTAAATTGAATTTTGTGTATAAATTTTAATTTTGGGGAACAAAACTCTATGTGAAATTTAAGAATTCTAGGGAAGTTATTAATTTGGTATTTAAATTTTAGTTAGAATTTTTATGTTTGTTGATTTTCTGGTATCTGTTTGGTATAATATTGGGTTAAGAAAATTATATACTTATGTATATGTTAAAATTTACTTGGGGTATAGTAAATTGTTATTGATTAATTGAGATTATTAATCAGGGTATTTTAATCATAATTTTGTATAAAACTTTTGGAAATAAGAGTTTTGTTTATATACATTTTAGTTATTACAGTAATAAAGTTATAGCTTAATTTTATGGGTATACTGTGGATGATTATGATTAATGTTACAAAATAAATTGATGTTATACTGTACTGTTGGGTATAAAATTTATTTTGGGGGATATACTCAGTTTGAAAGACGTCACTGTTGCATGAGAATTTGCTATATTAAAATTGTGTCGTTTTTGAATACATTATTATACGTATAGTGAAGAAAATTCTATTTCTGTGTTTATTGTATTATTGTAAATTGAATATATCTGATATTTTGAAATTTATTATATTTTGGGGGAAAATATGGCAGAATATTTAGGAAAATATAATAAAAGTGTCTTGCTGTTATTAGCAGAGGAATTTGAGACCAGTGTGTCAAAAACGTGTAGAAATAAAGCTATAATTCAGGCTATCGTAGATGCAGAGGATTATGATGAAAGTTTCGCTAAAATTCGATTGCAATATTTTAGTGAACAGGAGGCGGAGCGGAAAGAGCAGGAAAAACAAATTGAAAAAGATCGTAAAGAAAGAGAGAGGCAAATTGAATTAGATAGGATTGAGCAAGAGGAAAAAGATAAACTTAGGAAATTTGAGTTAGATAAACTTGAAAAACAACTTGAGTTAGATAAACTTGAAAAACAACTTGAGGCAGATAAACTCGAAAAACAGCAACAACTTGAATTACAAAAACTTGAAAAACAACTTGAGGCAGATAAACTCGAAAAACAGCAACAACTTGAATTACAAAAGCTTGAAAAAGAACAGCAATTTGAATTAGAAAAATTGCGTATTCAAAATTCTGCGGATATTGTTAGTGTTTCATCTAATGAATCAAATGTAGATTTTCATAGAACTCCTAAGGTAAATTTAAAGGATTTAGTTCCGCGCTTTGATTCTAAATTAATTGATATAACTCTTTTCTTTATGATTTTTGAAAGGCAAGCCGAGAAAGCTAAAATTTCTCAGGAAGATTTGGTCAGTCAATTAATTCCTTTGTTACCTTCTGATATTGCCGAAATTATTGTAAAACAACCAGCAGATAAATGTGATGATTTTCAACATGTAAAGAAAGTTTTGTTAGATAGGTTTAGGCTAAGTACAGGCGCCTTAAAACAAAAATTTGAAACTCATCAAAGAAAATCTGGTGAATTATGGGTGGATCTGATTTATGAGTTAAGAGGTTATCTAGATAATTGGTTAGAGTCATTAGAAGTGAGGGATTTTGAATCCTTAAAAGAACTAATGCTCACGGAACAGTTGAAAAAACGTGTCCCTTTTGAAATAAAAGAAAAATTTATGGATGAGTGGGAGGAAATAAAGATTGCTTCTAAACTTGCGGAAAAATCGGATAAATTTGAGAGTATAAGAAGAGAATTTAACAGGTCGGATAGAAAACCGTGGGAAAATAAATCTTTTCAGGATAAGCAAAAAGACAGCTTTAATTCTAAAAGTAGAAAGGAAATTAAACCAAAATTGGAATTTGAGAATACGAAAGAGTGTGGGAAATTTGATCAATTTAAGAAGGACAATGCTTTTGAAAAGCAAAGACAAGTCCAATGTTATAATTGTTTGGCCGTGGGCCACATCAGACCAAATTGTCCTGAATTGTTAAAAGGTAAATCTAATTATGAGGATAAAAGCATAGCTTGGATTGTTACTAGTGATGGGAAAAGTGTAAATAATAAGGAAGGTGTGGAAACCGAATTACCTATGGTTGATTTATGCGTGAATGGTAAGAAAGTAAAAGCGATTAAGGACACAGGTGCGCAAATTGCGGTTTTTGATACTAAAGACATTCCGTGGAGTGCTAAGAAAGTGGGAAATGTTTTTCTTATACCGGCCCTCGGAAATAGACAAAAAGCGGATTTGGTGACCGTGCCGATTGCTTTGATAGAAGATGAAAAAGAGTATGTTGAAAAAAATGTGGTGGTTGCAGTTGTGAGAAAACTAAATTCTCCGCCCCTTATAACACCAGCTGTTTATGACTTATTAAAGTTAGGAAATATGGAAAAGCAAAATTCGGTGTATAAACAAGTGGGGAATCAAAGAGAATTAAATGGGCAGGGAACCCTCAGATTATCTAGCGATCATGAGCAAAGGGTTGTTAGAAAAATGGTTGTGAATGAAATCTGTGAAAGGGATAATAAGTCTGTTAATGAGATAGAGGTAAATTCACTGGAAGACGTGACTGATAGGTATTTGGAAAAAGGGTCTAAATTGATCGATACAAAAGAGGGTGCGTCTAAAAAGGATGGTGATAAAAGGTCAGGTATTGGAGGTCAATTTCGGGAAAAGAATTCTGAGCATGATGTAAATATACCCAGGTATTTTGTCGGTAGTATGGGATTTATACATGTTAGAAATAGAATTAGAAAGAAATTGAGTTCATCTATGACTGTGGCCAGTAAATTTAACTCTAGGATGAAGGAAAATAATAGAGTAAATTGGGGGGCTAAATGTCAAGAAGATGTGAATAAGAAATCAAAGTTAAAAAGAATGGAGCATTCTTCTTTTAAAACGGATCACAAAGAAAGATTTATTGAAATCAAACAAGATTTTGAAAGGAAAAATCATGATTATGAAGTTGTGAGGCGAAAATTATTGTCAAAAAGATTTTCTGATAGAAGTAATATAGATATTGGTTTTCGGGAGAATTATCTAAATTAAGTTTATTCTAAATTTGGGAGTACTCATTATTGTAATATCTGTATTGTGTTTATTTATCATTTAATGCTTAATATTATTTTCGTAATAGTAAAACTTCATTAAATTTAATAATTGTATAATTTAGTATGCTTTCTTTTTGTTTGTAGAAGTGTCTAAATTTAGGCTTTTAAGCAAGTTTTTAAGAGAATTGTTTTAGGCATTGTGTTGTATATAGTTTTTTTTTTATTATTACTTTTTTTTGTTAGAGTCATGTAAAGTGTAATCTGTATTTGGTATTATATGTATGTGAAGTATTTCAAAATTGTTTCTTAGGTCATCAATTGTATAAATTATTCCTGGAATTATACTTAGGTATTGTAGGTGAGGGATTATAGTAAATCCTATTGACAGTGTAGTCTATCAAATACTGAGTATAGGAGTGTGTTTGTATTCTATAGGGATTTCGTGTATTATTTTAAATTCCTTTATACTTTGACCTCTTTAGAAGTTGATTGAAGGAGCTTATTGTATTCATGTATATGCCAAATTTCCTGCAGAAATTTTTCCTTAGGGGGGAGGAGTTGTGACATGTTGAAAATTTCACATGCTCACATGCTTGGAAGATAAAGATAATCCCTTACGAATGAAAGGCCTTTTGTGAATTGTCACTATTCAAGTAAGAGTACTATACAGAAGGTTGACAGGTGGACGTGAATCGGATAAACACTTACTTGGAGAAATGGGATAATCTCCTAAGAATGAAAAATAGAACTAGAGATTGGGGTCTTTCATTGTCCACGGGAGATAAGAGACTGGTGCAGGTGTGGGAGTGAAAGAATGCTTTCTGCAGAAATTCCTGGAATGCAAGGAAAGCCCCTAGGAAGTGAAATTGCAGACGGCAGTTGGATGTTGAAGGGGTTAGAGAGAGGTTCGCTTTGAGCGGAGGTCAGAAAGGTTGGTTTCTGAAATGATGCTTATACAACGTGGATATGTTCATCGGATTTTTTTACTTATATTTTTTTAAATGTTAATTTAAAATAAAGTTTTTTCGTTTCAAACGATAAATGTATTTCATTAATTATATATACATGTGTTCACGCTACCACAGTATGTATGTATATGTATTTATATACATATATATTTATAAATGTACTTGTACATATATCACTGGCGCCCGGCTAACCGAAAAGTACCGATTTTTCTCATCGGTACAATGCTTTAACCCCTTAACAGTGGGAGGTTTTTTGACACCATAAACTAAAAATAGGCATAATACACCACTTTTTCCGTACTAAAATATTTGCTTTATGTAAATGAATACAATGTCTGCCGATTGATAAATAGAAGATTGCATTTAAAAATTACTGGTGTGCAAAAGCTTTTAGTAACAAAACAAGCAAACTCTTCTTGCGCAAACTGAGTTCGAGCTACACTGTTGAGGGGTTAAATATAGGATTTATCAACATTAAGTAAATGAATAACGTAGCAAACCGTTGAATAAAATATCAGAAGTTTCAGTATCATCTTGCATTGCTTGTAGTGTAAATTTGTTACTAAGTAAATATAAGAAGATAAAACAGAAGATTTCATAATAATCTCATAATTTTGGCAGTGTTTCATAATCTATGCGTGATGCGTGATTTTTCCTTCTTGTTTACAATTCCAATAAAGCTGTTTTTAACGTGGAATCGTAACACTATTTTATTTCTAAAAACAGGAGAGCATTAAAATAGATTTATTCTATGCAAATTAAAGAAAAAACATAAAGTAAAAATATTATTAAAGATGTTTTTGATATAACCTCCACCTCTACAATAAGAGCCTATCAAATCTCAAATTAAATATGGTATCATATACGAAATACCAACACCTCTCAGGTGGCAATATCCTCCTCTGATGATACGATAACACCTTCGATCATAATTCATTTTTTTATGACATGAGAATTTTACCTAACTCCTTAAAGATATTTCTCACCATCTACATAGACATCATTTTTATACTCCTTGATTAATGCAGCTTGAATTAATAAGGACCTGTTGGCAACACACCATGAAATATGGCAGCTATCTACGACTTGATCTGAGGAATTGTGTTGTTTAAAATAATTAGCCGTAGGTGGCGGAATGATTTCAAGCCGATGTATACAGCGTGAGAGAACTCATTTAGATGTCAAGATCTAGAGTGAAATGATGTTCTGAATATGTTATCCGATGAAGAACATGAAAGTGGAAGCTATACGTTGTAAATAAATACCGGATGCGTGATAAGTTCGTTAAAACTTTAAAAATTCATTAAAAAAAACAATGATGCTAAAAAATTGCGGTTTGAAGGAAAGGGATTAGAAGGACATCGGATTTTTTTAACCCCTTGCATGTGACACCCGAATACAGTTCGGGCAACGCAAATGAACTAATTTTGGAATGCCCGAACTGAGTTCGGGCAAGAGAAAAATCGGTGTTTCAATACCGTGAAGCCCGAATTTAGTTCGTCCAATGCTTAAAAACAATGCAAAGAAACTTTTAAATTCCGAAAAATTTATATACCTGCCTGTCAAACATAACGTGGTTTGAATAAAATTTGGGAAGAACTGCAAAATTACAAAAATCCGACAAATGGCGCGAAACTGCCGAACTTTTCGCGGGAAAGTATCGCCATCTATTGGGAAAATGATAAATTACATATTATGCATTGGACGAACTGATTTCGGTCTTCACGGAATTGAAACACCGATTTTTCTCTAGCCCGAACTCAGGTCGGGTACTTTTCGCGGGAAAGTATCGCCATCTATTGGGAAAATGATAAATTACATATTATGCATTGGACGAACTGATTTCGGGCTTCACGGAATTGAAACACGGATTTTTCTCTAGCCCGAACTCAGGTCGGGTACTTTTCGCAGGAAAGTATCGCCATCTATTGGGAAAATGATAAATTACATATTATGCACTGGACGAACTGATTTCGGTATTCACGGAATTGAAACACCGATTTTCTCTTACCCGAACTCAGGTCGGGCATTCAAAAATTGGCGCATTTACGTTGTCTGAACTCAGTTCGGGTGTCGCAGGCAGGGGGTTAGAGAAAAATAAATCCATTTTTGGCACGTTTTTCTTAAATATATTCCACAGGCCACACATTTGTTAATAACAAATAAAGTTGTAGTTAAAAAAATTACCGATAGATGGCAAGCATAATATGAAACAGATGTATGTAAATTAGGCTTATAGTAAAAGACATATTTCTACTAAGCGTCTGAGAAACTTCAGGCTGTTCGTCAGTAAACGTCCCGATTTCCCTCGCTAATGTTATTCCTATGGGCGTAGGATGCATTCGTATTTTTAAAATATCTCCTCGGAAAATTAATATTTTTAACTTCAGTTTTCTTTGTATTGTTCTTAAAGAATGTCTCTTTTTTTCTTAGTTGTCAATTTTTTTCTAAAATATATACTTAATTTTATATGAAATGTTAAAATCGTATTCAGTTTCGCTAAGATTTTAACACATAAAAATATAAATTAAGTACATAGTTTAGAAATATTTCGATAACTAAGAAAAAAAGAGACTTTCTTTAAGAACAGTACACAGGAAACAGAAGTTAAAAATATTAATTTCCAGAGGAGATATTTTAAAAATACGAATGCATACTACGCCCATAGGAATAACATTAGTGAGGAGAATCGGGAAGTTTACTGACATGCAACCTTAAGTATCCCTAGAACTCCTATAATAGAGGCTGACGCATCCTCGCAGGTTTGGTACCCGAATTGCAGCCCAGTCAAAAAACCAAGCTAATCAGAACCGAGTCTTAGGTGTCTTAGACAATCCCAACTCTGACTGCGGTAGATTGATGCTGAGCTGCGTACCAATAATGCG
Source organism: Maratus michaelseni (assembly GCA_963931845.1). Lineage (NCBI taxonomy): Eukaryota > Metazoa > Arthropoda > Arachnida > Araneae > Salticidae > Maratus > Maratus michaelseni. The sequence goes on from OZ007600.1 coordinate 116,316,163, forward strand.
AAACCAAAAGGACATGCGTCAGCACCTATTATAGGAGTCTTAAGTATCCCAGCGCATGAAACAGGCTCTTTTCTCGTCTTCAGTCATTTTGCCTTGCGTAATTTTCGCAATGCGCCAGTTGCTGATTACGTGTTCTTGTAAAATAGTTTAACCAACAGCGCAACATACTGCTGGCATTCAATGAAGAATCTGTGTGCATTGAGGGGTTTTATTGACAGTCTGATTTGCATAATCTGTTTCATATTATGCATGCAGTGACTTCAATCGGTAATTTTTAAACTAATTTGCTATTTTAAAAAATCCGATTTTCCTCTTATCCCATTCCTGCAAACCGCAATTTTTTAGCATCATTTGTTTCTTTTTAATGAATTTTTAAAGTTTTAATGAACTTATCCGGTATTTTAACAAGTTGAAAATTGTACTTCAAACGTGACAAATGAAGTGCGTTCGTACTATACCTAGTTACATAAATATTCATATCTTTGTGTAATAGCTGTGGCACTCTTATGTCAAAATACATGAGTAAAAATTTATTTTATGTGCAGATTTTCATATTATAGATATTAATTTTATTACATGAAATTAAGTTTCAACATACTTTTACAAACAATTAATTACAATTCTGTTACATTAAAATATACTACGCGCAAATATCCAATACAAGACAATGTAAAAAAAAATCATCGCTGTTATTTCATGGAAAAAATGAATTATATCGTCTGTTATTATAATATGATTAATTTCCGTAATAAAATAAGTACATTTTAAGCTGGCAACATTTTATCTTTTGTCGAAATTTATTGAAAATTCCAATGGGAAACTTAAGCCTAGCTTTGAAAATTTCAGAACTTGGAATCCATACTTATATTCTTTTTCCATTTAATATCTATTTCTCCGAAAACATCTATCCAAAAAACTGTCGGTAGATTATAGGATTGCTATAATTAAACAATTTTAGTATACAAATTCAGTTTTTAAATTCAATATTACGCAAATAATATGATTCCATCTTAAATAAGACGCGATTACCATGGCAACCTATAATCATTACCTATCATGGAATATCATTGAATTAATTACGGATGATAGAATTTAATAGAATAAAGAAAACTTTTATTAATGTCTTTTTAAGTATTGATTCGATTTTCATAAAATTTGAAATGACTCTTTAAAATTCTGCACCGATTATATGTATATTAAATTTCAAACCGTTCGGTTGGGTAGTTTTTGCGCTGTTATATGCGACCAGACGAACGGACAGACGACGACTTTAGGTGCTACGTATTTATATAATTACGAACGTACCTAAAAGGAGTAAAATGTTTTAGTTTTAAAGCGGTTCGCAAAAATATATTATTTTTCTCTCAACAACGCGAAACTTTCTGACATATTTACGGATCCATTTTTAAACATAAAAACATGAAACTTCCAGGCATAATTATTGTAGTGATTTGTAATCTTTTTTCTTTTTTCATTTTTCGATAAATGAATTACATCTTGAATTATAAGTGATTGTTTTCTGATACCAGTTTTGCTTCCTTACCCGTGCTCTCGCGTACGACAACTTGGTTCATAACGCCGTTTTTAAACGAAAAAGAATTAAACTTCCAAGCCATAAATACTGTAGTGATTTGTAACCCTTTTCTTTTGTTTGTTTGTTACATTTTTCGATAAGATTCATTTTTCGACAAGAGTAGCAATAAACTTTGACGTATTTATCTACGAGGTAATGTAATTTGTTTTAATTTTAAATTTTTGTTTCAAATAATTAGCCGTAGGTGGCGGATTGATTTGAAGACGACGTATCCAACATGAGAGGCCTTATTTAGATGTCAAGATCTAGAATGAAATAATATTTTGAATATTGTCTCCGATGAAGAACATGGAAGCGATATGTTGTAAATAAATATTTTTAAATAAGTAAAATGTTTCAGTTTTAAAGAGAGTAACGATAATCTTTGACATATTTATGTACGAGGTAATGGAATGTGTTTCAATTTTAAATGTTTGTTTAAAATAATTCGCCATAGGTGGCAGATTAGTTTAAAGATGATATATCCAGCATGAGAGATATTATTTAGATGTCAAAAACTAGAGTGAAATAAAATTCTGAATATGTTCTCCTATGGAAAACATGGAAGCGAAAATATTTTATAAAAAGTCAAATGTTTCACTTTTAACCCTTTCAGGGGCAGTGGTATATGTTTATGAGACCACTTAATTTTAATTCCCAAACGCCTCAATGACACCAGATATTTGCTAAAATCTTTCCCATTTAATATGTATGCGAGTTTTTGGATTTTTGTTATTTACAAATAAATTTCTACGTTAATTCCGGTGCCAGTCATTTATTTGAACATTTTAGTATTGAAATTACTTTGCCCCTGAAAGGGTAAATCAGTGTACAATGCATTTTTCTGCATTTATATACGAAGCATTAGAATTTGTTTCATTTTTGTTGTTGTTGTTGTTGTTTCTTTCGTTAGTAATTAGCCGTAGGTGGTGGAAATATTAGTTAGACCATGTATCCAGCTTGAGATAATCCATTTAGATGACAAGATCTAGAGTGAAATAACATTTTGAATATGTTCTCTAATGAAAAACATGGAAGGAATAATTTGTAAATAAGTATTTTTAAAAAGTCAAATGTTTCAGTTTTAATGAGAGTAGCAATACATTTAGCTGTATATATGTACGAGGTAACAGAATTTGTTTCAATTTTATTTATTTATTTATTTATTTTTGTTTAAAATAATTATTTGCGGGTAACGGAAGGATTTGAAGACGATGTATCCATCAGACGTGAGAAAATCCATTTAGATGTCAAGATCTAGAGTGAAGTAATTTTCTGAATACGTTTCTGGTGAAGAATATGGATGCGAAATGTTAATAAGTATTTTTTTAAAAGTCAAATATTTCACTTTTAATGATAGCAGCAATACATTTTGTGGCATTTATTTACGAGGTAACAGATTTTTTTTTCAAACTTTTCATATTTATTTTTTCTTCCATGCATAAAATGCGATGCGTTATTTAAATTGGGACAAAATTTTATTTTATGGTTCATCAAAAATCAAAAACAGTTTTACCATGTCATCGGCAAATGCAGATTAGGTCTCTACAACAAATGCCACACAAACAAATCAGTGATTTATCATTCTCCTAAATATCTGGTATTTAAATTTTCCTTGTTCTTTTTAACTTCCGGCACATTTAGAGTTTAAATGTTCTAAAAACTTAGCATTCCTTCACTTGCCTCATTTATATCCATTCGAAATATGATTTCTAAACCAAGTTGAAATTTGAATTTAATTACACCGTTTGGAAGTTCCTTGACTATTGTTGACAGAATTCCAAAAGGCACACCCTCGTTTCATAAATTTATGTTAGTTCATACTCTGTATAGCTTCTTTTCTATCTGTCACACACGGTTGTCTAAAATGTCTTGTCGATTATGCAGAGTGCTAATTGGAATGATTACAGCCTGTCATGATCGGTTGGTATCAATACAGGCAACAAGGAAAGGAAAATAGAAAAATATTAGCTGTCGGACTGCTTCAGAAAACGAAGAAGGTATTTAATTAAATTTATACAGTGTCTCACAAAAGTGATGGGACACTTGTGCTTTATAAAAAGAAACTGCAATAAAATAAATAAACAAACATGTGCAAAAATTTTTTGGGTGTGTTTCATATTTAAAGTTAGTAACAATTATTACATAACATACATTTTGTCAAAATATTAAAATATTAATTTAATAAAAATACAATTGTTCAGAACGGAGCAAAAAATGGCTCACATAAGTGATGGGACACTTACTTTTCCATCAAATATTTATCCAAAAATTTTACTTTTTAAAAGGTTTTAATATTTTGTTGGATTTCCTTTTACTTTTAAAACATGATTTAATCTTTTTGGGATGGATTCGACTAATTTTTTTGTGATTTCTGGAGTGATTTTACCCCATTCTTCTTGAAGCACCGATTTTAGTTGTTGTTTTGAAGAAATGGTGTGTTTGCGAATTCTTGATTCCAATTCTTGCCAAATATTCTCTATGGGATTTAAGTCTGGAGATTGTGGTGGTGTTTTTATTATTTCAGGACAGTTATATAGCAGCCAGAGTCTAACGTTCAGAGCAGTGTGCTTGGGGTCATTGTCCTTGTAGAATTTAAAATCGTTATGAAGGTTCAATTTTCGTGCTGAAGATTTCAAATTTTGCTTTAAAATATCAATATACTTGTACTGATCCATTATACTGTCAATAAAAACAAGATTACCAACTCCAGCGGACGACATACACCCCCATACCAAAACTCCTCCTCCACCATGTTTTACTGTTGGTACCAAGTTCTGTTTGCGAAATTCTTCCCTGGGTTTTCTCCACACCAAGATTCTACCGTCAGAACCAAATATATTAAATTTACTCTCATCAGCAAATATAACTTTATTCCAGTAATCAGAATTCTTATTTATGTTGGATTTTGCGAAAGCTAGTCTGAGTTTTCTATTCTTTTCACTTACGAAGAATTTTTTCCTGGCTACTCTACCGTGATATCCAGCAGATCGAATTACCCTTCTAATAGTCTCAGGATTAACAATTATTCCATATAATGCTTGTAAATCAGCAGCAACTTTTGAAGCACTAATTCTTGGATTTTTTTTAATATTTCGAACGATAATTCGCTTTATTCCATTGGATAGCTTTGATGGTCGGCCAGGTCTTATTTTATCCTGAATCATATGATTCTTTTTATATCGTTTAATGATATTGAAAACTGTTGAACGACTCAAGTTAACTGTTTCAGCAGTTTTTCTAATAGATTTTCCACGTTCAATATGCAAATTAATAACTAATTTTCGAATTTCAGGCGAAGTTTCTTTTCGTTTAGCATTCATGGCTACACAGAGCTAAAAAACACAAAAATTCCAAAACAAACTGGAGAGAAATACTGCAGACGATTTTATAAATTATTGCCAATTGCTTTAAAGTAAAAATAAAACCCCAAAAAATATTTTTATTGCTTATTTCAGACGATTTTTGTTGCATATATAATGGTGTCCCATCACTTATGTGAGCTATTTTTTGCTCCGTTCTAAACATTTGTATTTTTATTAAATTAATATTTTAATATTTTGACAAAATGTATGTTATGTAATAATCTTTACTAAATTTAAGTATGAAACACACCCACAAAAAAATGTGTACATGTTTTTTTAATTTATTTTATTAGTTTCCTTTTGTAAAGCACAAGTGTCCCATCACTTATGTGAGACACTGTATATGTATGTATGTATATTGAGTGTATGTTCATGTATAAATCCAAAACAGGTGTAATTATTTTAATTTATTTTTATTTGCTTTTTAGAAAAGATGCACTTTCCAGATGGTAACAGTGAACTTCCAAGGGAGACCATTTTTTGAACGCACTAACCAAAGTCCACATTAAGCGATATAAATATTTGAATGGTGTAAAATAATCACTTTCGTTAAATAAATGTAAATCAGTTTTTGACAGAAATTAAATAGGTTACCAGCTTTACTTTTTCTTATGTTAATTCTTATGTTAGTTATCAGAGTAGCAATACATGTTGTGGCATTTATGTACGAGGTAACAGAATTTGTTTAATTTTATTTATTTTTTTGCATGCATGCGTGCATGAAATACGATGCATTATTTAAATTAGGAAAGTGTTCTATTTTAAAGTTTATCAAAAGTCAAACTGCACTGCCATATCATCGGCAAATGCAGATTAGGTCTCTGCATCGAATGCCACACAAACAAATCAGTGATTTATCATTCTCCTAAATATTTGGTATTTACATTTTAATAATTTCCTTTAACTTCCGTCACATTTAAAGTTTAAATGTTCTAAAAACTTAGTATTTCTTCACTTGCCTCATTTTATATTCATCCGAAATATGATTTCTAAACCAAGTTGAAATATGAATTTAATTACACTGTTTAGAAGTGCCTTGACTATTGTTGACAGAATTCCTAAAGGCACACCCTCGTTTCATGAAGTTATGTTAGTTCATACTCTGTTTAGCTTCTTTTCTATCTGCCACACACGGTTGTCTCAAATGTCTTGTCGATTATGCAGAGTGCTAATTGGAATGATTACAGCCTGTCATGATCAGTTGGTATCAATACAGGAAACAAGGATAGGAAAATAGAAAAATATTAGCTGTCGAACTGCTTCAGAAAACGGAGAAGTTAGATTTATATGTGTATGTATGTATGTATATTGAGTGATGTATAAATTTGGAACAGGTGTAATGATTTTAATTTATATTTATTTGCTGTTTAGAAAAGTTGATCTTTCTATATGGTACAGTGAACTTTGAAGGGAGGCCATTTTTTGAATGCACTAATCGAAGTCCACATTAACGATGTAAATATTTGAATGATGTAAAATAATCATTTTCGTTGAATAAATTTAGTCCAGTTTTTGACAGAAATTAAATAGGTTACCAGCTTTATGCTAAAATGATCAATATTTTCTTTAATTTACTAATTTTAGTTAAAAAATAAGTTAGTGACAATTTGTTTATGGACAAGAATACATGACTGAGCACAAACAAATATGCAAAGAAATTTTCGTATATACATAATTTAATTTTAATTAAAGTAATCTATTATTTTTCTTTGCGTTACTTGAACAAATGATAATTTTACAACATCATTTTCTGGTTTTGTGAGAGACTCAAAAATTTAAATCTGTTATATCACGTTTTGATGGGTAAAATCGGCAAACAGCCGTTAGCAATTTTCGGACCTCTCATCTTTTTGCTGGTCGGTAGTATTCCTTCTTTTCATTATTGTCTCTAAGAATTTCTTGATCTCTTAATAACCAAAGTTACATCAAAGTTAATTTTGAAAAAATAATGTACAATAAATACGCAAATGTGAATATGCAAAGAAATTGCCATATTTACATAATTTAACTTTAATTACAGTAATCTATCATTTATCTTTACGTTACTTGAACAAACGATCTTACCACATTATTTTCCAGTTTTGTGAGAGACTCAAAAACTTAGTCAGTTTTGTCACATTTTGATGGGTAAAATCAGCGAACAGCCGTTAGTAATTTTTGGACCTCTCACCCTTTTGTTGGTCGAAAGTTGTTTTCTTTCTTTTCATTACTGTCTCTAAGAATTACTTGATCTCTCAATAACCAAAGTTACATCAAAGTTGATTTTGAAAAAATAAAGTACAATAAATACGCAAATGTAAATATGCAAAGAAATTGCCGTATTTACATAATTTAACTTTAATTAAAGTAATCTATTATTTTTCTTTGCGTTACTTGAATAAATGATCTTATCACATTATTTTCCAGTTTTGTGAGAGACTCAAAAACTTAGTCAGTTTTGTCACATTTTGATGGGTAAAATCGGCGAACAGCAGTTAGTAGTTTTTGGACCTCTCACCCTTTTGTTGTTCGAAAGTTGTTTTCTTTCTTTTCATTACTGTCTCTAAGAATTACTTGATCTCTCAATAACCAAAGTTACATCAAAGTTGATTTTGAAAAAATAAAGTATAATAAATACGCAAATGTAAATATGCAAAGAAATTGCCGAATGTTCATAATTTAACTTTAATTAAAGTAATCTATTATTTTTCTTTGCGTTACTTGAATAAATGATCTTACCGTATCATTTTCCAGTTTTGTGAGAGACTCAAAAATTTAGTCTGTTAAATCACATTTTGATGGGAAAAATCGTCGAACAGCCATTAGCAATTTTTGGACCTCTCACCTTTTGCTGATAGAGAAAGTTTTCTTTCTTTTCATTATTGTCTGTAAGAAATTGTTGATCTCTCAATAACCAAAGTTACATCAAATTTGCTTTTGAAAAACTAATGTACAAAAAACAGTTTCGATTGCTAGGCCACATGTAAAATTTAGTCCGCAATATTTGATGAGAAGGGCGGTTTAAGCGATGTCTTTAGCATTAATTCCCAATAGGAAACGGTGGGCTAAACGAAATTGTCCTCATTAACCGGAGACACGTCTTAAGTGGAGACACATTAACGAGAGTCCACTGTATTACTAAAATTCAATGATGACCTATCTGACCATATGTTTATCCATCTTTACGTAATATTTTTTTATGTAAACTCAGTTCAAATACGAGTTTATTTGTTTTTGAAATGAATTGCCCCTTTTTGAAATGCTAATACCGTCACTAATAGTTTTTGTTAGCAAAGGCACATGAAAGAGAAGGATAGAAGAGAAGGATAGACGAGGCTCTTTTTTCGTCCATCGGCCATCCCACATGACATTACTACTCTTAAGTAGTATATATGTTATATAAAAAAAAATTTTCCTTCGCATATCCTTCGCATTTATTTCGCATTAGTCCTTTAAATTAATCTAACTTCTGACATAGTCAGTATTTCCTTAATTCTTAATAATATTTATTCCTATTTAATGTCCTTTTAAAAGTAATAATTATCTTATTCCAAATCTTAATCTAAAATTTTAAGTTCATTCGTAATTTTTATCAGCTCCCCAATCTATAAAATTCCGAGAGACGCTTTTCTCATTTCGAATGTTTTTAAAATCCATTTTTCTTTAATTCGATGCTCTGCTTTCGCGCGCTGGGTATTTTTCACTTCAAAATTAATGCGCGGGTATGAGAGGAATTCTTTCGTATTAAATCTTCTCCCTCGCGCCACATTCGCTTGGCTTGAGCTCGCCTCTCGCTCATTGGTTTGTGCGCTTGTGACGTCGTGTTCTGTATGTCTACGCTCCGTGAACAAAACTCGCTTGCACGCTTTGGAAAGCAGATTTTTGACGTGTTTGGAAGTGTAACCAAATGGTTATCTGGTATTGAAGTCACGTAGAATTTTCATACAGTTTTTTAAGATCTTTTAAACGATGTAGTGAGCCATCGTGAAGTCTGAGGGCTATAAGTTTATACCTAATACTGTGGGAACTGTTACTTGCATCGCTCTTGTTCATAAATAAACGATTTGTCTGGAAATTGGCTGGTCTTTATTGACGAAACTCTTGTGGTATCTCATCATTGCCTAAACTCCTCGCCATGATTATTGATTACGACTGCAATCATTCACCTTCTTGAACAAACTGCCATTTTTTCATGGAGTAAAAAATCATCTTCGTAAAAACACCACATATATATGGACAAGTAATGAAAAGATAGCTATTTATAAAAATATTCTTATTCTTATAGAAAAATAATTAGTTTGAAATTTTATTTTTATTACTAGAAATTAAGAAAATTTTATGTAATGAATGGTCATTAGACCATCTCGTTGCAGGATTTCTAAATGCTTATGCATATTCCACAATTATTTGTTTTTACCTTTATAGTTGAAAAATGTTCTCAAATAAATCAGATACCAACAGACGGAGAGGCGTGCAATATTCTACAACTCTTGCGCCTACTATTTTGATTTTTTTTGCTTGAGAGTTAGTGTACTTTTGTTTTAACAGAATAGCAACGTATGTCCTACACACATGTTCATGTTTGCAGTTTTTTCCCTAACTAAAGCAATCCGTATTAAAGAACTTGGTGATAAGTGCTTAAACGACAAATACAGTAAACAAACATTTGTTTGGTTTAAAAATCCAGAAGGTATAATGTGGCCACCGGCTATTTCAAATGTGCTAAAAAATTGAAACTGATAAATGTCGAACGGTGCTGAATGATAAATGTTGATCGCAGCTACATCTGGTAGCTCAAACGTAAACATTGTATAAAGATTGGATTTAGAAAATATTTCGACAGGTCAAGAGGTAGCAGATGTCGCTGCGATCGACATTTATTGTTCACCATCGTTCGATATTTATCGGCTTAAAATTTTAGAACTTCTTTAAAGCGTTACTGGAATAGCCGATTGCCACACTAGAACTTCTACACGCTATATTTTGGCGATAATAACACGTTCTCAGATCAAATTTAATGTTGCGTTTACATTACGTAACCGTCTGCCCGGGTCTACAAAGTCTCCGAGACACAAGCTTCCCAAACAATCATCATGTACATTGGTTGTTTACGTTGCCGCTGATTGGTTGAGTCTTATGATTTAACTCATGGAACGTCAACGCCTAGGACGATAACGACATAATGTAAATTGACTTTTACAGTCCGTATGTCTCTACTCTGATAAAGAAAGGTACTCTATCGGAAGGTAACCAGACATGTGGACATTAATGGGACTCCCGCAAATATTTAGTTTTCTTTCACTGTGAGGGACTCAAAAACCAAAATTAATTTACCATTATTTAAAAGCTTAAACAATTTGCTATCAAATGCTTAAGAATCAATATATAATATTTTGATTCATAGAATCCCCCTAAATGAAATAAGTGTAATAAAAGTTCGCGAAAGGTCGAAATGTTTAAAAAAAGAGACAAACACGTTCACTTTAAAAGTCTATTTTTACAACTTACTGTTGTTTTAATCAATTAAAATGTATGCAGACCTCAAGATTATATGTTCGACTATTAAGGACGTTTACTGATTTTAAGGAGAACATTTAATTTTTTATGAAATCACTAAGTGAAAACACACGGCTTACTTACCCTTGTCCTTTGACTATGCTTTTTACTGATTCAATAATGTGTGTAGAAGCTGAATACACAATCTACATATAAAAATAGCAGACTAAGAAAGATTATAATGTTTGAATAGAATACTTATTAGTTAAACAGAAGATTTAAAATTCTAATTCTGGCTACAGAATGAATAATGGAAAACAGATTCATATCAGATGTATTATGATTAATTTCTTTACCTTTTTAAGCGAATTTTTAAGGAGCGTTACCTGTGCATTGTTACATTGGTAAAGATATATTGTATTGTAAAAGATAAACGTTTCTTTACTTGTCTGGCCTTTTGGCATCTTTTGAATTAGGGGCTGCTTCTAAGATTCGATGAACCTCCTTGTTCAGTCATGTTTAACAGCGAATAATATATGATACGTATAATATTAAAAAAGTCTTTCCGGCCTGTACCGGAAGGAAAAGGTAGCTTTCCTATATCTTTGTTTTGTTACGGTTAGTTTTAACCATTTTTTTTTATCTACATTAAATTCCTTCATTCACTTTAACATTTATTTAAAAGCACTCTTTTTTCTGTTTCTAATAAAAATTTAAATAAATAAAAGTAATTGTAATAATAATAATAATAAAATCAGTTTTTATTTTTTCTTCTTTCTTTTTCTTTTTGCAAAGTAATTTCAACGTTTATAGTCTAGCTTTGCTTCCTGTTTTCAAATACGAAAAATAAATAGCAGGGAGGGAGGTTTCTCAGTAAAAGGCCACACATATTGTATTGGGCAGTCGTGTACGTTTTCTCCCATACCCTTGAATCATGTGTTTGTAGTCACCTAGTCTGGCTTTGGTTAAAAGAAAGACCGACCGCCCTGTATGAGAATTACGTTATCTTATGTAAAGGCGACGTAGGGACGCTGGCATTGTATCTTATAACCCGATACAAAGGCCCTGTTTCCCTCTTAATCAGAATGGCGCAAATGTAAACAGACGGTCATGGGATCCTTTTTGGCACGGTGTGGGGTGAGACCCGGTAAGTTTGCTTTCCCACGAAACGGCGAAACCAGACAGTCGCCTGGGTCATTCCATTCCTTATTGTTTTTACCCCGAACCCCCCTTGGAAAATAACTTTTTGGTTCCACCCAGTTTGGAGGCGGTGAGGAAGAGTGAATTTTTACGACACTTGTTGCTTGGTTGAGACACTCATTACTTGGTTCGTAAACTTATTAGGTATTGCGTAGCGGCGCTCGAAATGATGTATTCTGTGTTACTGAGTTGAAGTAACATTAGCAGAGACATGGTAAAGGTCTAGAGCTATGAATACTCGAGTTTGTGATCGGCATTTTGCTTAAATAGAATGATCGTTGTTTTAGAATAGAGATGAATCTCTTACCAGGACCACTGCTAATACCCTATAGTCTCCAGTGTGAAGGGCGAAGGAAATATTGTTAAAAGCTGAGAAAATTAATAGTCCTGCTCCAAAAATCAGGCTTCAAAAGTCCTCATCATGAGACTATTCTGTCCCTATTAAGACGAAGATTCCAAGTATTGTTCGTTATTAGAAGGCAACTAGATGTACGGAGGCTACTCAACCCGTTGAAATTAGGTGACTTATCATATCCTATCATAGTGTAAGCCAAGAACGAAAAGAAACCTGTCAGCTCGCCTGCTGGTATATAGCAATAGTTTCTTCTCTCAAAACAAAGAGGAAAGTGAAGCATGTTGTGCAATCGGCTGCAACATTAAAAGAGGAAAGGGGAGTGTAAAAACCTGCCCACTGATTCAACCATTGAATTCTTCATCCTCTGTAAGTAGACTTTACATAGTTTTTATTTACATGTCTCCCTGATGAGGGAATATATTTGTGTGACTCAGAGTTGGAGAGTAAGATGCAAAATAAGCAAGAACAACTTGTAAATTCATATATGTATATTTATATTATGATATGTTAAGAATTACAATGCGTATTTGAAAGGTAATTAATGACTTATCTCAGAAAAGTTGATCATCCTTTAATTTATGATGTTATGTTAGTCTTGAGAACCTTAATATTTGATTTAAAGATATTTAATAACCAATATTGATCAACTTTTATTTGGTGTTATTATAGTAATTTTTTTTTTGGGAATTACATTGTTTTTATAAATCTTAATTATTCAAATAAACATTGTTTTTTGTTCATTCTCAAATATGGTATGTTCTTCTTTATATGATCTTTAATTAGTATTCTTATATCTACAGCAATCCTATGAGAGAGGCTTAACCTCTCAATTATTGTGAGTAAGGTTATGAAAGCTATAATCTTACTAAATTAATATTTTTAAATTTCTTAAATTTTAAATTCATAGTAATAGTTTATTTGAAAATTAATTGAGGTTTACGTAAGGTTATTAGATGTAATTATTGTTCCTATCTCAGTATTGGATATACTGATAATTGATGCTAAAGTAAAATTAAGTCTAATTTCATAATTGATTAATTTAATTTTTAATTATCCTTTCTTTGAAGTATTATTCAAAACAAACAACAAAATGGTTGTTTTTTAAAAAAGGTAAAAAAAAAAAAAAAAAAAAAAAAAAAAAAAAAAAAAAAAAAAATTAACTTTATTAAATTTAAACTTTGAAATTTCTTAAGTTTAAATTCATAAATGAGTGTTTTAATAAACATTAATTGAGGTTTACTCAATATTATCCAATCGTATTTTTGATCTTGATTTAATGATCGATAGATTAATAAGTGAAACAGTAATATTAAATTTAATTTCATAAATGTTAACTTAAGCTTTAACTTTCCTCTCTCAGGTATATTGTTATCGAAAATAAACATCAAAATGTTTATTTTAACAAAGTAAAAAAAAAAAAAAAAAAAAAAAAAAAGTATTCAGTTATTTTATACCACTATACGATTTTCGGTTAACCGATCTGATCTGGTTCAAAATCTCCATAGTTGTTCTAAAATTTTGGTATCTCATCATATCTCTATTTTGTTAAACTTTCTTTTTCCCTTCTGGTCCTCATATTGGAGGAATTTCAGATTCTCTTCATTTTTCTAAATTAAATGATGATTAAATTTTGCTAATTTACTGTGTATGGAGATTTAAGCTTGATCGGGTTGGAGTGGAGTTAGGTGTTCTTTGTGCATCTCAGTATGCTACTTGATTTAGAAATCTGTTGCCCCTTACTACATTTAGTATTATTCTAAAATGATGAATTCAAAAATATCATGTTATATTAACTTATAACAGTTTTTCTTTGTTTTGTTATTTTGGTAAATTTATTCTAAATTGCTCCTTCATTTCATGGCAACAGATTTCAGTGGAGTTAATCAAGGCATACTTATTTTTTTTTTAATATTTAATTGTCAAGTGAAGAGTTGTAAATGAGTTTTTTTTTTATTTATTTAAGTTAATTGTTTAGAAAGAACACCAAAACACCACAACAAATGGAGCCGTAACAATTCGGTCTCTGGGTTAATTATTTTGTTTACTTGTATGTACTATGTGTATCAAAGAGCAACTGGTTATTTTTCAATTTAAATTCTATTTATATGGTGAAGTGTAAAAAGAGGTTCATACTCTCTCTCTGTGCTATTAGCTACAATTCCCAGTCAAAATTATGTTTCGTGTACATAACTTTAGCTTAGTTACTAACATCATAGTCCTATACTTAAGTTTTATGTATTTGTAAGGGTTTTTTCTTTTCCTCTCTTTATCCCATTTTTAAGTTGCCCCCCCCCCCAATTTTCCCCCTTTTTTGGGGTCTGTTTGTCATTTTCTAACTTTAACCATGGCTGATAAACATTCACAGGCAATTGCCACTATTCAGCGAAAAAATGCATTAGTGGACAATTTGTCTAACATTCCCCCATTCAATGGAGAGGCCAGCTCAGTCTGCTTCTCAGATTTTTCTGAGAAATTTGAGAGTTTTTCAAAATTATTCGACTGGACTGAGGAGGAAAAGAAGTTTGTTTTACTTGCTAGACTTTCAGGAGCTGCATCTAGGCGGATAAAAATTCACAAAGCGAAAACATCTGAGGAACTTTTAAAAATCTTAAAAGAGAGTTATACTTCACAGGCCACACCAGATGTTTCACTCAGTCATTTTTTAAACTTTAAACAGCCACCCAGTATGAGTGTTCAAGAGTTTTATGATAAGGCGTATGATATGTCCCTAAAAGCCCTTGTAATTGAAGGTATCCAGGGTGAAGTAGTCGATAAAAGCCGAACGGCTCTACTTCACTCCATGCTTTTGAGCAATCTTGCACCAGAAGTGCGAAAGGGGGTAATTGCGAGAAACCCGCAATCCCCAGAAGAAATTCTCAAAATTGCACTTCTGGAAGAAAAAGCTTATAGAAGCATTAACCCTTTTTACAACCACCGCGAGGAAATTCTCAACCCAAATTTGACCCAAAACCTACCCTGTGCTGCAGTTTTTCAGCAAGATAGCTCACAAAAGAAGGAGATAGACCAGCTGAAATCACAAATTGATGTTTTAGCAGCAAAGATAGACAGTTTAGTTGATCTTAGGGCTAGGGATGTACAGGAGAAAAACCAGGAAGTAAGACCCGTAACCTGCTATAGGTGCTCCGTACAAGGCCACTATGCCAGAGAATGTCCACTAAATTTTGTCGACTATAATTTTAGAAGGGGAGGTGGTCAAAATTTCAGGAGCCGTGGGCAAAATTATAGAAATAGAGGTGAAAATCCTAGAGGGAACCACAATCAGCGAGGCGGATACAGGGGAAGAAGAGGTGGTTATTACCAAAACAGTAGGAATACAGCTGCGAACAGAAATGAAGAGCAGGCGGTAAATAACACCCCAGTAGCTAACAATGAAAGTGAGGCTTTAAACTATTAGTGGCCGGATCAAATGTGGTCAAGTCGATCCCCAACAGGCCCCTGGACCCCCCAGCTGTATATAGCGTTTTTCACCCCCAATCATATACATTACCAACTGCAAGAATTTACATAAATAAAGTTTGCCTGAATGCATTATGTGACACGGGTTCTGCAATTAATCTCCTGAGTGGTACTGATTGTAACTATTTAGAGAATTTTGAAATGGAGAATATCAATATCCCCATTATGACTGTCACCGGTGAGAAAGTTCACCTAAATAAGAAAGTATTTTTAAATTTTATTTTTGATAATGTTCAATGTCAAGCTGAATTCTATGTAGTGGAAGGTAAATTAGCAGAGGAATTTAATATGATTTTGGGAATGCCATTTTTGAAAGAGTACCGGGCAAGTATAAATTGTGATACAAATGCTGTCGCTCTTAAATTGCCAGTTGCAGGCCAAAGTAAACAAAGCGTGGAAACCCCAAGTAATACTTCAGGGTCTAATACTTGCCTTGCTACTAATTCTGTAAATATTTCTAATTCTGTATATAGCGTAAATGTTAGTAATAATTGTGTGAATAATGATATTGTTGAAAATAATTCTGTAAATATAAAATGTGTCAACAAAGCAGAGGAAAATACAAAAAGTAGTAATGCCAATAGCCCCCCTGAAAATTTAGCATGTAGTAAAGTTCATGACTCAGTCAGTGTTGAAAATGGGAATCATAGTAGGGAAAGTATGGTAGTTCAGGACCCACAGTTGAGTAATATGGGAAAAGATGTTGAGATAATCATTCAAACTGAGTCAGATAAGGAAGTTGAAAATGTTGCGCAGAACTTTTGCATGCAAACAATATCAGGCGGTAGCTCTGAGGGTAATAATACTGCAAATTTTTCAAGTATTCAAAATGTCGACAATAATCTACCAGCAGCGAGTCAGGTAACCCAGGGTAATTTTGCTGAAGATACTACTGAAATTTGTAATATTGATGAAAGTGAAGATTTGGTAAGTATAGAGGATAAGGTACCTGAAGTCGAGGAGGAGAGCAATGAAGATAGCAGTAGTGATAGAACCAATAAAAATAAAAGTATAAGTTTCGCTGTGTTATGTAGTAAAATTTCAATTCCCCCGCAGTCAAAAATGTTAGCCCAGGTTAAAAGTTATAAGGAAAATTTTATAAAGGAAAATGATATTGTTATGTTAGAACCTTTGGCGAAAAATTTAAATCAAGGTCTCCTTACCTCCAGAGCCATCTGCACTAAAGAACATGGTCTGTATATCTCATTTGCAAATTTTTCTGACAGCAGTATTCATTTAAATAAAGGAACCTTTGTTGCCAAAATTCAAAAATGTGTAGACAAATCAAATGTACCCGTAATTGAAAATAACTTAACTTGGAATATAAATTTGGCCCCTCCAATTGGTGACTTTGATCACGCTGATCTCACTTGGAGCTCTGAAATTAATTTAGATCATTTAGAACGCCCATTAAAACTTAAAATGCAAAATTTTCTAGACAAAAACAAAGATGTATTTGCAGCATCGGTCTTAGATTTACCCGGCTGTGATACAATCCCGCATGAAATAAACTTAACTTCAAATAAACCAGTTAAAGGCAAAGCTTATAGAGTCCCCTACAAATTACGTCAAGAAATGGAAGACCAACTTAATACTTTATTACAGGCGGACATAATTTCCCCTTCCATGTCGGAATTTGCTTCTCCGGTTATTCTGGTTCGGAAATCAGACGGTTCCTATCGACTTGCTGTTGATTACAGAAGATTAAATAAAAATCTTGTTAAAGATGCTTATCCAATACCTAACATCACCGACTCTGTTGATGCTTTAAGTGGGGCTAAATTTTTTTTAACGCTAGATTTAACCAGTGGTTTTTTTCAACAGGTTATTCGCCCAGAGGATAGGCATAAAACTGCTATAATCACCCACAAGGGACTTTTTGAGTGGACCCGTAACTGTTTTGGGCTCTCAAATTCAGGTAACAGTTTCCAGAGACTTATGAATGCTATTTTCGGTGATTTAGGCAATCTTGGAATTCTTGTTTATATCGACGACATTGTAATTGCCTCCTGTGATGTTAATTCTCATTTTGAGAAGCTTAACATGGTCTTTGATAGGTTAAGACTGCATAAATTGAAACTTAAGCCGAGTAAATGCACTTTCCTTTCGAATAAAATACAATATCTAGGTTTTGAGATTTGTAGTGGCCAAGTGTCACCTATTAATAAAAACATTGCGGTAATTGAAAATTTCAAACCTCCAACTACCCGAAAAGCTGTTAGGTCCTTTATTGGAACTCTATCTTTTTATAGGAGATTTATACCAGATTTTACTAAAAGGGCTAAAAATCTCATCAACTTAACGAAAGAGATAGGAAAATTTTTGTGGAATGAAGATGCACAGAAAGAATTTGAAGACCTTAAAATGGCTCTTATTTCAAAACCATGTCTTGCACTCCCTGATTTTGAGAAGGAATTCCATTTATATAGTGATGCCAGTGGCGAGGCATTAGGGGCAGTGTTATCACAATTATACGAAAATATCATGCTCCATCCTGTTGCCTTCGCCAGCAGAAAATTGAAAGATGCTGAGACCCGTTATTCCACCACTGAAAGGGAATTATTAGCTTTAGTTTGGGCTACTGCCCACTTTAAATGTTACATTGCTAATACCCATTTTTTCATCTATACAGACCACGCGCCTCTCACATTTATGTTAAAAATTCATGACCCTACATCACGCATGGCCAAATGGATCTGCACTCTCTCAGACTTCAATTTTACAATCAAGTTTGTTAAAGGTAAATGTAACAGTGTCGCAGATTTCCTTTCTAGGTATGTAAACAATGATAACTCCAATGATACTGTTAATTGTAATTTTTGTATACAAGTCGAAAAGGAAGTTACTTTTATGCCTCATTCCAATCTACTTGAAAAAATTGGTGAATTGCAAAAATCAGACAAGAAATGCTGCGACATGGCAAGAAAACTAGACCAAGGTGTAGAAATTGCTCCTAAATACATGAAATTTTTTTTTAGAGATGACATTTTAGTTTGTGAGGATACAAGGGAGTCAGCTATTTTGAATAAATCTGTAAAGTTAGTCGTGCCAAAAGAATTGGTTACTCAAGTTTTTGCACTAACACATGAGTCCCTAGCGGCTTGTCATCAAGCCTTTCAAAAGACCATTGATCGCATTCGTGAGCACTTCTATTGGCCAGGAATGTCGTCAGATGTCAAGCATCTAGTGGAGTCATGTATTAGTTGCCAGCAGAAGAGAGCTTATAGAGCGAACCAGCTCGCCCCTCTGCAACGTATGCCGACCCCCCAGTTTCCCATGAACAAGGTTCATTTGGATCTCATTGGACCCTTACCGCAAACTTTTTCGGGAAATAAGTATATTGTCGCATATATAGATTCATTTACTAAGTGGCCAGAAGCATATGCGGTTAGTTCAACCACTTCAGATGTCATTGCGGGCACTTTAGCTGACTTCATCTCACGCTACGGAGCGCCCTGTTTTATTACGACGGACAACGCGAAGAATCTAATTTCAGATGCGATAGAGCACGTATATAAAATGTTTGGTATTAAACATATTAAGACCTCATCTTATCACCCGGCTGGCAACTCGCAAGTGGAGAGACAGAATCGTACTCTTAAAAATGCACTTTGTCACATAGTCAATCAAAATCAATCTGACTGGGACACTAAACTCAAATTTGCACTACTAGCTATGCGTTCAGCTGTCCACTCTTCAACTAAACTTAGCCCAGCTGCAGTTATGTATGGCAGAAATATGAATCTACCATATAATCTCTTTTCTCAACCACCTTCTTTTAATTATAATGATGCACCCTCTTTTTGCGAACTCTTAATCCCAGCTCTTCAAAAAGTATACACTGAAGTACATAGTAATTTAATTAAAGTTTCTGAACAGCAGGAAAAATACCGTGAAAAGACAGCTGTTGATAAAAATTTTAAAATAGGAGATCTTGTGTGGTTATTTACACCCACAGTCGCCCCTGGTAATACAAAAAAATTAAGCAAGCAAAATAATGGTCCTTTTACTATAATTGAGAAGCTAAATGAAGTTAATTTTAAAATAGCGCTAGTTGCTAATCCAAAAAATTGTCAGGTTGTCCATGTTGACAGGTTATCTTCTTTCAAAGACAGACTCCCCATCTGGTCCAGTGAACCAAAACAAACAATTGGCCTGGGATCGACTGAAAACGTGACCATCGATTCACCACAACAACCGTGCGATTCTCCTCCTATACGCAGGTGTAAACGCAACCGATTCATTCCCTGGGCACCATATGATAACAACCGCGCACCAGCAGTAGTGAACGTCAACAATAACGAAACTCCGGTAACGCCGGAATTGGAGAAAACAGACAGTGACAGAACTGAAATCATAACTCCCTCTCCCCCACCTCCCATTTCTCCGGAGGTAGCAGCGGCAGGGAGTAGCGGAAGTGAAATCTCAGCAACGGCAGATAGCAACACGGTGAGCGTAGTTGAAAATTCAGCAACGGCAGATAGCAACACGGTGAGCGTAGTTGAAAATTCAGCAACGGCAGATAGCAACACGGTGAGCGTAGCTGAAAATTCAGCAACGGCACAAAGCAGTTCAGCTGCTGCGCACAGTGATTCGCGCAGGTCTCGTTCATTGATTCGTCCAGCTGCTAAATCGAATAGAAGTAGTCGTTCAATATCGATTTCTAGAACCGACTATTCGCTACGGGATAGAAGAGATCGTCCGAGTTATAAATACTAACTACCTTTTTCGTTAGCCGTGCATTTTTACTCAATTTTACATTGTTTATTTGTGGTTTAGTTAATGTGTATGTATATTTAATTTTTTTTGATTTTTTTGGCATTTTTAAAACGGAACTTAGTTTTTCTAGCGTATTAAAGGTTTGTTTTGGTTGTGTTTTGATACTTTCATGTATGCATTTTTACCCCTTTTTATGCTTATACTTGAGGTTTTTGTCTGTTTTATGGTAGTTTTTGTGGTATATACCCTTCCGCACCCCGTTTTCGTAGATTTTGGGTGTTTTTTTTTTAAAAAAAAAGAGTGTAATTTTCGTGACTTTAACATTTTTTTAGGATGGTATGTTTGGTTACCCTTTTGCCGAAGTTGTTCTGTGTTTTCATTTTTTTAAATGCATCTGTGTTTTGTATATAACCTTTTAAGTGTGTGTTTACTTTAATTAATGCACTTTAATTAGATGGATTTATTATTTACTATGCAATTTGTGGGTTTATTTGAACTTTAACTTTAAGGATTGTGGACCTTTATTTTTTTTTTCTCTTTTTTATACATACTTTCTCATGTACATACCTGGATGTTGTTTTATGTGGCTGAAATTACTAGAATTAAGTATTTTCTTAATTTTACTTCCTATTTTGGTGGTGTGTGTGTTTTTCCTTCTGGTGATATATGTCACCACCCCTGTTTTTTATTTTATTTTGTGGAATGTTTTCCCTGTAGTTCCCAAAAGCCCGAAACTGCTTTTGCTATAAG
This sequence comes from Maratus michaelseni, assembly GCA_963931845.1. Classification (NCBI taxonomy): domain Eukaryota; kingdom Metazoa; phylum Arthropoda; class Arachnida; order Araneae; family Salticidae; genus Maratus; species Maratus michaelseni. The sequence continues at coordinate 116,337,077 of OZ007600.1, forward strand.
TAGCACAGAGGCAGAGATACTCTTTCCCTTGCACATTACTTGTAAGTGCATTTGTAAAATCTGCACAGTGAACCGAATCATTGGACTTTTTTCAAAAACGACATGGCTTCATGTAGAAAAATGTTATAAATGTGTGCGTAACTCTCTACCATGGTCTGTGATACCATAATATGTGTCTTACAGTACGTATATGTATATATTTTTTATTTGTTTCACCAGTTGCTCTTGTGTTTTTTTATATGGTAGAATTAATGTGTGTTTTCATAGATTAATTGACATTTACAGTGTTGTAACTATAATATTACTAGTACTTATTTACATTAATATATAGTGTTGTAATATACTGTGATGCCAGTTATTGAATTTATGTATGTATGCAATGAGAAACTTAATCAGTGGGCACTTCCTTCTTTTTCGGCTTATTTTTTTTTCTCAAAATTCAATTTATGTATTGTTTACAGTTCTGTTACCAGAAGTTTCAGGTGAGATGCAGTTATGCGTAGGAATGACAGTAGTAGGGAAGTGAGGTTTCACAGTCCAAGTGGAACATGTGTTCTTTTACAGGTGCAGCAGGTATCTTTTTCATTTTTGGTGGTAAAATCAGCCTTATGGTCCCTCTTGTGGTAATACTCCTTTATGGTTATGTTTGCAGTAGTATTTTAGGTAATGGTTGCTACGGATGTGCAAGCTCTGGTTGTATATATCCGGAATATACTTTTAGGGTGGTGTTTCAGCGGTGAATTATCTGGATCCCGTCCCGGATCGTTGTATGATTTGTGTATGTGTGTCAGTTATTTCAATGTTGAGGCCCCAGCATACCATGTAGTACCCAGCTGCCTTTCAAAAAAAAATTGTTTTTTCAAATTTTTTTTTTTTTATTTAGCCGAGGGGAGCATTCTTGTTACGGTTAGTTTTAACCATTTTTTTTATCTACATTAAATTCCTTCATTCACTTTAACATTTATTTAAAAGCACTCTTTTTTCTGTTTCTAATAAAAAATTAAATAAATAAAAGTAATTGTAATAATAATAATAATAAAATCAGTTTTTATTTTTTCTTCTTTCTTTTTCTTTTTGCAAAGTAATTTCAACGTTTATAGTCTAGCTTTGCTTCCTGTTTTCAAATACGAAAAATAAATAGCAGGGAGGGAGGTTTCTCAGTAAAAGGCCACACATATTGTATTGGGCAGTCGTGTACGTTTTCTCCCATACCCTTGAATCATGTGTTTGTAGTCACCTAGTCTGGCTTTGGTTAAAAGAAAGACCGACCGATCTGTATGAGAATTACGTTATCTTATGTAAAGGCGACGCAGGGACGCTGGCATTGTATCTTATAACCCGATACAAAGGCCCTGTTTCCCTCTTAATCAGAATGGCGCAAATGTAAACAGACGGTCATGGGATCCTTTTTGGCACGGTGTGGGGTGAGACCCGGTAAGTTTGCTTTCCCACGAAACGGCGAAACGAGACAGTCGCCTGGGTCATTCCATTCCTTATTGTTTTTACCCCGAACCCCCCTTGGAAAATAACTTTTTGGTTCCACCCAGTTTGGAGGCGGTGAGGGAGAGTGAATTTTTACGACACTTGTTGCTTGGTTGAGACACTCATTACTTGGTTCGTAAACTTATTAGGTATTGCGTAGCGGCGCTCGAAATGATGTATTCTGTGTTACTGAGTTGAAGTAACATTAGCAGAGACATGGTAAAGGTCTAGAGCTATGAATACTCGAGTTTGTGATCGGCATTTTGCTTAAATAGAATGATCGTTGTTTTAGAATAGAGATGAATCTCTTACCAGGACCACTGCTAATACCCTATAGTCTCCAGTGTGAAGGGCGAAGGAAATATTGTTAAAAGCTGAGAAAATTAATAGTCCTGCTCCAAAAATCAGGCTTCAAAAGTCCTCATCATGAGACTATTCTGTCCCTATTAAGACGAAGATTCCAAGTATTGTTCGTTATTAGAAGGCAACTAGATGTACGGAGGCTACTCAACCCGTTGAAATTAGGTGACTTATCATATCCTATCATAGTGTAAGCCAAGAACGAAAAGAAACCTGTCAGCTCGCCTGCTGGTATATAGCAATAGTTTCTTCTCTCAAAACAAAGAGGAAAGTGAAGCATGTTGTGCAATCGGCTGCAACATTAAAAGAGGAAAGGGGAGTGTAAAAACCTGCCCACTGATTCAACCATTGAATTCTTCATCCTCTGTAAGTAGACTTTACATAGTTTTTATTTACATGTCTCCCTGATGAGGGAATATATTTGTGTGACTCAGAGTTGGAGAGTAAGATGCAAAATAAGCAAGAACAACTTGTAAATTCATATATGTATATTTATATTATGATATGTTAAGAATTACAATGCGTATTTGAAAGGTAATTAATGACTTATCTCAGAAAAGTTGATCATCCTTTAATTTATGATGTTATGTTAGTCTTGAGAACCTTAATATTTGATTTAAAGATATTTAATAACCAATATTGATCAACTTTTATTTGGTGTTATTATAGTAAATTTTTTTTTGGGAATTACATTGTTTTTATAAATCTTAATTATTCAAATAAACATTGTTTTTTGTTCATTCTCAAATATGGTATGTTCTTCTTTATATGATCTTTAATTAGTATTCTTATATCTACAGCAATCCTATGAGAGAGGCTTAACCTCTCAATTATTGTGAGTAAGGTTATGAAAGCTATAATCTTACTAAATTAATATTTTTAAATTTCTTAAATTTTAAATTCATAGTAATAGTTTATTTGAAAATTAATTGAGGTTTACGTAAGGTTATTAGATGTAATTATTGTTCCTATCTCAGTATTGGATATACTGATAATTGATGCTAAAGTAAAATTAAGTCTAATTTCATAATTGATTAATTTAATTTTTAATTATCCTTTCTTTGAAGTATTATTCAAAACAAACAACAAAATGGTTGTTTTTTAAAAAAGGTAAAAAAAAAAAAAAAAAAAAAAAAAAAAAATTAACTTTATTAAATTTAAACTTTGAAATTTCTTAAGTTTAAATTCATAAATGAGTGTTTTAATAAACATTAATTGAGGTTTACTCAATATTATCCAATCGTATTTTTGATCTTGATTTAATGATCGATAGATTAATAAGTGAAACAGTAATATTAAATTTAATTTCATAAATGTTAACTTAAGCTTTAACTTTCCTCTCTCAGGTATATTGTTATCGAAAATAAACATCAAAATGTTTATTTTAACAAAGTAAAAAAAAAAAAAAAAAGTATTCAGTTATTTTATACCACTATACGATTTTCGGTTAACCGATCTGATCTGGTTCAAAATCTCCATAGTTGTTCTAAAATTTTGGTATCTCATCATATCTCTATTTTGTTAAACTTTCTTTTTCCCTTCTGGTCCTCATATTGGAGGAATTTCAGATTCTCTTCATTTTTCTAAATTAAATGATGATTAAATTTTGCTAATTTACTGTGTATGGAGATTTAAGCTTGATCGGGTTGGAGTGGAGTTAGGTGTTCTTTGTGCATCTCAGTATGCTACTTGATTTAGAAATCTGTTGCCCCTTACTACATTTAGTATTATTCTAAAATGATGAATTCAAAAATATCATGTTATATTAACTTATAACAGTTTTTCTTTGTTTTGTTATTTTGGTAAATTTATTCTAAATTGCTCCTTCATTTCATGGCAACAGATTTCAGTGGAGTTAATCAAGGCATACTTATTTTTTTTTAAATATTTAATTGTCAAGTGAAGAGTTGTAAATGAGTTTTTTTTTTTTTTTTTTTTTTTTTTTTTTAAGTTAATTGTTTAGAAAGAACACCAAAACACCACAACAGTTTTATAATATTAGCTAATGTTACTCGAAAACAGCAAGCTAAAATGCAAAGAATCCAATTACAGAAGATTCGTTAAAACTGAATTTGAATAAGAAATTCACCAAATTAGTCAACTACAGCTAAGTTGGCTTAATTTATGGAGACTTATTTTTGGTCACCAAATTTGGCGATATTTCGCCAAGCGTCGTCAAGTTTGGCGAGAATTTGACGCTAACAGATATGAATATAGTTTTATGCGTATGATTGTGAAAATGATTACAATAATGAAAGATAATAATTTGCGAGAAATACCGTTCATTAAAACTCATAAATTAAACCCGGATTTGTTTTAATCTGCTGTCTTGTTTCAAAATGTCAGCCAACCTAGAATTTCAAACTGCAATATTTCAGCCATTTTTTAAGATAGAAGCAAAACAAAAAATGCTCCTGAATCCTTGTATCAAGGTCTAATACTTTAGCAAAAAGTAAATTGGAATTTCGAATTTTTATGTACATATATTTTTTTATCTTTTAGTGGCCGCCATTTTGAAACAAGATGTCGTACCAAGCTGGCCAACGAACTTGGTCGAAATATTGGTGAGCTTAATACACACTCTTAGTTTCATCTAAAACAGTTTATAAATACGAGTACTATCATATGACACAGATTATATATATATATATATATATATATATAATCTGTATAATCAATATATATATATATATTGATATATATAAAACTTTAAGTAAAATTTAACCATTGAAACATAAGAAACTGACCACATACACTGAAATCCCGATACCAAAGAGCCCTGTCAATTTACAAATTAAAATTGTAGTCCTAATAAAAGTAACATTATTAATTCAAATTAAGAAGAAGAAAAAAAAAAATTAAATAAATAGAAAATAAGGAATGAAATATAAACCACACGAGTATATACACAAATAAAAGCTTATAAAGTAATTTACTTTTTCAAGGGCAAGAAAATCACATTTATAAGCAAAGAACGATTGTTTTCTGTATATGACACCAGCTTTTGCTAAATATAGTGCCATATCTTGCCCGAACAATCGCTGAAACAATATTGAATAACAAGACCTTTACAATGGAATATTATAAATTATACATACAATTTGAAAAGGAGTGTGAAAAAGAATTAAAAAAATTAAAAAATATATATATTACTTATATTGATAATATCCCAAGATATTTAGTATATTGTGAGCACATGTACAAAGTAGTATCCAAAAGAAGAGGTTAAATTCACAGTTAAATAGAGAATCCTTCAGATCATAAATTGTAACCTACAGTTACAGTTATTTTTATTTAACTAAATAGATTACAACATTTAAAAAAATGTAGAAAAAAAATTATGATATACATATAAATAAAAACCATTAATTATTTTATTTTAATTTTAATTTAATAAATTAAAATATATAATATTACTTGATAATTTGAAAGTATTTCATAGATATTATTACCTCCATACTAAATTTCCAAGTTTTAATATTTTAAATAAGCTATACTACTGCTATCTATTGTAAAAATATTAGACTATTTTAGCATACTATCAAATACATTGCTGCTGACATCTGGTGTACAGATATTCTACTAAAACTTTAATATTGTATGTATAATTACTTATATGCAGCTGTAATGTAGTGTAAATATATTAATTTTACTAGTTAATATTAATGATATATATAGAGAATAAGAGTTACTAGTATAATATAATTTATATTTTAACTAACCCATTTAAAATATATCTTAATTTAACCCAAACATTAATGTAGAATCCATATGATGCTTTCATTTTATAAATTAGTATTATACTTAGAAATAACATAGATTATTCAATATGGTAATGCACTTATTATAATTTAAATCCAGCTATTTAAATAATATCTACCATGAAAAAAAAATATATAAAAAACATAAATATTAATTAAATTAAATGATCTAATAATAAAATAAAATAAATAATATAAAACTAAGAGATATGTTTATTAGTGTACTATATTTAATAAATATTTAATATTTACTAAAATTAAATATGTTTAACATATTAATATTATATTGTATTGATTAACCCATTGTAACATCCTTGATAATTTTAACTTTTGTTACAACCCCAATAATATTAACTCCATATAATCATAACAACAATTATAGAATTTGCCCGCATGTAAATTTTAATTTATGAATGACTTTTAACTAAGATGATCCTATGCAGCACATGCTCTTAATATGAGTTATAATTTAGCGAAATATATCAACAGTCAAAAGTTGAAAATTAACGTTAAATTTTAAAATATGAATGACATTAAACTAGGATAATCCTATGCAGCAACGCACACAATAGGATTCATAGTTTAGCCAAATATATCAACAATCAAAAGTTGATTATCATTTTTATCAAGGAGATTTTAACAAAAAAAAAAAAAAAAAAAAAAAAAAAAAATACAGACATTTAACCCAAATTAAATCTATATTTATATGTGTAAAATTGATTTAACTAAATAGTAAGGATATCCATAAACTTGTGCAATTTGAAGGATATGTTTTAAATTTTGATTTTTAAAGTTATTTGAACAAATATTATTAATTCTATGTGCAAAATTTAGTAAAATATTTACAAATACTGATTTATGTATACATGACAAATAGTTAGTAAATAAGTTAACCTTAAAAGTAAAATCATTTCGCTTGTCATAAATGTCAAACAAAAGTTTATTATCTTTAAGAATTATCTTAAGATCAAGAAAATTAATTTCATTATTTGCCATAACATTGAAACTATAAGTTAAATTTTTATGATATTTTATAGGTAATAAATAATTTGAATTACTATTAAAATAGAAGACAATAATGTCATCTATATAACGGTATATTTTACAATTAGCAATATTAGAGTTACGTTCATAATAATATAAATACAATTCTGCAAGAATTGAAGAAACAATGCCACCTTGAGGGAGTCCACAGCTTTGTATATATATAGTATCATTAAAAACAATATAATTATAATGGAGAATAAATTTAGTTAATGTTTTAAAGTAATTTAACGAAATTTTATTTTTTAATTTAATAGAATCCTTGTATTCCTTATATAATAAATTTACTATCTTGAACATATCGTTAATATCAATGTTATTAAATAAGTCATTAAAATCAAACGTCTTCATGTATTTTATGTTATTTAAATTTTTAATATTATTGACAAGTTGAAAACTATTTTTTATGCTATACAAATTATCTTTTTGTTTTGTAAGTTCAAACAATTTAGTGAGAATACTTAATAAAAATTTGCTTGCATTATTGTTATAAGTATTACAACCGATTGTTACAGTTCTAAATTTTAAAGGAGTTTTGTGGAATTTAGGTATAACAACTATGTATGGATAATTAAAGTTATAGTTTTTAATTTTTAGTAATTTATAAAATTGAAATATATGTCGATTATTAATGATTTTATCTAGATTAGTTATTTTAAAGTTTAAATTTGTATTTATAGCTTTAGTTATTAACTGCGAATAATAATATTTGCAGATGAAAGCATAATTGTTTGGTGATTTATCAACATATGTAATAATAAATTTGTTTTGTAAATTCGTTATTTCACTATTTAGTTGTTTAAAATTAAAATTATATATGTCCAAATTCCTATGAAGTTCAGCATTTAAATTACTTAAAACATTTAATTTCCATTCATTAAAAAATTCAAGAGGTTTATTATAATCTATTGATATTTTATAAATAAAAAGGTCAAGATCCAGATTAAATTGTTTTAAAATAGAAAAAATTGTATAACATGAAGGTAATCGAAATTTAGTCCCATTAGTCATAAGATTACGCAAGTAATCATTCTCTACAATATTAATATCCCCTGTAATAATGTGACCATGTACCTTATCTACATAATTGCTATAATTAGGATTATTACATAAGCAAGGAGGTTTATCATTTGATGTTAGAAATTTTGCAAATTTATTGTAATTGAAAATCCTACGTCCTAATGTAACGTTGTATTTGTACGATTTATGTATTGTAAAATTTTTTATGGGGAATTTGTTCTCAATGTTATTAATTACATTGTGTATATTTATTTTATTAAGTACAATATTGGAAAAAGTAATTATAAGTAGAGTGTTGTTAGTTTTTTTGTAAGTGTTTTTTGAAATTTTTACATTAAGTTGATTAATTCTAAATAATAAAAGATCAAAATAAACATCACTAAAATGTGGCGATAGATTTAATGATAAAAAAACTTTATAATACTTTTTAAGATTTTTCTTTTTGATCGAAAAAATATTTTTCCTAATATCAAGCCAATTGTAAGAATTATTGAATTCATATTCCAAATTAGATAACTGCCGTTCAATATCATTACTAGAGATATACTGTGAACTATTACAATTTTTACCCCTTTTTGTACGTGTAGTTTTTGTATTTGCTGTATGATTTAATATAGCATAAGTGCTACTGTAATGTTCATGTTTAGTAGTATTAGTATAAACAAGGTTTGTACGATTAAATAATTTAGAATTAAGACCATAAGGATATAATGAGTTACGAGATTTGATAAAAATTGATTCATAAAGTAGTCTATCAGTGAAATTTTTGTGCATACTTAAGATTTTTATTGTAATATCTTTAAAGTCATGTTGTCTAAAGTGCATGTGCTCAACATTTATAGAATTATTTTTAATAATATCCTGTCTATGTTGATTGATTCTGTAGTGCAATGGATTACATGATTGACCAATATATTCCATCTTACAAATATTGCAGTTTATCGAATAAATAATGTTGTAAGCTTTACAGAAAAATACATTAATATTAGCGTTAGAACTATTTACAATTTGTAATGGATCTGCATGTGGGCATGTTAAGCAACGTGGTGACGAACATTTTTTGAATTTGAGTTTCACTTTGGGACAATAAGACAGGTAACTGTTTGACGATCCAAAGAAATCCCTGTCAATTTCCAAGTACCGAGCATTAGACCTAATATAATTATTATCGCCTAAATTGCCAGTCGCTAAATCTTTTTTATTATTACTGACCATATTGAGATTTTTATATCATAAATAAAATTTGACAATGTTTAAATATACATAATATAAAATTGTATAAAAATATGATTATGTAATACATAATGCTACAAATTTATTAGTTGATTTCTAGGTTAAATAGTACGAATATTCATTACAAATTTATCATTTTTCTTCTAGGATAATTAATACCAATAATTAAAAATTCAAAAAATAAAATTCTATGTTAATTACCAATAATCGTAAATTTAAAAAATAAAATAAAAATTATAATATATATATATAATATATATATATATATATATATATATATATATATATATATATATATATATCAATATTTGAATGGAGGGTGGTTTTGGGGTCTGGGTGTCATGATCGGTCACATCGAAATTTTCCGGAATTGCTTTCCTCCGAACGGCTGCAATAGGTAGCTTTTATTTTTTGTAATGAAAGCTACTTAATAGCCAATAATGACATTGATAGTCAATATTCACAAGCTTATTAAGGTGCGACACCAGTTTAAGCGTCGAAAAAAGGTCATATAGTTAAAAATGAAACTGTGCACTTCAGTAACAACGTAAACTGTTGGGGGTTTTGCAGTATATTAGGTTATGTTAGGAAAGTGTTTCGCAATTTTGCCATTAAAAAAATTCATACTTCGTCTATGGAATCTATATAAATGAGAGTGCCTGGAAATGCAGTGTCAACTGGCCTCTTGCAGCGATTAATCAGTTTGCCAGTCCGCTATTTTTTTTTTAATTTACATTGCTCGATTGACACCACTTTTTTGATGTAGTAATATTTGCCTTATGTAATCAAAGATTAAATAAGCCGAAAATAAGGCGAACTATACTACTTTAAAAAAAGTGGTAGCAATGAAGCAATCTGAATAATAATAATAATAATAATAATAATAAAGTAGCGAATTAACAACGCTGTCGAGCTTCCTGGCGCTAAAACATTTTAAAAAATCTGAATGCTATTAATATTTAACTTATTAGCTAAACCGTAGGTCGGACTTTTTTTTTCCAAAATTTAAATATTTTTTAAAATGGTGGCATTAAAAAGAAAAAAAAACTCAATTTGTCCCTATAAAAATGGTTTTAAAATGCTTGTAAATAATTTAAAAATGAAAATATAAAAACCCTACGGCATAGAGAACTCACTCGGAACGTGTGTAATAAAATTTAAAGGAAATCGGTCGAGCGGTTCTCGAGCAATCCAAGCGGTGGAAAAAAATAATAAGAGAGAAATGCATTTGAAATGACAGAGAATTTTGAGAAAAAGGCATTTCAAATTTGTTTCAACGTCACTTAGCTACAGCGGCAAATATGCCGCTGTACCTTTTGTAATGATTCGAATTTCAAAAAATCGTTTTTGACAAATATTGTAGACAAAGCTGTCATAGAATGAAAACGAAATTTTTTTTTAAAGATTCAAACTGGTGTATGCACCGCCCCCCCCCTTTTGCTAGAATGATTTGATCTTTACGGAAAGGTTATTTCAGTAAATAAGCTTAATTATGTTGTTTGAATATACGATAGTAATTAATTATTTTATCGTATTAGAAAAAATTCTAAATCTACATTACTTAAAACGCAGAAATATTATTTCGAAATAGTTCACATTTTCTGGTTCACGAATGTTTCAGTTTGATAAGATACACAATTTCATTCTTGCTAATACTTAAATATGTAACCGGTTTCAGATATTCACCGGTGAGAAAAAGATTAAATTACCAGGTGTCTATATTATGTCATTAAGATATTTCTGATAACACATAAACCATTAATGGTTATTTATGATCTTGTCCTGTGTTTTAGCAGCAAATAAAATATAAATATTGAAAATGAAATGTCTGTGATTTAATTTCCTTTTTGATAATAAGCATGAAACTTAAGTTTAGCCGGTGCATAATGATGTCAAATTACTATTAAGTGTTAAGTGGATTGAATATTCTTTACTCGAGGCATATTTTCCAAGATCCAGGTCTTTTGTTTTTCTTCAGATCAATATGGTTTAGAATTTTTCCCAGTTTTCATGAATTTCTGTTCGCTAACACACTGCTCCTATAAGACATTGTGCTGCCTTATAGGATTGTGATTGCCCTGAGTAACTAACCCAAACTTGGTTTTTTGCTAAAATTACCAAATTAATGATTCTTTTTTTCTTTTAGCAGTAAATTCGTTCACTATTTAATTTTGAACGAAAACTGAATTCGATACTTTTCCAGTAGACGGGCCTTGGTAAGAGAGAGAAAATGGCTTTGGCGAGAGAAGGAAATTTGGCAACGTATTTTCTATGACTAAACCTGTTTACTGTTTCATACACATAAACAATATTTTTTCAATATTTATACAATTTATTTAATATAAAAGAGCCATTTATACATTTTTATATACAAACAGAAGTAAATTGTATATAAAAAAGCAATAACGATGTATATGTAAGTTAAATATGTACCTAAATTCTTATAAAACAAGCCTAAAAGTTCTTAAGTTTTATTTTCCTAACTGTTTATATCATTTGGCAACAGATTTCACTTTCTGAGGCCAAGTTTTTTGAAAAAACGCCAAGGCTCATATTCTGGAAAAGTACACTGTAATAAAGGATCAGGGTCCATAAGCCGTGTTTTTGGTTCACGTGTTTTGGGTCATGAAATAAGACTAAAATTCGATTTTAGAAACTATTCCTAATGTGAAGGAATGCAGTTATTAGCAATAGTTACGTTCATTTTAGCACGTTTAAACACGTTGCTGCATCCTAAAGTCTCTAGTGACGTGAAGGAATACAGTTACTTAACTCTCTATATTTTTAATATTTTACTATGAGCGCAGCTTTGCAATACTTTTACTTTAACATATATTGCACATTTTGATATATTTTATAACATATGTAAACTAGAAAGAGTTGCACGATTGCGCTCATATAAGTAATTGAGGTAAAGTTAGGAGGAATTGCGTATTTTTCATCAAAAAACTACGAATAATGCGAACTTTGAGCTTGTGTAAGTCCTATAAATCCGAACAAAATGCAAAAACTTAATTATTTCACTTTTTAATATCAGAAGGTTTATCCTGTACGATTTCAATGATAGTTTTTGTATTTTGTTCGGATTTATAGGACTTGCACAAGCTCGTATTATTCGTAGTTCATGAAAAATACGCAATTTCTCCTAATTTTACCAATTATTTATATGAGCGCAATCGTGCAACACTTTCTTCTTTACAGGTATTATAAAATAAATTAAAATGTACAATATATGTAAAAATAAAAGTGTTACAAAGCTGTGCTCATAGTAAAATATTAAAAATTGAGGTAAAATTAGGCAAAATTGAGTATTTTTCATCAAAAACTACGAATATGAACTTTGAGCTTGTGTAAATTATATAAATCCCAACAAAATGCAAAAAATATTGTTGAAATTGTACAGGATAAAACTTCTAATATTATAAAGTGAAATAATTAAGTCAGTATAACAAAATCGAATTTTAGTCTTATTTCATGGGCTAAAAACACGACTTATGGGCCCTGATTCTTTATTCAGCGTAACGGAAAACACCCTTTAATTGTTAACATTGTTTAATGAGGACTTCGGTTACAGCGGACGAAAACTGGCTTCCCCTGGACGTCCGCACTAACGGTAATTCACTGTATATATCTAAATTTTTATTACATATTCTACCATTATATTTACTCGTATGTGCTGTTCCGGTACTATAATTTTAAGAAAGCGTAAAAAGTTCAACTGGTGCCTCATTGTATTAAACTAAAATTGCTGCACTGTAAAAAAATTTCGGAACGTTTCAGGAAATTATCATGAAACATTTCGCATATTTTACCGGAATTTCGAATTTCTTTATGTCCCACGTCAATTACGGCAATAATTCGTGTAATAATTTTTGAGAGGTTTCAACTATTCCGTAAACTACATTCTGCGCATGCGTGCTTCATATTTTATGTTCCATTAGCCAGTTTGATAACTAAAGAAGAATAAAAAAAAACAGCTGCTTAGGTACTTAAAGACAAATGCAGTCTGAACAAATGCCGTTCTTTGTTTGGATAACAACAGATAAAGTAAGTAGCTACTTTAAATCTTTTTATGCTTCATTATATGAATTTTCATTTTATCTGTAAGACGAAACCTTAAAATTTAATTGCTTAAATAAGACACTGAATAAAAAAAGTATATTGATTATTGGAAGTTGGAATGTTTCACTACTTTGTTGTGAAACGCTACAGCAAAAAGCCGTGGCATCCTAATGCCACCACTTTTTTCCGGAACCTCCGGAAATTTTTTTACAGTGTGGTATTGTAATGATGAGTTAAGTTTATTTGATTCTTTATTGTCTATAGACTCATTTAACACGTTATTCTCCTTCTTTGGGTGAAAAATAGCTCAAAAATCAAACCGTCTTCACCTCTCTGTCTGCTTTCCACTTTATCGATGAGATAAATGTCGCCATTACAAATATGGGTTCCGCTACCACTATAAATCATGGGTAGATTCAATTCTATATCTCGCTTTTATCTGCCCTCCTAGCAAAAAAGCTTACAGCTCAATTACTGAAGTATGTCATACATGATATAATGTAAGAAAAAAAAATTTAAAACCGGTCGTGAGGCATTTGAGGAATTAGTGATATAGTCTTGTGTCACTTAAAAAATTTCTTAAGAACGTGATATCATTTGGGAGGAATATAAAATTTATTTGTGTTTCTTGCTCAGTTATTTGCTACCATCTAGGTTCTTATAAGAAATATGATTGAAGGAAAGGACGTGTGTAAAACAAGACAAAAAAAAAATCTGGAGTGACTCCACTTGATTTTCCGATTACTGCTGTACGTGTCCAAAAAGTAAACAAGAAAGAAAAATTATGCCTCAAGCATGAATTATGAAACAAATTTCAGCACATTCAAAATACTATAATAAAATTTCCTCGTTCAATAAGGTGAAAGATGATAGCCAAGAAACAATTTAAAAAACCATAACACATTTGAAAATCCAATTTCCGAAATTAGCATCTACAGTAGGAAAAATATCCGAATTCTTTTGTTCAGCCCTATATACGAAACAGTAAAATAAATAAATATATAAATAAATAAATCTAAGTAGATATTTAAAATAGTTGGCTTGAAATTTGTGCCGTTATATTAAAATAAATGATCAACGTAAAAATAGAACAAATAAAAATATATAAAATAGCAAACAGCTGTTTCGGAGCCTCTAAGGCTCCATCGTCAGTGGCAAATTTAAAAAGATTAAAAGCTGATTTAAAAGTTTAAGCAATATAAATATGCTTGTGTCTCCGCACGCGACCAAAATTTACGACCTTGATTTTTGGGAAGCTTATCATATATGGAAGAATTCGGGCAACTTAGTTAATGATATGTCCAGTACACCAAATTTTTCATGTCTGGCTACCTTTCATTTAATTCATTCTCTTCACCCCCCCCCTTTTTTTTTTCTCCTCCCTACTTAAACTCGTCCAGTCTGGCTGAGGGCTTCTATTGGTCTCCTACGTCACATATGACTCCTGTCTCCGGTGTTGTTCTTAAAAACTCACCGCCATTCTAACTTAGTCGCGTGCGGAGACTCAAGCATATTTACATGGCTTAAACTTTTAAATCAGTTTTTAATCTTTTTAAATTTGGCACTGATGATGGAGTTTTAGAGATTCCGAAACAGCTGTTTGCTACTTTATATATTTTTATTTGTGCTATTTTTACGTTGATAATTTATTTTAAAATCTAAGTAGAAACTAATTCATTAGATTTACGATTAAAATAAAAATTAAGCAATTTATATATGTATGAGCAATATACCCAAATTACAATCATTATTAATCAAAAATGAAAAATCATGCGTCAATCATAGATTATGAAGCACTTTCTAATCCTTCCAGAATATGATAACGAAACTTCACCGTTTAATAAGGTGAAAGAAGATATCTAAGTAAACAAGGTCAAAGTCAAACCGGGGGGGGGGGGGTGCTATATTCCGTCTTAATCTAAGTAAACAATTTAGAAAACGCATAACGCATTTGAAAACCAGATTTCAGGAATCACCGTTCATAATCGGGAATGCAGTCAAAATCTTCTGTGCGGCCCGATATGCGATCTATAGATTTGTATATATACCACATAGTAAGCTAAAATTTAGTTCAAATAAGAAGTGCATAACACAGTTGACAAGTCCCCATCAACAATTTCCGCCAATGAACAGAGATGTATTCAAATTATTTTGTGCATCCATGCACTTGATCTATAGAATTTATACACATGAAGTAATATACAAAAAATTAGTTACATTTAAAAACGCACTTCCAGCAATTATCGCCATGCACACACTGTAACCGAATTATTTCGTGTGTCTCTGTAAATGAAGGATACATACTATGCACACCATATTCTACAGTAAGCATTTTGGCGTGCATCTCAGTGATGTATATAAACTTCAATATGTTTTAAATAGTGTAACATCTTTAAAATACACTACAAACGATCCCTCTCCATAGACCACAATGTAACACCATTCTTTTGAGTGGTCCTGTAAGTGAACTGTAAATGCTATATACTTCGTTTTCAGTACCACACATGCTATTATAAACCTCAATAACTATGTTAATGTAAAATTTGTAAATATATTAGACGAAATAATGTATTAATATTTATTTTGAAGTTTGGTCGTAATATTTTCATTAGCATTAAAGTTATAATGTATCATGTGTGTCCAAGTTATTTCTTGTCGCCCTGTATTTATTTTATTTGAAATCGCGCACGTTGAAAAAAAAAAAAAAAGAAAAAGAAACTGAATACCCTTTCATTTTTATTTCAAACGAAATATTTTACTTTCTGGTGCATAAATAAAATCTGCAGATGAGGCAGATTTCAATGTTTTGAATTTACAATAAAAAACAACAAATCCTAATTCAAAATTTCTGTAGGTGATTGCAAATTTTAATTGATTATATAACTACAGTCCCTGGCCAAATTATTAGACGCAGTTGTTTTTATTATAATTTATTAAATATCTGGAAAGATACATGAGGAATTATCCTGAAACTTCAGGAGTGTAAACAATATGATAGACGTCATATATTTCCGCGAAGATTTTTTTCCCGAAACCTCATAAGGGGCCGTCAACAAATTGAAGAAAAACGAATATCTTTTGGATAACCCTGTAAAAACTAATATTGCAAAAGGCATTCAAACTGTAGATTATGATTAAGTGGCTTATTGTAATAATTTGGGTTCATTTTTATGAAGATAGCATGTATACTCGAAGAGAAATTCACGTTTTTATAAAAACAGTCCCAAATTTTACCAAGTTTTTTGCTTATAATTTGCAGAGTTTTTAATATAAAAACAAGTTATTTTCAAAAAATATGACAAACAAAATTATACACAATACCCTGCAATCAGAATTAAAAAATAATAAAAATTGAATGAAAAATGAGCAGGTTTACTAAAAAATATTTCACTGCGCATGCGCGAATGCAATCAAAATATAATATGCATAATGTATTAGCTAAGTATATAGAGCAACTTTTGTGAAATTGTCAAAATCATAGCTTGAAAATTCTGAAAATTATCGTCGATAGAATAAGCTCGAATTTCGCTGTTCCCAAAAGGAAGCAAAAAGATGAGGGGTTGTATCCAAATATACTAGCTTATGAAAGTTGACATAATAAGAATGAAGTGTCTCTCATTCTATATTTGATACAACCCCTCATCTTTTTCCTTCCTTTTGGGAACAGCGAAATTCGAGCTTATTCTATCGACGAATGCTATCAGAATTTTCAAGCTATGTTTTTGAGAGTTTCATAAAAGTTGGTCTATACATTTAGCTAATATATTATGCACAGTATATTTTGATTGAATTCGCGCATGCGCAGTGAAACAATATTTAGTAAACCTGCTCATTTTTCATCCAATTTTTATTATTTTTTAATTCTGATTGCAGGGTATTGCGTATAATTTTGTTTGTCGTATTTTCTGAAAATAACTTGTTTTTATATTAAAAACTCTGCAAATTATAAGCAAAAAACTTGGTAAAATTTGGGACTGTTTTTATAAAAACGTGAATTTCTCTTCGAGTATACATGCTATCTTCATAAAAATGAACCCAAATTATTACAATAAGCCACTTAATCATAATCTACAGTTTGAATGCTTTTTGCAATATTAGTTTTTACAGGGTTATCCAAAAGATATTCGTTTTTCTTCAATTTGTTGACGGCCCCTTATGGGGTTTCGGGAAAAATCTTCGCGGAAATATATGACGTTTATCATGTTGTTTACACTCCCGAAGTTTCAGGATAATTCCTCATGTATCTTTCCAGATATTTAATAAATTATAATAAAAACAACTGCGTCTAATAATTTGGCCAGGGACTGTATATTTTCGTTGATCTATGGTTGCAAAAAACATGTAAATTCTCATAGACTTGAATAAAATCCGGACGTTTTCAGAAATAAGTCAAGAACTTTGAAGAATATTGGGAATTTCGAGATTAAACACAACCATTCATTTTTCAGTTTGAAGTTAGGTTTTATACAGGGAATGGAACATGGAGGTGAATATTACAAACATGGTATCAGTGTGTAGCACAGAAACCTGTTTTAATGCAGGCTTCCCTGTTCCTGTTCGTTGACAGTGTAACGTCGTAATTCAGGTTGTAAGTCAGGATGACGATGTAACGAAACAGTACAATAACCGGACTTCATTCACATACAAGTAACAGTTAGAAAATAAAGGAAAGTCCGTAGATAACAGTCTCTACTCTTACAAAAATTGTTCAACACTGGATGACTGTCGAGATTTGTAGCGAATCTCAGTTTGAGATTCGCAATATTAGATGGTTTCTCCGTCGCATGTTCAGCGAAACAGCTTGCCGGCTAATTTTTGCTGCGTTTCGCAGACAAACCAAATAGAACTCGTTGATATAGTAACCTTGGCTACCTTAGACTCTGAAAAGTAACTCCTTGTGGTGGCCTTTCAACGTCTCCATTTATAGTTTCGGTGTTTTAACTTCTCTGAAGAGCTTGTAAGTTTATGGGAGCATAACTGTTCCTATAACATCAGTTCAAGGTATTTTATGAGAGTTTACGATTATATCGTGTCCGTTCGAATCGTATTATCTCCTGTTGAATTTATTTTTAGAAAGGGGATAGTTTGGCGCATTTATAATCATTTGGTCGTTTTTTTATTCATCATTTGCCAGTTTCGTTTCTTTCTAGCAAAATAATTGATTCTAAACGTTTTTAAAGTTATGCATGTCCAATTTTATACTGAGAATTATGAGCTATTATTAAATTCTACATTATAAAGCAAAAATATGTCCGTGAGTAATGCTAACGTCATATTGACGGTCACAACAACCTGAGCAATAAATTTCGTTTTTACCGCATTTTTTCAAAACTTCTGAATTTGCACAATTTTAATTTTTACATCGTCGAATAGAAAAAAAATGTACTTTCAAACGCAATTTGTTTAAAAGCCGTATCTCAATTTACTGATTGTTTTTTTCTTTATGATTTTTCGAATAATTTTGAAGAATTAACATTTTTAAATATGCGTACAATCCAATTACAGTTGATTAATCCATTTTCATTTAAAATGATGTTAATGATTCACCATTTGTTTGTAATATTAATAGATTAAAAAAATACTCTTTAAAAAATTATTAAACTTAAATTCTCTAATATTTTTAAATTGAAATGCTATATTTTAATTGCAAAGATCTTGAATGTACTTTTTTATATACCCCGCTTAAATAAACGTGCAATACTTCATTAAAGATCCATAGAAATTGAAATCAGACTAAAAGTGAAATCATTAAAACTTTCCCCGCTTAAAACCTTTCGTTTATTACTGGGAATAAATCTGGTTATTTCCCGCCTTTACAACGCTGCTTTGGCCCTAGCACAGTGGCGTATTTGATGCAAAATCGTAGCCAAAAAGGCATAAATTAAAATTTTCTCAACAATTGTAAAAAGCATATTTTATAATAGCTGACTAACTGGTGCGTCTATCTTTGTGTATTTCAGGAATATCAGTCATATCCGGCAGCTCCTAGCCTCAGTTGAAGGGAAAGTTTATTTGTGAGAAAACGTGCTTTTTCTTAATGTTTCAGTTTTTTATTGTGTCTAAACGTATAATTTGACATGCGCATTTAAATAATTTTACTTTTCATATAATAAAAATAATTAAAATTGAAAATGGGTTAATATTAAACCTTTTAGATCTAATTTATTGAAATATATTTATTGAAATATATTATCTAATGTATTCAAAGCTTTTTAAAGCTGTGTCGGGGTTTGTCGGACCATTTTGAATCATAATCGTATGGGTTATACTTTTGAAGGCAATTTTTTTTTTTTAATGTTCCACATACTGTTGCCATTTTTAGATATCAGTGTTGTTTGGGAGCACTGCAAATCTATTAAAAAAAACTCAAAAAACCCACATCGCTGTACTATAGAGACTCAACTTTGGCAAACACTAAATGCAAGTAATATACATATTATATGCATTAGTTTTTTTTATAAATAAACATTTATGTGTAGTAAAATTAACAACATTTAATTAAACATTACTTATAAATAAAAAAAAAAACCCTATCAACATTTAATTTCCTCTTATAAAAAGTAAAAAAATAAGTAAACATTGTATTATATACTTATTTATTTAAATAAATACATACATTAATGCACATATAACATTAATTAAGTGTAGTTACTAATAGTAAGTTAACAACAATGGTTTAAACTTTAAAACACATAAAAATTAATTTTGGCCAGGATTTTGCCTCAAATACTCCACTATGCGTAGTTTGAAAGAAATAGCACTCTGTCAAAACTGATAGTAATTTTTAAACGGTCTCTCACTTACTTCATTGTATTACCTCCATCCCTTCATCTAATTGAAAGCTCCGAGGGTGGTCCATAAAATCGTAGGATTCGCTACTCAAAATCGACCAGCTATATATATTTTACAGCGCGTTGTCATTACCTTTTAATAAAATGCTACCAGTTCTTCCAGCTAATTCTGTTAATTAGATTTCCAGCTAATTGAATCTCTCGGCGGTGGTCTATAGTAATTGATGGTTTGTTTTGAATACCCAGTTAGATTGGGAGTATTTGGAAGCGAGACATTTCGTTATGGGGTTATAATTGGTTAATATTTAATGAATGCACCTGTTTGTGTAGTCTCGTCTGCCAATGCTACTGGTTAATTACTATAATTCTTTTCTTCTCGTTCGTATTAATTATAAAAGACGTGAAAAATTGGCTGTGTAATTTGATACCTTTAAGAAAGTAATGCTTTCTCAAATATGGGGTTATGTTTGGCAAAGATAAATAAAGTTTTTATTATCATTCATCAATCAAAAGCAATCAGCCAAAAAACGGAAAAAGAAACATTATTTGTCATTTATCTTTCAAATGACATGCTGCATTTGTAACAATGTTGTTAATTCCGTACTTAATATTTGAAGTTAAAAGAAAGATAATTTTTGCGGAATTCAAACATCTTTGACAAGTTTCTACGATAATCTTCCGTTTTTCTTAATTAAATAAATGTACTTTAAACCAGATTAAAAAAAAAAAATAAATAAATAACCAATGAACTGCAGATATTGAAGTATTGCCTACGATGGTCTTTATGCCTTCCTTTACCTTCCATCGAAGGTGATCAATTGAAATGTCTTGATGAGTAGATGTGAAATTTGAAACAAATTCTGAAGCATTGGAATTGGTACAACAGAGAAACGAGTTACATTATTAAATAATTTTATTAAATAAATTTTGTAGTAACGTGTATTATTTTTAACTTGAAAAAAAAAAAAAAAAAAACGTAAATATTGCCAGCTATGATCTATCCATTTTTCTCTTTGTGTGTTTTCTACGCTCTAAATTAAAAAAAATATATTTCAATATCCAATAAATCTAGATGTACTATTGTTACAGTCTATAGAATATATCTTATTAAAATAGAAGTGGTAATATTTTCTCCTCTTTTACAGGGCCAGGGCATAATGTAAGGTTTTGTCAATCTCTCGGGTGTGGTCTATATTACTTGATGTTTGGTTCTCAATACCAATCAGATTGGCATAATTGGAAGCGAGACAGTTCGTTTGGTTTATAATGGGTTAAAATTTAATGAATGCACCTGTTTGCATAGTCGTGTCTACTAATTACTGTAAATATTTTCTTTATGATCGTGTTAATTATATAAGATATGAAAAATTGGTTTTGTAATTTCATACCTAAAGAGAATAGCGTTTCCTGAAATACGGGGCATTTTTGACATAGAAAAATAAGGTTTTTATTATCATTCATTAATAAAAAGGGAAATAAAACGTCATTTACATTATTTTCTCGTAAATGAATACTTTATGCTTGTAACAATGTTATTAAATGTGTTAATAATTTTTTGAGGAAAAAAGTATTTTAAGGATTTTTATCATAATTGAAAAATGCTTACGTTTCTCTGTCCACCTGTCTTTCTGTAATTCTGAAATGTAGCATTTTTAATAGGCACAAAATTGAAATATGATATTAAGTTAAATCACATGACGTTCACTATTGAAAATAGAAATGTTAACGTTCATTATTCTGCAGGCAAGTACATAATACATTTCACTCAATGTTTTCATTATATTTTAGTAGATTACTGTCAGTTCTCTTAGTTAAATCTGCTAATTAGATTTTTAGCTAACTGATTAGCTTAATGGTTGTCTGCAGTCTTGATAGGTTTTTTTTGTTTTGTGTTGGTTTGCTTAATACAAGGTTAGATTGGCGAAATTAGAAGCCAGACATTTAATTATGGGATTAAAATTGGTTAATATTTAACGAATGCACCTGTTTGTATAATCTGGCTATGTAATTTGATACATTAAAAGAGTATACTGCTTCCTGAAATATGGAGTTATTTTTTGGCAAAGATAAGTAATGTTTTTATTATCATTAACCAATTAAAAGTAAAAAGAAAAAAAAAACATTATTTGTTATTTTTATTTCAAATGATATAAAAAAGGGAACATAGCTTATAACTTAACATTTGCTGTACGGATTTCAAACGTACGTGTACTGTCAGTGTGGTGATTTTGTGAAGAAGATTTTATTATATTGAACATCTTTAATAGTTATAATTTACAGCAATATATGTGAAGAAAGTAAAATAAAAATTGACGCAAATGTTAATGCGAGATATATTAACACCAAGCCTCAACCACTGGTCCAAAAATCATGAATTTGGGGGATGGGTACCTTTTGCAATGTGTGCACCAAAAAGGATTTTGAAGAATATTTAATGTAAAGGTGATTTAAAAATTAAAAATTACTTTTCTTATGTATTCTGACGATTAAATAACATTTTCGAATAAGATGTCTTTTCTCTTTTCCATTACTTTTTTTAAAAAATTGTTTTAATGAGCTATTGTGAATGTGCTTATGAAATATTCAAAAGTTACATGCAAATTAAATAAAAAGAAGAAATAATTAAAGGATGCAGTTATATAATAAAAAGGTTGTACAATAAAAATGAAACACGTGTTGCGCAAGCTGCCTTGTGTTAATGGGTGCCCCAATCCTTTTTCATTACCCTCTTTCTGAGTGATCTCAACCTCCTTCCACACTCAAGTCAGGGTGGCGCAACCGGTTTTAATGTGGACTCTCACTTTCACGATAATAACTCTGCCAGGTATAAAGTAACCAAAAGATTTTACGTATCTCATTTGAAATCAGTACCTCCCATGTAGTAGCTCAATTATCTGGTTTACTCATGACGTTTAAAAATGTTGATCGCCAAATTTAAAGGAATTACAAAGGAGCATAAATTTTAAGTATTTTAATTAAAACTAATGGTATTAACCGGGAGTAGATTGTGAACTTAGTAAAATTTATTTGTGATTTCAGTTTCATCACAATATTATTTCCTGCTATACAATAAACAAACGATTTTACGTATCTCATTTGCAATCACTCCCATGTGATCTTGTTAACAACGTTGATCATCAAATAAAAAGTAACCACAAAAAGGCATACATTTTAAGTATTTTAATTAAGGGTATCCTAATAGGGAAAATAAATGGGAATGTTTTATAAATTATTGATAAAGCGAATAATATAATGTAATATTAGTAATAAGCCAGACTTTTACATCCATTTTTTTAATGCTGCTCCAATTTTATTTTTGAATGAGAAAGTTGTTAAAGTGGACTTTCTTTTTCATGAGAATAACACTTCCAGGTATAAAGTAACGAACGATTTTACGTTACAGCATTTGCAATCAGTATCCCCCTTGTAGTAGCTCAATTATCTAGTTTGCTCATGACGTTTAACTTTGTTGATCATTAACTAAAAAGGAATTACAAATGATGATACATTTTAAGTATTTTAATTAAGGGGTGCCAGAAAAATAAATTGGGAATGTCTTAAAAAGTATTGGTAAAACGAATAATTTAATATAATAACAATTTATTGTAATAATAATAATAGTTATAACAATGAGTCAAATTTTTACATCCATTTTTTAAACGTTGCTTCAATTTTATTTTTAAATGGCAAAGTGATTAACGTGGATTTTCATTTTTATGATAATAACTCTGCCCGGTATAAAGTAACCAAAAGATTTTACGTATCTCATTTGAAATCAGTACCTCCCATGTAGTAGCTCAATTATCTGGTTTGCTCATGACGTTTAACAATGCTGATCACCAAATAAAAAGAAATTACAAAAGAGCATAAATTTCAAGTATTTTAATTAAAAGTAATTGCACCGGAAAAAAATTATGAGCTTTATAAAATTTTTGATTATTTTTAAATTAATGGCAAAAGTGAATAATTCTATTGAATCAGTCATTCTAGAAAGGACACTTGTTCTAAAAATTAACGTTTGAGGAGACACAAGAAATGTTTTTCTGAGAAATATAAAGGTACTTTTTTTTAAGTGATTATCTGAAGTTACAATAAATGTTAGGTAACATTAGTTGACATTGTTGAAATTTCTTCCTGATCTGTAAATGATCTAAAATAAAATTTGGTACAAGTGCTGTTTCTATAATGAAATCAGGATAGTTATATAAAAATAGATAGTTTGATTTGATTTAAAATCGATAGAATATGTATTACAAGACGTACGAAAAAGATACATTGAACAAATATTAAAATACATAGATTGATACATGATGTGAGACATGCAAAAATTATTAATTAAACAGGTTGTTCAACTTCATTGGTTGACCATAATGCAATTTCTTCAAAAAAAAAAATTAATTCGTCAGGAATGTAGGCCCTGAGGCGATTTAAATCCTTAATATTTTTGCCGTTAATGAGGATTGTTCCTTCATATGCTTTTTCAGTTGGCAGCTCAACTTCATCTTTAAGTTTAAGTGAAAACGAATTGCGGTTTAATCCATCAAATGCATTCTCTCGTAGTGGCAATGCTGTTGTCAGATATATATTCAGAGTGCATAAAAAATGCTGCCTGAAATCGTTTTTGTCGTTTTTGTCGTTGCTGTCTGAAATCGTTTGAAATCCTCTTTTGTACACGGATGACCACCAATTAACAAAATTTAATATATCCAGGGTTCGTATGCTCTTACCACAATTTTTTATTAGAATTTTTCATCTTATACAGAAAAGTATTACAAGTCCTGCAATTAAACGAGGCGTCTGCAATTTCTGCTATTTAAATATTAAATAGAAAAATCCTATTCAAAAACTGCGGTAAAAGCGTACGAACCCTGATATCGTCTGTCTAAACAAGAGTCATAGTAAATGTTTTGAGATTTATAGCCTTTTTATAATGTGGAAATACTGTCATTTCTGAAAAGACACATGTCCATGGACAAGTCCTTTTCAATACTGAAACTTGTTTTCTTCTTCCTTTAAAGTTTGAGAAATAATATCTAGAGCCCATACTATTGCCCTTTCTTTTCAGAAGTGATAGAATATCGGGAAAAGTACCATATTCTGCAAAAAGAACAAGTTGGAAATTGTACGTCAAACGTTACAAACGAGGTGCGTTCGTACGCACGTTTTAGAATTAAATTCATGATATCCCGTGCGTAGAACGGATTAAACAGCTAGTTAAGTAATATATTTTATGACACTGTTCATACAAATATCTTAACTAGTTATATAAATATTCAGATATATATGTATCAGCTAGTTGTATAAATATTCAGATCTTGATGATTTTTAATTCTGTGAAATGAATTATATCGTCTGCAGATTAATTTCTGTCATAAAATAAGTATCTCGGTCGCTTGACGATTAAACCTCGGAAGCTCCTATTACAAGAAAGCACCGATTTAAAAAAAAAAAAATTCAAATTTCTTAATAAATATTTTTATTAATATCTCCTAAAGTTTTGATTCGATTTTAATAAAATTTGAAATGTCTCGACAAAATTCTGCAAAGATAATATATTTTAAATTGCAAACCATTTGGTTGGGTAGTTTTTGCGTTGTTATATGCGGACAGACAGACAGACGGACAGACAGACAGACAGACAGACGGACGGACAGACGGACGGACCAAACGACGACTAAAAGTGCTACGTATTTATATAATTACGAACGCAGCTAAAAACTATTTGGGGCAATTTTGGACTAATGCCTTGTAGAATGACTGATTCAATTAGTAACCTTAAAGTCAAAATTATACGACTATTTTTGAAATGGTACTGGGATTTTATTGTTTAACGGCAGAGTGCTCAACGGCTCTTGCTTTCATGATAGTAATTCTTAATGGCATGCACCAAACGGATTATTTTACGTATGTCATTTGCAATCAGTACCTCCCATGTAGTAGCTCAATAATTTGATTTGTTCATAATGTTTAAAAATGTTTAAAAATGTTAATCACTAAATAAAAGCTATTACAAAGAAGCATAAATTTTAAGTACTATTTATTCTCCATATTACTAATTTGCACTCAGACATTATCTAAAAACATGGTTAAAAGTTCCATTAAAAACGTCCCACATTATCAAAAATGCGAAAAAGTTTCAAATAAAAAATGTCACCATTGCACAATAGCGCTTTCACTCTGACTAGAGCATCATCAGTTGTTAACTCTCAAGCATCTGATTCTTCACTATATATACGACTGGGGGTTGAAGAATTCCCTTTATCGGCATTCAATTCCCTCTTTCTCTCCCCTTCTTCTAACATCCTTTTCATATTCATTCTAATATATTTTTCATATCATTGCAATATGGTTCACGCAATCATTGATTGCCGCTGGAAAAAGATCCTACTGTAAATGATCAATTTAAAGAATTGATCCTTGACAGCCCAAATTTTGTCTGACACATTAGAAAATATAATACGCAATGGCGTTCGTATGGTTTTCAGCAATGCGGAAAGACATTCCAAGTATAGATTCATATTGATCTAAAACACAGGGTCAAATTCACCGATATATTTTTTTTTAATTCAAGGTTTGTTTGGAGAAACCGACCAGTGTAGCGGAAGAAGCCGGCTAGTTATACAATAAATGGTAAGATCGAATTAAAAAAGAACCATAGAAAAATCCGTCTTAGGAGGTACATATGAGGGATATTCTTCTCATTGTGATCATAAGATTTTTCCATTTAAGTCAGAATTCCGTTTTATTTCATTTCCCAGGTTTTACAATATCTTTCTTTAAATTAAAGTCTAGATAATGCCTAAAGTGATAAAAACATAACACGAAATGTTTAAAAATACCTTTTAATAAAGATTACATATGTTTCATTTGCTCCTTCGGCGACATCTTCAGATCTAAATGATAAATAAAATATTCTCGCATAGTTTTTTGAAAATGGTAAACATAAACCACGAGATCGCATGTCCAAGCCAAGCAGGTGCTTAAATTGGTTAAACTGGAAAACGTGAAAATTATTATTTAATCTTATTTTTATTCCTTTTTCGATCTGTAAATCATCCCGTGTCAAATTTTAGGTAATTCAAAAGAAGCGGCTTCGTTGCAAATGTTATCTTTTCGCAAATATATTTCTATTGATTCACGGATAACGGATTGGAAATACGCTCTTGAATTTTATTGAAGAATTTTATTTATCATTTAGATCTGAAGATGTCACCGGTAGAGCGAATGAAACATATGTAATCTTTATTAAAAGGCATTTTTAAATATTTCGTGTTATGTTTTTATCACTTTAAGCATTAATTAGACTTTAATTTAAAGTTAACAAGTGACTTTTATTATATTATTTATAATATCTTTCTTATAAATAATATAATACAATCACTTGTTAACTTTAAATCAAAGTCTAATAATGCTTAAAGTGATAAAAAAACATAACACGGAATATTTGAAATACATTTTTAATGTATATTGCATATGTTTCGTTCACACTATCGGTGACATCTTCGGGTCTAAATGATAAATACTCTGATTGATTGATTGAAGCTACAAAATGTTAAAAACTCTTTCCGCGCACACCTAGAATTGTTACTGTAAAAATAATTTTACAGGCGTTTGTGAATAATAATATGTAATAATATGCAATCAAGTTACTAGCTTAGAGTAACATAAATAGGCCTGGCCTTTTCCTCGACACTATGTAAGTATTTATCATTTAGATCCGAAGATGTCATCGATAGTTGTGAACGAAACATATGTAATCTACATTAAAAAGGTATTTTAAATATACCGTGTTATGTTTTTTTATCACTTTAAGCATTATTAGACTTTAATTTAAAATATCTTTCTTGTTATTATTATTCACAAACGCCTGTAAAACTATTTTTACAGTACCAATTCAAAATGTGCGCGAAAGCGTTTTTAATATTTTGTAGCTTCAATCAATTTATAGCGAATAGCGATGTCCTCTCAACTGAACAGTATATAGCGAGTTACTAGCTTAAAGTAACATAACAGGCTTGGGCTTTTCCTCGACACTATGTTTCTCGCCAACTGTTCAAGAGGTTCCTGGTTCAACACTAGCCAACCACACCATTCCTCACCATTTCTCACCTTCATTACTTTACCTCGCCAGCCACCATCCACCATCCACACATTGCTGACACCAGAGCCCGATTAAGGTTGTATGGGGCCCAAGGCTTAGTAGCTTTCCGGGGCCTCCTTGCACCAAAATAGTAGCCAGATTTTTGTTTGAGGGGGGAGGGAGTATTCGGGGGTTATCATTAGATATTACTTTACGGTTGTTAAGTTAACCAAAATCTTTTTTGTTTTTTGAGAAAATCATTGCAGAACACTGCAATTTTAAGAATTTTTTTATAATCATTTTGTTTAATTTGCCCCCCCCCCCCCCCAAGGCCACGGCCTAGTTGGCTTGCGCAGTAATCAGGCGCTGGCTGACACTTTCGTGATAAAAACAAAAATCGCAACTTCACAAAAAATGGCTGTTCCAAATAAATCATCCCCAGTACGCAAAGCCTGTCATGCAGCGCATCACACAGTTGCTAAAGACAAAAAAAGCTTTTCGGAATCGTGTGTAACTCGGAAGACGTTATTGTATAATTTCATTCGTGGCTATTATTATATTTTTATAGATTAAGAAATATTTGTCTTTTATTACAGTGTACGAACCAAAACCATAAAAACTTTTCATCTATCTTGAAAAGTATTTAAAAAATAAATTATTAAAAATGTTTTGATGCCTTAAATATTTCCTAACGCAACATCTATTATTTTGGACAGTTTTGATTAATAAAAAAATACAAGCTTAGATAAATATATTTTGTGAATTGTCACTTTTTAATAAATTAGTGTATCATTTGCATAAATAATATTTCATCGCAAAATAAATAAATGTATTTTTATCATCTGTCAAAACTTCATCACATGAATAATCTCAGAATTAACTCTTTAACCTTCAAGCAATTTTTCAAACTACATAAAATAAGTTCGTTTCCCAGCAGCTTCAAAAGTATATATATATATATATATATATATATATATATATATATATTAAACAAAAATCTTTAAAATAGTTAAGAAGACCAGAACCGTTTTAATTGACGAAAATTTGCTGAAATTTGATCGTGTACTGTGAAGTATGTAGTTAATTTAGGCTATTACTTATGTTTGAATTTGTTTATTTTTTTATAGAAATAAAAAACATTTATGAAATTGAAAAAAAAAAGTTTTAATATTGTAGGACAAAACTGATCTTGCAAAATCAATTTTGCAGCGATTTATATATCTATATATTATGTTCATGTTCCATTTATTTCAGATGTTATTTCTTTTTTATACTGTTTATTAAGTTGTCTATCAATTATACCTTAAAAAAAAAAAAAAAAATAGCATAGTTTTTTATAAAGTTTGATTTTTTTTAATGTATATTATTTATTTATTTATTTATTTATTTATTTATTTTTTTTCAGGTATAATCGAAAGACATCATATTTTTGAGATGTTATTTCTTCTTTATACTGTTTATAACGTTTACCTACTGATTATACCTTAAAATCAAAACAAAAAATAGCATCAATTTTTCTAATGTTTGAATTTTTTAATGTATAATGTATATTTTTTTTACAAATTTTGTTTGTTTTTCAGGTATAATCAAAAGACATCATATTTTTGATATGTTATTTCTTTTTTACACTGTTTATTACGTTGTCTATCAAATATACCTTAAAAACCGAACAAAACATTATAAAGTTTGAATATTTTAATGTATATATTATTCATTTTTTTAAATTTTGTTTGTTTTTCAGGTATAATCGAGAAACATCGTAATAAAGCACTATACTTTATACGAAATAGAATAGTTTTATTTTTATTTATTTTATTTTATTTTATTTCTTTTTTATTTCTTTATTTACTTATTTATTTATTTTTTGTATTAATTAGAACTAAAGTTTTATTCATCGTTCGGATGTATTTACTTATTTATTTATTTATTTTACGTAATTTAATGACGCAACATACCTTAAATGATCTTCAGCTAATATTCCATAAAATATATTTGCTTATGTCTTAAAAAAGTTTCCGAATTTTCCATTTCTGTGGTTCTGTATTTTTGAAAGCACACTGTAAAAAAAAAGACAGATGTTCTCTTTGCGTCATCACGTTGCATATCTGCAACATACCCAAAAGTCAATGTTACTTATACATCAGTGAAATTTAAAGACGATTTTATTTATTGCTGCTATAGCTTCCAACACAACAGTTAATATACCGTAATTTCCGGCCTATAATCCGCGGATCAAATAATTCTGTTTCATCCCAGAAAATTTATTCAATAATTGAAGATAAATATTTACAGCGATATAGTAAGTTACACTTTATAAAATAAAGTTTCTGGGTTGAAACAGAATTGTTTGATCCGCGGATTATAGGCTGGAAATTACGGTAGTAATTTGTTCATAGAATTCTCAACAGACGGCGATACTGTGTTGGTTTTTCATGCCAAAGTATTATTTATCATTTGAGCAGTTTCACATCGTTGTTCGTAAATTTTGTAAAACTAAAAAGGCTGGATACGTCCAAAAACAGCTTTGTCACTAAGGTAAGCTCGTATATTTTACAATTTTGTATTAAAAAAATTGACAATAACTATGAGAAATATGTAATTTTCTGTTTCTTACACATATGAAAAAAAGCACCTTTAAATCAATAATTTTTTATTTTTATGTTCTAATTTTTTTAAACTGTTTTTTACATGCTTAAAATGATATATTCTAACATCTGAGTAAATAATTTTCAAATCGGAGTTATTGAGTTACAAAGGACTAATCTAGGAAAACATAATGTAACCTCTTCCAAACATGTTTTACAAACAAACTTGATAAAGTAATAGCATTAATACTAACATTAAAATTAATATTATTTTATTATTATTGGATGTATAAATTCAATTACGCAGCTGAAAATGTTTAATTCAGAATTAACAGCATTCTAAAAAACAATATTTTCGTTTGAGAAAACTGATTAATACGCTATAAAAAACTACTCGGAAACGTGTCCAAAAATCAGTGGCAGCAAAAAAAAAAAAACATTGTTTTTAAAAATACTTCTTTAAATCTCGGAAATATGTTGGTTTCTGAGGTTCCTAATGATAAAGAACGAATTATGAAATCATGTGTAATTCAAAAGAGGTTATTGTGTACCGGGTGAACCAAAAGTTCGTTATTAAAACTTTAAAAAATCATAAAAAGTAAGAAATTATGATAAAGAAGTGCGGTTTGCAAGAAAGGGGGCTCACAAGGTAGTCGGATTTTTTTTTAGCAGCAAAAAAATTTTTAGTTAAAAATGTCACTGGTAGAGGGCGCTGACGACCCGAAACACAATGGACAGGACAACAGTACGCTCCATCCATTTATTCTTGCAAAAACAATTGTTCAACATGACCTCCAAGAACATTGTACGACACAACTAAGGCGATTCACAACGCCCGTTACAGCTGAATGCAACATGTCGGAATGAATTGCAGAAACCTCACGACAATTAGAATCTCGATAGAACGCTCGATAGAGTAATTATAACATTCTGAAAGCGAATGAGAAATCTTCGTGTATCCCGGTCTTTTATTGCAGGATTAATTTGCATAATTCTGCTGAATCTCTCACATGTTAGCGCCATCTACAGGTAACTTTTTTAACTTTTTTTTCTGCTAAAAGAAATTAGTCTACCTTGTGCGCCCTGTCTTGCAACCCGCACTTCATTATCATAATTTCTTCCTTTTTTTATGATTTTTTAAAGTTTTAACGAAGTTTAAATTAAAAAACCCGGTATTTTCGTTCTTAGCTATATTATAATTTTGTAGATTTAGAAACATTTGTCTTTTACAGTTTATACATATTTTTTTTTTTTTTTTGACAGTAGATCATTTTAATTAGATACTATTTATCTAAATATTTAAAGTACAAAATAGATCTTATGCCTTATTTATGTAAGTGTTCTTCTGCGGAATACATCGATGCTCGCGAAAATATGCATCTATTTGTGACTGAAAATTAAAAACAAATAAATAAACATGTTAACTTCTTTAAAAAAAAAAAATTCAAATGAGTAAAGGCTATTTAAACGTCCCTTTAAGGTGGTTCTCAAATGAACTGCTCAACAACTCAAACCTTTCTAACACATTTTCTAACTCATTTTTAAACGCAAAGGGATAAAATTGGTAGACCTGACTATTGAAACGATTTGGAATAGAAATGAAGTTTCAATTTTTTGATAAATAAATTACTTATCGAGTTATAAGTGATTCGTGTCACGTGACGACACTTCGTTTTTTCTTTCCTCTCTCTGCTGCGGTTGGAATTCCGTTCAAAGCGACAACTTTGACATTATTTTCTGAAAAGTCTTCTGCCTTTGCCTCCCCCCTACCCCCCCCCCCCCCCAAAAAAAAAAAAAAAAAAAAAAAAAAATGTAAAGCGTATTTCGATTACATAGTTTCTGAATAAGAAGACCTGCCAATTTCATGCGTTTTCCGAACAAAAATGAATTAAAAAATATGTCATAAAGTAGCCAGTCTGGACTTGAGAACAACCTTAAAGTTTTGTACAAATGACTCTAATATTTTTTTAGTTCGTTAGCTTTTGGAATTTCAAAGACATCTCTTAAGGTTCAAATGTAAAACTATTTTCGAAATATCGAAGGGAGAAGGGTTGACACTTGTTAATTATTGGGATTGACATCTGAGTTTCTAAATTCAAAACATTCTGTCAGCACAACTTTTCAATGAAAAGAGATACAATCAGAAATATGTAAACTAAAACAGACTTGTTAAAAATATGAAACAGGTTATTAACTAAATTATGATATACATACCGCATTTCTTTTTAGAGGTTGTTAAATACGATAATTACAACAGTCAGTCCTCTACTAAGAAAAGCTTTTTGAAAAGAAGAAGAGGAGAAATAGCAGGTTGTGTGAATTAATATTTGATTGACGTATTAAACTAGGTAGGATATGTCGCTGTCAAATACATAATCCAATTAAAAAAATAAGTTTTGAACTAACATTATTTGCATTGAAAGATTTATAAAAATTTTATACATAGTTTCCATTTATGGTATCACAGTTCTTCATCGGGTCGGATTACCCGATTTTACCCCAACGCAACCTGACCTGAGTCAGACTGATGTTAATTTTTGTTGTGCAAGTCGGGTTTGGGTCGGGTTGACTTTAAACGCTTCGATTTCGGGTTGAGTTTTGATTCTTTCAGGTTGGGTTTTAGTTGACCCGACATTTCAAAAGTCCTGAATATTTTTTTTATGAAAAAACTTTATATTTGAATGTTATTGAGTGTATATATGTTCATTTTTATAAAAAAAAATAAAATTGATTTAGAGATATAATTTTAGACTACTTTTCCATAATTTCATTAAAAAAAGATAATATTCTTTCACTTCGGGTTCGGGTTGAAGTGTGGCGAGTTGGGGTCGGGTTTGGTGTTGACAAATTTTTTTTGTTGGGTTCGGGGTGACTTGAAGCAGAATTTTCAGTTTCGAGTCGGGTATAACACGACCCGTGCAGGCCTGTATTTGGCACATTTTTTAAAATTTTATTTGTTGAGTAGACAATTTTATTTGTTGAATAAATTATTTTGATGGAATTTCTTTTTAACTTTTTTTTCTATTTTAGGGAAATATAATACAATGTTTGATACTTACAAAAAAATGTCATCACGACAAAACTTATGCTAGTTTACTATCCCCCCCCCCCCCAACAAATATACAATTTGAGTTGCTAAAAATGAAATGAATTACTATCAAAGCCAGGGATCTTTAACCTGCGCCTGTGGAATAGAAGTAATTTCTTAGGAAATCTGTTTAATTTCCGAATTTATGCGATTAAATAAACCAACAAATTTTTATAAGAAATTACTGGTACTCCGCAGCCGTCAGATGGGACAGCCCAGATCTAAATCATAAAATATAAAATTCCATTGATATACTCATTCAAATTATCACTTTGATGATTTTTCATATTTCATGAAATTCTCACATGTTGGAACCGATTGTTCATTTTATTGCGTAAATTTACGTTGCGTAAATTGTAGGCTTTGCGTTTTATTTAAATGTAAACGCAATTTCTGGAGCTAGAACATTTTTTGTAACTAATTGTTCATGAAAACACGTTTAAAGTTTTTACTTTTGAAAATCTATTAGAAATATTCGATCCAAATTCTTAAAACAATGCATATTTATATGTTGAACCTTATTTAATTTCAGTATTAGAAAATATTTCTAATCTTAAGGCCAGCACCTTTCTTTTTGTCGCCTGGTGCGAAACACCTTGTTAATATTTCTAACGATCGTCGGCGCATCGTAATGATAAGTGGGGGCATTGATAAAGCCTAAAAACGCACACTCCTAATTTCATTCCTATATAAGGAGCCTGGTACTACGGCTAACTTCAGTAACATCCAAGAAAGGTCTTATTTGTTTCTCCCGCCTTAGGACGGAAATCATGACATCATATCACGTGATCACCGACTTACCCAATCGGCTGAGGAAGTTCTTGTTTGTTTTTTCCCTCCCTAGGACGGCTTTCTCGACCGATTGAGTTGCAGAAGATCACATGATCTGATGTCTTAAACTCCGTCCTAAGCCACCAACCTTACAAACAAAAGCTTTCTCGGCCGGACACCACCTTTGCGGCGGCTCTTCTTAACGTTATTTAAATACACACTCTCAAAATAATTTTCGTCAAAAAACGTAAAAAAATACAGGCCGCAAGTTGCCGAAATACCCCTGTGATTGGAAGATTTTTTTCTGTTATTTGCAGAAATTTCCGTCTTTTCACTGGTGAATTTCAGGAAATTTTGATCTTAGGTTCGGAAATTCTTCTTGTTTTGGGGGGAAAAAGACATACGTAAAAAATCCATTTCTAATACGAAAAAGTACTAGGCAGCACAGTTGTCGGAACAACTAAATTATTTGACGAAAATGCAACTTCAGATCGGAGGATTTCCGGTAATTTTTACGTTTGATTGGGAATTTTCTGTATTTAAGAGCAAAATGGGCAAAACAGGTGGAAATTTGCGTGTTTTAATGAAATATAATGAACGAAAAAATTGGTTTTTATTCACGGATTTTTTTGAGAGTGCACCAGTAACCCCCCAATTATTGAAGGAATGATGATCTTAAAGATGGTGATCATTTCTATACCACAAATCCTTAAAAATCCGCTTAAAATAACCATTATAGAAGAAATAGGACTAGCCAGCGCAAGGTGGTTTATTTAAATACATTTCTGGTTATTTAAATACACGGTTATTTACACGGTAATTCTCACATCCTGGTGAAATCTGAAACATAAATAGTCATTTCCATAGGGCTTAAAAAATGCGGTCGCCAGGTCGCCACTGGCTACCAAGTTTTTTGATCTGCGACCAAAATGATTTGATCTTTCGGGGTAATTTCTGTAAAAAAATTTACATAAGGAATGAGCGCAAATGGTATTTTTCTTCTCTCCCCCACCCCTGCTCGTGTGCAACGAGCAGTGATCTTCCTCTTCTCTCGTACTTTTAATGGAAGAACTCAATTTAAAAGGCATTTTCCAACTCATGCACAGAAAACACCATTTTTTTTCAGCTATAGCCATCTAGTATATGTCACGTGATTAGAATGTGGGGGAGAGAAGCTATTTCAATAAGATAGTAAGAAATAGTGTCAATCCAGTCTCTGTGGCATCTAAAATTAGATATTATGCTAAAAAATGCTCGAGATGGTCTTTTTTTTGTTAACGTTTCAAATCTGATTTTTGTGTTTATATAAGTTGTCAACATAATATAAGTGATTATAAGTTTTATAAGTTGTCAACATAATATAAGTGATTATAAGTTTTATAAGTTTCATTAGAAACCTTAGTTTATATTATCTTTCTAAATTATGTACTATTCTAAACTGTGTAACTAATAATTCTAAACTATGCTTGTTGTTAGTTTTTCTCAATTAAATCATAATAAAACTCTTGTGTATTTTTTAAAATCAATGAAAGGGAAGAGGATGGGGAGGGGGTAAATGTTTTTTACTGGCGACTAGTATTTTTTTCTGCTTTCCAGATTTTTTCAAATTTGTAAAGCCCTGGCCATATCTATACTTCCAATGCTCGTACGAAGAAATCAAAAACCGTTTTGAATAGCTAATTGTACAGTCTTTTAAATAAAACCATAAAAACATTCCGTGATATTTTTCCAAAATTGACTTTTTAAATGTAGAGGAAGCTTTTAATTTTAGATATAAGCTTTTTAAATATTTTGAAACACAACTTCTAATGTATATCATATAATATTATAGAACATGGTAAAATACCTTGATCATGTAAAACTGATATATGTTATTAAAATATCGATTTTTTTTAATCATAATACACATTAAAATAGAAATGAAATGCACTTCGTAAAATATTAAAAAATTTAAATCAAGCTATTTTTATTCGGCAAGTTTTAGTCCGATGGAACCTTTTATAAAAAATTAACTAACTCTCATATCTTTAACTTTGCTATTAAAAAAGTTATACAAGTTGGCGTTAAAACACATAGAAAAATCTTCAAAATTGATGTCAATTCATAACTTGTATTGTTAAAACAAGTAATATAAAAAAAAATTATGTCAATTCCTACTTTTTAATCATAAATATATAAAATAAACCCGTGCAGCATTAATGTCCCACGTTATCTTTATTGAACATTATTTTATAATCATCGTTGCGGTATTTTATTTTTTGTTGGCATCACTCATTTGAGATAAATCTTTCATTTCATTTATGAAAACAATGGGAGAAATTTTTTTCTCCCATATAAAAATTAAAATTAATTAATTAAATTTAATTAATGAATTAATATTTGAAAAAGCTGTATTAACATCAATTGTCATCCAGTACAAGTTTAAAAAAATTTATTTGAACTAGTATGGATGAATAGAAAATATTTTATTAACGATTGAAAATTCCAACAAGATATATATAGAGAGAGTGTGAGCTAATAGTAGGAATTTAAAAAATGAAAAGAAGTGTGACTATAATCATAGGAGAGGTTCATTCTCTAAATAAACCATTTATTGAATATTTTAACAAAGTTTCATAACACTTGTATGCAACTTTTTCCATTGTGGTGTTTTTCATTAAGGAAAATGTTAAAAATCTGATTTTGAGAAAAGTTAAAAATATAGTTCAGCATCTTGTTCTACCTTTTAAATTGCTAATATTCAAATGCCTATTTAAAAAATAAATAAATAGTATGACTATAATCATAATAGAAGAAGTTTTTCTCTAAAACCATTTTTTAAAATATAATTCAGCATCTTGTTCTACCTTTTAAATTGCTAATATTCAAATGCCTATTTAAAAAATAAATAAATAGTATGACTATAATCATAATAGAAGAAGTTTTTCTCTAAAACCATTTTTTTAAATATAATTCAGCATTTTGTTCTACCTTTTAAATTGCTAATATCCAAATGCCTATTTAAAAAATAAATAAATAGTATGACTATAATCATAATAGAAGAAGTTTTTCTCTAAATAAACCATTTTTTTAAAAATATAATTCAGCATCTTGTTCTACCTTTTAAATTGCTAATATTCAAATGCCTATTTAAAAAAATAAATAAATAGTATGACTATAATAATAATAGAAGAAGTTTTTCTCTAAATAAACCATTTTTTTAAAATTTTAACAAAGTTTCACTTTTTGCATTGCGGTGTTTTTCATTGAGAAAAATGGTAAAAATCTGATTTTGAGATAAAGTGCAAAATAAAATTCAACATCGTATTCTACATTTTAAATTACTCATATTCAAATGTTTGTAATTAAAGCTCTAAGCAAAATTAAAGGAAAACGCAAACTGATCTAGAAAGTTAGTAAAACAAGTTATAATATTTATAAAGCACAATGTAAACACATTGATAAGTTACGTTACTATCGGGGTGCAATAAATCAAAATACAGCTTCTAAACATTAAAACATTAACCAAGGCGTCTCCTCGACTGCTTGTTGTTCATCTGAGGAAGGCTAATGTTTAGCCGAAAGCTCATGAAATTTTAACATCTTACAGTTTTAATGTTTTGAAGCTGTATTTTGATTTATTGCACCCCGATAGTAACGTAACTTATCAATGTGTTTACATTGTGCTTTATAAATATTTTATTGGGTGAATTTGACGTTCGTATTATATAGTTTTTTCTATATATTTTTATCAAGTTATAATAACAGGTCAAAATAAAAAAATCGATTTGTTGGCATAAATTTCTATTTAATGACAGGTGACAATGCTGCTGGTCAGTGAGATCCCAATTTCTTCTTGTTAGTGTTAGCCTATGGGTGCTTGATGCAATCGTATTTTTAAAATATTTCGTCAGTAAATTAATATGTTTGTCTTCTTTCTTGTGCACACTTCTTGAAGGATGTCTGCCTGTTTTTAGTTGTCAAAATATGTCTATAATATATGCTTTATTTTATTTGAAGCGTTAAAATCTTACCCAGTTTAGTTAAGATTTTAACTCATACAATTTTAAATTAAATATATATTTTAGAAATATTTTTATAACTAGAAAAAAAAAAAAAAAAAAAAAAAAAAAGAAGAAGAAGAAGAAGAGAGAATCTTTAAGAACAGTACGCAGAAAAAAGAAATTAAAAATTGCAATTTCTTGAAGAGATTTTTTAAAAATGTGAATGCATCACCCGTCCGTAGTTTTAACATAAACGAGAGGAATTTGAGATGTCACGGACCAAAAAAAAAAAAAAAAAAAAAAAACAAGAACGAAAAATCATGCTTCTAGCATAGATTATGAAACATTTTCCAACACATTCAGAATACTATAATAAAACTTTCACCGTTTTATAAGGTGAACAAGTTGGAAATTGTACGTTAAACGTGACAAATAAGGTGAGTTCGTACTATAGCTAGTTTCAGTGAAATAAATTATATCGTCTGGTATTATGATATGATTAATTTCCGTAATAATATAAGTACATTTTAAGTTGCCAATATTTTATCATTTGTTGACATTTACTGAAAATTCCATTGGGAAACTTAAGCCTAGCATTGAAAATTTCAGAACTTGAAATTCATAGTTAGGCTTTTTTCCATTTAATATCTATTTCTCCGGAAACATCTATCCAAAAACTGTAGATTATATGATTGCTATAATTAAACAATTTCAGTATACAAATTCGGTTTTTAAATTCAGTAATACGGAAATAATAGGACTCCATTTTAAATAGGACGTAATCACCATGGCAACTTAGTACCAATACCTATCATGTGATATCATTGAATTAATTACGTATGATAGGATGTAATAGAATGATACATCCCGCTCGCTTGACGATTAGTCCTCGGAAGCTGCTATAACAAAGAAGTACCAATATTTAAAAAAAATTCAAATTACTTAATAAATATTTTTATTAATATATTTTTAAGTTTTGATTCGATTTTCATAAAATTTGAAATGACTCGACAAAATTCCGCAAAGATTATATATATTAAATTTCAAATCATTTGGTTGGGTAGTTTTTGACAAACGGGCGGACCATACAACGACAATAGGTGACTCGGTTTATAGGCGCGTTCGTATTTATATAATTACGAACGCACCTAAAAATGAATCTAAGTAACAATTTATAAAAAGTATAACACATTTGAAAATCTAATATCAGCAATTAGCATCAATAGTCGGAAAAATATCCGAATTATTTTGTGTAGCACTGCCTTTGATCTATAAATTTGTATATATACTACATAGCATGCTAAAATTTAGTTTAGTTATAGGGAACATTTAACACAGTTGAAATTCCCTTTCAGCAATTTGCATTAATAAACGGAAATATACTGGAGATGTTTTGTGCAGCCCTGTTTATTATTTATAGAATTTATGCACACCAAGTAACCAGTTATTGTCCATAGATAGTACTGTAACCGATTTATTTTGTGTGACTCTGTAAATGAAAGAAAAATGCTATGCACACAGTATTCTATACAAATATTTTGCACTTCACCTCAGTGATATATATCGATTTCAATAAGTTTGAAACAGTGTAATGTCGTATATAATTTTTGTGCAAGGTAAATCATACGTTATTACTAAATGGTGTATAAATATTTATGTATAATTAAAACTTAAAAATACATCAGATAGACGTTTCGGTCAACATCCTTGACCATCTTCAGAATATGATGTTAAATTGAATGCACTTAAAAATACAGATTGCCTATGTTTTAGTTGTTAGTTGTGTGAATTGCATTTCAAGATGGTTGTCTTTTGTTTTTAAGTGTATTCAATTTAACATTATATTCTGAAGATGGTCATAGATGTTGGTCGAAACGACAATCTTATGTATTTTTAAGTTTTAAGTATACATAAATATTTATACACCATTTAGTAATAACGTGTGATTTACCTTGCACAAAATTATGTACGATAATGTTTTGACGGTGTAATGGTCCAGCTCAATCATTAGTGTAATGTCATTAAAATACACCGCAAACGGTTTTTCAAAATAGACCATAATGTAACTGAATTCCTTTGAGTGTCCCTGTAAATGAACAATAAATGCTATGACACCATCTTCTGTAGTAAGCCTCTTGTACTGCACCTCATATATATATATATATATATATATATATATATAGAGAGAGAGAGAGAGAGAGAGATATGAATAATTTCAATATGTTTGAACTAGTGTAACATCGTTCTAATACTTCGCAAATGATTTTCCCCTATAAACTGTATTGTAGCAGAATTCTTTTTACTGTCCCTGTAAACGGACTATAACCTCTACACCCTTCATTTTCAATATTAAACATGCCATAGTAAACCTCAATAACATATATCAATTTCATGGAAACCCGAATATATTTATGCGAGTTAGAACCCGGATAGACAGACAGACGGCAGAGAGACAGATAAACCGAATTCATAAACATTTTCCATTTATGTTGGAAAGAAAAACTAGTTGTTGGGGGCCACCGTAATACTTACCCATCATAAATATGCATAATATAAAATATGAAAATAAAACATGTGTAAACTATTTATAAAATGCATTGCCATTCGAATAAAATCGCGGCTTGATGACGTCATAAACTTTAAATATTCTATTACTGAATTGCGTAAAAGAAACATCCTTATAACTGCAAAATTGATAATCCTATTAACTAACGGTTTACTGCGTCGGACGAAGCGTCTCATTTCCAATTAAAATATATCTTTGAATTGAAATTTGAATGACATTACAGGGTCATGAAAAATCGAAGAGTGTGGGAAATAGGATTACGAATATCTCGGCAAATCATTATCCAATCAACTTCATTCTTTATGCAAAATTTATTTTATTACTTACCCATCATACGTAGTATAGGGTAAGTCTTGTAATCGTTTTGAAAATCGAAAAAAAAAATTGACGGATTGAGACGTTTCAGACACTAGAGATTCCGAAAAACATATTTTTAGAAAAAAAATTTTGCCGTCCGTCTGTGTGTCTGTGTGTCTGTAAACGCTCTATCTCCCGAAAAAATTGAGATAGAGCCTTGCAATTTGGTATGTTACGTAGTATGTAATAATGGGAAGAAGCCTATTTCATTTCAACAACCTCGATTAACCGAAACAATTTTTTTCGGACTCTCGAAATATTCGTTCTGATGAAAGGTATATAAAAATTTTCGAAATTGTTTATTTTAAGAAATAAATATAAAGGACAATAAAAAAACATAAATTTTGCATAAAGCATGAAGTCGATCGGATAATGAGTTGCCGAGATATTTGGAATCCTATATCCCACACTCTTCGATTTTTCATGACCCTGTATTTCATTCAAATTTCACTTGAAAGATATATTTTAATTGGAAATTTGACGCTTAATCAGATGCAATAAACCGCTAGTTAATAGGATTATTATTTTTGGAGTTATAAGGATGTTTCTTTCAAGCAATTCAGTAATCGAGCCTTTAAAGTTTGTGACGTCATCAAGCCACGATTTTTACTTACCCATCATACTTAGTATAGGGTAAGGCTCCTATAATAGGAGCTGACGCATATCCATTTTGTTTCGCATTATTCGGGTCTCAGTTCAGCATCTCAATCTACCGCTGCCGGAGCTGGGGTTACCTAAGGCCTCGTTCCTCCACCTTCTGAAAGAGGTTGGATGTTAAATGGCGGAAAATTAGCTTGGTTTTTCGACTTTGAGACACATATCTGCGAGGATACGTCAGCCTGTATTATAGGAGCTCTAGTATAGGGTAAGTCTTGTAATCGTTTTGAAAATCGAAAAAAAAATTTTGACGGATTTACACGTTTCAGACACTGGAGATTCCAAAAAACATATTTTTAGAAAAAAAAATTTGCCGTCCGTCTGTGTGTCTGTGTGTCTGTAAACGCTCTATCTCCCGAACAAATTGAGATAGAGACTTGCAATTTGGTATGTACTTAGTATGTAATAATGGGAAGAAGCCTATTTCATTTCAATAACCTCGATTAATCGGAACATTTTTTTTCGGACTCTCGAAATATTCGTTCTGATGAAAGATATATGAAAATTTTCGAAATTGTTTATTTTAAGTAGTAAATATAAAAAACAATAAAAAAACAAATTTTTCATAAAACTTGAAGTCGATCGGATAATGAGTTGCCGAGATATTTATAATCCTATTTTCCACACTCTTCGATTTTTCATGACCCTGTATTTCATCCAAATTTCACTTCAAAGATATATTTTAATTGGAAATTTGACGCTTAATCAGATGCAATAAACCGCTAGTTAATAGGAGTATTATTTTTGGAGTTATAAGGAAAAACCTCTTTCAAGCAATTCAGTAATCGAGCCTATTTATGACGTCATCAAGCCACGATTTTATTTGAATTGCAATGCATTTTATAAGTAGTTTACACATTTTTATTTTAATATTTTACATTATACATATACATGATGGGTAAGTATTACGGTGGCCCCCAACGACTAGTTTTATTGTCTTTCATATTCACTCCTTAAAATAAACAATTTCGAAATTTTTTATGTACCTTTTAACAGAGCGAATATTTCGAGAGTCCGAAAAAATATAGTTCCGGATAATCGAAGTTACTGGAATTCAATAAGCTTCTTCCCATTATTACATACTAAGTACATACCAAATTTCAAGTCTCTATTTCAATTTGTTCGGGAGGCAGAGCGTTTACAGACACACGCACACAGACAGACGGACGGCAATTTTTTTAAAATCATATTAACTAACAGTTTACTGCGTCGGATTAAGCGTCTCATTTCCAATAAAAATATACGTCTTTGAATTGAAATTTAAATGAAATACAGGGTCATGAAAAATCGAAGAGTGTGAAAAATAGGATTACAAATATCTCGGCGACTAATTATCCGATCGACTTCATGCTTTATGCAAAATTTGTTTTTTTATTGTCTTTTATATTCACTTCTTAAAATAAACAATTTCGAAAATTTTTATATACCTTTTATCAGAACGAATATTTCGAGGGTCCG
Organism: Maratus michaelseni; assembly: GCA_963931845.1. NCBI lineage: Eukaryota > Metazoa > Arthropoda > Arachnida > Araneae > Salticidae > Maratus > Maratus michaelseni. The sequence goes on from OZ007600.1 coordinate 116,380,375, forward strand.
AAAAAAAATAGTTCGAGGTTACTGAAATTCAATAAGCTCCTTCCCATTATTACATACTAAGTACATACTACTTTTCAAGTCTATATCTCAATTTGTTCGGGAGATAGAGCGTTTACAGACACACAGACACACAGACGGACGGCAAATTTTTTTTTCTAAAAATATGTTTTTCAAATCTCCAGTGTCTGAAACGTGTAAATCCGGTAAAAAAATTTGTTTTTCGATTTTTAAAACGATTACTAAAACGATTTTTATTAATTAATGTTATTAATGTTATTAATGTTATTAAAAATTCGATTTTTAAAACGACTTACCCTATACTAAGTATGATGGGTAAGCAATATATGAATTGGGGTATTTACACAACTAGAAAAAATGTGCTGGGAAGAAATTTTATTAAATTGATAATCTATCGCTGATTTAAAAAAATTAAGAAGCATTGTTTCAAAGTATTTCAGTATAGAACATAATATTAAAAAAAAAAAAAAAAAAAAAAAAAAAACAGCTATCTCAGATCACTTTCTCTGGCAATTTTTTCAACTGGTAAATTACATTTTCTTTACAATAAAAAAAAAAATCGAACAGTCATTGTCTTATTTAAAGCTACAAAGTAGTCTTTCTAGGTTATCTGAAAATATTGATGTAAATCAATGAACTATCGACATGATTTTCAAACACGTTTGTTACATAATTGCAGACGCGATTGACATATGAAGAGATGAAGTCCGATATTATGCTGTCGACTGTTTTTTTCTTCACTTGAAGACAGATATTAATCTTAAATATAAAACAAGCTCAGACTTTTTTTTTTTTTTTTTTAATGAAAGACATACTATTAAAAATAAAATAAAATCGGAATATGTATCGTGTTTTAGGAGTTTTCTCTCTCTCTCTCTTTTTTTTTTTTTTTTTTTTTTTTTTTCGATAATCATAACGCATTTTTCTAAAAATTTCTTTTACTACTTTTTTTTAGTGGATATATTTTTCATTTATAATTAAATTTTAAAATTATTAAATTGTTGTATTGTGATCGAAAACACACCTGTGTACATAATTTTTATAATTCTAGCCAATCAGAAAGTGAGTGAAAAATCGATTACAAAATTCCATCTTAAATTACTAAATCCAAGTTAAATTAAACACGATGGAAATTTTACGTCAAACGTGACAAATGAGGTGTGTTCGCATTATAACCAGTTTTATAAATATTCATATCTTGGTGCAATAGCTGTTGCACTCTTATGCAAAAATGCATGAATAAAAAAAATCATTTGTATGTGCAGATTTTCATATTGTAGATATTAATTTTATTTTACGAAATTAAGTTTCAATACACTTTTACAAATATTTAATTGCATTTCTGTCACGCTAAAACTATACTCTGCTCAAATATCCAATACAAGACAATGTAAAAAAATCAGCGTTATTATTTCATTGAAAAAATTAATTATATCGTCTGTTATTATATTATTAATTTCCGTAATAGAATAAGAGCATTTTAAGTTGGCAACACTTTATCTTTTGCTGACATTTTCTGAAAATTCTAATGGGAAACCTAAGCCTATCTTTGAAAATTTCAGAGCTTGAAATAAATATTTAGACTATTTTTCCATTTAATATCTATTTCTCCGGAAACATCTATCCAAAAAAACTGCCGGTAGATTATATAATTGCTATAATTAAACAATTTTAGTATACAAATTCGGTTTTTAAATTCCGTAATACGGAAATAATAGGACTCTATCTTAAATAGGACGCAATCACCATGGCAACCTAGAATCATTACCTATCATGGGATATCATTGAATTAATTACGTATGATAGGATTTAATAGAATGAAGGAAACTTTTATTAATATCTTTTTAGTTTTGATTCGATTTTACTAAAATTTGAAATGATTAGACAAAATTCTGCAACGATTATATATATTAACTTTCAAACCATTCGGTTGGATAGTTTTCGCGTTGTTATATGCGGACAGACAGACGACGCCTACAGGTGCTACGTATTTATATAATTACAAACGCACCTAATAAAAGAGTGTAAAAATTAAAATTTGCTGAAATTCATCAGAAATCAAATCTAGTCGCAAGCCTTAAATAGCAAAACACATGCGTTCATGAGAGGAAAAAAGAATCCTTAATATTGGACAGTTAAACATATTAATGTATTCCAAATGAAATAGCAGATAAATGTAATGATCTTCCTACATTCTGACATATAAAGCGCGAATTTCTAAATATGATATTATTGATGTGATATGATTACGAAACCTGTGTGTTATGCAACGACTTTAATTGTTGCCTGAAGCAGTCAATATGAAAGAATAATGATAATACGAAATATGAAAGAAAAATGATAATACAGCGGCTGAATTCATTAAGACAGTTCTCAAATCCAAACGGGCTACTTTATGACATATTTTTACTTACCCATCATATGTAGTATAGGGTAAGTCTTGTAATCGTTTTGATAATCGATTTTTTTTTTTTTTTTTTTTTTTTACAGATTTACACGTTTCAGACACTGGAGATTCCGAAAAACATATTTTTAGAAAAAAAATTGCCGTCCGTCTGTCTGTGTGTCTGTAAACGCTCTATCTCCCGAACAAATTGAGATAGAGACTTGAAATTTGGTATGCACTTAGTATGTAATAATGGGAAGAAGCTTGTTGAATTTCAATAACCTCGATTATCCGGAACTATTTTTTTCGGACTCTTGAAATATTCGTTCTGATATAAAAAAAAAAAAACTATAAACATTTTCGAGGTTTTTTTATTTATTTTATTTTATTTTATTTATTTATTTATTTATTATTATTATTTTTTTTTAAGGAGTGAATATAAAATACAATAAAAAAAACATAAATTTTGCAATAAGAATGAAGTCGATCGGATAATGAGTTGCCGAGATATTTGTGATACTATTTCCCACACTCTTCGATTTTTCATGACCCTGTATTTCATTAAAATTTTAATTCAAAGTTATATTTTAATTAGTAAGGAGACGCTTAATCCGACGCAGTAGACTGTTTGCTAATAGGATTATCATTTTTAGAAGTATAAGGATGTTTCTGATACGCAATTCAACAATAGAGCATTTAAAGTTTATGACGTCATCAAGCCAGGATTTCATTCGAATTACATACATTTTATAAATAGTTTACACATGTTTCATTTTCATATTTTATATTATGCATATCCATGATGGGTAAGTATTACGGTGGCCCCCAACGACTAGCTTAAATTCTTTTTTTTTTGTTCACAAACACATGAAAATAGCAGGTATTCTTATAGAGAAATTATGTAATCGAACTGTTTTTTCCCATTTCCGGTAAGGGGCCCCACTAGTGGCTGAGAGGTTCTGCTTTCAAAGCTGGTAGACGGGAGGTGCTGGTTTCAAACCCCTGTCGCGCTCGTCGACCTAACCGTTCGGAGTTTTCCGTGGTTTTTGTCGTGTATTAAAATAAAACTATTACACTAAAATGGCAACGCATGATAGCCAACTTTTATCTGCTGTGTTTTGGCAACGGGGAAACTTTCGAACGGGGATAAAATGTTGTTTGGATAGATTTATGTTTATTGTTAAGTGTTTGTTTCTGTGTAATGTAGTTAATAAATGATGTGTGTTAAAGAAACGAATCTTTAATAAATAATTATAAGACATATAAGATATACACTAACTAACGAAGAAGCGTCACACTGGCGACGAGTTAAACGTTGATGCTTCTAGTTTTGGTCAAGGTAAGAAAATCTTATTATTCTATTAAAATGGAACAATTAGTTGAAGAATTAATTAAGCAAAATAAGGCGTTAATGGATGCGCTAAAGGGGGATAGCACCCTAAAGAATAATAAGGTTTCTGGAGTACAATTTGAGAAATATGATGAATCACTAGAAAGTTTTGATACCTTCATGGATAGGTTTGAAGCCTTTCTAGATATACAAAATGTTCCTAAGGAAAAACGCGGAAAAACACTAATATCAAGTTTATCTGCAAAGCTATATAACTTGTTAAAAAATCTTCTTGCTCCACAAAATCCCAGTGATCAGGAATATGAAGCGCTTAAACAAATTTTGCAAGAACATTTGAATCCGAAACCATTAATAATACCTAGTAGACACACGTTTTTAAACAGGAAACAACATGAAGGGGAAAGCGTTAGTTCTTATCTTGCTGAACTTCGCTCTTTAGCAATTCCTTGCAAATACACTCAACTTATGTTGAATACTATGTTGAGAGATGTTTTCGTTAGTGGTTTACGAGATAGGGCAATCCTAGATCGGCTATTTGAAGAAGACGATATCGATCTCGATAAAACAGTTAAGATCGCTTTAGCAATGGAACGAGCTAATAAAGGAGTTAATGATATAATTGGTAGGCCACAAGGAATTAAAGCCGTTGGTGTATATAAGGGGAAAAATATAACACCACAACCTAAGAACACACAGAAGAAAAGTAACATAGTACATTGTTCTAGATGTAACGGATCAAATCATAATAAATTTAACTGTAAGTTTAAAGCAAGTAAATGTAGAGTTTGCCAGCGTATTGGCCACATTGAACGAGCTTGTTATTATTCTAAGGAGGCTAAACCAAACAAAATGGTGAAGCAAAAACAGTTTCATGTAAATGATTCAGAAGTTCAAAATTCAATTCCTCTTCATAGTTTAGAAGTAGAGAGCGTTTGCATGAAAGAAGAATTTCCTAAAAGACCTCCCATAATAGTAACTGTTGAAATTGAAGGTAAATCGGTTGAAATGGAAGTCGATACAGGCGGTACAGTATCAGTAATGAGTTTAAAGAGATTTAAAGATATTTCGAAGAAAAAAATATGTCCTACAGACTTGAAATTTAAGACCTATAATGGTGAAACTCTTAAACCCCTGGGTTACTCAACAGTTAAAGTAAAATATAAGAATCAAACAGAATACTTAAATTTATATATTGTTAAAGAAGACTTAGACACTATCTTGGGTCGAGAATGGCTGTATAAAATCAATTTAGGTTGGGTAAGGATTAAAGCTCTTACAGTTGTAAATCAGGGAAATCTTACAAAACTGTTAGAAGAATACGCAGACATATTTGATGAAAAATTGGGCGAAATAAAAAATTATGAATGCAGTCTTGAGTTAAAACCGGATGCCGTTCCAGCTTTTTGCAGACCGAGACCATTACCGTTTGCAATGAAAAAGCGTGTTGAAGAGGAATTAGAACGACTTGAGAAAGACGGAGTTATCAAAAAGTCGAATATTTCAGATTGGGCGACTCCAATTGTACCAGTAGTTAAAACAAATGGAAAAATTCGATTATGTGCTGATTATTCCGTCACTCTTAACAAAAATCTAAATCTCAAAGACATCCTCTTCCAAAAACAGAAGAAATTTTTGCTTCACTGAATGATGGTAAGATATTTTCAAAGATTGACTTTAGTCAAGCTTATTTACAAATGAAGGTTCACCCTGACAGTCAAAAATTATTAACGATTAATACTCATAAAGGACTTTATGAATAAACAAGACTAATGTTTGGAATTAACTCAGCCCCTGCTATATGGCAGAAATATATAGAAAGTGTATTGCATGATTTAGAAGGAGTAGAAGTATTTTATGATGATGCACGGATCGCAGCACCAGATTTCCAGACACATTTGTCAAGATTACGGAAATTTTTCGATAGATGTCGTCAACATGGATTGAGAATAAATAAAGATAAATGCAAATTTTTCCAGAATGAAATTGAATTTTTGGGATATAAGATAAATGCACAAGGATTATCTAAAACAGATGAAAAGATTGCTGCAATTAAGAATGCTAAAATTCCTAAGAACGTTCAAGAAATTCAGTCTTTTATGGGATTAGTTAACTTTTATTCTAGATTCTCAAACAAACTTGCTACTTTAGCATATCCATTACACAACTTGACAAAAAAAGGTGTTCCATGGATTTGGGATAAAAAGTGTCAAGAAGCAATTCAAAACATAAAAGATGAAATCTGTTCAGATAGAGTATTAGCACACTATGATCCAAAACTTCCTATTTTCCTTGCAGCTGATGCATCTTCAGTCGGTTTGGGGGCAGTGCTCTCCCACAAATTTCCAGATGGTTCCGAGAGGCCTATTGCATTTGCTTCAAGAACACTTTCACTAACTGAACAACGCTATTCACAGATTGATAAAGAAGCTCTAGCTCTAGTCTGGGCTGTGAAAAAGTTTTATCTTTACCTAAAAGGAAATCGATTCACTCTCATTACAGATCACAAACCACTCGTGGCAATTTTTGCTTGCAAAAAGGGTCTTCCAGTTTTGTCTGCTACAAGACTTTTGCATTATGCTCTAGTACTACAGTCTTATCAGTTCGACATAATTTATCGGAATACTAAAGATCATGGTAATGCAGATTGTCTTCCACGATTACCCTTAAGGTCTGAAGATTTAGAATTAAAGGATGACGTTTCAGTTTTCCAACTTTCCCAATTTGAAACACTTCCAATAACAGCAAGAGATTTAGCCAAAGCAACTGCAAATGACGAAGATTTGGCACCCTTGCTAAATGCTTTAAAAAAGGGGACTTCTCTAAAAGGGAAGGAAGTCGAATATACTCTCCAGGATGGTTGCATTATGTATGGCCAAAGAGTCTGTGTACCTAAAAAATACCATAAAAAAGTTTTGGAAGAACTTCATCAAGGACATTTAGGAGTTGTTAAAATGAAGGCAATAGCCAGATCCTATGTCAATTGGAAAAACATAGATAAAGACATCGAAGATGTTGTTAAAAATTGTACAGATTGTTCCAGGATTAAAGATTATCCTCCAAAATCTAAAACACACCATTGGGAGTATCCAAGTTTTCCATGGGAAAGAATTCATGTTGATTTTGCAGGGCCAATTTTTGAGCATATGTTTTTATTAATTGTAGATGCACACTCTAAATGGCTCGAAGTCTATCCTATGAAATCGACAACTGCCTTGAAAACAGTAGAATGTCTAAGAGATTGTTTTGCTCGTTTTGGATTACCAGTCATGTTAGTCAGTGACAACGGACCACAGTTTTCCTCATATGAGTTCCAAGAATTTATGCAAAATAATGGAGTTTTTCATAAAACGAGTGCACCTTTCAAGCCCTCCAACAATGGTCAAGCCGAAAGGTATGTACACACTTTGAAACAATCCCTTCGAGCAATGCAAAACTACCCTGGTAGTATCAATCAAAAAATCAACTGCTTTCTGTTACAATATCGGAAATCACCGAATATGACTACAATGCAGTCTCCAGCAAGTATGTTCTTAAAAAGAGAGATTCGTACGAGAATTGACCTCTTAATTCCTAATACTATAGAAAGAATTCAGAATAAAATTAGGAAGGATATATATTTCAATGATCGGTATTTTGAAGTGGGTGAAAAAGTAGCTGTACGAGATTACACTGCAGCTAATTCAAAATGGAAATTCGGTCGTATCATCAGCCGAGATGGTGAATTACATTATACCATAAATGATCAAGGCAATTTGGTTAGACGACATGTTGATCAAATTCGATCAGCAGGTGAAGAAGTGGACAATGATGTTCAGTATAGACCAAGAGTAACTAATATGAACGTGCCATCTGATCCAACAGTGACTTCAACGGAGACAGATGAAGCATCGACTAAGCCACCTACGACCTCCGAGGATATCGCCAAAGATATGCCTCCATCACTGCCAATAGTCACACCTCCAAGTGCTCCTCCAGTTAGCACACCCCAAGTTGTCCAAAATCCAGTGCAACTAAGACGATCTAAAAGGATCCGGAAACCTCCAAAAAGATTGTGCTGTTAATTTGAAAAGGGAGGAAACTGTCGTGTATTAAAATAAAACTATTACACTAAAATGGCAACGCATGATAGCCAACTTTTATCTGCTGTGTTTTGGCAACGGGGAAACTTTCGAACGGGGATAAAATGTTGTTTTGATAGATTTATGTTTATTGTTAAGTGTTTGTTTCTGTGTAATGTAGTTAATAAATGATGTGTGTTAAAGAAACGAATCTTTAATAAATAATTATAAGACATATAAGATATACACTAACTAACGAAGAAGCGTCACAGTTTTCTTCGAACCTAGCCGTAAATACGGGTTAGGATCCCTTAAAAAGACCCCCACGGAGGGCACTCCCCCCTTGGGCCTATATCCCTCGTGTTGATAATTGGCCGTCATAAATCAACCCAACCCAACCCCTTTTCGGTAAAGACAAACTATTTTTCAGAAAATGTTGTCAAATATGACGTTTTGAAACAAATATCCCGATGCACCTGCGCGGGAGAGGGAAAAAACTGTCGTCATAAAACTACAATTGCTTATAACACAAGATTTAATTCATTTATCGAATATATATATATTATTCGGTACCCCCCCCCCCCCCAAAAAAAAAAAAAAAAAAAAAACCTTTAATAATCATGCCTAAAAGTGTTATGCTTTTACGTTAAACAATGTGTCAGAAAGTTTAGTGTTGTTGCGCGGGAAAAATATTTTTTTGAGAACCGCCTTAAGCATTTGATACAAGAACAAACTCATTTGGTGTTAGTTTAGAAAATTCAGTGCTACATAAACTAAACTTTACTTCTGTCGTCTTTCTAGATTCAATTTTAAATATTGTTTGATAACCAAACATAATAGTTTGAAATAATAGGTAAATCTTTTACACACTTAATTTCGTAGAATTCATTACTATTTATTCATTAATAATATTGTATTAGTATATTCCAAGTATTTAAAATGATGATAAGTATGATAAATTATTTATTTCCTACTAGCTGACACGTCTGGCTTTTCCTGAACCCTTAAACAAAACTCAACTTTGTATTTTGTCTTCGATTTTATATCTTCGGGAAATCTTTGAAATGAATCTATTTTAGGGTTTCTCACTGCCTTCGACAGCGTAAAGTGCTTCAAATGAACTTAGTTTCTGGGGCCTGAATGCCTTCGGCAGCGTAAAGTGTTTCAAATGAAATTAGTTTCCGGGGCCTGAATGCCTTCGGCACCGTAAAGTGTTTCAAATGAACTTAGTTTCCGGGGCCTGAATGCCTTCGGCAGCGTAAAGTGTTTCAAATGAACTTAGTTTCCTGGGCCTGAATGACTTCGGCAGCGTTTAGTGTGTTCCCAACAAACCTGTTTCCGAACGAACGTGTTACCTGGGTCTCACCGCTGTCTAAGGCACCGCTGTCTAAGCTTAGGACCGCTGCCTAAGGCAGCGTATACCCTGAGTGCTCCGCACGCGCCGGAAACAATAAAAAACCAAGTTGAATAAGCCAAACTGCCCCGTAGTAATCGGGCCCATAGAACCAGAGATAAAAATGCGCCCTTAGCGCTAGAAGGTGGGGCTAAAATCTGTAAAAGAACCGAAAATCAAGTTGAACGAACCAAACCTCGTTGTAATCGGGCACATATAATCCGAGATAAGAATGTGCCCTCTGGCGGTAGAAGGTGGAACTAAAATCTGTAAAATAATCGTAAGCTAAAGTTTAATGGACAAATTTCCGTTCAAATCGAGCCCATAGAACCGAGAAAAAAATGCGCCGTTAATGTTCAAAAATGGTGGTAACAGAAGATAAACTTTCATAATGCAGAAAGTAGCTTAATCGTAAGTTGAATGAACCAATTCCAAATCCAAATTTTTAGATTTCTACGTGCAGTAGATTTTGCTAGCCATCGCACACAGTCAGACAGACAGACGCGCACCCACACATACGCACAGACAAACAACTTTCTTTTATTAGTATAGATTATATATTCCAAATATCGATATATTCCAAGTGATAAATATAATGAAAAATATATGATTTTCATACTAAAGCGCGAATCACTAAATGTAACAGTTTTTGATTGGACAGATAAAAAAATATAACTGTCATGCTGTATGTAGCAATATTAATTGCTTCCAACAGCAAACTATGTAAGAGAGAGCTGGAAATATAAAAAAAAAATTTGACGTGATATGATAATGAAACATATGAATGATACAACGACCTTAATTGATGGTCGCGTCAGGCGATGTGAAAAAATAATGAAGATACAATGTTATAATTTTAAAATATCATCAGCGGTTGAATTAATTAAGCAGTTGATGCAAAAAAAGAGCTGCATATAACTCGTTTGCTGTTAGTTTTGTAAATTCATTGCTATATAAACAGAGCTTCACTTATATATTGTCTTTATAGATTTAATCATTGATTTTCATTACAATCAAGCATATTAATTTGAGCATATTACTTTGACATAGTTGTCAAAAACGTTTACACGTTTACTTTTATGAAAGGGAAAAGTTCATCAGCAGTCCAATTAAGTATTTCTTTTTGTCGAAATAAATAAATAAAACAAAATAAAAGCTTTACTGGTAATACTTTGACAAGATCATATGGGATAATTAATTTACCAGTTCAAAGAAACTGTGGTATCATGATCACATACAAATAATTAAACATATCATATCGTATTAAACGAAAGAGTTTTATTTAAAAACAACCATTGTAAAATAACATGATAGTGAAAAATTAGATATGTACAAAACATTTTTGTACATCTCAGGAACCCCCAAAAACAAGGTCCGACTCTCCTGAACTCTAAAACCAGTCTGCTTCTTCATGACGAAAAACTCTATCCTCTTCCACTGTGCATAATCCACTGATCCTCCTTGATTGACACACCCTTCTTCCATCCTCCTACCTCTTGGTATCCAGGGTTCTTCGAAATACTTTTCTTTAGTCCTGGCATTCCTATGAATACCTTTCTGACACATTTGAAACCCATTCAGATAATCTTCTTATAGATAAAGTTCACATACATTTAGCAAGACCATACAAGACATGAAAGTTTTTCATTCTTATTTGAAATGTACAAATAGTTTCTTTTCTCTCTGAGAATCATCTTACAATAGTTGCCAATCAAGACCGATCACTCCATTTTATTCTGGGATTATTTTAATCCTATCAGAATGAAATATGCTGATGGACCTCAATCCATCACAATACGATTCCAACATCACATAAGTAAATTGACTAGTCATTGTGAAAAATATAGGGTGTCCGAGAAGAAACGCCTTAATTTAAAACACTTAGACTGAAAATAATAAACAACCAAAACAATTTTGTTAGGTGGTACATGGTAGCTCAGATGTGGAAATTTACATTATGTGATAGCAATGATTTTTATTTCAGCTGCTGAAAATCAAATAAATTGAAAAAGGAAAAAGGAAAACGAATTCTGAAAAAGCACAAACCGTGTGGTGATATGCAGAATTCGCAGGATGGAACACCCCCACACTGGCATTTGGGAGTCCGGAACACATTGACTACCGAATTCCCATAAAGGTGGATTGGGAGAACTGGTTCAACTCTCTGGCCATCCTCCTTAGACATCCTCCGTGCCACTCAAAATAATCATATCATATGAATATCATACCATAATAATCATATGTTAAACAAATAAATTGAAAAAGGACAACGAATTCTGAAAAAGCACAAACCGTGTGGTGATCTGCACACATCCACACTGGCATTTCGGAGTTCGGAACGCATTGACTGCCGAATTCCCACAAAGGTGGTTTGGGAGAGGTTGTGGGGTGTGGCTCGTAGAATGTTAGAAAGTAGCGTGAATAATATATTTATTCTCGTAGATAATCGTCTTTAAAAAAACTTATTAAATATCACAAAAATTCAGCAGCCAAAACGATATCATTTTATTCTTTTTCTTTCATTCTAATGACAACAAAACCTGGACCGTTGCCAGATTTCAAATCAAAAATGTTCCGATAACTTTAACAAATAAATAAAAATTAAATAAAATAAATGGAACATGGAGTTAATAAAATGGGTATTCAGTTGCTTTAAACTGAGTAATCGAGCCACTACATTTACTCCCCTACCAGTAACGAACGTTACGTTAAAAAGAGGTAGGAAAGTATAAAACATACAGATAACAATATATATACAAAATAAATACAATTTTACAATTATTCAAAATATTTACATAAAGAAAGAAGCAAATTTTTTAGTCTGTAAATCTTACTGGAAGTTTAATTGTTCTACCAGTTCGTGATTGTTTCAAAACAGGTACAGGCTTTTCCACTGTATTACCAGGTTGAATAAAGTTTCTATTGTTCAGATTTTGTGTAGATGAAGTCTTAACTTGTAACTGTGTTGCTTGTTCAGGGTGTGAATCTATTTTGGGGTCATCTGAGAGGATATATGCTGGTTTCAGTCTATCTATAGATACATTCACATTATTACCTTTAATTTTTATAGTGAAATATTTTGAAGAGCGACTAATTACTTCATAAGGACCTTCATATGGTGGTTCTAGTTGTTTGCGTACTCTGTCTATCCTTAGGAAAACGTGTGTACTTGATTCCAAATCCTTATGAACAAATATATTTGGAATATATTTATGTTGAATTTTTCTTGGTCCAATTAGTTGAATCTGCTCTTGTAATTTATGAATAAAACTTCTGGTGAGACTTGCATGGTACTCGGCTGTAAAAATTCACCGGGCAGCCGAAGTTTCTCTCCATAAACCATTTCTGCTATAGTGTAGGGAGTATCTGTTCGAATTGCTGTGCGAAGACCCAAGAGAACTGTAGGTAACGTTTCAGTCCAATTTATTTGATTATGCGCTTTTAGAGAAGCTTTTAGTGATCTGTGGAGCCGTTCTACTTTGCCATTGCATTGCGGATGATAGGCTGTTGTATGTTGTAGCTTAATACCGCATAATCTTGAAAGGGCTTGTACTATTTCTGAATAGAATTGACCTCCACGATCAGAAATGAGCTTTGAAGGTGTTCCGAGTCTAGAGATCCAATTATTATAAAAGGCTTTTGCTACAGTCTCTGCCGTGCTGTTATCCAATGGAATGGCTTCCATCCAGTTGGTGTATCTGTCGATGCAGGTTAAGCAATAGATGTTGCCATTTGATGGTGGTAATGGACCAACGAGATCAATATGGACTACTCGAAATCTCTCTGAGGGCTCTTGAAATTCACCAATTGTTGATTTTGTATGACGAGTAATTTTTACTTTTTGGCATGAAATGCATGATCTAGCCCATTTTGTAACATCTTTATTAATGTTAGGCCAAATGAATTTCGATGTTATTAGCTTAACTGTTGATTTTACTCCCGGATGGGATAATCCTTGAAATTTCTGGAAAATCTTCATTCGGTATGAGGTATATAAGGACGAATATTGGAAGTAGAAACATCACACCACAGATTCTGACCAGAAGGAAGAGGGTATTGTTTTAACTGTAAAGTTTTAGACTTTTGCAAATCTTTAGTTTCTTCGTCTTGATATTGTTCTTTAGCTATTTCATCATAATCGATTACTGTAATTTCTTCAAGTCTTGATAATGAATCTGCTACAATATTATTTTTACCTTTGACGTATCTGATGTTAGTAATAAATTCGGATATATATTGTAGTTGTCTGCACTGTCTTGGTGATGCTTTGTTAGGCTTTTGCAAAAAGGCATACACCAACGGTTCATGATCCGTATAAATCGTAAAGGTTCTTCCTTCAAGTAAGTATTTAAAATATTTTACCGATAAGTAAATGCCTAATAGTTCACGGTCGTATGTGCTATAATTCTGTTGAGTGACGCTTAACTTCTTCGAGTAAAAACCGATAGGTTTCCAAGATTTATTTTCGTATTGGTGCAGGACAGAGCCTATGGCCAAATCTGATGCATCTGTAAACAAACCTAGAGGTAAATCAGAATTTGGGAAGGATAATAAAGCTGTATTTGCTAGATCTTGTTTGCAAATCTCAAATTGCATTCGTGCTTCTTCAGTCCAGTCAATTTTTCTTTTATCTTTTTTCTTGGAACCTTTAAGGTATTCATGTAGTAATGCTTGGTGTTTAGCAGCATCTTTTAAATAACGACGGTAAAAATTAATCATGCCAAGAAAAGTTCTTAAATCATGAATGGTTTCTGGTAATTTATAATTTAAAATAGCTTGAACTTTTTCTGGTAAGGGACGTGAACCTTCGGGTGTAATAAGATAACCTAGAAATTCTATTTCTGGAACTGCAAATACTGATTTGGAAATATTGATTCTGAGGCCGTATTTGTGTAATCTTTCAAAAACTAAATTAAGGTGATTTTCATGTTGGTTTTCATCAGCAGAAGCAATTAGTATGTCATCTAAATATGGAAAAACAAATTCAAGATCTCTTAACACTTCGTGAATAAATCTTTGGAACGTTGCGGGGGCATTTTTAAGACCAAAACTCATGACATTGAACTCATATAATCCAAAAGGAGTAATGATAGCTGTCTTACATTTATCCTCTTCTGCAATCGGTATTTGATAGTAAGCTTTAAAAAGATCTATTTTTGAGAAAGTTTTTGCACCTTTCAAAATATGATGAAAATCGTCAATTCTGGGAATTGGGTATCTGTCAGGAATGGTACGGGAATTAAGCTGTCTGTAATCACCACAAGGACGATAAGATCCATCCTTTTTAACCACTAAATGTAATGGACTTGCCCATTGGGATTTAGAAGGACGAATAATATCATTGTCGAGCATGTATTTAAATTCTTCTTTGGCTATTGCCAGTCGTTTTGAATCGAGTTGACGAGCTTTATTGTACACTGGAGGACCTTCCGTACAGATAAAGTGCTTCACATCATGCTTGGATGTTGAAATTAGCAAATTTGGCTTCGCAATATCGGGATACTTAGAAAATAAATTTTGAAATTTAACAGTTTTGTTTAAGGTGCCAATATTGTTAAAAGCAATTGAAGAAACTTCACCTTTTACACAAAGTTTTGTTTCTCCATCAATTAACTGTTTATTTTTCAGGTCAATTAGAAGATTATATTTATTCAAAAAGTCTGCTCCAAGAATTCCTTTTGTAACTTTAGCAATCACGAAAGGGAATTGAAAATCCCTTCGAAATCCTAAGTCTAGATTTAGAATTTTAATGCCAAAAGTTTCTATTTCTGTTCCGTTTGCTGCATATAGCTTATAATCGGAAGATTCTTTGTTTTTTCCAGTGGCTGGAAGAACACTTATATCAGCACCACTGTCAACTAAAAATCGCAAATTTGTTCTTAAATCTTTCACATATAATCGAAATTTGCGACAACTTTCGACATTTTCTGCAGTAGTATGTGCCGCTAGATCTACTGCAGATCCAAGTTTTCCTGTTTGGAATCGATTTTTTTGTTCCAAGCACATGGCTGAATGCATTTATCAGGGAAACAACGATTACGGAAACGGAAATGAAAATAACACAGTTTGCCGTTAGGATTGTAGCGCTGACGAGACCTGCTTCGGGAGCGAGAACGGTTTTCGTTATTTTAAAAGTTAGGCCTGGATTGTCGTGAAACGCACAGTTGCGAAATTTGCTGTTCCAGAGAAGCAATTCGATTGAAAAGTTCATTATTGGCAAACGACGTCGTGCTATCATTAACAATTTCAGTTTTATTACTTGTGGCAAAGATTTCAGTTTTGGGATTCATATCGCTGATTTTGTCTGCCATTACAGCTAATTTATTTAAATCTTCTTCACTAACAAGCAATATATTTTTTATGCAATCGGGCAATTTTTCAAGTCAAAGCGTCTTAATCAACTTTTCTGAAACATCAGCAGTAGCGACAGTTTTTAACTTTTTGAAGTAGCTGACTAGGTTTCATAGTGCCAAGTTCAATTCCGGTTATCAATCGCTTAATTCAAACATTTTCACTTTCTTTAAATAAATTAAGCAATCTAGTTTTCGAATCGGAATATTTGGTTAAGCTTTCACTACTTATTATGTCCCAAATATTCTCTATGAATTTTGGCTCAAGTTGCGCAACTAAATAATTGAATTTAGTTTCCTCTTTAGTGATTTCGTTAATTTTAAACTGAGCCTCAACTTGATAAAACCAGATCTCTGGTCTATCAATCCAGAAAGGTGGAATTTTAATACTCACCTTGTTAACTTCCGGCTTTACCGTGGAAGGCGAATCATTCTTCTCCTGTTCACTGTCACTCGTAGACATTTTTAAAACTTAACGGGTCACCAGTTTGTGTGGGGTGTGGCTCGTAGAATGTTAGAAAGTAGCGTGAATAATATATTTATTCTCGTAGATAATCGTCTTTAAAAAAACTTATTAAATATCACAAAAATACAGCAGCCAAAACGATATCATTTTATTCTTTTTCTTTCATTCTAATGACAACAAAACCTAGACCGTTGCCAGATTTCAAATCAAAAATGTTCCGATAACTTTAACAAATAAATAAAAATTAAATAAAATAAATGGAACATGGAGTTAATAAAATGGGTATTCAGTTGCTTTAAACTGAGTAATCGAGCCACTACAAGGTGGCCGAATTCTCTGGTCATCCTCCTTAGACATCCTTTGTGCCATTCGAATAATCACATCATATGAATCCATATCATAATAATCATATGATAATCAAATAAATTGAAAAATGAAAAATGACAACGAATTCTGAAAAGGCACAAACCGTGTGGTGATATGCAGAATTGGCAGGATGGAGCACATCCACACTGGCATTTCAGAGTTCGGAAAGCACTGACTGCCGAATTCCCCCAAAGATGGATTGGGAGAGGTGGTCCAATTCTCTGGCCATCTACCTTAGATATCCTCCGTGCCACTCAAAATAATCATATCATATGAATATCATACCATAATAATCATATGATAATCAAATAAATTGAAAAATGACAACGAATTCTGAAAATCACAAACCGTGTGATGATATGCAAAATTGGCAGGATGGAGCACCTCCACACTGGCATTTGGGAGTCCGGAACACACTGACTGCCGAATTCCCACAAAGATGGATTGGGAGAGGTGGTCAAATTCTCTTATCATCCTCCTTAGACATCCTCTGTGCCACTCGAATAATCATAACATATGAATATCATATCATAATAATCAGATGATAATCAAATAAATTGAAAAATGAAAAATGACAACGAATTCTGAAAAAGCTCAAACCATGGGGTGATATACAGAATTGACAATATGGCATTTGGGAGTCCGGAACACACTGACTGCCGAATTCCCTGGGAGAGGTGGTCCAATTCTCTGGCCATCCTCCTTAGACATCCTCCGTGCCACTCGTGGGGCACATGTAGAAATGAGACACATATAGTGTGATTGCACAAACAAAACTTCATAATTATGTGTATTCATTCTGGTTTAAATCTTCTTAATGCAACGATTGTATGTTGTATTACAGACTGTTCAAATTAGGGCATTTCGTCTCGGACATCCTGTCATTTTGCAAGGTAATAATTTCATTACAAAAGTAGGTCATTTTCTTATCTAACATACAGTGTTCCCAATAATGTCCTGTACCCCCACATTAACTTCAGAACGGCGACAGCTAAAGTCATGAAAGAGATGACTACTCTAAGTATAATATTAAAGTGGCTACGTGATGAGGTAGAGATAGTACATAAGAAAAAAGAGAGATTGGACATTGACGAAATGTCCGCCATCTTAGTTCCAAATTGGACGGATCGCCATTGAACGCAATACAATTTCACGAACGTTTGGCAATTTTCGATCTATTAAATCATGGGAAAATCGTTTTACAGAGGCTGTTCGCACATTTTTTGGACAAATTTGATAAATGATTTTTAAAAATGGAATTATTTTAGAGGAAAACTTTCTTTCAACAACTTATTATTTGTAATTCATATTATCGTCTGATGCTTTCAAATTTATTCTTCTATCAAGATGGCGCATTCAAACAAGCTGTGAATTAGAGGGTACTTTTTTTTTTTGCTTTCCGAAAAGAAATATTCTTATTCGGAAGTTTACAATGATTGTAAAGCGAATAGTATAAAAATTTCTAAGTGTAAAATAAACATCAGTATTAATTGGAAAGAGCTATCCCGAAAATCAGTACTTATTCTTAGTAAAAAGACTCAAAAAAAAAAAAACATTAAAAAAAGAGCCCATTTCAAGGTGAAAACGAAGTTTCAGATAAGGATTTATGACTGTCGCAAATTTATCTTACAATGGGAAAATAAAAATAAGAATATTGGTCAAAAATGTTACAATCAATTCATTATATTACTAAGAGAATGTGTTACATCCACTATTTACAGAAAAAATGCTATTTTCTTTATTTCAACGACTTTTAAAGGGTGAAACTGCATCAAAGCAAAGCTACCGCTCATACTTCAAAAACTACCGCTGTATTCGTTGAAAACATTAAAAACTCACACAGATATTGCATTTATACCTTTCAATATATTCCTAAGAAGTCACCTGACGTTTCTCTTATGGTTTATTGTGCATTTGGTCTGCTGAAAAAAGCTCTTTCAAAGCGCAAAACCACCACGATTGATCGAATCTGGAAAGTTTTTAAAGAGGCATGGGAAGCAATAACCCTGTAAATTTTACAAAAAACCTTCTACCATCAAAAGCATTACGCAGAAATAGAATCAAGAAACAAGATTATCATATAGATTATTTCAGAAAGCAATATTCATATTTTAAATGTTAAAAAAACAACGCCGAAATTGTCTAAAAAATGTGCGAACACCCTCTGTATATTGCTTCAGAAATACATGCAGAACATAAATATGCATGTATTTTCACTTTAGAGAATAAGAATTCTGTGAAATTCATTATTTTTATTTGCATGAACTAGAAGCAGAGGGTTATTTGAAATTAGATCGAAAGTAGATGAATATCTTGAAAGATGTTAATAAATTTTGATACTCTTTAAATGGTTAGAGTGAAATAAAAAAAAAAAATACTTTGTAGAATTCATGGAGTTTTTTTTAATTGAGTTTTTATCACTCTCTTGACAATAGATATTAAAATTGTTAGTCGAAAAATTTTAATTGAATTATCGATTCTTTGTGTATTTAAATTAATAAATAAAAAACTCGGTAACTCTATTGCTTTAATTATTCAATAAAATAAGTAAAAGTAAATATGTTTTAAATAAATTAATAAAATACCGAATTCTTAACTATCAAATATTAATTTATGTATAAAATTCACGTTTTTCAACCGTCATATTTCTGATTTGTTTCTCTTAACAGTTGTTCTATTTAATTATCATACTTTTAAAAATTATTTCAACATTAGTAGCACTACTCATTCTAATACTTATATTTATCGGATCTGTATATTTAGATATTTTTAAAGCCATAGTAGTAGCTAGAAGTTAATTTAGAAGATAAAGTTGGAATATCTTCAGTGAATATTTTAAGCTCAGCTTAAATAATGTATCTTTTTGAAGGAGATATGTACCATATGCTCTTTATTTATTTTTTAAATCATCAAATCAAAAATTCAAAAATATATATTTATAATAGTTGCTGTTGTTTAGTTCTGCATAAGAAACTTAGGACAATAGAAGGATGGGGAATTAATGATGTTGATAATAATGCTGTTTATTTTCTGGCTGAAATGTATTTACACGAAAATCTAACAAAAACTACATTTATTTTTCAAAATAGTGTGTATTCAGTAAAATGAAGTTCAAATACGATGAATGTATCGCACTTCTATGTATTTTTTTCTTAGTTGTATGAGCAATTATCCAATAAAGAGATCTATGTATGTATGATATGTATATATATATATATGTATGATAAAGAGCCCAGTTAAACTGAGGGCATTGAACTCACAGGCTATTCACATTAATTTAATATTAAACTCTTGAAGCGCCTTATTACAATGAACATATATACAAAATTTGAAGATAATCACAAAATTCTTCATGAAATATCCATTTATCTAAGTTAAGGGGGGGGGGTATTAGCCCTCCCTTTCTCCCTTTATACTTAAACAATGAACCCCCAAGACTAATCAGGGAAGCGTCTTATTACAATGAACCTATATACACAAAATTTGAAGAAAATCGAATAATTCTCCATGAAAAAACCATTTATCTAAATTAAGGGGGGTTAGTCCCCCGTTCCCCCTTTTATACTTTACGAATGAACACCCAAAACTAATCAGGGAAGCGCCTTATCAGGCTTTGATAGCCTGTGAGCTAAAAACCATCAAAGCGCAATGGTGACGAATGCTCAAGTTGATACGAAAATGGCGGATTTCTCGAATCTCCCGGTGTGCCAATTTCCAGTCTTTCTACATTCAGAGTATAAACAAATAAATAGATAAGGACTTCTAACGAAATAATGTTAATATCGTGTCGCAACTTTCGAACTTAATAGCAGCTGTGCAGGTACGCGCACGGTTCTGCGCAGCTGGTGAGCATCCCTGCTAAGGAAGCGCCACCTACAAACAAGTAACCGAAACTGTATATCGGATACCCATCAGACGATGGCTGTCAAGAAGACGAACGAGGCTAACGAAAAAGACAGGCTACCGCGGTATATTCCACTTATCTTTTTTTACAGACCGCTAGAGTGACGTGATGCTCTTTTCGTACACCTTCATTGGTGCATTCGAGCATCACGTGACTCCGGCGGTCTGTAGAAAAAGATACGCTTAAAGCACCGCGGTAGCCTTTCATTTTCGTTAGCCTCGGAAGACGAACTGGTGACGTATATAGCAACTGTCCTACATAGGCCCCACCTATTTGAAACAATTTTCGAGGAAAGGTTTTCTTCTTCGAAAGGCTATTTCTTTAAAAGTCCTTATCTTACTTCTATGTTCATGGTTCAGGGTTACTATGATGAGTCCGCTTACAGCGCCACCTAGTAATGAGCTGCGAAGTTAGCGTTCCTATCTCGAAAATGATACGAGGTACAAGAAAAATGTCAATTTAGAGCGTCCTTTTTTTAATACTAAATTATGTCTTACATGTAAAAATATCATTATTAAAAGTCCTAAAATGTAATTTATTTTACACCCAATCATTAGCTTACAAACGCCACTAATTTCATGTAGAAGTTTAGTATTATAAGGCAGATGCACTTTTATTAATACAACTCGCACATGTAACCATGGTACAGTTTATTTTAATAAGAAAATCAAGTTAAGTATGTTCAATATGTCCATCAGTGGTCGCAATATATTATGCATTCTGCATGTATTCCAATACTGGACATATTGAACATACTTAACTTGATTCTCTAAGATACACTTCTGTATGCAATTAGTGACGTATTTAAGCTGATGATAGGATATAAATTAATTAAATTTCAGGACTTCTAATAAAATTATTTGTGCATGCAAGACATCATTCATTTCATACTAAATAGAAGACGCTCTGCATCTTTGTAATTGACTTTTTCTAGTGCCTTCTATCGTTTTCGAGACAGGTCGTTCACAGACTCTACAGTTTATTGCTAAGTGGCGCTGTAAGCGGTCTCATCGTGCCGTGCATAGCCAATTTAGTAGGTTTTTAGTAGGCACCCTGTATAAACTGATCATTTAGAAGAAAAAAAAATATTTAATCAGCGATTTGCAAGAGATGCACCCTTAACAAAATCGATCTATCAATCAATCATTAAATAAAAGTAAAAATAGTTTTAAAAAAAAAACAAAAAAAAACAAGCTTGTTCAATGTTTATATCTGAAATCACGGCTAATTTTATGACTGCAGTTCATGGTGTATCAAACCATTACCATTGCAATATAATAATTTGGCGCGGATCCCGACTATAGAAATTCCATCGCTTTTATTTATTGTTCGTAGAATGCGCGAGAAATAGGGATTTTTTTTTTTTTTTAATCGTTTGTTCAGGTTTTTTTTTTTTTAGATATGCAACAGGACAGAAGCAAAACATTATTTAAGCCATCTATTCTGGATTTCTAAATTGTTTTCTCAACATATAATCATAATGAGTTAATATTAATCTATAATTAATATTAATCTATTAAATGGTAATTAAGTTCTGAAAATATGAAAATATTGCACTGGCATCGTGCACACAACAAATGTGTGCAGAATTTCTAAATCTCTAGCACGTCAGGAAGTTAGTAAAAAAAGAATTGCAAAATTCCTTTTCTGTTTGCATGAACCAAGTTAAATTCAATGAAAGCGTACAAAAGTGAAGCGAAATTGAAGTTTTACCATCGATGCTTTAGTAATTAACGTAACAGGAAGATTGATTACGATCAAAGACACAATTTAAACGCATCATTAGGAAAGTATATCCTTTCAGTCGGATATCACTTTAATTGTTTAGTATACTGGCCTATCGAGAACAGACCAGCGAAACGAACGAAGCTCCGCTAGTGGTCATATAAAACAAAATAAAATTTTACTAATGATGTTTCCGCAACTACAATAATACGGAACAATTTATCATGATCAGAGACGATGTTAAAATCTGGCATAATCAACTCACTGGCAAAAATGTATCGTTGAAGATATATTAATTTCATTAAATAAATGGGGTACATTATTTTATTTTTGTTCTTTTTCTAACATGTAATATTGATCATATACCATTAAGAACTTTATTTAATGTTCATTTTCTAGAAATAAGCTTCTTAACAAAATCGATCAGTCAAGCAATCAATAAAAACTAAAAGTAATTGAAAGTTTAACCGTTGTTGCTTCAGTAATGAAAGTAATGGGACGATTCATCACTATCAAAGACATAGATCTTCGTAGTATTGGCAATTTTTTGACATTGGCAACATTGTATCCTTTCTCCCCAGATATTACTTTAATTTCATGTTTAATTCTTTTTTTTTTCCTCATTCTAACATAGTGGTTCTCCAACTAATACATATCGCGTACCCTATGAATTATTACATATATCGGAAAGTACCCTCTATTTATTTATTTATTTGAATAATGGAAAGTTTCCCGCTTTTATTTATGCTTGGTAGAAAACGTAAAATTCGCCATAATCAACTGACTGGCAAAAATGCATTTTTCCCGATATGAATTTCACTGAATAGGTGGGACATATTTATTTTCATTTTGTTCTTTTACTAACATGTAATATAGATCGTTTAACATTAAAAACTTTATTTAGTCTCCATTTGATAGAAATAAGCCTCTTGCAAAATCAATCATTCAACCAATCAATAAAAACTAAAAGTAATTGAAAGTTTTATCGTTGATGCTTCAGTAATGAAAGTAATGGGATGATTCATCACTATCAAAGACATAGATCTTCGTAGTGTTGGCGATTTTTTGACATTGACAACATTGTATCCTTTCTCCCCAGGTATTACTTTAATTTCATGTTTAATTCTTTTTTTTTCCTCATTCTAACATAGTGGTTCTCCAAATAATACATATCGCGTACCCTAGGAATTATTACATGTATCGGACGTACCCTCTATTTGTTTGTTTATTTGAATAGTGGAAAATTTCCTGCTTTTATTTATGCTTGGTAGAAAGCGTAAAATCCGACATAATCAACTGACTGGCAAAAATGCATTTTTCCAGATATGAATTTCGCTGAATAGGTGGGACATATTTATTTTCATTTTGTTCTGTTACTAACATGTAATATTGATCGTTTAACATCAAAAACTTTATTTAGTCTCCATTTGATAGAAATAAGCCTCTTGCAAAATCAATCATTCACCCAATCAATAAAAACTAAAACTAATTGAAAGTTCTACCGTTGATGCTTCAGTAATTAAAGTAACGGGAAGATTCACCACGATCAAAGACACAGTTCAAACCCACCATTTAGCAATGCATTCTTTATAACAGATATCACTTTAATTTTTTACTATACTATAGCCTATCAATAACAGACCAGCGGAGTGACCGAATCTCCGCTTATGTTTAAATAAAACAAAATAAAATTTTGCTGATGATTATTTGTTAATTAAAGTAATCCGGAACAATTTATCATGATCAGAGACACGAGGCACTGTTAAAATCTGGCATAATCAATTCACTGACAAAAATGTATCGTTGGCGGATATGAATTTCATTGAATAGATATGTCATTTCATTTTCATTTTGTTCTGTTTCTAATATGTATTATTGATCGTTTAACATTAAAAATTTTATTTAATCTCAATTTTCTAGAAATGAGCCTCTTATCAAAATCGATCCGTCAACCAATAAATAAAAAGTAAAACTTTTGGAAAGTTTTACTGTTGATGCTTCAGCAATTAAAGTAATGGGACGATTCATCACTATCACATAGTCCTTCGCAGTATTAGGGATTTTTCGACATTTGCAACACTGTGTATCCTTTTACCCGGATATTATTGGGTTGTTCAGAAAGTTCTTTCCGTTTGGGTAAACCAATTCGCACCGAAAAATTCTACTAGTGAATTATTAGACATTAGATAGCGGAATTCATATCTAATAATTAAATGATAGTATTTTCCGGTGCAAACCAACTTTCCCAAACGAAAAGAACTTTCCGAACAACCCAATAATTTAATTTCATAAGTTTAATTTCGCCTTTTTTTTATTCTTCTAACTCAATGGTTCACAAACAATTATATATTGTGTATCCATTTAATTATAAAATGTATCGGGCGTACCCCTTTTTATTTATTTACTTATTCATTCGGATAAAGGAAAATCCATCGGTGTTTTTAATGCTTAGTAGATTGCGCAAACTAGTAAATTTATTTAAAAAAATCTTTTGTAATTTTTTTTTTTTTTAAGATTTGACAACAGGAAAAAAGGAAAGCATTATTTAAACTATCTATTTAGAATTTCTAAAATGTTTTCTCAACGTATAATCATAATTTAATTCATATTAATTTATTGAATGATAATTAAGTTCTGAAATTATGAAACTATTATACATTGTTGTCGTGAACACACAACTGTCCACAATTTCTGCAGCACATCAAGAAGTGGCTAAGAAATGAATCGCAAATTTCCATTTTTACATGCATGAAAGCATGTAAAAACAAAGTAAAATTGGTCTTTAACGATTGGTGCTTTATAAATTAAAGTATCCGAAAGATTCATCACGATCAAAGACACAGTTTAAAGGCACCATTAGCAAGTTATATCCTTTCAGTCGGATATCACTTTAACTGTTTAGTATACCAGCCTATCTTGAGCAGTCCAACGAAGCAAACGAACTCTGCTAGTGGTTATATAAATCAAATTGAAATTTTACTAATGATGTTTCCGCAATTATAATAATACGGAACAATTTATCATGATCAGAGACGATGTTAAAATCTAGCATAATCAACTAAATGGCAAAAATGTATCGTTGCCGGATATTAATTTCATTGAATAGATGGGGTATTTTATTTTATTTTTGTTCTTTTTCTAACATGTAATATTGATCGTTTAACATTAAGAACTTTATTTAATCTCCATTTTCTAGAAATAAGCCTCTTAACAAAATCGATCAGTCAACCAATCGATAAAAACTAAAAGTAATTGAAGTTTTACCGTTGATGCTTCAATAATCAAAGTAATGGGACGATTCATCACCATCACAGACATAGTTCTTCGTGGAAATGGCGATTTTTCGACATTGACGACATTGTATTCTTTCTCCCGGATATTACTTTAATTTCATAAGTTTGATACCCCCTTTTTTCTTCTTCTAACAGAGTGGTTCTCAAACTGTTATCTATCGCCTATCCCTTTAATTATTACATGGATCCGGCGTACCCCCTATTTATTTATTTATTTTGCATGTTATAGTGATGAATAGGAAAGTGAAAGCAAATTAAACAACATATGAAAACAAATAAACAAAACTTTAATTTTCATTTAATGTAAGGTAATTTAAACACAAATAATCAGCCTTTGTCCCATAGCGTTGCAATGATCTTTGAATTTAACCTCAACTGCGAAAACACATATCAGGGGTGGTGCAACTTTTCACAAATATTTTACAAATATTTCAAAAAATATTTTTACATGGCCATTCCATGCCAACTAGAAATCAAATTTGGTGAATAAAAAAATAAGGAATCAAAATTACTTGATTTTTAGGTAGATTTCGTAAGAAATACTACCTATTACATTCTCACCTAAGTTGGAAATTTTGAAAAATTTTTGCAGATCTGCACCGATCATGACTCTCAGAACCCCAAAACACCCCCAGTTCGAAACTTTATCTATCTATCTATCTATCTATCTATCTATCTATCTATCTACCTATCTATCTATGTCACTTTTTTCTGACCACGATAACTGGAAAAATTCTGCATAAATCTCTTCCAAACTGATACATAAAATCAAGGGGCATAAAATCTCGGTCAAGTTCGTTAATGGGCAAAATCGAACCAAGGAGGGGGAAATGGGGGGGCTTTTTGTGAAAACAGAAAAAACCGCATAATTTCTTAATTATTATACGTATCGAATCCGTTTAAAGTTATTATTACTTCTAGGAAAAGGGCCGAAAATTTATGTATGACAGATTTTTGATATAATTAAAAATGGCTCCAAGGGGGGGAAAAGGGGGGGGGTTTAGAAGAAAAAAAATCATAGCTTCGTCAATTCACAAGATATCAAATCCGCGTAAATTTATCATTAATCCTCTTAATATTATCTAAAACTTTTATATTGACAAGTTTTTTATAGGACTAACCGTTATAGCAAAAAAAAAAAAAATAAAAACAAAAAAAATCCCTGCCGGCTCCGCCTGCAAACAAGTTATTTTTCGAAGTAGGCGGCTCCAACTTCCACATCTTTTCGAAACTGATACATAAAATCAAGGGGCATAAAATCTCGGTCAAGTTCGTTAATGGGCAAAATCGAACCAAGGGGGGGGGGATGGGGGGGCTTTTTGTGAAAACAGAAAAAAACCGATAATTTCTTAATTATGATACGTATCGAATCCGTTTGAAGTTATTATTACTTCTAGGAGAAGGGCCGAAAATTTATGTATGGCAGATTTTTGATATAATTAAAAATTGCCTTAGGGGGGGAAAGGGGGGTTTTAGAAGAAAAAAATTCATAACTTCGTCAATTCCCAAGATTTCAAATCCGCTTAAATTTATTATAAATTCTCTTAATATTATCTAAAACTTTTATATTGACAAGTTTTTTATAAGACCAACTCTTATAAATTTAAAAAAAAAAAAATCCCTGCTGGCTCCGCTTGCAAACAAGTTAGGTTTCGAAGTACGCGGTTCCAACTGCCGCATCATCACAAAAAGGTCATTTCTTCCGCAATTCCCGACAAACAGGCGCCCCACGGTCTGCATCTTCGAAATCTACCTGTGCCTGTAGGCCGAGCCGTCAGGGATTTTTAAAATTAAAGTTTAAAAATTTGGAGAATCATATAAGAAGGTATTGTGCTGTCCTCTAAAAAAACCCATATTTTTAAAATTTTATCTATATAAAATCTAATAAAGAATGCACAAAAAGAAAACATGACTAAATTTTTACAGCTTGTTTTGAGAGGGATTTTAATGTTGAGCATTTTCCACTTTGTCACTTTATTACAAAGTGGCAGCCAATTAAGCGGGAATTTGAAAAAAAAAAACATTTTTCCAAAAAATAACCCATGTTACCTGAAAAAAGCCCACACCTGACATAATCAGCTGAAAATTAAGCTTTTTTTGCCTATTAATGGTTTGACATAAAACAATAAAACAAAAAAAAAATACCTACATCATTCTAAAATTCTATTATAACAAGAAAAATATAAAAAAATGAAGCTCATATTTTGCCAGAATTATGTAATTGTTAATTTAAATTCTTTTAAAATGGAATAAGAACTCCTTAGATATTTTTAAATAATTTTATTTATTTTTATTTATTTCACTGAAGACAATTTTTTATATCGTTCTGTTTTTATGTGCCATTATTCTAAATGGCACATAAAAACAGAACGATATAAAAAATTAACTTCAGTGAAATATTTGATGAAATACTTTTTTTAGAAAACATTTCACTCTGGATTTTTTTTTTTAGAGGATAGCATAATATTGCACTGTAATAATTACAGTAACAATTATGTTTTAAATTGCAATAAAAGTATAATGCAATTAAATGTAATTTCTGTTGTTCAATCTTGGATGATAAATAATGAATATCAAGTTTATACATAGTTACATTTAACAGAATGCCAACTGAAGTGGAATCATCTGGCAAGTGGTTTGTCTATTTGATTTTTTATATAACTCATTTGCGAAAATAATGATTCGCAGAATTAGATGGAAAAATTGTTAGCACTCCTAGTCTTCTAAGTTTTATTTATGTTCAACTTTAAGTTTGTGTTCGCATCTGCAGCTGTGTTTCTGTCTTTCCCATTGTTTTAATTTCCTGTGCCTAGTGTCGCGTAATCTTGTGTTCTATACCATATATTCTTTGACCTCTGAGTTTTAGTCATATCCATCTTTGTGAGGACAGTATTTTAACTTTATATGTGTTTACTTGAAGCCAATGTCCCTATCCTTTGAAAACTGTTTATAGTGCATCATCTTCTAATGCTAGAAACTGTCGGGCCGTCACTTATCGTTGTATCGTCAGGGTTTCACCATTCTGCCCTCTATCACGCTTACCGGCGGGTTTTGTATTTTTTTTAATTACCTCAATAAAATAGACCGGGAGGGACATCTATGCTCTACAGACTTGGTTCCTGGTCTGAACAGTTCCTCTCGAGCAGTAAAATAACTCTGGTAAATAATGTCTTTAACCCGGGAACAGTCGCACGGGGTATGACATAACCCAGGGTGCGTACGATTTTGACAATTATCACCACTATTTTTCGAAAAGTAATCTACAATTTACATTATCATAGAATTTGTAACAATTGTATCAGACTAAATAATGTGACGATTATTAATTGTATTTATTGGTGACAATGTAAAAACCATTCATAATCTGGGTATGCGCGATTTCTCCTCGAGTTAAATAATTCCGGAATTAACTTTGCATTATTTTATGATTGAAACTTTTACTTATAATGCCTTTCCTTTTTCATAGTCTCCAAATCTTATTTGATAATTTTTTTTAGCCCTTATTGAAGTAGATTGGAATTCAATTATCTGCAAACAAAAAATTCTGTAGTTTCCAATCAATCGAATTTAAACAAGCTCAGTTGATTTAAATTCGTGTAGTTTGTCACTATATCTCGATCTAGAACCTAAATCAATGCCGTGCTGAAAATAATCTGTGGCATGCCACTTAATGACATGCGCACTATGGTTCGTCGTCTTGGACTTAACCTCATGAACTTCTTTTAAAGTACACTTTAAATGGGATTCTTAAAATACCTTGCTTATATGGAATTAACTTGCGTTTATTATATTTAACGAGCAGGGAAGACCGAGCTATGCTCGGTCAAAATTAAATTAGAGTTCAAATATCATGACCCATGACAAAATGACCCACTAATTGAATTTTCTCGAACATGTGACTTAGCCCAACAGTCTTCTTGTGCCGGAAAACCATAGGATGCAAAATTTAGTGTAAATTGAGCCGCTTTTTAGATATTGACCCACAATGACCCAGAAATGACCCACTAATCGAATTTTCTCGAACATGTGACCTAGTCTAATGATTTTCGCGTGCCCGAAACTCGTAAAATACAAAATTTAATCAAAATCGTTAGAGCCGTTATTTCGATAAAATTAATTTGACCCGCTTTGACCCAAAAATGACCCCCTAATCGAAAGTTCTCGAACATGTGACCCAGCCCAATAGTCTTCTCGTGCCCGAAAATAGTCGGATACAAAATTTCGTCAAAATCGTTTGGACCGTTTTTTAGATACAATTAGCTTGAACATGACCCAAAATGACCCAAAATGACCCACTAATTGAATTTTCTCGAACATGCGACCTAGCCCAATGCTTTTATCGTGCTTGAAACTCGTAGGACACAAAATTTAATCAAAATCGTTAGAGCCGTTTTTTAGATAAAATTAATTTGACCCGCTTTGACCCAAAAATGACCCACTAATCGAAAGTTCTCAAACTTGTGACCCAGCCCAATTGACTTCTCATGCCCGAAAATGGTCGGATACAAAATTTCGTCAAAATCGTTTGAACCGTTTTTTAGATACAATTAGGTAGACCATGACCCAAAATGACCCAAAATGACCCACTAATCGAATTTTCTCGAGCATGTGACTTAGCCCAATGGTTTTCTGGTGCCCCAAAACGGTAGGATACGAAATTTCGTCAAAATCGTTAGAACCGTTTTTAAGATAATTTTTGCATATATATATATATATATAACCACCCACAAGATTTGCTCGTATTAGAATATATGATTAATTGCGGCACAACATACAAAAGACTCTTGTTAGCGTTATGATGAATGGAGATTTATTATTGAAAATATGCCTAAAGGTTTTTGTGAAATCTTTTTTAAAATAGCTTGTTTCTGGAGGTTTTTAGCTTGCTATTAGAAGACTGTACGGGACCAAACCTGCGAGACTCAGGCAAATATTGTTTCTTTAAACTCGGATAAAATCACTGTTTTTTTTTTTTTTTTTTTTTTTTTTTTTTACTTTCTTCTATCTATACAGGAAATTATTGGATAAGTGAAAAACTTTGACTTCCGGTTTTCGATGGATTTATACATTTTAAAAGGTCCTGAACACGATTTGACTGTTTTTAGAAAATGTCTGTGCGTAAGTCTGTGTGTCTGTATGTGACACAAATTTTTGGGCGTTCTAACTCACGTACTACTGCGTCGAATAGGATAACATTTCATATGAGGTTCCATCCTTATGTTAACTTGTGCTGATTAGTTTTTGGACAAATTCCACCAAAAGAGGTTACCGCCAATTGATTATTTGTTCGACTTGTGCGATGCTTATATCTCCAGTTAATGTGCACAGAATTAATCGAAACATATCAAATTTTAGACTCCTCATTATAGGAATTGTTATTCAATTTTTGTTGCGGTCATCTACGCGGGGATGCCGAAATTCGATGATTTGTTTGAAATATAGAAGAAAATTCTGTGATGGCCATAACTCTTTTTGCAGTATCAGACATGGGTCTGGGATGAACTTCATTGTTTCAGAACTGTGTAGAACAGATTATTTTATGTAAAAATAATAATGATATTTTATAATTGTTAATGGGATATTTAGAAGTTAATTTGATTTAATAAATTCAAAAGAAATATTTGTTTTAAAAATCTCCTTTTTCTTTATAGAGTTTTAAAATGGGAGCCGGGTCGGGCTTGATTTCATTGATTTGTGCATATTAGGTCGATAAAAGGCTGAAATTTTAGGCTTTACACCTGGACGGGCCGGGTCATGATAGGTTTCGTCTAGATCTAGACTGTGTCGGACCCGGGCATGAAATTTTCGGCTCGTGCTCAACTTATTGTAAGTGTTGCTGCTGTGATCCCGATTTTCTTGGTAAGAAAGCGACTATTTTTTGGTTCTCATAAGCATCTTTAAAATTTCAAAATAAAAACAATGGCCCTAAGGAGAAGGATCAATGAACATGAGAATCTACTGCTCCTTAGATTTTATGACAGATTCACTTATATATTAGTTATATGTTATGTTATTTGAAATAAGATATCTTTTCTCAAACCAATAATAGAATACCTATTTATCCTGTTTATTTTTAATAGAATCTATTTATATCTGCCCATCTGCCTGTCTCAAACTTACCAGAAAGAAATTTTTATATCTTTAACTGACCTCTTATTCGTTATCTAATTTTTCTCTCTGTGTTATGCATTTCTTAACTGATCGAAATTTTGGCATAAAATTTAGTATATATACAAATCTACAAATCATATACAGGGCTGCACAAAATAATTCGGATATTTTTCCGACTATAGAGGTTTATTGCTGTAATTATGTTTTCAGATGTGTTATGCGTTTTCCAAATTGCTTACTTAAATATCATCTTTCACCTTAATAAATGGTGAAGCTTTGTTGCAAAAGAAGTCTCATCCTTTTACGAGTCAAACTTTCCGAGTTATGATACTTTGAACTTTATGAATTTTCAGTGTTTTCCGTCGTAAAATAATGCTGATTTTTTAATGTCCCTTTTAGATGCAGGGTGACTGTTTTCTAAATATATAAGTTATAGGAAAAAGGGGCCATATAAAAATTAAATTTCGTATTTTAATATACACACAGTCCATTGGAAAACAAATGTTATATCTAAAAGCTATACTTGATTTGTATATTTTCTGTATTGGAAGTATGAATCTGTCATCAGCTGTTTAAGATATGATCGCCGTAACCGCTATTTTGAATCACCCGGTACATACTAATTATATGTACTAATACTATATATGTTGTATTACTCATCTGTTTTATTATATTCGCTGTTCCGTAATTTCTCTTATAATAAACTAAAATTATGCGCGATATGCAACAATTGTAAATTTAAAATTCAACGTACGGCACAGAAATTCTTATTAAATTCTAAACGTAACGCTAATTCTAAAAAGTTGAGAGGTACATGCTTTAAAGTGTCGTCATCATTTACAACACAATATTTTTTGACACTTGAGTATTTTCAATTGACTAACAGTGTTATTCAGTGTTATTCCCAGTGTTCAAAATACCACCATTTGTTTGAGATGGTTTATAAAACCAAAATATTATAATTATATTATATAATATATTCAATAATATTTATATTATAATAATATTATATAATATTAAATCATAATTATTTCGATTTCGGTATGACAGATATTAAATAAATAATGGTTATGAAACTATATGAAAGAACATCAATCACGATTCTTAAATAAATATTAGTGCCTTTAATTATAGTAAGTAGAAAGGTGACAAGATACAGCTACAAGACCAAAATGCTGAGAGTGATAATTATTTCCACTTTTATGTGGCATAGATCAAACATATAAATGGCTATAAAATCATTTAATAAAGAATCTATTATTAAACAAATTAAAGACATCACGTTGTTTGATAAAAGTTATGTAAGTATAAAAAACAATGATTAAGTATTATTGCTGTATAAATTATACTTTAAAGATATAATCACTATATTATAAACATAATTAATTTACATATTTTCATTCATATTTCTTGAAATTATAATCCTCTGATACTGTTTTTGTTGTTGTTGTTGTTTTGTATAACACTAAGTAACCAAAATTACTTGGTACTGGAATTTCCAAACTTTATCAGATGGAATACGAAAGATGTTATTAATGTAGTTTATTACAGTGTGTCCGAAAACTCTGGAAATGGTTGAATAACTCGAGAAATATACATCGTATTGAAAAACGGAAAAATACGTGTTCAATATTTTAGAAAAATATATTTAGGGATATATAAGTTGCCATTTTTCTAAAATATTGGACACGTATTTTTCGTTTTTCCACCCGATGTATATTTCTTGAGTTATTTGACCTTTTCCAGACTTTTCAAAGGAAACGATTCTCACTGCATTTTACTCGATTACGGCGGCATCTACGATTTTCCGAAGAAAATGTTCACTACAAAAGTTATGTATTTTTTCCAGTAGAATCCGAATCTGCAATAAGAAAGGGTGGTTACCATTTAAGATTTCAAAGTTGGCCCCTCCCCTCCCAGGGGGGCAGAGTTGAGGAGGGAAACTTTGATATCCCTAAATAGATTTTTCAAAACTATTGAACATGCAGTTTTCCGTTTCTCAATCCGATGTATATTTATCGAGTTATTCGACCGTTTCCAGACTTTTCGGACACCCTGTATATCATTATAAAATATGCAATTTCGTAATATGATCATTGTACAAAATAAGAACGCAAAATAATTCACTAATTCATTCATCTACATTTAAGTAGATATGATGTTCTTGTTTTGATTGGAAAATGAGTTGATTTATGCGCATGCATTCTAAAAAACTAATAATATAAAATAAATAAATAAATACATAAATAAATAAATAAATAAATACTTAAATAAATAAATAAAACGGAAAAATAAATTATTTATTCTCTCAAAGTAATTCTCTATTTTGTAGGTTAGAAACTTTCTAATATTAATGGAATGTAAATAACAGAAAGTTTATATATTGGTCATGCTTAATTTTGTTTCTGTGGTTTGGCAACACCCAGATTATTCATACGAAGAAGTATTTTGTGAGCATGTTGACATTATTTCTTTCAGAGTTAATTTGTCTTTCTTTGGGCGAGGGCGGCTATAAGTCTTTTAGAATTGCCACAGTGCTGTATTATTCATCTTCGTAAGGTATTATTAAGGAAGCGTTTTACATTGCACCATTTTTAACACCAGCTGCGCCATCTTTTTTTACTACATAAGTCATAATTATCCCTTTTGTTTCAGTGAAAGTGATCTGACAAAAGATAATATCCGTGAAATGTGTCTGAAGTGGTAGAAACATATCTGGTTATCACGTGCATCTTCATTAAAGGTGGCTATCAGAATTCAGAAGGCATGCGATGGTACCTTTTCATGTTTTGATACTCTTGCTCGTTAAAAAGTTCCGTTTGCATCAGTGGTGTAACTACTCACATAAGCACCACACAGGCAAAATACCACACAGGTATTTGGAGTAAAATCCTGGCCAAAATTACTTTTCACGTGTTTTAAAGTTAAAATTATTGCTGTTGACTTATTATTTGTAAATACACTTAATTAAGGGGTCTCAGGACTCTTAAAAATGGAAAAAACAAACATTTTCAACGTTTAATTTCTTATGTATATGACTTTAAAACAAAATTTTTGGATGGATGAAAGGTATAAGTATACGTTCTTTCATTTCAAAAAAAAAATATATGTAATATGCAGAATTAATATATATAGGGGGCTTCAAACTGTCAGACATTTTTCGAGCAGAAAATTAACATGACAGCTTACGCGCAAGATTACAAAAGAAATTTTGCACCTAGAACAAAAACTTTGGTGCCTAATTATACATCACATTATAATAATTGCCCTGAACCTAAATAAATGTGTATTTAAAACATTTATATATATTTTATATAAAGTTGTATTTAGCTTATACAAAATTTTGAAATTTTCAACAGTATAATCATTGGAAAAAAATTTTTTTTTGAACAATAGAAGTAAAAATTTAGGTTCAGTTTATGCAGACTAATATGAAAGATATCTTTTGGAAATTTCATGATAAAATAATGAAAAGTTTTTAAGATATCCTGCGTGTTATGTCCAAAAACATCATTTTGAGTAAATTGACCTTAAAGTTTTGTTTTTACTGCTTCAGCTCTGAGTATGTATAATTCTAAAAGCCATAACCTCTGTTCTAATGGAAATTTCAAGGAAACAATTATATCAAAAGGTTAAAAAAAGATAAGGGTTTAACAGATAAAAAAATTAAAATTTCGAAAATTTTGAAGATTTAAGAGTACTGAGACCCTTAATGTTATATACACATAAATGTATGTATTTATTTAAAAAATAAATATATAATACAAAGTTTACTTAATTCTTTACTATTTATAAGAGGAAAGTTACTGTTGATAGGTTTCACTGAGAAAAATGACACTTTCAAATCAGAATAAGTCGATGTTTTCATTTTGTTATGAAACTTTTTGTTTCACATAGGAAGGACACTGCTATAGACTCACTGCTTTCAATTCTGAAATACCAGAAATGCTTAGAATATTGAAACATGGACATACTCAAAACTGAGCACATAGAGGTCAGTTTACACTCATTTTTGGCGCATGGACATACTCAAAAATGATTAGAATAAGTTCAAACTCAGTTTTGAAACATGAAAATAATCAAAAATGAGCACATAGAAGTCAGTTCATACTCTTTTTTGAAACATGGACATACTTAAATATGAGCACCTGATGTTTTATTCTTGAGTGTGTGCATGGTTTCAGAAATGAGTATATACATGTTTCAAACTTGAGTGATTTTGATTCGGAGCCATTTTAACTAGTTGACATACTCAGATTTGAGTATTTTTTGCTCAGTTTTGAAAATGTCGTTTTTAGAGTGTTGTCTTATTTACAAGTAATGTCTAATTAAATGTGCTTAGTTTTACTATAATATAAAAGTTTAATTATTTATATAAACTAATGTATATAATATATATATTACTTGCATTTAGTATTTATCAAATTTGAATCCTTTCTAGTATAGAAATGCTGGGTTTTAAGTGTTTT
Organism: Maratus michaelseni; assembly: GCA_963931845.1. NCBI lineage: Eukaryota > Metazoa > Arthropoda > Arachnida > Araneae > Salticidae > Maratus > Maratus michaelseni. The sequence goes on from OZ007600.1 coordinate 116,416,265, forward strand.
AATAGATTATCAGTCCCCTCCAAAAAACATTAATATCTAAAAATGGCAACAATATGCGGAAATTTATATATATATATATATATATATAAATTTGCTTCAAAACTATAACCAATACGATAATTGTATTTTGAATATTCTTTTTAGTACATTTAACTGTTCGAATAATCAAATAAAAGCAACATCGAATCCCTTTAATAAGTCTGACATCACATTAAGAAAAAAAAATTTCAAAAATGGTCCAACAAACCCCGACACAGTTTTAAAAAGCTTTGAATATATTATATAATATAATTCAATAAATATATTTCAATAAATTAAATCTAAAAAAGCTTAAAAATAACCCATTCTCAATTTTAATTATTTTTATTATATGAAAAATAAAACTATTTAACTGCACAGGTCAAAGTATACATTTAAACACAATAACATGCTGAAACATAACAAAAAAGCACGTCTTCTCACAAAGAAAAGTTTCACTTCGACTGAGGCTAGGAGCCACCGGACATGACTCATGCTCCTGAAATAGACATAGATCGACGCACCAGTTAGTAAGCGATTATAAAATATGTTTTTTTGCAATTGTTGAGCTAATTTTAGTTTTTGCCTTTTTGGCCAGAATTTTGCATCAAATACTCCCCTGTGCGCCATGGCAAATCTGAACTCAGTCGGCTTCTTGTACATTATTCTTGATTGCGTAATGTAAAAAAAAAAATAGTATAATTTGTCCTTTTTGTCGAATTAATTATGTGAATATATATTTTTAGCACTATTATATAAAGTAAAAGTTTACAGGTTATTTTTCTGTAGGAAGCAAATTAACTTTATTTGATATACGATAAATGCAAAAGTTGTATTTTGAATATTCTTTTTAGTACATTTAACTGTTCGAATGATCAAATAAAAGCCACATCGAATCCCTTTATGAGTCAAACATCACATTAAAGGAAAAAAAAAAACACAATTTAAAAAAAATTGCTAGGGGAAAAAAAATTCAGGATTGGTGTACTCGTTAACATGATTCAAGATGGTTGAAACTGATTAATAAAGATCTTACATTAAATTCATACAGGATTATGTACAACTAGTGTGGTTGGACATGCCTGTCCTATGACGTTGGGTAGAAATCATGGTTTTCACTTAAAATTTGAAATAATTGATAAAAATATTCAGATACTATTTATCGACAATAACGTTTCATTTGAGTTTTCCTTAAGTTCCAGGGCCTGATTAATGTATGCGCCTCTAGGGTTTTAACAACAAATTTTCTATTTGATGTAAATAAGATGACAAAACAGAGGAGAAATTACAGATCTATCTTAATTAATGAAGGAAAACAGATATAGATTGAAGGCAATATCAGTACAAACAGCTTTTACTGACTTGTATTGCAAACAATTAAAACATGTGATTTTTTTTTTAATCTGAAACCTTTATTTCAGTTCTTAACTAAGAATGAGCTCTAGGGACCTGAAAATTTATAGAAATTCTAATATACATGCGTAGACACACGTATATACGTATCTGAAATAGATTTAAAAATAGCGAATACGAATTCAGAGAACCTCAAAATGTTAAAATATGCCAATATTTACATAACCGGATTTTTATCATGATTCAATATGTTTCTCAAACTCATTTGACGTTATATAATCACCTGCTTTCTGTACTTTTCCATATTTAGGCTCCTTGTATTATTGAGAACTCTTTGAAAATCTCTGTTATACTTCTAATATGACGTCATATTCATCTTCTTTTTCATTCTTGAAACTTTTTATTTCATTTTCATTTTTTCAAGTGGAAATCTTTCAATAGAAAATTATTTGTTGTGGAAAGAATTTTACTGTGGATTTTTAATTGTTGGCAGCTGCTATAACGAAAAATGTTTAAATTTGATAGGAAATTGCTGTTAGATGGACGGGTTCTTCCCGGAATCATTATCTCACTTGCGTATTATATAAATAGATAAATTATTTATTAATCATTATTTTAAGAAAACGTGATCAATTATTAAATTTTTATGAAAATTCTATGTTTCTTACCAAACATTGTTAGGAACAGAATATGTAGATTCCAAATACTAGCAGAAATCATCACAATTTTGCATTACACCTATCAATTTCCTTCAAATTAAAAAGTTTATGGATATCCATTTAATGATTTTCATTTTAGTAAAAAGAAAGATATCAAGAGACTGTTATAAAACCAAAAATATGAAAGTCATAGTATTTCCACTCCGGTATAACAGATATAAAATAAATAAATATTTATGAAACCAAATGACAGAACATCGGTTATTCAAGGGGAAAAAAAAAAAGGAAGAAAAAGAGGAAGAAAAGAAGAGGTGGGGGGGGGGGGGATCTTTCAGAATTGGTGTACTTTTTGAAATCGATTAATTTTTTTTTTAAATAACTAATTATTCAAAAAGGAAAATAAATAGACAAATATATAAATTTAAATTTAATATTCGACATTTTTGAGCAATTTTCATGAAAATTAGAAGCAATATATCTATTTACAGAGTATCCGATAAGTCAATACATATTTTTAATTGCATCCTCAGCAATAGATATGTAAATTAAATTGTTTTTGGACATTCGCCCATGGTCCCTCTTAGAATATTCAACATTAACACCAACATTGTCAGCATACACTTCTGTAAACGTTTTGGCGCATTTATATACAACTCTTTCCGGAGGTCTGCGAGCATTATGTAGAACTTTTAGAAATCAGGCAAAAGGACATAATCCTAACCAGTTTTATAATATTTTCTGGATTTAGGACGCAATTTTCCATACCTGTGGACATAATAACAGACATAACTGATGTTTTGAATGCAGTCTTACACGACTTCCTAAGGAAAGCTGGTGAACAATGTAATATCAAGACATTTACAGAAGTATACTGACAATGCTGGTGTTTATGTTGGGGGTCTAAGGGAGATCATTTGCAATGATAATGTCCTAAAGCTTCCATGGTCAAATACATATCAGATTTATATACCAACTGCTCAGAGTGCAATTTAAAATAGGTATTACCTGATCAGACACCCTTTATATTTCAATAAATTTTAAATGAATTCGATTTTACATTACATGTATTCATTTGCTTCTAAGTGAAATCAAAATAATTTGCAAAATTTACATGCGAATATTTCTGAAACAAATTCCTTAAAACAAACAAGCTTCTCAAAGTAAGTGCACTGTTTAAAATAAATTAAAAAGTTCTTATTCCAAATAACTGACATGAAAGACACAATTTCTGAACATTTATAACTGACATAAGTAATCGGCACTTCTTACGAACTGACAAGGGAAATTAGAAAGATTGTATATCGTATACTATTTCAAATGGCATCTTAAATAAACATGATTTTATATTTTACGTATCCATTTGCTTCATATGAAAAAGCTTATAAATATATATTTAGAGCTAAATATAGTTTGAAGAAAGGCAACAAGAGGCAGTTACATGGTCAAAGCACTGATTTCCACTTTTGTGTGACAGGATATCAACTGTGTGTAACAGGCTATGACAACACTTATTATCCAAGATAATTAGTTCTTGTTATTCAAAATAATAATAATAATAAAAAAACAAGTCTTTATTTCAGTAAGAGTTTCAAATATACGAGGGAAAGTCATTAAATAAGTCACAAAAGATAATTAAATAATAACTTACAGTGATATTCACTTCAAAACTATTTTTGTTTCTCAACATATTCTCCACCAATATTTATGCACTTATATCACCGTTTTATAAGTGCCCCAACACCAGCTGCATAACATTCTTTGGGTTGCTGTCTCAGCCACATTAGGACTTCAAGTTGAACCTTTTAATCATCTGTGAACATCCTCTAGCTTCCAAGATGGTTTTTTAGTGGACTAAACAGATGAAAATCGCTTGGGGCTAAGTCGAAGCTGTATGGTGTATGCTGAAGAAGTTGCAAGATGATGTTCACAGATGAGGAAAAGGTTCAACTTGAAGTCCTAATGTGACTGAGATATCAACCCAAATAATCTTATGCAGCTGGTGTTGGGGCACTTATAAAACGGTGGTATAAGTGCATAAATATTGGTGGAAAATATGTTGAGAAATAAAAATAGTTTTGAAGTGATTATCATTGTAAGTTATTATTTAATTATCTTTTGTGACTTACTTAATGACTCTACCTCGTAGAATAGCGTTTATTTATTTATTGATTTTTCAACGCATTATTTTTTTTAATAGAATAATTGACCATTATACGAAATGGAAGTAATTCGTTTATGAAATGAATAAATTTTATTAATCAGTTAAAAGCTGAAACAGTTTCAATATCATGCTGTTTAAAAATTAATATAACTAATTTAATTTCAATAATCAAAATAATTCTATTTTACCGTCATTCCGCTTAAAAGTCATAAACGTCGGATCACAAGAAATGGCGATGTAAAGATGTTTCAATAGCATCGTAATGAATATATGGATAATATAATGAAAATATTTCAATGGCTTCATAAATGAATATTTATACATATTCATTTGCTTTATATGAAAATGTTTATTAATAGGTATATGTGTCTTTAATTATAGTATGGAGAAAGGCATCGAGATGTAGTTGCAAGACCAAAACCCTGAGGATCATAGTTATTTCCACTTTTAAGTGATAGATATCAAATACATAAATAGCTGTACTACCATTTAATAGAGAATTTATAATTAAAAATAAATAAGTAAAATATAAAAATTTTTAAGTTTCAAATTTAAATCAATGATTAATTAATTGTTGTGTGTTTGCAAAATTTATATGAGATACTTAATTTATGAAATACATCCTATCAAAAGCTATCAAAATTTCTTTGAAGCAAATTTAAAAACATCTTATGTTAAATAATTATTAACGATATTTTTACTATGCGTAATCTGTAATATTGCGATTGAAATAGTCAAGTTTAATGACAGTTTAAAGACTGTTTAAAGAAGTTTCAATGGCATCGTAATGAACATATGATGAAAATATTTTAATGATATCATAAATGTACATTTATAGACATTTATTTTCTTCATATGAAATGGTTTATAAATAGGTATTACTGCCTTTAATTATAGTAAGAATAAAGGTGACAAGATTCAGTTACAAGACCATAAGCTGAGAGTATGAAATAAATCTCATTAAAAGCGGTAACGCTCTTTGAAGTCAATTTAAAAATATCTTATTTTAAATATTTATTAATGATATTTTTACGATGTGTAAGCTGTAATATTGCGGTACTAACGATATAACGATATATTGACGGATTACGTTAAATAATTATTGACTGAAATATGTCATTATATTATTTTTTTTATTCGGTATGACAGATATAAAATACATCAATGGCTGCGATATTACTTAAAAGAGAAATTGGTATTCAAAATAAAACAGTCTTTGAACTTATATACAAAATAAAAGGCAATAAGTGAACATCACTTAAAGCTGGCATGATTATTAGGTACTCATATACGTAAACTCTCATAGCAATTAGGATGTACTATATATGTATTTATATATATATATATATATATCCTAATTACAGTGAATACCTAATAATAATGCCAGTTCTATGTATTGTTCACTCCTAGACATTTTTTTTTCGCATATAAGTTAAAAAAATGTTTCATATGTTAGTCTCATATGAAAAGGCTTATAAATATGTATTTAGCGCCTTTAATTATAGTAAGAAAGAGGTGACAAGCATGTCCAAAACTCTGAGAGTTATAATTATTTCCACTTCGGCATGGCAGATATTAAATAAGTAAATGGCTAAGATAACACTTAAAAGAGAAACTGTTATTCAAAATAACTAGCTCATGTTATTCAAAATAACAAATAAAAGACAATCGTTAATTCAGTAAGAGTTTCAAATGTAGAATAGCATTTATTTATTGATTATTCAATACATTATTTTTTAATGGAATACATGACCATTACACGAAATAAAAAAAACATCGTTTAAAAGAGAATAAACTTAATTAATAATTTTCTTTTTTTCTTTTAGTTTGTTATTTATGTTATTTCCTCGTAAGATTAATAAAATAACAGGGATTTTTTTTTATAATAACGATGATACACTACGTGATATATTATAATAATACGTTTCATTTGGTATCAAGTTGGTCATCATACCTTATGAAAATGCTTATAAATATGTATTAGTTATACTGCAAAACGAAAGGTGACAAGAAACAGTTACAAGACCGAAACATTGAGAGCCATAATTATTTTCACTTCTGTATGACAGATATCAAATAAGTAAGCGGCTATGATACCACTTAAAAGAGAAATTGTTATTCATAATAATTAGTTCTTCCGATTTATAGAAAAAAGTAAAAGACAGTTTGGTAAGATTATAGATTCAAATGTAAGATATTTGCAATTTTTTTAGAATTAAGCTTTAATAATTTTGGATTAAATAATAATAGATTAAATTATAATGTAAATTTTTGAAGTATTACAAAAAGGATTTTTTTTTTTTTTTTTTTTTTTTTTTTTTTTGTCAGACTAAATAAGAGAGCTAAAATTCATTAAGATACAACTAAATGTAAATATATTGCTTGAAGGTGCGTAAAAACAAAAATAAAACATTTAAAAGCACATTAAAGTCCTTTTAAAAATTCCAAAACGTTTTCAACCGAACTACTCGGTCATCATCAGTGGAAAAACTAAATTGTTGAGTTGAGTTGTTGTCTCTTCGCGTTTTCTTGCTTTCCCGGAATAAACTATTTTACTTCAAGGGTTTGGAATATAAGGTAGGATGGGAAAAGTAATCAATGATGCATTAATTCATTCCAATAATTTATTCCGGGCAAGCAAGAAAACGTGAAGAGACAACAACTCAACTCAACAATTTAGTTTTTCCACTGATGATGACCGAATAGTTCGGTTGAAAACGTTTTGGAATTTTTAAAAGGACTTTAATGTGCTTTTAAATGTTTTATGTATGTTTTTAAGCACCTTCGAGCAATATATTTACATTTAGTTCTATCTTAATGAATTTTAGTTATTAAACAAGGTGAATTTGCACTGAAACTTTTACTTTTTATTAAATAAGAGAGGTATATTTTACACTCGGTATGGAACACGCCACACTGTAAAACAAAACAAATGTTTCTTAATCTAGAAAAAATATAATATAACCACGAATGAAAGTATACAACTAAGTATACAAATATACTCTTCCGAGTTACTCATTATTCCGAAAAGCGATCTTTGTACTTAGAAACATAAAGAAACCAATATACTTTCTAGATTTAAAGAAGCTTTTTTAAAAACAAAGTTTCTTTTACTGCTACTGAGTTTCGGAAAAGTAGTTTTTATAGTGCATTAATCAGTTTTCTCAAACCGGAATATCGGTTTTTAGAATGCTGTTAATTCTGAATTAAACATTTTCAGCTGCATAACTGAATTTATAGATGGAAGAGTAACAAAATAATATTAATTTTAATGTTATTGTTAAAGCTTTTAATTTATTATGTTTGTCTGGAATACATGCTTGTTGAACACGAAAATGTTTATTTGAGAATTGATAGTATCCAAAAAACTATATTCCGGTATGTGAAAACTGATTAGAACATTATAAAAAATACTCGAAATGTTTCTGAAAATCATTGGCTGCAAAAGAACCATCAGTAGTAGGAAAATGAGAGCGCGCGGACAGACGGAAACGGCACTGCGGCATCAAAACTGATTAAAACACTAAAAAAAAAATACTCAAAAACATTTCTAAAAATCATTGGCTGCAAAAGAACCGTCAGTAGTAAGAAAATGAGAGTGTACGGACAGACGGAGACGGCACAGCGACACCATGCCACCATCCACCACCGAAGCCGATTCGAACGCCCCCTAACGGGAAAAATGAAAGTTTTTAATGAAAAAAGAGGGTTTTGAACTCTAAGACGAGGTTAAATGGAAAATATTATCATACTATAAGATGAATGTTAAATTTATATATTAATTTTGAATAACGAACACCTTAATGAGTATTAATAATTAAGCAAAACAATGGAAAATACCGATTTTTAAGAAAAAAAAGCCGTTTTTTAAAATATTTTTCAAATAGAAGATAAATATATCATACTACAAGAGGAATGTTAAGTTTATATACTAATTTTGAATAACGAACACTTTAATGAGTATTAATAAGTAAGCAGAACAAATGGAAAATATCGATTTTTAAGGAAGAAAGCTGATTTGACTAATGGTTTTTATATTGTAAGATGCGATTATCAAACCATAAGATGAAGATTAAACATATAGTATATTAATTTGGAATGACGAACACCTTATTGAGTATTAATAATTAAGCAAAAGAAAATATCAAATTTTAAGGAAAAAAGCGGATTTTTTAAGAGTTTTTTAATTGTAAGATGAGCATATCGGTCTATAAGGTGACATTTAAACTCATATTTTAGTTTTGTACAACAAGAACCTTAATGAGTATTAAAAATTAAGTAAAAGAAAATATCAATTTTTAAGGGAAAAAAATGCTGATTTCATAAGAATTTTTCAACAATGTGATGAGAATATCAGACTATTTAAACTTATATTTTAGTTTTTGAACAACAAACATCTTAATGAGTGTTAATAATTGATCAATAGAAAATATCATTTTCAAGAAAAAATGCTGATTTAATAGGATTTTTTCTACTATAAGATGAGGCTATCAAGCTATCAAATGAAATTTAAATTTATCTTTTAGTTTTTCGAACAACGAACACCTTAATGAGATTAATAATTAAGCAAAAGAAAATATAAATTTTCAAGAAAAAAATGCCGATTTCATATGATTTTTTCTGCTATAAGATGATGTTATCAACTTATAAGAGGAAATTTAAACTTATATTTTACTTTTTCAACCGTAATACATAAAAAATACTCAAAATTTGAATGATTTTTAACGAATTAATTGATTTTTCCATGAAATAATAGGAGTTTAATAGCCAATTACCTAATTTTACTATGTATACTTGATTTAATTATGTTTAGACTGCACGTAACATAATATTTTTATATTATTTTGTTCGAATTAGTCGCACATATTCAAAGTAAAGCCAGCTGTTTTCAATTCTCAGTATATAAACATCTAAAGGGGATAATATTTCATCCTCGTTTGAAAGGAAAGAAACGCAGTAGAGACGTGGTTTTCTTCAAGAAGGTACAGAAATATCACCTACGATTGTAAGTGTTAGAAAAGAAACATCATGAAAGCTAAACTTACATTTTAGTTTTTGAACAACCAACATCTAAAAGAATGTCAATAATTAAGCAAATGGAAAATATCAATGAAATATTTTTTCCAAGACCAATTTTTAACCACCTCCTTAGGGGAAAAAATGATTTAAAATGAATTTCACACAAGTTTTCGGCTTTGATTGTACTTTAGGATACTAGTTTTCTCGATTTTAATCCTTAGACGAGCCATCTTTTACACTCGGTACGGTACATGCCAGAAGGATTTACCAAATCTCATGAGAAAGAATATATATATATTTCAATGTTCAAATTTATGATTTTATATTATACGCAATCATTTTTTTCATGTGAAAAAACTTATACATATATATTTAGCTCCTTTAGTTATAGTGAGACGAAAGGCTACAAAAAACTGTTACAAGACCCACAGACATAATTATTTCTATTTCAGTATGGCAGATATCAAATAAGTTTATGGCTATGACACCACTTAAAAGAAAAACTACTATTCGAACTAATAAATTATAGACAGTCTTTAATTCAGTAAGAGTTTCTTATATAAGATAGTGTTTATTTATTGATTATTCGATACATTTCTTTTTCTTTGTGTTAAAGTAAAAGGCAGTTTGACTACAGTATAGATTCAAGTATTAATTTTTTTTTTAATTAAAGGGTATTAATTTTAGATTATAATAATAACAAATTAAATTATAGTATACGTATTTAAACTATGAAAAAAAACTAAGATGATTCTTTTTCAAGCTAAATACGGAAGAGAAGGGGGAGGGGGTGTCTTTTACACTCGATACGGTACATGTCAGAGGGATTTACCAACTCTCATATGATAATAATAAAGAATGTATATACATTTCAATGTTCATTTTGTAAATGAACATGATTTTATATTATACGCAATCACATGTTTTATATGAAAAAGCTTATACATACATATCTATTTAACTTCTTTAGTTAAAGTGAGACGAAACGCTACAAAAAACGTTTACGATACCCAAAGACTGAGAGTCATAATTAATTCCACTTTGGCATGACAGATATCAAATAACTAAATGGCTATGATAACACTCAAAAGAAAAACTACTATTCGAAATTATAAATTAAAGGCAGTGTTTAATTCAGTAACCGTTTAATATACTGGATAGCGTTTATTTATTGATTATTCGATACGTTATTTTTACTGTCTTCTATCTATACAAGAAGAAAGTATTAGATTCGTGAACAATTTCGACTTCCAGTTTTCGACGGATTTATACGTTTTAGGAAAGTTCTAAGCACAATTTGGCTGTTTTTAGAAAATGTCTGTTCGTGAGTCTGTGTGTGTGTCTGTTTGTATGTGACACAAATTTTGTGGGCGCTCTAACTCCCGAGCTTCTGCGTAGAATAGGATGAAATTTCATATGAAGTTCTATTCTTATGTGAACTAGTGTTGCTTAGTTGTTTGGCAAAATTCCCCAAGAGGGGGTGCCGCAAATCGACAATTTGTTCGATTTATATTATGCTTATATATTCCGTTTATGTGAGCAGAATTCAACGAAACGGGAAATTTAGAATCCTCAATATAGGAATAAATTGTCATTCAATTTTCATTGCTGTCATCTAAGAGGAAGTGCCGAAATTCGATTATTAGTTCGAAATATTGAAGAACTTTTGTGATTGCCACCACATACTACAGGATGGCTACTAAATACTGTTACACTCCAAAAAAATAAGAATTAATTTTAATCGTTTGGTAAAACAATTTATTTCCCTATTTCAGCGTTTGGCAATTTTCAATAAGTGTAGGCGATTTTTGTATAAAGCAAATATTTTAAATTATTTTAAAGACGGAAGCTAAAAGAATGATGATTAAACAGCTCTTTGATCGCTGATTTTCCGCAGGTAAAATCTTTAAGCAAATAAAATGCCTTAATTTTAATAGAACATTTATATTATAGAACGATAAATCGATTATTGGATACTAATAGCTGTAAATATTTGACCTAGGTCTTGTCGTCCACGCACAGTTCACACAAAAGAGTGCATCAAAAGAATTCGTGAAAAGATACGATGAAATCCACAACATTCTGCAAATAAAATGGCTGCAGAAGAGAACGTGAGTCGCAGAACTATGCAAGTTATTGTAAATGAAGACCTGCGTTTTCGCCTTTATCGCAAAAAAATTTCAAGTTTTGATTGCTGCACAAAGAATAAAAATATTACAAAGATGCAAGAAATTGCTGAAGCGGCATGGTAGGAAAAGTGTTGACAGAATAATATTTTATGATGAGAAGTTATTTTGCACTGAACAGTGTTATAATGCTAAAAATGATGTCGTACATTCAACAACCTTCGAGTATATACCTGAAAATCTTCGAACTGTTAAACGCTTTCAGAACAAGAATTCTATTATAGTTTGGGTTGCAGTGTCAAACAATGGAAATTTGCCTTCGAAATTCATCGATAAAGGGATAAAAATCAATTCGGAATATTACAAACAGGACATTTTGGCTACACATTTATTGCCACATGCTAACAGGTTGTATCCCAAAAAGAATTGGATATTTCAGCAAGATTTTCCACCTTCGCACTGAGCTAAATCAACACAGGCTTGGCTCCTTGTCACTTGTCCGAACTTTATCATGGAAGAAGATTGACTACCTTCTTCATCGGATCTAAATCATTTAGGTTATTGCGTCTGGGGGATTTTAGAGTCTAAAGTAAATAGCAAACAACACAGAAGTTTGGACTCTCTCAGAGCTTCCATATTGCGTGAATGGGACCGATTATCTTTTAAAATGATTCGTGCCGCAGTCGGACAATCGTATAAGAGATTATCTTTGGTAATCGATAAAGACGGCGGTCGATTCGACTAAAATTTTTGACAGGTAAACTTTCATCTCTGATATTCATCATATTAATGTATTTATCATTCTATATTTTATGTTTGTAAAATAAAATGATTGAATATTTATAACAGTCTTTAGTAGCCACACAGTAGTTCTCTACACAATTTATTAACATTATACATAATAAAATTATCCGTTAAAATGCAAACAAATTTCTCTCATTTTTCATTCCAGTATTATTTTTTATGTCAAGTTTTCCTTTGACCTGTTACGAAAGCTGTTTATATGTCAAGTTATTTAATTTGCTACTACACAGAAGGTGTGAAGTACACATATTATGTTATATTACATAGTTGTTACTATGTTATACACCTACTACTTAGTAGGTACAACATAAAAAAAAGTTATAGAACTTTTCTCTAATTTGGCACAAACATATATAAAATTTCAGTATAATTTCGTAGTTGTCCTCGATTCTTCAAACATTTTCTTTATCTTCGGAAAACTTTCGGAGAAGAACCAATCAGAAACCTGAAATTAACAGAAACGTGTTTTCTGAAATTTAAAGACATCTAAAAGGACATTTAATTTCAGAAACCTTGGAAAACTATTATTTTCTAAAGTTTTATGTTTGGTTCTTCTATAAATGCTATCTGGAGATAACAGAATAATTTCTGGAAACCTGCGTAACAACGAAGTTACATTAAATTTTCATGAATGTTTCTTCTATATTTGGGAAGTTTTCTGTACGTTTTTTATTAGTGTAAGATTATTAAATCGAGGGATTTCTTATAATTATAACGCGCTATATGATACATTACAAAAATGGTTCGCATGTTGCATCGAGTTGGTCATCGTTTATTTTTTATTATTACCCTATGTCTGTTAGGCATACTATTAGAGTTCATGTGACGTAACTACATAATTAATTAAGCTTTTCAAGATGAGACGTGAAACAAACGTTTGTGATACACATAATACATCCAATAAGTATTAATAATAAACGGAAAACATTATTATTAGTACTAATAAGTTATTATAAATAATATTAAATTATTGTTATTAACATTAAGGTATTATTATTTAAAAAAGCCGATTAGTAACTTGAACCGTAATATACGTATAATGAGTTGAATTTTCATTTTATAATTTCAACTTTAGTTAAAATTGTTAAATACATTTTATTTTTAAAGCAATAAGTGCAAACAATAAATTTTGTAGACTCCTGTAAAAGAGGTTTAAAGTTGGAAAAATTTTATAGGTCATTTTTGATATTTTTTTAATTATTGAAACTGCAGTGTCTATAGTATCATCAGTGAAGAAATTAAATTGTATCACAGTTGATGTGCGTTTTAGCTCATGTTAAAGATGTTTCGGCAAAACTTTGATATTAGCCTAAAAAACAGGAATCATTTCAAAACTAAAAAGGTACCAAGAAAATCCGATATCAGTTAAGTAAACAATAATGCACCATAATGGACACATTTATTTTCGGAGACCAACCGTTTTACAGTGTTTATTTTCAAAGTTATCGTATCCTAACAAAGACCTTATTACATGTTCATACAACTGGTAATAAGGCCTTTAATAAACGAATCCTAAATTGTTTTTTCCAGAATTTTTTTGTTCTAATCTGATATTGTTTTAGTTCTTTTTTTCTTTTAAATCTTTTATATCTTACACATGTTCCCTGTACCTTATAATTACCAGGTCTTTCTCTGTACAATGACAGATAACAAAAACTTACTTAACAGAGAATCATCAGAAACTAATTAACAATTAAAAATAAAGAAAGCTTATAAACTAAAATTGAATTTCTTATCTTATACAACTACTATTAAACAATTAATGATTACCACGATTCATGAGCTAATTAAAATATATCTATGATTTTATTATCTTTAACAAATATTTCTATATAGTTACAGTGATAGTACATTCTTAGTAATGGACAAAACAAAAAAAATTTCATTTCAAGAAAAAACAATTCCATTCAGGTAATACAATTTCAGTTGTTCAGGGTTGTCTCTCTAAAACCGGTAAATCTAATTGTTTGATATATTATTAAATATATCAAGCAATGTTTCCAAAGTAATAGGAAATGCAGCGGCCCCATCCTTCAGTCTATTTATCAAAGCAAGTGGTGAAGGTAATTTGAGAAAGTCATTCCAATGATCCCTATGCAGTTGCAATAGCGTGAGCATCTGTATTTAATTCTCTTTGTCGGTGTTATTTTTCAAATTACAATACCATATAAAAGTCGTCGATTTAGAATGTCTTTGAAAGCTCCTTTAATGAAATTAATTGTTTTTTTAGCTGTTTTGATCAAACGATAGATGCATGAAAAAAAAAAAAAATCAGTGCAGATTCTCAGGTTATTGCAATTCTACAGAGCTCGCTGAAGTAATTTCCTTCGCCAATTTCTTTGAAAAGTTTTGACCACTGTATATCATAGGGGAGAAGATAACTTAACAGAGAATGCTTTATTTTTTTCAGCAATTATATTTCTTGGTGGGGGAGGGGGGATGATTATATTCTATTATGATTCTATTCAATTTATTTTTTTACGTGGATCTTGACTAATAACTCTGATGCTCAAGCTCAGATTTAAATGGTATTTTAAGTTCCGGTGGGCTCGAATTTAAACCTCCGGTATTGGAAAGCCACAGAATTTCAAAATGATAAATTAAAATCGTTTTTAGTGCTTATAGCCTTAAGGGTAAAAAGCTAAATAGTATCTGAAGGTCAATGTCGTAACTAGTATCATTATCACTGAGGATAAAAGTATAATCTTGAGCCAATAATATACAAATTATTTGAAAATCACAAAAGCTCCGAGAAAAGTCAATGTGTCAATTAAATGAGTATTAAGACACTGTAAAAGACATATATACTAGGCTACCGTGTTAGTCCTACCGATATAAATTATTTATATAGGTCTTATTACTTATTTATGCAAAATTATTTACAAAAAATTTTCTAGGATTGCACTTTTCAGATTTGCGGATCTTTATTGTCAGCCCTTAGCTGTAGCACTACTCAGAGATGGCAGTAAAACAAACAAAAAATAAGTGATACCTCGTAACAAATGAGGTTT
The DNA here is from genome assembly GCA_963931845.1 of Maratus michaelseni. Classification (NCBI taxonomy): domain Eukaryota; kingdom Metazoa; phylum Arthropoda; class Arachnida; order Araneae; family Salticidae; genus Maratus; species Maratus michaelseni. The sequence continues at coordinate 116,431,416 of OZ007600.1, forward strand.
TTAGTTATTTCGGTAATGCAGCAGAAAACAAATAATACAAATTTATAGCGATTGTATTCGAATCTATCCCAGCCATACTCAAACTGCAGCCCACGGGCCGCATGTGGCCTGCTGACATTTTAAGTGCGATCACTGAAATCCGAAGTCCAAGAATCTGAACTGCGACCACATACAATGATTAATCCATATTTATAAAATTTTTAGATGCGCATAACAGGTATTTAACCCTTTCGGGTCCGAATTAAATTTAAATTTGGGGAAAAAATACTTTTACGTTAATAATATTAAAAGTAGCTAACCAAATCACAAAAGTTAAGGTTTACTGAAATTTAACAAAGAGGTCATTTAGAGAAATCTAACGAATATAATTATTTTGCGTACTTTCTTATAACAATACAATAGGCTAAGGAAAAAATGTTGAAGACGTCTGGAGAATGCAATGTTACAACATGATTAAACCGACATAACAACTTTCTAGTACTTTTTATGTTTTATCACAAATTATTCATTTGGAAAAGTAGCCCCTATTTTAAAAGTCAAACATGTGTTTGAAATTTAAAAAAAATACCAACTGTGTAAAGAGAATTAATCAATTTTTTATTTAATTTATTATTACTAAATGTTGAAGCATAAATGAGCGATAATAAATGTATAGACATATACTATTATTACTATACGCATATAATAACAAAAATACTTCATAAGACAAAATAATACTGAATGAGACATGTACTATTAATAGGACGCCAGACCCGAAGGGCTGTGACCTTCACTATTGTTTTAAACATGTTTAGGGTACGACAAAATATGTCCTATTATTTATAATTAATTTATGTTTTTATTACTATGTTATATTGAACATCCTAAATAAAATTTATTTAGTCAAATATTCTTTTAACACGTAGTCCTATTTTGATTACAGTGGTGTGGATATTTTTAAATCTTCAATACTAATAATTTTTAATTAATTAAATTTTCTTTCTATAGTTTTACATTTTAAAATATAAAAAGTTTTTACATTGAGAAACGGCCTAATTTATTAAAGAAAATCTCTTTATTTTTATCTATAGAACTTGGAACTTATGCATTATTGTATTATTATGTTTTATAGCTATTATACAGTTAACATTGATTATATTAATTTTTTATATTGATTTATTATACTCTTTTGTTATTCGACTATTTTAAATACTTTTTTTTGTACATTATGTACATTATGACATAAGAATAGTGTTTTGCAGCCCACTTAACGTAGTAAATATATGTTTGCGGCCCGCGATTTAAAAAAGTTTAGCATGGCTGATCTATACAATCACAATTTTGAGAAACATAATTAAAGAAAAAACATAAATTAAATAAATAATAATAATAAACTTATCTAGTGTTCCTACCTTTAACAAATATTCCGATATAGTCCGAAATCGAGAAAGTAAAAATCTCCAAACGTTTTATCACACAGACTTATCTACACTTATTAAAATCATAATCCAACAATTTATGAAATAAAAAAAAAGCGAAACTGCTTTTAGGTTAAACTTTCCCAGAAAGGCAAAGCGACAGGCCTGAAGTAGAGGCGGAGTTAACCTGGATTCATCGTCAATAATCTCAAAGCATATTTGCCTTCACTTTTCAAATGATGCCTCTGGCGCTTTAGCACCCAGTGAGTTTAATGTTGTTTGATTTCATTTAACATTTGTAGAGTTGTTCAATGTTTAATCTGATTTTTAAGATATGTAAATGACGAAAAAAAAAACAAAAAAAAAAAAAAACAAGTGGAAGTGGGTAAGTGTGATCGAAGATCGAACAAAGGGTTTCGTTTAATATTCCTTTCAAAACACTTTATCTTTTCTTTAATAAATCCAAATAAATTTCACCCTCCCCTTCCCCAAAAAAAAGTCATGTTTTCTATAAAGTAAAAATTTACCGGTCTATTTTTCTCGTTTTTTCGAATATCTGAATCGGTCCGATAGAGTGCGAAACCCGCTATTATACTCTGTCATAATAATATCTGTCATGTGGACTAAATGCGATATTAAAAAAAAACACAATTTCAAAATTAAGCATGTTGTATAGAGACCTTCAAAATGTTAGACGACAGATTAATTTTCTTTTTAATTCTCTAATGACGTCATATTAAGCTGCTTTCTGTATTTACACATACTCATACTCCTTGTATTATTGAGAAATGTTTGAAAATTTTCCGTTTTATTACCAATATGACGTCATATTAATCTTTTTTTCAATTGGTGAAATTTTTTACTTCATTTTCATTTTTCATGTAGAAATCTTTCAATAGAAAATTAATAATTGTAGAAATATTTTGGATTTTTAATGGTTGACAACTGCTATAACAAAAAATGTTTAAATTTAATAGGAAAAGGCTGTTAGATTCTTGGTTTTTTATCTCTATATATTAAAATAATACGATTTTTTCAAATTTTATGATTTTGAGTTTCATAGTAGGTATTCAGCTATAAGTACACAAAATTTTATGATTGTAAGTTACATAGTTTCTGAGAACCGGCTCTGTGACGGACAGACAACGAAGCGGGAGTAATAGGGTTTCCTGAGATGAACGAAACCCTAGAAAAGCATAAAGGTGCGATGTATAACTTATTGCAGTCTGCGATTTATTTTACATGCATTTTATAGTTTATATATATAAGTACGTTGCATATTACATATGTTATTTTTGAATTACATAGTATCAGTTCTTCGCAAAATAAAAGTAATAAACTCGTTTACAGTAATTTTTCTCACCATTTTCTTTTCTTTTTCTTTTCTTAATTTATATATATATATATATATATATATTTAAAAATGAAAACACATTTGAAAACAAAGGATAAGACATTATAAAAAGCAATGGGATGGACACTGCAGGAATTATACTTAAAAAGCAATAATTGGAAAAAGCAATAATTGGAAAAATTATGAATATCTTATAGAATCTTCAAAAGGGCTTTATAAAAATATTCATAGTAAATATATGTTATTTCATCAAATATTGTCAGCATTATACCTAAAATCGACAATATTAAGCCCCTAATAACATATACATATGAAACAAGATAATTAATAACTAAATGTGAGTTCAAATAACAAACGAAATAAATAAATAAACAATTATTCATCTTATTATATATATATACAGTAAACTCTCGACTATCCGGCCCGCGACTATCCGGTCCTCCGTACTATCCGGCCTAGTAAGAAAATGAGCCATGTTGCGAGTGACCGATACAGGCAGGTTCTCGTCCGTGGGAAGTGCTGACTCACGACAGGAAGGAGCAAGCGGTCATCTATCAAAGACTTTTTCAAAAACTAAAAACTGTAAGTTTTGACTCTTTTATCTTATGCATAACTTTTCATATTTGTGCAATTATTTATCAATAAACAGTAAAATAATATATACTAATTTTTTTCCGAATTAGGTTTACGTTTAATTTAATATTTTGCTTATTTTGAAAGTGAATGTACTGTATATATAAAATGTATCTTAAAATGTGTAACATGTGTTTTTAATGTTATGGAGGGGGGAAAGCAAGAAGTGAGAAAATATTTATGGAACTTCGGCCTATCCGGCTTTTTTGTTATCCGGCCTACCCTTACGCCACATTAGACCGGATAATCGGGAGTTTACTGTTTATATATCTTTCACATTTGAATTCATCGTTAATAATTTAAAAGTATACTTGACTTTTTTTTCAAGTGATGCCTCTGGCCTTTTAGCACCCCGTAAGTTTAACGTTGTTTAATTTCATTTAATATTTGTAGAGTTGTTGAATGTTTAATCTGCTTTGAGATATGTAAATGACAGAAATGCATAAAGGAGCTATGTAAATTATTGCAATGCACGATTTGTTTCCCTTGAATTGAACATTTTATTTGTATATCGCATGTTATATATATATTATTTTTGAATTACATAATATCAGTTCTTTGCAATATAAAAGTAACAAACTCGTTTCCAGTTAATCTTCCCAGCATTTTCTTTCTTCTTTTTTTTTTTTTTAAGAGGAAGGGGGATTATTTTCTTCACATTTGAATTCATCGTCAAAAATCTCTAGCATGTTATCACACAGTGATTTTAATGTTGTTTGATTTCATTTAAGATTTGTAGAGCTGTTGAATGTTTAATCTGCTTGGAGATATGTAAATGACAAAAATAGATAAAGAGGTGGTGTAAATTATTGCAGCCTACGATTTATTTTACATGAATTTTACACATTATATATATGTCGCATGTTATATATGTTATTTTTGATCAGTTCTTCGCAAAATAAAAGTAATGAACTCGTTTATAGTAATTTTTCTTATCATTTTGGGAGAGAAGGGGCGTAACGGAGATTAGTTTTTGCACATTTGAATTAATCGTTGATAATCTCAAGGTACGCTGACTTCATTTTCAAGTGATGCCTTTGGCAGTTTAGCACCTAGTGAGTCTAGCGTTGTTTGATTTCATCTAAGATTTATAGAGTTATTGAATGTTAATCTGCTTTGAAGTATATAAATGACAAAAAGAAAGCATAAAGGTGCGATGTATAAATTATTGCAATCTACGATTTATTTAACATGAATTATACACTTTATTTATATATCGCATGTTATATATGTTATTTTTGAATTATATAATATCAGTTTCTCGCAATATAAAAGTAAGAAACACATTTACAGTTAATTTTTCCATCATTTACTTTTATTTTCCATCTTTCTTTCTTTTTTCCTTTTTCTCTTCTTTTTTTTTAAGGGGAATGGGATTTAGTTTCGTCACATTTGAATTTATCGTCAATAATCTCAAGCCATATTTACCTTCACTTTCCAAATGATACCTCTCTGGCACAATATCACGCAGTGAGTTTAAATGCTGTTTGATTTCATTTAAGATTTGAAGCGTTCTGGAATGCTTAGTCTGTTTTAAAATATGTAAATGATAAAAATAAAAAATAAACACAAACGTGCGATGTACAAATTATTGATAGTTAATATATTAATTAATATTTATATTATAGTTAATTTCCCCACCATTTTCTTTTCTTGTTTTCTTGATTTATTTCTTCTTTTTTTAAGAGGAAGGGGGATTAATTTCTTCAAATTTGAATACATCGTCAATATTCTCAAGATTTGTAGAGCTGTTGAATTTTTAATCTGCTTGGAGATATGTAAATGACAAAAATAGATAAAGAAGCGGTGTAAATTATTGCAGCCTACGATTTATTTTACATGAATTTTACACATTATATATATGTCGCATGTTATATATGTTATTTTTGAATTGCATAATATCAGTTCTTCGCAAAATAAAAGTAATGAACTCGTTTATAGTAATTTTTCTTATCATTTTGGGAGAGAGGGGGCGTAACGGAGATTAGTTTTTACACATTTGAATCCATCGTTGATTATCTCAAGGTATACTGACTTCTTTTTCAAATGATGCCTTTGTCACTATAGCACCCATTGAGTCTAGTGTTTGATTTCATCTAAGATTTATAGAGTTGTTGAATGTTAATCTGCTTTGAGATATGTAAATGACAAAAAGAAAGCATAAAGGTGCGATGTATAAATTATTGCAATCTACGATTTATTTAACATGAATTATACACTTTATTTATATATCGCATGTTATATATGTTATTTTTGAATTATATAATATCAGTTTCTTGCAATATAAAAGTAAGAAACACGTTTACAGTTAATTTTGCCACCATTTTCTTTTCTTTTTTCTTTCTTTCTTTCTCTCGTTCTTTTTTTAAGGTGAAAGGGGATTCGTTTCTTCACATTTGAATTTATCGTCAATAATTTCAAGGCATATTTACCTTCATTTTCCAAATGATGTCTCTTGCACATTATCACCCAGTGAGTTTAATGGTGTTTGATTTTATTTAAAATTTGTAGAGTTCTATAATGCTTAGTCTGTTTCAAAATATGTAAATGGCATATAAATAAATAAATAAATAAATAAACGTTCTATGTATAAATTATTGCAGCCTACGATTTATTTTACAGGAATTTTACACAGATAAAAGTTTTTAAGAATTTTTCTTCCTTTAAATAAATTCCATGTGAATTTCAGTTAACTTGATAAGCTGAATTTAAATATGTAATCAGATTATTTTCAATTGCGATTTATGTTTTTGTTTTTGTTTTTGTTTTTTTCAGAATGATATACAACAATTCCAAACTACTATAGTAGATTGAATTACTCAATAACGAACATGTCTTTTTTTCATGTATTATTAGATAAAATAAACATCACTAACTAATTTTTTAAAGAATTAAACGTGTTTTATAGCTTTAACAAGACAGTAAAACCTACTAAGACTGAATCGCAAGGATCGCGGGAAAATTTAATTTCGGAGTTGTTTCCGTTTTAGCAAGTACAAAATACATCTGTTCAATTAAGTCAATTCAATCGTATTCTTTTCCTCTGGACAATGAATTTTTTTGTTTAACACAAGAATTTGTTATAAAGTCAACTATGGAATTTACATTCTATGAAATCGCAAGTGGCATATATAAATCAATTCAAATTATGAAAAATTAAATATATATATATATATATATATACAGGGTGCTCACTAAAGTCCTATCTAGCCGTGGCTATGCGCTACGACATCAGACTGCTAGCGGTAAATGCGCCGGAGTTAAGAGTTCATATCTCGAAAACGATACGAGAAGATAGATAGGCTTAGATATTAGCTGCTTTTTTTAAAATGCAGATATAAAACAGTTTTTTTTTTTCATTTTTTTGTAAAAAAATTCGCATTTTAGATGTTTTTTAAACACATGAACTTTACGTTCATGTGTTTAAAAATTAACTATCAGATCAAATCAATCAAATATTGGTAAAAGAAGATCAGAATTAAAAACGTTTTTCGCAGGAGGTTCAGAGGGCCTCCCTGAGGAAAATTCCTTAGTCCTTTTCTCCCTTAGGGTTTAATTAGTTTAAGTCATTTGGAAAAAGATAATTTTACTAGATTTGTTTTTCAAAATCATTAGAGAGAAATACGATTATTTCAAAATTCAAGGTGGGGCAGTGGCCTTTCCTACTTTTGAGACAGTTTGCTCCATGTTGTCGGCCATGCTTTTGAGACACTTTGTATATTCTACAGACATTCGCATTGCATTAACATTCGCATAATTTCTATTACAATATTTTCCCACCTACTACATATTCGAAAGTTGAAGTGTTGATAGAAATTTCCTTCACGTCTTAAATTTTTCATTAGTAAAATATTTCCTCCGCATTGGATATTCGTATTCTGCGTATATCCCTTCTTACAGAAAAACTTAATTACCCTACCTTTTGCCATCAGCGTATTTGGATAATTAAAGAATATGATTGGTATGTTCGACAATTTATCGCTTAAAATGAATAAACTATTGAGATTTCATTGCACCACCTACGTTTATCACTTACTATCTCGTGTAACAAGTGTCAACTGTCATAAATAGCATAGTTAGAAGTAAAATCTCTCTTCGAGTTTTCTATACTGTTTTTGTTTTCTTTTCATCCTGTTTTAAGTTTTGGTATTTTAAGAATGTAATTAGTGTTTAACATGTTAGATTTATCGGCATCATGTTTTAAGCTAATGATGTTAACTCTTTCACGACCATGGGGCATATGTTTTCCCACATAAAACCTTATTAATATACAAAGGGCATCGCACTGGTCCACTGGTGTATCTAATTGTAAATCTGCCATATAATGTAAATTTATCAAGTATTTTATGTAATTGAATGAAAAGTTTTCTTTTAACAAAATACTATAGGTTTGTTTCCTTTTGAGAATTATAGATGAAAAACTAAGAATCTCGAAAAATATTTTTGACACACGATAAACAAGTTTATATGCTTTAATGTATTATGTTTCGTAAGAATATCCTGCAACAAGAGAACTTCAGAGAAAGAGGTACATTAAAAAAAATATCGTTGAAAAATTACCGTCATATATCCCAAAAGTTAGCGTTGAATCTAGACAGAATATCTTTAGAGCATTTTTTAAAGAAATTCCATATATTGAATTCAAGTTTATTTAAACACATATATTTTTTTTATCTATAAAAACTCAGAATTATTTTTTTACGTAGTGGCAACACCGCGAAACTAAAAATAAAACAGCAGGAGATTTTTTCAAACTGTTAACTGTACGTTTATAAATATTTCAAATTAAGCAAGCAATTTTATTTTTTAGTTTCGTTCTTGTTTAAAGAACTGTTTTTATTTGCCCTACAGAAATGGAGGTGAGTGATTCAGAGTTAAAAAACGAAATGCAATTGCCATAAAATGTTGCTATCATTTGGGCAAAACAGCTCCAAAAACAGTTAAGTTAATGAACGAAACTTACAAAAACAAATGTTTTGGCGAGTCTACGATTTTTAGATGGCATGTTGACTTCAAAACAGGACCTTTGTCTGCAGAACTGGCTCCTAAGCCTGGCCGACCAGAAAGTGTTGTGAATGATCGAAATGTTAACACTGTATGGACAATATTGCAAGAAAATCAGCGAATGACATGTGAGGAGATAGCGACATCAACTAACATTTCGAAAAAGTCGATATTTCGCATTCTACGCAACAATTTACAGCTTTGCCATATTTGTTCCAGATGGGTCCCTCATCTCCTTACTAAAGAACAAATGCAAACAAGAATTCACCAATGTTGTGAGTGGAAACAGATGCTGCAAAATGATCCGAATTTCCTAAAGATTGTAATAACAGGTGATGAAACTTGGCTACATCATTTTGATCCCTGTATCAAGGCCGATTCTGAAGTTATTTCAGCAGTGCAGGGTTCTTTGAAGCAGCTTCAAAAAAAAAGTTTCTCTACTCATTTTGAAAAGTGGGTTGAAAGATGGGATGGTTGCATATCATCTGAGGGAAGGTATTTAGAAAATTAATGATATTTTTTTGCTGTAAAAATATTTCTGGATTTTTATATAATCTTACTCTCAGTTTTTATGGATTGACCTTTGTATGTAGGGGAAAGTGTTGCACCTTGAACATACATGTACCTTGGACCTACACAATTTTTAACTCTATCTATTGTATTTGTATAAAATAAATCAATGTACTTTTGAGATATTTTACTAGCTGTCACTTAGCAGTTGGTCTACTCAATATAGTCAGCACATGTTGCAGGGAATTGTGAAAAAAAAAAAAAGATTTGATCATCAAAAAAATTTTTTTTAAAGCTACAACTCTTTATTATATCTCGTTATCAACAGTTATTTGTTTTAAATTCAAAGTTATGCATGAAAGAGTATTTATTGTGCATTATGAAGATGAGTTTCAAATCATGTTAAACCTAACTAGAAAATGGTGAGAAGTCATTATTTTTCAAGTCATTAAGTGTTGTACCTTGAACCTTTCAATAGTGCTGTACCTTGTACCGGTCCAAGGTACAACACAGTTACATATTATTCTGTTAAAAAGCCAACAAATGAAAATGTTATTCCAGGAAAGTTTATTTTTGTATCATTAATGGGAGGAATTCAAAACTTAACTTGATATATCATATGTACACCACTTGTGTATTGAAAATATGTCTAGATGATGACAAAGGTGTAGAAGAGATTATTGTTATGTCTGTGAAATGTTTTAATAGCATTCGAATAGATTTCATACTTGAGGAAAACTATGTGTTTTTCAACTAGTCATGAACAAATCATTAGCATTTTGCTAGAACCTAGTCCTATTGAAATAGACAGAAGAATTCTTTATCTATTTCCTAGTATAGTATCAGTTTTTGAAAACTAATCTGAACTTTTTTATGCGAAATGTTTTTTGGTGGATTTGCATCGTGATAAAAGAAACATGTATAAAAAATATATAAAACATACAACAAAACAGTTAAAATGCAATAGATGTCTATTGTGCTTGAAATTATCCCCCCCTCCTCCCTCTAATTACACCTTCTGTTTTGTATTATTTGAAAACGACTTTAAATAGGCATCTGTGACAAATCTGTTATTAAATATACTTTTTTAATTTATTTCAAATGAATTATAAAAAAGCTTTCTTTTTTTTCCCATAGAAAAATGATGCATTCCCCATGGTACAACATGCCTAGGGTCAAGGTACAATATGGGTGTTGTACCTTGGTTCTAAGATTACTATTTTTTTAATCAAAATAAAAAATATCAGAATTCAAGAAAATTATGAGGGAAGCAGAATATGATAAATAATTAGAAAATAGCTTTATATTCCATTATTTAAAAATTTTAATTAAATAAAAAATCAAAATGTCAAAATAGGACTGAGGTACATGGCCTTCCCCTAAATCAGAATAATTTAAATATCCTATTTACCAGTAAATGCGTACTTTTAATAGGATTATTTTGGGGAATCCCACGTAAACATTCCATAGCAAAAAGATTTTCACTTCAAATTGCACGTTCCGAGGGTGCCGTGTAATAAGAGCCTATACGCTAATACAGCGAAAACACATGCAAACTGATGTAAACCAGAGATATTGTTCTTTTCAAATTTCTTATTTGTTTTTTTAATATTTTTAAAGGATTTTTTTTTTCATAGACTTTCTGAGGTCGACGTCTAACCTAGTATTTTCTTGCATTTTTCGAGTTTGGTTGTATTATACATTTAATATTAAATAAAATAAGTAAGTACACATATTCGAGAAATGTCGACGAGTGAAAGCAATTTTACATATTTAATTGTAATTCACGAACACAATATGTAACATCATAACATCAAGACATACAGAGACTAATTACAGCGGAGATTAAAAAAAAAAAAAAAAAAAAGCAAATAGATGGCGTTATCGTACAGACTTCTTTGCAAATTTTAGTGCTGCCATCTAGAGATAATTAAATTAAATACAAACATTATAGATTGCATTTTTCTTTCTCTCTGAAAACACTTTCACTCTTTAACTCCATTCCAACATAGTTGAAAAGTGCTTATGAATTCGATTTTCTCTGTTTGTCTGTCTGCTGTACGCGCTCTAACTAGCGTAAATATACTCGCATTGTCATGTTATTGAGGCATGTAATTGAGGTTTACCATGACATATTCGGTATTAAAAATGGGATGTGTAGCATTTATAGTTGGTTTACAAGTATACTCAAAATAATTCCGTTACATTATGGCCTATGAGGAAAAATCGTTTATAATGTATTTTACTGATGTTACACTATTTCAAACATATTCATTTTTTTAAAAAACATATACATATTACGTCTGAGTTGTACAATTACACAATAAAAACAATTCAGACAATTTTCTTAAAAACATTTAACACATTAAAAAAGTAGACTTTCCGGGTTAATACACTCCTCATTGAAATTGATAACATCACTGAACTGCACTACAAGATGCGTACTATAGCATATGGTATATTTAACATTTATTGTTCATTTACAGGGGCACACAAAAAAATTCGGTTACACAGTACTGTCTATCACTGATAATTGCTGGAAGTGCTTTTTCAATTGTTGTATGCATTTTTTAATTTAAATATTTCTTTGCATAATACTTGTTGTGTCTAAATTCTTCACTGGGTTACAAAAAAATAATTTATCAAAATTGTTTAAGGTTTTGGACCAGATTCAGAACATTTTTACCCCCTGAATCCGAAAACGTCAACCGTTTTTCTTCATCAGGTCAGGTTTTTGTGTTAAGTGGGTTTAAAAAAACTGTGATCTTTGGACTAAATGTATTGAATTTTTATGACATGACCTGTAGATTTTGTTAATATTTCTCCTCTGAATTCAGTTTTTTAAAAGAAAATATCTTTTTCTCACAAAACACAATTTATTAATTAAATATTAAACAAAATTTAACTGTGTACATTGTGTAGCAGAGATTGGTAATTAGTTAATTGCATGTTAAGTCATCATTGTTCAAAATAGGGCTTGATTTTACGTTTCCTGGAATGCCTATGTCTATAATGCTCAGCAGCAGGGATGTCTCTCATTAAAGTTCAACAGTAATCTGCCATCATGACTACATCCCAGCTTCCCTGATACCTGGTCTCCATCTCTTTCATCTCCTGATGGAATTTCACGCCCTGCTCGTCACTCATTGATCCAAAATTCTCAGGAAACCGATTTATATGTAAGAATAAATAAAGTATTTTTATACTCAATTTGCATCCAAGATTTCTGAAAGCAATCAGCATAGTGGTAACAAGTTCTACGTATTTCGTCCCCTTCTTGTTGCCCAGAAAGTTCATCATCACCAGAACAAAAACTTTCTACGCTTCCTGTTCTGCTTTTTCATAGAGTTTTCGAAATGTGGATCTCGGGTGAGTTTACGGATCGGAAAACCATCGACGATACCAGCTTTCAACTCCTCGATGGTCAAGCCTGGAAAAGTATGGCACAAGTAAGTGAAGCATGCGGTGGGAAGAGTATCCTCTGTTCCCCAGAGGGCTGTTGTTAAGAATAATAGATCTGCCAGGCACCAATTCCTCCCGTACAGGCCAGTCATTCATTTTGGTAATGTTGAGATCTGTCCCTATTGTCCCACATATCCAGAAAGGGTATACACCAACTGTAGTCTCAACTTGGTATACTTGGTCAACTTGGTCAACTTGGTATACTTGGTCAACTTGGTCGACTTGGTATACACCAACTGTTGTCTCAACAAAACGTTCACCATCTTCAGGTCTACACAAATCAACCGCTCATGCTGATCCTAACGAATTTTCTCCAGCACGTACTCCACAGCTTCATACTATAATTTCATTGTAGTCGAATGACCAAGGGGTACAGAGGCGGATTGGTTGTCGTTGTGCAGCAATACATATTTCAGTGATCGCTTGCTGCTGTTACTGAACAGACTCCAATCTTGGGTTCGTACTTAGGTACTCCAAGCTTGTGAAGAAGCTCGCCAATATCCGTACAGTACACCAAGTCGTTCTTTTTTGAGATAAAATGGAGGAACTCTTGATGTCTGTTGCGATAGAAGGTGATGCGAACACTGTCAGATAGGACGTTGTTTTCTTTCAATCTTGATGCCAACAGTTCGGAAGAGAATTTTGACGAGCTGAGATCGCGAATTACATCTCATTGTACCGTCTTCTTGCCAAAATCATTTCATTTACATACAAATAAAAAAAACAAGTTTTGATGTAAAGCAATATAGTCAAATAATTGTCAAATAAATTTATATTTGCTCAGGTTTCTACTATACCTGTCATAATACACCAATAATGCGAAAATACACATACAAGTTAACGAAAATTCAATAACTCAAAAAGTTGATCTGATTGACCAAAACCAATGTCATTTTTGAATTCAGTACATCATAATTATACAAAATCAGTAAACAATTCTTGGACAATTTTTTTCATTGCTTCCCAGTATAATATACAGGGCTACACAAAAGAATTCCAGTACATTTACGCTCACTGACGGAAATTGCTGAAGTGGAACTTTCATCTGTGTTAATACGTTTCCTAACTGAATTAGATTTCTGGGTACTTTTCGGTTAGCCGGGCGCCAGTGATATATGTACATATATAAATACAGATGTATATACATATATATGTATATATATACATACATATATGTATATATATATATGTGTATGCATATATATGTATACGTAAATATGTGTATATGTATATATATATGTATTTATATATGTACATTTTATATATGTACATATATCACTGGCACCCGGCTAACCGAAAAGTACCGATTTCTGCATACTATGATAGTACATATACAAATCTACAGATTACATACAAGGCGGCGCAAAAGAATTTGGGTATTTTTGGACCATTGGTGAAAGATGTAGCTGCAAATTGGTTATCAAATTTTGGATAGATGTTTCCGGAGAAATAGATATTAAATGGAAAAAGAGTCTAAATATTGATTTCAAGTTCTGAAATTTTCAAAGCTAGTTTTCAGTAAATATCAATAAAAGATAAAATGTTACCAACTTAAAATATACTTATTTTATTATGAAAATAAATCATATCATAATAACAGACGATATAATTCATTTTTTCAGTGAAATAATTACGATGATTTTTTTACATTGTCTTGCATTGGATATTTTCGCACAGTATAATTTTAATGTAACAGAATCGTAATTAATTGTTTGTAAAAGTATATTGAAACTTAATTTCATAAAATAAAATTAATATCCTTAATATGATAATCTGCTGATAAAATACATTTTGTATTCATGCATTTTTGCACTAAAGTGCAACGGATATTGCACCCAGATATGAATATTTATAAAACTAGTTATAGTACGGACTCACCTCATTTGTCACGTTTGACGTACAATTTCCAATTTGTTTTTGTTTTGTTCTTCACAGCCATATGAGAATATATGCCGCTTTTGTATACTATCCGGCACAAAATTTTCAATTTAATGTTTAATGAATGAACATACCTCATTAGGACCTTTTTTCGCCTTGCTCTCATGGGTACGAGTAAAACATAGCTTTTTCATTTTGTAAATTATGGATAAAGAATTTAGAACCCACAGTTGCCTTTAATAAAATATTTCTTGCACTGGATATTGGGAAGGGGGAAATTCTGTATATAGTCAATGCATATACCTTGCATATCTTCTCTAGTTTGGCTAAACTTACTCAATGAACCCATTTAACTAACATTACGTTTATTTTGAAAACGGCGCTAGTTGAGGACATGCGTCCTTATCAAAATAAACTCTATAACAGACATGTCGTATGTACCGAACGGAATGATGAACAAGCGCAATCTTTGGTGAAAATGTGCAGTTACTATAGACAAATCTAACTGTATACTTAACGCAGTTTGGCAAAATATGTGAATTTCGCTCTTTTCAAAATAACCGATTCAATTCCCCTTCAGCTATTTTCGTCAATAAGCGGAAAGGCACTCAAATTCTTTTGTACAGCCCTGTATAGGATCTATAGAATTTATACACACGAAACAATGTGCAAAAAATTACTTAAATTGAAAAATATTCGAGTATAGTTCGAGTATATTTACGCGAATTAGAGTACGGAGAGACAGGCAGCCAGACTAACAGAATGCGTAAATATTTCAATCATGTTGGAAAGTGTTAAAAGTATAATCTTAGAGTGTCATTTCCATGTTGAAATAGTTACTTCCTTTAACCCTTTCAGGGGCAAAGCACTTCTGTTACTAAAATGTTGAAATGATTGACTGACACCAGAATTTAGGAACAAATTTATTTCGAAGTAAGTAAAAGCTTTTCTTCTCGTACATTATAAAAGTAAAAATTTATTAAAAAAATTTTGGTGCCAATGTGGCATTTCGGGATAAAATTTAAGTGGGATATATTATATCCCACCACCCTTCAAATGGTTATTGTTTTCAAAACGAATGCTTAATTTTGAAGCCAAAAACAACGAATTTGACTCTTAATACTAGATATAAATTTGCACGATTCTATAATTTATTTCCATAATTTATATTTATGTGTTCAATATTAAAAATTTGGCTAATTTAGGGGTCCTCTCAGAAATAAAAATCATTACTTTAAGCTTAAGATTTAATATAAAATATACAAATACTTTTCACTTGGAAGCATTATTTGCGTCAGAAAAATATTAAATAAATTGGCTAAATATAAGCATTTCTTGCCCTTCACTTTTTTACTTTCTTCTATCTTTAGAAGAAGAAAGTATTAGATTCGTAAAAAAATTCGATTTCCAGTTTTCTAAGGATTTATAAGGAGGTCCTGATGAACACGTTTTGACTGTTTTTAGAAAATATCTGCCTGTGAGTCTTGTGTGTCTGTCTGTATGTGACACAAATTTTGTGGCCGCGAAAATTATCTGAAATTTCTCTCCATGTTTGCGATTTTTTTAGCGCATTTATACAGTAATAATAATTAAGTTTTTTGTAAATGAAAGAGCATATCTTGAAGTTTTAAAAACAATTTTTTATTTGGAGACTAGTTGAAAAATTGTCCTCTGGGAATCTTTGATACTGGGGTGTGCAAAAAGTGAAGCGTTCTGCGGTATCAGATGAATCTCGGAATCTGCTTATCGGTAACAAAAAAAAACAAAAAAACCTTTAAATTTTACGATATTTTGTAGTCCTTCTCGGATGGGTTTATCAATTTTTCGATCCTGAAGAAAATGGCGGCCGTTCATATTTTAAGTTGTCGATTTTAGACAAAAATTATCGGTTTTAAATCGCGCGCAAAAAAAAATTTACAATTCGATTACTGAAAAATGAGTCCATGGGGGACTACAAAATACTAGAAGAGTGTGAACCTTTCAACCAAATCGTCGATCCAATGTCGAGTTTTACCTGATACCGATTTTTAAACCTGTTTTTTGAGAAAAACAGGTTTGAAGTTTTACATCGTTTTTAAAAAACATAGATAACAGTGACAATTTTCAACTTACATAAAATTATCTATACCGAGCCCATATAATGAACCCTCCTGGACTTCCTCTTTCTCAGTTTTTTTAACGCTTTCCAACCTAGTTGAAAAGTGTTTATGACTTCGGTTTGTCTGGCCGTCTGTCCGTGCTGTAACTCCCGTAAATATGCTCGGATTTCTCTGAAATTTTTATATGTTATTGTCGTTATCTATAGCATGTTCCCTATTTCAACTGAAGTGTGTAGCACTTATGTTTTTTTTACAGGGACACTCAAAAGTATTCCGTTACATTACGGTCTATGGGGAAAAATCATTTGCGGTTTATTTTAATGATGTTACAGAATTTCAAACACATCGTAATTGATATATATCACTAAAGTGCATTGCAAGAAGGTTAATATGGAATAGGGTGTGCATAGCACTTATAGTTACTTTACAGGGACAGTCAAAATAATTCCGTTACATTACGTCTATGGAGAAAAATCGTCGGCGGTTTATTTAAATAATGTTTCACTATTTAAAACGCATTGAAATTTATATATATCACTAAAGTGCATTACAAGAGGCTTACACCAGAATTTTGTGTGTATATGTATAGCAGTCATCGCTCATTTACAGGGACACACAAAAGAATTCTCTACTGTCTGTTAACAATAATTCCTGGAAGTGCGTTTTAAGTTACTGAACGCGATTTTAATTTTAACTCGCTTTTTGTCTATTACGTGGTGTGTATAAATTCTGTAGATCCTATACAGGGCAGCACAAAAGTTTGCGAACACATTACCGTTTATTGACAGAAACACCAGAAGGAGAATTTTAAACTGTGCTACGCGTTTCATAACTGAACTAAAATTTAGCATCCTATGATATACAAATCTATAGATCATATATAGGGCTGAATAAAAGCATTCGGATATTTTTCCGAATATTGTATATGTCTGAAATTATGTTTTTAAATATGTTATGCGTTTTCCAAATTGTTTACTTAGATATTATCTTTCAGCTTATTAAACGGTATGATTTGTAAAATTATTTTGGAAGCGTCGGAAAGTGTTACATAATCTATGCTTGACGCATGATTTTTCGTTCTTGTTTTTTCTATCTACGCACCGCACACAATACGCTAAAATAAGCCTGTTCACTGCAACACCAAAAGATGGAAAACTTTTGAACCAATACGGATTTCGAAAAAACTGCTTTTCCTAAAAGTTTTTGAAGGTTGAAGTGGAAATATGCAAGAAAAAAAAAAAAAGATGTAACAGGTCTTAGTTTTGGTTGCAGAGGATTTTATTTTTATAGAAGAAAGTTTTGTGGTGGCTACAACCTACTGGTTTCCTCTTTACATTGTTCGTACAAATACTATTAAGATACTATTAAAAAAATTAAGCGAGACCTACTAAAATGAAAAAATAAAATCTTTCGCATGGAGAAAGTATTATCTTTTTTTTTTCCTATTATTTGTTTTGTTTAACTCAGCTGATTTTTAAAATCTTTATTGTGAAT
This sequence comes from Maratus michaelseni, assembly GCA_963931845.1. Lineage (NCBI taxonomy): Eukaryota > Metazoa > Arthropoda > Arachnida > Araneae > Salticidae > Maratus > Maratus michaelseni. The sequence continues at coordinate 116,449,247 of OZ007600.1, forward strand.
GTTTTTTTTCTTTAAGATCAATGTGTATTTAATTGATTTCTTTAAAAAAAATTACAGATCTATTTTATCTACTTTGAAGTAAATAGAATGGATTTGTAAAAATAACAAAAAAAATGAGGTTAATGTAATGACTTTCAGAAAACAAGATTCCTTGTTTGTGCAGTGTATATTACTATTCACATATTTTATATTTTTAAACATATCATATAAACTCACTGATCAGATAATTCAAGACTGTCATGTAAAAATCACTGCAAAAGAAATGGTAAAACCATAGCTACAACTAAAAAACAAAGCACAATCCAAACCGAAATATGACCCAGGGTTAAACCAATTTCTCATTGAGACAGATTAACATGTCTGTGTATTTTTCCACTTCACTATTTTGAAATATTGGTATGCCGGTTGCATACTAAAAACTGTGTCCATGCATAAGTGGGTGCAGCAAATTGTTTAAAAAGTCGAAAAATTTTGAAGTCCAACCAAATGCCGAATAAATAAGAGAAAGAACTGTAATATTACTTCGCATGAATTATTCTAGTTTCTTATCAATGCTATTATCAATGCTTTTAGCCTGTATTTTTGTTTAATTATTTCAATCAATGAATGCACGAAGCTATACTTCTATTACTTACTCATCATATGTAGTATAGGGTAAGTCTTGTGATTATTTTGAAAATCGAAAAAAAAAATTGACGGATTTACACGTTTCAGACACTGGCGATTCCGAAAAACATAATTTTAGAGAAAAAAATTTCGCCGTCCGTCTGTGTGTCTGTATGACTGTGTGTCTGTAAACGGTTTATCTGCCGAAAAAATTGAGATAGAGACTCGAAATTGGGTATGTACTTAGTATGTAATAGTGGGAAGAAGCTTATTGAATTTCAGTAACCTTGATTATCCGGAACAATTGTTTTCGGATTCTCGAAATATTCGTTCTGATAAAAGGTTTATAAAAAATTTCGAAATTGTTTATTTTAAGGAGTAAATATAAAAAACAATTAAAAAACATAAATTTTGCATAAAAAATGAAGTCGATCGGATAATAAGTTGCCGAAATATTTGTAATCCTATTTTCCACACTTCGATTTTTCTTGACCCTGTATTTCATTCAAATTTCAATTCAAAGATATATTTCAATGGGAAATGAGACGTTTCATCCGACGCAGTAAACTGTTAGTTAATATGATTATCATTTTTAGATATATGAGGATGTTTCTTTTACGCAATTCAGTAATAGAGCATTGAAAGTTTATGACGTCATCAAGCCACGATTTTATTCGAATTGCAATGCATTTTACAAGTAGTTTGCACATATTTTATTTTCATATTTTATACTATGCATATTCATGATGGGTAAGGATTACGGTGGCCCCCAACGACTAGTTTTGAATTGAGATTAATAAAATTTCACCTATGTAATATCTCGTTTAATAAAGTATTGACATACAGATTTTAGTGGCATATTTCTCCATTCTGAACACTAATTTATAGTCCGGGAGGCAGCGACATTTTTTATTTAAAGCGGTTTTCAAAAATAAATAAATAAAATACTTTTTCCCATTCAACAACGCGAAATTTTCTGACACATTTATTTACTCATTTTCAAACATAAAAGTATCATACTTACAGGCATGATTATCGAAGGGATTTGTAATCGATGTTTATTTTTTTCATTAATCGTTAAATGATTTATATCTTAAGTAATAAGTGATTACTGTTTCAGGGCGGACATTTGTTTCTTTTCCTGAGCTATTGCAAAATGCCATCTTTGACAATATTTTCCAAAAATATTCTGCTTTTACCGATAAATGGAAAGCACAGTTCGATTACTGGTTTCTTAATAAGAACACCTGCCAATTTTGCGATGAAAATAAATTTAAAAATACGTCGGAAAGTAGTCAATTTGGAATTGAAAACAATATTAACCGTTTTATACAAGCGATCATCACATATGTAATTGATCTTACTTAATCAATCAAGGAAGCAGCGATCAGATGCTACGACACCGGTGGATGCGGCCTCACGGGCCACAACATCCCCTATCAAAGGGAAATGAATGGAAACCCGTTTACGGATGACTGAAAGATATTACCGTGACCAGTGGCGATCTTCCATAATCCGGTTACAAATCATTTTCCATTGACTGGGTGGTGTTGTGGCAGCCGAGGCCGCATCCACCGCTGTGGTGAAGCTTATGGCCGCTTTCCTGACTGTTTAAGTAAGATAAGTTACAACAGCTTGTATATAATGCTTAAGCATAAAATGTCGCTGCCTCCAGGATAATTTTTTCTGAAGTCTTAAAAAGTAGGAGATTAGTGTGTTGGCCAAGACTTCGCTAAAAATTGCTACTATACGCTGCCAAATATTGCATTGTATAAGATATCATATAAAGTTAACTAATTATCCAATCTTCAATTGTCATGCAAGAAATATTGCAACAATCGCAACCAGTGTTCCGTGAGAAAATTTTGGTGGTCAGCAGGAAAATCTAAACATTTTTTCAATTTTTTATATATTACTAGCTGTTTAACCCGTTCTACGCACGGTAGTTCATGAATTTAATTCTAAAATCAAAATTAAAAATAAAAAGAACAACAAACAACTTTAAAATATCTAAATAAGAAATAAAAATTCCCCTGTTAAAGTGTTCAGTTGTTGAACTATTCGATTTAGAAAAATATTTTTCTACTACTGAGCATTTTTTTTTTTAAATAAAATGTAATTTATCATGTTACTATGGACGCATACGATAAAACGATATCTTTGGAATAAGGGAATAAATAGAATAATAAGTTTTGTTGATGTTTGTGGTAAAATGTTTTTCTTTATTTTTTAAAAGCTGTAATAATTAAGCGCAATTAAATTCTCTCTAATTATTTGCATGCGAGGTAAAATAATTATCGTAATACCCGCTACAGCTTCTTAGTATTGCAGCTTGGCGTACATAATATGTTTATCTCACATTGAGTAAACATTTAGAATTGGTTAGAACTCGCGCGATTACGGGTTGAACATAAAAAGGGCAAAAATTCGTGAGAAACATAAAAAAAAAAAAAAAAAAAAAAAAAAAAAAACTTAAAATTTCGAATTCTTTGCCTACCAGCAACCCGTGTGCCGAATTTCCTAGCCCTACGCCTTGTGGTTTCTGAGTTTTCGAGGTTACATAGATAAATACGCGCACGGATTTTAATAGGGTAGATTATTAATAAAACTAAATAATATTCAAAGAAATTCTTAGATTTGTGAAATTTTAGACGCATAGTTTTGGATTTTTTTTTTAAATTATAGCAAGCATTGTTAAAAGATGTTATTTATTATTTATTTACAAAACAAGCATTTTTTTTTTTTTTTTTTTGGCTTACCGTAAAAAGTGACTGTACATTGCTAATTAAAAAAGCGATGTAAACATTTATTCAGTTTCAAAGTACGAAAAGTTAGTAACAATAGTTTTGTGATAATTAAACAACTTTTTAAACATTTTTGTTATGATTAGATTAGCCTTTAAAATTTTCTTATAACTAAATAGTCATTTTTAAAAAAAAATTATTATTATTATTATTAAATAGGAGCGTTTCATAGTAATAAGTTGGAAGTTATTTGATAATTATTGTACAAATATATTTATATAAATATATTTATATATTACATACATTTATTTATTTTTTTAAATATTTATTTTAAAAAAATACATATTAAAAGTCAGTTGCATTTAAAATTATACGTTTAGCAGTCCGTGAAGTCCGAAACGCCTAGTATAGAGTCGGATTATACCCGATCTGAACCCGAAATTTCGATTTCAAATCAACCCAAAACCTGGCCCGAACTCAACATCAGAAATCCGACCCAAAATGAATAACCTTCAATTCGAAAATAACTGATTCCGAAATACATAAACACGAACCCGAAATGGAAGAAAATTAATCCACATTTTAATACAATAATACAAAAATAGTCTACAATTATATCTCTAATATAAATTTTTTATGTTGAAAAATTAACATATCTATACTAATACTATAAAGAAGTAAAGTTTGTTTGTTTGTAGGGGGTAATTTCTGGAACTATACCAAACCGATCTCAAAAATAATGGTTGAAAAATGTTCGTGACATAGGCTCCAAGATAGGCTACATTTTATGTCGGTACAACTAGAGATCTTATACTACAGTCACAGTGACAGGGACGGCAAACACCTGTCGGTCGGTTTCCTAATGCTGAGCTAGGTTGCAATATGGCGGTTATTTTGGGCAACAGAATGGATATGCATCAGCTCCCCTTATAGGAGCCTTAGGTACAACACCCAAGGAGGTGCAGGAGCAAAACACGTTCTAAAATTGAGATTTCTGTGATATTGTTAGGGGCTAGAAATTTTTAATTTGGTGTGGTGGTTACTTTTAAGATGTAAATACAAAATACAGTGAAACTTCTTTTAAAGGCCACCCCTATTCAAGGGCCACCTCTATTAAGGGCCAATATTTTTAGGAACGAAAAATTTTCCCATAGACATAATAATAGAATTACTCCTATTAGGGGCCGCACCTACCCCTCATAAAGGCAATTTTTTTTTCACATGTACCTTAAATCCTAAACAGGTGAATGAATTCCGGAACCAAAAGATAAGAGTTCAGCAAACAACTGCACTTGCAAGAAAGAAGATTGGAAGAAAAGAATTACAGATGAAATAGATACAGATAAAACATAAAAAATTATTTAAATTTAAAAAAATGTTATTTTTTTTTAACTCAAAAAAAAAAAAAAAAAAAAAAAAAAAAAAAAAAAATCAGAAGTTCAATTTGATTCAGATAATGATAATGAATCTGCAGCTGTGAATATATCATGTCAGGAAATGCTAACAAAAATAAACTAATATCTCATTCCAAGGCATTCTAAATGATACAAATTTAAGTAATTTGCTAATAAAGTAAAATAATCATTAGAAACCAAAATTGTCTGCGAAAAAATTATGAAAAGTAAACAAACTTCAATAGAAAAACTTTTCAATCATGTATAGGGTTTGAAAATGTTAATAAACAGTGTTTTCACCTATATAGGTTTTGATTTTCTTATTTCAGTTTTTTGTCACCCCTATTCAAGGGCCACCCCCCTTAAGGGCCAATTTTCAATGGAACGGCAGGTGGCCTTTACAGAGAGGTTTCACAGTACTTTCTATGAATGGCTTCTAAAAAGTTTGAAATTTAAAAGGGTGAAAGGAGTGAAAAATGTTCTGAAACGTTCTAAATTACGATTTGTTTGAAACCACTAGGACTAGAAACTTAAAATTTGGCATAACTGTTTCTTTAGAGAAGTAAATATTCACCCAGAACAGTGTTTTAAAAATTAGAAAATTAGAAAGGTCCAGGAACAAAAAATGTTCTAAATTGCGATTAATATGATAAAGTTGGAATATAGAAGCCGGAAATTTGGTATAACTGTTACTTTAGAGACGTAAATGCTCGCCCAGAACAGTTTTTAAAATATTCGAAAATTAAAAAGGTACAGGAACAAAAAATGTTCTAAATTGCGATTAATATGATAAAGTTGGAATATAGAAGCCGGAAATTTGGCATGACTGTTACTTTAGAGACGTAAATGCTCGCCCAGAACAGTTTTTAAAATATTCGAAAATTAAAAAGGTACAGGAACAAAAAATGTTCTAAATTGCGATTAATATGATAAAGTTGGAATATAGAAGCCGGAAATTTGGTATGACTGTTACTTTAGAGACGTAAATGCTCGCCCAGAACAGTTTTTAAAATATTCGAAAATTAAAAAGGTACAAGAACAAAAAATGTTCTAAATTGTGATTAATATGATAAAGTTGGAATATAGAAGCCGGAAATTTGGTATGACTGTTACTTTAGAGACGTAAATGCTCGCCCAGAACAGTTTTTAAAATATTCGAAAATTAAAAAGGTACAGGAACAAAAAATGTTCTAAATTGCGATTAATATGATAAAGTTGGAATATAGAAGCCGGAAATTTGGTATGACTGTTACTTTAGAGACGTAAATGCTCGCCCAGAACAGTTTTTAAAATATTCGAAAATTAAAAAGGTACAGGAACAAAAAATGTTCTGAATTGCGATTACTATGATAAAGTTGGAATAGAAGCTTGAAAGCTGGCATATGGTGGTTAGTTTTTAGATGTAAATGTTCGCTAAGAACAGTTTCTAAAGAAATCAAAATTTAAAAGTGCGAAATGAACAGAAAACGTTCTAAATTACGATTTAGTCGGATCTGTTAAGGTTAGAAACTTGAAATTTTGCATGGCTGTTACTTTAGGGACATAAATACTCGGCCAGAACAGTTTTCTAAAAATTAGAAATTTCAAATCGTGCAGAATCAAACACGTTGGAAATTGTACGTTAAACGTGACAAACGTGATGTAACGTAACGTAAAAAATCATCTATATATTTAAAACAGAAGACTGTTTTTTTAGTCATCTGCTATGAAATTTCTACTGTACTAATTTTGATACCTATTTTAAATGAAATGAAAGCTGTTCATTTACAGATGTGCCCGCACAAGCTATTTTTTTTACATATTCCCATTTTTATATTTTTATTTTAATTTTAAAAGCTTTTTATGAAATTTCTTTAAAATGGTGGCAATTGGTAAAATTTCAAGTTTTACAAAGCTAAATGACGTAATTGTCTAGATTTTTACTCAGATCAGGACTTCAGTGGAATGTGGTGTTCATGTGCAAAGTTTTGAGTATGTTTGCGTGAATATCATGCCTTAAATTTACAGTGTCTCTTTCTTTTTTCATTACAGTATCAGGGTTACGTTCATCTCACGAAACCCCATTACTCCCGCTTCGTTGTCTGTCCGTCACAGAGCCGGTTCTCAGAAACTATAGAACTTGTAGGCATGGAAATGTGTGTACTTATAGCTGAATATCTACTAAAAAAGCTCAAAATCATAAAATTTGAAAAAATCTTATTTTAATATATAGAGATAAAAAACCAAAAATCTAACAGCCTTTTCCTATTAAATTTAAACATTTTTCGTTATAGCAGTTGCCAACAATTAAAAATCCACAATAAAATTCTTTCTACAGTAATTAATTTTCTATTGAAAGATTTCCACGTGAAAAATGAAAATGAAATAAAAAGTTTCACCAATTGAAAAAAAGATTAATATGACGTCCTATTGGTAATAAAACGGAAATTTTCAAACATTTCTCAATAATACAAGTAGTATGAGTATGTGTAAATACAGAAAGCAGCTTCATATGACGTCATTAGAGAATTAAAAAGAAAATTAATCTGAAGTCATATTGGAAGTTTAACGGATTTTGAAAATGTTTGAGAATAATACAAAGAGAGTATCAATATGAGTAATAGAGAATAGTAAATATATCAGTTTGAGAAACGTATTGAATCATGATAAAAACCCGCTTATGGAAATATTGGCATATTTTAAGATTTTGAAGGTCTCTATTTAACATGTTTAATTTTGAAATTGATTTTTTTAATATTGCATTATGTCCATATAACATATATTATTATGACAGACTATAATAGCGGGCTTAGCACGCTATCGGGCCGGTTCAGATATTCGAAAAAACGAGAAAAATAGACCGGTAAATTTTTACTTTATAGAAAACATGACCTTTTTTTTTTTTTTTTTGTGGGGGGGAGGGGGATGAAATTTATTTGGATTTATTTAAAAAAGATTAAAGTGTTTTGAAAGGAATATTAAACTAAACCCTTTGTGCTATCTTCGATCACACTTACCCACTTGTTCTTTTATTCAGAAGATTAAATTGTAACGTGTTTATTTAATATATTCTGTTGCGTCAAATTTCGACGGGCACAAATAGTTATTATTTCAGTGAAATAAATTATTTTCTGGTAAAATCGAGTTACCCGACCCAATCCAAACTCTGGCAATGTCGATGCTCCTAAAAGAATATTTAATTCGTGATTTAAGAAAAATATAAAAAAAAAGCCCAATCAAAATGAATTACGACCCGGGGTTAATCCAATTTCTCATAGAGACAGCTGTCTGTGTATTTTTCTACTTTAGTATCTTGTAATATTGGCACACCGGCTGCATACTAAAACATATCTGGATATATAAGTGGGTGCCGCAAGTTGTTTAATATTAAACATAATACTTTCTAGGAATTCTTACTTCCTGCATCTGTACTATAAAGTAAAATCATGTCCGTGGCTAACGCTGATGTCATATTGAATTGACGGTTATAATGACCAGACAAATAATTTTCTCTTTTTAACCGATTTTAAAACAAAAAAGAAAAGTGCCCAGTTAAACTGATGGCGTTGAGCCTACAAGCTATTCACACTAATTGTATATTATACTCTTATTTCAAAGAATAATGCCTTTCGAAAAATAAAGAAATCGACAATAAATTAAATAGGAGATTAGCCACCCATTCCCCCGTTTATACTTAACCCCCCCCCCCCCCAAAAAAAAAAAAAAAAAAAAAAAAAAAACTAACCAGGGAAGCGCCTTATCACAGTGAATTTATATACAAAATTTGAAGCAAATTGGATAATTCTGCGTGAAAAACCCATCCATCTAAATTAAGGGGGGGGGGGCTGGATTAGCTCCCGTCCCCCCTTTATACTTAACCAATGAACCCCCCAAAACTAATCAGGGAAGTGCCTTATCACAATGAACCTACATATAAAATTTGAAGCAAATCGGATTTTTCTGTCAACAGTTATCTCGTTACGTACATACATACATACATACATACAGCACCTGCGGGTAGGCTTTGATAATTTCGACGAGTATGTATTTTTATTTTTATTTATTTATTTATTTATTTATTTATTTTTTTGTATGTGTGTTCACCGATTACTCCAAAACTATGCAACCGATACATGTTGTTGTTTTTTTTTTTTTGAAAGAGTGTACTCTCGAATTAGACCCAGTTAAATTTCATCAAAATTGAATCAGTACTTTTTTTATAAATTCAACAACAACCAAAAAAAAAAAATAAATAAATAAAATAAATATCCTTAAAATATTTAATGTTCAACCATTTTCATCAAGTGAAGTAGCGCCAGTCTGTTAGGCGAAATTCTCTACCAGGCGGTTTCCTCCCTCTTCACACGGTTTTGTTTCTTAGGATTGCTGCAGGGAAGACCAAAAAGCAATGTTTTAACCGTTAAAAAACTTTTATGACGTAAACAATGAGTAAAAAATGAAAATTATAAAAAATAAAATAAAATCTAAATCTAAATTGTAAAGCGTTTAAATTTACCCAAGATTTCTGCGGTACATTCGCTTCATTTGAAGAACTAAATTTTTACGGTGGAGGGAATTGTACTCTAATACAGGGTGGGTCAATAATCCCTGGCAAAATTTTGAATCTAATATATAAAAATGAAAATTTGTCTGTCTGTCTATAGAAATCAACAGTTTGAAAGCCAGAATTGTGAAATGTTACATGTAGGTGTATTAAAACAAGGCCGAAGCAACTAAAGTAATCCGGAATCGCAATAAAGTATAGTTACTTTTTAATTAATAAAAAAAACAAAAATCGAACAGCCTTTTCCTATCAAATTTAAACATTTTTCGTTATAGCAGTTGCCAACAATTAAAAATCCACAATAAAATTATTTCTACAACGATTAATTTTGTATTGAAAGATTTCCACGTGAAAAATGAAAATGAAATAAATAGTTTCAATAATTAAAATAAAGATTAATATTACGTCATATTGATAATATAATGAAAATTTTCAAACATTTCTTAATAATACAAGGAGTATGAGTATGTGTGAGTACAGAAAGCAGGTTAATATGACGTCATTAGAGAATTAAAAATAAAATTAATATGGAGTATAAGTTCTCAATTTGGGTTGGGTTGATTTATGACGGCCAATTATCAACACGAGGGATATAGACCCTAGGGGAAGAGTGCCCTCCGTGGGGGTCTTTCTAAGGGATCCTAACCCATATTTACGGTAAAGTTCGAAGAAAACCACGGAAAACTCCGAACGGTGAGGTCGACGAGCGCGACAAGGGACAGCACTTCCCGTCTACCAGCTTTGAGAGCACAATCTCTCAGCCACTGGTTGGGCTCTCAATCTGGAGTATAGGTTTGTCGGATGCTATGATATATGATAAATGAGGCAAACATGATAAATTAACAGCATAACATTAACATTAACATTTCTAATACTACTTTGTTACTCTTACATGTATAAACTCTGTAACGCAGATGAAATGTTTACTCCTGAGAATTAACAGCATTCTGAAAACTTATATTTCGTTTTGAGAAAACGGATTAATAACACTATAAAAACAACTCGAAAACGTTTCCGAAAATCAGTGGCAGCAAAACAAAAACTTTGTTTCTTTAATACGATTCTTTTCAAAATCTCAAAAATATATTGGTTTTTGAGCTTTCTATAGACAAAGAACGATTTTCGAGATCGTGAGTAACTTGGAAGATGTTATTGTATATTTTCGTTCGGGGTTATATTGTACTTTCGTAGATAAAGAAACTTTTCTTTTTTTACATATAGGGAACAATAGATTATTTTCAAAATCGATCTTTTATTAGAAATAAAGCAACTTTTTTCTGAAATTGGAGGCAATAAAGACTTTTGTTACTTAAAAAGATAAACTACAATTATACATTAAAATAATGTTAGTGGAAATACGATTTTCTAAAAAAAAAAAAAATTACATTATTTAATGCTTAAACGACTAGCTACACCCACTTACGAATGAGTTAGATTTTAGTATGCAGCCAACGAACTAACATTTCTTAATTATTAAGTAAGAAAGTAAACAGAACGTTCCATCTATCTCAGTGAGAAATTAGTTTTCGCTGGAGACATTTTTCACCTCCATTTAACTTTATGACATTTATATTTTCCAGTTTCAAAGAAGCTTTTATAAAAACAAAGTTTCTTTTGCTACCGCCTTTTTTCGGACACGTTTTCGAATATAGTAAACTAATCAGTTTTCTCAATCTGGAGTATGGATTTTTCGGATGTTATAATAAATGATAAATCAATTAAACATGATAAATTATCAGCATTGGTATTAACATTAAAATTTATATTACTTTGTTACTCTTATATGTATAAACTCTGTTACACAGCTGAAATGTTTACTTTAGAATTAATAGCATTTTAAAAACGCATATTTCGTTTTTTAAAACTGATTAATACACTATAAAAACTACTGGAAAACGTTTCCTAAAATTGGTAGCAGCAAAAAGAAAAAAACTTTGTATTTTTAATTATTTTGTATATTTTGAAAATATTTTGGTTTCTGAGGTTTTGAAAGACAAAGAACGCTTTTCGAGATCGCGAGTAACTCGGAGGAGGTTATAGTATATTTTCGTTCGGGGTATGATTTCGTATATTAAGAGGCTACTTCACTCAGACGAAAACACCCGCTCGCTAATGTTAATCCTATGGAGGAAATATTTTAAGATATCTCGTTCGCATTTCAATATTTTTGAAGGATTTTTTTTTTCATTGGATATATAGCTGAGGTCAATCTGTATGATTTCTCCTTTCTACTTTTTCAATTTTTGTTGCAGTTTTTTTATTGAGGATACTTTCACTTTCGAAACCGGTTCCGAAAGTGAAAGTATCTTAATAAAAAAAACTTGTAATCAAAATCGAAAAAATAAAAAGGAGCAATCATAGAGATTGACCTCAGCTATCCAATGAGAAAACAATCATTAAAAATATTAAAATGCGAGCGAGATATCTTAAAATATTTCCTCCATAGGATTAACATTAGCGAGCGGGTGTTTCCGTCTGAGTGAAGCAGCCTCTTAAGAAATTTGTCTTTTTTTACACAGGGAATAATAGATTCTTTTCAAAATGGATCTTTTATTAAAAATGGCGCAACATTTTTACTTACCCATCATACGTAAGTATAGCGTAAGTCTTGTAATCTTTTTGAAAATCGAAAAAAACACGTTTCAGGCACTGGAGATTCCGAAAAACATATTTTTAGAAAAAAAAAATCTGCCATCCGTCTGTGTGTGTGTGTGTGTGTGTGTCTGTGTGTCTGTAAACGCTCTATCTCCCGAAAAAATTGAGATAAAGACTTGTAATTTGGTATGTACTTAGTATGTAATAATGGGAAGAAGCCTATTTCATTTCAACAACCTCGATTAACCGGAACTATGTTTTTCGGACTCTCGAAATATTCGTTCTGATAAAAGGTATATAAAAATTTTCGAAATTGGTTATTTTAAGAAATGAATATAAAAGACAATAAAAAAACATAAATTTTGCATACAGCATGAAGTCGATCGGATAATTAGTTGCCGAGATATTAGGAATCCTATTTTCCACACTCTTCGATTTTTCATGACCCTGTATTTCATCCAAATTTCACTTCAAAGATATATTTTAATTGGAAATTTGACGCTTAATCAGATGCAATAAACCGCTAGTTAATAGGATTATTATTTTTGGAGTTATAAGGAAAAACCTCTTTCAAGCAATTCAGTAATCGAGCCTTTAAAGTTTGTGACGTCATCAAGCCACGATTTTATTTGAATTGCAATGCATTTTATAAGTAGTTTACACATTTTTATTTTAATATTTTACATTATGCATATCCATGATGGGTAAGTATTACGGTGGCCCCCAACGACTAGTTTTTTTTCTGCGATTGAAGACAATAAAGAATTATGTCACTTAAAAATAAAATAAACTACATTTATGCATTTAAATAAGTTATACAATTTATTATACAATTATACAATTTATTAAACAATTATACAATTTATTAAACAATTATACAATTATACATTTAAATAAGACCAGTGGAGACGTGCGAGGATTTCGCACTGCAGTCTAATAATTTTTAGCAATATCTAATATATTTTTAGATGCAGATTTAAACTTCTGACGAAAAATTAAGGATAAAAATATTTGCAAACAATATTAGTCGACCCAGAATATCGTCTGATTTATTCCAAAGTTACGGTAAAAACTAATTGAAGATAGCAAAATGCACGCACGAGAAAAAAAATTAACAATCGTATATTAAATGCATTAGAAGATGACGTTATCTACTTCTTGAAAAACATGAAACAAAGAAAAATAAATTTAAATACAATGTCATCTAATATAAAAAGCAAATGTTTATTCTACACGTGAAATACCACTGCTTCGATCGATCGAGGGTGTCTTTTTCTTCTAAACAATTCAATTTCAATTTAGCTTTTTAACCATAAGTATTAAATAAACCCGTGCGGAGAAATCATACTTTTTTTTTTTTTTTTTTTGCAATAATTATTTTTTTATATTCGTTGTTGAGCATCCTATAATGCGGTATTTTATTTTGTGGCAACACTAATTTGAGGCAAACCTTTCATTTCATTTATGTAAACAATTCCGATTTAATTTTTAATTAACTGCACTTTTTAATTAAAAAAACATGTTTTAATGAAATGTGAGTGCACTACGTCAGAAACCGCTTCAAAAACCTTTTGAATGATACCTCATTCTGTATTGTGGCGTTTAGTAACTTCGTAGAAAAAGGATGTTGACAACAGAAATAATATATATGATTTTCTAAAAAAAAAAAAAAAAAAAAAAAAAAAAAAACATTATTTAATGCTTAAACGACTAGCTGCACCCACTTACAAATGAGTAGATGTTAGTATGCAGCCAATGACCTAACATTTCTAAATTATTAAGTAGAAAAGTAAACAGACAAGTTTATCTATCTTAGTGAGAAATTAGTTTTAGCTGGAGACATTTTTCACTTTCATTGAACATTTTTTATTTAGCTGAAATCATGACTTCACAACGTTTTCTGTAATTTTATTTCATAACAATTTCAAATTACATGTTCAGTTAATTTTATATAATATCTTACAGAATACAAAATCTGACAACGATATTTTGCAAAAATTATTAACTAAATAAGAATAGGTTTAAGACAAATAAAATACTTCGGTTTTCAACTAATAGCTTAAAATCAATTGAGTCGTTGATTTTGAAAGTGGGGCAAGTCGATTTTGTGAAAAAATTAGTTAAATCTAAATTTTGTTACAATCAAGTCACAATAAATATCTTTCAATATCAGTATAAATTTGTAAAAAGATATTTCAAATGCGTCGATTTTGAAAGTGATGCAAGTCCATTTTGTTGAAAAAAAATTAGTTAAATCTTAATTGTATTACAAGCAATTCAAATAAATATATTTCAATATCAGTACAAATTTGTAAAACGATAGTTCAAATGCGTTGATTTTGAAAGTGAGGCAAGTCCATTTTGTGAAAAAAAGTAGCTAAATCTAAGTTTTATTACAATCAATTCACAATAAATATCTTTCAATATCAGAAATTCAATATAATAAATTCAATATAATAAATTTGTAAAACGATCTTTCAAATGCGTTGATTTTGAAAGTGAGGCAACTGCATTTTGGGAAAAAAATAGTTAAATCTAAATTGTATTACAATCAATTCACATTAAATATCTTTCAATATCTGTATAAATTTGTATAACGATATTTCAAATGCGTTGATTTTGAAAGTGTGGCAAGTGCATTTTGTGCAAAATTAGTTAAATCTAAATTTTATTACGATCAATTCACAATAAATATCTTTCAATATCAGTATAAATTTGTAAAACGATATTTCAAATGCGTTGATCTTGAAAGTGAGGCAAGTTCATTTTGTTGAAAAAATTAGTTAAGATGGTTCTCAAATGACCTTCTCAACATCGCGAAACTTTCTGACACATTTTCTCACTCATTTTAAAACGCAAAGGCATAAAATTGACCGGACTGACTATTGAAACGATTTGCAATCGAAATAAGTTTTCCCTTTTTTTTTTTTTTTTTTTTTTTTTTTGATAAATATTACTTACCGAGTTATAAGCATTTCGTGTCACGTGATTGACACTTGTTTCTCCATTCTGGCGCTTTTGTGTCGAGAATTCGGTTCAAAACGCCGACTTTGGCAGTATTTTCTAAAAGATCTTCGATCTTTACCAAAAAAAAAATGGAAAACGTGTTTCGATTACAAAGTTTCTGAATAAGAACCCCTGCCAATTTCATGTGTTTCCGAACAAAAATGAATTGAAAAAAATGTCATAAAGTAGCCTTTAAAGAAAAACACGGCAATTTTTACTAGAGAATTGGATGTCTGTTCTAACTGAATCCCCAATTAATGAAGCTATCCTGGTCCTGGCTGAGTAATGATGTTTTAATTAAACTGCAGTTTTAACTATTTTCATTGTTTTAGTTATCCGGTGTTTTGTAATTGTGCACGTATACTCATGAGGCGTACGAAAAGTACTCGAAACGTTTATTTTAACCTGTATTTTAATGTTTTTAGTGTATTATATCAGTAAATGTCTGCAGTTATATATTTTAATTAATAGTTAATTATTATGCAGAAGCAGTTACGCATATATTTTTGAACTTTTCAACTATGTTGGAAAGTGTTGAAACACTTTAACAGATGAGGAGGCAGGCAGGTGCAAAAAAGTTCAAAACTTCGAGTATACTAATAGTAAATGGTTACAGAGGGGCCCTGAAAAATGCTCTTTCTAATGCCTCGAAACGCCTCAATCGATCCTTGATTGCATAAATAAAATGTTTCGCTCAAAGCGAAACTCTTATTACCATCTTCCCAGAATAATTATTTGGGCTATTTATGTTATTCCACAAAATTATGCAATTTATGTAGCATGCGAATTATACTAATCATAATTTGTATGTATTTAATTTGTTTATATGTTAAGATAAATGTTGTGATGTTGTACCTCACAGGTAGTTGATTTTTTACAGTATTCTCAATAAATAGTGATTAAGAAGATCCATAACAATCTGAATAATTTATTCTAATAATCATTGTCAAATCTATTCAACTTCGCTCAATCAATACAGTTTAGAATGTGCCTCACTTGCATGCAATCTCACAATAAAAGAAAGAATTCATTCACAAAAAGAAGACTACAAATTATTAAGTGATCATCTTTTGACACTTGGAAACAATATTCAAAAATCGTCAACGTAACTAATTCACCAGTAACCTGTTATTACATTAAATTGGAGACCATCCTCGGTTATTTTGAATGGCTCATTAAATGTTCTAAGCCTTTCAACTAGAGTGCTGCTGTGTTTTTGCTTCTGAAGCTGACATTTTTTTGCTCCTGTTTAGCTATTCTGAGCACGATAGTTATTAGAAAATCACCTCTGAAAGAAACATCTAACATTTGTGTTAAAATATTTTGTTTTCCACGTACATTAAAGCCACTGCAAATATTAAAGGCAATTTCCTTCACAAAATATTTTTTCTTTTTTTTTTAATTATGACCCTTATTTTTTTGTTTCTTAATACATTCGCAAACCATTCATTTAGTTTCTAGCATATGCACAAAATGAACTATTTTTTTTACTATAGAACAAACTAAATATGAAAAAGTGTCCAGACCAAGATTTGAACCAGGGACCTTTAGCTTAAGCTGCCAACGCTTTACCAACTGATCTATCCTGGAGAAATCTGGCGGACACATTTCATTCTGACAACCTTTTGATGATGAGATCTGATCTGTTATCTAAAAATGCTCAACAGAATAAATTGCAGATAATGGAACTCCAAGTAAATGTTAGATATGTCATTACATTTCATTAATTTTAACACAATTATCCTTATTGGTAAATAAATCATACGAATATTAGCCACACACGGCTTATTCTTTCAGTCTACAGTAAAATTCATGTTTATGAAAAGTTACAGCCATCCATCGTTGCCACAAGTTAATCTCGGAAAATGAAACATTTGAAGTTACTAAAAAAATTAATAGCTCGAAAAGTATTTGTCACAAATTTGTTAGACAAACTGCGTTAGAAAGGTAACAAATTGTATTTTTCTTGATATAAATTTGAAATCGAATGATTATGCCGTTTTTCAAATATTAAATTCCAAAAATTACCAAACTTCACAACGAAGTACCATAGCGAAACCTTCACGCGTAAAAAGATAATGATAACGGCAATGTGTCCGTACTGGCTATAGCATGAGTAACAAATTATAGTAGACTTATTATTCTGTTAAAATATAAAAGTTAATTATGATGTCACGAGTGCAAGATTTTTATTTAATTCTCGAGAAATAGCATATTTTAGTCCACCTCAGTGTCCGTTCGGCTGAGTAACATGAGGTCACCATTCCGTGCATTGCGCACTAATTAAACATTTCCCACATTTATCGAGGGAACATCTGGGAGAAAATTATTGCGCTAACTGAAACCGCATAAAGCAAGGGAAACCTGTATATATAGGTAATGTGCATGTTTGTCAACAAACTGGCTTGTTGCTTGTCCACTCAACACAATGTAGACCGATCTTCGAGCTAAATTGCTCGTAGTTTCGCTAAATTGCTCGTAAATTTCACATAGTTATAATACATCATATTATGTGTAGGAAATAATACAATATGAATTACTAGCTCTGTGAGAATTGTTACTTTCTGCCAACACTGAGTTGAAAAGTACATCTTTACTTGGGTGCTGCTGCTTCGTCACGATCCATGCACATTATCTATATATATATGTAACATTTTTTATTTATCATTTTGTAGAAAAAAAAAATACTGCAGACTTTGAAGACACGACTATATCGATTTACCATTTATGTAAAAATGTGTTTACAAAGAGTTAATTAACTTTTAAACAGCTTTTATGATTGCCTCAAACTTTATAGATATCAGATTTAACAGCGATGAAAATAGGAGTGACAGTGGTCCGATAGCGCGGATTACTCTTTAAATTCCATCTTCGTAACATTTCTTCTGGAATTGTGTTTCTCCTATTTATCTATTCGAAGCACGAATCATATTATTAGCCAGATACTCTGTCACTGTTCTTTCCAGAAATGTCGTCATATGGGTAGGTGCGCAATATTCTTGTGTTTTAACTACATGGAGTCTTTTTCTTTTGTACAATCAGCTTTAAAGTATGTTTCGAAGTGAATGACTCCTGTTTTATTATGCAAATGGGAGAACCATTCTTAACGTGCAAATTATTCTTTTAACCGTGTCTTCGTTTTAGTCGTGTTCATATTAAACGAGTTTGATTCATCTAAAATTTTTAATTTATCATTTTGAAAAAAATGTTTACTGTAGAGTTTGAAAGCAGATTTTAACGATTTCCCATTTATGTAACAATGTTTACAAAGAGTTAACTTTTAAACATTTTTTTTTTTGATTGACTCAAGCTTTATAGATATCAGATTTAACAGCGATGAGATAGGAGAAACAGTAGCCCGATAATGTGGATTACTCTTTAAATTTCATCCTCGTAGCAATACTTCAGGAGTTGTTTTTTCTCCTATTTAGCTATTCGAAGCACGGATCATATTATTAGCCAGATACTCTGCCACTGTTCTTTCCAGAAATGCCATCATATGGGTAGGTGCGCAATATCCTTATGTTTTAACTACGTGGAGTCTTTTCCTTTTGTACAATCAGCTTTAGAGTATGCTTCGAAGTGAATGACTCCTGTTTTATTATGCAAATTGGAGAATTATTCTTGACATGCAAATTATTCGTTTTAACCGTGTCTTTATTTTAGCCGTGTTCGTATTAAACAAGTTTGATACATCTGAACATTTTTAATCTATAATTTTGTAAAAAATGTTCACTGCAGAGTTTGAAAGCAGATTTTAACGATTTCCCATTTATGTAACAAACTTTACAAAGAGTTAACTTTTAAACAGCTTTTTTGATTGACTCAAACTTTATAGATATCAGATTTAACAGCGATGAGATAGGAGTATAACAGTAGCCCAATAATGCGGATTACTCTTTAAATTTCAGCCTCATACCATTACTTCAGGAGTTGTTTTTTTCTGTTATTTAGCTATTCGAAGCACGGATCATATTATTAGCCAGATACTCTGCCACTGTTCTTTTCAGAAATGCCATCATATGGGTAGGTGCGCAATATTCCTGTTTTTTAACAACGTGGAGTCTTTTCCTTTTCTTTTTCTTTTTCTTTTGTACAATCAGCTTTATAGTATGTTTCGAAGTGAATGACTCCTGTTTTATTATGCAAATAGAAGAACCTTTTTTAACGTGCAAAATTATTCGTTTTAACTGTGTCTTCGTTTTAGCTGTGTCCATATTAAACGAGTTTGATACATGTAACATTTTTAATTTTTCATTTTGTAAAAAATGTTTACTGCATAGTTTGTAGGCAGATTTTAACGATTTCCCATTTATGTAACAATGTTTACAAAGATTTAACTTTTAAACAGTCTTTTTGATTAATTCAAACTTTATAGATATCAGATTAAACAGCGATGAGATAGGAGTGACAGTAGCCCGATAATGCGGATTACTCTTTAAATTTCAACCTCATACCATTACTTCAGGAGTTGGTTTTTTCTCCTATTTAGCTATTCGAAGCACGAATGATATTATTAGCCAGATACTATGCCACTGTTCTTTCCAGAAATGCCCATATGGGTAGGTATGCAATGCTCTTGTGTTTTAACTACCTTTTCCTTTTCTTTTTCTTTTATACAATCAGCTTTTAAGTATGTTTCGAATTGAATGACTCCTGTTTAATTATACAAATTGAAAAACCTTTATAAACGTGAAAATTATTCGTTTTAGCCATGTTCATATTAAACGAGTTTGATACATCTAACATTTTTCATTTATCATTTTGTAAAAAATGTTTACTGCAGAGTTTGTAAGCAGATTTTAACGATTTCCTATTTATGTAACAATGTTTACAAAGCGTTAACTTTTAAACAGCTTTTTAGATTGACTCAAACTTTATAGATATCAGATTTAACAGCGATGAGATAGGAATGACAGTAGCCCGATAATGCGGATTACTCTTTAAATTTCATCCTCATACCATTACTTCAGGAGTTTTTTTTTTTCTCCTATTTAGCTATTCGAAACACGGATCATATTATTAGCCTGATACTCTGCCACTGTTCTTTTAAGAAATACCATCATATGGGTAGGTGTGCAATATTCTTATGTTTTAACTGCGTGGAGTTTTTTCCTTTTCTTTTTCTATTGTACAAGCATCTATAAAGTAAGTTTATATTTTACTAATGAATCCCCCTCAGTTTTATTATACAAATTGATTATAACAGATTTGTTTCTGTCAAAAATTTGACTATTTGTATTATATCAAAAATTTTCTTCAGAGTATGTGTAACATCTCTATGCCTAAAATAAATAAATCCTAACGCAAAATTTAAAAGTATGTATTTCATAAAAAGAAAAATCTGTAAACTTTAAAATTTTATCCCTTAATCGGTGTCGGTAGGGCTAATTTCGACATTGTTAAATCGTGAAATTTTGATGTACCTTTACTCCGAACCTATTTGAAATATGACTTATATATATATATATATATATATATATATATATATATATATATATATATATATATATATACGACAAACATATGTTGAACACTGTACTGAAATGAGCTTTTTACCAAAACTTCTTTGTTTTTTCTCTTTTTTAATATACAATGGAAGTCGTTTTTTAAAATGCAAAATATATAAATTTTCAAGTTAAACAAAAAATGTTGACACGATTTAAACCAAGTGTTTTAACCATGGTTTAAATCACGGTTTAAAACAACTGGTTATTTTCTTTAAAAAAAAAAAAAAAAAAAAAAAGAAAGAAAAGAAAAAAAAATTCTTTTAGAACAACTCGAATATATATATATATATATATATATATTTTTTTTTTTTTTTTTTTTTTTTTTTTTGTAATTTAATTGTTTCAAATTGTTGGTTATAACTAATTTCTACTTTCAATACGTTATATATCAGCATTCAGTATGAGACATGGACATTCTTTTATTGGTCTAGATTTCTATAATCAAAATCGCACAAGAGATTCGATATTTAAAAAAAATACTAGAAGAAAGCTCATTTAACCTTTTAAATTTTTAAATAAAAATTCTGTTGAATAAGCAGCTTTTTACTTTTAAGTAAATTATATAACACGATATGTTTTTAAAGGTATTTTAACACAGTTGAACCCCAATAATTTAGAACCTTAAAGGAAAATAGGGGAAATAACTGAGATAAGGTTTGCTTGAGACATCAAAGTTTCATAAAAAATAATGCCTAAAAATATATAATTTTATCAATGTTTAATTTAATCATTTAAAGGAAATGTATATTATAACATAACTTTAAAAAAAACGCCTATTAATTAAGTCTGATAGCTGTTTAAATCTTTTAGTACGTGACAACTTTTTGTAAAAATACTGCGAATTTCAAAATCAATATTTTCAATTGTGTATAAAATCTGGTAAAGATGTATTTTTTCCCTGCTTCTTTTAATGTCGCTTTTTTTAAAACTTGGCACAGTTCAGGAGGAGAAGTGTCAAGTAGCACTTCTCAAAAGAATGTGTAAAGACTCAACTGTTAAATGTCAAATCATTCCAGGAATTCCTTATGCAAAGTTTTCTTTTGAATATTTGAATTTTGTCAAAAAAGATCATAAGTGCTCATTTAGTGCTCTGACAGATAAATCAGACATCTCACATAGCAAAGATTTCAAGGAAAAATGTTTTAAATAACTTTGAGGAAAAATTTATATTAATTAAAGTACATAGAATATTTATTTATTTATTTATTTATCTTAGTTATGAAAAAAATTCATGATAAATGTATTCAGGATATCAAGTTTTAATTGTGTACAGTAGTTTATTCTTTGAATATAAGACATGGCTGTTACTAATGAAGTTTAATTTGTAAATGAATCAAATTTTCAACATTACTCACTGATTTATTTAATTTAAGTTATTTCCAAATGAAATATTAATGTTTAATGAATACCCGAATTTTTTTTTTTATTATTATTAAATAATATGTTGTCTTTTTTTTTTTTTTTTTTTTTTTTTGTGGTGGGTGAGTGAAAATATCTTGGTATTTTGCCAATCCTGGGAAAATATATATATATATATCAATTTGGTATATACTTAAATTAAGTTGAAAAATATCACTAAAATATTCTTTCCGTCGTTGCAGTTGTTTTTGACAGAACACACAAGTACATGAAAAAGCAAAAATAGCATTTCGAAAAAAACATGATTTTAGAAAAAAAAAAAAAAAAAATCACATTTTTTTAAAAGTTTAACAGCATCATACACAAAATTTTCTGGGTTATTTTGAATATTATCTGCATCTTTTGTTAGCAGGGGGTGTGTATGTTTTGCTTTTACGTCCTTGCTCTGTCGAGATGTTTCATAGCAACTGTTGTGCATTTCCCCGGATCTATGCCTAATTTTACCAGATGTCAAGATTTGTTATATAGCCCTTGTTGGAGGATGCAACTGCAACAGAAATATCAACTGATAATGTTTCTATTTGCGCAAATGTATTTTAGGGAATACGGGACCATATTACATTGTTCGTACTCTCATTAAGATTTTGTGTATTCCAATTCGCACATTTTTTCAGCAGTTCAAAATGTGACAAATCTTTTAATATGAGCCACATTGTTTCCATCACATCCTTAGGAAGACTGTTTTGTTATTTTTTTTTTCATATTTCGCACGATTGCATTCGCACCATGATTCTCTCACAGACACAAAAAATTTCAAAATTCTAAACCGAGTAGGGAGGTAAAATTGATATACATTTAAAGGGCATGAGTCAATGGTTTTAAAAACATAAAAATCCGAAAATCGATATTTTTCAAAATTTTCTTTACCGATACAGCTTAAAGGATACACATTAATATTGTGGCGTTTATATAAGATGAAAAATTATTATTATTTACATATGTTTATTAAATACAGTTGCTTAATTTCTATATACTTTTGATTAACGGATTTTCATACTGTGTACGTCTGTTACACTTTCCTCAAAAACTACAAAACCTATCAACTTTAATTTTTTTATGACCATTAGAAACATTCCATTTAATAATAATAGGAAAAATAATGGATGCCAGTACAATGATATTGGAATTATAAAAGAATACATTATGTATTTTTTATGACCATTAGAAACATTATTTAATAATAATAGATGTCAGTACAATGATATTTGAATTATAAAAGAATACATTATGTATTTTTTCATGACCATTAGAAACATTCTATTTAATAATAATAGATGTCAGTACAATGATATTGGAATTATAAAAGAATACATTATGTATTTTTTTATGACCATTAGAAACATTCTATTTAATAATAATAGATGTCAGTACAATGATATTGAAATTATAAAAGAATACATTATGCATTTTTTATGACCTTTAGAAACATTCTATTTGATAATAATAGAAAAATAATAGATGTCAGTACAATGATATTGGAATTATAAAAGGAATATATTATTGGAATATATAATATATATTATGTAATTTTTTAAAGATTTTCAAAAGATTTTGTTTTTTATTTCTTTTTAAGCAAATCATAAACTATTTCCTCATATTATTAAATGTCACGTTCCTAATGAATATATATATATTTTTTTTTAAGTTATAGGTTTTGTAGTTTTATGGGTAAAGTGTACCAAACGAATAGAGTTTGAAAATCAATTAGTCAAAAGTACGTAGAAGTTAAGTGTCTATATAAGTGTAAATAATAATTATTTTTCACGTTATGTATACACTACAATATGTATACTTTAAGGGGTAAAAGTTTAATCTTTACATATTTATCTTTTTATAAAATACATGCTTTTAAACATTGTGTTAAAATCTTAAAATTGTTTCATTTTAGCCATCGATATAATATCATATGTGCCCTTAACTGCAGATATCATTAGAAACAGAATCTCTAATACCCTGCTGTTTCTCACTTACGTATGTTCTTGATTATCATTCGCAGTTGCTTGTTTATATGTCCCCATTTTAGCGATATATTCTCGAAAATAATTTTGAAGCACTCAGATAATTTTTGGGGGGCCGATGCTTTGTTGTCTGCAAACTGTGTATAAGTGATGTCAGTCTCTAACTACTATTTTGATAGTATATTATTCTAAAACATTAAAGAAATTCGTATTTTCAAAGATATTTGAGCTCTTGGATTATGATGTTTTTCTTCCTTTTTACAAATCTTAAAATTTTCTCTTTAATTATGAAGATTTTTTATAAAGACAAACTTAAAGAGTATTAATTAATATTTCATTAAATAAATCTTTAATAATTAAGTCTATAATAAACTTTTTGCATCAATAAATAAATAATGGTAAAATTAACTAGAGTTGCAAAAACATGCCAACGAAAACAATGAGTTTTTTTAGTTGTGACTAATTTCCGTTGATGTAAGTGTCATTTGTTTGCAGTAATGCTTCTTGAAGATTATCTTAAATAATTAGATTTTTAGAGTAGCAAAATTATTTAATAAAAGTCACGAAAGCTTTATTTATTGTCATATTTTTCTGTGAAAAATTTGACTTCTCATATTATACCTATTATAAAACGTTTGACCGCGGATATCCCCATAAACCCCAATTCTCTCATATTTATCTTTTCCAGAATTACGCCATTACAATTAGGCGTTGCTGATTTAAGTGCCATTTTCAGCAATAACACTTTATTTCTCGAAAATGACTTTGACGCATGTAGGCGATTTTCATAGCGGCCTTCCTGTTGTTTTGAAATTGTTAAGAACGGTTTTCAGTATCTCGGTTATTATTCTATTCTAAAATAATAAAATAACTTAAATTTCTAAATGTAAATATTAATCATCTTCATATACGTTCTTACATTAATAAATCTTCTCTCAATGCTATTTTTGCAAATTGCTAGTTTCTCTGTACATATACGTAAATATTTTACATAAAATTAAGATTAAACTAAAAATTTATTGATCTCAGATAAAACCAGAAATATGAATTATCTCTCATCTATAATTACTTCATTATCAGAGTTGGTGATTTAGATATCACTTTTAGCAATAACATTTTCTTTCTGAAAACTTACACATACTTTGGCGCATGCAGACGATTTTTGAAGAGTCTGCTTCAAAATCTTCAAAATTTTCTAGTTGTTTTGAAATTTTTAAGAAACTGTTTTCAGTCTCTCGGCAATTACTCTACTCTAAAATAATAAAGTAGCTTGAATTTCTAAATATAAATATAAATCATCTTCATAATACGTTCTTACATTATAAAAATCTGCTATCAATACTATTTATTCAAATTCTTAGTTTCTCCGTACATATAAATATTTTACATAAAATTAAACTTAAACTAATCTAAAAGCAAAAGTTTACTCTGATGGATAATTAACAGGATTAATTATATAGTTGCAGAGACTTTTCTTTTTTGATCAAATTTTCTGTTAAAAATCTACTATTTATCTTATATCACAAAAATTATTGATCTCAAATAAAACCAGAAATCTGAATTCGCTCTCTTCCATATTATCATTCAGAGTTGATGGTTTAGATGTCTCTTTTAGCAATAACATTTTATTTCTGGAAAATGACTTTGACGCATGCAGACGATTTTTGTAGCGGTCTTCTTGTTGTTTTGAAATAAGAAACCGTTGTCAATCTCTGTTATTATTCTATTCTAAAAAAAATAAAGTAACTTGAAATTTTAAATGTAAATATGAATCATACTTCTGAAACGTCATGTTCATAACATGTTCGTATATTATGAAAATCTTCTGTCAATGCTATTTTTGCAAATTCTTAGTTTCTGCTTACTTATAAATATTTTGCATAAAATTAAGTTTAAACTAATTTAAACGCGAATATATCTAATTATCTTTCGCTTTTAGATATATAATATATATCTAAAAGCGAAATTTTACTTCGGTGTATAATTAACAACATTAATTACAGTTACAGGATTTTGCTCTTTTGACCGAAAATTTTCTCTCAAAAATCTACTATTTATGTTCTATCACAAAATTTATTCACCTCAGATATAACAAAAAATCCGAATTCTCTCTCATATTTCTCTCTTCCATAATTATTTTATTATCATTCTCCGTTGATGATTTAGATGTCACTTTTAGGAATAGCATTTTATTTATGGAAAATGACACATGCAGACGATTTTTGAAGCGGGCTTCTTGTTAGTTTGAAATTGTTAAGAAACCGTTTTCAGACTTTTTGCTATTATTCTAATCTAAAATAATAAAGTAACTTGAAATTTTAAATGTAAATATGAATCATAATTGTGAAACGTCATCTTCATAACACGTTCGTATACTATGAAGATCCTTTGTCAATGCTATTTTTTAAAATTCTTTAGTTTCTTCTTACTTATAAATATTTTACATAAAATTAAGTTTAAACTAATCTAAAGCCAAGATTTCACTTCGATGGATAATTAAATAGATTAATTACAGTTGCAGAAATGTTTCTCTTTTGACTGAATTTTCTCTTGAAAATCTACTCTTTGTGTTATATCACAAAATTTATTGACCCCAGATATCACCCGAAACTCCAATTCTCTCATATTTATCTCTTCCATAATTACTTCATTATCATTCTCAATTGATGATTTAGATGTCACTTTTAGCAATAACACTTTATTTCTCGAAAATGACTTTGACGCACGCAGACGATTTTTGAGGGAGCGGCACCTCGTTGTTTGCAATTGGTGGGAATGGTGTCAGTCACCAGCTATTATTCTGACCTGTTTGCCCTCAGGATATCGGGGCCAAAAGGTGAAAATAGAGATTTATCCCACTTAAAAAGCGATGTAACACATGCAAATGAGCACTTGCAACAAGCACTTAGTGGGGTGACTAAATGACACTTGGGTGCGAAAATAATTTTTGAAGCAAAACACAATTAAAAACTCTGAAGAAAAATTGTGTCTCATATTATTTATAGAGCAAGTTTAGTTTATGCGCATGTTTATGTACTAGCTGAGGGCCGAGATTTCGTTCTAAGATTTGAAAAAGTATCAATACATTAATTACGCAAAATTTTCACCTTCGATAAATGTAAATTTATAGAGGTTTGCAAGGGCCAAAATTTCCATACCCGTGCACAGATCGACTCGTACAAAAAATTTATTAGCCCGGCCAGACACGGCTTAAAAGCTAAACGTTTGGCCTGAGCCCGGCTCGGCTGGGTATAAAAGCTAAAATCTCAGCCTGAACCCAGGCAGGCCTGTACAATACATTTAGCGAACCGGCCCGGTCCAGTGTAATAGATACATCTCGGCTCGATCCGGGCTCGGTGTAAAAGCTAAAAGTTCAGCCCGAACCCAGCTCGACTGAATTTCTACAAAACATGCCGTTATTTCTGAAGCAACATTATCATACAATTAAAATTATTCGAAAATCACACTTACTTATGCATAGGTTTTATTATCAGATTGCGTTCGAAATTCATGGAATACAAAATCACTGCAATATTAATGACCACTTAGGCAATTACGTACATAAACACTGATTAAAAAAATCGGCTTAGACAATTACATGCAAATGCAAATTCAGTAACAAAATCAACGCAGTTTAGAATAAAAGTAAAAAATTGTAAAAGAAAGTCGCATGATTTTAAAACTCGACAAAGGAAAAAAGGTCGATTTATAAAAGTAAATCTCTTTAATTTATTAAACCAAATTAAATTTCTAAAGATTTCGCTAAACAAATGTTCATCATCATTATAATTTTTACAAGAATAAATAAATAAAAAGGCCAGCCCATCATATGCTGCGGGGGGGGGGGGGGGATTTAGAAGTCTGCATGGGTCCGGGCCAGATTCATTTCATTGGAATCCAGTCGGGCCAGGCCTATACTCCATTATTTTTGGGCCGAGCCTTGTCCGGGTTTTATTTTTCCGAAAGCTCGGGCCGAGCCTTGTCCGGGTTTTATTTTTCCGAAAGCTCGGGCCGAGCCTAGACTTCATTATTCCATGGCCGTTTCGAGCTGAGAATGTTCTTTCCATGCGTAACATGATGCCAACTTCTATCTTTAATTAGTGAAGAAAGTAAACGATAAAGCAACCCTTTTATATTACATTTTATTTTTTGTGTATTACTTCTTGCATATTTACTGGTATTTTTACGAACGTTTATTTTTAAAAGGAAATTTCAGTAAAAAAAAAAAAAAATTCGCATGCAGAATATGGCAACTTAAATGACTGAAATTGGATTCCAATCGCATTTGCCCTAACGAATTTTTTTCTTCATTTTCTTTAAATTTTAAAGTACTGTTTCAGGTACAAAAGCACTAAAAAAAAAATCAAGGATCCTCCATCAATTACGTCATACTTCAAGACTAAGAGAGGGGGGGGGGTGCACAAAGTGTGTCACGGGAGGAAGCAGTGGGTTAACTTGTTGTCACATCTAAAATATGAAAACCATTAGGTAGGCAAATTCATAAAAATGTATGTACGTTTACTCGGAAAGTAGAAGGTTTATTTTCCCGTTGAATTGCAACAGCTTGAAGCAGAAAGATCTTGATGGTGTTATGGTATCTACAGTCGAACCCGGTTAAGACGCTCACGGTTAATACGCGATCCCGCTTCATACGCGGATTTTTCCCGGTCCTTTGAATATCGCCCATAAGAGAAATGTAAAAATATCATGTTTAATACCCGAACGGTTAATATGCGATCCCGCTTAATACGCGATATAATTTCGGCACCTTGAGGCACAAAATCTTGCTTAACCCTTTCAGGGGCAAGCACTTATGCTCCTGTAACGTTGAATTCCCACCGGAATTTAGGAAAGAATTTAGTTCAAAATAAGAATAAGCAATTTTTCAACTTTTTCTCGTCAAAGTTAAAAAAAGTAAAATTTAATTAAAAGTTTCTGGTTTGAATCGGATTAAAATTAGGTGGTATATAATATATACCACCGCCCCTCAAAGGGTTAATACGCGAATTCATAGACCAAGATGAGAATTTCTTATCCTTTTGTAGCGTTACAAATTTATTGGGTTATTTTAATTCAGATATCTACCACTATTTCCTAATAGTAATTTTCGCATTATGTAGTTACATATTACTAATCGGAAATAGTGGTAGATATTCCAATGCATTACTCATTATCACAAGTACTACATACAGTTTTAATAACTGGGTCGTTCTGCAAAGATTTCATATTTTTGGTATATGTTAAATAAAAAGGTCATTAGTAAAATTACTTTTGTTGTTCACTTTTGGTTGCAATGTGTTAACTGACAATAAAGTCATATTTGAATTTACATATTTTTTCAGTAATTATTTCACTCAGTTCTATAAAAACAAACAGTGAGTTCAGTTAGAATACGGTTAAATTTTAATCTAAATAAGCAATAAAAGACACAATTTTCGACCGTAAACATATAAACGAAAGCTTTAAAGTTCGTTTAGATAATTAGATGTGTAAATAAGCTCAGTTCCTGCAACATTACATAAACCACGTTTAATACGCACGCGATCCCGCTTAATACGCGACTTTTTTCCAGTCCCTTGAAACTCGTCTTAACCGAGTTCGACTGTATTTCAGTAGAAGTATCTGACCGATTATATATAACAAAAACAGAATAATTACATTATTGTTTTGGTACAAATTAGCTCTAAATAGCAATTGAAAAAAAGTAATTATTTTACTGATTTTTGCATGGGTCGGGCCATAATTATTTTTATACGAATTGCGTTGGGACCGGGTCTCTAGGAAGAATGAAGTCTAGTCCCGACTCTGCCAGGAAAAAGGAAATCCGGCCCCAGTCTCCTAAATGGAAAGTGTCAAGGTAATTTTAAAAGTAAAATTAAAAAAAATATATGTATTGTAACCTATGATTTATTTTAACAGAAATCGATTTCTAGACGCTTCAAATATGAAAATCCAAAGTACAGTATTTGAGCTATACGTAAAAAACTACCCGCATTGCAATCCGTTTTGCAACAATTACAAATGAATTTAGCATTAAGAATTCTAAACTTTAAACCTTCATAATTCCTAAACTAACTGAATGACTTCCCGTTTGGTATGCTAAAGTAAAATTTAACGAAAAATCCCAATTATGGTGTCAAAAATAGGTGTTCGTATTGAAAAATTTAGAATTTGATACAATTTCAGTATCAAGATAATCACCTAAACTTTTGTTTTACGTAAATTGAAAAAATATATAATTCCCACTGGAATAACTATGTATTTCTGTCTTTTGGGGGAACAATTTCGAGATCAAAATACATGGGGTGCTCTCTCTCTCTATCGCTCTCTTTTTTTTTTTTTTTTTTTTTTTTTTTGCTGACTGCACATTCCAAATCATAGCTGAGTACAGTTTGGTTATTACTCGAGTTACAAAGTCCGGACACATTTAAATAGCTACTGGAACGTACGAAATAATTAATTTATATGTAACTGCTTATATTGAAATTTTTGTGTATTTTTAAAGCTTTGAAAGCATAGAACCATTATGGGAAACTTCATTTATTTTCTAAAATAAAACTTTCCCCTACTGAAAACATTTTCGTCCAAACTGCATTCTTGTATGCCAATTACCCCATATTTTATATAATTTTCAATTATTTCAAGAACTTTTGGCTCACCTCCTAACTACAAAATGATTAAAATAATTTAAAGGTTTGCTAGAACTGATCAAAGTAAGTGCAAAATCATAAGAAAAGTAAAAGGAAAAAAAAAACTTGCTAGAAGCATCGTAAATTTTGAGTGCGTCTACCGATTGCACTTTAATAAAATCAAAAGAATAATCGAGGGCAGCTGCTAGCATAAATGTAGAAGCCATACATTTTTTCAACCATGAACAGAAAAATGGCGAGAAAATTTTTCTAAGAGAAGGAGCAAATTGGGGTTCTAAGTTAAAGGATATAAAACATCTTGAAGAACTATTGATATGTGCAGAGTAGAATTCTGTACAGAGTAAGTTCCGAAAATTCTGCTTAAAGTCAACCCGAATCCTATAAAAAACATTTCTTCAATCCGAAACCCGACTTGAACCTGAAATATTCAAACTCGAATGCGAATCGAACCCGAAGTGAAAGAAAATGAATCCATATTTTAATACAATTATGTAAAAGTAGCCTATAGTTATATCTATAATCTCGAATTTAACTTTTTTGTGTAAAAATATTCTTATACACACTCATTAATATTCAAATATATATAGTCTTTTTTTTTCAATTAAAATACCTTCGGGACTTTCTTTTGAAAAGTCGTGTCAACCCAAACCCGACACGAAAGAATCGAAACTCCACCCGATCCTAAAACATAAAGTCAACCCGACTGGAAGTCGAACCTCAACGAAAAAAAATTAGTGCCGACCTGTCGGATCGTGTTCGGGAAGGATCGGGTTACCCGACCTGATGCAAGACTCTAATCCAGAAACTTTTGATGAATAACCGTCTCTTTACAGAAAAAAAAATCGCTCAAGTTTCTAATATGATCAGGCACATGCGTCTAAGCACTTTTAGAAACCGGAGCATTCAATTAACTTTATTTCCGAATAGTAATTTAAGACAGGAGTTATTTAAGGAGCTATTTAAGACAAGTGTTATTTAAGATAGGAGTTCTTCGTTTACATAATATAACTATTACTATTTTGAAATAGTGGTACTCCCTGCACATGCTTCAATCTGGCCTTGCATATTATTTTATTTTCGTTTTAACAATTTATTTGTATGATGTAACTGTTGATTAGCATTTTGTTTCCACCTTGATTGGGCTTCAAAGTTAACCATTATCTGAACTAATTGATGAAATATGGAATATCACAGTTTTATCACCAGAATCACGATATTTTCTTCGGTTGGAAGATGTTTTCGCTATATATAGAAGATATTTAAACAGGTTTTATGGCACTATAAGAATCGAAACTCAATCCGAAACCAACCCGATCCCGAAACATAAAGTCAATCCGACTCAAAGCCGAACCTGATCGAAAAGAATTAAAGCCAACCCGAACCACAGGTCGGGTCGTGTTCGGTAAGAATTTGGTTACCGACTCAATGCAGGACTCTAATCAAGAGACCAGTTGCTCATTTTTGGTCAATAAACGTCCCTTTCCAGAAAAAAGAAATCGCTCAAGTTTCTTATGTGATCAGTGACCGACTAAGCACTTTTAGAAACCGGAGTATACAATTAACTTTATTTTCAAATAGTAATTTTCGCCCAATTTAAGACATTTAATAATTCGCTTAAATAATTCGATTATTACTATTTGAAAAGAGTGGTACTTTTTACACATGCGTTAATCTGGCCCTGCATATGATTTTATTTTCGTTTTAACAATTTATTTGTATGAAGTAACGGTCGATTAGCATTTTGCTTCCATCTTGTTTTGGCTTCAAAATTAACAATTATGTTAACTAATTGATGAAATATAAATATCACACTGTTTTATCACAGGAATAATTTTTTTTTTAGTTGGGAGAGGTTTTCGTTTACATATAAGATGATATTTAAACCAGTTTTATGGTACTATCAAATTAAAGTTTATCCTTTTTTCTGTCCTTGAAAATAATTAAAACAAGAACATTTTCGTGTCTGGTTCAGCATCAAAATTCAAATTTAAATTCAGTGAAGAGTGATTCTTAGAAAAATACGTCTGCCTCCTTTGAATTCTAAAATTTTAATAAGCACAAACATACGTAGGATGAAGAAGGAAGGGCGAAACCCATATATCATAGTATATTTTTCGTGACAAACTAAGCTAATTTATAACATAAAATTAAACCATAAACCAGTAATTATGTTGTTAAAAGCATTTAAACTTTCTTATTGGCGATTGAACTATTTCTACACTTAAGGTTCGAAGTAGATTGATCAGCTCTAAATTACGGCCTGCAGTTATACCTACGGTCAATTCCCTCCAAACTCTTATGAATACTTGCATTAGCCACTAATTAGTCATACTTCGGAGGGATTAATTACGTCTCGTGTCAGACAAAATAAAGATAACATAAAATAATTATTCCAAAATGGTATACGAAACGAGTTTAGTATAGACACTCTGAAAAGAAGCTGGTGAATTACCAAAAAAGGAATAAAATGTCATTTTTAACCCTTTTAGTGCGGGAGTCGACTAATGTCGACATCTAAGAATTGTGTGCTGTAGACTACATTAAGCGTCGACAAAAGTCGTCTATGCGTTCACGGCGTGTATTGTGCTCACTGTAGTGCGTCATGGGCTTAGCAGTGATGACGTATTGCGTCTGCGTAGTGCAGTAATTTGGCTATAACCAAAATCAGTAGCGTGCTTTTCGTATAACCATAAGATATGATTTTTAGTTTTGTATTGGGTCGTTCGGAAAGTCGTGACTTTTACTCATTTACTGTGAGTAAAACAGAAATGTTTCCTGTTGTTTTTTAATAAATCGCTTTTTTGGTCAAAATATTCCGCACAGGGCATTATCCCACCAAAAAAAATTCCGCAATGAAAAGGTTAATGCTTTCCAACATAGTTGAAAAGTTTTAATGATTTCAGTTTGTCTGTCTGTCTGTCGTCTGACCGCGCTCTAACTCAAGTAAATATGCTCGATTGCCATGCAATTGATATATGTTAATGAGACTTATTATGGCATGTTTGGTATTGAAAATGAAATACCAGGGTGGTTTGATAAGTTCTCGGCCTGACAGTACAAGCACAAGATTTCTGACATACTTTCATATTATTTTTCAATGTAGTCCCCTTACAACTTATTACATTTAAGACACATTCTTGTGTGCGAATTCTTTAGTGCAACTCTGTACGAGGGTAGTTCGAAAAGTTCTCGGCCTGACAGTGAAAGCGCAAGATTTCTGACATATTTTCATGTTATTTTTCAATGTTGTTCCCTTACAACTTATTACATTTAAGACACACTCTTGTGTGCGAATTCTTTAGTGCAACCCTGTACGAGGATAGTTCGAAAAGTTCTCGGCCTGACAGTGAAAGCGCAAGATTTCTGACATATTTTCATGTTATTTTTCAATGTTGTTCCCTTACAACTTATTACATTTAAGACACACTCTTGTGTGCGAATTCTTTAGTGCAACCCTGTACGAGGATAGTTCGAAAAGTTCTCGGCCTGACAAAGAAAATACAAGATTTTTGACAATATTTCATTTAATATTTAAACTTGCAACACAATACATTTCAGAAAAGTCGAGAAATGTTCATTCTTTTGCGTTTTCGGTCGATGTTCAACAAGCGCGGTATGCATCAAGCGGACAGCTTTTTCATACCCAAAACATCGTGTAAAATGTGATCGACACGTTCTATCGAGATGTTTGCAATGTCAGCTAGTTCGTGTATCTCAGTCGACGATCATTCAATACGACATTGGGAATTTTTGAGACGATTTCGTCGGTCGTAGCGGTTTTTGGGCGTCCTGGGCGTTCATCCTCGTGAATTGATTTCCTACCTCGTTTAAATCCAGCAGCCCACTTTTTTATCGTCGAATATGAAGGGCAAGAACCATTTAAGATAGACTGTAACTCTTTTTGTATGTTCGTGGGGGTTAAATATTTTTTAACAAAGTATTTTATGACAGCTCGAACTTCAATTTTTTTTCCATTTTTAGAAAATGTCAAAACTTGTTTACTTTACTTTATCGCCCAGCAATAACCAATAAACTCACGCGTCTGAAACACGGCAGCATGTCATCTAAAGGATCATACTTTATAAACATCATTGTCATTTGGTCATACTTGTTCCACCTCTGTGTCAGGCCAAGAACTTATCAAACCACCCTCGTATGTAGCATTTATAGTTTGCATTAGCCACTAATTAGTCATACTTCAGAGGGATTAATTACGTCTCGTGTCAGCCAAAATAAAGATAACATAAAATAATTATTCCAAAATGGTATACGAAACGAGTTTAGTAGACACTCTGAAAAGAAGCTTGTGAATTGCCAAAAAAGGAATAAAATGTTATTTTTAATATTTTCTTCATTTACAGGGACACTCAAAAGAATTCGGTTACATTACGGTCTGTGGAGAAGCATTTTACAGATGTTACACTATTTAAAACATATTTAAATTGATACATATAATTGAGGTGCACTACAAGAGGCTTGCTTTAAGAATATGGTGTGAATAGAATTCATCGTTCATTTACAGGGACACACAAACGAAATCGGTTACAGTACTGTCTAAGAACAATAATTGCTGGAAGTGCGTTTTAAGTTATGGTACATTTTTAAATTATAATAATAATTTGCCTATTACTTGGTGTGTATAAATTCTACAGATGATATACAGTGCAGCACAAAAGATCTCGAATACATTTCCGTTTATTGAAGGCAATTACTGAAAGAAAATTTACTACTCTGCTATGCGTTTCCTATCTGAACTAAATTTTAACATGCTATATGTATACAAATTTGTAGATTATATACAGGGGTGCACAAAAGAATTAGGATATTTTTTCGACTATTGATAAATGTGGTTTTCAAATGTGTTATGCGTTTTCCAAATTGTTTAAACCAAGTATGAAGTTTGAAATTTTAGATTTCACATAAAGTCTATCTATTTAAATTTAGAATCTAATACTAAACCTAAATATGTTAAGTTTTTCGTAATATTTATTCTAATATTTTGCAATTTAAATATAGGTTCCCTGCGAGTCAGAAGATATCTACCAAATAACATTTCTCTAATTTTTTGAGTTGAGATTTGTAAATTTAGAGAATTGCATAGATTAGAAAAAATTGTGATTCTTGAATTTGCTGTTCCTTTGAGTTCCCTTTTGGTATTCCCCGTTCTTATTATAATAAAATCATCAGCGTAAGCTAGTATTAGGGATTCTTTGCTATGATACTGTTTTATGATGTAATCCACAACCAGAAGCCAGAGAAGAGGACCCAGACACGAACCCTGAGAGCATCCTTTGTATGCTTGAAACCATTCTATAAATTTAAATCGATTAACACCTATAAAGCGATTAAAAATGTAGTTTTTTAATAGAGATTTTAAGTAGGGTGGGATAGGGGATCTGTCAATGATATCTAATATAATGTGCCAGTCAATGCTATCAAAAGTTCCCTCTACGTCGAATAATACAATGCCACAATATTTTTTAGAGGAAATGATTTTAGATTTTAAAAAGTTTACTGCGTCGACAGTACTTCTTCCTTTTTGGAAACCGAATTGAACCTTATCTAGGTATGATATGCTTTCCAATAATGAATGTCATTACTCTTGTTTACTTAGACATCATCTTTCATCTAATTAAAGTTTTTTTTATAGTATTCTGAATGTGATGGAAAGTGTTTCATAATATATGCTTGACGCATGATTTTTCGCTCTTGTTTAATTCCTTTATTATCTTTTCTTTCCTTTTTTTTTTTTTTTTTTTTGTATTTAGCGTTAAAGTTATATTTCTTTCACTATCGACTTTTCAGTCGTCTCTGAAAATTATATAATTCACTTTTGGACATTAATTGTTGAAATGTATAACAATGTTGGCAACGATGTGATGACTTTCGATTTTATTCTTTTTACATTACTTCATAATATCACATAATTTTAATTTTTACAACATCAAATTAAGATAAATATAAGCTACCGACAGAATTTTTTTTTTTAAACTGTAGCTCAATTTAGTGTCGTTTTACGCCTTTTTGACTAATTTTTAAATATGATTTTTTCTTTTATCTTTCTCAACAATGAAAGTTTGTTACAATAATGAAAAGCAACTAGTAACAGATGAGTTGCCACAATTGGCAATTGATTGCCTAGAGCAAACTAAAAAGCGTTCGTTTTCGTTTTTTTTATTATTATTATTCA
The DNA here is from genome assembly GCA_963931845.1 of Maratus michaelseni. NCBI lineage: Eukaryota > Metazoa > Arthropoda > Arachnida > Araneae > Salticidae > Maratus > Maratus michaelseni. The sequence continues at coordinate 116,485,862 of OZ007600.1, forward strand.
TTTATTGTCTTACATTAATCTGCCTTAATTCGATCTACTTTCAAACATTGCCATCATATCTACAATATCCTTTAAAATGGATTTGAATACCACTGAAGATTTTAAACATAACTTTTGATTCAAATACGCTTTTTGGTTATACATACAATTACGGAAGATAGTCATAAGATCAGATTAACTATAAAATACGGCAATTTAAAAATTTGGCGCTAAACTGAAATTTGTGGGTAAAAAAACAGATTTTTTTTTTATTATTATTTTAAATTTTAGTATCATTTATTAAGAAAATAGCAAAATATAAACAAATAATTACTTTTTTAACGTAAAACTGACAATCATTATTCCTTTAAAAATATATTAAATTAATACTTTTTCTTACATATTCGGTCTCGGAATTTGGGTTTTAACTGCCATGGCAATATAGATTCCCCACGTATATGGCGACGATCACATATGTACCAAATATGGCAAACTTTTTGTTAGCCCATAAACACTGCTCATCATTTTTTTAATGGTGCCAATTATTGGAATATGTAGTCTAATATTGATTGTAACATTGTGATGAAAAATATTGTAAGATTAAAAAAAGAAAGAAAAGAAAACAAGAACGAAATATCATGCATCTAGCATAGATTATGTAACACTTTCCAACACTTCCAAAATAATTTTGAAAATATTTACCGTAAGGTGTAAGATGATATCTAACTAAACAATTTTGAAAAACGCATAACATATTTTAAAATCCAATTTCATGACTTACCAACAATATTCGGAAAAATATCCGAATACTTTTATTCAGCCCTGTATATGATCTATAGATTTGTATATATACTACATAGGATGCTAAATTTTAGTTCAGTTAGGAAACGCGTAGAACAGTTTAAAATTCTCCTTCTGGAGTTTCTGTCAATAAACGGAAATGTGTTCGCGAACTTTTGTGCAACCCGTATATGATCTACAGAATTTATACACACCAAGTAATAGATAAAAAGTGAGTTAAATTTAAAATCGCGTTCAGCAACTGAAAACACACTTCCAGGAATTATTCTTAACATACAGTAGAGAATTCTTTTGTGTGTCCCTGTAAATGAACGACGACTGCTATACACACAATATTCTGTAGTAAGCCTCTTGTAATACACCTTAGTGATATATATAAATTTCAATGCGTTTAAAATAGTGAAACATTATTTAATTAAACCGCAAACGATTTTTCTCCATAGACGTAATGTAACGGAATTCTTTTGACTGTGTCTGTAAAGTAACTATAAGTGCTATGCACACCCTATTCCATATTAAGCTTCTTCTAATGCACCTTAGTGATATATATTAATTACAATGTATTTGAAATTGTGTAACATCATTAAAATAAACCATAAATGATTTTTCCACATAGACCGTAATGTAACGGAATTCTTTTGAGTGTCCCTGTAAAAAACAAAATAAGTGCTACACACTTCAGTTGAAATAGGGAACATGCTATAGATAACGACAATAACATATAAAAATTGCAGGGCAATGCGAGCATATTTACGGGAGTTAGAGCACGGCCAGACGGCCAGACGGCCAGACAAACCGAAGTCATAAACACTTTTCAACTAGGTTGGAAAGTGTTAAAAAACGAAGTAAATCAGAATGCAAGTCATAACTTCAGTTCTAAATTTCGCTGATTAAAGCTATTCGAAATAAAGCCACTAATGTATAATTTTCTATTTTGAAAACAGAATCAGAAAGGAAGGGAGAAATAAATAATCCTTTTTAAGTAAATTTCTGTCTGAGCAGGTACTCTGCCTTTTATGAATGCGTGGCGTTCTTTTATCTGAGACCATATAGAAAGTTTTCGTTTAAGGCAAGATTCCATTATTGACACATTTCATTTTGACTGGTTTCATTATAGTTTAATTTTATTGAGGGGCTGCTATCTATGTACATTAATTTATCTATAAACTTTGAAATTTTTAACACAGTATTCTTTAGGGTTTTTTTCTCTCATTCGATTTGTCAAGCTTCATTTACTTAGGGTGGTAATATGTTATTTATATCATTTAATTTTAATCCTAAATGCCACAATCGGACTGGAATTTTGGAATAAAATTTTGTTTTTAAAATGTTCGCGAAGAAAAGCTTTTATTTGTTTCGAATAAATTTATTCGCAAATACTGTTGTCATTGAATCATTTTAATATTATAAACTAATAATATAAATAATATTATATTATAAATAAAATAATATTAATAAATAATAATATAATAAATAAATAATATAATATAACGTATAAATAACTTATAAATAATATAATATTATATAACAGAAGTACTTTTGCCCTGAAAAAATTAAAGAAACGTCGAGTAAATATGTATTTGGAGACTATGTGTCAATATTTATAAACATATTTTAAAGGTTGCTAAGATACTGCGTCTAATTTTTTAAAAATAATGATACAAAAATGATTTGTTAATTAAAGTAACGAAACTAACACATAATTTCATAAACACATGTTTTTAATGAATTTCTAACTTTCAGAGCATTTGTACCCTTTAAATATGTAAGTGTCAGAAGTTTTCAGATTTTATCTATTTCCAATTACGATGGAAAATGATAATCACTTCGTCTATCTGCACCTTTCATGAAAATTCTCGTACAGTTGCGAAATTTAGATATACAGGTGTTACAAAAGCAAACTATAGTATGACTTGTATAGAAATTGGTATTGCAGAGTGTATGATTCATTTACAGGGCCGCACAAAGAAATTCCAATGTATTACAGACTGTCCATGATTACTGTATGAAATACACGTGTTAATGACGTGATGTGTTAATATACATTTTCAAACTCAGCAAAGTTTTGTTATGCTATATGAATAATATAGTAGAATAATATAATAGGTTCCATCTTCACATACAAAAACTAAGTTTTGTTAAATAAAAAATGTAAAAATAAACACATGTGTTTAATTTATACATATTTAAAACATCACAACATCGTTTCTCTGCTTAGTTAGAAGATGCATTAACCGAGAAAAAATAAATAAATAAAAGAAAACTTTTACTATCTTTCGCTTTTACATCTGTGATGACTGATTACGTAGCTAAGTAGCATTTTTGCTCTACATAGGTAGATGTCATTTATTTTACTTTATTATTTTTTTTCTTCAAGGACGCCTCTGGGTCAGTTGCCTGATATTCTGGAGCAAACTGCCACAGTCGAATTAAAAATCAGGTTTTGAGATTGCTTTAGCGGCACCCTCTGCTTATTAATTGGGTGCAGATTCAAAATGCCTCGCATCATACATGAGAACATCTCAACCTGCGGCTACGGGCCATATGTGGTCTGCCGATATTTTATGTGTGGCCCGAGACATACAATCGTTAATCTATATTTATAAAAATTTGAGATGTGCATAAAAGTTGTTTTTTAAGACTTCCGTATTGTTTTATATATTTTTATGGGAAGACGATTTCTGCTCTGTTATTTATGATCAATTTAAAATTATGTCAAAGCATCCCAAAATTTTGTTTAGTCAAAATTCCTTTTACATCTATTGTTTGTATAATAAGGTATGTGCACCAAAGGTGGCCATAGTTAGCTTTGAGGATTTTTTTATAATTTTCTGGTTGGGTGTGTGTGGTTGAATTTTTGTTTTTAAAATTTTACACTTATCTCTAACACATATCAAGTATACTTTTCTTTGTAAAATAAAATTTGATTACTTTTTTAATACAATTTCAAAATTGTAGTTTGTGGTCCACCTTTAGCGCATAGTGTTCTAAAGGTGGTCCCTGTATTGAAATCACTTTTAAAATGTGAGAAAATACTCGGCAAACTATTTTGCTTACTATTATGCTCTGATGATGCTTTCTTTCTTTTGTTATCTTTCGAGATTTTCTTTTTAATCGTCTTATTTTATGACACGAAAACACCTTAAAGCATTTTTTGTGCACGGTAGTTCAGGGATTTTCTTCTGGGAGTTACTGACTTCTTTTGGGTGATATCTGGTGTTAACAATAAATGATAATAAGTTTTTTCAGATATTTATGTAGAAATTTTGAAAATCTCCTTACTATATTGATTTCCGCATTTGTTTTCTAAGGTGGCCACCTTGGGAACATGCGTATGGTCGCCATTTGCACGACGTAAATGTATTTATTTGATACATTTCTTAGAAATGAAGTAAATGTGGTTAAAGAGAAATAAATAAGCTTTTTGAAAACGTAGCATAACTTAAAGTTCTAAGAATTTAAACACGTGTAAATTAAAATATCTGCTTACCTGGAAATTAGAACGATTACTCTTCAGAAGTGAAATCACTGCATAAAATGTCGGAGTATCAAGGTGATCTCTTTAAATTCAGCTACGTGCACTGCAGATACATGATTAACAATGCAGTAGCACCATTTTGTGATTAAAAATTAAATTAATTCTACTTTTGAGTGGTGGTCTACCTTAGGAACACTGGCCACCTTTGGTTCACCCACCTTATATATTTCAATTTCCAATACTAATGAAGTCTTATTTTAAATTAATTAAAGTTGCACTGTATGTATTCACATTTAAACTAGTCGGATGTGTCAATCCCAAAACTTTCTTCTATCTCACACAGGTTTCGCATACACGAAAAAGAATCAGCACCAATTTATATCAAGGTCTAACTGAATATAAAGTTTTATTAAATTCCGTGCAATATTTCTTGAGATATGACTATCGCTAAAATTGTGGAAATCGCGGAAAATGCTGCATAGCAACGCCACCTGCTGGGTGATTTTTACTAAAAACTGATCATCACCAATTTATATCAGGGACTAACTGAATATAAAGTTTTATTAAATTCCGAGCATTGGTTCTTGAGATAGAGCTATTGCGGAAATCGCAAACAATGCTGCATAGTAGCGCCACCTGCTGGGCGATTTTTACCAAAAACTAATCAGCGCCAATTTATATCAGGGACTAATTGAACCTAAAGTTTTATCAAATTCCGAGCATTAGTTTTTGAGATAGAGCGCCCACAAAATTTTTGTCACATACAGACAGAGTCACAGACAGACATTTTCTAAAATCAGTCAAATCGTGTTCAGGACCTTCTAAAACGTGTAAATCCGTCGAAAACCGGAAGTCGAAAATTTTCATGAATCCAATACTTTCTTCTTGTAAAGATAGAAGAAAGTAAAAAGACAAACAAAAATTTCAAGATCTTCACAATTGTTCTATACATTTGTATGGGAATTCGAAATCTGTCCTGTTATTTAAGATTAATGTTATCTCAAAGAATCCTAAATTTTTCTTAGTGAAAAGTTCTTTTTACATTTACTATTTGCGTTACAGTGTTTCATACACTGTATAATACATATTTCAATTTTCAACACTAATGAAGCCTTATTTTAAATTAATTAAATTTCCACTGTATATATTTCCCATTTAAACAGACAAAAAAGTTTTTTTTAAGATTGTCACTATTGTTTTATATATTTTTTGAGATGACGAAATCTGACCTATTATAGTATATGATCAATTTAAAATTATGGCAAAGTATCCTAAATATTTCTTAGTTTAAAAGTTCTTTTTGCATCTGCTATTTGCTTTACAGTGTATATTACATATTTCAATTTTCAACACTAATGAAACCTAATTTTAAATAAATTAAATTTGAAGTCTATTTTTTACATTTAAAAAGACAAAAAGTTTTGCATTGAGAAAAAGTCTGATTTGTTAAGGTGGTTCTCGAAAAAATATTTTTCACCACCCAACAACGTGAAACTTTCTGACATATTTTCTGACTCTTTTTTTAAACGTAAAAGTATGACATTTCCAAGCATAATTATTGGAGTAATTTGTGATCGATTTTTTTTCTATTTTCCGATATATGAATTATATCTTGAGTTATAAGCAATTATTGTCTCATGACGGCAGTTTTTAATCATTTTTGAGCTTTCGCGTCTGGAATTTCGGTTCAAACTGCCAATTTTGACAACATGTTCAGGAAGTTTTTCTGCTTAACTTTGATTTTCGTTTTTAAGTTTGACTAAAATTTAGTATACTGCATAGTGTGAATAAATTAAACAAATCCTAAACAGGGCTACACAAAAAAATCCGAAAGCTGTACACTCTATGGGAGTGAATTCTTAAGGGTTATTTTTAAATGTGTTAAGCATTTTTCAGTTGAATTATACTTAATACACTAAAATATGTTTGTAGATTAAAAGTATACTAGATGGAACCCGTCAAAATTTGACGGCAAACAACTTGATAGTACCATAAAAATAAAATTTATAGTTGCTTTAACTTTACAAATTTCATAGTGGGGAGCATAATATGATTAAGCGGTCACTGACCTTTCCATTGATATATAACATGAGGGTTGTGTGCAAAATTTAGAAAGTAACCTTTAGGGGGGAGGGGGGCAAAGTGGGGAGATTGACATCGGAGATGCATAATATGATTAAGCAGTCACAGACCTTTCCAACAATATATGACATGAGGGTTGTCAACAAAATTTAGAAAAGTATCACTTGGGGGGTTGGGGGGGGCAAAGTGGGGAGATGGACATTGGAGATGCATAATATGATTAAGTGGTCACAGACCTTCCCAATGATATATAACATGAGGGTTGTGTGCAAAATTTAGAAAGTACCCCTTGGGGAGGCAAAGTGGGGAGATGTAAAATATGATTAAACGGTCACAGACCTTTCCAACAATATATGACATGAGGGGTGTCAACAAAATTTAGAAAAGTATTCCTTGGGGGGTGGACAAAGTGGGGAGATGGACATTGGAGATGCATAATATGATTAAGTGGTCACAGACCTTTCCAATGATATATAACATGCGGGTTGTGTGCAAAATTTAGAAAGTACCCTTTGGGGGGGAGGGGGGCAAAGTCGGGAGATGGACATCGGAGATGCATAATATGATTAAGCAGTCACAGACCTTTCCAACAATATATGACATGAGGGGTGTCAACAAAATTTAGAAAAGTATCCCTTGGGGGGGGTGGGGGGGGCAAAGTGGGGAGATGGACATTGGAGATGCATAATATGATTAAGTGGTCACAGACCTTTCCAATGATATATAACATGAGGGTTGTGTGCAAAATTTAGAAAGTACCCTTTGGGGGGGAGGGGGGGCAAAGTGGGGAGATGGACATCGGAGATGCATAATATGACTAAGTGGTCACAGACCTTCCCAATGATATATAACATGAGGGTTGTGTGCAAAATTTAGAAAGTACCCTTTAGGGGGGAGGGGGGCAAAGTGGGGAGATGGACATCGGAGATGCATAATATGATTAAGCAGTCACAGACCTTTCCAACAATATATGACATGAGGGGTGTCAACAAAATTTAGAAAAGTATCACTTGGGGGGTTGGGGGGGCAAAGTGGGGAGATGGACATTGGAGATGCATAATATGATTAAGTGGTCACAGACCTTTCCAATGATATATAACATGAGGGTTGTGTGCAAAATTTAGAAAGTACCCTTTGGGGGGGGGGGGCAAAGTGGGGAGATGGACATCGGAGGTGCATAATATGATTAAGTGGTCACAGACCTTTCCAATGATATATAACATGAGGGTTGTTTGCAAAATTTAGAAAGTACCCTTTGGGGGGAGGGGGGGCAAAGTGGGGAGATGGACATTGGAGATGCATAATATGACTAAGTGGTCACAGACCTTTCCAATGATATATAACATGAGGGTTGTGTGCAAAATTTAGAAAGTACCCTTTGGGGGGGGGAGGGGGGCAAAGTGGGGAGATGGACATTGGAGGTGCATAATATGATTAAGTGGTCACAGACCTTTCCAATGATATATAACATGAGGGTTGTGTGCAAAATTTAGAAAGTATCCTTTGTGGGGGAGGGGGGCAAAGTGGGGAGATGGACGTCGGAGATGCATAATATGATTAAGCAGTTACAGACCTTTCCAACAATATATGACATGAGGGGTGTCAACAAAATTTAGAAAAGAGCCCCCTTTAGGGGGGGGGGAGTGGCGGGATGGATCCCGCAGATGCATAACATGAATAAGTGGTCAAAGACTTTTCCAGCGATATATCACATGAGGGGTGTGTGCAAAATTTTGAAAAGTGTCCCACTTGGGGGGGGGGAGTGAGGGGATGGACCCCAGAGATGCATAACATGAAAAAGAGGTCACAGGCATTTCAACTTGCAACTATTTTCTCGAAGGCATTTGACAATAATTTTTTTTTTTACTCAAGACAATTTAACGATATTCTTATATTTTATTGCGTAATTTGTCAAACGTTCATGGAAAAAATCATGAAATTCGCTAATCAATAGTTGATAAATTATAAAATTCAACAATTGATAGTAGTAAAATTGGTCAATCGATAACGGAAAAATCACGAAATTCATCAAATGGTCTCCCGTAAAAAAATTGTCCTGCACACTGATGTGATGATTAAAAGGGTTTTGAAGTATAGGACAAAATTAGCACTTGCCAAACAGCGAGTAATACTGAAAATCTGGCAATGGACTTTATTGCCACCACTGGTCAAACATAATAGTCACACTCACCAATTGCGATGACTGAATGGAAAAAGATTTTTTTTCTCTGCTGTCGCTCGACAAATTTCGAAACCATTTGGCGAATTTCACGATTTTTTCCCCGAAATTGACGGATTGTGATTTTTTTTCTCGAAGTCATTCGAAAACTTTTCCCTCCGAAACCAGCTGATGAACTTTGCGATTTTTCCACTGTCGATTAATGAATTTTGTTATTTTTCCGCTGTCGATTGACAAATTTCGCATTTTATCGACTATCAATTAATGAATTTCACGATTTTTTCCATGAACGAACGAATTGTGCACTTTCTTTCCGCTAATGTTTGACACATTTCGCCCTTTACAATTCAGCCAATGAGTTGAACGTTGTTTCTTTCCAGAAATGTCAGGAATGAAACAATGCCCCATGGACGAATGTGTGCGATGCAGCAACGGGCGTCACAGACTTTTTAGGGCACCTGCCGACTAAAAACATCTAACCAATCTTCGTGGGGGGAAACAATCACAGATTTCGTCAAATGATTGAGGAAAAAATACTAATTTCATCAAAGGATCATGGGAAAACATGACTTTCGTTAAAATACCACAGAAAAAACGTGAATCATGCAAAAGGATCGTGAAAGATAAGCAAATTTTGTCAAAGAATCGCAAAAAAGGAAATTTCACCAAAAAATCACGCTTTTTTACTAAATTTCGTCTAAAAATTGCGGAATAAAATGTATTTTTTCAACGAATCGCTGGAAAATGTGAATTTCATTAAGGATCGCGAGAAAAATGTGAAATTCTTCAAAGGATCTCTGAAAAAACACGAATTTCGTCAAAGAATTGCTGAAAAAACATGAATCTCGCCCAATAACAGAAAAATCATGATTCATAATCATTATATCTAGTAGTATATGTAAATACAGTTTGTGATATAAGACAAAATTAACACTCACCAATCGGCAAGTAATACTGAAAATTGGTGATTGATGTTATTGCCAGTACTGGCTAAACTTAATAGTCACACTCGCCAATTGCGATGATTGAATGTAAGATGAAATTTTTTTTCCCGCTGTCACTCAAAGAAATTTGAAACCATTTGGTGAAGTTTTTCCCAAAACCATTTTGTGAATTTCCCGATTTTTTCTTCAAAATCATTTTTCAACAATATTCGACACAGTACGCATGCGTCAAAAAAATCTTCCGGTAGGACCGGCCAATGAGGTGAGGGTCTATTACTGTCTCTAGAAACGTGTTTGGATCATCTCCTGTTGTTTTTTTCTTGCACGTTGCGTTAAACCTAGGAAGGTATTTATATAGAACTCACTGTGGAGTGTTTAGAAGGCATTTATTTTATTTATTATAATTTGTATGAATACTTAGGTGTCCATTTCGGATTTACTGTTTAAAATTGAATTTAGGCTCATTTAACATTCGCGAAATCAATCCCGATGGAAATTGTCTTTTTAGATCTCTATCATTTTGTTTATATAGTACAGAAAATAATTATTGAAACGTATGTAAAAATATCGTAGAACACGTAATACAAAATTAGACCACTTATAGTCCGTTTATTATCGGGGATGAATCTTATGGTGTTTCGATTGCTAATGAAAATGATTATGTAAATATATGGTTCTTTATATAAGTATGTGCTTCTTCACACTTCAATAGAAGCATTGTTTAAATTAATATAATTCTACAAATATGATGCAGTTTTAAAATATCGAGTAATGATTAATACTGTCAAGGAATCTACTCATATATGTAAGTTTTGGTACTTCTCTATTATCTCATCGACCACTTTTCATAACAAAAAACTATCGCCAAACTGTAACGCCAAATAAACGGGAGAACTTTGTCATTAATACACGCAAATGTTGAATTAAAAACCACTTGATGACATAACAAACACGTATAATACTTCCGACATCAAGTAAATGGGACTGCATTTTTGGCATTTAATCATACAGTTTGGCAATAGTATTTTGTTATGAAAAGTGGACGATGGGATAATAGAGAAGTACCTAAGTTTTTTATACCAAGTTTGAAAATTTATCTTTTTTTTTTGTCGCATTCTTGGGTAAAGATGTATATTATCAAGATACCATTTTGATTTGTAAGCACAAAGTCAATAAAATCACCATTTTGTGACAAATTATGAGTTTAATAAGTATCGCCCAGAACAGAGATGCAATCTGGTATAAAATGAAATCGTTATCGCCCAATAATGAAAGCAATAATAAATCAAAAGATTCAAGAATTGCTTATGAAGCAAAATTAATTCAATAACAAATCTTAATGAAAATATACATTTTACACTCTACTATAACTTTAAACTGAGTTTGATGTTTCAATTAAGAAATGAAAACATTCAATAAAGTGTAAAATATATGTTTTCATAGAGATTTCTTATGAAACTGATAGTATATGGGAAAGTGGCAAAAAAAAATTAACCGAACAACAACAACAAAAAAAAAACTAAATAACATCTTTAAGTTTTCCTAAAATCAAAAATAGTTTTTTTTTTTTGTCGCATTCTTGGGCAAAGATGTATATTATCAAGATACCATTTTGATTTGTAAGCACAAAGTCAATAAAATCACCATTTAGTGACAAATTATGAGTTTAATAAGTATCGCCCAGAACAGAGATGCAATCTAGTATAAAATGAAATCGTTATCGCCCAATAATGAAAGCAATAATAAATCAAAAGATTCAAGAATTGTTTATGAAGCAAAATTAATTCAATAACAAATCTTAATGAAAATATACATTTTACACTCTACTATAACTTTAAACTGAGTTTGATGTTTCAATTAAGAAATGAAAACATTCAATAAAGTGTAAAATATATGTTTTCACAGAGATTTCTTATGAAACTGATGGTATATGGGGAAGTGGTAAAAAAGATTACAAAAAAAAAAAAAAAAAAACTAAATAACCTTTTTTATATCTCTTGAAGTCAAAAATATTTATTTTTTTTAGCTTGGATAACTATTATCAGGTATTTTTTCAGTTTGGTTTGTTGAGTTGATGAACATGTGTTCATGATTGAATCCTTTGGATGTTGTTTGTATCGTACAGAAAATCATTTACATTCTGCTGTATTTTAACTAATTCATATGGCCACTTACACACTGGCTCTGTAAATTATTTTGGAAATTAGCACATGATGTAAGCAAAAATCAATAAACAACAACAAAAACGTGGCAATCATTTTCAAACTGTTTTATATAATCAAAACTTTTCGATATTTTACTGCCGAATGTAAATATTAAAACATTCAGCTTTTCAAAGTAAAAATAAACTCCTTCAAAAAATAAATCCTAATAAAATCTCGACCATTACTTTTAGGTTTAAAAAATTTTAATTTTCAATATACATACGACATAAAAAGAAGAAAAAAATACACCAGAATGTATCTCTAATTTTGTGTTCACGAAAGCAAGAAACTCAATCATGATTATGTTTACTATGTTCATCAACTCAATAAAACAAAATAATAAAATGAAAAATTACCTGATAATAGTTATCCAAGATAAATCGTAAACCAAACTTGTCATATTTAAAGTAACTCAAGAGGAATGACCGATCTTAAAAAATCTCAAAATTAAAGTAACTCGAGAGGAATGACCGATCTTAAAAAATCTCAAATACACTTCTAATGCAAACTGCTTTAAATATATGGATTGGCGAAACAGCAAGTTTTTAAATTTGTCCCTGCTGATGAGTTTTTTTTTTTTTTTTTCGTGCAGCTGCTGGTTGATTTTTGCAATTTTTCTCCCCGCAGCAAACTGAAGAAATTCGTGTAATTTTTGTGCCACCAAATTACTGAAATTACAATCTCTCCCCCCCCCCTCCCGAGTGAGTGGTGTTTTGGAAATTTGGATTACAATAAATATTTGGTACTTTTTCATTTTATCATTATTTATTCTGGTTTGTTGAATTCTTTGGATTCACCATATAATTATACTGGATGGAAACTATTTATAGTACGATCAGTTCTTTTTTTCTGGAAATATATTTGCAGTCTGGCTTATTTAGGAACTCTTAGAATGAAACATAATAGAAATTTGTAAGATGCTGAAACAGCCTTTTGTATATTTTAGTATTAGGTTATATTTAGCATTGGGTTATATTTAGTATTAGGCGAGTACATGCAGAGTATTTTATGCATTGATTCTCTAACATCGTCTATCAATAGACAACAACAAAAAGTGGCACCTCATTTTCAAACAGCCGAATGTTAACTATTAAAACATCTGAAATATTATATTCAAAAAATGAAATTTCTGTTTTTCCAAATGAAAATAAACCCCTTCAATAAAAAAAGAAAAAAAATACCTATAAAAACTCATAAGCAAAATAGTACTCAGTAGCAAAAAATACACCAAGCATGCAACAATTACATTACTCGCACTAAATAATTTCGCGAACAAAAAGAATTAAGAGATATCCAAAGAATTCAATCATGTACACAGAAATAGATATATATTTCTATGTTCATGAACTAAATAAAAACAAAATAAATAAAGATAAAATGAAAAAATACCTCACAATTGTAATCTAAACTTCTCGCCGACGCCATACCCACAGAAGAGTCGTACACTCGTTTTGTAAACAGTTCCTAATCTAATGTGACTCTAGAGACAGGAAATATCCCTCACCTCATTGGCGGAAGATTTTTTTGACGCATGCGTATACGGTCCAATTTCGATGGAAATTTGACAAAATTACCAAACTGCTTTAAATAGATGGATTTATGTACAAGGCTACGCAAGGAACTGGATACATTGCCATCTCTGGTAATTGCTGTAGGTATGTATTTAGTTGCGTTATGCGTTCTTTTGCCTGAAGTAAGTTTTAGCTTAATATGTAGTGTGTATAAAAATCTGTAACAGGATTGTACAAAAAAATCGAGTGCATTTCCACCTATTGGCAGAAATTGCTGAAGGTGATTTTATAACAGTGTTATGCGTTTTCAAACTGGAACGAATTATGTATGGTACTCGTATATATACAAATCTATTGATCATATACAGGGCTGCACAAAAGAATTCGAGTAACTTTCCGATTATGGGCGGCAATTGCTGAAATTGTGTTTTTGAATGCGTTGTGCTTTTTCTAAATTGTTTACTCGAAAACTTAACCGTTTAATAAAGTGAAAGAAGCTTTTCGAGTAAACACGGTTTGACCTTGACCTTAATCGAAAAGCTTCTTTCACTTTATTAAATGGTTAAGTTTCTGTACAGTACTAGAAGTGTTGGAAAATGTTTCATAATCTTTAATACTTGAAGCATGATTTTTCTTTTTTATTATCGTTTTAAATGTAAAAGTACATACTTCAAATTTACGAATTTTAGGAAACCTCTTACTAGGAAACTACACTGTTAAAAATTTGCAACAAACTGTCTAGTCATTCGACCGTTTTTGTAGAAAACGGTTACATAACCGTAATATAACTCTATTCTAACCATTTTATTGCCCATTTTATGGTCAGAATAGATTTAAATTACGGTTATGTAACCTTTTTTTAAAAAAAAACCGGTCGAATGATTGGACAGTTTGCTGCAAATTTTTAACAGTGTATGTAATCGAATTGTTTTTTTCGTTTTTCGTTACAGGCAGAAGATTTTTCAGAAAATGGTGCCAAAGTTGAACATTTTGAACTGAATTTCCGGTCGCGATAGCGAAAGGAAAAAATGCACTGTTAGAAATCCGCAGAAAATTTTCCAGTCATTTGGCCGTTTTTAAATATAGCGATTACTTGACCATATTCAACGTTTCTGACCATAATATTGACCATATTATGGTCAGAATAAAGTTAAATTACGGTAATGTAACCGTTTTCTATAAAAACGGTCGAATGACTGGACAGTTTGTTGCAAACTTTTAACAGTGTGCCGTCTTGAGAAAACAATCGTTTAGAACTCAAGATGTAATTCATTTACTGGAAAATGAAAAAAAAAACCTGTTCGATTACAAATCCCTTCAAGAATCATGTCTGCAAGTGTCATGCTTTTATGTAAAAAATGAGTCACAAAATGTGTCGGAAAGTTTCACGGAAAGTTTCACGTCGGAAAGTTCACGTGAGCAGGAGAGGGGGGGGGGATATTTCTTTGAAATCCGCATTAAACTACAAATTTGACACCGTTTCCTAAAAAAGATCTTTTGCTTCTAAAGGAAAAATGAGAAACACTGTCTAATTCCTTGGCACTTGCATAAGAAAATCTAGGAAATTTGTCCATTTGATAGTAAAACATGACGTTTTGAATGCGCCAGAAAATAGCCAGTCTTAATGTAGCCTTAGGCAATGCTTGGTTTATCACATATTAATCATTATTATCTTTATTAACTATACTGATAAAGGCCAAGTAATATGCATCATTATTTAACAAACCAGTAACTAAGTCACCGTAAACGAATAATAAGCAATCACTACAAACATGAAAGTATGTCATCTTCACCTGAGAAAATTATTATGTCATTCAAAAGCTCATTTAAATAATCATATGACATTACCAGCTATGTAAGGAAATGTCTCTCTAATAAGACCTAACAAATGTCTGTCAAGGATACGAACGGACCTTTTGTTGGATGTGCAATGCTTATGGAAATTTATAAAGGAAAAAATGATAGCAATGCTTTTTGCAAACTGTATTTTAGTATTAATAAAGAGAATGAGAGATATGAGCTTTGTGGTCAAATTTCAGTATACAGAACGCAATGCTTGGTACAAGTTATAAATAAATTGGTTATAAAATTTACAAATCAGCTTATAATAGTATTTTATAAACGGACCACCACTGTCGAGTTCAGTCATTAAAAATATTGCAGTCACATTGTAAATTTTCATGATATTGTTCCCCAGCGTAACAATCCATTAACGAAGGTTAAATAAGAAATAAGTTAGATAATTAACGTACGTTAGATATATTGGTACTTTTCCATTATAGAGGCCTTGGCGTTTTTTAAAAAGCTTGGCGCAATTCGGCCTTCAGAAAGTAAAATGTTGCCAAATTATATAAAGATTATATGAAAACAAACCTAATGAACTTTTATGCTATGCTTTATATATATATATATATATATATATATATATATATATATATATATATATATATATATATATATATATATATATATATATATATATATATATATATATATATATATATAATTATTTTTTATATACAATTTACTTCTGTTTGTATAGATAAATAGCGTTTTTACATTAAATAAGTATTGAAAAAATTGCTTGTGTATATATATGAAACAGTGAATAGGTTGCCAGAAAACATGTTGCCAAATTTCTTTCTTTCGCCAAGGCCATTTTCTCTATTTTGCAACGTTCCCCTATGTTGAAAAAATACCAATTTATTTACAAGGGAGAAAAGACTAGAGTGCCATAATAGTTTAAATATTCAATGTAAATTTACATCAACATACGATTAAATAAAGCAGAATTAGTACCATGCCAAAAACAATTATTCAGTAACACAAACAAAGTTTAATAAATTAAATTTGCAGTAAAAGTTTGACAACTTTTCGTGTAAAATAATTTATTTGAAGTGTTTTGCCAATGTGCGCAATATCAGCATACGAATTCTCGTTTTTGCATCGGAAAGGTTCATATTCCAACGTGATGCGTAATTTATTTGTTTTAATTTAATGTTTTCCCTTTATATAAAAAATGAATTAACTGAATAACAAGATGACATACATCTATGCAGGTAAAGGTTTAAGACACATGAAATGTCTGTCAAGGATACGAACATACCTATTGTAAGGGTGTGTAATGTTTATGCAAATTTTGAAAGGAGAAAATATAGCTAATGATTTTTACAGTCCGCATTTGTGTTTCAATAAAGAAAATGAGGAATGTGAACACCGTGGTTAAATTTCAGTAATTCAGAACGCAAAACTTGTTTCGAGTTCTGAAATGGCTATAAAACTCACAAATCATATTATAGTTATATTGTTTTATCCCTGGGCCACTACTGTTGTGTTCAGTCATTAAAATTACAGGCATATCGTAAATTTTCATGATATATTGTTCTCCAGAGTGACATGCAATTAATGAGGTTAAAAGAGAAACATCATTAGAGAATGAACGTATGTTAGATTCATTTGCAAAAGAAAGGAAAATAATAGAATACTATAATAGTTTACAAATTTAATGTTCAATTACATCAATAGACGATTAAATAAAGCAGAATTTGCACCATACCAAAAACAACTATTCAGTACCACAAAGAAAGTTTAATAAAATAATGTTGCAATACAATTGTAACAATTTCTCGTGTAAAAGAGGTTACTTCAAGTCATTTTGCCGTGTTTGTATTGTAACAACTGCATATGAATTCTCGTTTATGCATCGAAAAGACCCCATATTCAACGTAAAGCGCAACTTTTGTGTTTTAATTTAATGTTTTTTCTTTATATAAAAATTGAGTCTTTTGAATAATAAAATGACATAAGGAAGTATGGAAGTGAATGTTATTCTAATAAAGCTCAAGAAATGTTTGTCAAGGTTACGAACAGACTTATTGTAGGCTTATTGTAGGGTGTATAATGTTTATGCCCATTTTGAAAGAAGAGAAAGATAGCTAATGATTTTTAAAGTCTGTATTTGTATTTTAATAAATAGAATGAGAGGTGTGAACTTCGTAGTAAAATTTCAGTATATAGAACGCAAAGCTTGGTACGAGTTCTACATTGGTTATAAAATTCCCAAATCAGCTTAGAATATTGTTTTATCACGAGGCCCCCACTGTCGAGTTCTGTCATTAACAATTGCAGTCACACCGTAAATATACATGGTATTGTTCCCCAAAATAATATGTCATTAATGAGGATAAAAGAGAAACATCATTAGAGAATTAACGCACTCAGAAAAAGAAACTGATTAACATTTTGTTGTTTTAGCAAAATTGGAGTAAAATTGAACCATTTTACTTCAATTAACAAAACATTTTTCTGACGATACAAAATTTTTTTTTGGAATTGCAAAAAAAAATTTTTTTTGTTGATTCAAACAAAATTTTTATTGACCCATATTTAAACAAAAATTTTGTTTAAATATAGGTCAATGGAAATTTTGTTTGAATCAACAAAAAAAAGTTTTTGTTGAAAACCACTTTTTTTTACATTCCAAAAAAAAAAAAAAAAAAAAAAAAAAAAATTGTATCGTCAGCAAAAATGTTTTGTTAATTGAAGTAAAATGGTTCAATTTTACTCCAATTTTGCTAAAACAACCAAAATGTACTCAACAAAAATGTTTTGTAGTTTTAATCAATTCCTTTTTCTGAGTGCGTATGTTAAATTTATTTATTTTTTAAACTAAAAAAAATCCTACAATGTTTTAATAATTTAAATATTCAATATTCAGTTTCTTTAATAATTTAAATATTCAATATTCAGTTGCTTTAATAATTTAAATATTTTGTATTCAAATACTTCACTATACAATTAAATAAAGCAGAATTAGTAACATATCAAAAACAACAGTTTACAACCAAAAACAAGAATTAAATAAAATAATATTGCAGTAAAATTCTGACAACTTTTCATGTGAAAGAAATTCTTTCAAGTTATTTTGCCTCTGAGGCGTAACTTTGGTGTTTTAATTTAATGCTTTTCCTTTATCCAAAAACAGAGTTAATTGAATAATAAAATGACATAAATCTATGCAGGGAAATGTTTTTCTAATAAGACCCAACAAATTCCTCTCAAGAATATGAACAGACCTATTATAGGGTGTGTAATGTTTATGCAAATTTTGAAAGGAGAAAAAGACAGCTAATGATTTTTACAGTCTGCATTTGTGTTTTAAAAAGGAGAAAGAGGGATGTGAACTTCATGGTCAAATTTCAGTATTCAGAACGCAAAGCTTAACGCGAGTTCTGAATGGTTATGAAACTCACAAATCATATTAGAATATTGTTTTACCTGTGGACCACCACTATCGAATTTAGTCATTAGAAATTTCAGTCACATCGAATTTTTTATTGGACTGCTCAACAGAGTACTATTTCATTACTGAGGACAATCCAGAAGCATAGGTCGATAATTAAAGTGTTATACATGTTTTCAAGGAACTGGGATGCCATAATAGTTTAGATTAGGGGTCTTCAACCTGCAGCCTATGGGTTATAAAATGGAGTCCTGCACGGATCGGTTGTACTCGAGCCGAACCCGAAAATTCCATTTGAAATCAAGCCGAAACCCGATTCGAACCTGACAAAAAAATTGTCAACTCAAAACACGACCCGAATCCGAAATGGAAGAAAATTAATCCATATAATTAATCCATACAATTATGGAAAAATACCCTACAATAAATATCTCTGATATCCATTTTATTGTTCATGTTAAAAAATAAACATATATAAACTCATTAATGTTCAAATATATAGTTTTCTTAATCCGAGAAAAATATTATTGACTTTTTTGAAAAACCAGGTCACCCCGAACCCGACCCGCAAGAGTCATATCCCTATTTGAAACCTACCCGAAGTCGAAACAAGTAGTTGCAACCCGACCCGACCCGATGCAGGACTCTACCATAAAGCTACCACTATTTTAGAATTTAAAAGATCGCCTTATTTAATAACAGAAACTTTGCAAATTCAATAAGTTGAAAATTGTCTTTAGGAATTTCTGGTGGCAAACCACTTTCAGGCAAAAATGTTAAAAACTCCTGGCTTAAAAATTCAAAAGTTATTTACTTGAAGATGCGATTAAATAGAGCATAATCAGTCTCTCATCCAAAGGACGACAACTATTCAATACCACACACAGAGTGTAATACACTAATATTGTTGTAAAATTTCATTTGCTTGTTATGTACAAGAAGCCATATTCTAATTTGTTTTGCCAGTAACTGTAATTGCATATAAAGAGCAGAACTTGTTAGACAAAAGATAGCTAATGATTTTTACAGTCTGTGTTTTAATAAGAGATGTACGATGTACCTTCATGTATACATCGAAACAAAGTTTCAGTATTCAGAACACAAAGCTTGGTTTCGAGTTCTGCAATGATTTATAAAACTCACGAATCATACTGGAATATTGTTTTATCTGTGGACCACCACTATCGAATTTAGTCATTAAAAATTGCAGTCATATCGTAATTTTTTATTGCACTGCTTATCATAGTATGCAATAATTGAGGACAATCCAGAAGCATGGTTCGAGAATTAAAGTATGTTATACTTGTTTACAGAGAACTGGCATGCCATAAAAGCTTAGATTAGGGGTCTTCAACCTGTGACCTGTTGATTGTGTTGTTGATTTTACAGTATAATACTAGCATCCCAGCTGCCAGTATTATACTGTAAAATCAACATTTTTTTTTTTTTTTGTAGCGTACAGGCTATCACTATTTTAGAATATAAAACATTGTCATTTAATGACAGAAACTTTGCAATTAAATAAAAGTCGATAATTACCTTTCGGAATTTTTGGTGGCAAACGACTTTCAGGCAAAAAATTTGAAACCCCTAGTTTAAATATTCAATATTTATTTACATGAAGATGCGATTAAACAGAGTAGAATAAATCCCATATCAAAAAAAAGATAACTACTTAATGCCACACACAGAGTTCATAAGGTGATATTGCAGTAAAATTTTCTTAACTTGATATAAAAAAAAAGGAGTCATTCTAATTTGTTTTGCCGATATCTGAAATTGCATATAAAAGGCAGAATTTATTAGAAAAAAATTGCTAATGATTTTCACAGCATGTATTTTAATGAGTAGAATGGGAGATCAACGATGCACCTTCTTGTAAACATCGTAATCAAGTTTCAGTATTCAGAACGCAAAGCTTGGTTCGAGTTCTGCAATGATTTATAAAACTCACAAATCATATTAGAATATTGTTTTATCTGTGGACCACCACTATCGAGATTAGTCATTAAAAATGAAAGTATTATCGTAATTTTTTATTGGACTGTTTATTATAGGATGCAATTATTCAGGAGAATCCAGAAGCATGGTTTGAGAATTAAAGTATGTTATACTTGTTTACAGGGAACTGGAATGCCATAATAGCTTTTAGATTACTGGTCATCAAACTGTAGCCTGCGGGCTACATAGCTACTTTATTTTAGAATTTTAAAAAATGCTTTATTTAATAACAGAAACTTTGCGATTAACTACGTAGCAAATTACCTTTAGGAATTTCTGGTGGCAAATGACTTTGAGGCAATAGGTTTAAAACCCCTATTTTAGATATTCAAAAATGGTTTACATGAAGATGCGATTAAATATAGCTGAATAAGTCCCATATCAAAAGAACGACAACTATTCAATACCACATACAGAGTTTAATGATGTAAAATTCCATTAACTGGCTATGTAAAAAGAGGCTATTCTAATTTGTTTTGCTAATATCTGAAATTGCATATAAAAGGCAGAGAAAAAGACAGCTAATGATTTTCAAAGTCTGTGTTTTAACGAGCAGAATGGGAGATCATGGTGAAATTCACGTGAATATCGTAATCAAATTTCAGTATTCAGAACGCAAAGCTTAGTCCGAATTCTGCGATGATTATAAAACTCACAAAACATATTAGATTATTATTTTACAATTGGACCACCACGGTTGAATTTAATCATTAAAATTGCAGTCACAGCGTAATTTTTCATTAGACTAATCAGCATAGTATCTATCATGTCATTAACGAGAAAAATCCAGAAACATCATTAGTGAATTAAAGTCTATTATATTTATTTATCGAGAAACTATTGATGTTATAATACTTTAAATATCCATGGCTCATTTACATCAAGATACGATTAAGTAGAAGAGAATTTGTTACATATTAAAAACAAGGTAACCATTCAATACCCCACGGAGTTTTGGTAATTGCTGTAAAATTTCGATAACTTGTCATGTAAAAGAGGCTATATTCTAAGTTGTTTCACCAATGTCAGCAACTGCATGCAAATTTTAAAAAAAATGTCACTCCCATATTAAAAACAAGGTAACTATTCAATACCACACGGAAGTTTGGTAATTGCTGTAAAGTTTCGATAACTTTTCATGTAAAAGAGGCTATATTCCAAGTTGTTTCACCAATATCAGCAACTGAATGTAAAAGAAAAAATGTATAAGTGAATTGCTTTATTTAGTCAAATATCAGAGGGGATGTTTCTGAGAAGAAGAGACAGGAATTCTCATTTTTGCTTTGGCAAAGTACTGAGAAATGTAGGAAAAATTCCATTACTTCAACGTGAAAGTTCCTTTGGTGTTTTCCTTGGAGACGGCAGTTATCTGCTGTGGTTTTGAATAGTGATGGACATAATAAGTTTGCCAACTTTCGTATTCTTTTTAATCAATTAAAACCATAAATGCTGTAAAAGAAAAATAAACATAAGTTATTGATCTAGGTTTGATATGCAAATCCTATTATTGACTCTATCCTTAATATCTATTGCTTTTCTATATATTCCAAATTTATTTCTTCCATTTTTTAATTTTTCTTTTCTTTCTATTTTATTTGCTGTTTAAAGCAATCTTATCTATTCCCAACGGCTCACTATTACACTGTAAAAAAAAATCTGTAAGTCTACAAAACTAGTTTTTGTAAAGCTACAGAAATCTGTATGCTTACTAACATTTTATTTGTAACGCGGGTAAAATGTTATCCATCGCTTTGTGAACGTACATGAAATATTCATGTTTCTCATATCAGCCAATTAGAATGCTTTCTGTGGTGACGTAGTGACTATTGACGCAGTCGCAGAAGCGTAAAAGCCCAGGCAGCAATACCTTTCTTGTTTGCTTGCGGTGTGAAGAAATCAGGTTTCAGCACGTGTTTGTAATGTCCTAAGTTTTTGAAAGGTAAGTTATTTTCTCTTATTTATTGTATTATTTCTCTTTCAATTTCAATGTTTATAAATTTTTTGTACTAGTATTTGTTATATTTCTTTCAGTTCTGAAAAAATGTTTTCTAAACCAGCCAGAAAGATCTCGATGCCGCTGAAATAAGTAGAAAATTTCAACAGACTCGTCGTTTCGTCTTTACAAAGACGTCTGCAATGGAGAAAGAAAAATCCGCGTCTCTTATTTAACCATCAGAGTGTGAAAAGTAGGCTATTTATAGATTTTTTCTTTTATTAAACAATTTTACACGCTAATAATAAAAAAAATGTATACGTGTAGAAATATCATCATCAACATGTTTAAAAAAAAAAAAATTAATATGGATTTTCTTCTGCATTAAAAGCTTTAAAATAAATAGTAATTGCTTTTGAGGTAAATATTAAGTGTTAGATCTAGCAAATTTGAGTTTTAAAACATTAAAAACTACAAAATTTCTTGTAAAACATAGGCATTGAAAGTTTTTAGCTTTTTCACTGAAATCAGATTTTTCTTAATCTTAATGTCATTTTGTCTCTTTCTGAGACATACAAAATCATGATCTAAAATAGGGGGGGAGGGAGAGATAAATGGATAAAATTATAATGGTGTACAAATTCTATGCTTTTAAGTTTTCCTTGTAACATTTTCAACATTGTAAATATGTGAGTAACAATATAAGCTTCTTTTTTTTGATAGTTTTCCCTGTTAGTTTCACAAAATATTCTTTGAAATGTAAAATGAAGCGGTGGGGGGGGGGGGGGGGAGGGGGAGACTAAAGAAAAAAAAAAGAACTAGATTTTAAAAAAATGTATTTCTTTAAAAAGCACTAAACTAAAATACATAATAAATTACCTCTATTTTGTGCTCCTAATGCCTGCACATATAAATTTTATGACATTATCTCTGATTTTTGTTTTAATGCATGTTTGCTTCAGTTTGAGTATCTATTCTAATACAGTACAGAAATTTTAACACAAGGATGTGCTTGAACTCATAATATAGTATAAATAAAACAAATTAGCGTGGACAGATATAATACTGGTTTTAACACCTAAATTAATACTAGAACTATGTTAGTGAAGAACTGCTCAGTAAATCGACCAAGAAATTGCATATGAAAGTATATATATATATATTTATTTATTTTTGACAGTGTAAAATTTGAAATTGAGTGGTGTTTAAAAGTTAATAAGTTTGATAAAAATGAAATTGTTCGCCCAGGTCATTACCACTGTTGATATGTCAGCGTTACATGTTTTTAGTTTATAATATAGATTCTTAATTTAGAAAATTCGGCAAACTTGTTACTTTTGAATTCCATATTAAATTTAAAATTAAAATGTTTCTTCTGTTTATTGGGATTTGTTTTCATTCACTTTCTATGTAAAATTAAATTATTTAAATATTTTAATAATTGTTTTGACCGCTTGGTCAAAACATATCTTCATATTTATCAGGATGTTTAAAACTACCTTTTTTACATAGTTGAAACCAATACAACCCTGGTCTGTAAGCTGTTTACATTCTTTTGTGAGTACTTGTTTTTTTAAATTATTCAAAATATTTCCAAACGACAAAAAAGCAGAAAAGGGAAATTTGTTTTTAATGTAACAGTCTCATTTCATTTATCATTCAAGATCTCTAAAATTACTTTTTGTTCAGTATTAATAGCTTTAGTTTAAATAATATAATACCACAATCTTAGGCACTTAATTAATAAAATGTATTATGACAGGGTGCACTTACCTGCTAATTCTGTCTACTTATAAATAATTAAATTAATTTATATGAGTTGAAGTTTTTATAGCAATCAGGGGTCTGTCCAGACTTTTTCCCCTGGGTCCTGTTTTTGTGAAATTGGAAACAACTTTTTATATTCGTGAAAAATCTAATCCTAATTTTGTGAATTTGAAATGATCGTTATATTCAGGTTCTTGTTTATACATTTTTACAGAGATATATGGATGTAAAATACATGTATTTTCTTTATTATATGTAAAAGTGACATGTCAGATTTTACTTTTAAATGATTAATTTGGGAAATGAAAGTTTAAAGATGGTTTAAAGATGGAAAAATTTTGTGAAAAGCCTATTTTTAAGACAAAGAATTTTGTGAAGGGTCCTGTTTTGAAATGAAAATATTTGTGAAGAGTCCTTTAAAGGACCCAATTTTTTCCTAAACAGATCCCTGGCAATAGGTATTCAAATGTCTCTTTTTATCAGTATTGAAAGGTTATATATCATTAAGTATATCACATTTCAAGAGGAGGAGGCGAGGGATGTGAAAGAGAGAGGGTGTTTACACATTTTGTGACATTGAATCAAAAATTGAATTGAAATATATCAACAGAAAGACAGATTTTCATATATTGAACATACAAATTATATAAAGCTAAATTGGATAAAAGATGTGTTGCATCAGAATGCTTAATTTCTAATTGTATGATTATCATTTGCGGAATTGTTAGAGAAAGAATTGGACTTAAAAACGTAAACGAATTTTCTTAAGATCTCTGAATTTGGTTTGCGGTAAATTTCAGTACTTCAAAAGTTTTACAGATATTTTTATGAATTTTTTTTTTACATATATATAGATAGATCTAGATATGCTGTGAACTGAAAGTTAAAATGTATGTTGTATTTTTTTTAGACATTTATATATATATTTAAAAGTTACCTGCATTTTGTGCTCCTAATGCCTGCACATGTACATTTTATAACATTATCTCTGATTTTTGCTTTAATGCATTTTGTTGCTGCAATGTTTGCTTCAGTTTGAGTATCTGCTAATATAGTACAGAAAATTTAACACAAGGATGTGCTTGAACTCATAATATAGTATAAATAAAGGAAATTGGTGTGGACAGAAATAATACTTGTTTTGGTTTTAACGCCTAAATTAATAATACTAGAACTATGTTAGTGAAGAACTATTCAGTAAATCATCGACAAAGAAATTGCATATGAAAGTATATATATATATATATATATATATATATGTATATATATATATATATATATATAATATATATATATACATGTTTTTTTTTATGTTGTAAAATTTAAAATTGGGATGGATATTAGATAAATAAATGGTACTTTAGAACTCATAGACTGTAAATTCTTTATTGAAAGAATAACTAACAGTGTTTTTGCATGATAAAAATTGGTTTTTATGCATATTATTTTTATTAATTTTTATTTTCTATTCATGTTTGCGATTTCAACTAAGGTTTACAATTAGGTCTGAAAGGTATCTCATGAATAAAAATTACCATATTATATGTGAAAAAAATACGCATGGAGCATTTTTGCTTTTTGATCAACCAAAGCGCAGCGTTACTGCGAAAGTATCTCGTAAAACGGTGGATATTATTTTAGTAAAAATGTAGGTTTTTCACATATTTATTGTTAAAATTTTATTGTATGCATATATACATATATATTATAAGTAATATTCATTTATTTTATGGTATTTAATGTTCATTAATATTGAAAAACTAATGTTTCTGACTTAAAAGTTGATTTTCTCAAAATGAAAATTTTCGAATAACGTCAATTTTCAAAATGTTCCATGTGCCTTCCTAATTTTCCGAGTTCTTCAAAATTTGTTATGTATTTACCTTATGGTACATAAAATGGATATTAGATAAATAAATAGTACTTTAGAACTCATAGGCTGTAAATTCTTTATTGGAAGAATAATTAACAGTATTTTTGCACGCTAAAAATTGGTTTTTACACTTATTATTATTTTATTAATTATATTTTCTATTCATTTTTACGATTCCAACTAAGTTTTAATCTTAGATATGAAAGGTGTCTCATAAATAAAAATCAGTGTATTATATGTAAAAGAACTGCGCATAGAGCATTTTCAATTAATTATTTCAATAATTAATAATTACCAAAATAATTAATATTTTTCCTTAAAATTTTAGTTATTTTTACATAACTACATTTGCAATCACATATTTAATTTTCAAGCAAATCGGTTATTTTTTTTTTTTTTTTGTCCACCTTCGCCTTAAACTGATTTAGTTAAATCAGAATTTTCGATGATGGCTTGAAATCTATTTAGTTAAATCGGAATTTTCGATGATAGCTTGAAATCGATTTAGTTAAATCTGTTTTACGATGTTTGCTTTAAATCGATTTAAGCCAATAGATAAATACGATTTCCGGTGTTAAATTTAAATCTATTTAAAACCTATTTGTTCGACTGCAAGAACACCAATCGTTCTACATTTTCAAGAGATAAGGCATTTCTTTTATTATTGTAAATACCTTAGGAAAAGTGTGTTTGCTTCACTGTGTTTTAAAATTTTCATATGTTTAAATAAAATGCATCTTAAATTATGTCAAAATTCATAAAAAAAGCTTGTGTATTTTCTGAAAATTAGCTGATACTGATAATTTTGCATAGTAGTAAGACTCTAAAGACTTGTTTTTTTTTATCTAGTTAAAGCAAAATTTTGTCTTCCTGATTCTGCATCCTTCAACTTGATATATTAGACCTGGATACCATGGATAAATCCAATGTAAGTAAATATTTATATTATATAAATTAAATTTTGTCATGGTTTTAAAAATTTTGTGGGTTATTCAGAGTTTTCCCAAGGAAGTTTCAGAAGAGTGCTGCACACTGCGTACCCTTTTATTTTAAAAAAAAAAAATCCTTCTACCCAGGGCTGGATTTTTGTCGGCAGAAAGGGGTTTCTTCTGTGCCATTGGTAGAAAGTCGTTATAACCAGTTTTAACTGGCAAACGCATTTCGTTACATATTCTGAGGCTTTTTAATAGTATTAAATTCCTTAAGTTAATTTTATTCAGGATAAATAACAAATAAAATACAGTAGACTCTCAAATCCGCAACCCTAAAATCCACACATTGTTTCAGATGTAAACAGTGAAACTTACAGTTAAGATATAGGTGGGAAATTCAAGCTTTTTTATTTTTATCATTCTGTACTCATTTTATTATGTAATTCTGGTTAATATTGAACTCTTGCTTTTTCATAAAGGAAGTATAAATTTATCTCTGAAAATTTTCAAGATAACACTTATATTAGTGGTGATTGATCTTTTTATCAAATACATTTATGTATTAATCAAGCTTTTCTGTTTATTAAATCTGGCCAAACATCAAATAAAATTTTGTAATTTTATGGTTTTGTAATTTTTATGGTTTATTAATTATTTATGTCACCTTTACATTATTTCAAATAATTATTTTAATATTTTACTTTATTGTAAGCATTCATGATAATTTCCAGTGCATTATTACATTCAAATTACTGTTTAAAAAATGTAAACAAAACAGTGACCAGAAATCCGCACAACCTCTGGTCCCAAGTTGTGTGGATTTGAGAGTCTACTGTATTGTGGATAGTTTGTATTAAAAAAAAATGAATAATGTAACAGATAAAATTTTTGTTATATTATGGTTGTGTAATTTTATTTATAAATATTAGATTTAGATTAGATTTTATTTATAAATATAAGAGTATTTAAAAATCTCAGTTTTATATTTCCTATAAAAGGTGTATATCGTAACTTATAATTGATTCCTTAATTAAAGCAATATTTCATTTTGCTGAAAATCAGCTTAAATTAAAAATTTGACATCGTTATCTGAAAGATCCTGTGCTTTTATAGGAAAAGTTGAAACACTCTTAGATTGCTTTCTATCGGAATAACAATATATGAAAATTATGTCTACTAACGAATGAAAGTGACATCGTAAATGTGCAGAGCAGAACTTTAGCATCAGCAGAGTTCATAATTAAAAAATCCCTGACGGCTCGGCCTACAGGCACAGGTAGATTTCGAAGACGCAGACCGTGGGGCGCCTGTTTGTCGGGAATTGCGGAAGAAATGACATTTTTGCGATAATGCTGCAGTTGGAACCGCCTACTTCGAAACCAAACTTGTTCGCAGGCCGAGCCAGCAAGGAATTTTTTTTTGCTATAAGAGTTGGTCCTATAAAAACATGTCAATATAAAAGTTTTAAATAATATTAAGAGGATTTATAATAAATTTAAGCGGATTTGAAATCTTGGGAATTGACGAAGTTATGAATTTTTTTCTTCGAAAACCTCCCTCCCCCCCCCCCCCCCCTTAAGGCAATTTTTACTTATATCAAAAATCTGTCATACATAAATTTTCGGCCCTTCTTCTAGAAGTAATAATAACTTCAAACGGATTCGATGCGTATCATAATTAAGAAATTATGGTTTTTTTCTTTTTTTTCACAAAAAGTCCCCCCCATCCCCCCCCCCTTGGTTCGATTTTGCCCATTAACGAACTTGACCGAGATTTTATGCCCCTTGATTTTATGTATCAGTTTCGAAAAGATTCGGGAGTTGGAACCGCCTACTTCGAAAAAGAACTTATTTGCAGGCGGAGCCGGCAGGGATTTTTTTGTTTTTAATTTCTTTTTTGCTATAACGGTTGGTCCTATAAAAAACTTGTCAATATAAAAGTTTTAGATAATACTAAGAGGATTAATAATAAATTTACGCGGATTTGATATCTTGTGAATTGACGAAGCTATGATTTTTTTTCTTCTAAAACCCCCCTTTCCCCCCCCCCCTTGGGCCCATTTTTATTTATATCAAAAATCTGTCATACGTAAATTTTCGGCCCTTTTCCTAGAAGTAATAATAACTTTAAACGGATTCGATACGTATAATAATAAAGATATTATGAGGGTTTTTCTGTTTTCACAAAAAGCCCCCCCCCCCATTTCCCCCCCCCTTGGTTCGATTTTGCCCATTAATGAACTTGACCGAGATTTTATGACCCTTGATTTTATGTATCAGTTTGGAAGAGATTTATGCAGAATTTTTCCAGTTATCGTGGTCCGAAAAAAGTGACATAGATAGATAGATATATAAAGTTTTGAATTGGGGGTGGTTTTTGGTTCTGGGAGTCGTGATCGGCGTAGATCTGCAAAAATTTTTCAAAATTCCCAACTTAGGTAAGAATGTAATAGGTAGTATTTCTTACGAAATCTACCTAAAATAGAATCGCTAATGTTGTCTTCATATGAAGGGCGAGTATGACTCGAACACAATAGAAGACTAAAAATTTGCAAACCTAAGCTAATGCTGATTGACTAAAAATGAAAAAAAGTATTTATGTCGCATTAGATCTCGAAAAAAATAAAATAAAATAAACGGTTCAATAAAAAAAATTATCTACTGTCACAAACGAAAATCTATCAAATAATTTATAAAAAATATTTATTGAAAATAATTTATTAAATTTTTCTTCAGTTTTTATGTTTACATGTTTTGTGAAATTCTAGATCATATTTTAACTGCGTGTAGTAAATCAGGTGAAGTTTAATGCAAAAAAGTTATATTTTTCTTACATTAATGAGAAATAAACATGAATTTTTTTAAGGGAAAATTCTGATTTTATGGAGTTTTGACTTGCAACTTCTGAAAAGCTCCTTGATTTTCAGTTTGTTACTCACAGCATGAGTGTAAAATATCATTGTTTATCCACAATTGTATTTGTCATCCAAAACAAATTTAAATATGTTTATAATAATTCAATTTTGTTTTCATATTAAAAACTGTCGAACAGTAAAAATTGAAAATATTGCTCAAAATACCTAAATTTTATATAAAGCAGTGTCTCTTGCATAAATTATATCTTATTTTAAGTGTTGCAAGCAATCTGAACATACTATGTTTCTTAAATTTTTACATTTGAAAAATAATCTTAGAAAAAGTCCTTCATTTTATGCAATTTTCATTTTCAATGGTGTTGATCACTCGCATGCATATATGTACTTAGTTTGTGTTATGTAAATACAGTTTGTTTACATGTTTTGTGAAATTCTAGATCATATTTTAACTGCGTGTAGTAAATCAGGTGAAGTTTAATGCAAAAAAGTTATATTTTTCTTACATTAATGAGAAATAAACATGAATTTTTTTAAGGGAAAATTGAAAAACACTTGATTTTTACATGTTTGATTGACGACATTTTTTTTTCTGCACCCAACCGATGAAATTAAGGATTCTTATGCAACCGATAGATGAAATTAATGATTTTTACATGTATGATGAACTATTTTCTTGATTCTTATGTGCCCGTTTGACAAATTTTGTTAATCCCCCCCCCCTTTTCCAAGAGGCACTTTTCTAAATTTATTGACACTCCTCATGTCATATATCGTTGAGAAGGTCTGTGACAGCTTAATCATATTATGTATCTCCGGTGTCCCCCCCCCCACTTCGCCCCGCCAATAGTTACCCGGTTAGGTCGACGAGTGCGGCAGGGGTTAAGTCCACTTCCAGAAATTTAAACAAAGAGTATTTTAAACGTATGCTGAGTTTTTAAGGGAAAATTGGTATTTGACTCCCGAATTCTCCAAAACTAAAACCAGTTTTAATAAATCCTTTCAAAAAAGTAGTTAGGTGTATGACACCTACAACATACTTTAAAATCATCTGTGCAAAATTGCTATGCACCATCCTTGTTAGTACTTTTATTTTTATGTTATAAAACAATGCCTCAGAAAATTTTATGAATTTATTTTGGAACTCTGCTGTTTCATAAAGTTGGCTGGTATTGTCCTCCCACCCCCCTCCCTCCAAAAAAGAAACCTGGTTGTGAAGAAATATATATATATATTCGGATTTAAATAGTTCTTGCTCTGTTTTCATTTTATATAGGTAATGATTTAGATAACAATTTTTTTTTTTTTCAATTTACTTAGTAATTTTAGTTTTTATATCATAAAATAGTGTCTCATAAAATCTTCTAATTTATTTTGTAAATCTCCTGCTTTTTTTGGTAATAGACGTTGACAGGCATGCAGGAGGAGAGTCAAAATTAATTTTATCAGTTAAAAGGGGTTACTCGGTGAAAATTACAAATAAATAAAAAAAAAAAATTTCACTCAGCTTGTGTGTTTATTTTTTTTATAATATTTAAAATATTTATGTAATATGTGTTTTATCTTTTAATAGGGAATACTTGGTTATATGTAATACAAAAGATCAAAGCCCCTCCCCACAAGAAGCAGATGTGCAAACTAAAGATTCAGAGCCTGATTGATACTAATGCAAATTTTTACTGTACATGTTTATATATCTTCAATAATTTTACTAAATATGTATATAAAAATAAATATTGTTTGTAAAAATATGTTTAATAAATGTATATTAACATTCTAATATTCTTTTTCTTTTCTTTTTTTTTTTTTTTTTTTAATGATATCGCAGTAATAATAACGAATGCAGGGTGTGTACAGCCCTTAAAAAAACTTATTTCTGATGAAGAATTTCTAAAAAAAAAAATTATTTTCTCATTGTTGCTGTACCTAGTTTATTATAGAAATAACATTCAAGAATTTTTTCCTTCAAATTCTATTATCACTGATATTTGACTGTTTATTTTATGTTTGAACAGATTTTATGAAATCACACTATCCTAGATTTTTGCAGCATCAGAAACCTATATTTCCTGAGTTTACAAATTTAGGTGAAAACTGAATAAGGACTAGTGAACATTTTGACCAAAATGTTAAATGTTACATAAACATACTTTATTAATGTAAAAAAAGGGCAAGTTTTACAGAGCATCATTCATAGTCAAAAGGATTGTTGTTACATTTAGTTGTGAGTATACCTATGTTTTCATATAGCTACAAAACACGTTGAAAAAAAAAATCACCATATTTATTTGCAGAAATCTGCAACTAAATAAAGTGAAGATTATTTTTAAAATATAATGGTTACATAAAAGCATTATTAAATAATATATATTTTATTTGAGATTGCTGGTCAATAAAATATTAAATCATTTTGTAAGGATAAGCACATTTAATATTATGATTGCCAGTTAGGCAGTTTTTTTATTTAAAATGCTACTGCGTTTCCAAACAGCAATATTTGCCAGATAAATGATAGTAGAAATAATATATAATAATGACAGATCAAATGCGTCAAATATTGCTATTTGAAAATAGTGGTAGCAATCAGAAAAAAAAATCCTTCCCTTCCCATATGATAACACTGCAATTATCCCCTTTTTCTTCCTCACAGAATGAACCCATAAAAGTAATATTGCCTGAAGACACCAGTTTAAAATTTATGGGCAATCGTACTTTTTTAACATATTAAACAGATTTCTAATTTTATGGGGAGTTATACTTTTTAACATATTAAGCTAATTTTATAGGCCATATCCATTTTTTCACAGGGCACATATCACCAGTTGTTTTATTTATAAACTCAGTAAGGATATTTTATTTATATTGCTGTATTAAAATCTTTTTTTTAGTTTACCTAAAAATCGTAAAATCAGCTTCTGCTCATTTAGTGCTGTTGTTATAATGCTCATTTAATATCGAATTGAATTTCTACATATTTAAATATCTATAGTAAAACTTAAGTCAATTTTCTTATCCATAACATACAAAGACTTATGGCGATTGCTGTGGTAATATTGAAACACGTTAGGACTTATTGCTTATTTTGAATCTAAGTATTTTGATATATGTGAGGAAAACTCCATTCTAGATATTTAAAAATGAAAAATTCGATTTCATATTAAAAGAATACCATTACAAAAACTCCAATATACAAAAATATTTACGTAAATTTTTTTCTGTATAATATTGAAAAGCCATTAGTAAACTACTGCAAAAATTTTGTACAGTTACAAATACTTTTTGGTGAGTGTAAATAAAATATTTTCGATACAATACTAAAAAATTATTAGCAAATTTACAATAATAATTCTTCTAAAGTGGCAATGAACTTTCTGGCGAGAATACAAAAACTGTTTCAGATACAATACTACAAAATCACTGGTAATTTTTCTGACATTACTTTAATAAAATTACCAAAAACTGTTTTGCTAAAGTACATTAAATGTTTTAGGGGGGGGGGAGGGGGGAGATACACTTACAAAAGATTTTTTTGTACATTTACTAAGAATTGTTTTGTAAATTTGTGAGGGACTTTATAGTACATTTACTACGATTTATTTAGTATTGTACTTAGGGGGAAGTTCAGGTTGAGCAGCCGGAAAATGACAATAATTTGACCATTACTAAAAGTTCTGTAGTTTCAAAACCAATTAATGAAATACAACAATTTTTTTCTATACTTTCATAAAATACTAATGGTTTTTAAAAAAACATTCAAATATATATATTTAGCAACATTAATTAGTTAAATTTTAATGACAAAATTAATGTTTTAAAAATATATTTTCAGATATGCATTTGGCGCGCAAGATTTTAAAAATTCTACTGCAGATACATATTTAATATTGTATTTATATTTACTTATACTACTATATTTTACACTGAACCTCAATTTAGCCTGAGTTTTGTCATAGAAAATTTTTTATTGAATAAATAAGCACATTTTTTTTTTTTTTTTTTTTTTTTTTTTTTTTTACTAAATTTAATAAATATGATTTTTAAAGTCATTAATTATGCAAATGAATTTGAATGTACTTTTAAATTTAGGTTCAGTGTAAAATATAGTAGTATAAGTAAATATAAATGCAATATTAAATATATATCTGCAGTAGAATTTTTAAAATCTTGTGCGCAAAATGCATATTTTAAAATTTATATTTTAAAAACGTTAATTTTGTCATTAAAATTTAACTAATTAATATTGATAAATTTATAGATATTTGAATGTTTTTGAAAACCATTAGTATTTTACGAAAGTATAAAAAAAGATTCTATTTCATTAATTGGTTTTGAAACTACAGAGCTTTTAGTAATGATCAAATTAATGACATTTTCCGGCTGCTCAACCTGAACTCCACCCTTAAGTACAATACTAAATAAATCGTAGTAAATGTACTGTAAAGTTCCTCACAAATTTACAAAACAATTCTTAGTAAATGTACAAAAAAATCTTTTGTAAGTGTACTAAATAATCCTTAGTAAATTTACTAAAAATTCTTTAGGAAACACTTTAAAAAACGTTAGTACGTTTACTAAATAATCCTTAGTAAATTTACTAAAAATTCTTTAGGAAACTTCCTGAAAAAACGTTAGTACGTTTACTAAATAATCCTTAGTAAATTTACTAAAAATTCTTTAGGAAACTTCCTGAAAAAACGTTAGTACGTTTACTAAATAATCCTTAGAAAATTTACTAAAAACTCTTTAGGAAACTCCCTAAAAAATTGTTAGTAAGTTTACTAAATAATCCTTAGTAAATTTACTAAAAATTCTTTAGGAAACTCCCTAAAAAATCGTTAGTAAGTTTACAAAAAATTCTTTAGTAAACTTCCTAAAAAATCGTTAGTAAGTTTACTGAACATTATTTAGTAACAGTTACTAAGACAACTTTAGTAATTTTACATGAATTTTTTTTGTTACAGTTACATGAAAAGTTCTAGGCATCCCAGTTTCCTAGAAAATTCTTAGTAACCTTACAGATTTTTTTTTACAGTGTACAAGACATTCTACTCACAATAGACTGTGCGTAAAGTTGCTGCAACTAGGAAGCCCCTTAACCGGCATCAAATGTTCCGGACTGATATGCAAATCTAGTATGGTCATAACCCTGATCAATGGCAATGGATTTAGTGTACTCTAATTCTACTTTGAGTAAACTCTCAGATGAACAAATGTTCAAACTACATCCTGTTGAAATGTTGATTCAGTTCACAATAAACTCATTAAACGTGCACATTCCAACGTTAACAATGTTCGCAATGAAAATTTAATTATACTTCCATATTTTCTGAGAATTAGCCATCAAATATCCAAAATTTTGATAAGATTCGATTTTAAAATCATTTATACGCCACTTAACAAAATCAAATTTACAGATCTCAAACATCCAATAGACATATTTTCACATTGGGGAATTTACAAGATATCTTGCGAGTATGATAAAACGTATATAGATCACCAAGCGACCTCTTAAGGTCCGCTTGGGTGAACACAAAATCAATGTTAAAAAATTGCGACTTTAAACGCCCCGCTATTGCTAACTTTTGCTGGTCTAACAATCACAATTTTAAGTTTTACGAAGGTTCAATAATTCAGAAATGATCATCGATTTACGATTTTGATTTTTGGGAAGTTTTGGGAAGACCTTTGTGCTATTTTTATGTTGTTCATTTATTTCTAATATAACGGCACAAAGTTCGATTCTCCCATTTTAAATATTAACACATTGTATGCGAGAAACGTAAAAAATACGTTTTTATACAGATTGGTGACTCGTACCGTAAATTTTGCAAAGAAAATAAAACCAACCTTCGAAAGATTCAAATAGCCCAGAACAAGACACTTAAAGACATTATCCATTCCACCTGGTATCGTAGGAATACCAACAATTTATGACGATATGAAAATCCTCCGATCCGTACTGTTACTGAATGCCAAGCTGTGAATTTATTCGATAATATCTCACCATTCTTCTAAATCCTACTCTTCGGAATATTAATAACTGTGATGAGCGTGACCGCTGAAGAAGACACCGAGTTCATCTCCCTGAAAATATCGACTCGGGATAATTTTTCTTGTTTTTAAGAATTGGTAGTTGATTAGTGCCAAGATAGCGTACACAATATTGCATGTACTACTATATTTGGATACAACCCCTCATCTTTTTGCTTCCTTTTGGGAACAGCAGATTTCGAGCTTATTCTATCGATGATAATTTTCAAGCTGTGATTTTGAGACTTTCACAAAAGTTGCGCTATATACTTAGCTAATACATTATGCACATTATATTTTTATTGCATTCAAAATGCATGTGCAGAGAAACATTTTTTAGTAAACCTGCTCATTTTTCATCCAATTTTTATTATTTTTTAATTCTGATTGCAGAGTGTTGTGTACAATGTTGTTTGACATATTTTCTCAAAATAACTTTTTTTATATTAAGAACTCTGCAAATTATAAGCAAAAACTTGGCGAAATTTGGGACTGTTTTTATAAAAACCTTAATTTCTCTACAAGTATACATGCTATCCTCATAAAAATGAACACAGTATATTACAATAAGCCACTTATTAATAATCTCGAGTTTGAACGCTTTTGCTATATGAGATTTTACAGGTTTATCCAAAAGATATTCGTTCTTTTTCAATTTGTTGATGGTCCCCTGTGGGGTTTTGGAAAAAAATCTTCGTGGAAATATATGACCTATACTATATTATTTACACACCTGCAGTTTCAGGTTAATTCCTCGTGTATTTTTCTGATATTTAACAAAGCATCTAAAATTGCAAGTGACCGGTCACCTTTGGCAATATAGTGTACCTGGCAATGGGACGAGGATTCGCCTGCTGTCTGCTTGGCGAAGATGTGTTTGTTAAATCTATAGGCCGACATGGCTTCAATGCGTCTTGTTGTTTTAATTACTTTTCGTAGTTGGACGGTTGCTAATTGATTTTGGATGAGATGGTTCAGCACTGCGCAGTGCAGCGAAGTCATGCCGGACGGATGTGAGATGCTGGGATATTTACTATTTCCTCGCTGTATCGCCTATCCATATGTCAGGCCATCACTACTCGAGTTGGTCTCATAATTTAGAACCTTGATCTGGTGACGAGAGCTTCACCAGACTAGGCACCCCTAGAGGTGGAATTCACAGGTAACTTGGAGGACTTTACACCCACGACGGATTTTACATGCACCGGGCGCATTATGCTGTTCATCTGGGATAACTGAGACTGTTATTATACTCAATTTGTGTTTATTGTATATGCTTTTATGTAATATTTATTCCTATTTTTTTCCTTTTTTTTTATAGGACATGTTTGGCTGTTAATTCAGAAAAAGACAAAATCTCAAAAGATCTACAAGTTCTAAAACTGACATCGAAAGTGCAGAAGCTTGTTGCCAAATAATTGTTTTCAAATCTGTGTGAAAAAAATAATTTTTTCTGTTTTTTTCTTAATTTATTTAAATTTGTTACTACTTGTAATACTGTGATTTAAATATATTAAATAAATTTGTTAAAATTCATGTTTTCCTTTTATTTATTGAATGATAATTTAGTAAAACAGCCATTGCATTGATTTACACTTAAATCTCAAACTTTTATTTGTAGATCCTATAAAAATGGAAGAAGTATATTATATATGTATTATATTAAGGGTGTATTCCAATCCAAACTGCTTATTTTGAGACACATTTGTAAATTCATTTTTTCTGTAAAATGCATCCAATTGGCAGGTTCTCTTACTCAGAAACTTTATAATGTCCGTATTGTCTCGATTTTTTTATAAAAGCAGAATATATTTCAAAAAATGCTGTCAAAGTGGACATTTTGAACCGAATTTCCCAAAGCGATAGCGCTGGAAACAAAAAAAAGATCGTACTGTGAAAATAATTGTCTTTAAATCAATTTCTAATTACTCCAAGTCTGGTCAGCGTTACCTGTTCCGGTGTCCGACAATTAAATTCAGAGCATGGAGAGTCGATGCCGCCAATGCATTCAAGTCCGGGGTGGACATATTCCGTATTAGAACCAGTTTTTTAATGTTTCTGTCACATTTTACTGCATAATACTGCGATGTACTGATTTCTCCAAGAATGGAATTTTACACCATGAGTGCTTTTTTGTTGTAATTTCATTTATACGTTTAACTTAAGTAAATTTCTATGTCGCATTTAATAAATAACAATTTAGCGCACATTTCTCCAAACTTGTTGTTTCTATATTCATTCATTTGCAAATTAAACGCAAAAAACCGGTTGTACCTTAACTTTTGGAGGCCAGTGTACTTTAGTATCAGTAATTAGTATACTTATTCTATATACTTTAGTATTATTAATTAGTATAGTTATTCTATATACTTTAGTATTAGTAATTAGTATACTTATTCTATATACTTTAGTATTAGTAATTAGTATACTTATTCTATATACTTTAGTATTAGTAATTAGTATTCTTATCTTATACACTCTAATGGTTCTCATACACTTTAAACGCATGTAAGCATATTGCTAATCTAGAATACACATCAGATAACTTGATATATCAAAAGTGTCACGTTAAAAAAATTGCTAGACAAATTCTTTTACTTCTGGGACACACCTATGAAAAATAAAATAAATTGAACTGAAATAAAATAAAGAAGCCAATTTTTTCCTGGCGCCGGATTAGCTGAGAATTATCTGGCCGTCTCAGACGTTCATTTCAACATTTTCTCTGGGGTATGTCGTTAGGCGAAAGTAAATAAACGCCCACTGATAACGGAGGCCTACTTTTTTGCCTTTTGTCTGAATGAAAAGACACCCTTATTTTTTTTATATTTTATTTTGATTAAGCATGGCCACACCTCTTCATACTTTTATTATTTTCTTTTATTTGTTTTATCTGACTTGCATTTCTTCTCACATGTGATATCGGAAGTAAACATTAATAAATGTTACCTGAATTAATTTGTGCAGAATTCTTTTTTACAAAAGAATATTTATTTCTATTGAAAAATAAAAAATGTTCATAAGTATTATGAAATTCGGCTTTATTTTGCTTTTTGCGAAATAAGCCATTTATGAAACGACACAATCCGTTTATGGTGCAAGCGAATTAATCACTTACATAATGAACGAACTCAATAAATCAAATTAATAATTAGAGTAGAGTTAAACAAACACGTGCTTGGCATATTTGAAATTTCTTAATGTTTTGACTTTAATATAGTAGATAATACACAGTTTAATTACTAAACATACAAAATAATACGCTCTCAGCCGTGGGTCCGAAACGTGCTCGGGTTCCATTTTTATACCAATCTTCGGGGTCGCGGGCGGGTTCGGACTAAATGTGAATTTGTTATTTGTCCATAAATTGAAACAAGTTGGAAATTGTACGTCAAACATGACAAATGAGGTGCGTTCGTACTATAACTAGTTTTATATACATTCAGATTTTGGTGCAATAGCTGTTGCATTCTTATAAAAAAAATGCATGAATACAGAATTTATTTTATGTGCAGAGTTTCATATTAGAAATATTAATTTTATTTTATGAAATTAAGTTTCAATACACTTTTACAAACAATTAATTACAACTCTGCTTCATTAAAAATTACACTATGCTCAAATATCCAATACAAGACAATGTAAAAAAAATCATCGTTGAATCATCACTGAAAAAAAAAAAAGAATTATATCGTCTGTTATTATGATATGATTCATTTCCGTAATAAAATAAGTACATTTTAAATTGGCAACATTTTATCTTTTGTTGACATTTACTGAAAATTCCAATGAGAAACTTCTTTGAAAATTTCTGAACTTGAAATCCATGTTTAGTCTCTTTTTCATTTAATGTCTATTTCTCCGGAAACATCTATCCAAAAAACTGTCGGTAGATTATAGGATTGTTATAATTAAACAATTTTAGTATACAAATTCGGTTTTTAAATTCAGTAATACGGAAATAATGTAACTTCATCTTATATATGACGTAATCACCATGACAACCTAGAATCATTACCTATCAGAGAATATCATTGAATTAATTACGTATGATAGGACTTAATAGAATGAAGAAAACTTTTATTAATATCTTTTTAAGTTCGGATTCGATTTTCATAAAATTTGAAATGATTCGACACAATTCTACAACGATTATAAATATTAAATTTTGAACCATTCGGTTGGGCAGTTTTTGCGCTCTTATAAGCGGGCAGACGGACGGATCAGACGGCGACTATAGGTGCTACGTATTTATATAATTACGAACGCACCTAAAAAAGAAAGAAAAAAACTAGGCAGTTGCCATTTTAGAAGCAAGAGTGTAGTCTAAGTTTCTTATAGTGTTTTACAAATACTCTAAAAAGTCAGTGTGAAAGAGAATTGAACTATTATTGATGGGATATGATGAGAAATATTTTATCTGATCTTAAAGCAGAGGTCTGCATGGACCCGGGGCGGGCCAAACCGGCACAATAAAGGAAAACTGTAAAACGGGTTGGGACAGCAAAATAAAGACAAATTTTTAACGGGCCGGGCCACAGTGGGGCGTTTTGATGATCTAGGTGGACAAAATTCCTTTTTCCGATTATCTCGAAATTTAACAAGACCGCATATACTGGTAGCTGAATGTCTCTTTTGTCGAGATCCGTACCAGTTTTGCCGAAAAAACCCGATGTGTCGATTAACTACGACCGTAAAGAAGGCAGTTGATTTGAGAGACTTTCAACAGTTGCATTATTTTTCTGTAAATTCGAAAGCAAGTCGTGACTTTTCTGTTTTATTTTAAAGCAGGAGTTTACTGGACATGTTTGTCAAACGATTTAACCTATTGTTGTTTGAAAATAAGCGCCATCTTGTTTTCAAACTTCATCTTGACTTTTAATACAGTATTAAGCATTATTAAGCAATAAGCATTTTTTAAAATCAAAGTGCCATTCCTAAAGTATTCCTAAAGTAACATATTTCTAAGACAGTTCCTGCGAAAGTTTGCGAATCATTAAGTTATATTAACTTGAAGTGTGCGTCTGAGTGTTTAATTCAAATCTTGCAAGTCAATTTTCGTCACTTTTAACTATCCGATTGAGCTGAAACTTTGAATACATGTGTAGTTTCAATGACAATACAATATTATAATTTAAATAATAATAATAATATAAGTAATAATATAATAATAATAATAATAATAATAATAATAATAATATAAGTAATAATATAATAATAATAATAATAATAATAATAATAATAATATAAGTAATAATATAATAATAATAATAATAATAATAATATAAATAATTAAATAAGTCAAATATTTATCACTGTTTGGTTATTTTATTACTGATACATTCGAAAACCCAGCAAAACCTAATTAAACTTCAACGCAATAATTTTGTCCACCTAGATCCTCAAAACGCCCCACTGTGCGGGCCGATAAAAAAAATTAAGCGGTCCGACCGGCCCGATATAACAAATTTAAAGAATCGGACAACAAAGCCGACAAAATAGAACAATTTTCAATGGAGTTGACTGGGCCGAGAATAATTTATAAATGTGCTGCACAAGCCGGTTCTAGTTTGACAACCATAATACAGAAACCTAAAAATATGCATCGGACAGTAACATTGTGTCTGAGCTTAATTTTTACTCTAAGCTTTTTTTTTCAGTAGACTCCGGCCGGGCTCAGGCTGATATTTTTTTCTACATGCTCGGGAACCGGGCCGGACCTGGATTTAATGTAGAAGATGTGCAATTTTATTTGTTAAAATAATAGTGAAGGTAAACTTTTGCTAACGTAATCTTCGTAAATATTACAGAGATATACTACAAATATGATGTTTTTAATCATCTTTTTTCTAACAATATAATAAATTATAACACCTTGTAATAATATATTTATTTTAAATG
The DNA here is from genome assembly GCA_963931845.1 of Maratus michaelseni. Lineage (NCBI taxonomy): Eukaryota > Metazoa > Arthropoda > Arachnida > Araneae > Salticidae > Maratus > Maratus michaelseni. The sequence goes on from OZ007600.1 coordinate 116,527,591, forward strand.
CTTAAAGGTGTAAATTAACAACATAATACAAATCAAAATAACTTTTATTTAGGTTGTTTGACATGTTTCGATTCACTCCGAGTCATTTTCAAAAACAAATGAGAATATTCCATAATTGCACGGGCTTTGAAGTTATTATTTTCATGTACTTTTTTAAAAATACGCATTTTATCTTTTATTTTTACTTGGTTGTTTATTTTCATATCTGTGACCATGAAGTAACTCAACTTAAACTTTTTGGCATAAACAAAAGAAAGAAACATCTTTTTTATTTTATTCTAAACTGCATTATTTTTTTAATGAGCCTTTATTTGAATGCAATATCTAAGAGACTAAGTCGTCATTAATGTTTAAGATCTGTATTATATGGCTTGCGGGCATATAGTCTGGAATATGCTGTAAAATTTTCACATAAATATGTATGCATTATTCTTTAAAATAACCTTAATTGTACGTTAACAAAAATCGGAATTTTTCATAGAAATTTAGCCGGGCCTGTTCTAATTTTATTGATTTTTTCTTGGTCCCGGGCCTGGAAATTTCGGCTCTCTGTATTATATGGCTTGCGGATATATAGTCGGGTATATGCTATAAAAATTTCACATACATATGTATGCATTATTCTTTAAAATAATCTTAATTGTACGTTAAGAAAAATCGGAATTTTTTATAGAAATTTAGTTGGGTCGGTCTTAATTTTGTTGATTTTTGCACGGGCCGAGCATGGAAATTTCGGACCGTGTAGACCTTTACCTGAAACCTTGGTGCGGTCAGTGAGTAACATAAGGAAGCTGCAGGATAATCCTTGTCTGCAAAGCCGAATCTAGGGGGAGGGGGGGGCAGAGAGGGCATGTGCCCGGGCGCCAGATCAGAAGGCGGTGGAGCACAAAATGAACATTTGGTTTACCGTTTGATACAAAAAATATACATATGAAATGTGGGTAAAAACGTTTTGCAGCTGGAAAATCCAAAAGAAAAACTGAGATTGTGCGAGACACTAAACACTAAGAGGTAGAAAATTCACAAAATAAAATAGTTTAAACTTAAAAGATTTTGTTTTTGTTTTAAGTCACTATTATAATTTTGAAAATTAGCGTTAGGTTCAGGAAAGCATCTGGAAGCATATAAGTCTATTAATAGAAAGAGCATTATAAGTGATAGTTCCACGAAACTGTCCGTAGATAGCACACAAAGATATTTTACGAAATTGGAATTCATTGTTATATCTACAAAAAATCCTGGTTATTCAGTTTTTAAGACATTGTGACTCATATCACTATGACTTTAAATGCCTGCCCAAATGTAATGTAATACTACAACTACAGTAAAATTTGTGAAAATGAAATCTCACTAGACAGGAATCATGTCTTAAATGAGAAAAATTACATGGTTCCAACAGAAAGAATACCAGCAATTCCATTTGCTAAGCAAAAACCTGAAACCTGATAAAGCGGAATTTCTTCCTGTTCCTTTTAATTCAAGTTTCACAGGTATTATTGAATAAATGTTTGACAAAGCAGATTACATATTTCACTATTACGTATTTTATGACTACATATTTTAAAAATAAGTTGGCCATTAGAAACTTCTCTTTGTAAATTTACTTTGCTGAGGACGGAAAAGGGTGGGGGCATCAAAATCCATATTTGCCGCAGGTGAAAAAAAAAAAGCTAGTTTCGGCCCTGCTTGTCTGTCATCCGTTTCTGTTTGAAGTCCTTTATCGGAGCTTCTGGAAAACACAACTCGCGTCTTTCTGTCATAGTTGTACAATCGTATTTTAAAAGAATGGAATTGTGACTTTTGCCGAATTCTGCACTCAGAAAAAGAAACTGATTAAAACTACAAAACATATTTTTGGAGTACATTTTGCTGTTTTAGCAAAATTGGAGTAAAATTGAAACATTTTACTTCAATTAACAAAACATTTTTGCTGACGATACAAAATTTTTTTTTGGAATTGCAAAAAAATAAATTTTTTTGTTGATTCAAACAAAATTTTTATTGACACATATTTAAACAGAAATTTTGTTTAAATATAGGTCAATGGAAATTTTATTTGAATCAACAAAAAATTTTTTTTTTGTTGAAAACCACTTTTTTTTGCAATTCCAAAAAAAAATTTTGTATCGTCAGCAAAAATGTTTTGTTAATTGACGTAAAATGGTTCAATTTTACTGCAATTTTGCTAAAACAACCAAAATGTACTCAACAAAAATGTTTTGTAGTTTTAATCAATTGCTTTTTCTCAGTGTGTTAGTGGTTGGGTATAAATAACAAATTTGCTAATTTAATCAGATTTTCAGGGATATGAAAATCGCGAAACAGTGTCATGAGGGAGTATTTAGAATTAACAATTATTCCTATGTAAGAAGACATTTTTATATGAGAAAACTAATCTTGAAACAATTTTCAATACTAAAAAACGGAAAGTAGCGGAAAGAGCTGTATTGTATACTGTTTTGCATTCGAATACTTTGAGCTTCCTGAAATCAATTTATGTCGAAAAAAAATCACAGGTTACACTTCGTATTTTTCTGGAAAATGTATCCATATAAAGCGGAACTTCGGGTATTATGGAATGTATTTACATTTGGAGCAATACAACACCCCGATATTGTTTAAAACCCAAAAACCGAATACAATTACAAACTTCAACTACCTGCCAATAGTTTATATAGACAAAAATTATTTTACGAAGTTTCATCATTTGCAAACAAATAATAATAATAATAAACATATTTTGAGAGTATTGTGAGACAGTCGGTAAATATGGAATAGGGGGTTAAAAATGAAGAAGAGAAACAACAATTTTGCAAAAAACAGATGCAATGGTATCAAAAGAGAATGATAAAAAAAAATAGTGTCTATGTAGTCAACCATTATACTTCAGTTAATACTTCAGATTTCCACAAATCACAAATCGGAGGATCTGTGTTTGCACCACCCTGATCATGGAGTATTATGAGATATTGGTATTCCATATAATCCGACACCGCCGGTTTGGAGAAAAATTACTCTATATTTATTGGTGTGCATGAATCGCGAACTAAAAAATAAGTATTATATCCTAAATTGTTAGTATTTTGGTGTACATTATGCTTAATTTCAATATATATATATTACTTCTAATAGTGAATAAAAAATAGCAAAAAATTATATCTCCTGAAACTTTCTAAAGACAAATATTTATTGACACAACTCGCCCTGATGCCGAGCGACGAACTGCGCATTCTGGAAACGTTCTTAAGTAATTCATGATATTGCCGCTAGGTGGCATCACTTTAACAAACATAAACCTTGGTATTCCATATTACCCGACTATTCACTGAGAAAAATGACACTTTCAAATCTGAGTAAATCGATGTTTTCATCTTGTTATGAAGCTTTTTGTTTCATATATGAGGACTCAATGCTTTCAATTCTGAAATACAGAAATACTCAGAAGATTGATACATGGACATAATAAAAAATAATTAAAATCAGTTCAAACTCATTTTTGAAGCATGGAAATGCTCAAAAATAAGCACATAGAAGTCAGTTCATACTCATTTTTGAAACATGGACATACTCAAATAGGAGCACATGATGTTTTATTCCTGAGTGTGTGGTGTTCTTGTTTTCAGAAATGAGTATATACATGATTCAAACTTGAGTAATTTTGATTCGGAGCAATTTTAACTGTGCGACATACTCAGATTTGAGTATTTTTGGCTCAGTTTTGAAAATGTCGTTTTTAAAGTGTTCTATAATACCCGAAGTTCCTCTATAAATTAATTTTTTAAAAATATATAGATTGTAATCGATGAATTTTTTTTAACAGAAATCGATTGTTAGAAGCTTTAAATATGCGAATCCCAAATTGCTACTAATTCTGCTAAGTAGCTTTGAGTTATGTTTAAAACACAACTGTATTCTGTTTTGCAACGACTATGGGTGGATTTAATACTAGGATTTCCAAACTTTTCACCTTCTTATTTCCTAGAATGGCAGAACGGGCCGAATGACTTCCCGTTTGGTATAAGTAGGGAAAATTTACCGAAATTTTGTCATGAGGGAGTATTTAAAATTAATACTTATCTCTATGTAAGAAGAGATTTTTAGATGAGAAAACTAATCTTGAAAGAATTTTCAATACTCAAAAACTACTTAGCGGAATGAGCTGTACTGCATGCTGTTTTGTATTCGAATATTTTAAGTTTCTAGAAATCAATTTACGGCAAAAAATTCATAAGTTACAATTCGTTCAAAAATATATGTATATATATATAAATTAATTTTTGAAAAAAATATGGATTGTAATCGATGAATTTTTTAACAAAACTCGAGTTTTAGAAGCTTTAAATACGCGAATCCAAAATTACATCTAATTTCGCTAACGTAGTTTTGAATTATGTTTAACACTACCCGCACTGAATTCTGTTTTGAAGCAACTACAAATGTATTTAAGATTAGGATTTCCAAGATTTTAACCTTCTTATTTCTTAATGTACTTGGCCGAATGATTTCCCGTTTGGTATACGTAGGTAAAATTTACCGATATAGCCAAATGTTATGTCAAAATTAAGTGTTCGTATTGAAAATTTCAGAGTTTGGTACAATTTCACTATGAAGACAACTCCTAAGATTAGTTTTATGATATATTGAATAATTTCCTGTCGAATGGTTATTTCCGTTTATGTCTGGGACAATTTAGATATTAAAATATATGGGGTGCTCTCTCTCTCTCCTGCCTGTTTTATGTTTGCTAAGGCAGAGTTTTTCAAAAACATTTAAAATAATGATAACTTAATAATTAAACAGTTTTTAATTATCTTAATCAACATGTAACTCATATACAATTCTAATAAAGCAGGTTTTTTTTTTTCTTGCATACATACTTCAAATACATCTTGCATATACATGCTTCAATATATGCATGTGCATGTTCCTACCAAGATTGTATTTGAAGAAGTCCTTCATGTCCGCGTCTATAATTAAACAACTAAAATAAAATAACCAAGAAAGTTACTCGTTAATCGTTATTTAATGGGCAGATCATCGTTTTTGGCTTCTATTTATCAGATTCCTGATACAACATTCCATACAACGTTACATAATTTACTTTATTAACAAGCATTTTACCTCTTTACTTTTAATAATAATTTAACTATCATCTGTGTTATCAGAAAATCATGAGACACAGATTAGATCCAATTTCACCCTCCGTTTGAATCTGGATTGTAAAGGGGCGTAACACCACTTGCTATCGTCACAGAAATAAGGTAGTGCAAAAATGCGGTCGCGATCCTAATGATTAACCGTAATTGTACTTAATCATTGCCCCCTCTGACAATGATTAATTTGTTTAGCAGTGGATGATGGCAATATATTTTTGTTTTTGTTTATATGCATAGCGTCTAATGTCTTTTCTTCTTTTAATTAATTTTTTTTTTTCTATGCCTGATGCTAAATTTGCAGCAATTTTTGTCTTCCTTTCATTTACTCCGCAATCCTTTATTTTTTCTTGTATAAAAGTGAAAACGAATTTCATTTAATATTTATATTTGAAATATGAGCTGAATTTAAAAAATAATTATTATATGTATTATTAAAATAACTGTTTTTTTCGCAGATCTTACTTACGCTACTCTGTAGTGTAAGTAATAGTAATGAAGATTCAAAAGTACGTTTTAATATTTAAATTATCTTCAAACAGCAACTTAATAATTTTTGAATTTTTAAAATTGAAAAATATGCACACAAAAAATTTAGAAATTAAAAATGATTTTTCCATTAAGTATTTGACTTTAGTGCAAGGATTCCGGCGAAATTCAGTATTAACGAAAACCGGGACTGAATCTTCTATAATCGGGTTCCAAACATTTTAGCTCCGGGTGTTTGAGTAAAATAGTGGATTTTTTAAAAACGTGGACTATGAAAGCTACTTTTTCCTCCCTGTACAGGTCGAGAGGACCTTTTTTTTTTTCTATTTCCAACTTTTTCTTATTTTCTGAAAAAATTTAATTTAGAGGGAAAAAGAAATAAATAGATAACAGTCATACATAAATTTGCAAAGACTTTGTGGACTTTTTGCAAAAAATAGAAAAGAGATTAATTTTTTCTATAAAATATATAAAATATTTTTAGCTCATATTCTCAAGATTCACAATTCTGCAGGAATAACAAAATTATAATTAAATATGGCTTACTTGTGTCCTTCCATAAATAGTATTAATATCCATTTTTCAGCAAGCGGACGGAAATTTGAAAGCATGATTAAAGACATGCTGACAAAATATATATATGCATATATTCAGGAGAATATATAAAATTAGACTTCAAATTGGTGTTTTCAAACACTATATAATTACACACCTCCACATATATTACATATTTTAAAGATATATTTAATTAAACAGTTACAAATCACCAGACATAAAAATAATTCTTACACACAGCTATTTAGAATGACTGAACTTGTTAAAAAAGAGGTGGGTTAAGTTCATTAGCACTGATTTTTTTAACCCCACCTGTCCCCGTATTTTTTTTCTGTTTAAGATGCTTTCATTGTTTCTATATAATTTAGGGTTGATATTTACTGCTTTTCTGATTGTTTTTTATTTAAATATTGCTTGCATGCGTTATTATACGATTAGAAACTTGGTTTATTTAGCAAATTATATAGAAATTGGAAATCGCAGTAACATCTGTAATTGGGATACCATACATTTCGCTTGGACTGAGTAATGTTGCGACTCCACTGTGGACGTGTTACTGACGACTGTTTTAGTAATTCGTAATTAAATAAGATAATTAAATATGAAAATTGGCTTGTATGAAATCCCTTTAATGAATGTATCGCTGCCTCTCAGACTATTAGTTTAAGGACCAAAGAAAGAAAAATAAAAAGAAAACTGCCCAGTTAAACTGAGGGCATTGAGCTCACAGGCTATTCCCACTAATTGTATATTATACTCTTATTTCAAAGTATTTGAAATAAGCCCCTCGAAAAATAAAGAAATCAACAATATATTAAGGGGGGTCATCCCCCATTACCCCCCCCCCTCATAGTTAACTAATGAACCCCTTAAACTAATCAGGGAAGTCTCTAATTACAATGAATATGTATACAAAATTTGAAGAAAATCGGATAATTCTGCATGAAAAACCCATTTATCTAAATAAAGGGGATTACCCCCCCGTTCCCCCCTTTATACTTAACAAATCAATCCCGAAAACTAATCAGGGAAGCGTCTAAACCCACTGAACCTATAAACAAATTTTGAAGCAAATGGGATAATTCTGCATGAAAAACCCATTTATATAAATTAAGGGGGGATTATCCCACCCCCCACGTTCCCCCCCTTTATATTTAACCAATCAATCCCGAAAACTAATCAGGGAAGCGCCTTAACACAGTGAACCTATAAACAAAATTTGAAGGAAAACTGAATAATTCTGCATGAAAAACCCATTTATATAAATTAAAGGGGGATTAGCCCCCCCAATTCGCCCCCTTTATACATAACCAATCAATCCCGAAAACTAATCAGAGAAGCGTCTTAACCCAATGAACCTATAAACAAAATTTGAAGAAAATCGGATAATTCTGCATGAAAAACCCATTTATCTAAATTAAGGGGGGATTACCCCCCCCCCGTTGCCCCCTTTTTATACTTAACCAATCAATCCCGAAAATTAATCAGGGAAGCGTCTTAACCCAATGAACCTATAAACAAATTTTGAAGCAAATGGGATAATTCTGCATGAAAAACCCATTTATATAAATTAAGGGGAGTATTAGCCCCCCGTTCCCCCCCCCTTTATACTTAACCAATCAATCCCGAAAACTAATCAGGGAAGCGCCTTAACACAGTGAACCTATAAACAATATTTGAAGGAAAACGGAATAATTCTGCATGAAAAACCCATTTATATAAATTAAGGGGGGATTGCCCCCCCCCCCCTGTTCCCCCCTTTATACTTAACCAATCAATCCCGAAAACTAATCAGGGAAGCGTCTTAACCCAATGAACCTATAAACAAATTTTGAAGCAAATGGGATAATTCTGCATGAAAAACCCATTTATATAAATTAAGGGGGGGGGGGATTAGCCCCCCGTTCCCCCCCCCCTTTATATTTAACCAATCAATCCCGAACACTAATCAGGGAAGCGCCTTAACACAGTTAACCTATAAACAAAATTTGAAGGAAAACTGAATAATTCTGCATGAAAAACCCATTTATATAAATTGAGGGGGGATTAGCCCCCCGTTCCCCCCTTTATACTTAACCAATCAATCCCGAAAACTAATCAGGGAAGCGCCTTAACACAGTGAACCTATAAACAAAATTTGAAGGTAAACGGATATTTCTATGAAGAGTTATCGCGTTACGTACATACATACATACATACGTACGTACGTACATACAGAACCGGCGGGCACATAAGCTCTCAGGCTTTGATAGCCTGTGAGCTAATAATAAAAACCCGCTCACAGGTCATTATGGTTATTATTAATATATCAAGAAATTAAAAAAGTTGACTTATTATTCAATACATTTTTCAAAATTCTGTTTTCACCAACATATTTTTCATATTAAATACCGACATACTGCATTACAGGGTTCGTACGCCCCCTGGAATTTTGCGACAAGGAAATTCTTCGGTACCAGTATTTTCTTTAAAAAAACTTTCCTTAAAAGAAGGCGAAGTTTCGCAAGTTTAACCTAGATTTCTTTGTCTATTAAAAAAAAAAAAAAAAAAAAAAAAAAAAAAAAAAAAAACACTGGTATATCACCTGGAAAATTCTATGATCCGTACGAACCCTTGGCATTAGAAAATGTCCTTAAATATTTATTAATTTTAAAAGCCAATTTTCAAAATTTTACTTAATTGAGGTTTTTAAAGTTTGTTCTCTTAAAAATATATAGAAATTGAAGCAACGATTTTTGAAAACACAATACTTTGATATTGGACATAAACTTACTGATGTAGAAAATTAAATGTTTGTAAAGATAGCACTTAATCATTAATCATATTTTTTAAATTCCCTAAAGTTTAATAAAAGCTTCCACGACTGGAGAGGGTCACTGAACATTGTTAAAAGACAAGTGGGCTGATAAAGCATTGATTTTTGCCCTCCCTTTCAATGTTTTTAAAGATTTTTTCATTATTATTATATAGTTTAGAATGTCTACTTACTGCTTGTGATTGACTTTTGTGTGAAGATTGATGACCGCCGAGCAAAAGGGCAAATTTGTAATGTCGTTTACTCTGTAATTTTTTTTTTTTTAATGCCAAAAAAAGATGGAATTTTCAAACTTGATATAGAAAACTTAATTATATATATATGAATATGAGTATAATCCTTGAGAGTATTAATCATTAATCGATGTTTTAAAACTGCATTATATTTTTAGAATTATATTAATCTAAACAATGCTTCTATTGCAGTGAAACCTACAGCATAGTGAACGGATTTATGAGTTCACGGCGGTGAGAAGGTTAAACGTGTTATAAAAGATTAGAAACCTAGCTTTATTTAGCAAATTATAATGTATTTCAATTACATTAATTTAATGATTTTTTTTCAGTATATGAAACGCTCATAACACCATTGTAGTTTTATGTATGTTAATATGTATATGAAAGTGTAAAACATGTAAAAACTACGATGGTGCTATGAGCACTTCATATTGAAAAAAATCAAATTGTTATAAATAGAATATATTAAAGTTTGCTACATAAATATAGGTTTCTGATCTTGTAAACAATCTAAAAAATCTTACTCCAACATTTGGTGCTAATGTTAAACCATAAATTGGTGTAAGGTTGCACCATAAATTGGTTTAAGGTTGCACCATAAATTGATGTAAGGTTAACTATAAATTGGTTTAAAGTTGTATCATAAATTGGTTTAAGGTCGCACCATGTATTGGTGTAAGTTTTCTCTATAAATTGGTGTAAGGTTAACAATAAATTGGTTTAAAGCTGTACCATAAATTGGTTTAAGGTTGCTCCATATATTGGTGTAAGGTTGCACCAATTTATGGTTCAATCTTAGCACCAAATTTTAGAACAACGTTTCACCATCTTATGGTGGCAGCTACTGCAGCATCAAAAAGTGGTTCAATCTAGCTCCAAATTTTTAACAGTGTACGGTGTTTAGTTGTGTTATAATATTAGACCGCCTATTCCTCGAGAACTAAGGAGCCTGATAATAAAATCCGTTGAACCTGAGACTACCTGAGCTTCTACCCTACAACATAATAGAAATAATCATATTCTGTAATGACCAAGCTTGGGCCTCTCCTTGTAAGAATTATGTAAGTGGTCGTATAGTCGTTACATTATTTGGTTACATTATATTAATTCTATAAGGATTTAAGGGGTAATTCCCTGTAACGGTGGATACAAATTTAAAATATTTTGTTCTATTAGTACCACGGTTATTTAGTGTAGGATATGAAACTTGAGATAAATATCTCAAAAAAGCTTACTTATTTAAATTAAAAACTTATTTTAAATAAATTATGTTTACCTTTTAAATAAAGAACGGAGGATACAGAAAGTTCATAACCATTCCCAGATAGAATACTTCCAAATTAAAAGTGCATACACGGCTAACAAATGAAATAAATAAAGAGAAAACTGCCCAGTTAAACTGAGGGCATTGAGTTCACAGGCTATTTACACTAATTGTATAATATACTCTTATTACAAAAATTTTGAGATACGCCCTCAAAAAATAAAGAAATTGATATATTGACGGGGGGATCATCCCCTCATTCCCCCCTTATAATTAACTAATGAACCCCCACAACTAATCAGAGAAGCACCTTATTACAATGAACATATATACAAAATTTGAAGAAAATCGGATAATTCTGCATGAAAAACCCATTTATCTAAATTAAGGGAAAGGTCTAGAACCCCCGTTCAAGAGTTATCGCGTTACGTACATACATACGTACACACAGAACCGGCGGACACATTAGCTCTCAGGCTTTGATGGCCTGTGAGCTAAAAAGGGATGCCTCCTACCTTTGAATATTTTTATTAACTGACAAATGCTACTACTTTTTGAAAATTATTGAACACAATTTTATTGCAACGGTAGATAAACGAATCGCTTATAACAGAAATTCAAACATATTTTTAGAAAATAAAATATATATAATTTTTTAAATAAATTTTAATTTACGTATAAAAGAATTTTCAGAGAAAAAAAAGACTCTATTGAACGAATAATATATTTATCACATTCACAAAAAAAGTGAAGATGTTAAAAGAGAAAATTAGGTGTAACATGTAACTGACTGAGGTATACATGTATACTTACGTTCATTCAAATAATAATAATAATAATAAATCACAAATCAACAATTTTCATTGAATAGGTAGGTAGATTTCGTAAGAAATACTACCTATTACATATTACATTCTCCCCTAAGTTGGAATTTTTGAAAAATTTTTACAGATCTACGCCGATCATGACTCCCAGAACCCAGAACCCAGTTCAAAACTTTATATCTATCTACCTATATATCTATCTATAATTCTGCATAAAACTCTTCCAAACTGATACATAAAATCTCGGTCAACTTCGTTAATGGGCAAAATTGAACCAAGGGGGGCAGGGAAATCGGGTGGGGGTGGCTTTTTGTGAAAACAGGAAAAAACCCATAACTTCTTAATTATGATACGTATCAAATCGTTTAAAGTTATTATTACTTCTAGGATAAGAGCCGAAAATTTATGTATGACAGATTTTTGATATCATTAAAAATGCCCCAAGGGGGAAGGGGGGTTGAGAGGGGTTTCAGAAGAAAAAAATTCATAACTTCGTCAATTCACAAGATATCCAATCCGCTTAAATTTATTATAAATCCTCTTAATATTATCTAAAAGTTTTATATTGACAAGTTTTTTATAGGAGCAACCCTTATAGCAATAAATAAATAAATAAATAAATAAATAAATAAAAATAAAAATAAAAAAATCCCTGCCGGCTCCGCCTACAGACAAGGTAGATTTCGAAGTGGGTGCAAATTTCCAACAAACAGGCGCTCTAAGGGTCTGCGTCTTCAAAGTCTACCTGTGCATGTAGGCCGAGCGGTCAGGGATTTTATTAAATATGTTATATTACGGTAAAAGCTTAGAATATACTTTTAAAATATTCTGTCAAAATTAAGTTCCATATACCGAAAAGGTAACTTTTTTTGTAAAAATTACCTACTTGCATACAACATATTTAATACTTGCGATATATACAGAGTGTCCTACAATAGACTGTCAGTTTTTATAATGGAATAACAAGCAAATAGTAGCAACTGTGAAAGTAGTTCTGGCAGGAGAGTTGGAAATTTATTTGGCACACTTCCTTGTTTTAGTATCAAATTTCGCCAATAGATAGCGCTGTGCCACCTCAAACTGCATGAATGTTGAAAAAAATGTATAAAGATGGCTCAAATTTCTCTCAGTTTTTAACTTTCATTCTTTTTACCTGCTTAAACGAGAAAAAAACAGGTTTTCGTTTTAAAATTGTAAAAGTTATTTTAAACATACAAACAGCTGGATATTTTTTTTAATGTAAAATAATACAATGTACTTTAATAGTACATTCAAAATTCACAGAGAATGACATGTTCTGACCAAACTTATAAACCGGAGAAGCGAAACAAACAAATGTGTCATATTTTGATACCAAGAAAAATTTATATAGGGCCACAACAAAATCTAGCCTTTGCATTACAAAATAATAATTAAAATCGACGCATTCATTTAAATATTATAACTGAGTATGTATATATACAAAGAGTAAAAAGAAACGAAAAAAAAAAATTCGCCGAATAAGACGAATTTTTTCTTTCAGTTTGTTTTCTCAAATCCAAACTGGCTTACTTTCTGACATATTTTCTTAAATCATTTTTGTTTGCAAACGCATAAAATTGACAGTCGTTCTTATTCAGAAACTTTGTAATCGAATTTGTTTTTCTATTTTTCGGTAAAGATAGAAACCTTTCACAGAACGCTGTCAAAATTGGCGTTTTGAACCAAATTTCCGGACGCAACTGTACGCGAAGGACAAAAAACTGATGTCGTGAGGAAATAATCGCTTGTAACTCAAGATGTTATTTTGTGTTGGAAAATGTAAAAAACTGTTCGATTACAAATCACTTCAATAATCATGTCTGTAAGTATCGTGCTTTTATGTTTATAAATGAATCAGTAAATGTGTCAGAAAATTTAGAGTTATTAAACGGGGGGAAATATTTTTTCGAGAACCACCTTAATAAAAAATATTATCAAAATATGAGACATTTCATTCCAAAACTCGTCGTTGGGGGCCACCGTAATACTTACCCATCATGGATATGCATAATATAAAATATGAAAATGAAATATATGTAAACTATCTATCTGGCATTGCATTTTTAAAATAAAATCGTAGCTTGATGACCTCATAAACTTTAAATGCTCTGTTACCGAATTGCGTAAGAGAAACATCCTTTTGCCTCCAAAATTGATAATCTTAGTAACTAACGGTTTACTGCGTCGGATTAAGCGTCTCCTTTCCAATTAAAATATATCTTTGAATTGAAATTTGAATGAAATACAGAGTCATGAAAAATCGAAGAGTGTTGAAAGTAGGATTACAAATATCTCGGCAACTCATTATCCGATCAACTTCATTCTTTATAAAAAATTTCTGTTTTTTTATTGTTTTTTATATTCACTCCTTAAAATAAACAGTTTCGAAACTTTTTATATACCACTAGCAAGCTACACCCGCTACGCTTGGTCAATTTCTTTTAACGAACCTTTAATCAAACAAAATATTGACATTTCATAAATAACTTTTATATTTTAACAGAATAATAAGGCTACTATAATTTGTGACTCGTGCTATAGCCAATATACACGTCAGGACACGTCGCCCTTATCATTATCTTTTTACGCATGAAGGTTTCGCTATGGTACTCCATTGGAAAATTTGGTAATTTTTGAAATTCAATATTTGAAAAACGGCATAATCATTAGATTTGAAATTTATATCAAGAAAAATACAATTTTTTACCTTTCAAACGCAGTTTGTCTAACAATTTTCTGACAAATACTTTTTGAGCTATCATTTTTTTCAGTAACTTCAAATGTTTCATTTTCCGAGATTAATCTGGTGAAACAATTAGCGAAAAACCCAGTCGTCAGCAACGCATAGTTTTTTTATTAAAGAGGCTGTTGGAGCAGGGATTGTCACCACCAATTTGCCACCATCACTTTTGAAATCGATTCCGTGGTTCCAGAGATTCCATACAAATTGTAATTTAAAATGACTTCAGAACGCTTTTCGCTCATTTCACCCATTTAAATTTCGATTTTTTTTTAAATTTATTCTTAGAGAGCATTTACATCTTATAAGTAACTTCAATGCTAAATTTCAAATTTCTTGCCCCTTCAGTATAAAAAAGTCGCAATTTTCCAACATTTTTCGATCCTGCAACCCATTGATGTTAGTGGCACCGACATAAAATATAGCCTGTGTTGGAGTAGGGATTGTCCCCATCAATTTGCCACCATTACTTTTGAAATCGGTTCCGTAGTTCCAGAGATTTCATAGAAATTGTAATTTAGACAGTTTTTAGAACGCTTTTCGCTCATTTCACCCTTTTAAATTTCAATTTCTTTTTTATTTTGTTCTTAGAGAGCATTTACATCTTATAAGTAACTACAATGACAAATTTCAAATTTCTAGCTCCTTCAGTATAAAAAAAAGAAACAAAACTGCCCAGTTAAACTGAGGGCATTGAGTTCACAGGCTATTCACACTAATTGTATATTATACTCTTATTTCAAAGAATTTGAAATAAGAATTTGAAATAAGCCCATCGAAAAATAAAGAAATAAACCATATATTAAGGGGGGGGGGGGGGGGTCATCCCCCCGTTACCCCCCCCCATAGTTAACTAATGACCCCCTTAAACTAATCAGGTAAATCTCTAATTACAATGAATATTCATACAAAATTTGAAGAAAATCGGATAATTCTGCATGAAAAACCCATTTATATAAATTAAGGCGGGATTAGCCCCCTCCGTTCCCCCCCTTTATACTTAACCAATCAATCCCGAAAACTAATCAGGGAAGCGTCTTAACCCAATGAACCTATAAACAAAATTTGAAGGAAAACGGAATAATTCTGCATGAAAAACCCATTTATATAAAATAAGGGGGGATTAGCCCTCCGTTCCCCCCTTTATACTTAACTAATCAATCCCGAAAACTAATCAGGGAAGCGCCTTAACTCAGTGAGCCTATAAAAAAATTTGAAGGAAAACGGAATAATTCTGCTTGAAAAACCCATCTATATAAATTAAGGAGGGATTAGCCCCCCGTTCCCCCCTTTATGCTTAACTAATCAATCCCGAAAACTAATCAGGGAAGCGCCTTAACTCAGTGAACCTATAAACAAAATTTGAAGGAAAACGGAATAATTCTGCATGAAAAACCCATTTATATAAATTAAGGGGGGGGGGGGAATTAGCCTCTTGTTCCCCCCTTTATACTTAACCAATCAATCCCGAAAACTAATCAGGGAAGCGCCTTAACACAGTGAACCTATAAACAAAATTTGAAGGAAAACGGATATCATATATTCTAATACGAGCAAATCTTGTGGGTGGTTATATATATATATATATGCAAAAATTATCTTAAAAACGGCTCTAACGATTTTGACAAAATTTCGCATCCTACCGTTTTGGGGCACCAGAAAACCATTGGGCTAAGTCACATGCTCGAGAAAATCCGATTAGTGGGTCATTTTGGGTCATTTTGGGTCATGGTGTAGCTAATTGTATCTAAAAAACGGTTCAAACGATTTTGACGAAATTTTGTATCCGACCATTTTCGGGCATGAGAAGTCAATTGGGAAGGGTCACATGTTCGAGAACTTTCGATTAGTGGGTCATTTTTGGGTCAACGCGGGTCAAATTAATTTTATCTAAAAAACGGCTCTAACGATTTTGATTAAATTTTGTGTCCTACGAGTTTCGAGCACGATAATAGCATTGGGCTAGGTCGCATGTCCGAGAAAATTCGATTAGTGGGTCATTTCTGGGTCATTGTGGGTCAAGATCTAAAAAGGGGCTCAATTTACACTAAATTTTGCATCCAATGGTTTTCGGGCACGAGAAGACTGTTGGGCTAGGTCACATGTTCGAGAAAATTCAATTAGTGGGTCATTTTGGGTCATGGTCAAGCTAATTGTATCTAAAAAACGGTTCAAACGATTTTGACGAAATTTTGTATCCGACCATTTTCGGGCATGAGAAGTCAATTGGGCTGGGTCACAAGTTTGAGAACTTTCGATTAGTGGGTCATTTTTGGGTCAAAGCGGGTCAAATTAATTTTATCTAAAAAACGGCTCTAACGATTTTGATTAAATTTTGTGTCCTACGAGTTTCGAGCACGATAAAAGCATTGGGCTAGGTCGCATGTTCGAGAAAATTCGATTAGTGGGTCATTTCTGGGTCATTGTGGGTCAAGATCTAAAAAGCGGCTCAATTTACACTAAATTTTGCATCCAATGGTTTCCGTGCACGAGAAGACTGTTGGGCTAGGTCACATGTTCGAGAAAATTCAATTAGTG
Source organism: Maratus michaelseni (assembly GCA_963931845.1). Lineage (NCBI taxonomy): Eukaryota > Metazoa > Arthropoda > Arachnida > Araneae > Salticidae > Maratus > Maratus michaelseni. The sequence continues at coordinate 116,544,226 of OZ007600.1, forward strand.
GGTCATTTTGGGTCATTTTGGGTCATGGTCAAGCTAATTGTATCTAAAGAACGGTCCAAACGATTTTGACGAAATTTTGTATCCTACTATTTTCGGGCACGAGAAGACTATTGGGCTGGGTCACATGTTCGAGAACTTTCGATTAGGGGGTCATTTTTGGGTCAAAGCGGGTCAAATTAATTTTATCTAAAAAACGGCTCTAACGATTTTGATTAAATTTTGTATTTTACGAGTTTCGGGCGCGCGAAAATCATTAGACTAGGTCACATGTTCGAGAAAATTCGATTAGTGGGTCATTTCTGGGTCATTGTGGGTCAATATCTAAAAAGCGGCTCAATTTACACTAAATTTTGCATCCTATGGTTTTCCGGCACAAGAAGACTGTTGGGCTAAGTCACATGTTCGAGAAAATTCAATTAGTGGGTCATTTTGGTCATGGGTCATGATATTTGAACTCAAATTTAATTTTGACCGAGCATAGCTCGGTCTTCCCTGCTCGTTTCTATGAAGAGTTATCGCATTACGTACGTACATACATACATACAGAACCGGCTGGCAAGCTCTCAGGGCTTGATAGCCAGTTTGATAGCTAAAAAATCGCAATTTTAGAACGTTTTTTGCTCCTGCACCCCCTGGGGTTAGTGACACCGACATAAAATATAGCCTATGTTGGAGCAGGGGTTGTCACCATCAATTTGCCATCATCACTTTTGAAATCGGTTCGGTAGTTCCAGAGATTACCCCTACAAACAAACAAATAAAAAATCTTTACTCCTTTATAATATTAGTATAGATTTATCAGAACGAATATTTCGAGAGTCCGAAAAAAATAGTTCCGGATAATCGAAGTTACTCAAATTCAATAAACTTCTTCCCATTATTAGATACTAAGTACATACCAAATTTCAAGTTTCTATCTCAATTTGTTCGGGAGATAGAGCGTTTACAGACACACACACACAGACAGACGAACGGCAAAAAAAAAATTCTAAAAATATGTTTTTCGGAATCTCTAGTGTATAAAATGTATAAATCCGTCAAAAAAAAATTCGATTTTCAAAACGATTACAAGACTTACCCTATACGACGTGGGATGAGTAAGTAAAAGTTACCTAAATGCATTTATTTAAATATCTATCAATTGCAGAAGTAAAGATTAACTATTTGAAATATTACGTTGCATGTTAATTAATGTTAGTCATACAACAATATAAAGTCAGAATTTTCCGTAAGTGTCAAATCTTATTTTGTATCGTATCAGAATTAATATATCAAATAAATGTACTTCTTTTCATGCTTTATTTCATGCCCTTACAAATAGATATCAGGCAGTCCTTTTAATATAAAACTCATTGTATTACTTTATATTGCTGAAAATAATTAAACTTTTCCAAATACAACAGAGCCGTAAGCAGACGTTAAAATCAGAGAAAATTTTAATAATTCACCGTTTTAAGAAAGGTGAACATTACGTCTGAACAAAAATTATATTACGAATTAAATCCTATATTCAAACAATTTAATACACATTAAAAATACATTAAAATCAATTAAAAATTGTAGATTTTTCAGATCAATAGCATCTACGATTCGATTTTGAGTGTTGTTGACATGTTTTGCTTGTGTAAGTTGTTTTAATTTCATCTTAGATGACTATAACATTTTTATTGTACTGAAGAGGGACTAATATTGGTTCGAAACGTCTACAATTTTTTATTTGATTTTAATGTATTTTTAATGTGTATTAAATTGTCTGACTATAAGATTTAATTCATTAATAACAATTTACCTTTTATCTCTTTTTCCTGTACTTTAATGATAAATAAATATAGATGGAAATGGAAAACAAATGTTTCCCTGTTATAAATTTTTTTATTACAAAGTTTCAAAAAATGTACATGTAATATAGATGATACGGTTATTAAAGAATTATGAAGTCTAGATGGGGCTAAAAAAGTTGCTACGTGGTGGGGAGGGGGGTCAACCCACTTTGCCCCCATCTGACGGCCCTGAAATCTAATTGCGGGTGTTGCTCATTTGCGTATTTCTGCTTCGTATTTCAAAATAGAATTCACTTATTGCCACTAGAGGTTAGCACCACAACTCATGTTCACAAAGGTGTTTTTTAGGTTAGTTGGTTGGTTATTTGTTACGGCCGATTATCTGCGCTAGGGATATAGGCCGGCGGGGGGAGTGCCTTCTGTGAGGGTCTTTCTAAGGGATCCTAAACCGTATTTACGCATCGGAAAAGGAACCTGATCTTTCCTAGTAATCCTTCCTAGTTCAAAAAAATTGACATATAATATAGATGATACGATTATTAAAGAATTATGAAGTCTAGATGAGGCTAAAAAAGTTGCTAAGGGTTGGAGGGTCAACCCACCTTGCCCGCATCTGCTTACGGCCCTGAAATATAATTGCGGGTGTTGCTCATGTGCATATTTCTGCTTCGTATTTCAAAATAGAATTCACTTATTGCCACTAGAGGTCAGCACTACAACTCATGTTCACAAAGGTGTTTTTTAAGTTAGTTGGTTGGTTATTTGACACGGCCGATTGTCTGCGCTAGTGATAAAGGCCGGCGGGGGGATTGAGTGCGTTCTGTGAGGGTCTTTCTAAGGGATCCTAATCCGTATTTACGCATCGGAAAAGGAACCTTATCTTTTCTAGTAATCCTTCCTAGTTCAAAAAATTTACATTTAATATAAATGATACGACTATTAAAGAATTATGAAGTCTAGATGGGGCTAAAACAGTTGCTAAGTGTTGGAGGGTCAACCCACCTAGAGCAAACCCACCTTGCCCGCATCTGCTTACGGCCCTGGTACATAATTGCGGGTGTTGCTCATGTGGGTATTTCTGCTTCGTTTTTCAAAATAGAATTCACTTATTGCCACTAGAGGTCAGCACTACAACCTATGTTCACAAAGGTGTTTTTTAGTGGTTTAATTGGTTGGTTATTTGTGGTTTAGGTGTTTTTTAGTTTTTTAATTGGTTGGTTATTTGTTACGGCCGATTATCTGCGCTAGGGATATAGGCCGGCAGGAGGAGGGGAATGCCCTCCCTGGGGGTCTTTCTAAGGGGATCGTTTCACGACGCTGCGCTTTAATTGTTTTTTCCTGTCCAAAGGTCAAGTCGGGAGGAAATTTATGTTATATTAAATTGAGAATGGGGTTCTATTGTGAGAGGTGACCCAAGCAGTGTGATGCAGAAATCTTTCTAAGAGATCTTAACCCGTAATTACGCAAAGTTCGAAGAAAACCACGGAAAACTCCGAACGGTTGTCGACGAGCGCGATAGGGTTTGATCCCAGCACCTCCCGTCTACCAGGTTTGAGAGCAGAGACTCGTGTGTTTTTAAGATCTTAGTAGTTCCGTGCAGAAGGCTGTTCTCAAATCGAAACTGCATACTTTCTGACACATTTTTCATTTAAATTTTGTTCACAAACGTATGAAAATGGCAGGTGCTCTTATTAAAAAATTATGTAATCGAACTGGTTTTTCTTTTTCTTTTATCATTAAACGCAGATTTTTCTGAAAATGCTGTCAAAGTCGGCGTTTTGAAGCGAATTTCCAGAAGCAAGAGCGCCGGAAAGGGAAAAAATTGCTAATAATAGATTATAACTCAAGATGTAATTTATTTATCGAAAAAATAAAAATTAAAAACTGTTTCATTACCAATCGCTTTAAGCGTCACGGTTGCGAGTATCATGATTTTTTGTTAAAAAATGAGTCAAAAAATGTGTCAGAACGTTTCGCATTCTTGAGCAGAGAAAAGATTACCATGTTTCTATTATATTAAAATTTGACAGTTTGTTTGTATTTCGCAACTATACTCTTTCTAGAATATAAAGCGTTGCACGGTGAAACTAACAACAATTATTCGCATGCAACCGAGGATATCATAATAACTCTTGATTTTTTAATTTTAAAATGGTTTCCGAGGTATTATTATTATTATTATTATTATTATTATTATTATTATTAATTTTAAATGATATTTCTGTGATGAAGTAAAATAATAATAATAATAAATAAATAAATATTGTCAGGTTTCTTAGAATCAGCTGCAAGAGTTGAAAGCTATTCTTAAGGGATTAGCATATTGTATGTATTGTATATGTATCTATTGTGTACCGTTAAAGGCGTCCTTTAGAAAATCTTAATCCGAAGGGTGGCGAGTGGAACAGAATGAAGGAAGTATTTCCATTGCAATGTGGTCTTTCATAGATAAAAAAAAAAGCTATTGCACCCTTTTGTTTAGGAAGACAGATCCGTCAAGAGGAAGGAAGGGTTGTCAAGGACCCTTGGAAACAGAGGAGAAACCCCGTAGAAAGGAGGGTGCTTTGCGGTTTACAAGAGAGAGAAGGTTAGTTCTAGCGTGGTGGCGAAGGGTGAAGGTTGCTCGAGAAATGAGCGCTGAGACCGGAGTGAGTTCGAACGCAGGATTGGAGTGTGTGAGATTAATAGAAATCTCGGTTCTGAATAAATGAACGTAGTCTAGCGGTACACGTAGAGCGTTTTCTGTAATTGTTTTGATTTAGTGTTAAACCGGATAATTTAATCCGAGTTTAAATGTAAATAGTGTTAATAAATTGTTACTTTAACTTTAATTGAAAGAGTTAGGTTTTTCTTGAATATACATCAAGTATCGTGCCCGATATCACGTTTTCATATCGGTGGTGGCAGCATATCAAAAGACCGGATTTATTTCGAAGTTGTGTGGACGGAGAAGTGGAATCCGACAATGTTGGCAGCGACGGGATTGAATCACCGAAGACCAGTGCCAGTTAGCCATGTTACTGAGAGTTTGTGCCGGATCGTCTAGAGGAAGTGTTTGTGCTCTATCGTCGAAGACCAGCGCCAGTTAGCCGTATTAAGTCAGTTTATGCCGGATCGTCTAGTGGAAGTGTTTGTGCCCTATCATCGTAGACCAGTGCCAGCTAGCCTATCGTCATTACGGTGAAGTGAATTAGTGGTGGTGCTGTGTTAGTGTAGTGTTGTGCGTAGTGTTTTTTGTGCATTGTGAAGCAAGGTGCAGTGATTGTGGCCCGAGAGTGCAAGATTTACCCTGTGGAAAAGTGAGCAGAGAATTGCCCCAGCGAATGAAGTACGAGGTAAGGTGTTTTGATCATTTTACTCTACTGACATTCTCGAACCTATTTTTTTTATTTTATTGTGTATAATTGATGGTAATTTGGGTTAATGTTGTGGTTAATTTATAATAATTTATGTGCAATATAATAATTGGTCTAAATGAAATGAGATATTAACAACCATTTTACACTATTGTTTTAAGAAAAGGATCTTATATTAATTACTAGAAGTGATTTTCTAATTGTTTTAAACGGATAAGATTAATGATTAAAATTAATGCATTGTGTTAATAGTTGGAAGGAATAATTGAAATTTCTTAAATTTAAATTATTATTAAAGTAATATTTAAATTAAGTGATATTGTTTGCTTTAAGTTTGAAATATTGATAGTAAATGAGGAAAGGAAATTTGTGTAGAATTTAAATTAAATTGAAATAACCTTCAAAAAAGAACTGAAGGCCCAGAGAAAAAAAAAAGTGCTGTGATTTACTTTTTAAGGTGAGAACTAATTTTGAAATTGAAATATTTTATTGAGATTTATGTGTATTTCATGCAAATTTTTGTTAGGTGGATATTTTTATGTAGTAATTGGCATCAGTGTTTTATTCAAATTGCAACGTATCAGTATTATTGTGTAAATTGTATTTTATTATTTATGATAAATTTAAAATCTGTATTGCATACTAATCAAATTGAAATTATTGTTACTTTGTTATTGGAAGCAAATTGTGGGGTATCATTGTTTAAGGAAATTTATTATTGTATTATTACTTATTTGAAATATGTTAAATAGTATAATATGTGGAGGTAACTTATGAGGGTAGGATTTGAGGAAGTATTAATTTGATATTGTGATTAAGTATTGTTGTAGGGTGGTAATAATTATCAGTAGAAAGTATGGCTTTCTTACTAAAATTAAAAAGGGTGGATCTTCAGGCGATATGTGAAGAGTTAGGGATTGAAGTCTCGGAAGATGATACCAGGTTTAAGCTTAAGAAAAAGATAGTGGAGAGCGACGAATATGAAGAGGGGGCCGTTATGGAATTATCTAACATTATTGTTACGGAGCGGTTAGAAAACTTAGAAAGGGAAGAAAAGTTACAACGAGAAAAGCTAGAAAGGGAGGAAAAGTTACAACGAGAAAGGTTAGAAAGGGAGGAAAATTTAAAGTTACAACGAGAAAAGTTAGATAGAGAAGAAAGGTCTGAAAAATTGAGATTGGAACATGAGTTAGAGTTGGAAAGGATAAAAATTCAGAGTTCGGCAAATAACTCTAATGGGACTAGAGAATCTAATCATGAGAGTAGCCTAGAGAAATTGATTAAAAGTGTTAAAACTTTGTCTATCAAAGTTCCGGAAGGGACTGAAGGATGGAATCTCTTTTTTAGCAGTTTAGAACGGGCATTCCAAACAAAAAATGTACCGGAAACCCAACAGGCCGAAATTCTGCTAAATATGTTAGGGGATAAGGCCGATAATTTGCTAATATACACGACTAGGGAACAAATTGAGAGTTATGAGAAGTTAAAGGAATTAGTTCTAAGGGAACACGAACCGACACCGAAGGCGTGTTTGGAAAATTTCAAGAAGGCTAGAAGGAATCAAAATGAAACTCATGTATTATTTGTATCGCGTTTAATAGCAACGTGGGAAAATTACTGTAAGATTAGAGGTGCAGATACGTATGAGAAGGTTAATCAGTTAATTGTCACGGATAAGTTGTTAACTACTCTAGATGAGGAAACCGCGACGCATGTTGGATTAACTCAGCACAGTAATTGGTTAGAAGTTTCTAAAATTGCCAAGGAATGTGATAATTTCTTTGATGCTAAACAAAAATCTTATGCGGTAACTTATAAGGGTTATAAAGGTAAAGAAAGGTATGTGAATAATGAAGATTCTAGAAGGACAAAAGATGAGGGAGTTAGTAGTAATTGGAGACAAAATGGGAATAATGAAGTTAGTCCATTTTTGGGTAGAAAACCGGAATATAAGAAACCTAATGATACGACGCCTATCTGTTTTAAGTGTTCTCAACGAGGACATGTTCAGCGATTTTGTACAAAAGGAAATAATGAGGGAAGTAATCAAATTAATAACCGACAAGAACCAAGGGCTAGTATCAATAATGTCTCAGTGCGAGGAATTAAAGAATTACCAAGGGGAGCGAGTATGGCAAGAATCGGAGCAAGAGGGAATTGGAGAGCTAAAGTTATTGGAGAGAAGTTAAATAATCTCGAGAAAGTGGAAGTTAGTGTAAATGGGAAGATAACAAAAGGATTGGTGGATTCTGGTTGCCAAATTAGCGTCGTTCATAAAGATTTAGTACCAGCAGAAAAATTAAGAGGGGCTAGTAGCATATATTTACAAGGGATATTTGGTAAGGCAGTGAAATCGCCATTAATTCAGTTACCTTTAGCTATTCCAAAACGCGGAGAAGCTAATGTAATTCATCAGGACGTACTTTGCGCGATAATTGATAATAGTAAGGAACAGGTAATTTTACATCCTGACGTGGCTAATGAATTGTCAGGGTTAAACAACGAGAAATCATTAAGAGAATCGGTAGAAAGGGAATGTAAGGAAGATAGTCGGAACAAAGTGAAGGAAGGGGAAAGGATTAGGAATGATAATAATAACCGTTATGTCGTAGAAACGAGATCGGTGAAGTTGCAAAGTCATGAAAAGGAAAAAGCCGAGGTAGAGAAAAGTAAGATTAATCAAGTTACGGAAAGTACTTTAAATGTATTTCAGGAATCCCAAATGAGTTGTAAGGATTTAGAGAAAGCTTGGGAATTGGCTGAAAATGAGAGAGAGTCTTATTATATTGTGAATGGGTTATTGTATCATAAAGAGAAATTAGTAGATGAAATTGTAGCTCAATTAGTGTTACCTAAAATTAGAAGGGAGGAAATTCTAAAATTAGCGCATATTTCCTTATATGGAGAACATCAGACGGTTAAGAAAACGTTAGAAAGAATCGAGCATTCATTTTATTGGGAAAATATGGCGAAGGAAGCTAAAATATATTGTGAATCATGTGTAGAATGTCGATTAACGAGGGAAATGAATGTGAGTAATAAGGAGAAAGAGGAAATATGTCGACCTGCAGTTATAGTTGAGTTAGGGGACGGGAGTAAGAAACTGGTGTATCAAGATGAAATGAGAGCATTTATGGCTAAAAATAAAGTAGTCGATATTGTCTTGGATAGTGACGGGGAGTTTGAAGACTGTAGGAAAGATCTGTTGTTAGACCGAGAACAACCGGAAAATAAAGACAGGAAGGGATTTGAGATAAAAGGGTTAACAAATATTCAAGTTGGGGACATAAAATCAATCTTAAGGAAAAATAAGGATTTATTTATGGGTCCTATCGAACTGGTAGAAATTGTGAAAAATCGGATTGGTCGTAAACCGGAGAGGGGTAAGATAAGGCAGAAATTGTACAATGTCTTTATTACGTACAAAGAGGACTGGGACAGACAGGTGCCTGATTGGTTAGAGGAAGATTTAATTGGGACACCAGAGGCAGAAGTTACCCATTCAAGCGGGTGCATTGCGGAAAGGGATGTACCAATTAAGTTAACGAGGAAGCACTGGAAGGAAAAAGTTCCGCCTCCAGCAATCTCAGCCTAAGGACTGACATTGAAATGACATAATACTAGTGTAACTTTATTTTTTTTGTGTATTTATAATTGTATGTGCATCCTGTGTTTATAACAGTGTATTAGCATATTGTGTAAATTTTTTTGTAGTTATCACATTAGTATATGGTTCATTAGAGATGTCAGTAGTTAAATTTTCAGACACCTTGAAATATTTATGTAATTGTAGTAATGAAGAAACCTATCAAGGAACTGTTGAACTCTTCTCAGACATTACATAGTTTGAGGAAAATTAGCCCCTAAAAGGCATATTTTCCGCTAAGGTGGGGGGTGTCAGGTTTCTTAGAATCAGCTACAAGAGTTGAAAGCTATTCTTAAGGGATTAGCATATTGTATGTATTGTATATGTATCTATTGTGTACCGTTAAAGGCGTCCTTTAGAAAATCTTAATCCGAAGGGTGGCGAGTGGAACAGAATGAAGGAAGTATTTCCATTGCAATGTGGTCTTTCATAGATAAAACAAAGCTATTGCACCCTTTTGTTTAGGAAGACAGATCCGTCAAGAGGGAGGAAGGGTTGTCAAGGACCCTTGGAAACAGAGGAGAAACCCCGTAGAAAGGAGGGTGCTTTGCGGTTTACAAGAGAGAGAAGGTTAGTTCTAGCGTGGTGGCGAAGGGTGAAGGTTGCTCGAGAAATGAGCGCTGAGACCGGAGTGAGTTCGAACGCAGGATTGGAGTGTGTGAGATTAATAGAAATCTCGGTTCTGAATAAATGAACGTAGTCTAGCGGTACACGTAGAGCGTTTTCTGTAATTGTTTTGATTTAGTGTTAAACCGGATAATTTACATCCGAGTTTAAATGTAAATAGTGTTAATAAATTGTTACTTTAACTTTAATTGAAAGAGTTAGGTTTTTCTTGAATATACATCAAGTATCGTGCCCGATATCACGTTTTCATATCGGTGGTGGCAGCATATCAAAAGACCGGATTTATTTCGAAGTTGTGTGGACGGAGAAGTGGAATCCGACAAATATTAAAAAAAAAAAACCTAATTACTCAACTGTGCTGATAAAAGAAGAAAGAAAAAAAATAATAGGATTATTGCATCTTTTTGTTGCCATTTTCTCATTTAACTTGAAAATGAAAAAAAAAAAATGTTCACTGGTGGAGCCTTTGTCGGAGGGGAGAGGACCCTTAATAGGTTTCGCTCAGTAATCTAAAGTTGATTTTTATTATTATTATTATTATTAATCCAATTGAATCGGTCATTGCAAAAACTACACAAGTCCACTTTTTTCGAAATGCAATTATTTTTTCTTACAAACATGTCTTTGAACGTAGCCTCACATGTATCTAGACAAAATTTACATATGTTTTTTTTTTTTTTTTTTTTCCTTTTTCCTTATTTATTCTTTGCTACTCAAATTTGCCGTTTATTGAAAACACAACATTAGTCAATGAAAAAACCAAATTTGAAATTTTGAGAAAATGACAACAAAAAGGTGTAATGATCCTATTATTTCTCTTTTCCCTTATCACCGCAATGGAGTAATAAGTTATTTTTTGCCACTATTACAGATATGCCATTTAAAATACAAATAATAATAATAACTAGCTGACCCGCCCGGCGTTGCCCGGGCCCGTGATAATACATTAAAAAATTATGGAGTTTTTATTATTTTATATCTTTAACCCGATTTTGGCATGAAATTATATTTTTAAATGAAAAATTCGCGAAAAAATATTGATATTTAGTGATAAAAACGGTCATTTTCTTGTTTTTTCACGTATTTTTTGTTTCATAGTTTTAAAATAAAAAGTTATTTTTGTCCGAACTTTTGGAAATCTTTATTGGTTATAAATAAAACGGTTTTACAGCCCGTGTAAAAATTTCGTAAAAAATTTTTTGTTATCTAGTTGTAAAAGAAATGTTCTCTTCTCGCTTTTTTTGTTTGCTTGTTTGTTTTCGCGTCAACTTCTTTAACACAGCAATAAAAAAAAAATTCATCTTCTGAACTCTCTGAAATTTAAATCGATTATAAATATAACTGTATCCAAGCTTTCTTTGGCCCCACCAGCGGCTGAGAGGTTCTGCTGTCAAAGCTGGCAGACGGGAGGTGCTGGGTTCGAATCCAATCGCACCCGTCGGTCTAACCGTTCGGAGTTTTCGGGGGGTTTTCTTCGAGCCTTGCGTCAATGCGGGTTAGGTTCTCTTAGAAAGACCTCGACGGAGGCCATCCCTCCCCTCGGCCTATATTCCTCGCGTAGATAATCAACCGTAAAAAACAACACCAACACCAAGCTCTCTTTAAAAATATACATTTTTAGTAGTGAAAACATGAGTTCTTTAAAAAAAAATGCTTTAGCTTTCAACCTCAGAGCAAAAATATATTAGAAGGTCTATGCTTTCAACGCAATGGTCCGCCTTCATCTGTTTTCAATCAACCCTTTTCAATCTCCCTAGGCTAAACAAGTGAGGGCTAATCAGGTTTCCCGTTTCTAAGGGGAGAAGCCTTCAAAAAAACGTTGAAACATGCTCAAAGACACTATTTTTGTGTGGAAAAAAGAATATGGAATTTGACAGAATGCGCTTTTCGCTTTAAATATACGGATAAGAAGAAAAAGAATACATCTGATCCAATATCACATAAGAGATCTCAACAAATTATGAATATGACTAAAGTGCATTAATCAGTAGATATCAAGGTTTGCGGATTTTGAATACTATTGCTTCCCATAATAATATTCACTTTAATTAATTACAGAATTCTGATTTTTAATAATGTCATTTAAAAATGTGATTTAATCATGTCTATTCTAATGATATATCTAATAAAAATATGATTAATATACATATATATATATAACAAAAATATTAGATTTATACGAAATCAAGCAAAACTATATGGTTATCCTATTTTTTTTGATAAATTCAACTATCAACTCTTTTAAATAACATTTATTATATCATATAAATTTTAGTGTGCGATAATATATAGGAAATGATATAGCAAATAATACAACTAAACATATATAAAGGACTCTTAAGCTGGATGGACATTATTTACACTTTATATAGTCTTGGTGAAATGTGCATCTGCCGATCACCTTTATATTAAGTGATACTAATGAACAATTATAAAATGTCTATAAAATATGTATTGTATTAAAATAACTGTAAACATAACATTATACAAAAACACATAAAATTATGCATGGATAACTCACAAAAATAAATATATGCGATCATATTTTTATTATGTTATATGAATGTTCAATTTCAATAAAGTCTTTTAAATAATGCATTGCACTAAAAAATTATTGTAACACATGTGTAATCTAAATATATTAGTAATATTTATTAATTAAATTTTTAAAAGATTGTGAAAATTTAACTTGTTTAAGTTATAATAAGATTAAATTTGATAATTAAATAAATCTGTATCTTTCTCCATCTTTCTATGTATATATATTTTTTTTTATGATGATATTAATTCATTAACTAATAAGTAGAAGTATTCTTATCTTAGATAGTCTGATCTTAATTATTTTCGGTAAATACTATATGATATATAAGAAGATAGATGGCAGCACTATGTATTATATAAGAATTCATTAACTAATTATAATTAGTAGAAGTATCAAATCTTAATTATTTTCTGAAAATACTATAATATATATACGTAGAATACCATAGATGGCAGAACTATGTATTATAAGAAATAACTTTTTTTGACATTTGTCAATTTTGCGCATAATACTTACTCTGGTAAGAGTTTTTGAAATACTATGTACGATAAATTTATTTCCAGATAAATTTATTTCCAGATAAATTTATTTCCAGATAAATTTAATTCCTATAATGGAATTCTGTCTGATGTTAATGTAAAACTACAATGTTATTATTTCTTATTACAATTTATATATATTATTAAGGCTAATATAATAAATATGTAAATATAACTTAATTTCGAATATTTATTTTCCTGTAGAGGGCAGTACATTTCTTGTCAAATAGATGTTAAAAATATTTTTAATTGAACTATAGGGGTGCTTATCGCTTATGTCTTTAAATTTTACTTTTAAATATTAAAATTAAATGGGTAATTTGTAATTCACAAATATAAATTTGTTTTTGATTGTATTTATTTATTTTTATCACAAAAATAAATTTTGTGTGTTTTAAATCAATTTGTGGTTAGGTGTAATAATTAATGTGTTATTTCAAAATATGTTCTCTCAACTTGACCATCTCATCAAGATTCTGATATTTCATGCTGTGTGCCATGAGGTAGTAATGGAAAATGTGAACCTTGTGATGTTTACGGATGTTTGATAATTATTGTGAGTAAGATATTTCATCTATTCTTTACAAGTTTTTTATTTCCAATTTTACTATTTCCAATTGTTTTCTGGTAATAATACAGTATACCTGGATGTATATATTGATCTTAGCATAAATGCCAGTATATTTATGAAATACTGTATTATTTTTAAAACACGTGTGGATACATCCAGGCTGACGAGTATATTTACACGTGTTTTTTCATATCCAATTCTAATTTAAATCTCTTGTTATCCAATATTCCATTTGTATTCACTTGATATCAACTTCCAATTATTAACAATTTATGGTTTATTATATATATATTTCTCTCTTTCTCTTTTTAAAAATTCTTCATATTTTCAGTATTTTTGGCCAATTACCATTGAAGCAAATGCTATGGTAAAATTATGATTGCACTTGTATTAACTTTGTGGTATTCTGTCTACACTTTATTACTAATTATCTCTTTGAAGATTTAATTAGAATGTTACAAGAATTTAATTAATGTTTTTTGAAATTCAAAGATATTATAATTATATATAATATTATATATATATATATATATATATATATATATATATCATTGGTTGGGCACTAAATATCATTTATTACTAAAATAACATAAATTCAAAGGTTTTTAAAAGTATTTTTAAATTTTTCTTATAAAATAAATAATTCATAGTCGAGCTACATATTTAGAGATTTGAGAAATTTAGTGAGCAGTGAATAGTTCTTAAAATATCTCACTTTTTTTTCTTTGTTTTTCTTGCAGCCCAGTTTTTATTGATTTCTCAAACGAATAAATCTTTGATTTATGTAGTTCCAGCAATCATCAATTAAATTCTTATTTTGTGTCATTAAGCCCTTAATTTATAAAATAAATACTTTTCTGTCCATACTTACATGTAGATATCAACTTTTAAAGTAAAACTCAAAGCATTAACACATTTCTGAAAATAATTAAACCTTTCAAAACATAATTTCGAGTTTTGCTCAAATAGATGTTTCTATTAGTATTTCAAATTTTAGAGTAGTTTTTATTTATATATATACTACTAGAGGTCAGCATCTCACCACGTCTACATAAATTTTGAGGGGGGACAGCTTTGGGATTAGCCTGCTGTCCGGCATCTTGTTTTTTAAATCAAAACATATTTGTTTTGTTTCTCATTTCCAAATTAATTTTCATCTATGTTTACTTATTATGAACACATTATTTAATTATATTGACTTATTTATGTAAATTTAATAATAAAAATTTAAATGTTTTGATTTAACTTGTATATGTCAGAAACAAAACAAATGTTTTCATTTATCGCCTGCGGTCAGCCATCTCATTTTTTTAAATCAAAGCATTTTAACTTTTATCATTAAATATAAATAAATTAGTATTCTGTTTTCTATTTAACTTGATTATGTCAGAAACTAAAAATTTTTTTTGAGTTATCGCCCGCGGTCCACCATCTCATTTTTTAAATCAAAACATTTTAACTTTTATTATTAAATATAAATAAATTAGTCAATAAAATTAAATAACGTGTTTATAATAAGTCAATATGGATGAAAATTATTTTGGAAATGAGAAACAAAACAAATACGTTTTGATTTAAAAAACAAGATGACGGACAGCAGGATAATCCCAAAGCTTAGCCATAAAATGAATTAGGTATTTTAGAAATATTTTGACAATTATGAAAAAAAAGGAGGGGGGGGGGATACATCCCTCATGAAGAGTACACAGAAAAGATAAGTACAAAATATTAATTTCCTGAGGAGATACTTTAAAAATACAAATGCATAACACGCCCGTAGATTTAACATTAGCAAGAGGTATTTGTGACCTTACTGACGAACAGCCTTAATGTGCATCAGCATCATGATATAAAGTCAAAATTTGCTGTACATGCGAATTCTTGTTTTCCGTCGTCTGGAAATTAACCTATAAAAATAAATATATATCCGTTGTTGCTTTATTTAATGTCCTTAAAAACAGATATCAGACAATACTTTTAATGTGAAAATCAAAGCATTTAATTATTATATTACTAAAAATAATTATTTTTTCTCTAACCTAATTAATTGCTTGATCTTTCATATTTGAAAAAAGATTTATTTACAAATATTACTACTAGATGTCAGCACCACAGCCATATTTCCACGTAATGTAATCCCTCAACCAGGGAGATAGAGAAAAGGAGAACAAAGATAATGTTTCTACTTATGGAACTAAAAGCGGTACCTAGTATGGCGGCGTTTCTGGTCTTTTGGGCCTTTAGGAAGTGTAGCGCCCTCTATCTCTCTACCATGCTCGAAACCAAAATGCAGGAAGAGCAGACGACAATTTGTCATGTTTGACAGGTCACATGACCGGCCTTTGGGAGCACCAGCGCCACAAACTGGGTACTAATTCCCGGTCCATGTTGTGATCTTGAAAGCCTATCTTCACTGTTCTCCTTCTTATTTCTATCTCCCTGCCCTCAACATTCCCGGGTTTAACATTCGCAAGTTTTGATTATTCGCGAATATGAAAATGTGGCAAAACGTAACATTCTCGAGAATAACAGAAGAATATTCATTGCAACGGAGATATTAGAAGTGGTAAGGTAAGAGTCTTTAATCTACTAATTTAACACGTTCAAGTTCTCGTAGAGATAGAGCTGAAGCTATAAGAAATATAGAAAATATCAGCATTTCTGAAGCATCTAGATCAGGGTTGGTTTTTTGACGTCAAAAACTGGTTTTTGACATGACAGTGGTAAAAACTGTGTTTTTACCGGTTTATTCCGTCAAAAACCTATCATTTTCGATTTTCCTTCAATTTATAGTGTAAGTGTAGCATACAATACATTTCTAGATTTATTTTACCTTGTTGTTATTGTTATTATTATTATTTACATTTGTTAAATTTATTTAAAAGAGAGCGTTTCCTAAATGGGAAAGATTTAAAAATGCAAAAGTAAAAGGAAAGAACAATATTTTTCTTAATCTCCACTAATATAGGTTCTACTAACTGCAATGAACATTAATATTAAATGATAATAAAAGGTTGTTATAATTATTAAATAACATTCAATATAAATTTTTAATAAAGTGCATTAAAATTATTTTAGATATGCAAAAATGCTGTTATATGATATGACAGTAGATGTTAAGCATTGACTGGCAATGAATAAATTTGTATATTCTGAGATATAATATTCTAAAATGCATATCTTATGCATTTCATAAATGCAATTATGGTGATTTTCATTCGCAGAATCTTAATTCAGAATCTTAAAGTTTTCTTTTAAACAGTGTAATAAATTCTACCCAAAATTATATACATTTTTTAATCTAATACTAATGGATTACAGGATTTCTTCAAAAAATCTCATTTTTTTAGACTATGCCAAATAGTTTAAGATTATTGTAGAGATCTTCTAACAGAGATGTATACGTATTATTCTAATGCAATTCTTTTTGTTTTTCTTGGATGGATAAGTATACTTTGGAGTCTTTTTAATACTGAATATTTCATGTGAAACAACTTAATATTAAAGATAGAATGAAAAAAAAATGCAAAAACAAACTACTAAAAAATGAGTTTTTGACATTTTTGACAAAGAGGTTTTCGACATGACGGTAAAAACCGGGGTAATAACCGGTAAAAACCGTTATGCGTCAAAAACTTGCCAACCCTGATCTAGATGCATTTAAATATAGTATTTTAATATTTAATCGCATTCTCATACTGACAGGGCCTGTTTAAAATTAAATTAATATTTAATTATCTTTTATTACAATTATTTCTGAAAATTATATACAAGTTAATAATTATGTAATTTAATTATAATTATAATATAGATACATTGGTTAATTATTTGGAATAAATGAATATAAGTTAAAGATATTAGATACTTATTATTGTTTGTATATTATTCATACATAACAATTACTAATATTAATAATTATAAAGAAATAGATTGATTAATTTTGAATAACATTGAATTTATATATTTGAATAAAAATTTCTGATTAATGTTTGAAATTTATTATTGAAGTAACTCAAAATTATTCAATTAATAAATTAATAAAGATATATAAATCAGATAATAGATGGCAGAATTAAATTTATCAAAATACACCCAAATTTTACAATATATATTTCTGTAACTGTTCAACAGTCTTAAAACTTTAATGAATATAATATTTTCCAATAAGTTAAAAGTCTTCAAAATTAAATATAAATAATTGTATTTAGTCTTCTTTTTGTATTTTATTTTATTTTAATTAGTAATAATTTATTGATGATTAAATTTAAATTAATTCAAAGGGGCCCCCAAATTTACTTTTCAAAACTAATTTTTAGTGTGGGGGGGGGGGACTATTCAGTTAGGGTAAAAAAATGTATTTTTTTCTTAATTTTAGCTACTAAATTTTCCCTCAGACTAATACTGATACATTTATACTATATTTTTTTTCTCTGTTGATATAATAAATGGTATAAAAACAGTGATTAAATGCAA
Source organism: Maratus michaelseni (assembly GCA_963931845.1). Taxonomy (NCBI): domain Eukaryota; kingdom Metazoa; phylum Arthropoda; class Arachnida; order Araneae; family Salticidae; genus Maratus; species Maratus michaelseni. The sequence goes on from OZ007600.1 coordinate 116,561,761, forward strand.
CTTATTTTCATTTTTCTTATGTTTTACATTTTAATTTCAAATGTTTAAGGCTGTAACATGCTAAAAATAACAGAAAATTTAATTGGTATAATTATATTTTGTTTATATTCATAAAGTGTGGAGAAATGATATAAAATATGGAGAGTAGGTTATTTAAATAAAGGGGAAAGTAATTAGCATATAGGTTATATCAAATTTCTGTTTATAAAATAGAAGAAAAATAGTGTTGCAACTAAGTATAAATTTACGTGAAATATTTGTTGTCCCTGCACTGTTCTCAACACTTGGCAAATCCTGCAATTTTCAAAGCATAAAATATATTTTAAAGTTCAGATATTCGCACCTGTTCCATATTTGTAAATTCAGTTACAAAATTAATTTGTTATGTATAATTATGTATATAATAAAATGTTTTTTATATGTATATAGATGGTTAGTTTTAGTTTAATATTAAAAGTATTGTTTACTTGAAATTTTTATGCTAAAATTTCAAATTGTTGAAGCATAATTGGTAGAGTAAAAAAAGGGGGGGGGGCTGCATGACGTCGGGCTTCCCCTACTTCAAAGTCTGAAGCGGGTGCTGCATACTGACCCATTTACACATTATCGTCTCTTTGCGAATAGAGATAATCGAAATTACATTATACAAAACACGTGAGTTTCAAATTGTAATTATTTTCCTAGTCAATTAATTTGAATTATCTTTAGTAAATAAATTTCATGTTTATGAATATGTGCGTACATTTAACTTCTACATATTGAATTATCTTTAGTAAATAAATTTCATGTTTATGAATATGTGCGTACATTTAACTTCTACATATTGAATTATCTTTAGTAAATAAATGTCATGTTTATGAATATGTGCGTACATTTAACTTCTACATATTGAATTATTTTTAGTAAATAAATGTCATGTTTATGAATATGTGCGCACATTTAACTTCTACATATTGAATTATCTTTAGAAAATAAATTTCATGTTTATGAATATGTGCGTACATTTAACTTCTACATATTGAATTATTTTTAGTAAATAAATTTCATGTTTATGAATATGTGCGTACATTTAACTTCTACATATTGAATTATCTTTAGTAAATAAATTTCATATTTATGAATATGTGCGTACATTTAACTTCTACATATTGAATTATCTTTAGTAAATAAATGTCATGTTTATGAATATGTGCGTACATTTAACTTCTACATATTGAATTATTTTTAGTAAATAAATGTCATGTTTATTAATATGTGCGTACATTTAACTTCTACATATTGAATTATCTTTAGTAAATAAATTTCATGTTTATGAATATGTGCGTACATTTAACTTCTACATATTGAATTATCTTTAGTAAATAAATGTCATGTTTTATGAATATGTGCGTACATTTAACTTCTACATATTGAATTATCTTTAGTAAATAAATGTCATGTTTATGAATATGTGCGTACATTTAACTTCTACATATTGAATTATCTTTAGTAAATAAATGTCATGTTTATGAATATGTGCGTACATTTAACTTCTACATATTGAATTATCTTTAGTAAATAAATGTCATGTGTATGAATATGTGCGTACATTTAACTTCTACATATTGAATTATCTTTAGAAAATAAATTTCATGTTTATGAATATGTGCGTACATTTAACTTCTACATATTGAATTATCTTTAGTAAATAAATTTCATGTTTATGAATATGTGCGTACATTTAACTTCTACATATTGAATTATCTTTAGTAAATAAATGTCATGTTTATGAATATGTGCGTACATTTAACTTCTACATATTGAATTATTTTTAGTAAATAAATGTCATGTTTATTAATATGTGCGTACATTTAACTTCTACATATTGAATTATCTTTAGTAAATAAATTTAATGTTTATGAATATGTGCGTACATTTAACGTCTACATATTGAATTATCTTTAGTAAATAAATGTCATGTTTTATGAATATGTGCGTACATTTAACTTCTACATATTGAATTATCTTTAGTAAATAAATGTCATGTTTATGAATATGTGCGTACATTTAACTTCTACATATTGAATTATCTTTAGTAAATAAATGTCATGTTTATGAATATGTGCGTACATTTAACTTCTACATATTGAATTATCTTTAGTAAATAAATGTCATGTGTATGAATATGTGCGTACATTTAACTTCTACATATTGAATTATCTTTAGAAAATAAATTTCATGTTTATGAATATGTGCGTACATTTAACTTATTCATATGATAATAATAACATATAACTCATAATAACATAATTCATATAACTCATTCATGCACATATTCATAAACATGAAATTTATTTACTAAGGATAATTCAAATTAATTGACTAGGGAAATAATTACAGTTTGAAACTCACGTGTTTTGTATAATGTAATTTCGATTCTCTCTATTCGCAAAGAGACGATAATGTGTAAATAGGTCAGTATGCGATTAAATATTAAAATACGATATTTAAATACATCTAGATGCTTCAGAAATGCTGTTATTCATAATGTGTTCTGCATAACGTATAGTTAATACATCTATCCTTTAGTTCTTTGAAATGCTGTGCCACTCTAATTAAATTTTTATAGAACGTAACTCATTTTTTAGTGCAGAGAGATAGACTCAACATTCGCGGATTTGACATTCGCTATCTTTTCCTGCACTGTAAAAAAGAAAAAAAAAAAAAAAAAATGCTGCTGATTTTGCTGTGAATCGCTTCCCTCGCATTAAAAAACAGCATTTTTGTAATTTCAATACCGATTTACAGCAATTGTCGCATTTTTAAGATCAACGAAAGCCCTCGGACCGCATTCCAAATGAGATACCCACATGTGCATGTGAACGTGAAGTGACCAGAGCAGAGCAGGGTATTATTAGGTTGGGTTGGGTTGATTATTGACGGCCAATTATCGACACTAGGGATATAGGCCCAGGGGGAGTGCCCTTCGTGGGGGTCTTTCTAAGGGAACCTAATCCGTATTTACGCATGGAGAAAATCCACGGCTCGAAAGAAAACCACGAAAACTCCGAGCGATTAGGCCGACGGGCGCGATTGGGATCGAACCCAGCACCTCCCGTCTACCAGCTTCGAGAGCACAACCTCTCAGCCACTGGTGGGGCCAGGGTATTATTAGCGTTAGTGTCGTTTGATGTTAGCGTCGTTCTTCATATGTGCTTATTTTTGCAATTCATACTGTCATTTTTGGATAAACAAACTAGAGCATAGAGACTGGATAAATATTTTAAAAACTAAGAGTAAGTTTTATTTTTATGTTTATTTGTGTCATTGATTTAATAACCATAAAATAGTCAGTTCTCTTATATAATATAAGATACAAATTTCGTTTTTCATCACGTGTATAAAAACATTCACGTCAAACGTTGTATAAAGATTAAATATTTTAGCTTCAATTATAACAAAACATTATTTTTGCAGTTTATCTTATTTTTAAGTAATTTATTTAGCATTTTCTCATAGGACTTTATTATTATTTACTTAGTATCACATTAAAATAAAAAGAAAACGAAGATCCTTATTCTTTAGATATGCTTTATTTCTTTTTTATATATTTTTCAAAACTTGATTTTATCCGTTTGTATTTTAATATAATTACTAATCTAAATCATATAATTATTATTTTATTCTCCAAAAGTTTGGGTTCACTTTGTGTGCTTATTTAAATAGTGTTATTTAATTAATGTATTTTATTGTAACTTAGTGAACTATAGTTCATTAAATTTTTAATAACAGTCTTACTACAACTAAAGCTGATTTTCGGCCAGTGATTTTCAAATTTTATCGATTATTTTTTACGTGCATTTATTTTCAAAATTTTAATTGCGATTTCGAATTTATTTATTATGAGTAATCTGGATATATTATTTTATTAATTCATAAAATATTTCAAAGGTTTGTTTACTATTATCGCAGCATTAAATAGCAGCAGATCGCATTTTTTTTTTTTTTTTTTTTTTTTTTTTTTGTTCATTATCTAACAATAAAAAATAATTCGCATCCAGAGATATTTTGAACGTTCTCGATGTATATTGTATAGTATTCCACTTGAAATTGACATATAAAACACTTTTTGCAATGAGTTATAATAATTTGAAATTTTCTATTTATTACTTTTTTGGTGTATTTTATTATTTTGTTTTATAGTGCTAAATTTGTATCTTACATATATATAATAGAACTGATTATATAAAATGTTATTACCACAATGATATAAGTAAGCATAAAGATAACGCTTAGTGCTCTTAGTCTTTTAAATATGTCTCAGTATCATAAGAAAAATTCTAAATAAGAATAAATAATACATGGGGGGGGGGGGCGGATACAAATATATATCTACAAAAGAAAAATTCTAAAAGTTTTACAGCTATGCTGTTAAGAGTGTAATAAAATTAACAGCAAAAAATGCTCTAAAATTTACAAATTTACTATAAAATCTAAAAATCAAAATTACTGTAAAATTAACTGCAAAAAATACTGTAGAATTAAAAATTTGCTGCTTACCGATGAAGAACACAATTGCTGTAAATTTACAGCAAAATATGCTGGCACCCATATTGCTAGCATTTTTTGCTGTAAAACTACAGAGGTTTTTTTTAACAGTGTGGAACGTAACCCTCGCGAATGTTGAGGGATTACTGTATTTTAAAGATCCGTTGACTCGACTTTCTTGAAAACGCCATTTTACCGCAAACACTTCGTGTCTCCAGTAACATAAAATTTGAATAATTTTGTAATTAAGTTTGTATATTTATTAATATGCATCATGTAATCACAAAAAAAAAAAAAAACATTTTGTATGAGCTTCATTTTTAGGTGCGTTCGTAATTATATAAATGCGTAGCACCTATAGTCGTCATTGGGTCCGTCCGTGTGTCTGCATATAATAGCGCAAAAACTAGCCAACTGAATGGTTTGAAATGTAATAAATATACATAATCGTTGCAGAATTTTGTCGAGTCATTTCAAATTTTATGAAAATCGAATCAAAATCAATCGAAATAACAAGAACGAAAAATCATGCTTCAAGCATAGATTATGTAACACTTTCCAACACGTCCAAAATAATTTTACAAATCATACCTTTTAATAAGCTGAAAGATAGCATCTAAGTAAATAATTTGGAAAACGCATAACATATTTAAAAACATAATTTCAGGAATTTGCAACCTATACAGTATTCGGAAAAATATCCGAATACTTTTATTCAGCCCTGTATATGATCTATAAATTTGTATATATACTACATAGGATGCTAAATTTTAGTTCAGTTAGGAAAAGTGTAGCACAGTTTAAAATTCTCCTTCTGGAGTTTGTCAATAAACGGAAATGTGTTCGCGATTTTTTGTGCTTCCCTGTATATGATCTACAGAATTTATACACACCACGTAAATACACAAAAAGTGAGTTCAATTTAAAATCGCGTTCAGTAACTTAAAACGCACTTCCAGGAATTATTGTAAACAGACAGTATAGAGAATTCTTTTGTGTCTCCCTGTAAATGAACGATGACTGCTATACACACACTATTCTGTAGTAAGCCTCTTGTAATGCACCTTAGTGATATATATAAATTTCAATGCGTTTAAAATAATGAAACATTATTTAAATAAACCGCAGACGATTTTTCTCCATAGATGTAATGTAACGGAATTCTTTTGACTGTTCCTGTAAAGTTACTATAAGTGCTATGCACACCCTATTCCATATTAAGCTTCCTGTAATGCACCTTAGTGATATATATATCAATTACAATGTGTTTGAAATTGAGTAACATCATTTAAATAAACCGCAAATGATTTTTCCCCATAGACCGCAATGTAACGGAATTCTTTTGAGTGTCCCTGTAAAAAAACGATAAGTGCTACACACTTCCGTTGAAATAGGGAACATGCTATAGAGTACTACAATAACATATAAAAATTTCAGAGCAATCCGAGCATATTTACGGGAGTTAGAGCACGGACAGACGGCCAGACAAACCGAAGTCATAAACACTTTTCAACTAGGTTGGAAAGTGTTAAAAAGATATTAATAAAAGTTTTCTTCATTCTATTAAATCCTATCATACGTAATGTATATAATAGTAAAAACGCAAATCATGTGACTGAGGAAAACAAATACGGGCTGACCATTTCTTTTTTCATATGCCAGGAGGCCATTTTTATTAAAAATTATTTTTTCGAATAAAATTGCATAAAAGTTACATTTTTAGAAAGATCATTAAAAAAAAAATGTTTGTTTCAGAAGTGGGTTACATTCAAATATGTATAGATTCTGAGATAACTTCGTTGAAATTAGACTGAAATTAGACTTTTTTTATTTTATTTTCTTCTTGTTTTTTTTTTTTTTTTTTTTTTTTTTTTTTTGTGTGTATTAATGAATTTAACGTTTTGATCAACATATTAAGTTTCTTATAACATTTTCTTTCCTTGAAACTATATTTTATTTTCAACTGACATTTAATTTATCTGTTGGTTTGCAATTCATCCAATATGCAAGAATATGCAATTCATCCAATATTTGATATTGGAAAAAAATTGTAAAATGACCAAACACCTGTTTTGATTTATTTTTGTATACATTTTATATAATTAAAGATGTACAATGTTCAGGAGGAAAACTTATTTAGCTAAAAATCTGTTTTTTGGCAAAACTAATTTGAATTTTGCAAATGGTTTTATTGCAAATGATTTCACTTTTTTTTTTTTAACATTTGAAAATGTCAACTCAAAATAATAATAAAAAAAAACTTATAAGTTCTACATTTATTATTTAGTTTTAGTTTGAAAGCGAATTTTAATTGTATTGCAAGTCCCATTTATATGCAATACAAATAAAATTTGCTTTCACTGAAAATGACAGGCAAAATATACAAATTATTGCGAATTTATATCTAAAACCAGTATTCAAATTTCCCCCCTTTTAATAGTTATTTTATCAAAAATATAATTTTTACAACTGGAATTTGATTTTCTAAGTAAATTAATAAATCATTATTTATTTTGATTTACTGCTTACAATTTTTAAGTTTTGGTTTTTTAAAACAGGGGAATTTGAAAACTAATTTTAAGTTTGATTTTTTTATTATTATTATTTTAAGTAGAAAAGTTAGTTACAAATTTAAAATGAAAATTAGAAAAAGTTAGAATTTTTATATTTACTTGAAAAACTACACTTTGCACATAAAATTGTTGCATTTTTTTCCCCCCAAAGTTTACTTATATGCATTTACATCAAAAATACAAAAATGTATATTTAAAGGAAAATAAGTTTTGAAATTAGAAGTCATTTCAACTACATATTATATATATATATATTAATGATGGGTTAATAGCTCTGCTGATTACAATCTGATGAATGTACCAAACATTGCCAACATGGTAACATAATTTTAAAAAAAAAATGAAATTGTAATAAGTTCTTTTCTTGCTATTTCCGTTACAGGTTTTATTGGTATAATTTTGCGTATGGATTTTCATTTTTAGTGACAGATCAGTTAATTATCTTACAGATTATATTTTCGAAGGTAATTTAATCATATTAACAAAATTAAATTTATGTATGGAAAGTGTTATGAACATTGTTTCTTTAGATGGTAGACATAAAACAAGAAAACTAATCACAAAAACATTAGAATAGAGTTATCGTGAAATTCTGACTATTTTATAAATAAATTTTCAATATTTCCTATGGTAATGGATTTTTTAAAGAATATTTGCTTATGTACACTTGTTCAAAGTACAAAAAGAGCATTTAGTTGTATTTTATGTGTTCCATCTCAATGATATATTTAAATTTCAAAACGCACAGCCATTTTTAAAATATACTACAAACAAATAATCTAAATCAGTTTACTTAATTTGGTATGAACTGGAAAATTAAAAAAAAAAAATCAAATTGAATAATAATATAAGTAAAGAATCAAAACAATGTGGAACAACGAAAAAAAATAAAATAAAATGTGTGTGTGTGTGTGGGGGGGGGGGGGGGAGATGGGTAAATAAGGCCCATATGTTTGGCCCATGACAAAAGAAAATGTTTTTTCTAAGGAGTTTTCATTTTTGTAATAAATTTTAGAATTCAATTGGTTCTTTTTTATTGCTCTGTTCAATGCATTAAATGTTGACATTGACAGATTTTTTAATCAAAAAATTTAATACAAAGCGGCATCTTCTATCGAAATCGAAACAATGAAGCTATACAGGATAATTTTTGGCGAAATAATGTTCAATTCCGATTTATTGAAAACAGAGTTCTTTTTTTCTTTGTGAATAAGTAGAATTTAGATATCTTTATGCATTGTGCGGTAGCTTTGAAATATTTTTTTTTAAAGCGGCATCTTAGCATCAAAGAAATATAGGATACGCCATAACATAGAAGAATAGCTTTAATTTGGGTGAAATAATGCTATTGCTTTCTTAAATACAGGTAATTGTTAAATGAAAATGTATGTTTAAGTTTTCTAATGCATGATGCGGTAACTTCAGAGACTTTGATGACAGGACTTTGTATAAAGCAATATTTTCTAACGACAGAGATTCTGAATGATATCTTTTAGAACAATTTTTATTTAGATGAAATAATACTAAATTTTGATTTCCTATATAAAATATCAATTATGGAAATGCACAAATAGATTTTCTAATCCATTATATTTTAACTTTCAATAGTTTGATTGGAAGGATTTAACAAAATGCAGCATTATCTAACAATAGAGGAACAACAGAACCGTAATATAAAATTCATTCATATGAATTAATGATAAATTCTGATTTCTTAATTTTTAGGTAGATTTCGTAAGAAATACTACCTATTGCATTCTCCCCTAAGTTGGAATTTTTGAAATTTTTTTGCAGATCTACGCCGATCATGACTCCCAGAACCCAAAACCACCCACAGTTCAAAACTTTTTATATCTATCTATCTATCTATGTCACTTTTTTATGGACACGATAACTGGAAAAATTCTGCATAAATCTCTTCTAAACTGATACATAAAATCAAGGGGCATAAAATCTCGGTCAAGTTCGTTAATGGGCAAAATCGAACCAGGGGGGGGGATGGGGGGCTTTTTGTGAAAACAGAAAACCCCCATAATTTCTTAATTATGATATGTATTGAATCCGTTTAAAGTTATTATTACTTCTAGGAAAAGGGCCGAAAATTTATGTATGACAGATTTTTGATATCATTAAAAATGGCCCCAAAGGGGGGGGGGGGGGAAGGGGGTTTTAGAAGAAAAAAAAATCATAACTTCGTCAATTCACAAGATATCAAATCCGCTTAAATCTATTATTAATCCTCTTATTATTATCTAAAACTTTTATATTGACAAGTTTTTTATAGGACCAACTCTTATAGAAAAAAAAATTAAAACAAAAAAATCCCTGCCGGCTCCGCCTGCAAACAAGTTAGGTTTCGAAGTGGGCGGTTCCCATCAGCCGTATCCTGGCAAAAAGGTCATTTCTTTCGTAATTCCCAACAAACAGGCGCCCTACGGTCTGCATCTCCGAAATCTACCTGTGCCTGTAGAATAAGTAGAATTTAGATTTCTTTATGCATTGTGCGGTAGCTTTGAAATATTTTTTTTTTAAAGCGGCATCTTAGCATCAAAGAAATATAGGATACGCCATAACATAGAAGAATAGCTTTAATTTTTCATAGCAGGGATTTAATAGCAGGGATTTTTCTTTTTAGGTGCGTTCGTAATTATATAAATACGTAGCACCTATAGTCGTCGTCTGGTCCGCCCGATCTGTCCGCCTGTCCGCATATAAAAGCGCAAAAACTACCCAACCGAGTGGTTTTTAAATGAATATATATAATCAATCGTAGCAGAATTTTGTCGAGTCATTTCAAATTTTATGAAAATTGAATCAAAACTTAAAAAATATAGTAATAAAAGCTCTCTTTATTCTATTAAATCCCATCGTACGTAAGCTATATGATAAAAGCGCTTGTCATGTGACTGAGGAAAACAAATACGGGCTAACCACATCTTTTTCCAAATGCCAAGCGGCCATTTTTATTCAAAATTATTTTTTCGAATAAAATTACATAAAAGTTACATTTTCAGAAAGAGCGTTCAAAAAAATTGTTTGCTTGAAAGATGAGTTACATTAAAAAATGTATAGATTCTGAGATAACTTCAGTGAAAATTAGGTTAGCAGCCGAATATCTCAATCCATTAAAGTAAATAAGCAAAAGATTCATTCATCGTGAGTCATAGAAATATTAACCATGGAGGTAATCCTTCGCAAAGCAAGATCTCCATGGTGAATTTTTCAGTGCTGTCTGGTGTCAGAAAAAATAATTCGCATCTGAAAACATGGAATACGTAATAAGAAAAAAAAAAAAAAAAAAAAAAAAAAAAGACATCCTCAATTCGCTCATAGAGACGATATAATTTATTTCACTGAAGTAATAACGATGATCTTTTTTTTACATTGTAAAACCAGTTATAGCACGAAACGTATGCACCTCATTTGTCACGTTTAACATTCAATTTCCAACTTGTTTTGTAAAATATACATTTTATTATAACACTTTCCAACTTAGTAAAAATGTGTTTTATGACTTCGGTTTGTCTGTCCGTCATTTCGTGCTCTAACTCTCGAAAATATACTCAGATTGCCCTGTAATTTGTATGTGTTATTGACGTTTACTGTAGCACGGTTACTATTGAAAATGAAGTGTGTCGCATTTATAGTTCGTTTACATAGACTTCCGTCGCGGAAGTATGGTTTTGGCTCCATCTAGTGAGCGTTAATATTGCAGCTCCACCTAGGGGCATTTTGTAAAAAAAGTTAATTAAGCTGTGGGTCGACACGTATGAAAACTCCGCCCAGTCCACGCGGCGGATATTCTTGATTTTAAAAAAAAATGCAGCTACGTAGTAATTTTTGTTTGTGATTGTCATGTGTTGTTCAAGTGTTAATAAAAAAAACTTTAAAAGGAATTTAAAGTTCTACAGTTCATTTTCTATTGACCATAGACAGTCAAAAGTATTCCGTTACATAATGGTCAATGGGAAAAAATCGTTTCAAGTACATTTCGATGATGTTACGTTACACCATTTTAAACATAATGAAATTGAGATGCATTCATGAAGTGCACTAAAACATGCTTACGGGGAATATGGAGTGGAAAGCATTTATTATTCATTTACAGGGTCACACAAAAGAATTCTCTTACAGAATGGTCTACTTGGGAAAATCCTTTGCATATTTTATAATGTCACAGTATTTCAAACATGAAGTTTTTATGCATTACTGAGGTGTACTATAAGTTGCTTATTGAAATGTATGGTGTACATTGCATTTATCGTTCATTTACAGGGACACACAAAATAATTCGGTTGCAGTATTAACTATGAGCGATAATTGCTGGAAATGTGTTTTCAACTTTGGTTTGCTTTTTTTAAGTTTAACCAAATTTTTGCATAGTACGTGGTGTGTTATAAACTCTGTTGACCGCAATACAGGGCTACACAAAGGAATTCGTAAGTATTACTGGCTACTGACTCCAATAGGCAGTAATACTTACGAATTCCTTTGTACTGAATTCCTTTACATTGCTTAAGCATAGTTTTTAATTGTGTTATGCATTTTCCTGCACAACTATTTCTAGTATATTAATTGAAGTTTGTAGAATAAAAATAAATTCATATACCGGGCTATGCAAAGAAGAAAATGCATTGCCGCTTACGGTTGATAATTCCTGGAAGTGTGTTTTAAATTGTTTTATGTGTTTTTTACCTGAATTAAATTTAACTTAATACGTGGTATGCATAAAAGTCTTTAGATAATATACAGTGTGATGTTGATTTCGGGATCGGTATTAGTACATTACGAAGAAACACATTAAAATGGTGGAGAACATGGTAATAGTTAACCCAGATAGGACAAGACAGCTGTGTAGGCCATAAATTCTTTATTTTTAAAAAGGGATGTTGATCAGGATACAGAGGCAAATTCATTTATCACCGGACGTGCGCCGGGAACTGGAACACAATACAGTAGAACTCCAGTTATACGTTTTGCTCGGGACTGGACAACAAAACGTATAACTCAGTAAAACGTACAACTCAGTTAATGGTCTACAAAAACCATTTTTTAAATATATCGTAAAAACTTTGTTCCGTTAAGGAGTTTGTTACTTTTAATATTGAAAACGGAAGTTTCTTAAGTATTACTGCATCCATGACATAAATTTTCAGAAAAGGAACAGAGTAGAAAAAAGGTACATAAGAAAAGTACACATAAAGTTATTTTATCATAAAATCTTTATTAAAAATATTTTTAATGCACATAGATTATTAAAAAAAAATCATTGGAATCGTGTTGGCACGTAAATCATTTATCAAAACACGTGTCAGCAGTTTACTGAATCTTGTTGAAATATTCATTAATCTTTGATTGTTTCTATTCGCAGAGCCAACATTGAACAGCAAACTTTGCAGTTCTGTTAATAATGCCCAATGCAGCTTCCTTATCGTTACTGCTTTTACAACTGACGAACTGCTTTACTACATCAAAAGTCCTCAGAACCCTTCAGAAGTTTGAGTGGGATCTTTCAAATCACACTCATCCGTCGAGACGTCAGTATTCCCGGTTACAAAATGTATAGATGAGACAAAATTTTGTCCGGGGACACAAAAACGAAACGTATAACTGAGGGAAATGTATAACTCGAAACGTGTAACCCAGCTAATTTTTTAATGGCAAGCGGCAAGGACCGCTGGGTTAAAACGTATAATTGAGGGAAACGTACAACTCAGGTAACGTATATCTGGAGTTCAACTGTACATAAGTACCGAGACGGGTGCAGATTACATCATGCTCGAATGGAGCGCATGCAGAAAAGTGAGTAGAACTTACCAGATCGGCAGAACTTATTGATGTGAATAGGTTTCAAAATAGTTTAAGCTTCTACAGTTTTACATAATTATACAGTTTTAAAACATTGAATTTAAAAAATAAAGTTTGAAAAAAAAAAAAAAGATAAAAAATAAAACAAAATAAAATATTTACTAATTTAATGGAAATTTATTATTATTATTATTATATCTTCGATTACAAATAATTTTCAATATACTACCAGAAATGTGGTTCGACTTATACACGAAAATTCATTTTTTTTTCTTCAAAATTTTGCGTAAGAATAGGGGGATTCAACTTACACACGAGTCGACTTATACACGAGTATATACGGTATATTATTTCTTAGGACCAAAATTTCAAATTTATCACTGATTGATTTTTAAGCCAAAGAAAATTCTAGAAAGGCATTAACTTACATAACATGACATTTTTATGAGAAAACAGAAATCTAGAATTATTAAACAATTAATTACTTGTGATTTATTGGCAGAAAGTAATCATTATAATATATTAGCTTAGGAAAATATTATCGAAATGATTAATGACAGACATCAAGTAAAGAAGAATGTTTGATATTATAAAGCAAGACAAAATACTTTACGGAATTTATTGGTTGGAAAGTTAATAAATTATTTGAACAGTGCAATACGGGAGTATTGTCAAAGACGATATGGCGAAATGCTGAAATAGAAATGTTGTTTTCTTTCTTTCATTAATTACCTTCAGCGCTTAGAAGGAAGTAAATTTAAGATTAAAATTATTTTGTGGTTGTAATCATTCATTTATACTTTGATTACGTGTTTATAGTAGGAAAAATTTTTAAGTGATGCAACTGATAAATGAATGCAATTTTGAGCTATGTTAGGGAAGCTTATAAATATTAAATATTTGTTAAATAGGGCTGTGCTTAAAATGAATGTCGTCAAATTTTGTTATTTCTAGGACGAAATTTAAGAATTGCTATAAATGAAAGATGAATTTTAAGAATAAGAATAAAAGCAATGAGAATAAATTAATATATGATAATTTATATCATATATTTGGCTGTACAAAATAATTCAAGTGTGTTTCCATCTATTGTCAAATATTGTTAAAAGTGATTTTTCAACTGAACTAAATTTTAGCATGCTATGTAATGTATATGCAGATCTATAGATCATATACAAGGCTGCACAAAATAATTTGACCACTTTTTTTTTACTATGGAAGGTAATTGCTAAAACTAGATTTTAAAATGTGTTATATGTTTTCTAAACCGTTAGTTTCTTCTTTCATCTTATTTAACGGTGAAATCTCGTGACAGTTTTCTGGATGTATTGGAAAGTGTTTCATAATTTATGCTATATTTGACGCATGATTTTTCGTTCTTGTTTAAATTGTTTTTGTATGGTTAGAAATAAATTTGTCTATACTTTCGACAATTTTTTTTAACCAATTATAATTTAAAATAACTTACGGTTCGTTGTCCATTTTTGCATTTCGAGCCCTGATTTTATCAAAATTATAAATGTTTTTCTCAATTTTTTAGCAGTAAAATTTTTTATAACATCCTTATAATCAATCTTTGATGTTCTACCTCACCGACGATTTTTCTATCTTTCAAAATCGGTTCCGAAAGTAAAAGCATTGTAATAATAATTAAAAAAAAACTGTAAACAAAATCGACAAGGTAAAAAATGGCCTTTGTAAAGACAGACCTCAACTACCCAATGAAAGAAAAATCATTTAAAAATATTAAAATGCAAACGAGAAATTAAAAAAAAAATATTTAAAAAAATTCTCCCATACGATTAAAATTTAGCGAGCGAGTGTTTTCGCGTGAGTACAGTAGTTAAAATGTTATTTTTAAATGAAAAAAAAATTATAAACATTTTTTTCCATATTAAGTTTATTTTTTAATATTTACAACTTCATCAGATTTTGGACAATAGTGGCTAGGGAATGAGAGTTCTATTCCAGCAGCAGCAAGTGGCAACAGGCGGCGGCGCGGTGGTAAAACCGCCTGCTGCTGTGGTCATACTATAGTAATAGGGTGTAATAGCTAGCGTGGGGAAGCTATGTTACAGTAGGGTGGCGCGAATAGGTCTGCTATAAGAGGAGGTACTTTAGGGGGGTTTAATTAATAAATTTTACAATTGTCTTATAGTATGAGGTATCGGTTATGGTAGAGTTTGACCACTACCCCCTCTTCACCCTCCTTGCCCCCTTCCCCCCACCCCCACCCCCAAAGTTTTTTTTTTTTTTTTTTTTTTTTTTTTTTTATACTGCAACTGTAAAAGAATTTTCAGTTATAATATAGCACTCAAGAAAATTTTTTATAGTGTCTTAATAAACTGCTCGTGATGGAATCTGAAACAGAAATTTAGTTAAAAATTTTTCATTTTAAGTTTATTATCAAACACACTTTTAAAACACATTCACACATGAAAATTTAGAGAAAAGGTTCTTTTGAATAAATTTATAAGAAACTTTTTTTTTTTTTTTTTTTTTTTTTGTAATTTGGCGCCGAAATGCAGTCTTAGCTAAGGATTTTGTCTGCAGACGCTTTTTCTTTTAACAAAGACGACATGTGCGGTTTTTATCCTTTCCTGCGCTGAAGCGTCTGGAAATTCAGTACTAAACGCAAACTTTGACAATATTTTTGAAGAAATCTTCAGCTTTTACCGATAAACGGAAAAAACAGTTTGATTACATCGTTTCCGAAGATGCAGACCATGGGGCGCCTGTTTATTGGAAATTGCAGGGCCTTTCTGCCTTTTTTTTCTTCTTAAACCCTTATTCACACCCCCCCCCCCCCCCTTGAGACCATTTTTAAGTATATCAAAAATCTGTCATACATAAATTTTTGGCCCTTTTCCTAGAAGTATTAATAACTTTAAACAGATTCAATATGCATCATAATTAAGAATTTATGGGAGGTTTTCAGTTTTTACAAAAAGCCCCCAATTCCCCCCCCCCGGTCCGATTTTGTCCATTAACGAACTTGGCAGAGATTTTATGCCCCTTGATTTTATGTATGAATTTGGAAGAAATTTGTGCAGAATTATGAAAGTTATCGTGTTCATAAAAAAGTGATATAGACAGATAGATAGATAAATAGATAGACAGACAGATAAAGTTTTGAACTGGGGGTGGTTTTGGGTTCTAAGCGTCGTGATCGACGTAGATCTGCAAAAATTTTTGAGAAATTCCAACACAGAGGAGAATGTAATAGGTAGTATTTTTTACGAAATTAATAATTTTACCTAATTAATATAGAGCGAAATCAACGGCAAGTCAGTCCCCCTCCTTCCCCTTCCCCACGCTATCACAAAATATGGACTATAACGTTTTGACCCAACAAATTGACTATAAGGTTTTAAAATTTTAAAATGTTATATAAATGATATTGTTATTAAACGATTATGAAGTCTAGAGAAATTTGGAGCCCCCCTCCATCTGGATTCTGCGTACTTTATTGTACCATTGTTGTATTGTAGAGAAGAACCCTGAGGCTGAGGGCGCAGGCAGTAAAGTCTGGTCCAGGAGATTTTTTTTTTTTGGGGGGGGGGATTTTTTTCCCTATATATGTACTCACAAAGGGGGGGGGATTTAAAAAAAAGTACTAAAAGTCCCTGAATTCGTTAGTTTTGATTGGAATTATTTCTTAATTTATACATTTAATATATTTTTTAATTAAATAATTTCAGTTAATATTTTCAGTTACTTTCATATATAAAACAAATTAATATTTATTTAATAATATCACTCTTTATTCATTTAACCTTGAACTGCATCTCTTGTTGTAAACAGGGCTTAATTTGCAACGGAGCCCACCGGAGCTCAGCTCCGGTACCTCTCTGTTTTTAGTAAATATTTAAACATTGGCCAGAATCCACCGGAACTCATAAACACTGCGCTCCGGAGCCCAGTGCAATAACGCTTTCGAAAAACGAATCCTAAATTACTCTTTCCTTTCCCTCCCATCTCCAATCTTTTGCCTTCTTTTGTATCAAAACACTTATAAGAGACGTAATGTGTCGCTCACGTAAGAGTTGGAGATGAAACAGGTTCGATTTTTATATCCGTCTTCGGGTTTGGGCAGTCTCGAGCTCAATTTGTCTCAAATTCACAAATTTATTTATTTATATTTCAAGTCATTTTAATGCTATTTTGATCAGATTAAAGAGTAAACAGAAATAGTCTTTTCTATTCTGCATAGCTGCGAACTATTCATTTTTTTTTGGTGTGTTAACACTCTTTCCGAATCATAATCCTGAGCTTATTTAATCGCAGAATTCTGCGATTAATTAACATTAAGATTAGGCAAAAGTTTCTATTTGGAAATAGTTATGGTATTTAAAATTTTTATTTTGCTAAATAAAACAAGTTGGAAATTGTACGTCAAACGTTACAAACGAGGTGCGTTCGTACGCACGTTTTAGAATTAAATTCATGATATCCCGTGCGTAGAACGGGTTAAACAGCTAGTTAAGTATATATTTTATGACACTGTTCATACAAATATCTTAACTAGTTATATAAATATTCAGATATATATGTATCAGCTGGTTATATAAATATTCAGATCTTGATGATTTTTAATTCTGTGAAATGAATTATATCGTCTGCAGATTAATTTCTGTAATAAAATAAGTATCTCGGTCGCTTGACGATTTAACATCCATCGGAAGCTCCTATAACAAAAAAGCACCGATTTAAAAAAAAAAAAAAATCAAATTTCTTAATAAATATTTTTATTAATATCTCCTAAAGTTTTGATTCGATTTTAATAAAATTTGAAATGTCTCGACAAAATTCTGCAAAGATAATATATTTTAAATTGCAAACCATTTGGTTGGGTAGTTTTTGCGTTGTTATATGCGGACAGACAGACAGACGGACGGACAGACAGACAGACGGACGGACAGACGGACGGACCAAACGACGACTATAGGTGCTACGTATTTATATAATTACGAACGCACCTAAAAAATGCTTTAAATTTTGAAAATAATGTAAGAAATATAAATATGCAGATTGGAGTGATGGCGAAGGGGGGTAAGAGTACGCAACGGGTGTTAGTACTGCAGAATATTAGGGCTCCGGTACTTTTTTTTCTTAGAAATTAAGCCCTGGTTGTAAACACATGCAACAATTCCTCAGCTTAATTATAGCAGTAATTATATAAAATAGATATTTCTATTTACCAAGGGACCGATTTACAAATTTGGGAGCCCTGGGCACAAATGCTTATGGGGGACCCCCTTGCACCTATGCTTACAGTGGTCTTGAGTTAAATAATATATTATTGATAGCGGTACTTATTAAGATAACCACTACTGAATTTAATAATTTTGTGATATTTAATGATGTTTTTATAAATTTTCTTCTCAATTTTTTAGCAGTAAAAGTGTTTAAAACATCTTCATAATCTTAAGTGAATTTGGATATCGCTGACGATATTTCAATCTTTCGAAATTGGTTCCTAAAGTGAAAGTATCCTAATAAAAAAACCTGTAAACAAAATCGAAAAAGTAAAAAACGGCCTTTGTAGCGATCGGCCTCAAATATCCAATGGAAAAAAAAATATTTTAAAAATATTGAAATGCAAACGAGATATTTTTAAAAATTCCTAACGTGGGATTAACATTAGTGAGCAGGTGTTTTCGCGTGAGTGATGTAGCCCTTAAAAAGTTATTTTTAAATGAAAAAAATAATAATAAACAACTGTTTTCATATTAATTTTGTCTTTTAATAGTTAAAACTTCATCAGATTTTGGCCAATAATTTTAAAATCTTCAGTAGCATTTGGGGGCCCCGGAAAATCGGGTGCCCCGAATGTCCTGCCATAAATCAGACACTGCTATTTACAGCTTCTAAAATAAACATAATAATAATTATCCTTTTGTTCTCTCATAAGTAATCGAAAAAGTAATTTAACTTCAATTTCAGAGTCATTAATCTTGCAAATGCTGACAGTTCAAATTATAGGAATGAGTTATATGGAATCGATATTCCCTCATCTCATTTAAAATAAAGTTTTCCTTTTCAAGCTGTCAAATAGATTATCCTTAATATATCTTTTCTTAATTTTTGCTTACTCAGAAAAACTAGTCGTTGGGGGCCACCGTGATACTTACCCATCATGGATATGCATAATATAAAATATTAAAATAAAAAATGTGTAAACTACTTATAAAATGCATTGCAATTTGAATAAAATCGTGGCTTGATGACGTCATAAACTTTTAAATGCTTGATTACTGAATTGCTTAAAAGAAACATCCTTATAACTCCAAAAACAATAATCCTATTAACTAGCGGTTTATTACATCTGATTAAGCGTCTCATTTCCACTTAAAATAAATCTTTGAATTGAAATTTGGTGGAAATACAAGGTCATGAAAAATCGAAGAGTGTGAAAAATAGGATTACAAATATCTCGGCAACTCATTGTCCGATCGACTTCATTCTTTATGCATCATTTATGTTTTTTTATTGTCTTTTATATTCACTTCTTAAAGTAAACAATTTCGAAAATTTTTATATACCTTTTATCAGAACGAATATTTCGACAGTCCAAAAAAAAAAAAAAATTATTCCGGATCATCGAGGTTACTGAAATTCAATAAGCTTCTTCCCATTATTACATATTAAGTACATACCAAATTTCAAGTCTCTATCTCAATTTTTTCGGGAGATAGAGCGTTTACAGATACACAGACACACAGACGGATGGCAATTTTTTTTTCTAAAAATATGTTTTTTCGGAATCTCTAGTGTCTAAAACGTGTAAATCCGTCAAAAATTTTTTTTCGATTTTCAAAACGATAAGACTTACCCTATACTACGTATGATGGGTAAGTAAATAACGGTTGTTCATGCTTTATTCTCAGTGGCATGTTCCAGTCAAAATAATGTATGATGATATCATTTTCTAAATTTAGCTCAACATGTTCAAATATGGTAACGTTTCTGGCTCTGAGGCAAATAATTATTTTAACTTACTGGAAATTCCACACCCAGCCAAAAGTATCTTGTATTTTCGAATTCTAACGCCAAAATAATGTATTTAATAATGTGTTTTGGCACCAATTTTGTTCGCCAAGTAATGTAAATCTCTGACAATAATTTTATGTTACTCTCACTCTCTGCTTGAATACTCACTGCGTTGCTTCTGCTGGCTCCTGGTTAACACCTCTCCTATACTATATATGATCATGGTAAAAATTAATAAAAGCATTGAATGTTTATTTATGGAGTTTTTTTTTTAATTGAAATTACTGAACCTGGAAAATATTTTTATAATATAAAAGGTTTTCTTCGTCCTCAAGAATTTACATCTTACCCCCCCCCCCCCCGTTATTTATTTTCTAAAAGTAGAAACGTTTTTTATAAGTGAGAAAAAATAATAGCAAACATAGTTTAGAATTATTAGTTACATAGTTTAGAATAATACATAATTAAAAAAGATAATAAAACTAAGTTTTCTAAGGAAACTTATCAAAATTTTATATTTCTGAAAAAAAGGGGGAGGGGGAAATATTCTAAACTCTGAATTAACCGGCATGTTCGGAAAATGGTGATTGCCGAATGCTTCAAATCTCCGAATAGTTGAGTGCTACAAAATCTATATCTCATGAGAATCATCGATAAAATAGTGAAGTCGGAAAACGATTTTTTTGCCTATTTAGCCTATCGAATTCAGTCAAACAATTCTGATTTTATTAATTTAGAATTTGCATTTGATAAACTCTCTTAATTTTGCCAAATTAAAAATAAAAATTTATTTATTCATTATTTTTTATATAAATATAATTTCAAGTTTATTTCTTAATATTTTGTAACTTTGCAGCATGTATAATGAGACATATTACAAGAAATTTATTAAACGTTGTGAAGTTCGCAATATAACTCAAGAGTTATTATGTAATATGCATTGGCTAAAAATAAAATAAAATAAAGTAAAAACATTTTCTCGCGCTGGGATTACATAATCGGAGTCAGCAGCCGGCTGAGGTTTCTTTTCATCCAACTATCTACGATAAAAATTTAAAAATAAAAAATAAATACTTTACTCTTCTGAAGTGATCAATGATTTTTTATTTCTATTTGCTGCAGATAATTATCCAAAAATGTAATTATAAAATATTCTTGCATAACAACCCAGTACCAGACACTTGTCGCCAAGACAGGGTGACGCCGAATGTGTCAATCTTACAAGAAATTTATTAAACATTGGGACGTTCGCAAAATAACTCAAGAATTACAGTAGAACTCCAATTATCCGAATCAATTGGGACCAGACCCCATTCGGATAATCAAAAATTCGGATAATTGGATTTTTTCCGAAAAAAGGTCTATTTTAATTAATTACTGTATGTATGTTGAAAATGGGAGAGAAAGCTATTTAAAAAAAAGAGCTTTAATTAATTAAATGAAAAGGCAACACTTTTATATGTTAAGCGTACTTACAAGTGCTGTACATTAGTACATTATGTACGTATCGTACTGTAAATGATAGTCATTGCTTGCTAAATATCTCGGTCAAAGTAAGCTGTTTCAAAGTCTTCATCCGTTTTCGGGCAGCCAAGTCGCGCATCCGCTTGACAGTGAGAAGTTGCATGTGGTCACACTCGGGCTGACGCTCCATCCACTTCAACGCAGTTTCAAGGCCGGCAAATGCTTCACTAGCTGATGGTCCCATGTCTGCTTCAACTTCGACATTAAGGTCATCTTATTCCTCGACAATTTCTTCTCTCGCACTTTCAATAAGTTCATCATCATTTAGAATTTTGAACCCAGGATCTGACGAATCACACACCATCCACTCTCCTATATCTTCAACACTAACTTCTGAACATCTAGGAATTCCAGGAACATTCTGAACATCCAGGTTTCTGAATTCCTCAAGTGGCACGTCATCCTCATCTTCTCCTGTCGCTTCCGCGGAGGGAAGGGCAATAGCGCGCGTAGACAGAATCATTGTTTTGCGAATCGCAGTACGTTTCCGTCTTAATTTTTTTCTGAAATTCTGAAAGTGATTCGGATAATCAGCGATTCGGATAGTCGGAGTTCGGATAATTGGAGTTCTACTGTATTATGTAATATGCATTGATAAAAATAAAATAAAATAAAGTAAAAACATTTTCTTGCGCTGGGATTACATAATCGGAGTCAACAGCCGGCTGAGGTTTCTTTTCATCCAACTATCTACGATAAGAATTTAAGAATAAAAAATAAAAAATAAATAAATACCTTACCCTTCTGAAGTGATCAATGATTCTTTTATTTCCATTTACTGCAGATAATAATCCAAAAAATGTAATTATAA
Organism: Maratus michaelseni; assembly: GCA_963931845.1. Lineage (NCBI taxonomy): Eukaryota > Metazoa > Arthropoda > Arachnida > Araneae > Salticidae > Maratus > Maratus michaelseni. Next base: position 116,583,997 of record OZ007600.1, read on the forward strand.
AATATTCTTGAGTAACAACCCAGTACCAGACACTTGTCTCCAAGACAGGGTGACGCCGAATGTGTCAACGTGTGTGGTCAAACCACAAGGTCGTATTGTCCAACGTGTGTGATGCAAACAGGCGCTAGGCGCCAAGCATTTGAAGTGGCGAAGAAATATTTAAAAAATACATGTTATTATTTTTATTAAACTAAATTATTCTTGAAATTTTAATTAAGTTTTATAGATTTACTTCAAATGAGTTAATTATAATCCCTTATATGTTATTATTCTTTAAAATAAATGAAATATCTTTATCAGTTTTAATTCTGAACACAAAAATCTGATTTGAAACTTACAAAAAAGCGTAAGCCTTTTTATCATTGCATCCCATTTTTAGATGCCACATAGGTTGGACTGACAATATTTCTTACTGTTTTATTGAAACTTCCCCCCTCTCCCCACATTCTAATCACTTGACATGCTAGCCGAATAGAGCGGGATAGAATGGTGTTTTATGTGCATGAAATGGAAAGTGCCTCTTAAACTTGGCATTTCCATTAAAAGTACGAGACATGAAGTTTCGTGGTACGAGAGAAGAGGGAGATCACTGCTTGCTACCCGCACTTTGTGCTCATTTATTCGTTAAATTTTTGTAAAAAAAAAAAATAGATAAATAAATAAATAATAATAATAATAAAATAACAAAAAAGTCAGACGACCGCATTTTTCAAACCCTGTTTTATACGATTTTTTTTTTTTTTTAGCATCTTCCTGTTTAGAGAAAAGTTGTCGAAAATGGATGTTGACCATTGACTTTCAAGCTTTCTTTTGTTCTGTTGTGACTACATTTCTTTTCTTGTGTTTTATATCTCAAGTTCGTTTTTGGTGCTGTAAAAAGCAAATTTTTGTTAATTACGGTCAGCCATTTGCGATACGATTTTTTTATTTTCCAACTCGTTTGTTTCACTTTTCAGATATCTTCTTATTTAGTTATGATTATGCTTATTTTATTATTTTTTTTTATTTTACTTTTTTGCATATAAGAATTTTATAACATATATTCTTTTTGTCTCTTATACTAATAACTACATATCTACAACATAAGAATTTACTGCTATACGGAGAACTAATCGCAGTTTTCTCAGTTTAATATATTTTTCTTCCACTATTTTTTATTCATTCATGCTGATATAATTATGTTATTTTCATTAAGAAGTCTTGTAATTTTATAACTCCTTCTGACTTCGAATTTTCGTTGTATAGTTATTCTGCTATTTATGCATAACTAAAGTAGTTCGTGTATATAATTCTGCAGTTTGTTTTATTGTGTTTCCGAACTCTTACACAGTGGTGTAATCGAGGGGAGACGTTTTGAAACGGCGTCCTCTCACTTTTTTATTTTATCTCAAGCGTCCCCCCACTTTTTATTATGTGCGTTCGTAATTATATAAATACGTAGCACCTATAGTCGTCGTCTGGTCCGTCCATCTGTCTGTCTATCCGTCCGTCTGTCCGCCTATAACAGAGCAAAAACTACTCAACCAAATGATTTGAAATTTAATATATATAATTTTTGCAGAATTGTGTCAAGACATTTCAAATTTTATAAAAATCGAAACAAAACTTTAGAAGATATTAATAAAAATAATTATTAAGAAATCTGAATTAAAAAAAATCGGTGCTTTCTTGTTATAGGAGCTTCCGAGGTTTAATCGTCAAGCGACCGAGATACTTATTTTATGACAGAAATTAACCTGCAGACGATAGAATTCATTTCACAGAATTAAAAATCATCAAGATCTGAATATTTATATAACTAGCTATAGTACGAACGCACCTCGTTTGTCACGTTTGACGTACAATTTACAACTTGTTTTCAAGGAGGCGGTAGAAACACAAAGGACGCAGACTTTTCTAAACTCAATAATTTTTTAACACGCTAATAAATTAACAATTTTAAGAAATAAAGCACCGATTTTTAATACTTTTCAACAAAGTTGAAAAGAGTTTATCAGTTCGGATCTGTCTATTTCTCTGTTCTCTTTCTAACTTCTGTAACTCTGTATGAAATGTGATAAAAATTATGCATGTTTTTGAGTTTCTCTGTGTATTATCAGTATTGAAAATGCTATAACTTAACTGTATAGCTTCAACCTAGAGATCTGCATGGGCCGAAATTTCCAGATACGAGGCCGGCGTGGCCGGCACGAAAGCTTATTTTGGACTATCCCAGTGTAAAAACTAAAAGTTCAGCCTATTTATATGTTCGCGGTTCACGGCCCACGCCGGTCCGAACGAAAACGATCTTGTACCGACCCGGTGTAAAAATTAAGTTTTTGTAACGATTTTTTTCAAAGAAAAGAGTTGATATACACTTTATTAAAAATATAGTACTTTAAATAAAACGAAAACGAAATATGGTACCGAGCAGGGGTGGGGAATAACATAATTTTACTCGCCACTGGCGAGCGTATTTTCTGACAGTGCGAGTGAATTGTTAAGATGTCTTTTAAAAATTGCAGGATATAGAAGACATCTGTTTTACTTGTTAGCTATATTTTACAACTCTCCAAATTATCGTGATGTAAATATGGTACTAAGTTCTATCCTACACTAAACTTTCTTCTGTTTCATATAGTTCTTAATTTTACAGAAAAAAAAATTACTAAAATGTATTTTAGTAATAATAATGAATAATTTTACTTACCCATCATCTTGTAAAATGTGTTGGTAAATCTTGTAATCGTTTTGAAAATCGAAAGAAAAATTTTGACGGATTTACACGTTTTAGACACTGGAGATTCCGAAAAATATATTTTTAGGAAAACAAATTTCCCGTCCGTCTGTCTGTGTGTCTGTAAACGCTCTATCTCCCGAACAAATTGAGATAGAGACTTGAAATTTGGTATGTACTTAGTATTTAATAATGGGAAGAAGCTTATTGAATTTCAGTAACCTCGATTATCCGGAACTATTTTTTTCGGACTCTCGAAATATTCGTTCTTATAAAAGGTACATAAAAATTTTCGAAATTGTTTATTTTAAGGAGTGAATATAAAAGACAATAAAAAAACATAAATTTTACATAACTAATGAAGTCGATCGGATAATGAGTTGCCGAGATATTTGTAATAATATTTTCAACACTCTTCGATTTTTTATGACCCTGTATTTCATTCAAATTTCAATTCAAAGATATATTTTAATTGAAAATGAGACGCTTAGTCTGACGCAATAAACCATTAGTTAATAGGATTAACATTTTTGGAGTTTTAAGGATGTTTCTTTTATGCAATTTAGTAATAGAACATTTAAAGTTTAGGACGTCATCAAGCCACGATTTTATTCGAATTGTAATGCATTCTATAAGTAGTTTACACATGTTTTATTTTCATATTTTATATTATGCATATCTATGATGGGTAAGTATTACGATGGCCCCCAACGACTAGTTTGGATTTCCGTAAATTCTGTCATAACAATTTTCAACTGTACGTCGCTTCTTGCTGGCTAGTAAAATAAATGCTTGGCAGGTAAGATTTTCTGAAAATTCCCCACCCCTGGTACCGAGATTCATTACAACATGTTCCTTATAAAAAAATAAGTTTATCGTTCGTTTATTGTTACAGTCAAAAATACTCGAAACACCATTAACGGCAATTGTTTGAAATGCATTTGAATGATGTTATAATTTTTTTAACTAAAAGAAATTTATATGTATAGGTTACTATAAGAACCACTGCTGCACGTTTGCTCTAGAAAACGGTGCGTGAAATATTTTACTTTTACAAAACACACAAAAGATTCCGGATACATTGTCGACTATGGGTGCAGTTTTAGAAACGTGTTTTCGATTTGCATTTTTCAGCAGAATAATGTACGTATTTCCGCATAGTACGTGAAAGCTATTCGTGTACAGGAGCGCACGAAAGAATTCAAATACGTTCTTGTCTATTGGCGGCTACTTCTTGAAATGAGTTTTGCAGCTGAATATTAAATTTTAGTGTGTTATGTGGTGCATATATAATAGTAATTTCTATACAGGGACACTCAAAATAATCCGAATATGTAACCATCTGTAGGAAATTATCGCTTGATACGTGTTTAAACTAAACAAAATTTCATTTTTGATTAAAAAAAAAAAAAAAAAAAAAAACGCTAGAAATGCCATCTGTCACCAGTATTGTGCAGAAAGTGATATTTGAATTTAAAAATATTTTGTATCGTCTTTCTATCGTTTAACTTGACTAACAAGTGTTGCTTTAGATAAAATGGGGCAAAACAATAAAAGAAAATGGGGCCGAATTATTTTTAACTTAATAATAATAAAGATTTTTAATATTTGTATGCTGGAGAGAGATAACAGTTCGAAACGACGATTTTTTTTTCACCCGGGCAAGCATGTTTTTTTGTCTCCCCCCCCCCCCCCCCGCACTTCTTTCCAAAATAAATTTATAAGCATAAGTTTTCGATCTATTGCTTTTATTTTTCATTTTAAATAATTATAATATGGTTTAGTTCTTTAGAAATCGACCTATTGTAATTACTTCGTTTGTGTAAATATAATGCCAACTCTGCCATCACGGTAATGTCAGAAATAATGAACCAATTCAAAACAGAAAATTGACCTGCCAGTATCTTGAAAGAGTTTGTCACAAAAGCAAAAAACATGCAAAATTTGTCATCACAATACGTTTTAATACTGAACCAATTAGAACTTAATTAGGACAGTATATTGATCTTGAGAGTATCTTGGAGGAATTCGCTAATCAAGTTCTATTTTGGTGCTTCTAGGCTATCACCTAATGTAGAAACTAGCCGTGTTCAAAGCAGAGGATAAAATTAACGAATGTTTTTTATTGAGTTGTTAAATTGCATGACATTTTGGCCCAAATTTATTTTATTTTATTTATTTATTTATTTTGTGTGTGTGTGCCAAAAGACGATCCAAATCTTCTTGTTTCCCCTTCTATTCAGGCTCGCTCCCTAATTTCGGCCATGAAGGAGACAAAAGTAGAGAAACAAATCTCACAGACCAGGATAGGGCGAAAATCTTCAGAAATGTTGAAGGTGTCAGCCCTTGCCAATTTTTCAAAAATGAATTATGTGCAGAATGATCTTTGTGTTTTTGCATGCCATTTTTTTTTTTTCAAATTGAAAATTACATAGTGAACAAATAAGTGCAAGAAATGTCCGTGTGTATAGAAAATTTTCCATAATCTATGAATAACGTAAGAAACTAATCAGCATCAAAAAGCGCTATATATATTTTTTTTACATTTGCAACACAAAATCCACGCATCAGAATTGCATATATATATAAACACACATAGCGCGTCAATAGTCATTTTCTCTAATCTAAATTGGTAAAAAATCATTTTTTCGGTATCCGAATTCTAAGATGTTACACTAGAAAACATCTTAAATAATCATAAACAAAACTTATGGAAATCAAATAGCTGTGAAACTTTGCGGTGGTTAAAGGGGGGGGGGGGGGAGCAGTGGCATAGCCAGGGTGAGGATCAAGATGCTCTGGAGACCACTAATTTTGTAAAGTTTACTCTGACTTATCTAACTGGAGACTTTTTCTGCGATAATCAATGCGAAGAAAACTTTACATTATTACTGGTATTCAGAGCATTTGGACCCCCCTCCCTAGGGGGGGGGGGGTAGGTGAGGACAAAGAACAGGTGTGTTCATTTTACGCAATACATCGTCTCGTGACCCACGTGTCAAAGTGGACGATTGTTTGTAATGCATTTTTTTAAATATATAAACTGGAAAATTATAGACATTTAGCCTCATCTCAGCAGTTTAAAAAAATAATAATACTTTAAATTAGTTAATAAGTTAAGGTTAAAATATTGCTTGAATATTAGGAATTCTTCTTAGATCTTAAAAAAAAATGCTTTTTTGACAAGAAGTTTATGAGTTTTACCCAGTTTTGCTATCTTTCTTATTTGCATGTCTAAAATATACACAATAATTTTAATAAGAATATAACGACGCAATGCTTACCTGCAATTGCATAATTTATACAACAATATCCATACGCTTTCTTTGAGGGAAAAAGTCTTTAAAAATGAAATGTCTTCTGTCGATTACGGTACATTTGGACTTTTAAAACAAGGTCTTTATAAACGACAAACCATTGGGTGGACTCTGGAAGATTTTGGTCGAAGAGTGAAACGAAATCAACCGTGATATTTTAAGAAAAACTCTTTTATCTTGTTAATCAATATGTAAAATGTTAGTTGAACAAAAGAGATATCAGTTTGAACATATTAGAAAATAAAATTTTTATCTTTGTTTATATAAAATTTGTTTTCGAAAATCATTACACAAATGTGTAAACACCCTGTGTATAGGTTTGTAAAATTTAAGAGGGTGTTTGAATCCCATAAACCCCTCCGTGACTACGGCTTTGATACACACTTCCACATTTATAAAATTATTAGGAAATTTATTAAGCAAATATCATACAAGTTATATAATCTTCTGTAACCTGATTCCCAACAAAACTTGCCGTGAAATATGAGCAATGCTGGTGGCAATGTGGTTTCAAGTGTATATGAAAATTGAGAATTACAGAACTGGTTATAACAATGAAACTAATTATTAAAATCCATGATGTAAGGGAAAATTTTATTTTATAAAATACAATATATGTTCGTATGTGGCATATGTTGCATTTAATTTAATGTCTAAAATTAAATTAAATAAAAAATATTATAAAACATTTTTATTAATTCGCTTAAAAGTAGAAAATAACTTTATTTTTATAAAAAATCTGAAATTATGCTTTTACGAAAAACGTAAAAGCTTAAGGCGCTGATAGACATACTTTAAGTAAATTGGAATTTTAATTGCATAAAGTATATATAATTTCTCAATGAATGTTTTGCAATTTCTTTTCTTGCTATTTCCATTGTGGCTTTATTTCTTTATTGTACTGTATTCAGCGCATCAAGGTTTTAAGATTTATGTTTTGATCTCCAGATTTTTGATTTAAGTAATTATTTTCTTCTTTTAACTTCACTAAAGAATTGTGATTTTAAAAAATGATTTTTAATTTAATTTTCTACTTTTAAGTATTTATTATATTTCGCCATGCACTATATAATTATTGTTATAGTCAGTTTTTCATTCAAAACTTTCATTTATATATTTTTCCCATTAATTGTTTGTTGAAATAAACGCATTTGTTTCTTTTATTATTATTTTGGAATGTTGAATGGAAATTGACGTCACTGACATTTCTTTCTTTTATTATTTTGGAATGTTGAATGAAAATTGGTGGCTGTTGAAATAAACACATTATTTAGTACGTCATCGCCTTCGATTTATTTTCCATTGATTTTTCCATTTATAAATTGAATTGCCTACAATAATTGATAATGAAATACAGGAAATTATAAAATATTATTTTGTCATCACAAGCACACAGCTGTATATAAAGTCAGAATACTAGCATGACAGGAAGTGAATAAAATATCGATTACAAAATTCAATCTTTACATCTATGAACCAAGTTAAGCTAAATAAAAACTTGTAAAAAAGCCAATAAATGGAAAATTTCATCAGTTAATGCAATTTAAGAAACCAGAATCTAATAATCTAAAGTTATAAATCAGCTACGAATAGCAATTTGCTTCAGCACGTTTTTAGGTATTTTCTCGCATCTATCTAAGAATTAAAAATGCTACCCCCTCAGTATTACTACCACTGATGTTTGATTTCTTACTTTTTTTAAATTCACCTTTTGACCATCTCTACAGTATCGCCTATTGCTAAAAATGGTCTTGCTTTATCACAATATGTAAGCATGGGAAAATGATTAGGGAAGTTTATTAATATATATGTCGTAGGCGAATTGCGAAACCCGGCTCTTGGCAAATAGCCTAGGCTGTTTGCAAAAAGCAGAGCTAATTTGAAAATCATCTTCCTTTCTCCAATCCGTCTGATGTTTTTCAGGATTATTGCAAAAAGCCTAGAGAGCGTTAGGCTAATTGCAAAAAGACCATTTGTTTAACAGTCAATCAGATTTTGACCAACTGCTTATCCAAATATCGTGTTGTACCCGACCCGTACTTGAAAATTCATTTTGAAATTAACCCACAACCCGACCCGAACCTGACAAAAGAAATCCATAGAACCCTAACCCGATCCGAAAAGGACAAAATAATTTCCGCAACACACAACACAAACCGAACCTGAAAATTCGATTAGCAGTCTATCAGAACCCAAAAAAAGTTCCATTGAACCGAAACCGATATGAACAGGACAAAATAATTTCCGTCAACATGCAACCAAATACGAACCAGAAAATTCAATTTGAAGTAAACCCGAACACCCCCCCTCCCCCCCCCAAAAAAAAAAAAAAAAAAAAAAATTCCATCAAATCGAAAACTATACGAGCAGGACAAAATAATTCCCGTCGACACGCAACCCAACCCGAACCTAAAATTTCTCTTTGAAGCCAACCCGAACCCCCCAAAAGTTCCATAAAACCGCAAACTGATCTGAACACGACAAAATAATTTCCGTCTACACGCAATCCAACCCGAACCTAAAATTTCTCTTTGAAGCCAACCCGAACCCCCCAAAAGTTCCATAAAACCGAAAACTGATCTGAACACGACAAAATAATTTCCGTCTACACGCAATCCAACCTGAACCTGAAATTTCCATTTGAAGTAATTCCGAACCCAAAAAAGTTCCGTCGAACCGAAAACCGATCCGAAAAGGAAAAAATAATTTCCGTCAACACGCAAACCAACCCGAAACTGAAAATTCAAATTGAATCCAACCCGAACACAAAAAAGTTCCATCGAACGGAAAACCGATACGAACAGGGCAAAATAATTTCCTTTGACAAGCAACCCAACCCGAACCTGAAAATTGAATTTGAAGTCAACCCGAACCCAAAAAAAGTTCCATTGAACCGAAACCTATACGAACAGGGAAAAATAATTTCCGTCAACACGCAATTCAACCCGAAACTGAAATTTCCCTTTGAAACCAACCCGAACCCAAAGAAAAGTTCCATCAAACCGAAAACTGATCCGAACACGACAAAATAATTCCCGTCAACACGCAATCCAGCCTAAACCTGAAACTTCCATTTGAAGTCAACACAAACTCAAAAAAGTTCCATCGAACTGTTACCGGATCCGAACAGGACAGAATAATTTCTGTCAACACGCAACCAATCCCAAACATGAAAATTTCATTTGAAGTCAACCCGAACCCCAAAAAGTGTAATCGAATCGAAAACCGATCCGAACAGGACAAAAAAAAAGCCGTCGACACGCAACCAAACCCAGATTTAGGTTTATGCAAGTCAGGACGGGACGTTGGGATTTTCACAAAGAAATTAATGAAATTAAGCAGAACTATGTTTCAGATAAATTAAGTATATTGTTTTTAAAAACCGTTTCCTATAATTGACATTTTAAAATTATTCTTATATATTTGTAGATATTTTTTTAATTATTAAAAATATACTTTCCAATTTTAAATGAATGATTAAGTGAATCTCCTGAAACATTAATCTAATGCTACTTGTGTATCGAATGTAATTTTTTTTAAAGTTCTCTTTAATAATATTAAAACAAACTATTAGTTTAATTTTACTTCTTGTTCGTATGTACGTACGTTGTGTTTGGTTAGGGTTGCGGTTTGATAGATTTTTTTGTCGGGTTCTGGTCGGGTTGCGTGCTGACAGAAATTATTTTGTCCTCTTCGGATCGTTTTCCGTTCGAAGGATCTTTTCTGGGGTTCCGGTTGACTTCAAATGGAAATTTCAGGTTCGTGTTTGGTTTCGTGTCGAAGGAAATTATTTTGTCCTGTTCGTATCGGTTTTTGGTTCGAAGGAACTTTTTGGGTTCGGGTTGACTTCAGTTGGAAATTTCAGGTTCAGGTTGGGTTGCGTGTTGACGGAAATTATTTTGTCCTGTTCTGATCGGTTTTCAGTTCCATGGAACTTTTTGGCGTTCGGGTTGGGTTCGTGTTGACGGAAATTATTTTGTCCTGTTCGGATCGGTTTTCCGTTCGTTGAAACTTTTTTTGGGTTCGGGTTGACTTCAAATGGAAATTTCAAATTCCTGTTGGGATGCGTGTCAACGTAAATTATTTTGTCCTGTTCGTATCGGTTTTCGGTTTGATGGACCTTTTTTGGATTCGAGTTAACTTCAAATGGAAATTTCAGGTTCGTGTTGGCTTGCTTGTTGACGGAAGTTATTTTGTCCTGTTCGGATCGCTTTTCCGTTCGATGGAACTTTTTTTGGGTTCGAGTTGACTTCAAATAGAAATTTTAAGTTCGGGTTGGCTTGCGTATCAACGGAAATTACTTTGTCGTGTTCGTATCGATTTTCAGTTCGTTTGAACTTTTTTGGGGTTCGCGTTGACTTCAAATGGAAATTTCAGGTTCGGGTTTGGTTGCGTGTCGAAGGAAATTATTTTGTCCTGTTCGGATAGGTTTTCCGTTCGATGGAACTTTTTTGGGTTCGGGTTGACTTCAAATGGAAATTTCAGGTTCGGGATGGGTTGCGTGTTGACGGAAATTATTTTGTCCTGTTCTGATCAGTTTTCGGTTCCATGGAACTTTTGGGTTCGGGTTGACGGAAATTATTTTGTCCTGTTCGTATCGGTTTTCGGTTCGATGGACCCTTTTTGGATTCGAGTTGACTTCAAATGGAAATTTCAGGTTCGGATTGGGTTGCGTGTTGACGGAAATTATTTTGTCCTGTTTGGACCGGGCTTCGGTTCGATGAAACTTTTTTGGGTTCGGGTTGACTTCAAATGGGAATTTCAGGTCCGGGTTGGGCTTTTACGTTTAAAAATGAGTCTGAAAGTTTCGCGTTGTTGAGCAGGTCATTTGAAAACCACCTTAAAAGCATCCACGGGCCTAGTACAATTTGCCGCCTTTAGTAACTAATTTCCGTTTCAAGGCTTTTGAAGAATTATACAGAATAAAGGTCTGCACAGGCCGAACTTTCGAGTCCCGACTCGTTGAAAAATTTTATTGGCCCAGCCCGGTATAAAACCAAAAAGTTAGACCCAAGCCCAACATGTAATTTTTTTTTTTCCGCGATATAAAATCTAAAATCTCTACCCAAGCCGAAACAGATATAAAAACTAAAAATTCGCCCCTGCCCGACTGAATTTCCGCAAAAGACTGATGCCGGCACTGCCGGAACCTGCAGAAAAAAAGTAAAGCCCAGCCCGAGTGTCTTGATTGAAAATTGGCCTTAACCAGGAACGCAGAGCCATGTAAACATTTAATATAAAATGATAATAATAATTTAAAAAAAACACTATTGTTAATAAAATTTGAATTTTTAATTGTTGCATTTGGATTACACGCGTTTTTTCGTTTCTTAGTGCCAGAAAACGATGAAACTTCCAAAATTCAAAATATCATTACTCGATAAGTTTTGGTCGTACAAAAAAAGGAAGTTAATTTTACCTGTTAGAGTACGGAGAAAGTTTTTCTAAATATAACTTATAAGATAAAGGGACAGAATAAAATTTTAAAGCTCGTAACTTTTAAAAAATAACTGTTTTGATGTAAATATCTTTTAACTCTATGAAAAACAAATTTGAAACGTTTTTTGCTATTGCAACTAAACTTGCAAGCCAATCGTTTAAGAAATTAGACATTGGACAGACATAAGAGTTGACACCCTTATATGCCATTCATAATTGCAGTTTTTCTTTCATCTTATAATTCGAAAGTTCTTTGGTTTATGATGTGTGACATCGAGTAGAAATGGGTATAGAGAAAAGTTTGGGCTCTCATTTAGGATGCCGAACCCAAAGATTTTAAATCCGAGCCTGCCGGAGCCCGAAAAATTTGGGGCCTTCAAAGCCAAAGTCCGATACTGAAAGTATTCGATAAAAAAAAATCTCATAATATTTAAAAATTGTTTCAAATTTGTTATCTCATTTTTAAACAATTTCTTACATCAAAATAACTGCTAATCCCTAGCACACAATTAATTTTATGAAAATTTTCATTCAATCTTATCAAAAGAGAAATTTGGTATCAAATAAAAATGTACTTCATACTTTAAAGGATTCTCATATTTTTACTCCCTCAACAAACAAATCTAATGGACAGATTAATGAAGCGCGTTTTATGAATGCATGCATTAAATTTGCAGAAATTACTATATATGCCTAAGAATCAAACAACGTTTTCCAATTCCCTATAAAAGGTATAGAACTTAAATTCCAATCGATTCATAACAATCTTTCGTGATTATCGTGTCCCTGAAAATCATGTTAAATTAAAAATATGACACCGTTATCTGAAAGATCCAGTGATTTTACAGGAAAAGAGGAAAGACTGCTTGATTGCTTACTATCGAAAAAACAATACATGCCAATTATATCTACTTACGAATGAAAGTGTCTTCGTGAATGTGCAGAGCTGAGTTCGTGGTGAAAAATATATGCTATATACGAATCATTAACATTATTTTCATATGAAGAACGATTATGACTCGTTCACAATAGAAAACAAAAACTTTCGCTAATGCTGATTGACTAAAAACAACAACAAAATAAAATATACTATTTTGCGTTATATCTCTAAAAAAAATCGTTCCAATTAAGAAGTATCTTACTGCCACAAAGGAAAATCGAATAACAAATTATTTCCACTTTCCGATTGGCGCCATATCAACAAGTCGCCGACGTCAATTCCAGACATACAAATATCACAAATTTTCTTTTAAAATTCATTATTTCTGTTCGCCTTTCATTCTGATAAAAAAAATAAAAAATAAAAAAAAAAAAATAAAAAAGCATTAAAATGACTTAAAATGGAATAAGTAATTTTTAAGAAAAAAACCCAAATGTTTTATTTATTTTTTCTACTAACTGACACGGCCTTCGTTGCTCGGTCCCATTAAAAAAAAAAAAAAAAAAAAAAAAAAAAAAAAAAAAAAAGCACGAAACCAAACCCGAAAAAAAATTATAATTTGCATAAAATATTCGCGAAAAACCTGATTTTACTTTAGGCATTTTCTACATGACATTTTTTTATTTGAGAAAATAACTGCGTTAGATAAAATTGTACACTACTATTAAATGGTCAAATTGGGATAATGAATGAGCATCTTTCAAAACTGAAATAGATTGCCTACTTCTTCCCCCCTATGTTTTTTCAAATCAAAAGCATTTGAATATACGAGAGGATGGCGCTATATAACAATTATTTCTTGACCTTCAGTTTCACAATCACGTATTAAACAACTTCCTGTCTAGGAACTGATGAGGATTTGAGAAAGTATAAATATATATATTTTTTTTCTTTTACCGAATGAATAATATAAAATATGCTCTTGGAATGAATTTTAGAAATGTTTGTGCACTTGCATGCAATTATAGAAAATATAGCCAAAATATGCAAATACATATGCACTCTATGTAATTGTATATAATCTAGATTCTACGTGACTAATGATGAAAAAAAATAGGCAAGTATTTTTTTCAAATCCTTATTTTATCCTTTCTAATTTTGCGCCCTTCGGATTCGTGCATCGGGAACAGTTTGCTCCAACTGCTCCTCGGTAGCTACGCCCCTGGCTTAAATATATTATTATATCCATCCAAATAATGAGAGAAAAAGCTTCTGTGAATGTTTCTGAGGTTATCTCAACATAATTTGTACCTTACTTGATTATGTACCTGAAAGGAGGCACAAAATGATTATATGTTGAGGCCATAGAGTTTCTCTCTGACGTCTGTGGTTGGGAGCATCCAATTTGAGAGACGCTTTGGCTTTAAACAGAAATTATCTCACATATTTTGAAAATAAATAAGAATTGTTAACCTATTTTCTGTGTGTGTGAATGCTTTCAATAAATTCGGCGAAGGAGGGTGGGGGAGGGGGGTGCCCCTCACTGTCTGGCCTACAGCTTATAAACCAAACAGCCCTGCTGGCGTCACATTTTTTATATTAAAACGGTATTTCTTTATTTCTCTACCGGTTTTTACTCTGAATTTTTTGTTCTTAGAATTCCATATGAATATTTTCGTGTAATAGGGGCTTCTGTGAATCAGTACAAAAGGGATTTAGCTGGAGAACTGTAAGTAAAGATATTGTTCCTTTTTAATTGCGAATTATATTTTTTTCGTCGAACTAGCATTGAGAAAAAACAAATAATAAAATGAAGACGACATACCGCCAAACTTTCTCTTCTTAACAAAAGCAGGACTTTTTAGTCTTCCTATAGTGTTCAGGTTGTATGAAAATGGAGAAAAATTAGAATTGTTCTGTTGGCCTTGTTTCCTGTTAAAGGTGTGATCTTCAGAAGGATTTGATTAAAAAATTGGATTAAAAAAATATATTACGCGAACGTTATTAAGACTTTCAGCCTCCAAAAATTATTTAAATGCCCATAGCCTTGAACAAACAATTAAAGTGTCTGGACATGAAAAATTGCAGAAAATTAAGTACAATGAAGAAGTGAAAGAGGACGAGAAAATATTTTTATATATTTTTATTAAAAAATATTTTTATCCATTGTATTTAAAAAATAGTATAATCAGTGCATTTTTTCAATTAAAGTTTTTTTTAAATGACTTTAGAAAAACTAAATTCGAGTTGAGAATTTTTTTAAAAAATTGCAACTCCGAATAATTTAACGGGACATGGATGCAGTAAAAAGCCTTTTTCACATATTTCTAATAATCGGATCTTTAGATATTTATAATCATCGAATCATTCACCTGAATATACTGGGAAAAATTGGAAAATTTAAATTTTTTCATTTTTTGTAAAGAAGAGTACTTAGTTCTCTTTAAAAAGAAGTGTTCATTTTATATTTGAAAGTCGATTTTTTTCTTCTGTTCTTTGAGTAACAAACAGTGTTGTTTTCGTGAGTAATCAGTCTTCTAATATAATGCAATTTAATTAATAATAATAAAAGCCAATCAAATATATTTTTAATGACAGTTTTATAAGCATTCCATATTTATCTTAAAAATCTCATTTTATTGCAGAACTGCAATTCATGTAGTTCCAAAAAAAAAAAAAAAAAAAAAAAAAAAAAACCGTTAAAATACGTTAATTTGGCATGGGCCCGGACAGTTGAAAATTCACTGATTTAATGTACGCTTGGTAGAAAGTGCAAACTGGTGATATATATATCTTTTTAATTATAATGCTTACTCTGTTTCTTTTTAAAGACAGTTTAAATAACAGAAAAAAGCATTATTTAAACTATCTATTCGGAATTTCTAAGCTGTTTCCCCAACGTATAGTCATAATTTATTTATTATTGATTTAATGATAGTATTGTATATATATATTTTTAAATTATTACACTCTTTATTTTAGGTAAATTTCGCAAGAAGTACAGAAGTACTACCTATTACATTCTCCCCTAAGTTGGAATTTTTGAAAAAATTTTGCAGATCTACGCCGATCATGACTCCCAGAACCCAAAACCACCCCCGTTCAAAACTTTATCTATCTATCTATCTTTCTATCTATGTCACTTTTTTATGGACACGATAACTCCCATAATTCTGCACAAATCTCTTCCAAAATGGTACATAAAATCAAGGGGCATAAAATCTCGGTCAATTTCGTTAGTTGGAAAAAAAAACAAACCAAGGGGGGGGGGGGGGGCTTTTTGTGAAAACAGAAAAAAAAACCATAATTTCTGAATTATGATACGTATCGAATCCGTTTAAAGTTATTATTACTTCTAGGAAAAGGGGTGAAAATTTATGTGACAGATTTTTTATATTAAAAATGGCCTTAAGGAGGGGGGGGGGGGGTTAGAAGAAAAAAAATCCATAACTTCGTGAATTCAGAAAATATCAAATCCGCTTAAATTTATTATAAATCCTCTTAATATTATCTAAAACTTTTATACTGACAAGTTTTTTATAAAACCAACCCTTATTGCAAAAAAAAAAAAAAAAAAAAAAAAAAAAATTAAATTAAATTAAATTAAATTAAAATTAAAAAATTAAAAACCAAAAAAATCCCTGCCGGCTCCGCTTGCAAACAAGTTAGGTTTCGAAGTGGGCCAAACCAAAATAAAAGTGGGCCGTTTCCAAATGCCGCATCATGGCGAAAAGGTCATTTCTTCCGCAATTCCCAACAAACAGGAGCCCTACGGTCTGCGTCTTCGAAATCTACCTGTGCCTGTAGGCCGAGTCGTCAGGGATGTTTTTTTATATCTGAAATGTGTTCCTTAAGACATATCCTGAATTTTCGCGTAATCCATTCTTTCTCCCTTGCCATCATTTGTAGTAACTGGTATGATGTAAATGTAAACACCTGCCGTTTCATCCCTGGGGGTGGGGTCTATACTGTTATGAAATTTTACTTTTAGTTCTATTAGTGGATTCAATGCCGTAACCAGAAAACTATTTCGGGGAGGGATTTGTAGGTTCAAAATTTTATTCTTATTATCGTATTTTATATTTGTTTTGTAATACTTTAATAAAAGTAAAATTATTGAAAAGTCATCTACTGTGAATTCGAGTAGCTGATACTTATCACAAAAGAAAATTGAATATTTGAGTCTTCTTAATTGCAAAGAAATTTATAATTTCATTTGTATTGATGGTGATTCTACTTCGCCGCAATGTATCAAGCATAGTGTCAACCAAATTAAAGATTTCTGAAGCTTTTTACATATATTTTAAAATGTCTTTTGTCAGAAATGTATTCCAGGAGCATATATCAAAACAAAAACGTTTGCCAATTTGTGGATATTTGGAATTAGACCCTTAATGTATTTATCAAGCGTTTCATTTAAACAAGTTGGAGAATCTATTTGAATATTCCACCAATTTGTTTGAAAACATGGAAATCCCACTTTTACACAGTTCCATTTAAAAAAAAAAAAAAAAAAAAAAATTGGAATTTTAAAAATTTCTATTGTTTATTACCTATTTTCTTAAATTGCATTTATCTTTTCAACATGCTGATGTAATCAAAGAAAAAAAAGAGATGCTAGCTCATAGAATTTTTATTTAAGATTTTTTAATTGTAGTTGATTTTTTATTTTTGACTTTCTTGATTGATACTTAATGGCTTATTTATAGCCATCCTGAAAAAATTTCGAAGGGGGATCAAACCCTAATGATCCCTCCATTGGCTACGGCCTTGGGAGGATTAGCAATTAGTTTTATTTTATATTTCTGCAAATAATAGTTTAATCTTTCAAATAGACCAGGGATTTAATGAAATTTATTAATTTTAAAATCTCTATGGTTAAATTCGCTATTTAGTTCTATCGTTTTTATATTCAATTTGATATATCATTTTATTAATAAATTTTCTGGAAAAACCATTATCTCTTGCAATATCTCTAATAATATCTAATTCACGTTCAATATGATTTTCTGAACAGACTACGAATGCTCTCTTAATATCAAATCGATAAGCTGCAGCTTTAAAACTTAAGGGGATGAACTTTCGTAAGAAATTGTGTTGCTAGACTTTCAGTAGACAGTGCATTTTTTAATGAATTAAAAAATGTCTGAGACACTAGCTAGTTTGGATTTGAGAGTTGAGAACAAAGCCTTGGTGGAAAAAAATCACATCATCAATCTTCATCGAATACATATTTTTTTTTTTTTTTATGTGTTCTAGTGTGTAAAACTTCAAAAGTATTTTAAGTCAAAAAATAATGATCGTGTGTCGAAAAAGTAAAGTTCTTTTTTTTTTTTTTTTTTTTTTTTTTTTCCCGCAAAAATCACAAATCATCAATCTTCATCGAAAACATATATATTTTTATGTGCTCTATTGTGTAAAACTTCAAAAGTATTTTAAAAATACATGTTTTATTCCTTTTAAATGCTAAAGGTGTAAATTAACAACATAATGTAAATTAAAATAACTTTTATTCGTTGTTTTCCATGTTTCGACTCTTTCCGAGTCACTTTCAAAAACAAAGTGGGAATATTCCAAAGTTGCACGGGCTTTGAAGTTATTATTTTCTAAAAATTACGCACGTTATCTATTATTATTATTATTTTTTTTTTTTTTTACTTTGGAATATTCCCATTTTGTTTTTGAAAAGGACTCGGAAAGAGTTGAAACATGTAAAACAACGAATAAAAGTTATTTTAATTTATATTATGTTGTTAATTTACACCTTTAGCATTTAAAAGGAATATATTATTACAAGATGTTATAATTTATTATATTGTAATACATGTTTTGTCAAAAAAAATAATAATAACGATCGTGTGCCCAAAAAGTAATTTTTTTTTTTTTTTTTTTTTTTTTTTTGGTATGATGTCACCTACAGTTGAACTAGATTAATACGAGAAGCAAGGGAATTATAAAATAATAGAAAAATTATTAGGAACTCTGTTATGGATCTTACTATTTTCTATTTAGATCGTTTTTATTCGAATTGTTCTTTTAAAAATGTTTGTCAGTAAATAATACACAGTCAAAATAATAAGGTTAGCAATATTCTTCAAGGGAGTAATAGCATCTATGAGTATCCAAATAAAGTTATCCAATATGGCATGAATATATCCGATTGAGATGGAACTAATGAAACACAAAACACGGTGTTATTTAATAAAATTACAAGCTTTTTTTCTCGACTGCCAAGAAGGATTATATGTTTGACCACTGCCTCCTTAATACTAAGGTGGTAGTGGTTTGACGCGTATCTGGGTATGTATGTATGTGGATTTCTTTATACCCTCGAAACATCCCAACGGCTGGATGGATTTTAACGAATGAGGTCTCTATCGATTCGTCTTAACCATCCGATGGTTATAGGCTAGATTTTGTTTTCATAAATTTAAAATGGCGGCCGTAAAATACAAAATGGCGGTAGAGGTGGAAAAAAAAAATGTTACGCACCATATTGAGTGGCATATCATTGGATAGGTCTTTCAAAATGAAGACGATGTTTCCTAGACTATTTTACAGTCAGAAGCTCCGTTTAAATATTACACAACCTGAAAGTTGTGTAGGTAGAATCTCTAGCTTAAATATAAATGTAACCTTCAATAGACATCTCAGCGGTGTAGTCGAAGGGGGACGCGGGTGGACGGCGTCCCCTCACTTATTTTATCTGAAGTGTCCCCCCACTTTTTATTATTAAGCGGACGGTAGGGACGCGGGAGGACGCAGACTTTCCAAACTTATTAATTCTTTAAAGGGATAAGCACTCTAATCAATTAATAATTTTAAGAAATAGAGCACTGATTTTTAATACTTTTCAACAAGTTTAAATGTGTTTATCACTTCGGATCATCTGCCATGTCTGTCTATTTGTCTGTTCTCCCTCTAACTTCTGTAATTTTGTTTGAATTGTGACAAAATATATGTACTTTTTTTAGTTTATTTGTGTTATTATCACTAATGAAAATAATATATATAACGTAATTGTATAGCTTCAATCTAGATTCGCATGGACTGACATTTTCAGATAAAAAATAAAGTTCTAAACTTTTCAATTAGGGACAAACTATTTAAAACATCACAAATAAAACAACTTTAGTTAAATTAAATTAAACTGCTTAATGTTCCAATTACTTTTCTCTGCAGTTAAAAGTGAAAGGTAAATTCAGTATATCAATGTTATCTATCGGTGACACAGACCCTATCGGAACTATGAGCGTCCCCCCACTTTTTCCCCAGGACTACACCATTGCATAGGCCTCATCAAAACTGTGTTTATAGATAGGAACTAACAATTAAACAAAACTTAAAAGTCATCAATACAAGTAAATTAAAAAATAGGTAAGTAATATAAAAAAATAGTTTCACATTGATGAGAAATAATTATAAGTACCTAATTAAAGTCTATCTATGTATCTGGATTTTTAGTTCGCTTTTTACGCAGTCGGGGTTTTTTATTTTTTTTTATTTAATCTCTTCTGTTCTTGTTAATCTGTGAAATATAATTTAATATTGATTAAATTTACAATATATTACGTTTAATTAATGTTTAATTTAAAGCTTATTAGAACATTGGAGATTATTCTCTTACATAGGCTTAAGGGCTAATTTGTACAAGGTGTTCACATTATTAAGTATAGAATTGAAATGAATATTTTTCAGTTCCTTGTGGAAGTTCATTACACTAGTAATTGCATAGTTTTTTTTTTTTTTGTTTGTTTTTTTCCCACTGGGAAATACACTAAAGAAACTTCTGTATAGTTGAATTTCAATATTCTTTCATCTCTTCGTTGCAACTCTTGTTTATGAGTTTTGGATTATTAAGTTGAGTGGTGATTAGGGCTGGACGATACCAGAAATTTAATATTACAATATATCAACAAGTTAATATTGAAATTGCTGATATATCGAGACACTAATTTAAAGAGAGGAGAGAGAGTAAGAGCATTTGCTGTTTTTTAAAGATAAATGATATAAGTATCAACAATTTAAACGCAAAACTTAGTTGAATGCAATGAATTAAATGTTTTATATCTATTTGCTCATAGAACGTAATTTTTATATCTATTTGCTCACAGAACATAATTTTCATTTTTCATATTTTTTTAAACAAAATATTTAAGAGAAAATAAACTAATTTTTTAATACCTATTTGAATTAATTAGCATTACTTTTATAAAGCTTTCCTTTAAAGATGATATTTCCTTTAAAGATTTTATTCTATTCATTTTTTTTAAGTCTCATTTTCACTATTATTATGATATGATTAAATATATGATTAAAAAGCACATGAAATTCGAAATGAAATTCAAAATTGTTCACATAAAAATGTATACAATTTTCGTTTCATAGAATTTAATTATTGGTTAAAAGTATCAAACTTTGTTTTACTTAGTTCAAATAGAGTTTGGAGGGACTGAGCCTGATTTCGTTTATTCTGTACACGAAATGGGTCCGGACGAAACCATCGGTACATCACAATCCTTTCGTCATATATCCTTCGTTTAATCTTGGCATAAAAAAATCACTTCATCCTGAAAAACTTCATTTTATCAATGATCATTATCATTTCTTAGTTTTAATTTTGCAAAAGATTACCTTGGATGACTAAAAATATGAATTTAAGAAATTTAAAAAATATCGCGTATTTTGAGAAGCTTACGATTTACTACAGAATTTAATCATGGCAACCATGTAATTTATTATTTTTTGCCTTAATTATTATCTAACATTGTTTAAATTATTTAATGTATTGTTCATTGAAAAAAAAGTCTGATAGACATTTAAATAACTGATAGACATTTCCCTTTCCCCGTTTAGAAATTTAATTTCCAAATAAATAAACAACTAGAATAAGCAATAAGTTAAATTTCGATAACCTAGTGAAATGTACCGTAAACATTTTCAATGTATTTAAAGTGCTTTTTTATGAACGGGGCAACCAAAAAATACACCCATTTTAAGCTCAGATATAAATTCCTTCCGAATCCAAGAAACCGCATTCTAGCAAGCAATATCAATACTACGCAATAACCAACACATATTCAAGCTTATCTTATTGGACAAGCCATATTAATAGCCGAGAGATATCACAATATGTCTGGACCAATCACAACAACCAAACAAGGAACGCGCGATTAGTGTTATTCAGTAGCGAAAGTGTTATTCAGTATTTATTTCTAACTCTGTGGTTTCAGTTTGCAAAGATCGAAATGTATTGGGATATATTGGAATATTCTTTACTTTGAAATATTATAGAGATATAATCAGCGGTGGTAGATTTCCTGTTTTGGATGTAGCAGGGCACTCATTAAATAAACGGATCGGATGAAAGAAGGATTGAAGGACATATTGGTACGGGGTATTCGTTGCTGTTTTTCGGGACTCGAAATCGCGGTGATCGTAAAACAATATTATTGTTATTGGGATATATCGGGTGAGTCAAAGTTTAGATATCGTTATTGTGATAATAAAAAAATATTAATATTTGAGCGATATATTGATAAATAATTCAGTCCTAGTAGTGATTATATTTCTTAATTGGTGTTTCGGTGAAATGTTTATGATTAACTAGAGAGATTGCATATGGGAAGGGATTTCCATCATAAAAGCCGCTTTAATAACAGTTACTTGTAATTTCCGTAAAGATAATAAAAATCTTAAAAACACACACATAATTAAAATAATTACTACTATTCAATGCTCTAGTTATTTCAATGTTAAAATTATCTTAATATCATAGATAACATAAAATACTCTATCTTACACTGAAAAAAAAAAATGTTTCTTACTTTACGTAAATATAATATAACTTGAACGAAAATATACCATAACCTCTTCCGACTTCCGAGTTATTCATGATTCCGAAAAGTGTTCTTTATCTTTAGAAACTTCAGAAACCAATAAATTTTCGTGATTTAAAAAGCTTTTACAAAAGCAAAGTTTCTTTTGCTACCACGGATTTTCGGAAACGTTTCCGAGTAGTTTTTATAGAACATTAATCAGTTTTCTGAAACCGGAATATCGGTTTTCAGGATGCTACAAATTCTAAATTAAACATTTTCAGCTGCGCGATACAATTTATACATACAAAAGTAACAAAATAATATTATCTTTAATGTTACTATAAATGCTGTTAATTTATTATGTTTGTTTGTAAAACATGTTTGTTGAATATGAAAATGTTTAATTAGGAATTGATAGCATCCCAAAAACCTATATTCCCGGTTGAGAAAACGGATTAATACAATATAAAACTACTCGAGAACGTTTCCGAAATTCACTGGAGCAAAATTAATTTTTGGTGAAACATTTTTTTTTATAAATGCTTTCTTATATCTCGAAAATGTATTGGTTTCCGAGGTTTCTAATCATAAAGAACGCTTTTGGAATCGTGGGTAACTTGAACAAAGTTATTATATACAGTCGGACCTGGTTAAGACGTTCACGGTTCATACGCGATCCCCCTTAATACGCGGTTTTTTTTCTATTGAAATATCTCGAAAATGTGTTGGTTTCCGAGGTTTCTAATGATAAAGAACGCTTTTCGGAATCGTGGGTAACTCGAACAAAGTTATTATATACAGTTGGACCCGGTTAAGACGCTCACGGTTAATACGTGATGCGGCTTAATGCGCGGTTTTTTTCTATTGATATATCTCGAAAATGTATTGGTTTCCGAGATTTCTAATGATAAAGAACGCTTTTCGGAATCGTGGGTAACTCGAACAAAGTTATTATATACAGTCGGACCCGGTTAAGACGTTCACGGTTAATACGTGATCCCGCTTAATACGCGGGTTTTTTCGATCCCTTGAACACCGCCCATAAGACTAATTCAAAAATATCACGTTTAATACGCGAACGGTTATTACGCGATCCCGCTTAATACGCGTAAAGGTTCGATCTCTTGAGGTAAAATATCTCGCTTAATACTCGAATTCATAGACCAATCGACGAATTTTCTCTCTCTTCTGTAGTGTTGCAACTTTAGTGAGATTTTTTTAAATTCAGATATCTGCCACTATTTCCGAATAGTAATATTTGCCTTGTGTAATGACAGATTGTTTAAGGTGAATGTTACTAATTGGAAATAGTGGTAGATATATTAATTTAAAAAATCTCATTAAATTAGTAACACTGACAGTCTTCTTTGATGCCGCGGCTTAATATTCTTTGTCTCTTCAACGTTTTGCTCAAATACGTTATAAACATTATTATGGTTAAGAGATGATTATATTAACTGCTAGTGAAGTTTTTTTAATGTATGTGAAATCACTATTATGTTTTATAATTAACGTTATAGCAATCGCGATGCGCGTCGATCACAAAAAGTGGCATGTTATTGAGTCAGATGTTGAAAAACAACAGGGGCGAAAAAAAAATTAAATTTGTGAAGACTGAGCAAATGTGACTGCGGTTGTATCTGTTATGTTTTTTTTTCTGTTTTGTTTACTTTTTCTCATGTAAACAATATTTATTTTAAGAAAGATTAACAGGGCCGTCCGTGGCCAAGTGTTTAAGACACCACTGCGCTGGGAGCGTAGGAGTCAGGGCGACGTTGTTCAACTCCTGTCACTTCAATTGCACACTCATTGTGGAGGTCCGGGCCAGAGACGGATTAACTACCACCCGGGCCCCTAGGCTTGATTTTTTTTGTCCCTCCCCCTCCTACAAAGCAATATATACAGGGGATTCAAAATACCCGTTTGCTCATTTATCTCTTAGACCATAGAAACATAATTCCAATTACAACAAGTACAGATTTTAGACATGGCATTTGTTTTACAAGGGGCTTTATACTTATTAAAATACGAAATTTAATTTTTATACGGCCCCTGGGTTCTATAAGTTATATTTAGAAAAATGTCCTTCGCTTACGAAGCACATTAAAAAAACTATCCTATTCTTTTATGACCAAAACTTACTAAACTATTATACTTCGTATTTTATGAAATTTCAGTGTTACCTTACACTAAAAACGGGAAAAAATGCCATCTATATGTTATGAACCTGAAAGATTCCATAAATGAGTGAAACAGAATATTGTACATAATTTTTCTTTTGCATAAAACATCTGCAAAATATGAAAAAATGTCATAAAAGAAAATCTTAGCACAGGGGCTCTTTTCTTCAGGGACCTAGGCTTCAACCTACTCAGCCTAATGGGTAATCCGCCTCTGGTTCGGGCTGTCATTTTTCGGTGATGTAATTTCCTTGTGTCTATCCCGTCCTCATCAAGAAGATTTATGAAATTGTCGTAGCCATGTTTGTGTTTCTGAAGAATAAAAATATATAGATCATTCGAGACAACAGCCTATATGTAGCTATAAGTCTCAAAGCAACACTCCTTCAAATGTTCAAAACAAGATTAACAACTTTTCCTATTACATTAAAAAATAAGGACTGATTATTAAGGTTACTCATTACCACACGTTCTAAATATGATTTTAATAACTGGGTTGTTCTGCAAATATTTAATATTTTGTGGTATGTGTCAAAAAGAATAAGCTTGCAGGAAAATTATTTTTGTTATTTTATTTTTAGTTGTAACGTATTAATCGTCAATAAAGTTATCTTTGAATCAATCCACATTTCTAATTATTATTCCAGTCGATTCTATAAAAACAAACAGTGAGTTAAATTTGTATACAGATAAATTTTAATCTAGATACGCGTAAAAAACAGAATTTTTGACCGTGGACGTATAAACGAATGCAATAAAGTTCATTTAGGCCAGGCATGTCAAACTCGTTTACCGCCGAGGGCCATATTAAGTATTATTACACAAAGCCGCGGGCCACATTTAAAACAAAAATATATACCGCATATTCCGACGTATACCGTACACTATAAAAAATGACCAATGCTTCTTATTTTATGAATATATACTATAACCACGAACGAAAATATAATATAATCTTCTGAGTTATCCGAAATTCCAAAATAGCATGTTCTATTGTCTTTTGAATCCCCAGAAACCAACGCATTTCCAAAATTTAAAGAATTATTTATGAAAATAGTATTTTTCGCTGTCCATATTTTCCAGAAACGTTTCCGAAGGGTTTTTATAGTGTATTAATTAGTGTCCTCAGCCTGGAATACCTGTTTTTCGAATGTCATCAATTCTCAAGTAAACGTTTTGAGCCTCATAAGTTAATTTATACATGAGGTATACATGGGGTAAAGACATAATCTTAATTTTAATGTTATTGTTAACGCTGTTAATTTTGCATGTTTGTCAGTTAAACCTATTTTTTGAGCATGAAAATGTTTACTTGAGAATTGATAGCATTCGAAAAACAGGTATTCCAGGCTGAGGACACTAATTAATATACTACACAAAAACCCTTCGGAAGCGTTTCTGAAAAATACGGGCAGCGAAAAATACTTTGTTTTTATAAATAATTCTTTAAATTTTGGAAATATATTGGTTTCTGGGGATTCAAAAGACAATGGAACACGCTATTCGGAATTTCGGATAACTCAGATGATTATATTATATTTTCGTTCGTAGTTATCTGGAGGCACGGCAGTGCCTCCGCCAAGTCGAGAGAGGACAGCCGTAAGCATACTTTTCTGAAGCAACTCAGGGCACTTTTGACCCCCCTATATCTCCGCGCTGGAGTATCTAAAAAATTTGAAACTTCGTTTTTCTAGAGTATTTGGCACACAGGACCAAAATTTAAAATTACAACTTTCTGTCTTTTCAAGTTCATACGATATATGAACTCAAACATTCGATTTTTTGTCACTCACTCACTCACTCGTTCACGCGTCATCAAAAAGATTAGGTAGATCCCGTAGCCCTAGGAAAAAAGGTAGTGTTTAAGATACAAAGAAAGGAAAATTATAAAATCCGGAAAATTCGAAAAAAAAAAAACATTCGAAAATTCAACAAATTCCATCAAAATTGAAAATTGAAAATAATACGATCTTGTAGTCTTAGAAACTTAAGATTCGGTGTGAAGGTAGTGTTTAGTATCCAGAAAAAGAAAACATCAAAAACACCAAAAAAATCGAAAGCAAAATTGAAAAAATCGAAAAATCGAAAAAAAATCGAAAAATTTGAAATAATCCGATTTTGTTGAGCTAGAAACTTGGAATTCAGAATAAAGGTAGTATTTAGGATGCAAAATAAGGAAAAAAATAAAAATTCCGGAAAATTCGAAAAAAAAAATTCAAAAATTCGAAAAATTCGAAAAAAATTGAAAAAATTAAAATAATTTGATTTTTTAGCCTTAGAAACTTAAAATTCGCAGTAAAGATAGTGTTTAGGATTCAGAATAAGTTAAAATAAAAAACGCAATAAAATTCGAAAATAAAATCAAAAAATCGGAAAAATCGAAAAATAAGGAAAATTTGAAAATAATTCGATTTCATAGCACTAGAAACGTGAAATTTGGAATAAACGTAATATTTAATATACTAAATAAGGAAAAATTAAAAAATATGGATAATTCAAAATATTCCCATAAATTAGTGCAGACGATATATGGACTCAAAGTTTCGATTTTCTGTCACTCACACACTCACTCACTCTCGCGTCATCAAAAAGATTGGGTAGATCCCGCAGCCACAGAAACTTAAAATTGGAATAAAGCTAGTGTTTTGGATACAAAGAAAAGAAATATTATAAAATCCGGAAAATTTAAAAGAAAAAAGACATTCGAAAATTTAAAAAAATCGAACAAAATTGAAAATTGAAAATAACACGATCTTGTAGTCTTAAAAACTTAAAATTTGGTGTGAAGGTAGTGTTTAGAATTCAGAAAAAGAAAACATCAAAAACACAAAAAAAAAATTGAAAATAAAATCGAAAAAAATCGAAAATTTTCAAATAATCCAATTTTGTAGCGCTAGAAACTTGGATTTCGGAATAAAGGTAGTATTTAGGATGCAAAATAAGAAAAAATTAAAAAATCCAGAAAATTCGAAAAAAAATCAAACATTCGAAAAATTCGAAAAAAATTGAAAAAAATTTAAATAATTTGATCTTTTGGTCTTAGAAACTTAAAATTCACGGTAAAGATAGTGTTTAGGATTCAGAATAAGTTAAAATAAAAAAGCAATAAAATTCGAAAATAAAATAAAAAAAATCGAAAGAAATCGAAAAATAAGAAAATTTTGAAAATAATTCGATTTCATAGCGCTAGAAACTTGAAATTTGGAATAAAGATAATATTTAAGATACTAAATAAGGAAACAATAAAAAATATGGATAATTAAAAAAAAAATCGAAAATTAAAAAAAAAAAAAAAAAAAAAAAAAAAAAAAAAAAAAAAAA
This sequence comes from Maratus michaelseni, assembly GCA_963931845.1. Lineage (NCBI taxonomy): Eukaryota > Metazoa > Arthropoda > Arachnida > Araneae > Salticidae > Maratus > Maratus michaelseni. The sequence goes on from OZ007600.1 coordinate 116,611,671, forward strand.
GAAAGAAAGAAAGAAAGAAAGAAAGAAAAAGAGAGAAATTGAAAATAATATGATCTCGTAGTCTTAGAAACTGAAAATTTGGTGTAAAGGTAGCATTTAGGATTCAGAAAAAGAAAAAATTAAAAACACAACAAAAATTGAAAAAAAAATAAAAAAATCGAAAAAAAAAAAACCAAATTTGAAAATAATTCGATTTTGTAAAGCTAGAAACTTAAAATTTGGAATAAAGGTACCAAAAAAAAAAAATTAAAAAATCTGTAAAATTCGAAAATTCGAAAAATTGAAAAAAATTCGATTTTCTAGCTTTAGAACTTAAAATTCGGTGTAAACTTATTGTTTAGGATACAGAAAAAGGAAAAATTAAAACACAATAAATTCGAAAATAGAATAAAAAAACTCGAAAAAGATCGGAAATTTCAAAATAATTCGATTTTGTAGCGCTAGAAACTTGAAATTTGTAATAAAGGATACAAAATAAAATAAAATTAAAAAATCCAAAAATTATAAAAAAATTTTTTAAAAAAATCAAAAATTGAAAATAATTTTATCTTGTAGTCTTAGAAACTTAAAACTTGGTGTAAAGGTAGTATTTACTATTCAATAAAAGGAGCAATTAAAATATTCGTTAAATTCGAAAATAAAATCGAAATATCTTTAAGAAATCGAAAATTCGAAAACAATTTGATTTTGTACTGCTAGAAACATTAGTTTTAAGATAATTGTCCTATTAGCTAGTACAACGCCCCTAATTGTTTTATGTTATTTCCCCCGTATTATGGTTTTCTTTTCTTTCGTTTACGAATTTCGTTATAGAAAAGTTCCGCTATAGACTGGCTACGATATAGGCGATTTCTTTATAGACAGGTTTGTTTTCTTTCACAGATTGTACTCTATTTACTTCACATATGAAATATGGATTGTTAAATGATGTTAGCCCCACAAAAATTTTCACAGCTCCCCCTACCCTCCCGACGTTACTGGCTGGTTATGGCTTGATAGTCCTTTCAAAATAAAATCATACTGACTCTAAGATTCACTTGATTTATCTCTAAATTGAACCTAAATGATCCTAAGAAGACGGATCAAATAATTACTATATTGGCATGACAATCAGGTAACTTAAAATTAAAATCGAAAAATCAATAAATTCATAAAAAGTCGAAAATTTGAAAATAATTCGATTTTGTAGTCCTAGAAGCTTGACATTTGGCAGAAAGGCAGGGTTTAGTATACAAAGTAAGGAAAAATTAAAAAATCCGTAAATAATAAAAAAAGACTAAAAAAAAAACGAGAAAAAAACATCGAAAAAAGGAATATAGTTTGATTTATTGGAAATTTCCGGTAATTTTAATTTTGGCTTTCTTTTTATACTAAAAAGTACTTTTATGTTAAATATCAAGTATCTAGGGCTGCGAGTAATATCTCAGATGGATAGCACCTATCCTGGAAGCAATTGAGAGTACTTTTGACACTCCCTCTCCCATAACTTAGTGCTTGCCTAACCTGAAATCTCTTTTTATATACAGTACTTCCCAAACGAAACTAAAGCTTCAAATTTTTTATACCTGTAAATAATAAAGACAGAGTGTGGGCTTAGCGAAAATCAGTGGATGATCTCCAAAAAGAACCCAAAATCAAGAAAAGGAGGATTACTTACAAAAAGAAGTGAAATCTCATCAAAAAGTCACCTGTAAAAAATGCAGCCAAGTCTCGTAACTCATTTACCGTAAAAAGTACAGAGATCGTTTAAAGCCAAGTTTAACTATCTTATTAACTCTGAAATTTTCATTCACAAATCACTCCTAGTCTCTACATCTTTAGTTAATTATTATTTTGTGACTTGGCAATTACGCAGCACAGGGAAGTTATTACACCTTACTATGTTATGGGATGGGATGGGATAATTTAATTAAGGCAAATTATATACGCACAGGGAAGTTATTACACCTTCATTTGTTATAGTATTATTTGATTAAGACTAACTATATACATCACATTCTCGTGCTACGTAATTGCCAAGTCACAAAATAATAATTAACTAAAGATGTAGAGACTAGCAGTGATTTGTGAATGAAAATTTCAGAGTTAATAAGATAGTTAAACTTGGCTTTATACGATCTCAGTACTTTTTACGGTAAATGAGTTACGAGACTTGGCTGCATTTTTTACAGGTGACTTTTTGATGAGATAGTATATTTTCGTAAAATAAGAAACATTGGTCATTTTTACAGTGTATATTGCACAGCTCAAACAATTATATTTCGAGCCCGAATTTTCCTGTAATTAAATGTTACTTATTTTTTTGTCGTAATTATTTAATTTTATTTAAGAAACTAGGGGGCCTACCCCCTGCGAGCTACGCTCGCCAACCCCCGCTCAGACTTCGAAGCCTCTAAAAACATGGCAGCGTGCTTTGTTTTAAAAATATTGGTAAATCTGTAATTGGGTTGCCATGCTTTTAACGTTTTAATGGTGCATTTTTTGATTACCATGGCCTCATACACAGCTGTTGCGACAACTGACGACTGTTTTCGGGATTGATAAGTACAATCAATTACAACTTGAAAACCAGCTTGTATAAAATGGTTAGGTTTAAATTGTGGCTACCTCTCGGACTTTTATAACAACGATCTGTATTCTATTCTTCCTTTGTGTTTAAGGATGAGAAAAATTCCATCTGCTTGTGAATAACATTAAGAACTAAAGGGGAAAAGTACTGTTAAAGACATTTTCAGTAACAGGTTTTAATTTTCTCTCTATTTTAGTGCACCATCATGCACATTTTCATGTTATTTTAAATATGTAAATTATTTATTTTAATTAATATGTATATACAAATTTTCTAATAATTATTTATCATACAAAATTACCTAAATATTTTGTGCATGCATGCATGCATTTATTCGGCATCAATTGATGACATATTTAAACAAATTTGCTATCCGCGATAATTTTACACCTTGTTATGTCACTTGAATATTGTCCATAAGAAAATCGGGTACTTTTCCAGTATAGGATCCTTTGCTTTTAGGTTTGGAGTAATTCGAGCTTCGAAAAGGGATAGATTCGTTAATATACATAGATTTGTTGCCAAAAGTTATGAAAACAAACCCAATGAGCTTTTGATGCTTTTCTATTATAGGGGTCTTGACGCTTTTTTAAAAAGCTTGGCGCAATTCGGGCATCAGAAAGTGAGATTTGGTGCCAAATGACATAAACAGCCATGGAAACAAATTCGACGATTTTTTTGTTTATATGCGCATTTTAATTATACGTATATTATTATTGTTTTTCTATACAAATTACTTCTGATTATATATAAAATAGGATAAATGACATTTTCCGCTAAACAAATTGTATAAATATTTTTTTGCTCCTTTCTTTTGCGTTTACATAAATGACGTCATTTGGACGAATTTATTCAAAATATTTTCAGTTTATAAATTAAATTAAATGCTGACAGACAATTGAATCCTAACGATAGAAATGTGATTTTTTTTTTTTCAAATTTTCCTGAAAAACATAATTTAATCACAATCTTGTCTTCATTATCGATTGAAATAAAAGATAAATTCAATTTCAATTTGAAAATGACAAATAAAAAGAAATCAATAATCCCTATCGGGATCCTTTTCATTTTTTTCCCTTTTTTGTCCCCAAAAAACAGAGTAATTAGTTGCCATCATTACAGAAATGTCATTAAAATTAGAAAAAAATTAATATCTCGAAAACTAAATCCAATTTCAAAATTCTATTACCAGTTTTGACATCCGCGGATTTTTATGGACAATTGGTATTAATTTCACCATCAAGCGTTTAATATTTTATTAAAAATAGCCCTGAAACATAATCAGTCGTTTAATCAGTCGTTTCATAAAATCGTTTCATAAATTCGTTTCATAAAATCGTTTCACAAATTTGTTTCATTAGGATTTTATATATATAGGGTAGATAACATTTCTGAGTCGAAATATGTTTGTTTGAGTTGCGTGCTATACACCTGAATATACGGTATATATTATTACCATCGCAGCTAATAAAATGTGTACATACAAAATACAACCATATTAAAGAAATATTCATGCAAATTTCCAAAGTTATTATTCATAGTTTATTGTCATTAAATCTCTATTTAAATAATGAAATTCTGAATAAAAAATTTTAAAAACTTAAAAAAATACACAAATGAAAAAAGTGATTGGATATTGCAATATTGCAAACCACAACTTAGTCCAGCATGCGTCTGCAAAAGATGGTTGAATTGCTACACATAGTTTTTGATCCTATAAAACCTTTTTACCTGAACAATTTTAGCCGATTTCAACATTAAATAGCATTTAAAATAATTCTTCGATTTAAAATTTGTCTGCTGCAGCTTATTTATCATAGGGGAAGGAGGCCTAAGATGATCCCCTTAAGGGAAAAACTTGTGTAAAATGACATAACTGTTTATATAAAACTTTGGCCCTTTTGCTAATATGTTTTACACTATATTTTGCCTTGTAAAATATTTTAATAATAATTTAAACCCAAATTGAGTAATGAAAAAAAAAAAATAGATTTTTTAAAATGTGTCCAAAGGATCCTTTTACCCTCACCAAAAGGCAAAATGACCCTTCATTTAAAAATAGTTGTAAATTGTTTTCTATCGGCAAAATAAAGGATATAAAAGTAATTATGTCAGTACATAGGTGTAATTCACATCTAAAAACTTACTCCATTAATATATTTCTTTTAAATGCTAAAATGTGTAAATTAACAACATAAAATAACTTTTATTAGGTTGTTTGACATGTTTCGGCTCACTCCGAACAATTTAAAAAAACAAATGAGATGTGATGAACAAGTGAGCCGAAACATGTCAAACAACCTAATAAAAGTTATTTTATGTTGTTAATTTACACATTTTAGCATTTAAAAGAAATGTATTATTACAAGTTGTTATAATTTATTATATTGTTATACTCCATTAAGTAAACCAAGTCATATTTCTGTGCATGAAAGACTGTATATCTAAATAAATATAAAAGTTAGTGCTTAACTTATAACAGATGTTATAAAACCCAATTTTTCAAAGAATTGTATTCAGACGCGTAATACTGCGATTGCTTGAATACCGCCATTGCTTCTTCTTCACTTATTACAACTAGTTTATGCGTTACCCTGTAGATAGCGTGACTTGTCTGGAAGAAAACATATGTGGATCGTTTTGTCCGTTAGGATCATTTTAGGCCACCTTCTCCTACATTTCTCTATAAAACCAGAAAATGCATCTTGAAACAATGGAACAATGTAAGGCTGCTATGGGACTTAGTTCCAGAGCTACTACCTTCAGGCGATGTGTAAGCGACTTGCAGAGACGTAAGGCAGCCATTAAAGGTTCAACTGTTGTAAAAACTTATGAATGAAAGTATACATTAAGAAATTTAAAAGAAATTTAAATTTATGAGAAATAAAATAAATGAATTCAATAAAAAGAAATGTAAACGGAAAACTAGCAAAAATGGAAAAAGAAAAAGATTCCATGAAATTCCTAAGCTAGTGAAAAAGCAACCGAAGAAGACTAGACCAACATATGCGGTACTTGTTTGATTTAATTTAATATATAAATTTTCTGGTTCAAATTATGTTTATTTAACTTAGAAAAAAAAATCTGAGGATTAGCAGCTTTGCAAATGTGTGGTACAAAAATGCGCTACCAAACATAGCTAATATACGCGTATAGATCATATTTTATATTAAAAAAAATCCCTGACGGCTCGGCCTACAGGCACAGGTAGATTTCGAAGACGCAGACCGTGGGGCACCTGTTTGTTAAAAATTGCGGAAGAAATGACCTTTTTGCCATGATGCGGTAGTTGGAACCGCCCACTTCGAAATCTAACTTGTTTGCAGGCGGAGCCGTTAGGGATTTTTATTTATTTATTTATTTATTTTGCTATAAGGGTTGGTCCTATAAAAAAACTTGTCAATATAAAAGTTTTAGATAATATTAAGAGGATTAATAATAAATTTAAGCGGATTGGATATGTTGTGAATTGACGAAGTTATAAATTGTTTTCTTCTACCCCACCCCCTTTTACCCCCTTGTGGCCATTTTTAATTATATCAAAAATCTGTCATACATAAATTTTCGGCCCTTTTCCTAGAAATAATAATAACTTTAAACGGATTCGAATCGTATTATAATTAAGAAATTATGGGTTTTTTTCTGTTTTCACAAAAAGCACCCCATTCTCTCCCCCCCCCCCCCCTTGGTTCAATTTTGCCCACTAACGAACTTGACCGAGATTTTATGCCCCTTGATTTTATGTATCAGTTTGGAAGAGATTTGTGCAGAATTATTGCAGTTATCGTGTCCATAAAAAAGTGACATAGATAGATAAGATAGATAAATAGATATAGATAAAGTTTTGAACTGGAGATGGTTTTGGGTTTCATGATCAATGTAGATCTGCAAATTTTTTCAAAAATTCCAACTTAGGGAAGAATGTAATAGGTTAGTATTTCTTACGAAATCTACCTAATATCGGGCGACTGATAATTAATTACAGCTATTGGAAAACCCCACATCCGCCTATTATTCTTTCAAAAGGAAATGACAATGAGATTCGATTGAATGCAAGAATAAATTCTAAACAACAATTTCAACATCAATTGTGATTGATTTTCGCGTTTTTTGAGATGCTATTTTTCTTTTAATTCTGTAATTCTCCTTTTTATAAAACCAGATTTGTCAGGAGCACTTACACGTAGAATGAGAAGTCTTTTTTTTTTTTTTTTAATTAAAAACTGTATTCAATCATAATTTTGACAAGTGAGTCAAAAATATTAGCTGCGGTAGTTGTACGGGTGTAGCATAGGAATAATTTTCAGAAAATCCTCACTTATTTTTAAGTTTACATAAGGTCTTGGAATAAAAACAACCAGATATATGTGGAATTCCGTGCAACTGTACTTTCATGAATTACGATACGACATGCTTCAAATATTGAAATTATACATTTCAGTTGACTCTTAAAATCCCCGGTTATATGTAAATCTTTCTAGCAATGATACTTATGCTTATAGTATTTTTAAAAAAAATTAACTGTTCTGGGTATTATTGCTTTCTTTTCGTAGTAATTGAATTAAGACTTGAGGACAATCCATTGTATTAAAGCAAAGAAAAAGAAAAACAAAACTTTCTTTCTTTTTTTTTTAAAGGAAGTATAGGGTGTCCCAAAAGTCTCCGTACAACTTCAAAAATTTATTACAAAAAAAAAAATAATAGGCCTACAGCAAAAATAATTCCAACAGTGCATAGAGTAACTTAAAAAGTTTTTTTTTTTTTCTACTGCCTTAGTAAACTTCAACATGAGATCCTTTCGTAGCACGAAGAATATCAAGACGATATTCCAATTCAATTCACGAACGTTTTTCATGCTAACATCAACAGTAGCTACTGCTGTTTGGATCTTTTGTTTCAATTCCATGAGACTATTAACTTTTGTTCCGATTTCATCAAACAGTTGTAATTATACTGTTGATGTTAGCATGCTGAAACGCACGTGGATGGAATTGAAATATCGACTTGATATTCTTCGTGCAACGAAAGGATCTCATGTACAAGCATACTAAGGTAGTAGAAAAAAACTTTTTAAGTTACTCTGTGTACTGTTGTAATTATTTTTGCTGTAGGCCTATTATTATTATTATTATTATTTTTGTAATACATTTTTGAAGTTGTACGGAGACTTTTGGGACACCCTGTATTAGCTTTTCTGACTACATTTGTCTTACCTATGCTTGAACATATTTTTGTAAGTAATCTCATACTTTGTGCTATAGTGTCAAGTAATGTTACATTCTTTATAACCTCCAACTGAGTTTCTAATACATATCAAACACAAAATTTCAGTTTTTCGAGTATTATAAATCACTTTTTAAAAAATCTACAATGTTCATCTTCAGTTAATATATTTATTCTTATTGCTAGAGAGCCAATTATTATTATTATTTTAAAGAAAATAAGTTTAAAAAATAAATTTAAGACTCACCTATGAGAGGTTATGCCTCCTCCTTTGACATATCGTGAGTTACATCCGTATGCGCTGCAATACATCACCATTATTACATACAAAATAAAAAACAAAACTGTCTTTGTGTTTGATTCGGAGACGACCCCATGTAAATCCAGTGGACGATAAGCAGCGGTCAGACGTTGGCAGGAGAAAGAGGTCCATATGTCACATGACTTAACGAACGCCTCAGAAAAAGTTTGCCATTGGTTTGTCCATGGATATCTCATCTCAATGGCGGTTGCATGTCAGTAGCTGTGAGGGCGTGGGAGATAAGATGTTTGAAAGTGGTCAACCAAGGGCATTTTCATATTTCGACTAAAGTGTTCTAAAAAATATTTGGAATTTTCTTCAACGGGAATTGGTTCATTTAACTTAACATGAACTAATTAAGATATAGACAAGAAAGTGAGATGATTTCGCGCCCCTAACGTTGGAAATTGAAACTAAACGATATTGCAGCGCACGCCTGTTATACCCGGTTCAGATCAGATATTTAAGATATCTTAGACCGCCGAACTCACTAATACCCTGTTCACATCGGACATTTAAGATATCTTAGACCGCCATTTTTGAGGTGGTACCTCCCCGGAAGTGAATACCTGTCCACACCGCCAAACGCATTTAAGATAACTCACTCAACATCACCGTGTCCAGTGCGCATGCGCATATGTTAAAAGCAATTCAACAGCCAATCGGCCAATTGGCTCAACAGCCAATCGGCCTCCAGAGCCAATCAGAGTGAGCGGTACTGACTGTATCTAGCAATGGAAAGTTCGAACTCACTAAGTGAGTTTCTGGAACTCACTCAGTGAGTTCAGCGGTCTAAGATATCTTAACTATCCGATCTGAACGTAGTATTATACTACGTTCAGATCGGATAGTTAAGATATCTTAGACCGCCAAACTCACTGAGGGAGTTCCAGAAACTCACTTGGTGAGTTCGAATTTTCTATTGCTAGATACAGCCAGTACCACTCACTCTCATTGGCTCTGGAGGCCGATTGGCTGTTGAGGTTCCCTTTAACCTATGCGCATGAGCACATTCTATGTTTGTTCAGATCTCGGACACGGTGATGTTCAGTGAGTTATCTTAGATGAGTTTTGCAGTGTGGACAGGTATTCAATTCCGGGAGGGTACCACTTCAAAAATGGCGGTCTAAGATATCTTAAATGTCCGATGTGAACAGGGTATGAGGGAGTTCCAGAAACTCACTTAGTGACTTCGAACTCTCTATTGCTAGATACAGATAGTACCACTCAATCTGATTGGCTCTGGTGGCCGATTGGCTGTTGAGGTTGCCTTTAACATATGCGCATGCGCACATTCCATGTTTGTTCAGATCTCGGACACAGTGATGTTCAGTGTGTTATCTTAGATGAGTTTTGCGGTGTGGACAGGTATTCAATTCCGGTAGGTTACCAACTCAAAAATGGCGGTCTAAGATAACTTAAATGTCTGATGTAAACAGGGTATTATGCCTTACCGTAGGCAGCGGGGACGAGTGCCGGAGTTTCGTTCGGAACGAGGTTTGTTTAGAACAAACTGACTTTTGAACAAACTGACTTGAGTGCCAAAACTGACTTTTTATCGAAACCGCAAAAGAAAGTTACTGATTTCCGAGCAACGCCGGACGGATGAGCTAATACAGAAATACTGTCGCTTTGAGAATCCAGTGTTCGATAAAAAAGGGGATTTATTTCCTATTTCTATCTTACTTTTCGCCGAAAATCACATTGAAATAACAGATGTTTTGTTCGTATTAGCTGTAAGGTTGCCAGATTGTAAGTTTCCCCTGTATGTTGTATGTTTTCAGGCTTACTGTACATTATGTTTAAACCTTTCCCGTATGAAGAATTTTTTCGTTTTTTTCCAACACATCTGACTTTCAATATTTTCGAGTATTTTTCTAAGTTAACATTTTAAATTTGTTTCAGAATTTTCCCTTTTTGATTCAAAAACCTCAATGTTGAAGACATCATTTTATACGAAACAGTGGCACATGCACAGTATTTCACTCAAATAATGACAGGAAAAGAGTAATATTTGTTTTATTGTCTCGTTATCTAAACTTGACATAAAGCATCTTTGCATTATGAAATTTTTAATTTAGTGTATTTGTCTATTTTAATATGTATTTTTTTGTTTGTTTGTTTGTTTAAGTACCTTACTTTGATTTTAGGATTTTAAGTACAAACTTTTTTTTTTTTTTTTTTTAGAATGCCTTTTTCCTGCCCATTAGGAAATTTAGGATATTTTGATTTATTTCTATTGTCGCAATTAATTTTCAGTTCATAATGAGAAATATGATGCTAAAATTAATTAAAGATAATAAATGCAAAACACAAATGCAAATACATTTGAAAAATAATAACTATAACTATTAATTAACTAAATAAAACTGTTAAACTATTAATAAACTATTTTAATGATAAAATTCTGAAAGAAGACATTACTTGTTCTGTTAATATAGTTTAGTAGGCTGTGGTAAATGCCGGTAGTGTGATAAAACCAACTAGTATACATAAAAATCTTCCTTCTTTTGAGGGAAAAAATCGATCAGTTCTAATTAGCCATGATCCTGCTTTTCAGCTCGTAAAAAGCGTGAAAATCTTAATATATAGGGTGTCCCAAAAGTCTCCGTACAATTTCAAACATTTATTACAAAAAAAATAATAGGCCTACAGCAAAAATAATTACAACAGTACATAGAGTAACTTAAAAAAAAATTTCTACTACCTTAGTATACATGTACATGAGATCCTGCTTTGCACTTAGAATATCAAGTCGATATTCCAATTCCATCTACGTGCGTATCAGCATGCTAACATCAACAGTAGTTACAACTGTTTGATGAAATCTGAACAAAAGTTAATAGTCTCGTGGAATTGAAAAAAAAGGATCCAAATAGCAGTAGCTACTGTTGATGTTAGCATCAAAAACGTTCGTGGGTTGAATTGGAATATCGTCTTGATATTCTTCGTGCTACGAAAGGATCTCATGTTGAAGTTTACTAAAGCAGTAGAAAAAAACTTTTTAAGTTACTCTATGCACTGTTGTAATTATTTTTGCTGTAGGCCTATTATTATTTTTTTGTAATAAATTTTTGAAGTTGAACGGAGACTATTGGGACACCCTGTTAGTTTAAATCAGTCATACACGCAATCTTTTATTCTAGCGGGCTGCAAACGTATAATTGCCAAGTTACGCGGGCCGCACACTATCTTTATGTAATAAGGGGGGAAAAGATAATCACAATAGTAAGATTACAAAAATAGTAAAATAAATTATAAATTAATAAAATATGTTTAATATGATCAGTATTAGAGTCCTGCACAAACTCGCAAAAATAATTTTCGACGACCCGCGTCCCGCAACCCGACCCGAATCCCACATATGTCAACCCGCCTCCGACCCGAACCCGCAATACTTCAACTCGCAAATCGACCCGAACCCGCAATACTTCAACTCGCAACCCGACCCGAACCCGCAATACTTCAACTCGCAACCCGAACCGAACCCGCAATGAAAGGAAAATAAATCATGTTTTAATGCTATTATGAAAAGTAATGTACAGTTATATTTCTAATACCAATTTTAAATTTTATATAGAAAAATAGACAAATCTATATATCAAATCTATATTCTTTAATATTCAAATATAGTGAAACCTCTGAAGAGCGGACACCTCGAGATAGTTGAGCCCTGCATCGGGTCGGGTTGTTTCTTTCTTTCTTTTTTTTTTTTCTCTGGTCGGGATGACTAATTTTCTTTCTGTGTGTCGGGTTCACCCTAAAATAATTCTTCAGGTCATATTTAGGTTTTTTGCATGTCAAATTGTTGGGATTTTCACAAAAAAGTTTGAAAAGAACTATGTTTCAGATGAAAATAAATACGTATTTGAATATGAATAAGTATATATTCAATTTACTGCATAAGAAAAAATAAAATGTATATAAGAAATGTAATCATAGCTTTATTCTTTCTTTACAATGGCCCCACCAGTGGCTGAGAGGTTCTGCTCTCGAAGCTGGTAGACGGGAGGTGCTGGGTTCAAACCCCTGTCGCGCTCGTCGACCTAACCGTTCGGAGTTTTCCGTGGTTTTCTTCGAACCTTGCGTAAATACGGGTTAGAATCCCTTAAAAAGACCCCCACGGAGGGCTCTCCCCCCTAGGGCCTATATCCCTCGTGTTGATAATTGGCCGTCATAAATCAACCCCAACCCTTTCTTTACAATGCAGTTATAAACCATATTTTTTTCCCTCAGAATATGAAAAACATTACCAACATTTCGTTTATGACACACACCAAAACACGTATCGTATTTGTGATAGTTTATGCACGCATACACATGCTACATGTGCGTAGATTTGGAGGTGCCGACTATTCCAAGGTATAAGCGCACAAATATATAAGTGTCAGGAATTTAAAAAGTGTTCGTTAAACATATAGGTGTCCGCTTTTCGAGAGTGTCCATTATGGAGGTCTTATTGCATATATATCTTTAACCTGCAAAAATATTGTGGACATTCTTTTGAAAAAGCAGGTCAACCCGAACCCGACGCGCAAGAGACAAAACCCAACCCGAAACTGACCCGAAACTGACCCGAACCCGAAACGATAAAAGTAAACCGACCCACAACAAAAAAATAGAAGTCAACCAGACCCGAATCCGAACCGCAACGGAAAAATATAGCGCCAACTCGAACCGACCCGAACCGCGGGTAAAAGCGGGCAACCCGACCCGGTGCAGGATTCTAATATAATATATGCTATATAATAAGAATAACACGAATAATTACAGTGGGAATAAATATAAATAGCAATTTTGTATTCCCATAAAAAATATATAAAATAATATTAAATGTTCTTAAATATCATTTATGGACGTATTTATAAATATGAATTAATGAATTTATGCCACATGCGGCCCACGGACCGCAGGTTGAGTATAGCAGGTTTAAATGATGAACCATTCTCAACGTGCAACTTACACGTTTTAAATGTGTTCTCGTTTTAGCCGTGTTCGTTTTAAGCGAGTTCGACTGTATATGTTTCTTTTTTTTAATTTAACCGACACAGGTGTGATATAAAAGTCAACCATCATTCATGCTTCATTATATAAAAATTTAAATAAGTACGTGTTACCATGATATATATATATATATAATAGCCTCTGCTTGTTAACTAGGAGAAGACCCTTTAAATGCCTCAGAGGAGGACTTAAAGGAATCGACTGGGAGCAGGGACTTGATGTCCAATCCGCACCTTCCATCGGTGCAGCCTGTTAGTACCCTTGCCTAGTGCATGGGGAACGAACGCGGATGGGCTTCCTCCAACCCGCTTGGCCAGCGTGGAGGAATTTGGCCACCTCCCCCCTTATTTTACCATGAATTCACAAAACAAATCACGGCCCTCAATTCCCGGCAGTCTGCATGTTCCTGATTACGGCAGCGATCAGAAAGACATGAAGACAGAGGGTGCTAAGAATCACCGGGCTCGGCTTAGCTGCCATAAGTTGATGACCTTGGCTACGTATAATGGACGATCCTTATCTTCTGAAAGTCGTTTACAGGAACTTGAAGAAGAATTAGAAAGAATCAACTGGGACATCCTAGGATTATGCGAAATAAGAAGAAAAGGGGAAGAGAAGATTGATCTTGCCAGTGGACATGTATTGTACTACAGAGGTACAGAAGATGAAAAAACAAGTGGTGTAGGATTTCTGATTCATAAAAGGTGGAAGAATCACATCGTAGAATATGATAGTGCATCAGATAGACTTGCAAGGTTAGTTATACAAGTGTCAAAAAGATACAAGCTGCAAATTACCCAAGTTTATGCACCAACAATTAGCTATACTGATGAAGAAATTGAGGATTTCTATGAAGAAGTAGCTTCAATTCATCAAAAAGGGAAATGCTACATAAAATTAATAATGGGAGACTGGAATGCTAGAATTGGGGAAAAAAAGAAAGGTGAGTTCTCAGTAGGAAATCATGGATATGGGGTGCGTAATGAAAGAGGTAACAGATTGATTGAATTTGCAGAATGTGAACAGATGTATATCATGAATTCATTTTTCAAGAAAAAGCCACAAAGAAATTGGACATGGCGTAGTGCAAATGGCTCAACAAGTGAAATCGACTACATCTTGACAAACAAAAAGCATCTTATTCAGGATTGCAGCGTTCTCAATAACTTCAATACAGGAAGCGATCACAGGTTAGTTAGATGCAAACTGCTTTTAAATACTAAAGTGGAAAGAATGAAGCTTTTGCAATGCTCAAAGAAATCAGTCGATATTATAAATCTCCAGAAACATAAAGAAGAATTTAATTTAGAAGTTAAAAATCGTTTTCAAGTACTTCAATCAATCTTAGAAGAAGAACAAGATGTTACAGTAGTGAACAAGAAAATAACAAATACTCTACAAGAAATTGCAAGGACGATAGCTGGTGAAGCACAAGTAAAGCAAACAAAGCAAATAACAGAAGAAACAAGAAGACTGATGAAGAAACGCAGAGAATTTAAAATGAAGAAAAACTATCCTAAATCAAGAGTTGAATATGCAGAATTATGTAAAACGGTAAGAAAATGTGTTACAGAAGATATCAGAAAATTTAACTGTGATCTTGTCAAAAAAGTTCTAGAAGATAACAAAAGTTTAAAATCAGCTAAGCGCAAACTGTGTGGTGGAAGAAAAGGTATTTTTGCACTGAAGAGAGCAGATGGAACAATTACCAAAATCAATAATGAAATAGTACACATTGTCGAAAAATTCTATAACGATCTATATAAATGTGAAGATCAAAGGGAAATCAACCTACGTGATCCACTAGTAAACATAACAGAAACTGAAGAGATAATCCCAGTGATGACAGATGAAGTTGTACAAGCCATTAGAGGCATGAAAAAAGGTAAATGCCCTGGCGAAGATGGAATTACAATTGACCTTATCAAAGAAGCAGGAGAAGAATTTGCAAAAATGCTAGCCTTACTGTTTTCCAAATGTCTCGAGAAATCAGATGTACCAGAAGATTGGAATAATGCTGTGATGGTGTTACTTTATAAGAAAGGAGAAAAGGAAAACATTAAAAACTACCGTCCAATCAGCTTACTGTCAGTGATTTATAAAATTTTCACCAAAGTTTTAACGACAAGACTTGAATCAGCTCTGGACTCAGCTCAACCTGAGAACAAGCAGGATTTCGAAGTGGATTTAGCACAATGGATCATATTCAAACAGTAAGGGAAGTTATAGGAAAACATAAAGAATATAATTTACCTCTCTGTCTTGCCTTTGTTGATTATGAAAAAGCATTTGATTCGGTCTACACATCTGCAGTAATTACTTCTCTGGAGGACATTGGTATAGACAAACCTTATATCAATATCATAAAGAAGATCTACAAGAAAGCAACAGCCACCATCCGTTTGGACAAAGGAAAAGCGAAGATCAAGCTTGGAAGAGGAGTAAGACAAGGAGACACCATTTCGCCTAAGCTTTTTACTACTATCTTAGAGAGTATTTTCAAGAAGCTGGATTGGGAAAACAAAGGGATTAGAATAAATGGGGAATATTTAAGCCATCTCCGGTTTGCTGATGACATTTTAATTTTCAGTAATAGCCCTGAAGAATTGCAAAATATGCTAAAAGATTTGGCAGAAGCTAGAAATAATGTGGGATTAAAAATAAATTTGGAAAAGACTAAGGTGATGTTCAATTCATTTGCATCAAAAAAGAAAATCGTCTACAACAACACTGAGATTAAAGATGTTGAAAGTTATGTGTACCTTGGACAAGAAATATCTTCAGACAACAGTATCATGAATGAAATCAATAGAAGAATAAGAAATGGATGGAGTGCTTTTGGGAAGAACAATATTATTCTGAAAAGTAACATGCCTCTTTGTTTGAAAAGAAAGGTGTTTAACCAATGTGTCTTGCCTGCACTAACTTATGGAGCAGAAACTTGGACACTAACAAAACGGATGGTACAAAGATTACGAACAACACAGCGAAGTATGGAAAGATGTATGCTAGGCATAACCAGAAGAGACCGAAAGAGAATAACGTGGATAAGAAGTCAGACGAAAGTTTTTGACATTATCGAGAGAATTAAACGGCTAAAATGGAAATGGGCTGGGCACATTGCAAGAAGACAAGACAATAGATGGAGCACAAACACCCTACAGTGGTATCCCAGAGATGTAAAACGACCAAGAAGACGACCTCAAGTAAGATGGAGTGACGAAATCAGAAAAGTGGCCGGTGTTAATTGGATGACTAAAGCACTAGACAGGCAACAATGGAAAAATCTGGGGGAGACCTACATCCAGCAGTGGATTGAAAACGGTTGATGATGATGATGATGATGATTTATATATATATAATATATATACAGGGTGCATAGGAAAGTCCCTTTAACATGAAAATACTTGCGAACGGAGAGAGATACAGCTATGCAAGTGAGGTAATGGCATAGTAAAGCGACTACGCCCGACATAATGCAAACTATAACAGCGCCCCCTAGTGGCGAAATTTGGAGATAGCCATTCCAAATTGAAAACGAAAAGAGATAGAGCAAAATTTCCAGTTAGAAAGTATTAGAGCATAAATTAATTAGTACGAAACAACATTTGGTTCACGCAGATGAGATAAAATGTCGCCTGTATATCCACAAATGTCCGAAATCGATGCGCAACGATTCTACTCTGCATATTCACATTTCGGAAATGTAGCAGTGCGCAACTGCAGATTGTGACGTTCTACTGTACTGGAACGTCTGTAAAACTTTCATTTCCAATGCATTTAAAATTTTAGTTCAAAACTCAAAAGGTGTTGGAGCTCGCTTGATACAAACAATATAATCTCATAGCATAAACTTGACGGTAATTTGAATCCGAATGTGCGAGCGGTTTTATTTTAAAACTTTTATTTTCGGATATGGTGGTAGTGTTAAATGGTCTCTACTATCGCCGGACTTCCCTTCGTTGGCTTTCTTCATGTGGGGTTACATAAAAGATAAGGTTTATGCAACTCCCACTCCCACCTACAAGTCTGCTGGATCTACGTCGTCGTATTTAAGATGCTTGCAATAGTGTGACACTTTCCATGCTGAGAAAGGTGCATGCAGAATTACTCTCAATACAAACGTGTATCGTGAGCAATGGCGAACTTTCCGAACATACTGAACATTAACTTTTTAACACTGTGAGACAGTTTGTCTTTTTTTTTTTTTTTGTGTGTGTGTGTGTGTGATGTTATCAAAATGTATTGACGTAAGTACGTATTTATGCAATAGATTGTGCATACTTCTTCATACTTCTGGCTATTCCTTTCAAACATTTACACAAAACGGAGTGCATCGATTTCGGACATTTTTGCGTATACAGGCGACGATTTGTCGTATCCGTGTGAACCAAATGTCTTTTCGTACTAATTAATTGATGCTCTAAAACTTTCTAACTGGAAATTTTGCTCTATCTACTTTTGTTTTCGATTTGCAATGGCTATCTTCCAAATTTCGCCACTAGGGGGCGCTTCTGTCGTTTGCATTAGGTCGGGCGTAGTCGCTTTACTATTCTGTTACTTAACTTGCATAGCTGTAGCTCTCACTGTATTCAAGTATTATCAGACTAAAGGGACTTTCCTATGCACCCTGTATCTATGTCGTAGGCTAATTGGGAAAGCCGGCTCTTTGCAAAGAAACTAGGCTGTGTGCAAAGAACCGGTCTAATTGGAAAATCATCTTCCTTTTTCCCAATCAGCCTGCTGTTTTTCAGGATTATTGCAAAGAGCCTAGACAGCGTTAGGCCAATTGCAATATGGTCATTTATTTCTCAATCAGGCTTATTGCAAAGAGCCTAGATAGCGTTAGGTTAATTGAAAAATGGCCATGCCTATTTAGAAAATGACCAGCACTTTATCAATATATAGTGCTGTACCCAACTCGAACCTGAAAATTCCATTCGAAGTCGACCCAAACCCGACAGAAAAATTCCATCGAACCGTAACCCGATACTTACAGGACAAAATAAATTCCTTCGAGTCGCAACCCGACCCCAAACCAGAAAACTGAAGTTTCCCCGAAACTCGATCAGAACCCGACAAAAAATCCATCGAACGGTAACCAGATCCGAACACGACAAAATAAATTCCTTCATTTCGCAACACCCCCCCCCCCCCGAACCTAAAAATTTGAAGTTAACCAGTAACCCAACCCGAAAAAGACAAAAAAATTCCATCGAACCGTAACCAGATCCGAAACCGACAAAATAAATTCCCTCGTGTCGCAACCCGGCCCGAGCCTGAAAATCGAAATTAACCCGAAACCCGAACCGAACCAGGAAAAAAATTCCATCGAACCGTAACCAAATCCAAACACGACAAAATAATTTCTGTCGCCATACAACCTGACCAGAACCTGAAAAGTGAAGTTAACTCGAAATCCGACCAGAGCCCGACAAAAAGAATCCATCGAACCGTATTCCGATCCGAACCCGACGAAATAAAATCCGTCGCAACACAACCCGACCCGAAGCTGAAATTTCAAATTAACCTGAAACCCGACTCGAACATGAAAATTTAAGTTCGAAACCCGACCCAAACGCGACAGAAAATTAACATCGCCCCGTAACCCGACCCGAACCAGATAAAAAAATCCACTGAAAAGTAACCCGATCCGAACCCCCAAAAATATATTTCTTCATCTCGCAACCCGAGCTGAACCGGAAAATTGAAGTTAACCCGAAAGCTGACTCGACCCAGACAAATAAAAATCCATCGACACATAACCTGATCCGAACCCGAAAAAATAAATTTCTTCGTGTCACAACCCGATCCAAACCAGAAAATTCAAGTTAACGCGAAGCCTGCCGCAAACCTGAAAATTTAAGTTAACCCGAAACCCGACGCTAACCCGACAAAAAATTACCATCGCCCCGAAACCGTCCCAAACCAGACAAAAATAATCCATTGAACAGTAACCCGATCCGAACCCGACAAAATAAATTTATTCGTTTCGCAAACCGACCCGAACCTGAAAAACGAAGTTTACCCGAAAACCGACTCGATCCAGACAAATAAAAATCCATCGATACGTAACCTGATCCGAACTCGACAAAATTATTTTCGACAACGCAACCCGATCGAAACCAGAAAATTGAAGTTAACCCGAAACCCGACCCGAACCCGACAGAAAAGTCCATCGAACCATAACCCGATCCGAACCCGACAAAATAAATTCCTTCGTGTCACAACCGGATCCAAACCAGAAAATTCAAGTTAACCCGAAACCCGACTGGAAAAAGTCAAAAAAATCCAACAAACCGTAGCCCAATCCGAACCCGAAAAAATAAATTCATTTGACTTGTAACCCGACGCGAACCTGAAATTTGAAGTTACCCGCAACCCGACCGAACCTGAAAATTTATGCTAACTCGAAACTCTACCCAAATCTGAAAATTTCAGTTACCCCATAGCCCGACCCGAACCCGACAAAATTAATCCATCGGACCGTAACCCGATCCGAACCCGGCAAAATAAATTCCTTCGTCTCGACACCCGACCCGAAACTGAAAATTGAAGTTAACCCTAAAGCCGACCCGAACCAAACAAATAAAAATCCATAGATATGTAATTCGATCCGAATCCAACAAAATAATTTACGTCGTCACGGAACCCGGTCCGAACAAGAAAATTGAAGTTAACCCGAAACCCGACCGGAACCAGACAAAAAAAATCAATCGATCCTTAACACTATCCGAACCTGACAAAATAATTTCCGTCGTCATGCAACCCGACCCGAACTTGAAAATTGAAATTAACTCGAAACCCGACCCGAACCCGACAAAAAAAAATCAATCGAACTGTAATCCAATCCAAACCCGAAAAAATAAATTCCTACATCTCGCAACCCGAGACGAACCTAAAAATTTAAGTTAACCCAAAACCGGAACCGAACTTTAAAATTTAATTTAACCCGAAACCTAAAAACCGAAAATTATTTGTCAGGTTCTGATCGGATTACGTACCGATGGATTTTTATTTGTTTGGTTTGGGTCGGCCTTCATGTTAACTTCAATTTTCATGTTCCGGTCGGGTTGCGAGACGAATGAATTTATTTTGTCGGGATACGGTCCAATGGATTAATTTTGTCGAGTTCGGGTCGGGTTTCGGGCTAACTTAAATTTTCAGTTTTGGGTCGGGTTTCAGGTTAGCATAATTTTTCACGTTCGGTCGGGTTTAGGGTTAATTTCACTTTTAAGGTTCGAGTCGGGTTGAAGAAATTCATTTTTTCGGTTTCGGATTAGGCTACGGTTCGTTGGATTTTTTTGTCTGGTTCGGATGGGTTTCAGGTTAACTTGAATTTTCTGGTTTGGATCGGGTTGTGACGCAAAGGAATTTATTTTGTCGGGTTCGGATCGGGTTACGGTTCGATGGATGTTTTTGTCTGGTTCGGGTCGGCTTTTGGGTTAACTTCAATTTTCAGGTTCAGGTCGGGTTGCGAGAGGAAGACATTTATTTTGTCGGGTTCGGGTAGGGTTTCGGGCTAACTTAAATTTCAGATTTGGGTCGGATTTCGGGTTAGCATAATTTTTCAGGCTCGGTCGGGTATCGGGTTAATTTCAGTTTTCAGGTTCGAGTCGGGTTGCGAGACGAAGGAATTCATTTTTTCGGTTTCGGATTGGGCTACGGTTCGTGGGATTTTTTTGTCTGGTTCTGGTGGGTTTCAGGTTAACTTGAATTTTCTGGTTTGGATCGGGTGGGTTTCAGGTTAACTTGAATTTTCTGGTTTGGATCGGGTTGTGACGCAAAAGAATTTATTTTGTCGGATCGGGTTACAGTTCGATGGATGTTTTTGTCGGGTTCGGGTCGGGTTTCGGGTTAACTTCAATTTTTTGGTTAGGATCAGGCTGCGAGGCGACAAAAATTATTTTTCGAGTTCGAATCGGGTTACTTATAGATGGATTTTTATTTGTCTGGTTCGGGTCGGCTTTCGGGTTAACTTCAATTTTCAGGTTCAGGTCGGGTTGCGAGAGGAAGACATTTATTTTGTGGGGTTCGGGTAGGGTTTCGGGCTAACTTAAATTTCAAATTTGGGTCGGATTTCGGGTTAGCATAATTTTTCAGGCTCGGTCGGGTTTCGGGTTAATTTCAGTTTTCAGGTTCGAGTCGGGTTGCGAGACGAAGGAATTCATTTTTTCGGTTTCGGATTGGGCTACGGTTCGTTGGATTTTTTTGTCTGGTTCTGGTGGGTTTCAGGTTAACTTGAATTTTCTGGTTTGGATCGGGTTGTGACGCAAAAGAATTTATTTTGTCGGATTCGGATCGGGTTACAGTTCGATGGATGTTTTTGTCGGGTTCGGGTCGGGTTTCGGGTTAACTTCAATTTTTTGGTTAGGATCGCGCTGCGAGGCGACAAAAATTATTTTTCGAGTTCGAATCGGGTTACTTATAGATGGATTTTTATTTGTTTGGTTCGGGTCGGCTTTCGGGTTAACTTCAATTTTTTGGTTAGGATCAGGCTGCGAGGCGACAAAAATTATTTTTCGAGTTCGAATCGGGTTACTTATAGATGGATTTTTATTTGTCTGGTTCGTGTCGGCTTTTTTGTTAACTTCAATTTTCAGGTTCAGGTCGGGTTGCGAGAGGAAGACATTTATTTTGTCGGGTTCGGGTCGGGTTTCGGGCTAACTTAAATTTTCCGATTTAGGTCGGGTTTCGGGTTAACATAATTTTTTAGGTTCGGTCGGGTTTCGGGTTAACATCGATTTTCAGGTTCGAGTCGGGTTGCGAGACAAAGGAATTTATTTTTTCGGGTTCCTATTGGGCTACGGTTCGTTGGATCTTTTTGTCTGGTTCGGGTTGTTTTCAGGTTAACTTGAATATTCTGGTTTGGATTGATTTGTGACACGAAGGAATTTATTTTGTCGCGTACTAATCGGGTTACGGTTCAATGGATTGTTTTGTCGGGTTCGGGTCGGGTTTCGGGTTAACTTCATTTTTCTGGGTCGGATCGGGTTGCGTGACGACGAAAATTATTTTGTCGAGTTCGGATCGGGTTACGTATCGATGGATTTTTATTTGTCTTGTTCGAGTCAGATTTCGGGTTAACTTCAATTTTCAGTTCATGTCGGGTGGCGAGAGGAAGAAATTTATTTCGTCGGGTCCGGATCAGTACTGTTCAATGGATTTTTTTTTGTCTGTTTCAGGTCAGTTTCAAGGCGAAGGTAATTTTTTCTCGGGTTTCCGTCGGCTTTCGGGTTAACTTAAATGTTCAGGTTTGGATCAGGTTTCGGGTTAATTTAAATTTTCAAGTTAGGGTCGGGTTAACTTGAAATTTCTATTTTGATCTGGTTGCATTCCGACAGAATTTATTTTGTTGGGTTTGGATCGGGTTACGGTTCGATGGATTTTTTTGTCGGGTTCTGGTCGGGTTTAGAGTTAACTTCAATTTTCAGTTTTGGCGCGGAATGCATGACGACGGAAATTATTTTGCCGTGTTCGGATCGGGTTACGGTTCAATGGAATTTTTTTTCTGGTTCGGGTCGGGTATCGGGTTAACTTGGATTTTGTGGTTCAGATCGTGTTGCGTGACGACGAAAATTATTTTGTCGGTTCGTATCGGGTTACGTATTGATGAATTTTTATTTGTCTGATTCGGGTCGGCTTTCGGGTTAACTTCAATTTTCCAGTTCGGGTCGGGTTGCGAAATGAAGAAATTTATTTTGTCGGGTTCAGATCGGGTTACTGTTCAATGGATTTTTTTATCTATTTTGGGTCGGGTTACGGGGCGATGGTAATTTTCTGTCGGGTTTCGGGTTAACTTAAATTTTCAGTTCGGGTGGGGTGTCGGATTAACCTGAAATTTCAGCTTCGGATCGGGTTGCGTTGCGACGGATTTTATTTTGTCGGTTTCGGATCGGGTTATGGTTCGATGGATTTTTTTTTTGTCGGGTTCTGGTCGGATTTCCAGTTAACTTCAATTTTCAGTTTCGAGTCGGGTTCAGATCGGGTTTCGGTTCGATGGAATTTTTTTCCTGGTTCGGGTCGGGTTTCGGGTTAATTTCGATTTTTAGGTTCGGGTCGGGTTGCGACACGAATGAATTTATTTTTTCGAGTTCGGATCGGGTTAGGCTTCGATGGATTTTGTTATCGGGTTCTGCTCGGGTTTCGAGTTAACTTCAGTTTTCTGGTTCGGGTCGTGTGCCGACTCGAAGGAATTTATTTTGTCCTTTTAGGATCAGGTTACCGTTCGGTGGAATTTTTCTGCCGGGTTCGGGTCGACTCGAATGGAATTTTCAGGTTCGAGTTGGGTTCAGCACCATATATTGACAAAAAGCTGGTTATTTTCTAAATAGGCATAGTCATTTTTCAATTAACCTAACACTGTCTAGGCTCTTTGCAATAGGCCTGAAAAATAGCAGGCTGATTAGGAAAAGGGAGATGATTCCTCAATTAGACCTGCTCTTTGCAATAGGCCTGAAAAATAGCAGGCTGATTAGGAAAAGGGAGATGATTCCCCAATTAGACCGGCTCTTTCAAACAGCCGGATTTCCCAATTAGCCTACGACATATATATATATATCTGTAATATAAAACAATCTAAAAAGAAAAAAAAAATTATGAACATATTTATAAATATGGATTAATGAATGTATGCCACATGCGGCCCGCGGACCGCAGGTTGAGTATAGCAGGTTTAAATGATGAACCATTCTCAACGTGCAATTTACAAGTTTTAACTGTGTTCTTGTTTTAGCCGTGTTCGTTTTAAGCGAGTTCAACTGTATATGTTTCTTTTTTAATTTAACCGACACAGCTGTGATATAAAAGTCTCAGCCATCATTCACTCTTCATTATAAAAAAAATTAAGTACACGTGTTACCAGGATATATATCTGTATTATAAAACAATCTAAAAAGAAAAAAATATGTTTTCAACTTTTCTGATTATTTATCGGAAGATAATTAATCACTCAGCAGACATGTCTAGGGAATACTTTTCATAAAAGAAAATTACTCAACACGATAAATTTTTCACCGTAATAATAAAGAGCTCGCAATATATATTTTTTGTTTTTTATTATGTGGAACTATGACTGAAATCGTTTCTCGGTATTCCTGAAATAGTTAAAAAGAAAAAATGGTTTAAAGAAAATAATAATAATAAAAGGTAAACATCCGGTTAAGTTCTTTTCGCCAATCACGAATCACCTTATTCTAAATATGAAATGACCATGGTTCTTTAATCTGTCGTCAGAAGCAATTTTCCTCCTCCCCCATTTCCACTGAAAGATTTTCATTCTCTTTTAGAGAACGAGCGGCGTTGGTCGTGTGTCTCGGTGTCTTTCTTTACGGCTGAATGTACACAGCTGTGCACAGAACTCAGCATAGAGTCTGAAGTAGCGGACTGAAGAATGATGGAGGAAGAGGATGAGGATTTTAAAGAATTCCAGGAAGACTTGATGAAAGAGTAAGGACTTTTAAATAATTTTATTTTAATTAAATTTTGTAATTTAAAAGTGTATTTTGGAGAATTTGGGGGAATAAATTTGCGACTTTAAATTTTCGTTTGGAGGTTTTTTTTTTAAATTATTATTTCAAGGTTGAAAATTAGGCTTTTTACTCATTCGGAACAAGTCAGCCGTATACAATTTTTAATTTTTGAGTATCACTACTTTGGAGTAAAAGTCTTCGCCTTGTTTAATTGCAGAAATTCTTTAATTAAATAAGGGGCAGTTTGCTATTTACAACTAGTGTTACAAGTAATTTGTGCTGCTAGTATTGCAAGTAAGGACCATGCGAGACCTTAAGTTTCTTTGGTACCTATATAAACGCGGGTACAAATGTTTTTGAGATCGAGTTTTTTTTTTTTTTTTTTTTACTTTATGAAATTAAAGCAATTTTAGAAATAAAATTTATTTACTTTTAGATAATTTGTAAGTCAAAATTTATCCACATTTTTTTACTCTTGTAAACCTCGTCCTCTTTAAATGTCTTTTCGCATTTTCTTTCCTGATTCTCTTGAAATAATAATATATATACATTCCTTTGATTTTCGCACATATGATTTTAAATATACATATAGAATATATATATATATATACAGGTTGTCGATGCAGGATTTTTTTCTTGGGGCCCATTTTGTAAAAAGCAAAAAATAAATAAATAAATAAAAAATAAAAAATCTGAAATTTATTATTTTTTTATGAAACATAACATTTTGTAACGAAAACTAAAATCCAGTTACTCAAATTCGAATTAATAACTTCTGAAGTTTTTTTTTTTTTTTTTTTTTTTTTTTTCTGGTGAACTTATTTGGTTTGCAAACTGCACATTTTAAAATTAACAAAATAAAAATAATTAATCCCTTCGCGACGAGCGTCTGTTAAAGAATTTTTAATATTTTGTCACTGGTTTTCAAAATATAAATGTCTGCCTAATTCAATCACAGAAATGTTCTGATTAAATAAGGTAAAATTTTCAATTAAAAATTACTGTTAGAAATAATCAAAGATTCTGAGTACTTTTCCCGTCACGTATACTCGACGTTCGTCGCGAAGGAGTTAATGAAGAGTATGTTTTTATGTAATGGAATTTTGTGTAGAGATCTATTTTATTAAAAGGAATTTTGTGAAGGGGTTTATTTTATTAATAGGAATTTTCTGAAGGGACCTATTTTATTAATAGGAACTTTGTGAAAGGAATTATTTTATTATTAGGAATTTTGTGAAGGGACCTGTTTTATTAAATGGACTTTTGTAAAGGGGCTTTAAATAGGCCCCAAATTTTGCCTGGATCGACCCCTGATATATATATTTATCTGTATATGTCTCTGTGTGTGTATAGAATATATATATTATGTGTGACACGTTTACTTGACCGCGAAAGAGTTATGGCTGTTCTAGAATCCAAAGTGGCTACGTATTTCTAAAACATTTTAATTGTTAAAGCACCAAATTTACAGATATTCTTATTCAGATATAAAGAAATTGAATATCGTTTCTCATTTTTCATAAATGTAAAAAAGAAAAAAAAAATCTGAAAAAAAAAATGCTATTTGTAATTTTATGTTCAAAAGTTATTTATTTCTATCTTTTATATAATTTATATGTTTCTAACATAAATTTTTCGACATAATTTTTTTTTCCTTTATGCGTTGCTTTCAGTTATGTGTGTATAAGTAAAAGGTCACTGTGTTAAAAATAATAGAAACATTAATAACAAATTAAATTATTATTGTTATTATTTTAAAATAAATTATAATTAAATAATATTGTAGCCTTTATTGACAAAAAAAAGCGCATGCACATTCACAGATATGTATATTCATAAGTAAACATTCATAAGTAAAATTCCCTGTATAGATAGGTATGTGTATTTATGAATAATTAATTAATAATGTTTTTGTATATATGTATGTATGTAGTGTGGGTGTACCAGTAATGGACACCCTTAAGGATTTTTTTAAAATTATTTTTTAATTAATAGTTATAATTATTATATTCAACTTTTTTTAATATTATATTAATCTATCAACAATATTTAATCATGTTCATAGTCACATTTCCCAATGTAAATCAAAATTTAATTGTAAATAACAGAAATAAATCAAAACACACTTAATTCCAGTAATGGACACCCTCTGTTCCTGTAATGGACACCACAAACCTAAATAAAGTGATAGATAATTGTTATTATGTTTGTGTTTAAAACCAGAATTTAATGAAAGCATACTAATGAAATAAAATAGTCGTTTTCAAATAAATTAAACAATTAGGATATCAATAAATAAAATATTTATGAGAATAATTCACTGTTTAAATTAATCTTTATCATTATCATAAGATCAATATTTTAATTATTTTACTTTAGATAGAAGATTTAAAATAGTAAAGCATCAGGGTCCATAAGCCGTGTTTTTGGCCCATGAAATAAAACAAAAATTTGATTTTGTTATACTGAATTATTTTTTTTACTTTTTAATTTTAGAATGTTTATCCTATACGATTTTGATTTTACGGTAGAATTTGCATTTTGTTCGGATTTATATAACTTACACAAGCTCAAAATTCGTATTATTCGTAGTTTTTGATGAAAAATACGCAATTTCTTTTCATTTTACCTCAATTTTTAATATGTTTTTAATATTTTACTATGAACGCAGCTTTGCAACACTTTTATTTTTACATATATTGTACATTTTGATGTATTTTATAATATATGTAAAGAAGAAAGTGTTTCACGATTGCGCTCATATAAATAATTGAGGTAAAATCAGGAGAAATTGCGTATTTTTCATCAAAAACTACGAATAATATGAACTTTGAGCTTGTGCAAGTCGTATAAATCCGAACACAATGCAAAAACTATTGTTGAAATCGTACAGGATGAACCTTCCAATGTTAAAAAGTGAAATAATTAAGTCAGTATAACAAAATTGAGTTTTAGTCATATTTCATGGGGCCAAAAACACGGCTTATGGATCCTGATCCTTTCAAAGAATTACACTTCTCAAATTATTGAGACATTGGGGGTTTGGAAAGGTTAGTTTTTAAAAAAAAAAAAATGTCTTGGAGTACTGGTGCATAGAATCGTATTGCATTTCCTATTATTCTTAATAGTTAAACTTCCTAAAACTGCTTGATATATTAATTTTAGTAATTTGTATAAAAAATATCAAATAAATGAAAGTGTGTGTTGAATGTTTTAAAAACCAAATAAAATTATTTCAAAATAAATTTGTAGAACTGACATTTGAGCCCCCTGATCTGCCGATTTACTAGTTTCATTACTGCTATAAATTTAATTAATATTATAGTTTTTTTTTATGTAGAGAGTTGTTTTGTCATAGATGAATAATCAAACATTTAAGACAGGCAATAATATAGATTTTTAACAACTTGTGTGACTTAAAAAATTGTCTGTATTTAAATGGGGAGAGCTTGGACCCCATGAGCCCATCATTTCGCTATGCACTTAAACATTATTCTCTGTTTCCTGATTGGCTGTTGATTGCCACATAATAAAATATGCAAGACACGGTTTAAAAAAATAATAATTTGATTACAATCTTAAAAATTTTATTATTTACGTGAAATTAATAAATACAGCTCTTTATTAAAAAAAAAAAAAAAAAAAAAAAAAAAAAAAAATCGTTGTTATTACATTCTGGCAGGTGTGATTTAAAAATTAAATTTGATTATTTAGCTTTTCAGTTAAATCAAAAGATTTTATGCACTATGAATATTACTGAAATTGCTTTTTTAGTAATGTCCACATGGGGTGTCCATTACTGGCAATTGATTAATTAAACATTCCAATAATGGAGAATGGAGACCATGAAAAATAAAACCTGAAAAATAAATGAGTTTTTCTAAATTGCCATTAGTATATAAAATTCAAAGTTTTATGTTACTATCAAACACAAACATGCAATTTTTTCAAGAAAACAAAAATATATAAATTAATTAAGTAAAGCTTCTTAGCATGTTCATTAAGATTTTCACAGGAAAACAGTGGAACATTACTTTCTGCTTCCTGATTGGATTGATTAAGAATGTCAACAATAACCCAGATTTTAAAACATGCGAGAAAGAAATTTAAAAAGCTAAATTTTTATTAATTATTTTTTCATAAACCAAAAACTTTGAAGGTGGCACATTACTGGAAGAGTATACGTTACTGGCACATCTACCCTATATATTACCAGCTGAAATTTTCCTTTGAGAGAGTTTTGTTTCCGTTTTCGACCGAAACTCCAGAAGGGACCGAATTTTGGTTTCGGTTCGGTTTCGGCCTGAAAAACTTCTTTCGGTCGATCTCTATTATAATACATCATATGCGGATGTTTCTTACCGGCGCGTTACATCATAACCGAGAAATTTTTATAAAAAACATATGAGAATTTTATCATTACAAAAACTCGCAATCGAAAATTGCTATACTATAGTTGTTAATTAAAATGAACTGGAATATAGTTCCTGTCTCAATGGCAAATCCAAGGGAGGGGCGATGGGGCGATCGCGCCTCCCATGGGCGATGATAAAAAGTCTCCAAGACAGCATACCGGTCATTTTCACTAAACAGAAAAATTCCTGTCCCCGCTTCAAAAATGATGAATAAACTTGTACAAAAATGAAACAGAATGCTAAAATACGTTAATCACATGTTTTTATGATTGTATAACGGGATAAAACACATTAGTTACGTAAAATTTCCAGAAAATTTGAAGTAGCTGAAAAAAAATTAGTATTTACCAGTTTGTTTGTTTTTTTGGGAGGGGGGGGGGGGGGAATTGGAAATTTTGGAAAAATTGATTTCTTACAAATGTTTCTCAAAAATGAGTTACATTTTCTTAAAAGATATAAAATAATAAACATTTTTTAAATTTCTACATACTAAATAAATTTTTTTTTTTCCACTTTACATGACTATATTACAAAAAAGAAAAAAAAAGGGTCAGCTTTTAAAAGTTAGCCTTTCAGTCTCAGAATTTTCACAGTAACGTTTCTTGCTTAATTTAACACCATTGTTTGTTATATATCATTCTCTGTTGAAATGATTTATCATTTGTATTTGTTCAATTACCAGTAGAGATAATAATAACAAAAAAAAAAGAAAGAAAAGAAAAGAAAAAGAAAAAAAAATTATGAGTTTCAACCAGTATCACTGCAGTTTAAAAGCAAATTTAAATCCCCTCTACATGGTATTGCTTTGTATAGAAATGACGCCATTTTAAAGAAACAAATTATTTTAGTTGTAACATTATAAATATTATCCTTTTTATATCTTCTATTGCATAAAATTTGATGATAATTTACAATATTATCATTTTTTTTTCGTACAATTAGAATTTTCATTTATTGTGTAGTTTTGGTATAGCTTCCTAGTCTAAACCTAAACCAACTCTGTTTTGGTTTTAGTATAAGTTTTAGGTTCTTAATATGAAAGTAATATATATATATATATATGTATATATGTGTGTATGCATATTTATTTAAGGAAATTTATAAAACAGGTGGATTTTTTAATACTTTGAAATATTTAGTTGAAAACAATTTTTATCATAAAATTTACATTTTCTTTCCAAAATTTATTTGTATGCATTTATATTAAAAAATAAATAAATAAATGCAGCTAGACAAGTCTTAAAATCTATATTTAAGGAAAAGGAAGAGAAGAGGAAAAAAAGTTTGAAAAGACTAAGTAATTTCAATTGCATGTTATTAAAAAATAACTTGTTTCTAAATATAGTTAAATAGTTCTGGCAATTATTATCTGATTACATTAAAAATAGCAGCTATGCCAATAATAATAAATGCATGTTTCAAATTTTATATTAAATTTTGGTATATTATTGAAATAATTTTCCACAGGAATTTTCTTTTTTAACAAGAGAAGTTGCATGGGTCTGCTTACATTTTTTTTTTCACGCGATCCTGTTTTTGTGAACATTTTGTATAAAAAATATTGCCTTATTAAAAGAATCATATAAAATTGCCAAAAAAATGTATAATCAAAATTTTGTGAATTAGAAATTATTGTTATATTTAGGTTCTTATTTAGATGTTTTTAATAAGGTCCTTCATAAATGCAGTAGTGTAAAAAATGCTTTTTTGAAGTTTGATGTCTCATAACACCCAATATTTCTTAGTAAAACCATAAAAGCTATATACCACTGGAAAGATAATTTACTTAAGAATATCATGCAATACAGTTTGATCAATTATAATTATTTTATAAAACGTTCTCCAGGGTTGGCAAAAAACCGGGTTTTTTTGAAAAAAAACAAAAAAACCGTTTTTTTTGGTTTAAACCGGGTTTTTTTGTATCTTTTTTAATTACATATATGCACATCAGTAAATAAAATTTAACATTGACAAGAATGATTAATATTACAATAACAATATATATATATATATATATATATATATATATATATATATATTCTGAAAACAGTTTAAACAAAATAAATAAGCAATTGTTATTAATTATGTACAAATTCAAATCATTAAATTTTATTTAGAGCTGAGCTAACATCATTTACATTCAAATTCAAAACAGTTATATATATACAAAAGTTTCCTATGTAATACATAGAACATGATCACTTGTGCCGTCAGGTTCTACAGTAATGGTGATAAGTTTTAAATAATTTTTAAAGATTACTTTTTAAAAAAGTTGAAGAAATAATTGCTGTTTTATATATACATATTTCCAAATGCAACCTGTAATTCATGTTTACCAAATGATTTAGCACACTTATAAAACATATTAATATGTTTATGTATTTCATATTGCATTCATAGAATGGATTCTGTATCTTAATGTTGATACTTAAAAGTTTTTAATAGTATTTAATTGCAAGATTTATATTAAATTCTTTAAAGACTTAATCTATTGCCTTCCTATATTTTTTCATTTTAATAAGCAACACTTAGTTGTGTTACATAAGAATATAAAGATATAATGTAGAATTTTACCTTGGTATGCTATACTAATTTTTTTTTAAAATAAAAATAATGCAAAGAAAAGAAAGTGAGACTTACTTTTTTATTCAATTTAAAAAAACAAATTGAATTTCAGTAAGAAAATTAAATTGAAATATATTTAAAAAATATATATAAAAAGAAACATTTTAAAAACATGGAAATTGAATAAATTTTACAAATTTTAAGAAAATGGAAGTACGACACATGTCTATAAAGATTCTATGTTAATAAACAGGATTATTAGCATTTAATGTTTTAAACAAAAAAACAAGTTTTGCCGCTTTTTGTAAACCCAGTCTGTTGCGTAACTTTGATTGTACAACACCAAATGAAGAAAAAATTCTCTCTACATTTGCAGTAGTCGCTTTTGCAGTAAGAATCGTTTCAACTTCTTTCAACACACCATCATTGAACTTTTTGATTTCATTTTCTTGAATATGCCACCATTCTATAGCTGATACATCTTTACTAAAATCATTCTCAAAAAGATATCTTTGAAATGGAGAACTTTTGGCACAAAATTTTAGTATCAGAGATAATAAATTGTTTTTGGGAAATTTTGTTTTAGCATATTCCAATGCTTCTTTTTTTTCCTCCGATGACAATTCAAGATCAGCATCCTTGGCTCTTGGATCCAACAGATAAGCAAGAAGATGGGCTGGTGTTATTGCCATTTTATAACGAGTATCTAGTTTTTTCATAATGTCTTTATTCAGTTTCAAATCTTCCATCTGTTTTTTTAAATTTTTAAAAAGAAAAACAGTTTCTCCAATTGTACAATTTTGGCTTTGTACTTTATCTAAAGCTACACTAATTGGCTTTAATTGTTGAAAATAGTCTTCAGCATTTCTTTTCAATGAAATGTTTGAAACTAGACTTTGGATATTTTTATCAATTTTGTCTTTATTATTTTCGCATATAGTTACAAGAACTGACCATGATTTCAGATAGCTGTCTAAAGCGTCAGCAAATGAGTTCCAGCGAACTTCACAAGTCATTATTAGTTTTGATGTACTTGCATCTTTTCTGAAGCACGCATTTGCATATTGGTTGTTTCTGAAGTATTTGATTACATGCAAAATTTGTTCTTTTACATTTGGATAACTTATATCATTTGCCAGTAAATTTAAAATATGGGCTGCACATCCATAAGTAATAATATTAAACTCTTCTTTTTCATCAAACATATCCCTCATTTTTCGGACATTTCCAGTATTGTCTGTCACTAATGCTTGTATTAAACATTGAAATTCCGATTGGCATTTATTAATGGTTGTAGTCGCAATATCATACAGATTTTCACTTGTATGAGCAATTCCCGATGTATCAATAGTGTCTGCTAAGTATGTATTCCCGTCTTTTGTTGTTAAAGTAACACAGATCACAGGTTCGTTGTGAATGTTTGACCATCCATCTAATCCTAATGTGACAACTTCATTTTTTAATATATTTGCACATTTTTCTTTTTCTTTGCTATAAGTATGATCTAATAAATCCCCAGCAATTTGTTTTCTTGATGGTGGAGAATATTCTGGGCGAAAACTCTGAACCATTTTAATAAACTCAGGATGCTCTACAGTGCTAAATGCCGTATTTG
Source organism: Maratus michaelseni (assembly GCA_963931845.1). Classification (NCBI taxonomy): domain Eukaryota; kingdom Metazoa; phylum Arthropoda; class Arachnida; order Araneae; family Salticidae; genus Maratus; species Maratus michaelseni. The sequence continues at coordinate 116,644,834 of OZ007600.1, forward strand.
TAGCATATATAAACCTAGCAACTTGTTCATCAAACATTTGCTTTTGAGATGGTGTTGATTTACTGACAAAAAAGTCCATAGTATCTCTTTTCCTTTTTAAAGAACCAATTTCACTTGTTGCTCTTTGTGTTATTGCTGAATCCAAAGAACTTGAAATACTGGATAGTGACACTGACACATCATCTACACAAAAATAAAAATAAGAATTGCTTAATGATACAGAACATATTACTTCAAAAATCATAATCATATAATTAACAATAATTCAATACAAAGACATTTTTTTTCTTTGTTTTACTGCAAAGTAAACATCTCTATCATATTGATATATTTATTTTTGATAATTTATTTAATACTCGAGATAAAATTACCATGTCTTTTATAATTTTGGATATTTATGATTGGTGAAAACTTAGTTAATCTCTAAGAGCCATGCATGAATTAAAAATTAACAATTTCATTTAATAACAGTTCTGATCACATAATTTGTTCTTAATAATATGATTAATTTGTAAAACTTTCAAACTTTTATCAAATGTAATTTTAAGATTATCAAAATAAAGTTCTATAACAAAAAAATGTCTATTTAAAATTTTCTTGTTTTTTCCAAAATTTCATTACTTAGAATTACATAAATATTTTTTATTTCATAGAATATAACTTTCTAAAATCAAATAGCATATGCAAATTAAATAATAATATATGTGATTTTTATAATTTATCTTCTCAATCAAATAGCATTTCAAATAATAATGTAATTTTTTATAAGAGTTTAGAATCATCTGAATGAAGATATACAAAAAGTGTTCTCAATATGCATTACTTGTAATTTTACAGATAAATTAAAAATTTTGAATTTAACAAATATTTAACTTATTAACAAATTTTTAACAATTTTCTTTCAAAATTAAAAATAATAGCAGCAATAATAATGATAAAATAAGTACTTACCATTATCAACAGAATCAGAATCAGAATGATGATGAGAATTATTACAAGTTTCAATGTGTTTCTTCATCCTAGCTACTTGACCTTCCATTTCTTTATTACAATTTTTGCATCTAGCTCTACAACCTTTCCTTTTATCATTTTTTACTTCATTAAAATATAACCAAACTAAATCTTTTCTTCTACCAAAATTAGACATTTTTTGTTCTCAAATGCTAACACTTGGACCATTCATACCCAGGTGCATACACAGGTGCAACTATGATGCAACTGTGACTTATGCAGGTTGACTGCTGAAATGAGTTGAGCTGTTCAGTTAGAAGTAGAAGTTATTTGTACATCAAATAATTTGAAAACTTAATTATATAAGAAAAAAATCTTTAAAAAAATTAACAAAAAAACCAATTGGTTTTTTTCAGAAAAAAACCATTTGGTTTAAACCGTGGTTTAAACCATGGTTTAAACCATTTGGTTTAAACCGTGCCAACCCTGGTTCTAACTATAGGTGCAGATTCACGGTCGCCAGTCGCCACGTGGCGACTAAATTTTTTGCTGTGGCCACTAACTTTCGGTGTTTAAATCGCCATGTGATTTAAAAGTAATCAATTTCTGGTATTTCCAGTCCCCATCGTAAAATGTTGATTTTTTTTTTTAAAGATTAAGACCAAAACACATAACAAACATTATTGTTATCTTTTAATAACATTTCAGAATGATCTGTTTAACACAGCAAACTATTAAATACATTCGAATAGCAATGTTATTCGTAACAGTTTGAATCTGATAATTTTATTTTACATAAACTGTGATTTAAAAATATATACTATAAACAAATGTTTGAAGTGTGTTATGATTTTTATAGTGCAAAATATTCTCACAAATTCAGATTTTCTTTCATATGTACTTCCGTCTGGCAAAATCAAAATAAGAAATATTGTTTTTCTGATATTCCCCGCTATAATGATTGCTTAGCTTCTACATATTTTTTTAAACCTTATTTTGCCCAACTTTATCTTTTGACTGTACATGATTTAAGATTTAATTAATATTCAAATTTTGTTGTACACGTGTTTATATTAAATAAATTACTTTGCACTTTGAATTAATTATAATTATTTTTTTTTTTTTAGTTTTTTACCTTATATAAACACTATTGTTTTTATGCGTTTGTTTTACAATTGTAGCCACTGGATTTTTTGGGTTTAGGAGCCAGTGACTCCTTCCAAATGTCGGCAATCTGCACCTAATAGTTCTAGCGAAATAATCAGAAAAAGACAGAAAAACATGGTTAAGTTGACGATAATTTTTTTTTTTCTTGAATGTAGCCAATGCATATGAATGTTTGGAGTGTCCAGACAGATTCTATTTTATTTGGTAATGTGTCAATCAAAGCTTGGGTAGTATTTTAAAAAAAAGTATGCCATATTTTGGTACTTATAGGACTTTTATCACTATTTTTTTTTATTGCTATCAAGTTGCTAAAGTTCTTTGCCACCTTTCAATTTTTGAGCTAGTAAAACATAATAAAATTAATAAAACATCCTAAAGAGTTGATTAGTTACCCAGAAATCAATGTGTAACAATATTTTTAAGTGTAGAAAGCTATGGTTGTGAAGAAATTTGAAGTAAAATTATAAGTAAATAAACAAAGGATGTCTAAGTCAAGCAAAACAATACTGGTATAGGCAGGAAAAGATGCAGGAGAGCAATTGGCGATAGAAGAGTATGGTCCATGTGTATAGGTCACAGAAAACAATCATCTCGGTATGTGCAACATGAAATGATCCACTGTAATGGGGAGCTGAAACAAAGTACAGCTCTGTGCAGATTGCAGTATTTTGGTCTAAATGCTAGAATTCCATAAAAAAGCATTTTAATAATCCAAGTAACATGACCCTACTATTTCTCTATTTAATATTTTCAAACTTTATTTAATTTATAATTTTTTTTTCATGAAATTCTAGAATTTAGACCAAAATATTGCATTCTCCACAGAACTGTACTTTGATTCAACTCCACATTTCAGTGCACCATTTCATGTTGCATTCACCGAGATGGTGTTTTCTGTGACCTATACACAGGAACATCTTCTACCACCTATTGCTCTCCGAAACCTTTTCCTTCCTTTACCAGTCGTGTTTTGCTTGACTTAAACATCCCTTTATTAATTTACTTCTAATTTTACTTCAAATTTCTTCATAACCATACCTTTCTACACTTAAAAATATTGTTACACATTGATTTCTGGGTAACTAATCAACTCTTTATGATGTTTTGTTAATTTTATTATGCTTTACTAGCTCAAAAATTGAAATGTGGCAAAGAACTTTTGCAACTTGATAGCAATCATAAAAAATAGTGATAAAAGTTTCCTATGAGTACTAAAATATGGCATATATATATATATTTTTTTTTAAATCTTACTCTAGCTTTCATTGACACATTACCAAATAAAATAAAATCTGTCTGGCACTCCAAACATTGATATGCATACAAGGCTACATTCAAGAAAAAGAAAAATCATTATCATCAACCTAACCAGATTTTACTCCTTTTTTCTAATTATTTGGCTATAATGTTTGATAAATTAATTAGAATTGAAAAACTGTATAGCATGATATTTTCGATTAAATTATCTTTCCAGTGGTGTATAGCTTTTATGGTATAACTAAGAAATATTGGGTGTTAGAGCCATCAAACTTCCAAAAAGCATTTTTCCCAAAAGGTTTCCACAATTTTGGCCACGACTGTATTTACAGCTAGATAAGAGATTCATTGGCGATTTCAGCTGTTATGTGACATGTTTTCTTATTCTAAAATCATCACATTTCTGGAGGATTCAGAATTTAGATTGAAAAATATTCCGAATTTTTTGAAGGGTCCTATGTTTTAAGGTGAAAAAATTATAAAGTACCCTTTAAAGGACTCAAGTTCTTCCTAAACTGCTTACAGGTCATATTTTCTATGTTGACATTTTCATGGGAGACACTGAACATGAAACAACATAAAGAAAAAATATCAGAATGCAGCCATAATAACATGTTGAATATATTATTTTATAAATTAAATTTAAATTTTTCCAATTCGGAAAAATTGATAAATACCCCTTCGGAAAAAAACAACAACAGTTTTTTCCCCAAAGTTTCCCCCTTTTTTTACGAGCATTCCTATAGTTATAATACAGGGCTTTACAAATTTGATAAAATCTAGTAGCCATCAAAACAATCAAGTCACTAGTGAAAAGAAAAAATATATGTATCCCCCCTCCCCCTTCTCCGTGATTAATTTTAAAAAAAAAAGATTTTTTAAGAGTTAATTGAGAAAAGTTTTAACAAGCATTGTTTAGAATTATTAGATACGTAGTTTAGAATAGTACTTACTTTAGAAATATAATATCTAAGATTTCTGATGAAATTTATCAAAATTATATAACCCTGGGAAAAAACAAAAAAATACTATAAAACAAGAATTAACCGGCATGTTCGAAAAATGCCTCAAACGTCGAAATAGTTGTATGCTACAAAATCAATTATATCTGATGAGGTGGGCATTGATAAAATAATGAAGCAGGAAATAAATTTTTGTCCTATTTTCCTGTCGAAAGTCTGTCAAATAATTCTAATTTTATTATTTTAAAGTTTGTAATTTATGAACTGATTTTTGCCAAATTAAAAATAAAAGTTAAAAATACTTTTTGAATATATTTTCTAGTTTTTTCTTTGGAGGGAGAAAAAAAAATGCTGCTTATGGTCATTGTTTAGGTCAAGTTTTTTTTTATATAACAAACGCCGCCACATTAAATAACTTGGTCGCCAGATAAGAAAACTTGATCACCATTGGCGACCTGACGACCGCATTTGTCAAACCCTGGTTATAAACATAAACCACTTTAATAAACTGTTTCATGTGATAAATGTCATTTCCCTGTGTGTCCCTGACTTCACCTTCGCACAAACATGGTTCTTAAAAGATAACCATCCAAATATATTTGCGATAAATTTGTTGCTTAAATTATTAAAAACTATTATATAATGCTAATATATTATATTGTTGTCATTTCCCTGTGATAAAATGAAAATTATGATCCAAACATTTGACAACAGTCATATTATCCCAGAATTCCACCTGTGAACAGCGGCATCCAGTACCGGATTAGGGGGGAGGGGGGCTACGGGGCTGCAGCCCGGGTCCCAACCCGTCAGTGGTCCTTGGCAGTGGCTTAAGTTGTATCAAAGTTTCGTTTTTAAAAATTACTTAATTTCTAAAAGAAAGAAAAAAAAGAGAGAATTTTGCTTTTAAAATGATAAAAATATTTTGAATAATAAAAATATTGTTATGTTCTGAAAAAAAGTCGTGTTGCAAGCGTCAACATCCATCACTTTTACCTTTTGCAATTCCAAAGCTTCACAAGTATGCAAGTCAGCTAAGCTATTCTTTTATTATTTTTACCCTTCTTTTGCCCGAGACCAAAAGAAGAAAAACTTCTTTTCTATTTCCCGCTTCTATCTCATAATCTAAAAAATAAAATAAAATGTGCTCGGCATACGTTTTCTAAGAAATTAACAACAAGGACAAGACCCCCCACACTGTCTGACGTCCGACACTTCCCAATGGCATAACCAGTATCTTTCAATAGTATTTTGCGTAATAACTGAGAACCATTGGCCATTCATTGCATTGGGAATCAACATTGTCTTCTTGTCCTGCATATAAAAGTCTGTGAAAATACAGACAAATAATCAAAAGGTATGTTTTGTCGTTAAGTTTTATTTTGATACTAGTACATAGCGCTTTAGATTTTGAATTAGTCGAAATTAAGCATAGGGCATGAATTATTGATTAGAATAAAATTTACTAAAAATCAGTATGGGTTAAATTGTTTAATATACTCACATTAATTTGTTTAAGGTGGTTCTCAAATTCGCTGCTCAGTAATACGAAACGTTCTGACGTATTTTCTGACTCATTTTTAAACGTAAAGGCATGAAATTGGCAGGCCTGACTATAGAAGTGATTCAGGATCGAATAGCGTTTTCCATTTTTTTATAAATATTTTAAGTAAGTTAGTCTTATTTCGTGACGACAAATTTTACCCCATTCTCGCGCTGCCACGATCGGAATTTTGGTTCAAACCGTCATTTTTTACAGTATTTTCTGAAAGAGCTTTTGCCTTTACCAAAACATGTAAATCGCCATTCGATTACATAGTCTCTGAATAAAAACACCAGCGAATTTCATTCGTTTCCGAACAAAAATGAATTCAGAAATGTGTCAGAAAGTAGCTCCTTTGGATTTGAGAACAGCCTTAATCATTTTTTTCTTATTTTGTACAAAAATTGACCTATTTCTGTCAAACTGAAATATTTTAGCATGCATATTTAGAACTTTTAATTAATTCTCAAGATATGGATTGAACTAGAAAAGTAAATTTTCTAAGAACTTTGAAGTGTTGCATTTTTTTTTTAAATCAGAAAATATTGTTTTTCGTAATAAAAGTTTATCTCACAGTTACAGTTTCTAACAAAACTAGGGAGTTCTTCGCCCTTACGCTCACTAACTTCCGTGCAGACTCCGCACAGAGTCTAAAATCGAGGTAAATTGTTCTATTTTAAAAAGATTACCCGATTACGGAAGATTGATTACGAAGATCTGATATTTGGCGCAAAAATTTACTTATTTCTGTCACATTGAAAAATTTTAGCATAAATATTTAGAAATTTTGCTTCAATTGTCAAGATATAAATTAATCTAAAAAAGTAAATTTCCTAAAAAGTTTGAAGTGGTATATTTTATTAAATCAGATTTTTTTTTAAATTAAAAGTTTGTCTCAGAGTTCAATTTTCTAACAAAATTAGGAATTTCTGCCTCCTATTGAGCTACGCTTCCTAATCCGCCAGTCCAGACTTCACAAGCTCTAAAAACACGTTAATTTTCTCTCTCTCTCTCTCTCTTTTTTTTTTTTTTTTTTTTTTTTTTTTTTAATATCACTTGATTACAAAAGATTGGAGGATATTATCACAACCAGTAATTATCGTCTCTAATCGGGTTGCTATTCATTTCCTTTTGACTTGGGTATTTATCGGTTCCTAAGGCCGCATCCACCGCTGTCGTTACAGATAAAGATGTTTTCTTGATCAATTAAGTAAGATCTATCACAATTTGGAAATCAAGCTTGTATAAAATTGCTAAGTAAAAAATGTCGCTGTCTCCTATATAACCTTTTAGAACTACTGGAAGAATTTTTTTTTTTTATTTTAGACGCTTAAGAAAATAGTTTTGAATATATAAATATGACGTAATTTTCCCATTTAATGCTTTACGCACGTAAAAATTTAATTATTTTAAAATTTCCTTTCGCTTTTAATATATATGTGTAAATATATTTTCCAATTGAAAAGTGTTTGGAAATATTATTATTTTGGGCCTTTTTAATATGATGTAATTTTCTCCATTAAATATGTTCACACGTAATATTTTAATTATTTTAAAGTTTTCTGTCTTTTTTAATATTCACGCGTAAGTAGATTTTTCAGTTGAAAAATGTTTGGAAATATTATTATTTGGGCTTTTTAAAATCTGGCACCAGAGGTAAAAAAGTCTTTTTGGAAATATGAAATAAATATCTATTCGGGTAATAAAATTTTGCATAAAAAAAAAAAACCTCATAAAATTAGAGAAATTAAAAAAAAAAAAAGATTGGACACTGCATGCCAAAATCTAGTCACGTATATGCCTGCAAAAGATGGTTAAATTACTGTGTTGTGGATAGTTTTTGATCCTATAACATTTATGTACCTGGACTATATTGACCGATTTCAACATTAAATAGCGCTTAAATTAATTCTTCGATTTAAAACTCTGTGTTTCACCATGTTTATCATACATTTCTCTATAAAACTATCACTTTTCATGTTTTTCTTTCAATTACAATGTACTCCCAATGTCTAAATTATCCGACACTCACGAGACCGGGGATACGTCGGAAAATCAATATCATCGAATTAATCGGGAGAACATTATCAGATATATTTTTTAAGTATACAAAAACAATCTATAATTAAAATTATATAAATGAAGCAAATAGCTATTATCATAAAGTAAAATAAACATCTGTTACCATAAAACAAATAATATGAACTAAAATAAGATAAATTGAAGGGAAAAAATCTGTAACTTTCCGTAACTCACGCTTGTATACAAAATTTTCGTTTCATTATTTAATTTTCTAATTTAAAGTATATCCTCAGACATCATAGATGAAGATTTTCTAGATAATTGTTTAACATTTTATAACGAGGATTTTGACGAAAATTTAAGAATAGAAGTATAACATTTCTCGGAATTTATTAGAAATGTATAGATATCCAATGCTGGCAAGATGCTGTGAAATATATCAATGATAAAACATTTAATATCTGTTCTCCCAAATATATCTGCATTGCAATCAGGGCTTAAATTGCTCCGGAGCCCGGCTCCGGTACTTTTAGTAAATATTTAAATATTGGTCGTAATTCACCAGAGCCCAGTGCAAGTGCTTCCGAAAAACCGAAGCCTAAATTACCCTTTCCTTTTCCTACCATATCGAAGCTTTTGCAGTCTTTTCTATCAAAACACTACATGCGACATAATTATTTATCAATCCATAATTACTTATCAATACTTATCAATACCCAAAACAACCGTAAGCTGTCGCGACAGCGGTGGGTAAGGCCATGGTAACCGAAAAATATCCCATTTAAATGAAAAAGCATTATAACCTGATTACAGAAGATAGTCGCCGTTCGTAATATCATCATCATCTTTTTAAAACAGGGTTCATTACCAGGTTTTAAGAGGCTGCGAAAACAAAACAGGGGTTGGTGACCATAGTGTGTGAACACTCTTTCCGAATAACAATCCTTACTTTATTTAATCGCAGAATTCTGCGATTAATTAACATTAAAATTAGGCAAAGATTTTTATTCGGCCGCAATGATAACTAAAAATCTGGTGGTGGAATAATTAAAAAAAGTGAAGTAAGTGGAATAATTTAAAATTTTTATTTTGCTAAAGAAATAAATTTCTTTAAATTTTGCAAATAAATATAATGTATGAAATATAAATATGCAGATTGGAGTGACGGGGGAGGGGGGGGGGGCACGCTACGGTTATTAGTACTGCAGAATATTGGGGCTCCGGTATTTTTTTTTTGTTAGAAATTAAGCCCTGATTGCAATTATATCTAGTAATGACGCTTACAAACTATGAAGCAGAACGATCATTTTTAGTCCAGTTATTTGGTAGAAAATAAAGGAAAGTTTTGATATTTGGTTCCTTTATGTTTTTTGGGTCGCTGAACACGAATCTGGGGTTTTCCAACAAACATTTTTCCGCAAAATACGTTTTTTTTTTTTTTTTTTTTTTTTTTTAAACAAAACGCGTGTAAAAAAACGGATTTTTCTCTGTTTTTTCAAAATAACTCAAAAACTATGCGTTTTTCGTGAAAGTCCATAGTACATCAATTAAAGAGAATAAAATTTCGTACATTTTATGTCTGGAAAGTGTTTTTCTCTGATCAATGGTTTAGCCGTGAAAGTGGTGCAAAAATGGGTGTTAAAAACAAAAATCTGTAAAAAAAACAGGGAATTACGGCACTGTACGTCGATGTAATATGGAAACTAACCATTTTACGCAAACGTTAATAATTAATGATACTATATGATTGACTATATTTTATGCATTTGAGGTAGAAAAAAGTACGGATCTGGCGCCAGATGAAGGTGGGAGCAGTGGAGCAGTTTTACCTTCTCTCATGCGTCGAGGATGTTCCTCCTCCGGAGAGCTCGTACTGTTAGAGGAAGGTAAAATTGGGAGGGGTTAAAGGACAAAGAACTGTAAAAAACAGAAATTACAACCCTGTACGTCGATCGTCGATGTAACCTGAAAATTAACCATTTTAAGCAAACGTTGACTATTAATGATACTAAAAACTATGTGATTCACTACACTTTACAATGGTTGCCTGATAATAAATACGACGACTCATTATAATTATAAATCATTATTTAATTATAAATAATTATGTACATTCGTAACAAACATTAGTAACAAACATTAGTAAACATTAGTTAAAAACAAAAACCGGGAATTCCCGCACTGTACACCGATATAACATGGAAACTAACTATTTTTCGCAAACGTTGACCATTAATGCTACTAAAGATTAAATATGATTCATTATATTTTATGCATCTGAGAGGTTCATTGTTTTCTTCATAACTAAAAAATAAATAAACATGAGCATGTCTTTGATCAAAATCTCCATTTGGGCATTAAAAAAAAGAAACAATTTTTAATTTGCTTTTTAAATAACACAAACATAAAATAACTGAAGCACATTTTCGCTAATAAAAACTGACACGTACTTCAGTTCCAAAAATTTTCAGTTTTAGCCTAAACGGATCAATGGAAAGAAATTAAGTTTTACTGTATAATTATGCCTACCATTTCCAAGGAAAAGTTTCTTGCTAAACTCCAAAAACAAGGGTCGGTTAATATCTATGATGATTGACAAGATCTCATCAGTAAATATTAGATGCAAGCAAGCAAAAGAAGACGCAGACACCTTGATTGCAAACAATGCTTTGTCCTTGGCTCAATCAAATGAGACTTTGATTATAGTTGGGGAGGACGTAGACCTCTTGGTCATTTTGATAGGTCTCTGCAGGGCTGAAAACGTTTTCTTTTTAAAACCTGGGAAGGACACCGTTTCTCCAGCAGCGACATTTTCTCCAACTAATGCTGTGAGTTCAATGGTTGCGGAAAACATCATCTTCCTACATGCTATTAGGACTACTAGATTTAAATAAACTAGATTTAGTAATTCTATAGGCTCTACAAGCTATGAGTGGATGCGATAAAACGTTTATGCAAGGAAAAATGAAGTTCCTCAAAACTCTTGTGAAGAATCCATGTGTTGCTGATATTGTTAAAGTATTCAAAGACTCGAACGCTACTCAGGAGGTGATTGCAGCTGCTGGGGAATTTTTCCTTGTCTCGCTCTACGGCTATGTGGGACGAATGTGCCTTCACTTAACCATCTAGGGTATATTTGGTACAAGAAGTCAGCCTTTATAATATTGCTGCTTTACCAACATCTGAAGCTGCAGCACGACAGCACTCTTTAAGAGTATATCACCAGGTGCAGCAATGAGTTCTCACCGGAGGAGGAGCAACCTCGAATCATGAGACGAAGTGGAGCTGCTCCACTGCTACCACCTTCCCCTGGCGCCGGATCCGCACTTTTCCTCTACCTCAAAAGCATAACATATAGTCAGTGATATATTCTTTAGTATCATTAATGGTTAACGTTTCGTAAAATGGTTAGTTTCCATGATACATCGGCGTACAATGCCGCAATTCGCATTTTTTTTTTTAACATTCATATTTGCGGCAGCACTCTCACGGCTGAACCATTAATCAAAGAAGAACACTTAAAATGTTGAAAATTTTATTCTCTTTAATTCGTGTAGTATGGACTTTCACGCAAAATGCATAGTTTGGAGTTATTTTGAAAAAAACGAAACAAGTCCGTTTTTATTACAGGTTTTTTTTTTTTTTTTTTTTTTGTAAAAAAAAAAAAAAAAATGTTGGAAAACCTCAGATTTGTATTCAGCGACCCAAAAAACATATAAAAGAACCAAATATCAAAACTACACAAAAACTTTCCTTTATTTACCCTTTTTTAGCCCCTAATGACTGGACTATTTCCAAACTCAAATTAATAAAGAACCAGACTACGATCTTCTATTCTGAAACACAGACTTAGTGGTTTAACACTAATGTCACTAGAAAATGACATTACAGAATGCCTTGCATTTGATAATGTCCTGCAATCATTATCAATTTTAAAGGCAAGGGAAAAAATATATTAACTTAATTTTTATTAACTTAATTTTTTGTAACGAAAATTTAAAAAAACAAAGGCATAAATATGTAATTAAATTTATTTGTATAAATAAAAAGATGTATTGAAATTATTTTAAATGTAGTTAGTTTTTATACCGCTTTACCGCTTAGAATATTTCTATTTTCTTTTAACCTTTGGATCAATATTCTGGCATAAACTTTAAAAAATACTTTTCTTTAAAATCATTATTTTATACAGGATGGCGACAGATCAGGGAAAAGCACAGTCTAAAAAAGGGAATATACCAATACTTTCCTATAAAAAAAAAATTGGACATTTATGATCAAATAAACGACACAAATTTTTCCATACGAAAATACTGGTGTTCATCACTTTTTTGATGTTTTTTCCCTAATCTACAGCCACCCTGTATAAAATAATGTTTTTAAGGTGGCTCTCAAATGACCTGCTGAACAACTCGAAACTTTCTGTCACATTTTCTGACTCATTTTTAAACGCAAAGGTATAAAATTGGCAGGCCTTACTATCGAAGCGATTTGAAATCAAAATGAGTTTTCCATTTTTTGAAAAATATAATACTTCTTGAGTTATAAGCGATTCGTGTCACGTGACGATACGATTTTTCACTTTTTTGCTCTGCTGCCTCGGGAATACGGGTCAAAACGCCAACTTTGGCAATATTTTCTGACAGATATTCTGCCTTTACCAAAAAATGGAAAACTCATTTCTATGCCATAATTTCCGAATAATAATACAAAAATGAACAAAAAGGAATTCAAAATTGCATCAGAAATTAGCTCCTTTGGATTTGAGAAATAGCATTAAAGAAAACATTAAAGCTATTTAACATTGTGAAATAGCTTAAGTAATGCAGTTGAAATTTACCATTTTAAAATTTATTCCAAGTGAACTCGTGTAATTTCATTGAAAGGGGACAGATATCAGCGGTCGATTCAGGAAAAATTTGGGGCCTATTTAGGGCCCCTTCACAAAAATTCATTTAATAAAACAGGTACCTTCAACAAATTCCTCTTAGTAAAACAGGCACCTTCACAAAATTCCTCTTAATAAAATAGGCGCCTTCACAAAATTCCATTCCATAAAAACATTACTCTCCATTAATTATTTTTATTTTGTTAGGTTTTAAAATGTGTAATTTGCAAATAAATAAATAAATAAATAAATAAATAAAAATAAAAACCAGAAAGGAAAACTTTAGCAGAAGGATTTAAAGAACTTATTATTATTAAAAGTTTGGTTTGAATTTGAGTAGCTGGATTTCATCTTTCATAACAAATTGTTATTTTTCACAAAAATATAATAAATTTCACAAAAATATGATAAATTTCACAAAAATATGATAAATTTGACAAAAATGACTTTTACTTTTTACAAAAATGACTTTTACTTTTTACAAAAATAACTTTTACTTTTCACAAAATGGGCCCCAACGAAAAAAAACCTGCAGCAACACCTGGATATATGACAGGGACAGTAGTGACAAAATTAGGAAAATTGCTTCGGTGCACACTGTAATGTTAGTCTCGGTAAGACTGTAATATGACATTTTTAACTAAGCAAAAGTATATTATATCATCACAAAATCCTAAATAAATAAAAATAATAATAATAAATTTAAGTTGGGGACAGTAATGTCAAGTAATAAACATATTCTTATCTTCTATTCATTTTGAAACTTGTAGCTTCTTTTAAAGTCCAAAAAATTAAACCCTGTGATTTTTTCAGCAATTCAGATTGCTGCTTCTGCTAAAAGCAGCTACACAAAGGGACAGTAGTGACATAAAAAGTAGGGGACAACATTCTCTGGCACCGAATAATTTAAAATTATTTTTTTATTTTGAATAAAAATCCTTTATTTTGCAGTTTAGAATATCAATTTTTATGTTAGGTAGAAAAAGTTCTAAAAATAGTTTGACATTACATTGAAAGTTGTTTTGGAAGATGAGTGCATAAGTTGAGGGACACGGGACAGTGGTGCAATTTGAATATTTAAAATGCTACTGGAATAAAATGTATAGTTATTTTCTTGAAAATACCTTTTGAAATTGTACACAGACATTAAAAAATATATTTTATGATTAAAAAACTGTATAAATGACAAAATACAGTATATAATTCCGAGGGATACAAATTACCCATTTATGAAAGAATCACCCACATATTTAATTTTTTTAAGATTTGTATTTCAGGATTTTTTTTAAAAAGGCGTATGTGGGGGAGGGTAAATATTCAGTACCGTGGGGAGGGGGCACAAAATTTACAGTAACAGGGGAAGGGGGCCCAAAGTTAACGGTAGCCCCGGGCCCCAGAAATGTTTAATCCGGTTCTGGTGGCATTATCAGAGAAGCTATCTTGAACTGTTATTTTTGCAGAAACAAACATGGACAAGTAAAACTGAGAGATTTCCAGTTATATATTGATAAGTATTTTTATTGACTGTCATTAGCCTGTCTCTTTTATTTGCCTTAATTTTGTAATGAAAGCTCAATAAGGGATTAAGCCTTATTTGTAATCAGTTTTTAATGTTATCTTTAAGTGGAATTTCTTTTTGTATATATATTTATTTAGACAAGCTAACCATACTTTTTGTCATTCCTCTGTCATTTCCCTTGTTATTTCTCTGAGTAAGTTTCATTCCCCTGTCTCTCTTTGCCACTGTTCTACCTACTTGAAATTTAAAATTTTATTTTTGGGTATTTAAGATTGTAAAACATTTGTGCTGACAGTATTTTATTACTTAGAGACAGTTCCTTAACACCATAGAACCCAATTTTAAAGGGGAAAAAATATTAATTTTTAAAAATATATAATGTTCAACTTGTTCTGTTAAGGGAAATTGACCCATACCTAAGATAGTTTTATTGCTTTATAATCATTTAAGTGTTTAAAACGGATACTGGTCTTTCTAATTTTTATTGCATAAAAATTATAAAATATGACTAATACCAGAAATTTTTTATAAAAAGATTTAATATATAAAATCTAAAACGTTTTATTGTTGTAGCAGTATATATATTTTTTGTATATAGCATTTTTCTTTCTGATTTACTTTCAACTGTAAATATTTTGTTTGCTTATTTTACATATTTTATATTTCATTAATTTAATATAATTTGTACTTTATGATAATAGCTTAGTTACTTACTTTACTTTAAATCTTTATTACATAAAAATTATAAAATATAACTAACCAGAAAATTTATATGAAAATATTTAATATATAAAATGTAAAATGCTTTATTGTTGTAGCAGTATATATATTTTTTGTATATAGCATGTTTCTTTCTGATTTACTTTCAACTGTAAATATTTTATGATAATAGCTTAGTTACTTACTTTACTTTAACTCTTTATTGCATAAAAATTATAAAATATAACTAATACCAGAAAATTTATATGAAAATATTTAATATATAAAATCTAAAATGCTTTATTGTTGTAGCAGTATATATATATTTTGTATATAGCATGTTTCTTTCTGATTTATTTTTAACTGTAAATATTTTGTAGGCTTATTTTATTTTATTTTTTTATATTTCATTAATTTAATATAATTTGTAATTTATTATTTCTGGCCGAAAGCAGTCTTTTTGTTGTTTATTTGTATTATTTTTTTTCCTTGCTCTTCTTGGGCTCACTTAATTTTGCTTTCCGTTTAATTGTTGTTCTGGACCACGACTACGGTTATAAATCTAAGATCCACATTGCTCTTACTAGAGATACGGGGACCATGGCTCCTGAGACTCTGATTAATAAACTCATTCCAAGTTCCAATAAGTTTCAAAGTATTTTTTATGGAAATACTTTAGAAAAAAGGAAACAAGCAATTTTATATCCAGTAAATCTTTTTTTAAATATTACCTTTTGCAATAATTCTGGACATAGAAGGATCATTGTCCTCATAATATGTATATAGAGGACAATAATAAGTTTTAGCAATACTTTTCATCCATGAACGTAGAAAGAATCGATAAATTTAAGAAGGAAAGGGAATATTTTCTCTTTCGAAAATACACTAAATTCTAAAACTTGCTCAAGCTTTTTTATCACACAAAAAATAATAAACAACTATTCCTAGAAAAGCTGGAAATTCTTCCTTTTGCAATAATTCTGGACATAGAAGGTTCATTGTCCTCATAATATGTATATAGAGGACAATAATAAGTCTTAACAATACTTTTCATCCATGGACGTAGAAAGAATCGATAAATTTAAGAAGGAAAGGGAATATTTTCTCTTTCAAAAATACACTAAATTCTAAAACCTGCTCAAGCTTTTTTAACATACAAAAAATAATAAACAACTATGCCTAGAAAAGCTGGAAATTCTTCCTTTTGCAATAATTCTGGACATAGAAGGTTCATTGTCCTCATAATATTTATATAGAGGACATTAATAAGTCTTAGCAATACTTTTCATCCATGAACGTAGAAAGAATCGATAAATTTAAGAAGGAAAGGGAATATTTTCTCTTTCGAAAATACTCTAAATTCTAAAACATCCTCAAGCTTTTTTAACACACAAAAAATAATAAACAACTATTCCTAGAAAAGCTGGAAATTCTTGTTATACTAGAATGCTTGGTCTAATTGGACATTCTATTGGATGTAAAAATATCCCTGCATGAATGGTTGCATAAAAGATTTTTTTTCGATCGGTCGTTATAATAAGAAAGTTGTTATAATGAATGATCGTTGAATAAATATTTTTATTTTACAGAATTCTAACAAAACATGAGCTTCATTATTACAGATTTTCTTGTTATAATAGAATTTTAGAACGATCCACATAAATTTTTAATTGTTTTTATGTTCATGTGTAATAAAATGCTTCCTTCTCAGCTGCAGTTTTTGTTTATTTTATTTTCTTTTTTTCTTTTTAAGGTAACATCGATTACTTTTTGGAAAAGTGGGTTTTTTTTTTCCCAAATTCTCGCTTAATTGGCTGCAACTTTGTAATAAAGTGATAAAATAAAAAATGTTCAACATTAAAATCTTAGTCAAAATAAGCCGTAAAAATTTAACCATGTTTAATTTTTATCGTGCGTCAACTGCATATGTACTACGGGGCTGTTCTTTGTTAGGGATGTTGTAAATTCATTGACTTTCTATATCCGCCCTTTGTTGTGTCTCCTTCTGTAAAACTTTCCTATGTGCAAGCATTAATTACCTCCATTGCTCTAAATTTTATTTATTTCACAGCTGCTGGACTATCTATGCATGATACTATAGAGGTAACCTTACTCTACTTTTATCTAAAAAGGAAAATACTATATAAGTAGAGCAAGGTTACCTCTATAATATTGCATAGACAGTGGCTGTGAAAGAAATAAAATTTACAGCAATGGAGACATTACTTTTTTACCGTTTTTTAATTAAATTTCCCGTATTTGATGAAGATTGATGATTTTGTTTTCCCAAGGCTGTTCTCAAATCCAATCTTAATGCGGACAAAGATTATATTATTTAGAATTGTGTCGGGATGGATAATCTTATTTTGCCAGTGAAACAAAGGTCTTTGTTATGCTTAATTGAATTTAAAATTGACTTTTTAATGTTTCTTTGATTGTAACTTATTAAATTAGGTCACACGTTAATGTTAGTATTTCTTGTAATGTGGATAAATTTTATTTAAAAAGTTTCAAATCAAGTTATAATATGTACTTTTTTTGTCAAAAACAATATCGTATAGTGCATTATTGTATTGTTTATTGTGCTGTCGTCTAAAAAAACCTGAGTGAAATGTTTCCTAAAACAAACCCACAAATATTTCACTAAAGTCATTTTTTAGGGTTTCGTTCATCTCACGAAACCCTATTACTCCCGCTCCGTTGTCTGCCCTTCATAGAGCCGTTCTCAGAAACTATATAACTTATAAGGGTTTCGTTCATCTCACGAAACCTTATTAATCCCGTTCCGTTGTCTGTCCGTCACAGAGCCGTTCTCAGAAACTATGTAACTTACAGGCATGAAAATTTGTGTACTTATAGCTAAATACCTACTATGAAGCTCAAAATATTAAAATCTGAAAAAATCGCATTATTTTAATATAGAGAGATAAAAAATCAAAATTCTAACAGCCCTTTCCTATTAAATTTAAACATTATTCGTTATAGCAGTTGCCAATTCTTCCTTCTACAATAATTAATTTTCTATTGAAAGATTTCCACGCGAAAAATGAAAATGAAATAAAAAGTTTCACCAATTGAAAAAAAGATTAATATGACGTCATAATGGTAATAAAACGGAAATTTTCAAACATTTCTCAATAATACAAAGAGTATGAGTATGTGTATGTACAGAAAGCAGATTAATATCATGTCATTTGAGAATTAAAAAGAAAATTAATCTGACGTCATATTGGAAGTTTAACGGATTTTTCAAATGTTTGAGAATAATACAAATCGAGTATCAATATGAGTAATAGAGAATAGTAAATATATGAGTTTGAAGAACGTATTCAATCATGATAAAAACCTGATTATGGAAATATTCGCATATTTTAACATTTTGGAGGTGTACAACATGTATATTTTGAAATTATTATTTTTTTAAATATTGCATTTAGTCCACATGACATATATTATTATGAGAAAGTATAATAGCGGGCTTCGCACGCTATCGGGTCTGTTCAGATATTTGAAAAACCGGAGTTTGTTATAAAGAGAGTTACATATGTTTTTAATTATCGGGGTTGAAACGTTTTCCTTAAATAATGCATTTATTTTTCTTTTAATGTTACGTGAACGACGTCACGGGTAACAGCTACTAAAATATAAAATAACTAATCTTCCGTAATCTGTGGGCAAGGTTAGCTAGCAACAATATAGTTTAAAATCAATGTAGATACTTTTAAAGAACTGTTACAAAAAGTCGCACTTTTTAAAATACGCAATTTGGCAGTAGGACCTGAATTACAGAGGATTACGCAATAGGTTTAAAAATCTATTTTATATAAACTATTTTTTTTTTAATATCATATTTAGCCCACATGACAGATATTATTATGACAGAGTATAATAGCGGGCTTCGCCCGCTATCGGGAAAGTTTAGCTATTCGAAAAAACGAAAAAATAGACCGGTAAATTTTTACTTTATAAAAAAACATGACTTTTTTTTTTTTTTTTTGCTAAATGAAATTTATTTGGATTTATTAAAGAAAGGATAAAGTGTTTTGAAAGGATAAAGTGTTTTGAAAGGAATATTAAAAGAAACCCTTTGTGCGATCTTTGATCACACTTATACCCACTTGTTTTTGTTTCGCCCTGCTTTTATGCATCATTTAGAATGATAACATTATTTAACAATACCTAAGGAGTGCTTATTTAGTTTTAAAATAATTTAAACTAACAGTTGCAGAATTCTGACAAAACACGAGCTTCATTTTTACAGATTTTCTTGTTAAAATAGAATTTCAGAATGATCTACATAAATTAATTGTTTTTATGTTCACATGTAATAAAATGTTTCATTTTCTGCTGCAGTTTTTTTTTTTTTTTTTTTTTTGTTGTTGTTGTTTTTCAGGTAACGTGGATTCTTTTCTGAAAAAGTGGGTTTTTTTCAAATTCTCGCTTAATTGGCTGACACTTTGTAAGAAAGTGATAAAATAAAAAAAAATGTTCAACATTAAAATCTTAGTTAAAATAAGCTGTAAAAATTTAACCATGTTTCATTTTTTTTGTATTCTATAAAAGACTTTATATAGAAAAAATGTGAAAAAAATGGGTTTTCTTTTAGAGGACAGCACAATATGTATTTCGGGTTTTAAGAAAATTGGGTATGAATTTATTGTGGTATTTTTATATAGAGTGTAAGTGTTAGTTAGTGCGATTTCTCTTAGTGCGGTAATATTGCAAGATCAATTACCTCACTAATCGAGGAAAACCTGTGTACTGGTTTTACATTTCTACGTATACTGTATCAATAAGTGCGATTTCGATTAGTGCGGTAATATCGCAGGATCAATTACCTCATTAATCGAGGAACACATGTGTACTGGTTTTACATTTCTACATTTACTGTATCAGTTAGTGCGATTTCGATTAGTGCGGTAATCTCGCAGGATCAATTACCTCAGTAATCGTGGGAAACCCGTGTATTGGTTTTACATTTCTACTTATACTGTAGTACGTTTTAATTATGCAGATGATAATAATGCAGATAATCCAATTTTGGGTTAATTGAATTATTTATTCATACATTACTTTCTTAAACGTTTGTATGTTCATGGCATTCCAATAATAGATTCTTAATGTTTTAAAATAGATTTCTTGAGCAGAGAAAACCCCATTCAAAAAAAGAAATTTTGAAGCATAGACTAGCACAAAGAAAGAGAAAAGAAAGAAATGAGGCTACTAAAAGGTAAACATATCTCTTCTTTTTCTTCTTTTTTTTTATTATCAGATTTATTGTAATTTTAATTTATAATAATATATTACTAGCAAACCCACCCGGCATTGCCCGGGCTGGTAGAAAAATTGCCGCCAATCCGTGGGTATTCTCTTCTTTTTTTTTTTCCATCTGGGCTATGTAGGTGGGAATTTTAAACGGTAGAAAAACAGAAAAATATTAAAACGCTATTCAAAAAAATATTTTTTTAATCGTAAATATTCATATTATTTTAAATGAAAACTACCGTTGAAAGCAGAGAAAACTTTCTACATGTATATTTTTTTTATCTGGGCTACGGGAATGACAATTTAAACCTTCGGAAGAAACAGATAATATAAAAGCAACCTAAAGGAAATATTTTTTGAAACAACAGTAAATATTAATATTATTTTGAACAAAAGATATCGTTACAATCGGGAAGGTACCACATAAAAGTAAGTTTTTTTCCCCCTTTATATATATATATAATACGATTTGGTACGCGGTGATTGAGATTTGATTAAAAAAAAGAAAAAAAAAATTCAGGTTCTTTTTAATAGTAAGTAATAATATATTTTTTAAGCAAAAGATATCGTTACAAGAAATGTACTACCTAAGCGTAAGATATTTTTTGTTTTTTTTTATATCTCTCTTCGGGGATCCGAGATTGCGATTTGGGAAATACATAAAAGACGGAAAATATGAAAATGAACTTCAGAAAAATATATATTTTTTTAAATAGTAAATATTCATATCTTTCTTTAATTTGAAAGTACCACCAATATCCGTAAACACGTGCATGCTTTTTTTTTTCTTTTGTTTGCATTTTAACTCCGACGATTAGGATTTTTAAATGTTGAATTAACGGAACGCTTACTAGCTCTTCGCTGTAAGAACAACGTTTCTCTAGGACCAGTGGAAGCAATCGTAACGCCGACGAATGAAGAAAATTGAAACTCGTTCGTTAGAGTCCCATGAATATTTTTAATTAATATCTCTGCTAATTTTCAAAAAAATGAAAAATCTGAGTCTCGGGTGCATTCACACATCTCTTCGTCTATCTGGAACCACATTTCCATAGACGATAGATTTCCCTTAGCCATCGCACGCACACAGACAGACAGATACACACTTCCTTTTATTAGTATAGATTAGACAAGTTTGTGATATGGAGTATGAGAAACCGGATATTTGTCAAAAATTATATATGTTATAATATGATATGATATTATATGTTATAGATGATACATTATAGATATAAGGTGGGTGAGCCAAAGGTGGCCAGTGTTCCTAAGGTAGGCCACCCCTCAAAAGTAGAATTAATTTAATTTTTAATCACAAAATAGTGCTACTGCATTGTCAGTCATGTATCTGCAGTGCACGTGGCTGAATTTAAAGAGTTCACCTTGATCCTTTAACATTTTATGCATTAAATTCACTTTTGAGGTGTAGTCGTTCTAATTTCCTTGTAAGAAGAGATATTTTAATTTACACGTGTTTAAATTCTTAAAACTTTGAGTTGTGAAACTTTTTCTGAAAACTTATTTCTTTCTCTTTAACCACATTTACTTCAATTCTAAAAAAATTATCAGATTAATACTTTTACGTTGTGCAAATGGGGGCATGCGTGTCAGCTGCCCCGGCCTGCCAGTTCAAGGGGCCCTCTATCGGCTTAGGTGAGATTTTCATTAAAAGGGCATTATGCTAAAAATGTTAAAATTTGGCCAAAAATGACCAAAATTCTTACTTTTGTAAAGAATGCGGTGATGGCTCTCCTCCCCAGCTTCTGTACTCTTTGCCCCCCCCCCCCCTCCAAAAAAAAATAACCAACTACATCATCAGAAATCTGATGATTACAATTTTATTGTAACAACTAAGTAATCCATTGTTTTTAAGAGAAATTCATTTTTGACATTATCCTCGTAACAAGACAAATTGAAACTTTTAATGATGACCAATTGGGGACATTTTTCTTTTAGACATCTTATGACATACATACGTCATACGTATGATATTATAACAGATAGCCAAGAATGACAGAAAGACCTGTATTTACATTTCAACGGCTCGCATAAGCCCTTTTATTGTTATACAAAGAAAAAAGTATATTCTATCATCTCCTATCATCTTTCTTATGATACGTATACAAATATGAATAGTACCTAGTACGAAATTTATGTGTGCAATTTAGTCACTTTAGGGTATAATTCAAAAAAAATTTCTATGGATAGATAGAAAGTGGGGCCCTACGGAATAATGCTTACCCCTGCGCCCTAGATACTCTAAGTCGGGCCCTACAGACAGACAGAAAGACAAAACGAATTCATAAACAATTTCAACTACGTTGGAAAGTGTTAAAAAGAGGAAAAAACTTGCTATAAGAAACAAGAATGTCTTGTAAATTGTAAGTTTCTGAATGTGTTTTACAATTCTTTAAAGATCAATTTAAAGGAAACTGAATTGGCGAAATCTTCTATTTGACTCTAAAGTCTTTTCACAGTCAGTAATTAGTAACATAAAGAAGCCTTAGGATATCCCTTGTCTATCCTCTCTGTTTGAAGTCCTTTTCCAGAATAACTGGAAAACAGAACTTATGTCTTTATACCATAGTTGCACAATGATGTTTTAGAAGAATAAGATTTGTAACCTTCTTCAGATTTCTGCCAGTGGTTGGGTTTATATTATACATATATTCAAGGAAGTGGAAATCATGAAACATTGTCACAAGGAAGTATTTATAAAAAGTATTTTAAGTTTTTTTTTTTTTTTTTTTTTTTTTTTTTTTGTAATAAGTGATATTTAAATGGGAAAATTCATCTTGAAACAATTTTAAATGTTATTAACAATTTTCTACTGTGTACCTTCGGGCTCTGATGACAGAAATTGTTTTGAGCTCGGTCAGGCTTGGATTTCAAATCGTCGGGCTCGAGCACCGTAAAAAGAGCCCGAATTCATCTTTAATGCATACTAGGCAAAATCTAGATTTGCCTTTGTGTATTTTGTAGCAGGCCCCGATTGACATCTGAATCAAGGGGAAGCACAGTATTATTTTGGGGGCCCCTTTCGTTTGGCAAATTTTTTCTTAATTCTTCATTCATGAAAACTCCCCAATGATACAAATATTATACCCGGGAGTAGCTTAGTCGAGGTCAAATATCTTTCATTAAACATCTTTTTTATGTTTCTTGTATATTCTTCAGATATATTCAGTACATATAGCTGTATGGCCAATTTCCCGGGAAATGTTTAACAGGAACATCAGGATAAAATATGATTAATTAATATCCTATTGATGACATTTATATTTTCCTGCTAAATAAGTTTCGTGAAATAATGCGTGGATTTCCTCTTGTATTAAGCAAACTTTCGTTACCAGAAAAAAATTAAAAGTACACTGTAAAACTAGTCGGATGTGCCAATCCCAAAACTTTCTTCTATCTCACACAGGCTTCATATGCACAAAAAGTGAATCAGCACCAATTTATATCCAGGTCTAACTAAATCTAAAGTTTTATTAAATTCCGTGCATTAGTTCTTGAGATATGAGTATCGCTAAAATTGTGTTAATCCTGAAAAACGCAGCACTGTAGCCCCATCTGTTGGGAAATTTACACCGAAACCTAATCAATATCTGTTTATGTCTAGGTCTAAAAGAATCTTAAATTTGATGAACAGCTGTGCATTAGTTCTTGAGATACAGCTATCGTGAAAATCGTGCAAAATGTAGCATATCAGCGTCACCTGTTGGGCAATTTACACCAAAACGTAATCAACGTCTATTTATGTTAAGGTCTAACAGAATCTGAAGTTTGATGAAATTCTGTGCATTAGTTCTTGAGATATAGCTATCGTGAAAAATGTAGCATATCAGCGCCAGCTGTTGGAAGATTTACACCAAAAATTAATCAGCACCAACTTATATCAGGGTCTAACTGAATCTAAAGTTTTATTAAAATCCGTGCATTAGTTTCTTGTGATAGAGCGCCCACAAATTTTTTTGTCACACAGACAGACATTTTCTAAAAACAGTCAAATCGTGTTCAGGACCTTCTAAAACGTATAAATCCGTCGAAAACCGGAAGTCGAAAATTTTCTTGAAACCAATACTTTCTTCTTGTAAAGATAGAAGGTTATTTTTCAGGGATAAAGGGCTCTCTATCACAAGAAACTAATGCACGGATTTTAATAAAACTTTAGATTCAGTTAGACCCTGATATAAGTTGGTGCTGATTAATTTTTGGTGTAAAGGGCGCTATATACTGCCGAGTTAACCTTGTGAAGAGGTATATAAAGATAAGAATATATTTCCTTTTATTTTTTTTAAAATATTGTAGGAAAATATGCCGATAAAATATCGTCTATTAATCAGATTCATCGAAAAAATGATCGATTTGTAATTTGCTGCCAAAGTAAAAGAAAAAGAAAAGAATAAAGAAAAATTAAAGAAAGAAAAAAAAACTAAAACTAAAGAAGCTTTTCTTGCAGATACCTCTTAACGGTGTCCAATGGCTAATTCCTCAACCGTTGGTCATAGACATATAGTTCCAATTATAAAAATGTTTTAAATGAGGTAAAGAAGTATTTTAAAAGCTATTTGAGTCGATAAAAACATTACTTTAAAAAGTGCGCAATTTAAATTTTTATACGGTCCCCCACTCCTATAAGTTATATTTAGTAAAAATATTCTATTACACTAAGAAGTAAGACAAAAAAAAAGCCCCATTCTTCTACGATTAAAGCTGGCCGAGTAATAGCTGTTTAAAGCTTAAGCATCTTTTTTGCTTCGAAATAGGGGTAATTCACAAATTTACTAGAAATATAAATAATCGTGAGATATAAAAAAAAAATAGTAGTTGTAAGTAAAATTAGCATTACGATATAAATTTGAAATCTAGACATATTAATTAAAAATATACAACTTGTACTAAAAATGTAAGTGAAAAAATAACAGAATTTCTTTTAATGTAATGTTGAAAAACAACAGTCTCAATTTTTATAGAAAATGATACATATTTTAAACTGCTATTAGATTGTCTAATCTAAAACTTAATTAATAAAAATTAAAGTTATCTTAAAACTGCTCGATGTGACTTTCATCTACTTCAATGCAGAAATGTACACGTGAAATAAATCACTATAATACTTTAAGCTTTTTTGTGTACGATTCTTGGAAGCATAGACCCAACTCATCTGAGTTTAGATGCAGATAATTGGTTAACTCATGCAATTCAAAGTTTCATAACTCGGTCAATTTTAGTGTTAGATGAATGGGACTTTTTTGTCTTACTTGTTAGTGTAATAGGAAATTTTTACTAAAATCATTTGTAGGACCGTATAAAAAAATAAATTTTGTAACTTTTTAAGAAAAGTTTTTATTGATCCAATTGACTTTTAAAATAGTTTTTTACATTATTTAAAACACTTTTGTAATTGGATATACGACTTGTACAGAAAATATAAGTGAAAATATAACCGATTTTTTTTTCTTTTTGTACTGATGAAAAACAACAGTCTAATTTTTTTTAGAAAATGATACATATTTTAAACTGCTATTAGATTATCTAATCTAAAACATAATTAATAAAATTAAAAATTATCTTAAAACTTGCTCGATGTGACTTTCATCGACTTCAATGCAAAAATAAGTGAAATACAAAATCGCAAATAATATGGCAAAAGTGAAATAATGCCTTCTAATACTTTAAGCACTTTTGTGTACGATCCTTGGAAGCATAGACCCAACTCATCTGAGTTTAGAAGATGCAGAAAATTGGTTAACTCATGCAATTCAAAGTTTCATAACTCGGTCAATTTTAGTGTTAGATGAATGGGACTTTTTTGTCTTACTTGTTAGTGTAATAGGAAATTTTTACTAAAATCATTTGTATAACCGTATAAAAAAATAAATTTTGTAACTTTTTAAGAAAAGTTTTTATTGATCCAATTGACTTTTAAAAATAATTGTTTACCTTATTTAAAACACTTTTGTAATTGGATATACAACTTGTACTGAAAATATATTTTTATGTACTGATGAAAAACAACAGTCTAATTTTTTTTAGAAAATGATACATATTTTAAACTGCTATTAGATTATCTAATCTAAAACTTAATTAATAAAATTTAAAGTTATTTTAAAACTTGCTCGATGTGACTTTTATCGACTTCAATGCTAAAATAAATTAAATAAAAAATGACAAATAATATGACAAAAGTGAAATAATGCCTTCTAATACTTTAAGCACTTTTGTGTACGATAACTGGAAGCATAAACCCAACTCATCTGTGTTTATATGCAGAAAATTGGTGTAAGTCATGCAGTTCAAAGTTTCATAATTCGGTCAATTTTAGTGTTAGATAAATAGGCCTTTTTTTGTCTTACTTGTTAGTGTAATAGGAAATTTTTACTAAAAATCAGTTGTAAGACCGGTGGCCGTATAAAAAATAAATTTTGTAATTTTTTAAGAAAAGTTTTTATTGATCCCAACGACTTTTAAAAATAATTGTTTACCTTATTTAAAACACTTTTGTAATTGGAACTATTTTTATATGTCTTTGGTTAATGGTTTAGGAATAAGCCATTAGACACCGTTGAGAAGGGACAGCCTGCGTGAATAAGTAAATCATTATTTCGGAAACGGAATTCAGCTTTAAAAAGTGGAATATCGTGAGATTAAACCCAAGGAGGAGTGACCAAATGCCAAAATTACATCCATGATGACAGGGTATAGCTCCGCTTTTGCCGCGTGATGTAAACAAAAAAAATTCTGGGAAGACAGGAAAAAAAGAAAAGTCTCTTAACAGCGCCGATCTTGACCTTTGTGTCTTACGGGGGAAATAAATTTCAAGTTCTATAGAGGGTGGATGTGCCTTCCGATGTTCTTCGTATTGGGATGATGATATATATTACGTTATTTATAGTTGAAAAGGACTTCAAAGATGGTGAAAAGAAGAAAAGCATACTGCTGAAAAACGGAGTGCTTGAATATTTTTGCGAATTTTTTCTGCGTAAAATATTTCTGAGTTTTCTGCGTAAAAAGAAAAAATAATAAATACATCCAGGCGTCAGTATGAGAAGTTGAAAAGCAAGATTAGACAAACCATTCACTGTTTTTCAGATGAAGATATAGGGTGAATGCACCAGTAATTGACCATTTAGTGGAAATTTCTTCAAGTTTAATAATTTTTTTTTTTTTGGAAAGAAAATATAGACATATTTTTCTGAAGATTTCCCTAAATAGTAATTAAAGTCTAAGGATTCATAATCCGGAAAAATTTCCCATTTTGTTTTTCGAGAATTTAAATTATTACTTACCCATCATACGTAGTATAAGG
The DNA here is from genome assembly GCA_963931845.1 of Maratus michaelseni. Classification (NCBI taxonomy): domain Eukaryota; kingdom Metazoa; phylum Arthropoda; class Arachnida; order Araneae; family Salticidae; genus Maratus; species Maratus michaelseni. The sequence goes on from OZ007600.1 coordinate 116,672,416, forward strand.
GGCGGAATTACGCACCTATTATATATTTTTTATTATATTATGATATTTGCACCTGTTATAGTAACAAATAAATTTTTATCAATGTGTTTGCATTGTCTTTTTTCAAGTCAAGTATTTTCTCTGAAATTAGTTTTAATCTCACTGTTTCAATATTTACTCTTCATATTTTGGGAAGTCTTGTAATCGTTTTAAAAATCGATTTTTTTTTTTTTTTTTTTTTTTTTTTTTACGGATTTACACGTTTCTGACGCTGGAAATCCCGAAAAACATATTTTTAGAAAAAAATGTTTGCCGTCCGTCTGTAAACGCTCTATCTCCCGAACAAATTGAGATACAGACTTGAAATTTGGTATGTACTCAGTATGTAATAATGGGAAGAAGCTTATTAAATTTCAGTAATCTCGATTATACGGAACTATTTTTTTTTTTGGACTCTTGAAATATTCGTTCTGATAAAAGGTACATAAAAAATTTCGAAATTGTTTATTTTAAGGAGTGAATATAAAAGATAATAAAAAAAACATAAATTTTGCATAAAGAATGAAGTCGATCGAATAATTAGTTGCCGAGATATTTGTAATTATATTTTCCACACTCTTCGATTTTTCCTGACCCTGTATTTCATCCAAATTTCAATTCAAAGACATATTTTAATTGGAAATAAGACGCTTAATCCGACGCAGTAAACCGTTAGTTAATAGGATTATCATTTTTGGAGTTATAAGGGTGTTTCTTTTACGCAATTCAGTAATAGAGCATTTAAAGTTTATGACGTCACCAAACCCTGATTTTATTCGAATTGCAATGCATTTTATAAATAGTTTACACATGTTTTATTTTCATATTTTATGTTATGCATATCCATGATGTGTAAGTATTACTGTGGCTTCCTACGACTAGTTTACAATATCAATTAGAAAATGAGATTGCACCAGTAATTGACCACTTTTATTTTTGTGGTGGAAATCGAAATATGAATGTTCGCATTAAAAACAGCTGCTAAAAATCCTATATATTAGGTAATCCAAAAGTCAGGAAACATTTTAAATCAAAATAATTCACAAACGAATATCAGCCATCATTCTGATTATGGCTAATGTTTAGCCGAAAGCGCTTAGGTATTTTGACATCTGATTTCACATCATAAATAGTTTTAATGCTTTAAAACTGTGCTTTTTGTATTTGCACCTATTATAGTAACAAATAAATTTTTATCAATGTGTTTGCATTGGGTTTTTCCAAGTCAAGTATTTTCTCTGAAATTCATTTTAATTTCAATACTTCAACATTTACTCTTCGTATTTTGGGAAATGCCCATTTAAATTTTCCACGTCATTAATTTATCCGACATTTCCATTTTTATAAGTTAAAATAAAAGAGTGACAGAACATATTTATCTTTCTTTTAAAATTATTTAGATTTTGTGTTAATTATCAAATTTATTTTAACATTGAACTTTTTACCTTATATTTATTTTTTAACTTTACGATTTCAATGCTTATTTTTAATATTTTTAAAATTTTCAAAATAATAAAAAGTTTAATTATTTGGAATTCTATTGGAATATCTGAATACAAAATGAAAAAAAAAAAAAAATACGTATGTGGGATTTAAAAAAAAAAAAAATCATTATTATTATAAAAGCATGTTTTTAAATGAGAAAGAATAAGTCACTTCCTAATACAACCTGAAAGCCTCCTTGTAGTGTTGATGATTGATAAATGGGATCAAGAATTTATGTTAAAATGGATAAAGACACCAGATTCTAGTTTAATCAGAACAATAAAAAAAACTCTACAACAGCTAGTCATAAAACTATTGTTTTATTATATGGGAATTAAAAAGGATTTTTGTGGTGGTGGCGGAGGGGTGGAGGAGGGGGGGGGGCGTGCAATACATGGAGATGGTGTCTGAAAACAGAAACGTAAGATATTTGGATATACAGGGAAACGATAAATTAGACAAGTTCTTTTTAAATAAAGAAAGGTTAATTTAAATAAATTAAAGGCAAAATGATCATGATAGAAAATTTGAACTCATAAATCCTAAACTCGCTTATATAAATACATTTACATACGATAAACATGCGCATTACGTTATCCAACTGATTATTTTATAAAATTATTGTTGACAGTTGGGGGGAAAAACCCAATTATAAGTACACAAGTTTGAAAAGTAATTGTGATGAAATAGTGAAATGATTGCTTTTATTTATTTCAATCTGTCCACACATGCATCAAAGCTTAATCACTATTAACTGAGTTTAAATTACTTTATAGGTGAATTACGATCAGTGTTTAATCTAAATAAGAAATTAATAGTTTTAGTATATTACATATAACAATCAATTATAATAAATACATCTGTCATGAAAGAAATATTTACTTTTCACTTAAAAAAAAAAAAAAAAAAAATCTTTAATACGCCATAAAGGAAATGAAATTATTTATTGAGAAGGAAATAACGATTATAACTCAGAATTAACGGATTACTGTAAAGAGATATACATTAGGTTTTTATGAAATTAAAGGACATTACCTAAGATATTTGGATATACAAGGAAACGATAAATTAGACAAGTTCTCTTGCTATAAAGAAAGGTTAATTCAAACAAATTAAAGACAAAATGATCATGTGTAACAGAACAATCTTACACTCCTCCTCTTCCCTCCACCACCAAAAAATGAAAAAAGAAGAAAAATGCTTAGAAAAAACATAATTTAAAATTTCAAAACAAAAATTGCTTTAAAATATTCTATGAATACGACACATATTTGAGTTATATTTTATCCTACTCAGAAAATCTGTATTATCTGTAGTTTACTATTTATTACAGATTATTTAGTTTATTACAGAAAATTAGTTTATGTCTTTAAATTTCCAACTTGGTAATATTTTTTTTAATGCATTATTTTTATGCATAAATAAATACTGATATAAAACAGATTAATATTATAAACTTATTATTTCGATTATTTGAAATTTTCGTATACGCGCAGAGGAAAATTATTTCCCGAATAAAGTTAGAAAACATATTTATTATTATTATTATAAAAAATAAATTTAGTTTATTATTTTATTCTGTTATAAAAACAACATACGATTTCATCGTTCTGGAAACTGCATTTTCTTTTTTGCTTTTCCTTAGAAATCGAAGCATTACATTAAACATATTACAGCTTTATTCCCATGTGTGTTTGATTATTTTATGAACTGCAAGAGTAATTTTTATTTAACTCCGAGTCCCACAGGAACCCTAAGAAATTCCAATATGCCATCACAAAATTCCAATGATGCCAGATGGCGAAATTTCAAGCAAAATAATAAATCTACTAGAGAACAATATTTTAAAAAGTAAAATACTTTATTGTTACATTAGTATGAAATATAAAGAAAATAATGGTTTCTTTTTTCAACCGCCTTAAACGACAATAACCCTTGCAAAAAAAAAAAAAAAAAAAAAAAAAAAGAAAGAAAGAAAGAAAGAAAGAAAAACAGCTGATATAATTTAATTATTTTTACAATTAATTTTCAGCAATGAATTTCCATAAGTGAATATTAAACATGAATTTATTTTTCAAATTGCTAATAAAGCGTAAAACCGACAGAGCGAAAAAATGTCCAAGCCTGGAATAGAATCCAGATACTCGGAAAAACGCTCCAATGCGCTACGATTGAGCTATTGAGACGATACCCGGTCTGGCATCTCTCACTCATATATATGTCGGAAAGGCTGCAACTGCAGCACCAGCAGTGTGGCCAGTAGGCTACTTTCTTTTAATTCAAATTCCTTGATTGGCACTACTTTTTAAAAATGATAAAATTCGCCTTATTTAAAGACTTTTTAATCAAGGCGAAAATGAGGGAAATTTTATCATTTCAAAAAAGTGGTGCCAATCAAAAAATCTCAATTAAAATAAGTAGCCCACTGGCAACACTGAGCACCAGATGGAAAAATCTCCATGAGAACGAAACCATGTGGTACATTCTAGCAACCATGTGGCATATATAAGACAAAACAAATCCCAGCATTAATTTTTCAATTAATTTTCAGCAGTGAAATTACGCCATTATTGAAAATTAAACACAAATTTTCATTGCTTAAAAGGCGTATAGCCAACATAGTGAAAAAGTACCCAAGCCGGGACTCGAACCCGGTCATCAGTATAGCGCACTGACGTTCTACCAACTGAACCACTTGGGAACGATACTCAGCCTGGCACTTTCTCACTATAACATGTTGGCAAGACTACAAACGCAGCACAAAATGGAATATTTTCCGTGAGCCACCAACCCTGGGGCAAACACGAAACCAAAGAAAATCCAGTATTTTTCCATAGAAAATTTCACACGCCTTGCGTTCATAATATTCAAAATTTTAATTGCTTAAAAGGCGTATAGCCAACATAGTGAAAAAGTACCCAAGCCGGGACTCGAATCCGGGTCATCAGTATAGCGCACTATTAGGAGATAGTAAAATTTCCAAGTATTAAATATAGATTTATATTTTATGCTTAATATTTAATAATGGCGTAATTTCACTGCTGAAAATTAATTTAAAAATAAATTATATGAGTTCACCTATACTGGGATTTGTTTCGTCTCATGTATGTCACAAGTTTGTGTGGCTCCTGGAAACTTTTCCATCTTGTGCTGCAGTTGCAGCCTTTCCGACATATATGAAGGGATGACAGTGGAGTAAATCAATATTTACAAATTTGAGAAATTAAGGGTTTTGTGAAACTTGTCGTATTGCCGTTGCATTAAGTGGTCCAACTTTTTTTGCTCTCTAGCGACTCCCTAAGTGAACTATGACTTATTTGACTGTCACACTGAACAGAAATTAATATATGTTCAGTGAAAATATCGTTATCTAGATTTTTCAAATTTTTGACTTACTAAAAAAAAATATCTGTCATTTTAACATCCTCATATGAGTGAGAGATGCCAGACTGGGTATCGTCCTTGTAGCTCAATGGTATAGCATTGGAGTGTTTTTCCAAGTATCCGGGTTCGATTCCAGGCCCTGGGCATTTTTTCACTCTGTCGGTTTTACGCTTTGTCAGCAATTTGAAAAATGAATTCATGTTTAATAAAACAGCTTATGTTGAAGAATCTTTTATTCGGGATAATGCTTGCATTAAACAGTGCTTAAAATAAATCTTCGATTTAAAAACTGCTTGCTTCAATGTGTTTATCATACATTTCTCTATAAAGCTACCAGTTTTTATGTTTTCATATGCATTAGTTTTTTTAGGTTTAGCCAACAAAGTGAAAAGGTCATAATAGATTCAATTACAGCAGCGGTAGCGCTAGTAAATATTTAGCTGTAGCGCTAAATATCGTATATATATATATATTGTTTTTTGAGAATACAGAGATACAATCAAATGTAATTTACATCATTCACATGCAATGCACAGTACAGAAAACACAACCATTTGAATTTGACTCCATTATTTTTTAATTACCCTGTATGTGTTTTCTTCTTTTCAGTCTCAATACTAAATTTTGTTCTTTTTTAATAGCACAAGCCTGGAAAATGAGAAGAAAATTCGTAAAACTATAATCCTTCACCGCTGTGAGAAATGTTCAAGGTAATTTCTCTATACCTCTTATATTACTTTTATATGTAATATCTCTTATATTATCCTGCAAAAACGAATTTCAAAAAAATAGTTTTTTGAAAAAAAAAATGTGAAATGTTATCTGTGAATTTTTTTTAATGGAAATCGATATATACACTGTAAAAAAAAAAATTGCAGTAAAATTACGGACAGAGGCCGGCAGCAGAGATTCCAGTCATACACCGTAGAAAAAAAAAATCCATGCCCATCATTTTGTGCAGCCCGTAATTTTACGGGCAAAGTAATACAGCATTACAATGCACAGGATATAATGCACTTTAAAACACAATAACACTTTACTTACTGTTCCGTAGCACGTAGCACGTTAGATAATCATCACAGAATCGCTGTTTTGGCGGGTTAAAATTTTCGAAACGCGAGTAAAATGAAGGGTTACACCGTAGCGGAAGACAATGCATGGGGTCGTACCGTATTTTTGCTAACATATGGGCTAGAACTGTAAGAATATGTGGATTGCTCTTAATTTTCTAAGTATCTAAGGGATAAGGCCGCTTATTTAGTGGATCAGACCGTTTTTCATCAAATAAGGCTGTTGCCTTTGAAAATTGAAGGGCAAACGCTCATAAATTTACAGTTTTTTCTGAGAGTGTACACTCTAAAAACGACATTTTCAAAACATCAAAAAATACTCAAAATCTGAGTATGTCGCATAGTCAAAATGGCTCCGAATCAAAATTACTCAAGTCTGAAACATGTATATACTCATTTCTAATAAAACATGCACACACTCAAGAATCAGAGGTGGATTACTAAATAGGCTGAGTAGGCTGAAGCCTAGGGGCCCGACAAACTAAGGGCCTGGCGCTAAGCTTGGGACCTTTTTTTTTTTTTTTTTTTTTTTTTAGTCCTAAAAATATGTATGTATATATGTATATGCGTGTGTGTTTGTATATATATATATATATATATGTATGTGTGTGTGTGTGTTTGTATATATATATATATATATATGTTGTATATCAATGTATATACATATAAAGCGGGAGGGGGCCCCCCAATGTGTTAAGCCTAGGGGCCCGGTAGGTGGTTAATCCGTCACTGTCAAGAATAAAACATGATGTGATAATATTGGAGTATGTCCATGTTTCAAAAATGAGGATGACTTTCTATATGCTCTGCTCATTTTTGAGTATTTTCATGTTTTAAAAATGAATTGGAATTGATCCTAATCATTTTTGAGTATGTCCGTGCTTCAAAAATGAGTATGAACTGACCTCTATGTGCTCAGTTTTGAGTATGCCTGTGTTTCAATATTCTGAGTATTTCTGTTATTTGAAAGCATTGGGTCGTCCTATTTGAGACAAAAAGTTTTATCACAAAATTAAAACATAGATTTACTCAGATTTGAAAATGTCATTTTCTCAGTGAGGAAGCATCGTATATGCGAATCCAAAATTACAACTCATTCCGCCAAGTAGTTTTTGAGTTATGATTTAAAAAAAAAATCAGTACAACAATTTGTTTTACAATAATTAACAAGAACGAAAAATCATGCGTCAAGCATAGATTATGAAACACTTTCCAACACATACAGAATAATGTAACAAAACTTCACAGTTTATTAAGTAAACAATTTAGAAAACGCTCAATACATTTAAAAAAACAATTTCAGCAATAACTGTCAGTAGTCAAACAAAATATCCGAATTCTCTTATGCAGTCCTGTACATGAACTATAGACTTTTATGTATACTACACAGTATGCTAAAATTTACTTGAGTTAAGAAATAGATACCTCAATTAAAAATCCCCCTTCAGTAATTTCCGTCAATAAATGGAACTGCACCTGAGATTTTTGAGCAGCCCTGTAAATGATCTATAGAATTTATATACACTAATTAATATGCAAAAACAAAAAATAGTTGCATTTAAAAACGCACAATACAACTGAAAACGAGCTACCAGCAATTATTGTTCATAGACAGTACTGTAACCAAATTCTTTTGAGTCTCCCTGTAAATGAACGATGCATTCTATGCATACCATATTCTACTGTAAGCGTTTTATAGTGCACCTCAGTGATATGTATCAATTTCAATTTGTTTAAAATAGTGTAACATCATTAAAATTCGCCGCAAACAATTTTTCACCATAAACCGTAATGTAACGGAATTATTATGAGTGTCCCTGTAAATGAATGATACATTCTATGCATACCATATTCTGAAGTTAAGCGCCTTGTAGTGCACCTCAGGGATATGTATCAATTTCAATTTGTTTAAAATAGTGTAACATCATTAAAATTCGCCGCAAACGATTTTTTCCATAGGCCGTAATTTAACGGAATTCGTTTGAGTGTACCTGTAAAAGAAGCATAAATGCTACACACTTCATCTTCAACAGCAACATATCATAGTAAAACCCAATTACACATATCACTTTCAAGTTATTATTTATTGGTATTTAGTTCGAGTATATTTACGCGTGTTAGAGAACGGAGAGGCGACAGACAGACAGTCAGTCAGGTTGGTTGTATAAGGTTTAATGGCGCAAGGTCCCATTGGGGACAAGCTGCGCCAGACAGTCAGTCAGACAAACCCAATTCATAAACACTTTTCAACTATGTTGGTGTTAAAAATGAACTTAACATTAGGAGTTGCCGAATAACTCCTAAGTTGCTTGTCCGAATTTGGTATGCGAAGGATTAAACTTATTATTTGCCAATTGTCCATATTATAGGTGTTAGTATTGAAAATTTAAAAGTTTCTTACAATTTTTATGTGTAGCCTATCAAGCCAAACAGAAGCCCCGAGCCTATTTTATATTCGAAGTATCCCCCTTTTTATGCTGACATAAAACATTTGGCATTTTCGATGTCTTAGAAATCACACCCACACATGTTCACTTGCATCAATTGCATTATACAGGGTGTGTACTCCCAACGGTGTTCAATGGCTAATTCCTAAAACGATAGTCATAGACATAGTTCCAATTAAAAAAATGTTTTAAATGAGGTAAAGAAGTATTTTAAAAGCTATTTGGGTCAATAAAAACGATTTCGGTCAATAAAAAGTTACAAAATTTAAATTTGCATACGATCCTCCGGTCCTGTAACTTATGTTTAGTAAAAATTTCCTATTACACTAAGGCAAAAAAGTCCCATTCTTCTACGATTAAAACTGAGTAAGTAACAGATGTTTAAAGTTGAAGCATCTTTTTTGCTGCGAAATATGGGTCATTCACACATTTACTACAAATCTAAATAATCGTCAAAATAATAATAATAATAATAATAATAATAATAATAGTTGAAAGTAAAATTAACATTACGATATAAATTTAAAATCTATTTTCATTTTGACATATTCAAGAAAAATATACAACTTTTACTTAAAATATAAGTGAAAAAATAACAGAATTTATTTTTTAAATGAAATAATGAAAAGCAAGTGTCTCAATTTTTTAGAAAATGATACATATTTTTGAAAATGTTATTAGATTATCTAATCTAAAACTTAATAAAAATTAAATTTATCTTAAAACTTGCTCGAAGTGACTTTCATCGGCTTCAATATACAAATGTACAAGAGAAATAAATCCATCTAATACTTTAAGCACTTATCTACACATGAAATAAATCCTTCTAATACTTTAAGTACTTATCTACACGTGAAATAAATCCTTCTAATACTTTAAGCACTTTTGTGTACGATCCCTGGAAGCATGGACCCAATCTGAGTCTAGATGCAAAAAATTAGAGTAAGTCATGCAATTCAAAGTTTCATAATTCGGTCAATTTTAGTGCTAGTTAAATGGGACTTTTTTGTCTTACTTGTTAGTGTAATAGGAAATTTTTACAAAATATCGCTTGTAGACCGAGGGACCGTATAAAAAAATAAATTTCGTTACTTTTTAAGAAATTTTTCTTATTGATTATGGCTACATTATGTTATAAACATAATTTTTGTATGTAAGTTCATCCAATTACTCTTTATTTTCAATTACTAAATAATAACTTTTAATTTAAAAAAACGTTTCCTATATATTTTTCATACATGTCTTAGAGAGATATTTTCCTATTATATTAAAATAATAATTAAAAAAAATTTCGTAATGAAGAAAGGTTTATAGTTTTCAGACTACATTCTTTTGAATGACTGTAGAGGTTGGGTGTTGTTGTAAGGCCTACTTTATGAACTTCACACATTCTTTTTATATAATTAAGACAAATAATCATTCTTGCAGAGTTCTGCTATAGGTCATTGTTTTAATATACGTTGAATCTAATGTATTTTATTGTAGCAAATGCTAATTATGGTTACATTATTTTATATTTTTCATATGTAAGTTCTTCCAATTACTCTTTATTTTCAATTACTAAATAATGACTTTTAGTTTAAAAAAACGTTTCCTATATGTTTTTCATACATGTCTTAGAAGGTATTTTCCTATTGTATTATAATTATTGGTAAATTTATATTTTCTCAATTTTTTAGTGATTTAATAGCAAGTTTAATTACGAAAAGTTTTATTACATTAAACTTCTTCAACGAATAGCTGCAAATGCGCATATACTTATGCATTTATTAATGTTAATATTTTATTAAAATTTGCTCTTAAAATAAAATGTTTTGTTTCACATTTTATAGTTCAAAATTTACAGTTTGTTTCTAAAGAAGCTATAAACTGAGGGTACCCTTCCTATCTTATTGAAACATTAATAAACATTTCGTTTCATTGTCATTAATTTATTCAACAGACACAAAAAATGGTAAAGTATATTGTTGCTTTAGCATGGTGATAAGTTTAAAGCTGCCAACTTCATACAATTCAATGATTATGGAGGTGGGGTGGTGTTGTATGGTTTAATTTATGTACTTACCTTATACATATTATATAATTAAATAATAAAATAAAATAAAGTTATAAAAATTCAAATAGTGGTTGGTAAAGTGTCTTGATGCTTTACTATGGAGAAAAGTTTTGAGATGTCTGTCTACATTCTGCTGAAACATTATGAAGATTAGGTGCTCTTGTATGGGTTCATGTAAAGTTTAGAGTTGTCAGACTAAATTCTGTTGAATGATTATGATGTTGTATGCTGTCTTTTTTAATCTCATTATAATTTGTTGAATTATATGTTAATTATAATTATCCATTATTTTTAATTTAATTTTTTCTCCTAATTAACTTTATATCTTCATTCGTTTTTATGTCTTACATAAAGAAATTCAAAATGAATAATAAGCTTATTATTTTTTGTTTCATTTTTCTTTTATTGGTTTTATTAATTCTATTTGTTTATATTTTATTATATAATTAAATTTGCCTTTTATACTTTCATTTATTGATATTCTTATTCTTATATATTCTAACTACTATAAACAAAGCTGTGTTATTAATATATTCTATTTTAATCAAATCATCTCTTTTAACAGTGGATAACATTATACATCATTTATCTTTTACTATAAATTATAGGACATATTTTAAGTCCTCAATAAATCTTTACTATGGTTGTAAGTTTAGAATGCCAAACTGCATTCAATTGAATTATTTTGGAGGTAGGGTACTGTTGTATAGATTCATTTCTGTATTTACCTTATACATATTATGTACTATTATAAAATTATAAAATTATTTATTATATAATAAATAATTATATATTATTCAAAAAATAAAATAATAATTTTAAAAATAGTTGTAATGAAGAAAAGTTTAGCATTTTCAGGCTACATTCTGTTGAATAATTCTGGAGGTTGCGTGGTGTTGTATAGACTAATTTATGTACTTAACTTATTCGTATTATATAATTTAAAAAACTTTTAATTCTTGGAAAGTTCAGTTAATGGTCATTGTTTTAATAGAGGTTGATTCCAATGTATTTTATTGTGACAAATGATAATTATGATTACATTATATTACAAACATATTAATTATATGTAAGTTCTTCCAATTACTCACTATTTTAAATTAGTAAATAATAACTTTTTATTAAAGATATACTTTTCCTGTATATTTTTAGATACTTCTGTAATTTTAATCCTATTTTAATTTCTTAAATTAAATTATAATTGCAATAATTCAATTGCTTTAATTTTCATTTTGTTCTCATTCATTTTTATTGTTTATATAAAAAATGAGTGCGTAATAATGAAAATATAATAAAATTTATTAATTTATCTTTCATTTTTCTTATAATTAGTGTTATTAATTTGGCTTTTTGGTAATTTAATTATTTAAATACTTAAACTTGCATTTTACGCTATCATTTATTGATATTCTCATTCTTTTATATTCTTACTGTAAACAAAATTGCGTTATTTCTGTATCCTATTTTAATCTATTCATCTTTTTAAGAGGGTATAACATTCTCTTAATTGTTTAACTTCTAATATAAATAATGGAGCATATTTTAATTCCTCAATAATTTGTTTATATGCTGATAAGTTAAGAGTTGCCAGACTACATTCAACTGAATTATTTTGGAGGTGGGGTGGTTTTGTATAGATTAATTTATGAATTTATCTTATACATATTATATACTTACATAATAAAATAATAATTTTAAAAAGTTCGTAAAGAAGACATGTTTAGAGTTTTCAAGCTACAATCTATTGAAGGATTGGGGAGATTGGGAGGTGTTGTATGTGTCAAACTGAAATTTGCATTTTATATTATTAGTTATTGATATTCTTATTCTATTACATTCTAACTATAAACAAAACTGTGTTATTTCTGTATCCTGTTTTAATCTATTCATCTTTTTCAACAGGGTATAACATTCTCTTAATTATTTAACTTCTAATATAAATAATGAAACATATTTTAATTCCTCAATAATTTGTTTATATGGTGATAAGATAAGAGTTGCCAGACTACATCGAACCGAATGGTTTTGTACGTGGTGAGGTATTGTATATAGACTAATTTATGTATTTATCTTATACATATTATAAATTAATATATTAAAATAAAATTTTAAAAATAGTTGGTGAAGTAAGTTTGTGGAATGAAGAAAAGTTTATAGTTTTCAGCCTATATTCTGTTGAATGATTGTAGAGGTTGGGTGCTGTTGTAAGGTTTAATTTATGTACTAAACTTATTCCTTTTATATAATTAAGAAAACTAATAATTCTTGCAAAGCTCTGTGATTGGTTATTGTTTTAATATACGTTGAATCTAGTGTATTTTATTTTAGCAAATGCTAATTATGGCTACATAATTTTTAAACCTATTTTTATATGTAAATTCTGCCAATTACAATTTATTTTCAATTACTAAATAATAACTTTTAATTAAAAAAACGATTCCTATATATTTTTCATACATGTCTTAGAGAAATATTTAACTATTGTATCATAATTATTGGTAAATTTATATTTCCTCACTTTTCTAGTGAATTAAAAGAAGGTGTAATTGCAAAAAGTTTTTTACATTAAACTTCCTCAACGAATAGCTGCAAATACGCATATACTTATGCATTTATTAATGTTATTATTTTATAATACTTTGCTCATAAAATTAAACAATTTGTCTCACGTAAATTTATAGTTCAAATTTTACAATTTGTTTCTCAAGAAGCTATCAACTGAAGGAACCCTTCATATCTAATTGAAACAATAATAAACATTTCGTTTTACTATCATTTATTTATTCAACAGACACAAACACAAAAAATGGTAAAGTGTATTGTTGCTTTAGCATGGTGATAAGTTTAGAGCTTCCAGCTCCATACAATTCGATGAGTATGGAGGTAGGGTGGTGTTGTATGGTTTAATTTATGCACTTACCTTATACATAATATTTAATTATATAATAAAATAAAATAAATTAATAATAATTAAAACAATGGCTTGTAGAATGTCTTGGTGCTTTACTATGGAGAAAAGTTTAGAGTCGTCAGACTACAATCTGTTGAAAGATTATGAAAATGGGGTGCTCTTGTATGGATTAATTAAAAGTTTACAGTTGTTAGACTAAATTCTGTTGAATGATTATTGTGTTGTATACTGTTTTTTGAATTTCATTATAGTTTGTTGAATTAAAGGTTAATTATAATTATCCATTATTTTTAATTTATTTTTTCTCATATTTTACTTTATATACTCTTTCGTTTTTATTGTTTAAATAAAATAATTCGAAATTAATAATAAATTTATTAATTTTACTTTCATTTTTCTTTTAATAGTTTTATTAATTCCATTTGTTTATATTTTAATTATTTAAATATTTAAATTTGTCTTTTATGCTATAAATCATTGATAATCTTATTCTTCTATATTCCAACTGCTATAAACAAAACTGTGTTATTTCTGTATCCCATTTTAATTAATTCATCTCTTTTAACAGTGTATAACATTATATAAATTATTTATCATCTTCTACTGTATTTTATTAAGCATATTTCAATTCCTCAATAATTCTTTAGTATGGTTGTAAGTTTAGAATACCAGACTACATTCAATTGAATTATTTTGGAGGTGGGGCATTGTTGTACAGATTAATTTCTGTATTTACCTTATACATATTATATAATTATGTAATTATTTATTATATAATACTTATTATATAATAAATAATTTTAAATTATTCAAAAAATAAAACAGTAATTTTTAAACAGTTCGTAATGTATATTGAAGCAATGAAGACAGTTTTCGCGTTTCAGGCTACATTCTGTTGAATGATTGTGGAGGTTGGGTAGTGTTGTGTAGGTTAATTTATGTTCTTAACTTATTCATATTATATAACTTTAAAAACTCTTGGAAAGTTCACATGTGGGTCATTGTGTTAATAGAGGTTGAATCTAATGTATGTTATTGTAACAAATGATAATTATGATCACTATATATTATAAACATATTAATTATATGTAAGTTCTTCCAATTACTCTCTATTTTAAATTAGTAAATAATAACTTTCAATTAAAGAGATACTTTTCCTGTATATTTTCAGATATTTCTGTAATTTTAATCCCATTTTAATTTGTTAAATTAAATTATAATTACATTAATTCAATTGCTTTAATTTTCATTTTGTTCTCATTCATTTTTATTGTTTATATAAAAAATGAGTGCGTAATACTGAAAATATAATAAAATTTATTAATTTATCTTTCATTTTTCTTATAATTAGTGTTATTAATTCGGCTTTTTGGTAATTTAATTATTTAAATACTTAAACTTTTCATTTTACGCTATCATTTATTGATATTCTCATTCTTTTATATTCTTTCTGTAAACAAAACTGCGTTATTTCTGTATCCTATTTTAATCTATTCATCTTTATAAGAGGGTATAACATTCTCTTAATTATTTTACTTCTAATATAAATAATGGAGCATATTTTAATTCCTCAATAATTTGTTTATATGCTGATAAGTTAAGAGTTGCCAGACTACATTCAACTGAATTATTTTGGAGGTGGGTGGTGTTGTATAGATTAATTTATGAATTTATCTTATACATATTATATACTTACATAATAAAATAATAATTTTAAAAAGTTCCTAAAGAAGACATGTTTAGAGTTTTCAAGCTACATTCTATTGAAGGATTGGGGAGATTGGGAGGTGTTGTATGTGTTAATTTATGTAAATAACTTATTTAAATTATATAATTAAAAAAAACTAATAATTCTTGGAAATTTCAGTGGTTGGTTATTGATGTAATAGAGTTTGATTCTGGTATATTTTATTGTAAAATGGTAATTATGACTACCTTATAATATAAACTTATTGATTATATGTAAGTTCTTCCCATTACTCTCTATTTTCAAACAGTAAATAATAATTTTTAATTAAAGAATTGCTTTTCCTGTATATTTTTCAGACATTTCTGTTATTTTTAATCAGATTATAATTTGTTTAATGAAATGTTAATTACAAATTCAATATCTTTAATTATCATTTTGCTTTCATTCATTTTTATAGTTTAAATAAAATAAGAGTGTAGTACAATGAAAAAATAATAAAATCAATAAATTAATCTTTCATTTTTCTTTTAATTAGTTTTTATTAATTCTGTTTGTTTGTAATTTAAATATTTAAATTATTAACATTTCACTTTATACTACCATTTTTAATTTTCTAATTCTTTCTTATTCAAACTATATACAAAACTGTTTTTTTCTGTTTTCTATTTTAATATAATAATCTCTTTCAAGTGTGTACAACTTTCCATTTTTTTTTTTATCTTCTAATATAAATTATATAGCATATTTTAATTCCTCAATAATTCCTTTAGCATTGTGCTAAGTTTCGAGTTGCCAGACTGCATGTAACTGAATGGTTTTGTAGGTGGTGTGGTGTTGTATAGAGATTAATTTATGAATCTATCTTATACATATTATAAATTTATACATTAAAATAAAATTTTAAAAATAGTTGGTAAGTAAGTTTATGGAATGAAGGAAAGTTTATAGTTTTCAGCCTACATTCTGCTGAATGATTGTGGAGGTTGGGTACTGTTGTAAGGTTTAATTTATTAACTTAACTTATTCCTTTTATATAGTTAAGAAATCTAATAATTCTTGCAAAGCTCTGTTATTGGTCATTATATTAATATACATTGAATCTAGTGTATTTTGTTGTAGCAAATGCTAATTATGGCTACATTAATGTATAAACATGTTTTTCAAATGTAAATTCTTCAAATTACAACTTATTTTCAATTACTAAATAATGACTTTTAATTAAAAAAAAAACGTTTTCTATATATTTTTCATACATGTCTTAGAGAGATATTTTCCTATTGAATTATAATTATTGGTAAATCTATATTTTCTCACTTTTCTAGTGAATCAAAAGAAGGTGTAATTGAAAAAATTGTTTTACATTAAACTTCCTAAACAAATAGCTGCAAATGCGCATATACTTATGAATTTATTAATGTTATTATTTTATTAAACTTTGCTCATAAAATTGAACAATTTGTCTCACATAAATTTATAGTTCAAATTTTACAGTTTGTTTCTCAAGAAGCTATCAAATGAGGGACCCTTCATATCTAATTGAAACAATAATAAACATTTCGTTTTACTATCATTTATTTATTGAACAGACACAAACACATACACAAAAAATTGTAAAGTGTATTGTTGCTTTAGCATGGTGATAAGTTTAGAGATTTTAGCTCCATACAATTTGATGATTATGGAGGTGGGCTGGTGTTGCATGGTTTAATTTATGCACTTACCTTATACATAATATTTAATTATGTAATAAAATAAAATAAATTAATAATAATTAAAATAATGGCTGGTAGAATGTCTTGGTGCTTTACTATGGAGAAAAGTTTAGAGTCGTCAGACAACAATCTGTTGAAAGATTATGAAAATGGGGTGCTCTTGTATGGGTTAATTTAAAGTTTAGAGTTATTAGACTAAATTCTGTTGAATGATTATTGAGTTGTATACTGTCTTTTTGAATTTCATTATAGTTTGTTGAATTAAAGGTTAATTATAATTATCCATTATATTTAATTTATTTTTTCTCATAATTTACTTTATATCCTCTTTCGTTTTTATTGTTTAAATAAAATAATTCAAAATTAATAATAAATTTATTAATTTTTTCTTTCATTTTTCTTTTAATAGTTTTATTAATTCCATTCATTTATATTTTAATTATTTTAATTGTTAAATATGCATTTTATGCTATAAATCATTGATATTCTTATTCTTCTATATTCCAACTGCTATAAACAAAACTGTGTTATTTCTGTATCCCATTTTAATTAATTCATTTCTTTTAACAGTGTATAACATTATATAAATTATTTATCTTCTACTATATATTATTAAGAATATTTTAATTCCTCAATAATTCTTTAGTATGGTTGTAAGTTTAGAATACCAGACTACATTCAATTGAATTATTTTGGAGGTGGGGCATTGTTGTACAGATTAATTTCTGTATTTACCTTATACATATTATATAATTATGTAATTATTTATTATATAATACTTATTATATAATAAATAATTTTATATTATTCAAAAAATAAAACAGTAATTTTTAAAAAGTTCGTAATGTATATTGAAGCAATGAAGACAGTTTTCGCGTTTTCAGGCTACATTCTGTTGAATGATTGTGGAAGTTGGGTGGTGTTGTATAGGTTAATTTATGTTCTTAACTTATTCATATTATATAATTTTAAAAACTTGTAATTCTTGGAAAGTTCACCTATTGGTCATTGTTTTAACAGAGGTTGATTCCAATGTATTTTATTGTGACAAATGATATTTACGATCACTATATAATATAAACATATTAATTATATGTAAGTTCTTCCAGTTACTCTCTATTTTAAATTAGTAAATAGTAACTTTCAATTAAAGAGATACTTTTCCTGTATATTTTCAGATATTTCTGTAATTGTAATCCCATTTTAATTTGTTAAATTAAATGATAATTATAATAATTCAGTAGCTTTAATTATAATTTTGTTCTCATGCATTTTTTTTGTTTATATAAAATAAAAAAGCGTAATAATGAAAATATAAAAAATTTATTAATTTCGCTTTCATTTTTCTTATAATTAGTGTTATTAATTCTGTATTTAGTAATTTAATTATTTAACAACTCAAATTTGCATTTTATATTATTAGTTATTGATATTCTTATTCTATTACATTCTAACTATAAACAAAACTGTGTTATTTCTGTATCCTGTTTTAATCTATTCATCTTTTTCAACAGGGTATAACATTCTCTTAATTATTTAACTTCTAATATAAATAATGAAACATATTTTAATTCCTCAATAATTTGTTTATATGGTGATAAGTTAAGAGTTACCAAACTACATCGAACCGAATGGTTTTGTAGGTGGTGAGGTATTGTATATAGATTAATTTATGTATTTATCTTATACATATTATAAATTAATATATTAAAATAAAATTTTAAAAATAGTTGGTGAAGTTAGTTTGTGGAATGAAGAAAAGTTTATAGTTTTCAGCCTACATTCTGTTGAATGATTGTGGAGGTTGGGTGCTGTTGTAAGGTTTAATTTATGTACTAAACTTATTCCTTTTATATAATTAAGAAAACTAATAATTCTTGCAAAGCTCTGTGATTGGTTATTGTTTTAATGTACGTTGAATCTAGTGTATTTTATTTTAGCAAATGCTAATTATGGCTACATAATTTTTAAACCTATTTTTATATGTAAATTCTGCCAATTACAATTTATTTTCCATTACTAAATAATAACTTTTAATTAAAAAAACGATTCCTATATATTTTTCATACATGTCTTAGAGAAATGTTTAACTATTGTATCATAATTATTGGTAAATTTATATTTCCTCACTTTTCTAGTGAATTAAAAGAAGGTGTAATTGCAAAAAGTTTTTTTAATTAAACTTCCTCAATGAATAGCTGCAAATGCGCATATACTTATGCATTTATTAATGTTATTATTTTATAATACTTTGCTCATAAAATTAATCAATTTGTCTCACGTAAATTTATAGTTCAAATTTTACAGTTTGTTTCTCAAGAAGCTATCAACTGAAGGAACCCTTCATATCTAATTGAAACAATAATAAACATTTCGTTTTACTATCATTTATTTATTCAACACATACAAACACATACACAAAAAATGGTAAAGTGTATTGTTGCTTTAGCATGGTGATAAGTTTAGAGCTTCCAGCTCCATACAATTCGATGAATATGGAGGTGGGGTGGTGTTGTATGGTTTAATTTATGCACTTACCTTATACATAATATTTAATTATATAATAAAATAAAATAAATTAATAATAATTAAAACAATGGCTGGTAGAATGTCTTGGTGCTTTACTATGGAGAAAAGTTTAGAGTCGTCAGACTACAATCTGTTGAAAGATTATGAAAATGGGATGCTCTTGTATGGGTTAATTTAAAGTTTAGAGTTGTTAGACTAAATTCTGTTGAATGATTATTGTGTTGTATACTGTTTTTTGAATTTCATTATAGTTTGTTGAATTAAAGATTAATTATAATTATCCATTATTTTTAATTTATTTTTTCTCATATTTTACTTTATATCCTGTTTCGTTTTTATTGTTTAAATAAAATAATTCAAAATTAATAATAAATTTATTAATTTTTCTTTTAATAGTTTTACTAATTCCATTTGTTTATATTTTAATTATTTAAATAGTAAAATTTGTATTTTATGCTATAAATCATTGATATTCTTATTCTTCTATATTCCAACTGCTATAAACAAAACTGTGTTATTTCTGTATCCCATTTTAATTAATTCATCTCTTTTAACAGTGTATAACATTATATAAATTATTTATCGTCTTCTACTATATATTATTAAGCATATTTTAATTCCTCAATAATTCTTTAGTATGGTTGTAAGTTTAGAATACCAGACTACATTCAATTGAATTTATTTGGAGGTGGGGCATTGTTGTACAGATTAATTTCTGTATTTACCTTATACATATTATATAATTATGCAATTATTTATTATAAAATACTTATTATATAATAAATAATTTTATATTATTAAAAAAATAAAACAGTAATTTTTAAAAAGTTCGTAATGTATATTGAAGCAATGAAGACAGTTTTCGCGTTTTCAGGCTACATTCTCTTGAATGATTGTGGAGGTTGGGTAGTGTTGTATAGGTTAATTTATGTTCTTAACTTATTCATATTATATAACTTAAAAAACTTGTAATTCTTGGAAAGTTCACATATTGGTCATTGTGTTAATAGAGGTTGAATCTAATGTATGTTATTGTAACAAATGATAATTATGATCACTATATATTATAAACATATTAATTATATGTAAGTTCTTCCAATTACTCTCTATTTTAAATTAGTAAATAATAACTTTCAATTAAAGAGATACTTTTCCTGCATATTTTCAGATATTTCTGTAATTTTAATCCCATTTTAATTTGTTAAGTTAAATTATAATTAAATTAATTCAATTGCTTTAATTTTCATTTTGTTCTCATTCATTTTTATTGTTTATATAAAAAATGAGTGCGTAATACTGAAAATATAATAAAATTTATTAATTTATCTTTCATTTTTCTTTTAATTAGTGTTATTAATTCGGCTTTTTGGTAATTTAATTATTTAAATACTTAAATTTTCATTTTACGCTATCATTTATTGATATTCTCATTCTTTTATATTTTTTCTGTAAACAAAACTGCGTTATTTCTGTATCCTATTTTAATCTATTCATCTTTATAAGAGGGTGTAAAATTCTCTTAATTGTTTAACTTCTAATATAAATAATGGAGCATATTTTAATTCCTCAATAATTTGTTTATATGCTGATAAGTTAAGAGTTGCCAGACTACATTCAACTGAATTATTTTGGAGGTGGGTGGTGTTGTATAGATTAATTTATGAAGTTATCTTATACATATTTTTTACTTACATAATAAAATAATAATTTTAAAAAGTTCATAAAGAAAACATGTTTAGAGTTTTCAAGCTACATTCTATTGAAGGATTGGGGAGATTGGGAGGTGTTGTATGTGTTAATTTATGTAAATAACTTATTTAAATTATATAATTAAAAAAAACTAATAATTCTTGGAAATTTCAGTGGTTGGTTATTGATGTAATAGAGTTTGATTCTGGTATATTTTATTGTAAAATGGTAATTATGACTACCTTATAATATAAACTTATTGATTATATGTAAGTTCTTCCCATTACTCTCTATTTTCAAACAGTAAATAATAACTTTTAATTAAAGAATTGCTTTTCCTGTATATTTTTCAGACATTTCTGTTATTTTTAATCAGATTATAATTTGTTTAATGAAATGTTAATTACAAATTCAATATCTTTAATTATCATTTTGCTTTCATTCATTTTTATAGTTTAAATAAAATAAGAGTGTAGTACAATGAAAAAATAATAAAATCAATAAATTAATCTTTCATTTTTCTTTTAATTAGTTTTTATTAATTCTGCTTGTTTGTAATTTAAATATTTAAATTATTAATATTTCACTTTATACTACCATTTTTAATTGTCTAATTCTTTCTTATTCAAACTATATACAAAACTGTTTTTTTCTGTTTTCTATTTTAATATAATAATCTCTTTCAAGTGTGTACAACTTTCCATTATTTTTTTTTTATCTTCTAATATAAATTATATAGCATATTTTAATTCCTCAATAATTCCTTTAGCATTGTGCTAAGTTTCGAGTTGCCAGACTGCATGTAACTGAATGGTTTTGTAGGTGGTGTGGTGTTGTATAGAGATTAATTTATGAATCTATCTTATACATATTATAAATTTATACATTAAAATAAAATTTTAAAAATAGTTGGTAAGTAAGTTTATGGAATGAAGGAAAGTTTATAGTTTTCAGCCTACATTCTGCTGAATGATTG
This sequence comes from Maratus michaelseni, assembly GCA_963931845.1. Classification (NCBI taxonomy): domain Eukaryota; kingdom Metazoa; phylum Arthropoda; class Arachnida; order Araneae; family Salticidae; genus Maratus; species Maratus michaelseni. The sequence continues at coordinate 116,694,383 of OZ007600.1, forward strand.
TGGAGGTTGGGTACTGTTGTAAGGTTTAATTTATTAACTTAACTTATTCCTTTTATATAATTAAGAAATCTAATAATTCTTGCAAAGCTCTGTTATTGGTCATTATATTAATATACATTGAATCTAGTGTATTTTATTGTAGCAAATGCTAATTATGGCTACGTTATTTTATAAACTTTTTTTTCATATGTAAATTCTTCAAATTACAACTTATTTTCAATTACTAAATAATGACTTTTAATTAAAAAAACGTTTTCTATATATTTTTCATACATGTCTTAGAGAGATATTTTCCTATTGAATTATAATTATTCATAAATCTATATTTTCTCACTTTTCTAGTGAATCAAAAGAAGGTGTAATCGAAAAAATTGTTTTACATTAAACTTCCTCAACGAATAGCTGCAAATGCGCTTATACTTATGCATTTATTAATATTATTATTTTATTAAACTTTGCTCATAAAATTGAACAATTTGTCTCACATAAATTTATAGTTCAAATTTTACAGTTTGTTTCTCAAGAAGCTATCAACTGAGGGAACACTTCATATCTAATTGAAACAATAATAAACATTTCGTTTTACTATCATTTATTTATTGAAGAGACACAAACACATACGCAAAAAATGGTAAAGTGTATTGTTGCTTTAGCATGATGATAAGTTTAGAGCTTTTAGCTCCATACAATTTGATGATTATGGAGGTGGGGTGGTGTTGTAGGGTTTAATTTATACACTTACCTTATACATAATATTAAATTATGTAATAAAATAAAATAAATTAATAATAATTAAAATAATGGCTGGTAGAATGTCTTGGTGCTTTACTATGGAGAAAAGTTTAGAGTCGTCAGACTACAATCTGTTGAAAAATTACGAAAATGGGGTGCTCTTGTGTGGGTTAATTTAAAGTTTAGAGTTGTTAGACTAAATTCTGTTGAATGATTATTGTGTTGTATACTGTCTTTTTGAATTTCATTATAGTTTGTTGAATTACAGGTTAATTATAATTATCCATTATATTTAATTTATTTTTTCTCATAATTTACTTTATATACTCTTTCGTTTTTATTGTTTAAAAAGAATAATTCAAAATTAATAATAAATTTATTAATTTTTCTTTCATTTTTCTTTTAATAGTTTTATTAATTCCATTTGTTTATATTTTAATTATTTAAATTATTAAATATGCATGTTATGCTATAAATCATTGATATTCTTATTCTTCTATATTCCAACTGCTATAAACAAAACTGTGTTATTTCTGTATCCCATTTTAATTAATTCATCTCTTTTAACAGTGTATAACATTATATAAATTATTTATCTTCTACTATGTATTATGAAGCATATTTTAATTCCTCAATAATTCTTTAGTATGGTTGTAAGTTTAGAATACCAGACTACATTCAATTGAATTATTTTGGAGGTGGGGCATTGTTGTACAGATTAATTTCTGTATTTACCTTATACATATTATATAATTATGTAATTATTTATTATATAATACTTATTATATAATAAATAATTTTATATTATTCAAAAAATAAAACAGTAATTTTTAAAAAGTTCGTAATTTATATTGAAGCAATGAAGACAGTTTTCGCGTTTTCTGACTACATTCTGTTGAATGATTGTGGAGTTTGGGTGGTGTTGTATAGTTTAATTTATGTTCTTAACTTATTCATATTATATAATTTAAAAAACTTGTAATTCTTGGAAAGTTCACATATTGGTCATTGTTTTAAAAGAGGTTGATTCCAACGTATTTTATTGTGACAAATGATAATTATGATCACTATATATTATAAACATATTAATTATATGTAAGTTCTTCCAATTACTCTCTATTTTAAATTAGTAAATAATAACTTTCAATTAAAAAGATACTTTTCCTGTATATTTTCAGATATTTCTGTAATTGTAATCCCATTTTAATTTGTTAAATTAAATGATAATTATAATAATTCAGTAGCTTTAATTATAATTTTGTTCTCATGCATTTTTATTGTTTATATAAAATAAAAGGCGTAATAATGAAAATATAATAAAATTTATTAATTTCACTTTCATTTTTCTTATAATTAGTGTTATTAATTCTGTATTTAGTAATTTAATTTTTTAACAACTCAAATTTGCATTTTATATTATTAGTTACTGATATTCTATTACATTCTAACTATAAACAAAACTGTGTTATTTCTGTATCCTATTTTAATCTATTCATCTTTTTCAACAGGGTATAACATTCTCTTAATTATTTAACTTCTAATATAAATAATGGAACATATTTTAATTCCTCAATAATTTGTTTATATGGTGATAAGTTAAGAGTTGCCAGACTACATCTAACCGAATAGGTTTTTTAGGTGCTGAGGTAATGTATATAGATTAATTTATGTATTTATCTTATACATTTTATAAATTAATATATTAAAATAAAATTTTAAAAATAGTTGGTGAAGTAAGTTTGTGGAATGAAGAAGAGTTTATAGTTTTCAGCCTACATTTTGTTAAATGATTGTGGAGGTTGGGTGGTGTTGTAAGGATACTTTATGTAATTTACTCATTTCTTTTATAAAATTAAGAAAACTAATCATTCTTGCAGAGCTCTGCTATAGGTCATAGTTTAAAATATACGTTGAATCTAGTGTATTTTATTGTAACAAATGTTAATTATGGCTACATTATTTTATAAACATATTTTTCATATGTAAGTTCTTCCAATTACTCTTTATTTTCATTTACTAAATAATGACTTATAATTTAAAAAAATGTTTCCTATATTTTTTTCATACATGTCTTAGAGAGATATTTTCCTATTGTATTATAGTTATTGTTAAATTTACATTTTCTCAATTTTCTAGTGATTTAAAAACAAGTTTAATTGCAAAAATTTTTTTTACATTAATTTTCCTCAACGAATAGCTGCAAATGCGCATATACTTATGCATTTATCAATATTAATATTTTATTAAACTTTGCTCATAAAATTAAACGTTTTGTTTCACATAAATTTGTAGTTCAATATATACAGTTTGTTTCGAAAGAAGCTATCAACTGAGGGCACCCTTTTATATCATATTGAAACAATAATAAACATTTTGTTTTACTGTCATATATTTAATCAATAGACACAAACACATCCACAAAAAATGGTAAAGTGTACTGTTTCTTTAGCATGGTGATAAGTTTAGAGCTGCCAGCTTCATGCAATTCAATGATTATGGAGGTGGATTGGTGTTGTATGCTTTAATTTATGTACTTGCCTTATAAATATTATTTAATTATATAATAAAATTAAATAAAGCAATAATAATTAAAATAATGTTTGGTAAAGTGTCTTGGTGCTTTACTATGGAGAAAAGTTTAGAGTTGTCAGTCTACACTCTGTTGAAATATTATGAAAAAGGGGTGCTCTTATATGGTTCAATTTAAAGTTTCGAGTTGTCAGACTAAATTCTGTTGGATGATTATGGCGTTGTGTACTGTCTTTTTTTTTTATCTCATTATAATTTGTTGAATTATATGTTAATTATAATTATCCATTATTTTTAGTTCAATTTTTTCTCCTAATTTACTTTATATGGTCATTCGTTTTCATTTTTTAAATAAAGTAATTAAAAATTAAAAATAAGGCTATTAATTTTTCTTTCATATTCTTTTTATTAGTTTTATTAATTCTATTTGTTTATATTTTATTTATTTAAATAATTAAATTTGCTTTTATACTATCATTTATTGATCTTCTTGTTCTTTTATCTTCCAACAACTATAAAAAAACTGTGTTTTTTCTGTATCATATTTTAATCAATTCATCTCTTTAAACAGTGTATAACATTATATTAATTATTTATCTTCTACTATAAATTATGGAACATATATTAATTTTTAAATAATCTTTATTATTGTTGTAAGTTTAGAATGCCAGACTGCATTCAATTGAATTATTTTGAGGTGGGGTGGTGCTGTATAGATTAATTTCTTTATTTACCTTAGACAGTGCAGTTATTGGTCTTTGTTTTAATAGAGGTTGACTATAGTGTATTTTATTGTAAAAATGGTAATTATGACTACATTATATTTTAAACTACATTATGTCATTTTCATTCCCATTATAATTTGTTTAATTAAATGTTAGTTACAATATTTCAATATCTTTAATTATCATATTGTTCTCATTAATTTTATTGTTTATATAAAATAGGAGGGCGTAATAATGAAAATATAATAAAATATGTTAATTTCTCTTTCATTTTTCTTATAATTAGTGTTATTAATTCGGCCTTTTGGTAATTTAATTATTTAAATACTTAAACTTGCATTTTATACTATCATTTATTGATATTCTTATTCTTTTATATTCTAACTATTTGCAATGAAGGAAAGTTTAGCGTTTTCAGGCATTGTTTTAATTGAGGTTAAATCTAATATTTTTTATTGTAACAAATGATAATTATGATCACATTATATTATAAACATATTAATTTTATGTAAGTTCTTCCAATTACTCTCTATTTTAAATTAGTATATAATCACTTTTAATTAAAGCGGTAATTTTCCTGTATATTTATATATATATCTGTCATTTTAATCCTTTTTTTTAATTAAATGATAATTACAATAATTCAATAGCTTTAATTATCATTTTTTCTCATTAATTTTATTGTTTATATAAACTAGGATTGCGTAATAATGAAAATATAATAAAATGTGTTAATTTCTCTTTCATTTTACTTATAATTACTGTTATTAATTCTGCTTTTTGTAATTTAATTATTTAAATGCTTAAATTTGCATTTTATACTATCATTTATTCAAATTCTTATTCTTTTATATTTTAACTATAAACAAAACTGCCTTATTTCTGTATTCTATATTTTAATCTTTAAATCTTATTCAACAGGGTATTACATTCTCCTAATTATTTAACTTCTAATATAAATAATGGATCATATTTTAAATCCTCAATAATTTGTTTATATGGTGATAAGTTTATAGTTGCCAGACTATGTTCAATTGAATTATTTTATAGATGGGTGGTGTGTATAAATTAATTTATGTATTTATATTTTACATATTATATAATTACATAATAAAATAATAATTTTAAAAGAGTTCGTATTGAAGAAAGGTTTACAGTTTTCAGGCTACATTCTTTTGAATGATTATGGAGGTTCGGTGGTGCTGTAAGTGTCCTTTATGTACTTTACTCATTCCTTTTATATAATTAAGAAAACTAATCATTCTTGCAGAGCTCTGCTATAGGCCATTGTTTTAATATACGTTGAATCTAGTGTATTCTACTGTAGCAAATGCTAATTATGGCTACATTATTTTATAAACATCTTTTTCATATGTAAGTTCTTCCAATTACACTTTATTTTCGTTTACTAAATAATGACTTTTAATTTGAAAAAACGTTTCCTATATATTTTTCGTACATGTCTTAGAGAGATATTTTTCTATTGTATTATAATTTTTAATAAATTTATATTTTCTCAATTTTCTAGTTATTTTAAAGTAATTTTAATTGCAAAAAAGCTTTTTTACAATAAACTTTCTCAATGAATAACTGCAAATGCACATATACTTATGCATTTATCAATGTTAATATTTTATTACACTTTGCTCAATTTACAGTTTGTTTTTAAAGAAGCTCTAAACTGAGGGCACCCTTCATATCTCATTGAAACAATAATAGACATTTCATTTTACTGTCATTTATTTATTCAACAGACACAAACACATGCACAAAAAATGGTAAAGTGTTTTATTGCTTTAAAATGGTTGAAAGTTTAGAGCTGCAGGCTTCATACAATTCCATGATTAGGGAGGTGGGGTGGTGTTGTAGGGTTTAATTTATGTACTTACCTTATCCATATTTTTTAAATTATATAATAAAATAAAATAAAGAAATAATAATAAAATAATGGTTGGTAAAGTGTCTTAATGCTTTACTATGGAGAAAAGTTGGACAATTTGATAGTTGTAATGTCTGCTTAACAGCTTATCATATTCAAACAGAAATCAATTGTGATTTATTTACATTGTGGAATACTGCACTTGATAAAGTGTTGAACAATATAGTTTCCATTTCTTCTGTGTTCGGTTTTTCATACCTCGTACTTTTTTTTTTCAATCTGTGCATTTTCCTGTCTTAGAGAGTCCTACTGTATTATAAGTATTGCTAAATTTATACTTTCTCAATTTTGTAGTGATTTAATAGCCAGTTTAATTGTAAAATGTTTTATTATATTAAACTTCCGAAACGAAATGCTGAATTGGGCATATATTTACGCATATATTTATGTTAATATTTTACTTAACTTTGCTCATAACATTGAACATATTTGTTCACATAAATTGATAGTGGAAAATTTACAGTTTGTTTCTAAAGAAGTTATATAAACTAAGGACACCCTTAATATCTTATTAAAAAATAATAAACATATCGTTTTATTGTTATTTATTTATTCAACAGACTGTAAGAAGCACATTTACAAAAAATGGTAAAATGTGTTGTTGCTTTAGTATGGTGATACGTTTAGAATTGCCAGGCTTCATACAATTCAATGATTATGGAGGTGAGGTGGTGTTGTATGTTTTAATTTGTGTACTTACCTTGTACATATAATATAATATAATATAATACAATATAATATAATATAATATAATAATATTTATTAAAATAAAGGTTGGTAATGTTTATTGATGATTTACTGTGGAGAAAGGTTTACTGTTGTCAGGCAACATTCTGTTGAAAGATTATGAAAATGAGGTGGTCTAGTATGGGCTAATTTAAAATTTACAGTTGCCAGGTTAAATTATGTTGAATGATAATGGTTGGGTGGTGTTGAATACTGTCTTTTTGAACCTTATTATAATTTGTTTAATTAATTGTTAATTATTATAATGTATATTAATAATAATATTTTTAAATTAATATTTTCAACTAAGTTACTTTATATCCTCATTCATTTTTTATTGTTTAAATAAAATAAGTGAAAAATAATAATACATTTATTAATGTTTCTTTCATTTTTCTTTTATTGGCTTTACTTATTACATTTCTTTATATTTTAGTTATTTAAATAATTAAAATTGCATTTTATACTATCATTTATTGATATTTTTATTCTTTTATATTCTAACTACAAACAAAACTGTGATATTTCTGTATCCTATTTTAATCTATTCATCTCTTTCAACAGTGCATGGCATTCTATTAATTATTTATCTTTTAATATAAATTATGGAGCATATTTTAATTCCTCAATAATTCCTTTACTATGGTGAAAAATTTAGAGTTGCCCGACTACATTCAATTGTATTATTTTAGAGGTGGGGTTGTATTGCATAGATTAATTTATGTATTTACCAAACACATATTATACAACATTATATAATTATATATTTATTTATAAATATTAAATAATAAATAATTATATATTATTATTCACATAATAAAATAGTAACTTAAAAAGTTTGAAAAGTATTTTGATGCAATGAAGACAAGTTTAGAGTTTTCAGGCTACATTCTACTGAAGTTTGTGGCGGTGAGGTGGTGGTGTATGGGTTAATTTATGTACTTAACTTATTAATATATATAATAAAAAAAACTGATAATTCTTATAAAGTTCAGTTATTGGTCATTGTTTTAATAGAGGTTGAATATAGTGTATTGTATTATAAAAATGGCAAGTATGGCTACATTATATTTTAAACTACATTATGTCATTTTCAATCTCATTATAATTTGTTTAATTAACTGTTAGTTACAATATTTCAATATCTTTAATTATCATATTGTTCTCATTCAGTTTTATTGTTTAAATGAAATAGGAGGCAGAAAAATAAAAAAATATTAGTAAAATTTATTAATTTTTTTTTCAGTTTTCTTTTAATTAGATTATTAGTTCTGCTTGTTTGTAATTTAATTATTGAAATATTTAAATTTGCATTTTATACTATCATATATTTATATTATTATTCTTTTATATTCTAACTATTAACAAAACAGTATTATTTTTGTATCCTACTTTAATCTATTCATCACTTTCAAGAGCGTGTAACATCTATTAATAATTTATCTTCTAATATAAATTATGGAGCACATTTCAATTCCTTAATCATTCCTTTACTATGGTAGTCAGTTTAGAGTTGCCAGTCTACATTCAATTGAATTATTTTGGGCGTGGGGTGGTGTTGTATAAATTAATTTATGTATTTACCTTTTACATATTATTTAATTACATAATAAAATAATAATTTTAAAAAATCGTAATGAAGACGTGTTTAGAGTTTTCAAGCTACATTCTGTTGAATGATTGTGGAGATTGGGTGGTGTTGTATGGCTTAATTTATGTACTTAACTTATCCATATTATATAATTTTAAAAATCTAATAATTCTTGGAAATTTCAGTTATTGGTTATTGTTTTAATAAAGTTTGAGTCTAGTATATTTTATGTAACAAATGATAATTATGACTACATAATTTTATAAACATATTGATTATATGTAAGTTCTTCCAATTACTGTCTATTTTCAATTAATGTATAATAACTTTTAATTAAAGAAGCACTTTTCCAGTATATCCTTCAGACATTTCTGGCATTTTCAATCCCATTATAATTTGTTTAATTAAATGTTAGTTACATTAATTCAATATCTTTAATTATCATTTTGTTCTCATCCATTTTTATTGTTTAATTAAAGTAAGAGGGCGGGATAATGAAAAAATAATAAAATTTATTAATTTCTTTTTCATTTTTCTTTTAATTAGTTATATTAATTCTGTTTGTTTGTAATTTAATTATTTAAATAATTAAATTTTCATTTTATGATATAATTTTTAATGTTCTTATTCTTTTATATTCTAAGTATAAACCTGACTGTATTATTTTTGTATGCTTTTTAACGTATGCCTCTGTTTCAATCGTGTTATAACTTTCTATTAAATTATTGTTTTTTAATATAAATTATGGAGTATATTTTAATTCCTCTCACGATTAATGATTCTTTTTTCATTTTCATTTTTTTTTAAGAGTTGTAGTGCACTTTTAAACATACTTGTGTAATTGATTAACTATTTTTTATTGTTTCTTCTAGATTAGTTATAAATTTCTTCTAATTTTAATATTATATTTATTATTTTATTTTATAGGCGGCAGTTTTAGGTTCTTTACCTAAGACTTATACATTAAAATATTTGTTAATATATTCAATTCATCTTATGCCAATTGTCTTCATTTTGTTTTTGTTTTTCAGGTTTTAAAACGGGAATAAATTTATTATTTGTGATTTATTACATAGTAATTTATCTTTTTGTCTGACTTTTTACCAACTTTTTTTTAAACTTTTAATACGGCTTATAAATTATTTTTTACTAATCCTACATTAATTTTTGTGTGTGATTGATATAACTTTCGTTCACAGATGGCAGATATGTTTGTTTTTAAAGGAGAATCACGAAATATATTATTCTTTTTTCAACTCTTTTTCTTTTCGTGCGAAGTTGCTTTTTTAAAATAGATCACAATTTTCTAATAGTCATTTATTATATTTATTAATATGTTATCAAGGCTTATTTTAAAATTTCTTTAAAATAACTGTTGCTTATTAACTGTTAACATAGAATCATTCCAATTGTTTTCAAAATCTTTTATCCGGCTCATGCAATTGACATTGTATTGGTGAGAGTAGATTTACTTTTATTTCGCTATTAGATTAAAGTGTTTTCACATTTATACTTTTCCTTACGACATGATGTTTAATGTTTTTATGTTGGTACTGATGTGGCTTTCCGTCAATTTGGATTTTAGAATCGATCCACTTTTAATTTTTAAATATTTTGACATCTGTTATTGATCGGGCAATTTGAGGGTAGTAACTTCTTATTATACTCAAACGGAAATCAATTGTCATTTACTTATCTTGTGAAATATTTCCCTTGATAAAATGTTTTACAAAATAAAGTTTCCATTTCTTCTTATAATATATTTATGCTTTGTGTTTGGATTTTTTACTCCTCATACATTTTTATTCAATCTGTGCATTTTGCAGTCGGTGATAAATATTTTCCTATTGTATTACAATTATTGGTAAGTTTTATTTCTCGACTTTCCGCTGATTTAATAGACAGTTTAATTGCAGAAGGTTTTAGTACATTAAACTCCCTCAATGAATTGCTGCAAATGTGCATCGAGTTATGCATTCATTTATGTTAATATTTTACTCAACTTTCCTCATGAAATGAAACATCTTTGTTCACATAAATTTATAGTTCAAAATTTACAGTTTGTTTCTATAGAAGCTATAAACTAAGGGCACCCTTCTTATTAAAACAATAATAAACATTTCATTTTATTATTATTTATTTATTCAACAGACACAAACATACACACAAAAAATGGTAAAACATGTTGTTGCTTCACTGTAAGTTTAGTATCGCCAGGCTTCCACGATTATGGAGGTGGGGTGGTGGTGTATGGTTGAATTTATGCACTTACCTCACACATATTATATAATAAAACAAAATAAACTGATAATAATTAAAATAAAGGTTGGTAAATTGTCTTGCTGCTTTACTATTGAGAAAGGTTTTACATTCAGTCGAAATATTATGGTTATTATTTGTTGAAAGATTCTGTTGAAATATTATGAGAGTGTTGTCTACTGTCTTTTTTAATCTCATTATAATTTGTTTAATTAAATGCTAATTATAATAATCCAGTATTTTCAATTTAATATTTTCTCCTCATTTGCTTTATTATAATAATCCAGTATTTTTAATTTAATATTTTCTCCTCATTTGCTTTATATCCTCATTCATTTTTATTGTAAAAGTGGCAAAAAAATAATAATCAAATAATAAAATTTATTAATTTTTATTTCATTTTTCTTTTAATTAGTCTTACTAATTCCATTTTTTAAAATTTAATTATGTTAATAATAAAATTTGCACTATATACAATTATTTATTTACATTCTTATTCTTTAGTATTCTAACTGTAAGCAAAACTGTGTTATTTCTGTATTCTATTAAAATCTATTCATCTATTTCAACAGTGTATTACATTCTATGAATTATTTAATTTCTAATATAAATAATAGAGCATATTTTAATTCCTTGATAATTTTTTTACTATTGTGGTAAGTTTAGAATTACCAGGCAATATTCAACTGAATGATTTTGAAGGTGGGGTGGTTTGTATAGATTAATTTATGTATTTATCTTATACATATTATATAATTATATAATTAAAAATATATATTTTTTAAAAGTTGGTAAGGTATGTTGATGCAATGAAGAAATGTTTAGAATTTTCAGGTTACATTCTGTTAAATAATTGTTGAGGTTGGGTGGTGTTGTATGGGTTTATTTATGTAATTAACTTATTCGTATTATATAATTAAAACACGCTAATAATTCTTGGAATGTTCAGTTATGGTGATTGTTTTAATATCGGTGGAGTTTAATGTATTTTATTTTAATACTTTATAATTATAGCTACATTACATTATAACCATACTGATTATATGTAAGTACTTTTTTCACAGATGGCAGATATGTTTTTCTTTAAATGAGAATCATGAAATATATTAAATGTTTTTTTCATTCATTTTTCTTTTTCTGTTAAACTGGATTTTAAAAATAGATGACAATTTTCTGATAGTCATTGATTATATTTATTAATACGTTATCTTAAGGATTATCTACAATTTCTTTAAAATAACTGTTGAATATTAACTGCTTACGTTGAATCCAGGGATGAGATTTCTCCGCTTTTTTGCATACCAGTATAAGCTTACAGAAAATGTTTATTTATTTAATCGGAACATTCTGCGATTTAAGAGAACAACGTTTTCTCTAAGATTATACTAGTATGAAAAAAAGCTGAAAAATCTCATTCCTGGTTGAATCTTCCATGTGTTTTTCAAAATCGCTGATCTGGCTCATGCGGTTGATATTGTAATGGTGAGAGCAGATTTTCTTTTATTTCTCTATTGGTTTAAAGTTTTTTCACATTCATGCTATTCCTTATGACTTGATGTGATATTTTAATATTTCTCTTTTGGTACTGATGCAGTATTTTGCCAGTTTGGTTTTCAGAATCTATCCACTCTTAATTTTTAAATATTTCCACATGTGTCATATATCGGACGATTTGAGTGTAGTAATTTCTGCTTAACGGCTTATTATACTCAAACAGAAATCAATTATGATTTACTGATGTTGTGAAATATTGCCCTTGATAAATATATAAATTTTGTAAAGTATGGTGATGCAATGAAGAAAAGTTTAGAGTTTTCAGGCTACATTCTATTGAATGTTTGTGGAGGTTGGGCGGTGGTGTATGGGTTAATTTATGTACTTAACTTATTAATATTATATAATTAAAAACTAATAATTCTTAGAAAGCTCAGTTATTGGTGATTGTTTTAATAGAGGTTGAATATAGTGTATTTTATTGTATATTTTGATAAAGTGTTTCACAATAAAAGTTTCCATTTTCTTGCAATATTTTTCCATTCTGTTTTTGGATTTTTTCACCTCATAATTTTCTTTTCAATTTGTGCATTTTGCAGTCTTGGATATATTTTTTCTATGGTATTATAAATATTAGTTAATTTATATTTTGTCGATTTTTTACTGATTTAGTAGATAGATCAGTTGCAAAAAATTTCATTATATTAAACTCTCTTAACGATTTGCTGGAAATGCGCATTTATTTATAAATAGTATTCATTATTCATCATATCTAAAAACATTATGCTGTTGTTACACTTTTTATCATCTATATCTAACTCATTTTGGGCAAATTTATTTAAGTTAATCAAATTTAAAATACATAATTTTATTGCAGCATATGCGTATTTAGTTGTGTATTTATTTATTTTTTCAATATTTATATTTATTCAATCATTTTTACTGTTTAATGGCTGCTTTTTACATATTTGTTTTTCGTAATGTTTACTCAATACTGCATTTGAACTTTCGTAATTTTGGCGATTGTCATACATTGTTATATATTTTTTTATGCATATGATCTTCTCGTTTATATTTAGTTAGCTCTATTCGTTTGGGCATTATCTATTAGAATAACTATTACCATGGTTTTTTCACTTCAGTATCAGTAGATCATCAGTAGATCAGTATTTTGTGATTTAGAAAGTTTAGAAATGTTATTAAATAGCAAACTATGTACAACAAAAATATGAGTTTTTCACAGAAATGCTGAGAAACATGTTGGATTTGTGCTTATATAGATATATATATATATATATATATAATATATTTAATGTCATAATAGTTGCATTTTTGATGAACAGATGGCGCTTCATTTCAGAATATATTCATTTCATATAGTTTATCTGTGGTAAAGTAGAATTTATGGAGAAGAACTAATCAGTCTCTAAATGTTAGAACTTTCCAAGTGACGCCCATCACTGAGAAGAACGGACGTCACACGATTAAAAACAGCCAGCACAGAATTGAGGAACAATAGAACGGGTATGGGGCTGTCCATAAATGATGTCACACAATTTTTCAATATTCTTGACCCCCCTCCCCGTCTTTGTCACAAAGTGCCACACTTCACCATGCTCCCCCCCCTCCCCCTTGTCACATGTCACGTTATATTACATGAGCGTATATTTGCAGTTCATAAACAAAGCACTACGTTATAGATCATATTTCAAATTTTATTTTTAAACTTTAACTATGTGTTTTAATGACGTGAGCATAACAATAAAATAATTCGTGTACTTATTTTGTATAAAGTAAGATTAAGGGTTACAACAAAAAAACATAATTAATATACAACAATAATAAAAGATTAATATGAAAGAGTAATTGAAAACAGTAGTATTTTGTATTTTGAAATGGAATTTAATATATTTGGCTTTAAATCTTATCTTTACTTTATGAGCACAAAATACTTTAAAACAGATTGATTTTTAAAAAGAAGCCTCAATATTAGTTTTACTTAAATGGAATTGCCATCACATTTCATTTGTCACATTAATATGAACATAAATAAAATTGCATACAAAATCATAAAATAGAAAGTACTCTGAATGTTTTATTATTACGACTCTTCCTCCCATGAAGAAGATATATGTTCGTCCATCGAGTGCACAAGCATTTTGACATTGCTCTCATCCTCGAGGATAGTAAGCCCTCTAATGTCAATGTCGTCTTTATCCACCCAATCTGCAAATTCCAAACCAGTCTCCAAATTAACTAAAATGTGTTATGTCACACTTCTTCTTACCCCCTCCACCCCCTTGTCACAAATTGTCACAATTTCACGAACCCCCCTCTCCCCTCTTCAAGCGTGACATCATTTGTGGACGGCCCCTATCCCTGAAACACACTGTAAAAAAAAATTGCAGTAAAATTACGGGCAGAGGTCGGCAGCAGAGATTGCAGTCATACACCGTAAAAAAAACAATCCATGCCCATCATTTTGTGCAGCCCGTAATTTTACGGGGCAAAGTAATACAGCATTATAATGACAGGATATAATGCACTTTAAAACAAAATAACACTTTACTTACTGCTCCGTAGCACATAGAACGTTAGATAATCATCACAGAATGTCTTTTTTGGCGGGTTAAAATTTTTGAAACACGAGTAAAATGAAGGGTTACACTCTAGCGGAGGACAATGTATGGGGTCGTACCGTATTTTTGCTAACATATGGGCTAGAACTGTAAGAATATGTGGATTGCTCTTAATTTTCTAAGTATCTAAGGGATAAGGCCGCTTATTTAGTGGATCAGATCGTTTTTCATCAAATAAGGCTGTTGCCCGTGAAAATTGAAGGGCAAACACTCATAAATTTACAGTTTTTTCTGAGAGTGCATGATGGTGCATAGTATCCTCCAGTCACACTGACTGATCTCTGTACACATCTGACTTTAAGTAGCCATATTAACAAAAGCCACACGGTCTTCTCGAAATGTAGACCTCAGTTTGTTGTCGTGATAGAAACAGTGATGTCTGTAAGCTTTCAATTCTACATATATGTTACAGATCTAATTGCACCGAAGTTCCTTTTAAAGGCAATTTCTTTAATCTTCTATAAAATGTTTGAAAAGAAACGACCCTTAAATCAAAATCTGATCAATATCTTAGGAATGATGTTGCGCAATGAACTCACCTGCTTATATAACGCATGGTTTAGGTAATACGAATAATAGCACTGTACTGCAATGCCACCTGTTGGTCAAATAAAAAAAACAAAATCCTGCATGTTCCTGAACATTTCTGTGAAAAACACATATTTTTGTTGCGCATAGTTTACTAATAATAAACATTTCAGAAGTCCCGGGGCTTCTCATAGTATATATATATATATATATATATAATTATAATATCTATGAATTTCAAAAAAATATATATATATGAAAGGATAAAAATAAACCTTTTTTAAAATTCAGAATTAAATTTAAAAGATCAAAATTAGAGTTTCCTGCTCCCCTGTTAATTTTGCTTCTCAGCCCAACATATTTATTAAAAAGAAATTATCCAACCTAAAATTCTTCAATGATTATTGATGTTTGTGAAATTAATTTCCTCAAATAGAAGTTGATTAACATGTTTATATTGGATGATTACTCAAAGCTATAATTTCTAACCACATTATCTCAAAAGCTATAAATTCTATTCATTCTCTACATGACAGTTATTATGCTCATCTAAGAAAATCAAACTAAATAATTATGTTCAGACAATAAATTCTAATTAATGCCACAGTAAGAAATCCAGAATTACATTTAGATCATAAAGTTTAATCAGTTTACCTCAAAATGACAGTTATTACATCCAGATCAGGAAATCTAAGTAAATAATTATGTTTAGAATATAAATTCAAATTATTGTCAATATAAGAAATTGGTGAGTACATTTTAGGTTGTAAATCATAGTTAACTTTTATCTGTTTGACAGTTATTAATATGATTTGTTCATAAATAACCATTAACATTAAATTTAGAAATGACTGTTGTGATGTAATTGGCAAAACCTATTGCATCACAAGACCACTTAAATCAAGCCTTCTATCCAATTAAAAGTAAGTTCCCGCCTATAGTTGATTAGTTCGCCCTCTGCTGGAAAATATCCTAAATTCTTATCAAAACTAGCGTTTGACCACCAGGAGCTCAGATTTTTGGCAGAATTTGAGATGATCAGCCTTCCCTAGAAGCCATGTAGGCATTTTCATAAATAATATGGTTCTCGGGGCCTCTTCGAACTCCCACTCTCTGGATGTAGCATGAACTGGATTTAAAAATGAGTGTGATCTGCAATGAGGCCCCGAGTCAACTCCTTTCACCCAATAAAATCATTACATATATATATATATATATATATATATATATATATATATATATATAATGAGAAAACGCATGAAAAGCGCAATTGTGACTGTACACCTGAAATCCATTCATATTTTCGCGAATGAAATAAGTTATATGGTACTTTTTCACACATAGTTATTGTAGCTATATCTGTTTTATATAAATTTATGTAAATCAGTAACGAATTTCAGACTTTTTAAACAGTTCTCATGGTTTAAAAAAAATCAACATTAAATAATAAAATAATAATAATAAATAAATAAATAAATAAATAGATAAATATTTTAGTAACCTAACCTGCTTTTACACACAACAACAAAATTTTTGCACAGCACTAATTTCGACAGGCCTAACCATTTTACTTTTTTTTGGCACCAAAGATATCACTGTAAACATTTTTGACATTATTTTACAATTTTTTCACATCTTCAATAGTTTTAACATGGAAAGGATCAACAGGCTTAGTCTTAATAGGTAAAAAAAAAAAGGGGGGGGGGGACTTGGCAACAATTTCAACTTGAGCTTTTTTGGGCCACCAATATCGATCATTCCTAAGCCGGTTTAAAAATTTCATTTCAACTTTCAACAGATTTTTCTCATAGTCACCTTTATGAAACAACTTTTGTACCTGTCCCAGATAGAATGTTTGGTCATAATATACAGCATATATTATATATTTGATTCTGAAATGGCATCTCTCACTTTCTTCATAAATCACTATCTTTCATCATAAATCTCCTATTTTACCTTAAACTTCACCTTATTATTTCCATATTACTGCATTTAATATATAGAATTGGAATAATTTTTTTATCCATACATTTTTGCATAAACGTACAATAGTTATTGCTTAAAGATCTGAATATTTATAAAACTAGTTATAGTATGAAAGCACTTCAATAAACTTCAATAACATATGTGAGTTCCATGACTTTTGGAGTCTTATTTCCAAGAGTTAGATCACAGATAGGCAGTTCCTATTCACTTTCAAACCCTGTCGGAAAGTGTTAAGAAGGATTCATATCTGTACATTAAATTAAAACATTGAAGTTTCATCCATTAGCAAAGCAATATGGATTCTATTCAAATGGTTTTGTGTTAGGAGTATTTGCAGTGAAAATGCATGTTGAGGTGTTAGGAAAATGTAATGTTTTTTTTTTTTTTTTTTTTTTTTTTTTCTTTTTTTTTTTCATGCCAATGTATGTTCTTTGTTGTTTGCAGTAAACAATACGAATATTTTGGTGAACGGCATCGCTGCCATGAACGGCGACTCTATGATGAAAGCCCATCTCATCCAGCAGCATCTCTCCCAGAACGAGACGGGCAACCAGTCAGACTCCACCGTCTTTCCTATGGGTAAGACTTCTTCTTCAGACAGAATACATTTAAGTTTTTATTAAATAATTTTGTTTCCCTTTTTGAACATGAGTAGACCGACAAGTGATGCTGCTCACATGAGAAAGTATCGGTCTTTGAAAACTTACAAAAGAAAGAACTCTGGCCTAACAAAAAATGTTTTAAGAAATTATTGATTTCGTTATCTAGAAAATTTCAAAAGAAAATTTTAACAAGTGATAGAAATTAAACGTTTTTGTTTCCAAATTTTTAAAATAGACCGCGTACCTACTAAGAGGAAAACATGTCTAAAATGGAATATTTCCTTTGCCTTGCGTTTCGGTTTTAGCAATTTATTTTACATTAATTACATTAATTTACATCAACTATTCATTTTGAACAGCTCCAGGGGGTGGGGGGGGGGCATGACCCCCATGAACCCCCCCCCCTCCCTCAGATTCCGCCATTGTTCCCAAATGACCTGCTAAACAACGCCAAACTTTCTGACACATTTTGTAACTCATTTTTAAACACAGAGGCATAAAATTGGTAAGCCTGACTATTGAAGCGATTTGGAATCGAAATGAGTTTTCCATTTTTTTTTAAATAAATAAATTACTTATCGAGTTATAAGTGATTCCTGTCACATTACACGTTTTTCTCCCGTTTTCGTGCTGCGGTGTCAGAAATTCGGCTCAAAACGCCGACTTTGACAGTATTTTCTGAAAAGTCTTCTGTCTTTATCATAAAATGGAAAACTAATTTCGATTATAAAGTTTTGAATAAGAGCACCTTCCAATTTAATGCATTTGCAAATAAAAATTAATTTAAAAATGTGTCAGAAAGTAACCAGTCTGGATTTGAGAACAGCCTTAACATTAATTGTATGTAATCATATCCATTTCCATTTGTTTTATAATGCTGAGTTCAATATTTTGAACAACTAATTATTATATCTAAATAAACACATAAATATAAAATAAAATGGTGATAACTAAATGATTCCTTTATTACTTACTCTCTTGCTTTATAAGTGTAAGATAACATTCTTAAATTTGATAAGTAGAATTTAATGTAGTAATTTTTATTTTTTATTTTTTTTTTGTTATGTGAATCTTTTTGTGTTTCAAACAATTGAGAATTATCTAATGCATCGGTAATGAAAATTATTATATCATCTTTTATTTAATACTTCTTTATACTTTGTAAATTTAATTCAGATTTCGAGAACTCTTCAAATTATTTTTATTCGTGAACCCGTAAAATTTGCTGGTATTGCTCAAATACCAATTAATCATATAGACTTTTTTTTTTCTATTAAAAGGATACTTTAAGAAAATATCGTCAAACTCGATTTTTGAAACAATAATCACGCATCCGAATGCAATCTTTTAAAATTCAAAATGTTTCACATTTATAGGAAAAGTAAAAATATTGTCCGACGTTTAAATAGTTTTATGACTTACAGATAAAAATCTGTTCTATATAGGTTGGGAACATTCACATTGCTCAGCTAAAGAAATAAAAAATTTGATGAAAATATCGGTTTTAAAGTTTTATATTAAAATAGTTTGTTTCCCTATATATTAAAAAAAAAAGTATCCACCGCTGCCACAGCCGCTGTCAATGAAGGTTTTTTACCTTGAAGTCTTTCTGGACTAATATCCAGAAAACTATTGCATATAAAAATTTAAAAATTGATAGTTTCATAAAGAAGTATTCGATAAACCCAATGAAGTAGACAGTTTTTAAATCGAAGAATTATTTAAAGAGATATTTAATATTAAATTTGGACAAAATAGTTTTCTTAAAAAGTTTTATAGAAACGAAAACTATCCACAGGGGCTTAACCATAATTCATACGGATAGAGTTGATAAGCTTGCGGTGTGCAGACTGCATTTTTTTTTTTTTTTTGAGTAATTTTTTAGGTTATATTTCAATTTTTTATTCAAAATTTTCATTATTTTAAGGAAGGTTAATCTCATATTTCATAAAATCCATTATTTGAATTGTTGCCAATTTGTAAAGTAGCGCACATAATATTTCCTTTCAATTAAGAAATGTATTTACACGTGACTATTATAAACAGAAATAAAACTTAAAAATAATAATTAAATGATCACGTGTTAAAAGCAGTAAATGTAGAAAATTACGTAATAAAAAGTGTACTGTCGCGAGAATATTAAAAAGAAAAAAATAAATAAATCATTACGCGTTTTCAAAGCATTAAGTAAGGAAACTTACGTCCTATTTAAAATTCTCAAATAACAATATTTCCAATCAGCTTCAATCAATGACTATTTCTTTTGACTTTTTCTTGATAAAATCATCACATGCCTGGAGATTATTTTGAAGCATTTTCAAATAATTCGCATTAATACTAAAAAATAAAATTAATAAAATCCTGTGTGAAAATTACCCCAAAGCACAGGGTGATTTTCAAACACCTAAGGCGTCGTTCCCAGACAGCTAGTTTTGGGGCTATTTAAGGTCAGATAATTAAGAGACACCAATGTAAAATATTATGACACAAAATGGAGTATTTATTAGACAATTCTGAATACCGAAAAAAGGCATGAAAACGCAATTGTAACTGTACAACTGAAATCCATTTACATTTTTGCGAATAAAATAAGTTATATGGTACTTTTTCACACATAGCTATACTGTAGCTAAATCTGTTTTATATAAATTTATGTAAATCAGTAAACAATTTCAGACTTTTTAAACAGTTCAAATGGTTGAAAAAAATCAGCATTAAGTAAGAACATAAAACCGAGACCAATTTCACTTAAAAAAAAATAAGTATAAATAAATAAATATATATATAAATATTTTAGTAGCCTAACCTGCTTTTACATACTACAACAAAATTTTTACACAGCAATAATTTCGACAGGCCTAACCATTTTAGTTTTCTTTGGTAGCAAAGATATCACTGTAAAATTTTTTAACATTATTTTACAATTCTTTCGCATCTTCAATAGTTTTAACATGGAAAGGATCAACAGGCTTAGTCTTAATAGATCCAAAAAAAAAGGACAATTTTAACTTGAGCTTATTTGGGCCACCAATATCGATCATCCCTAAGCCGGCTTAAAAATTTCATTTCAACTTCCAACAGATTTTTCTCATAGTCACCTTCATTAAACAACTTTTGTAACTGTCCCAGACAGAATGTTTGGTCATAATATACAGCATATATTACATATTTGATTCTGAAATGGCATCTCTCACTTTCTTCATAAATCACTATCTTTCTTCAAAAATATCCTATTTTATCTTAAACTCCACCCTATTTATTCCATATTACTGCATTTAATATATAGAATTGAAATAATTTTTTTATTCATACATTTTTGCTTAAACGTACGCTAGTTATTGCATAAATATCTGAATATTTATAACAGGGTTCGTACGCCTCCTGGAATTGTGCGACCAGTAAATTTTTCGATACCAGTAATTTCTTAGTGAAAATCTCTCCTTCTAAGGAGGCAAAGTTTCGCGAGTTTAAGATAGATTTTTTTTCTGAAAAAAAAAAAAAAATACAGGTAACTCTCCCGGAAAATCCCCTGATCCGTACGAACCCTGTTATAAAACTAGTTAAGGTAAAGCTAGGAGAGTCTGCGCACAATTCAAAAGAATAACAATAAAAAATCTAAATATTAATTTTCTGCTAAACCATCCATGAATAATTTTTACTTCATTTGTTTTTTACACATTCCCATTGATATTTTGTTGTTATGTTGTGATATAATAGAACAGTTGTAATAAAACCAAGAAAGTTATCTTGCGCAATCTGTCCTTACAGGGTTGGTGTGATTGCACACATGGGTAGGAGAGATTGTTACTAATAATAACCACAATTAAATTGTTAACAATAATAATTACACTTAAATAACATTGTTGTAAGGTTTTTGTGAAAAAATATTATTGTATTAGGAGTGAATATTTGAACCCAATGATTAAAGAATCAGAAAAAGGAAATAATTTTAATAACGATTAAACATTTTTAATTAAAGGGAAAAAAATTAAAGAATCAGAAAAAGCAAGTCCAGATAAGATTACAAAATAACATTAAGTTAATTGATAACACGTTTAACTTAAAATTAGTCCATTTTCATTTTGACTTTCTTTTTGTGCAAATTTACCAATAACCTCCGTAATCTCTCCTAGCAAGGAAACTAATGGGAACAATGCGCCATCTCTCCTAAGTAACAGATGCACAAACTCTCCAATTTCGGTTGAAGATATTGCGCGACATTTTATTTAAACATGGGCGCTACTGAAACGAACCGTTGATGTTCACTCTGTTAGTCTAGATTAGTAGCTTACGAGAAATCGTTTAAGTTTAAAATATTTTGTACTACTGACATTGTATAGAAATTCTGACGAATAGCTATGAAAATTCAAGCACTTACTTTGGGAAAACAAAACAAAATAGCAATGCTTTATCTTAGACGCTCAAAACAATCAACGTGCACTTTCAAGTAGATACTTCACTACTGCTGTTGTACAACTACCTGGAGTCACTGCACGCTCACTCTACTCTTTCCCCCGAACCTCTATGTGCGCAATCTTTCCGACCATGCCATCTCTCCTGGCTTTACCTTATAGTATGAACGCACCTCAATAAATTTCAATAAAATATTTTAATTACATGACTTTTGGAGTCTATTTCCAAGAGTTAGATCACAGATAGACAGATCCTATTCACTTTCAAAGTATGAACGCACCTCAATAAATTTCAATAAAATATTTTAATTACATGACTTTTGGAGTCTATTTCCAAGAGTTAGATCACAGATAGACAGATCCTATTCACTTTCAAACTCTGTCAGAAAGTGCTAAGAAGGCTTCATATCTGTACATTAAATTAAAACGTTGAAGTTTCATCCATTAGCAAAGCAATATGGACTCTTTTCGAATGGTTTTGTGTTCGGAGCATTTGCAGTGAAAATGCATGTTGAGGTGTTAGAAAAATATCATGTTGTTTTTTTCTATTTCATTCCAATGTATGTTCTTTGTTGTTTGCAGTGAACAATGCGAACCTGGTGGTGAACGGCGACTCTGTGATGAACGCCCATCTCATCCAGAAGATGTTGAAGTTGTGAGGTGAGTGTGGTCTTAGCGCTAATTCACAGAGTATTATATTTTCAAGATTAATATTAACTACTGCCTGTTGATCATCAAAATAGAGAGAGAAAAGGAATGGCTTACCTTTTCTATGATCTGTCCGTTAGTGAAATATCAGCCGACGTAAATCCAGGAGAACATCAGTTCAATTATCCACGAGTTTGTCAATTATCCATCGATACTTCAACAATAATCGTGCATCCGAATGCAATCTTTTAAAATTCAAAATGTTTCACATTTATAGGAAAAGTAAAAATATTGTCCGACGTTTAAATAGTTTTATGGCTTACAGATAAAAATCTGTTCTATATAGGTTAGGAAGATTCAACATTGTTCAGCTAAAGAAATAAAAATGGGTATATTCCCAAAATTTGATGAAAATATCGGTTTTAAATTTTTATATTAAAATAGTTTGTTTCCCTCTATATTAAAAAAAAAAGGGTATCCACCGCCGCCGCAGCCACTGTCAATGAAGATTTTTTACCTTGAAGTCTTTCTGGACTAATATCCAGAAAACTATTGCATATAAAAATTTAAAAATTGGTAGTTTCATAAAGAAGTATACGATAAATACCAGTAGAAATAGCATTTTACCTTACAAAAATTCGGGTAGTTCTGATTTTTGGATATGTTGTAAAGGTTGACCCTCTAATAAAAAAACAAGTTTTCGACCTTCTAGACCTTGTGCATTTTTCACAATATTGAAAAAACCAATATTTTTCGGCACTTTTTTCGATTTTTCTTAAATAACTCAATTTTAGTGCATTTTAAAGAAAACGCACGTTCACCATTTTGTAGAGCATAAAATTCTCTACAACATGCAGTATTCATGTTTGTAAATTGTCCAAATAGGGGGTAAGATACGGAGCCGGGAAAGTAGGGTAAAATTTGCAAAAAGTGCAAAAATCCACAAATGACGTTAGTTTTTGCTTAATAACCTACTTTTAGTGCGTTTTAGAGACAAAAGTGTCAATATAAAGTTCGTAAAGCATGAAGTAGTCTATAAGTTTCATTTATTAGATCATTAAATATCTATAATAGACTCTAAAAATCAGAATAATATAATTTATGGTTAAAACAAAAAAATACCGCCTGACAAGTCATTAATTTAAAAACGAGCTTTGTTTTTTTATATTGATTAAACGATGCAATTAATTAATTATAGTATGTACAATAATAGGTAACTGTTGAATAGTTGAGGGGGGGGGGAGCGAAGTTAACCAAAAAACCTAGTCGGTAGACATAGGTGCAGGGCCAAGAATTCAAAGTCGAAAGTAAAATTAATAGCTGGGAATAATGTAAAAAAATACTTGAAAGATAAATAAGTTATAATTTAGAAATTTTAAAAAGGAAAAGGAGTATCTAAGGCCGAAACTAAGGGAGGTGGGAACAAAAATAGCATGTGGCCCGGACGCTGGAATGGAATCGATTTTTCTTAAATAACTCAATTTCAGTGCATTTTACAGAAAAAGCATTTTCACCATTATGTAAAAGATAAAATTCTCTACAACATGCAGTATTCATGTTTGTAAATTGTCCAAATAGGGGGGTGAGATACAGAGCTGAGAAAATAGGGTTAAATTTGGAAAAAATGCAAAAATCCACAAATGACGTTATTTTTTGTTAATAACCCACTTTCAGTGCATTTTTTAAACAAAACGGTCATAATTAACTTTTTAGAGCATGAGATTAGTCTATAGTTTCATTTATTAGATAATTAAATATTGGTAAAAAAACCTTAAAAATCACAGCTAAAAGATTTTGGGTGAAAACAGGAAAATACCGCCTGACAAGTTATTAATTTAAAAAACAAGCTTTTATTTTTGATATTGAAAACACGATGTGGTTAATTAATTATAGAATGCCCAATAAATTAATCAACAAATACATAGTAAGTATTATATAGTCGCTTTGTCATATATGTTTCCTTTTTCTGCTGCTTGGCCCTGGTCCAGTCCTCAAGGTCCAGTATAATATCAGGAGCGTTGCCACATAGTTGGTTGTGGCACTTCACACAGAAAACTGAGCACTTCAAGCCTGCTTTTCTAGAACTGCAATTCGTACTACTTTTTTTTTTTTTTTTTTTGCATTGGCAAGATATGAAATCGAGTAGAGTTTGAGGAGCTGGTCCATTCATCATGGTGACTGGAATGATCCCATGACCACCCCACTTCCAGCCGCATTCGTCCTCCTTTTCGTTTCCCAGCCATGTCTGAATGCATGATATTCAGCAGCATCACGAGTAGGTGGTAGTCTAGCTAAATTAAATTTAATATTGTTAGCTGCTCTAGCGAAGCTGACATACCGCGATACATTCAAGTTTTGGTTGGGATCGCCTCCATACAGGGCAAGAAGTACACCTTCTGTGGTTTCAACAAGTTTGTGCCTCCCTGCATTTCAGTCTTTAAAGATTTAAACTTTTTGGTTCAGGGATGGATTCTGAAGAATTCTGCAATATTTCATTTTCCCATGGCTGTAGAGCACAGAAGTGGTGTCACAACCACTTACTGCATGAAGAAAAATAATATTTTGTGCAACTTCCTTAAATTTGAAACTCTCTTTGGAGTAGAGATCATCAGGCAGTTTCCCTCTCCTGGCCCTTCGGAAATAAACCTTGTCTGTAGCTAGAGAAGCCACAAGAACAAGAAGGTCCATGTCTTCACCATTGACAATGACAGAATCGTAATCACGGGCTTAGGAAATAGCTGTGTTCACTATTAGCACATCTGCATCTTCAATGGCCATCGTAGTGATCATTTGTGCTTTTTCAAATTCATTTCGAAGCATATAAATGAAAAGTTCTTTATTTTTTTTTCATTCCTCAACAATTTTTCTTGTGGCATCTGTGGAAACATAGTCTCATTGAACTTAACCTCAGCAGAAGTATGAATCTTCAAGCGACGAGCACTTTCTGCACCTTTTTATACTTTTTTGATTATGTTCAGGATAAGTTTCTAATATTTTCTTTATTTTAAAATTTAAAACTGAATTCAAAACACCGGAAAACAATTCTCCTTTATACAGGTTTCCATCTTATCAGGTATAAATGTTGTTATTCTTTCTGTTGGGACTAACATTCTCAAACTGATATACATTTACCATCAATGTAAACTTTGACTAACAAAAATATGTGGGACAAATGAATACAAACACGACAAACCAAATCTTCATTGTGCGCCCTCTTCTTCTTCCATTCTTGCGCCTGGACCAATTGCTCCTTTTGCTACCACCTCCCTTAGTTTCGGCCTTAGATAATCCTTTTCCTTTTTAAAATTTCGAAATTATAACTTATTTATCTTTCAAGTATTTTTTTACATTATTCCCAGCTATTAATTTTACTTTCGACTTTGAATTCTTGGCCCTGCACCTAAGTCTACCGACTAGGTTTTTTGGTTAACTTCGCTCCCCCCTCTCAACTATTCAACAGTTACCTATTATTGTACGTACTATAATTAATTGCATCGTTTAATCAATATAAAAAATAAAAGCTCGTTTTTAAATTAATTACTTGTCAGGCAGTATTTTTTTAGGTGCGTTCGTAATTATATAAATACGTAGCACCTATTGTCGTCGCTTGGTCGTCCGTCTGTCTGCCCGTCTGTCCGCATATAACAACGCAAAAACTACCCAACCGAATGGTTTGAAATTTAAGATATATTATCTTTGCAGAATTTTGTCGAGACATTTCAAATTTTATTGAAATCGAATCAAAACTTTAGGAGATATTAATAAAAATATTTATTAAGAAATTTGAATTTTTTTTTTTTTTTTTAATCGGTGCTTTCTTGTTATAGGAGCTTCCGAAGTTTAATAGTCAAGTGACCGAGATACTTATTCTATGACAGAAATTAATCTGCAGACGATATCATTCATTTCACAGAATTAAAAATCATCAAGATCTAAATATGTATATAGCTAGCTACAGTACGAACGCACCTCATTTGCCATGTTTGACGTACAATTTCCAGCTTGTTGTTTTAACCATAAATTGTATTATTTTGATTTTTAAAGTCTATTATAGATATTTAATGATCTAATAAATGAAACTTATAGACTACTTCATGCTTTACAAACTTTATAATGACACCTTTGTCTCTAAAACGCACTAAAAGTAGGTTATTAAGCAAAAACTAACGTCATTTGTGGATTTTTGCACTTTTTGCAAATTTTAGCCTATTTTCCCGGCTCTGTATCTTGCCCCTATTAGGACAATTTACAAACATGAATGCTGCATGTTGTAGAGAATTGTATGCTCTACAAAATGGTGAAAGTGATTTTTCTGTAAAATGCACTAAAATTGAGTTATTTAAGAAAAATCGAAAAAAGTGCCGAAAAATATTGTTTTTTTCAATTTTGTGAAAAACGCACAAGGTCTAGAAGGTCGAAAACTTGGTTTTTTTTATTAGAAGGTCAACCTTTACAACATATCCAAAAATCAGAACTACCCGAATTTTTGCAAGGCAAGCCCCATTTTTACGCTATTTCTACTGGACCCAATGAAGTAGACAGTTTTTAAATCGAAGAATTATTTAAAAAAATATTTAATATTAAATTTGGTCAAAATAGTTTTCTTAAAAAGTTTTATTGGAACGAAAACTTTAACTCATACCATAATTCATACGGATATAGTTGACCAGCTTGCGGTGTGCAGGCTGCAATTATTTTTTTAATTTGAGTAATTTTTTGAGGTTTTATTTCAATTTTTTTATTCAAAATTTTCATTATTTTAAGGAAGATTTATTTCATATTTCATAATATCCATTTTTAAACAGTTCTAATGGTTGAATAAAAAATCAACATTAAGTAAGAACATAAAACCGAGACCAATTTCGTTTAAAAAATACATAAATAAATAAATGTATAAATATTTTAGTAACCTAACCTGCTTTTACACAGCACTAATTTCGACAGGCCTAAGCATTTTAGTTTTCTTTGGTAGCAGAGATATCACTGTAAAAATTTTTAACATTATTTTGCAATTATTTCGCATCTTTAATAGTTTTAACATAGAAAGGATCAACAGGCTTAGTCTTAATAGGTCCAAAAAAAAACCCAAAAAGGATTCTGCAACAATTTCAACTTGAGCTTTTTTGGTCCACCAATATCAATCATCCCTAAGCCGGTTTAAAAATTCCATTTCAACTTTCAATAGATTTTTCTCATAGTAACCTTTACGAAACAACTTTTGTACCTGTCCCAGACAGAATGTTTGGTCATAATATACAGCATATATTATATATTTGATTCTGAAATGGCAGCTCTCACTTTCTTCATACATCTCTATCTTTCATCATAAATCTCCTATTTTATCTTAAACTCCACCCTATTTATTCCATATTACTGTATTTAATATATAGAATTGAAATAATTTTTTTATTCATACATTTTTGCTTAAACGTACACTGGTTATTGCATAAATATCTGAATATTTATAACAGGGTTCGTACGCCTCCTGGAATTTTGTCACCAGGAACTTTTTCTGTACCAGTATTTCCTTAGTGAAAATCTCTCCTTCTAAGGAGGCGAAGTTTCGCAAGTTTAACATAGATTTTTTTTTCGATAAAAAAATACTGGCAACTCTCCGGAAAATCCCCTGTTCCGTACGAACCTAGTTATAAAACTAGTTATAGTATAAACACAATTCAATAAACTTCAATAACATATATGTCAGTTACATGACTTTTGGAGTCTATTTACAAGAGTTAGATCACAGATAAACAGATTCTATACACTTTCCAACCCTGTCGGAAAGTGTTAAGAAGGATTCATATCTGTACATTAAATTAAAACATTGAAGTTTCATCCATTAGCAAAGCAATATATGGACTCTATTCGAATGGTTTTGTGTTAGGGGTGTTTGCAGTGAAAATGCATGTTGAGGTGTTAGAAAAATGTAATGTTTTTTCTATTTCGTTCCAATGTATGTTCTTTGTTGTTTGCAGTGAACAATGCGAACCTGGTGGTGAACAGCGACTCTGTGATGAAAGCCTATCTCATCCAGCAGATGTTGGAGTTGTGAGGTGAGTGTGGTCTTAGCGCTAATTCACAGAGTATTATATTTTCAAGATTAATATTAACTACTGCCTGTTGATCATCAAAATAGAGAGAGAAAAGGAATGGCTTACCTTTTCTCTATGATCTATCCGTTAGTGAAATATCAGCCGACGTAAATCCAGGAGAACATCAGTTTAATTATCCACGAGTTTGTCAATTATCCATTTTATGCACAATAACCTGATGAAAACTTGTTAAGAATAATATTAGATTCAGCTAAACAATAAATAATTGAATTTGCTTTTGAATTTAATTTTTAAAATTACATATATTCTAGTCTAAGTTACAATTATTTAAAAGGTTAACATTTTAGAAATATATTCGACTTTTTATCAGGAAACATTATTCCTGCGTCTTCACAGAACGAGTTTTAGAAATACACTGATTCCTCAACATTGAGCCTTTGAAGTTCAATTTAATTATATCGCAATTGTTCTTTGAAATAATCGACGTCACTATTACATATTTCGCAAGTTATTGAGTTTTTTAGATGAGTTGATACATAGTCATTATTATAAGTTCATTAGTTCATACGTTATACTTAATGTTGAATAACTGTCACATAAATTGTCTTTGAGTTCGTTAAAGAGTTTATAATAACATAATCACAAACATATTTCACTTATATTAGAAGAGAGATGAACGTAATGAGGTCATAATCGTTTATTGTTTCGTATCTTAAAAAGGGACGCATGAAATATTTCTCAGAAAATGGTGTTAAAGTTGACGTTTTAGTCATTAAAGAGTTTAAAATAACGTAATCACAAACATATTTCACTTATATTAGGAGAAAGATGAACGTAACGAGGTCATAATCGTTTATTGCTTCGTATCTTAAAAAGGGACACATGAAATATTTCTCAGAAAATGCAGTTAAAGTTTACGTTTTGAAATTAATATTGGAAACCACATCCCCGAGAAAGTTCGTTTTAAGGCAACAAACCCTTTTAATTAAAGAAACATATTTATCGAAAATGGGAAACGCTATTCGATTCCATGTCACTTCAATAGCCATGCTTGCCAATTCCATGCATTTATTCTTAAAATGAGTCCATGAATTATTATAAAGTATGGCATTCATGAGCAGAGAAAAACATTTTTTGAGTTCGCTGCATCGAAACTCCCCAAAAGCTAAATCCCGTGTTAACCTATCGGAAAACGTAAAAGTGGGATTACTCATTACCTAATAACCCAAAACTTTAAAGTCAACGAAGTGCGTTTTCCAAAATGAGAGATATCAAGATCAGTATATGTCTCCTTCAATTTTAACTAATTTTAAGAAGATGATTAAATTTCATAAAATTAAAATTTCAAATTTTATAGGGAATTTTTAAATACTTAAAATTTACGGACACAATTTTAAAAAACGCACCTCGTCCGTATCTGATGTCTACTTTTTGATGGTGAAACCTACAGTGTGTCCCAAAAGTGATTGATAGATTTTCAAAATCAATAATAATAAAAAAAGAACGAAAAATCATGCGTCAAGCAGAGATTATGTAACACTTTCCAACGCTTACAAAATAATTTTACAAATCATTACCGTTTAATAAGCTGAAATATAACATCTAAGTAAACAATTTGGAAAACGCATAACATATTTAAAAACGTAATTTCAGGAATTTCCAACCTATACAATATTCAGAAAATTATCCGAATACTTTTATTCAGCCCTGTATATGATCTATAGATTTGTATATATACTACATAGGATGCTAAATTTTAGTTTAGTTAGGAAACGCGTAGCACAGTTTAAAATTCTACTTCCTGGAGTTTCTGTCAATAAACGGAAATGTGTTCGCGAACTTTTGTGCTGCCCTGTATATGAAATACAGAATTTATACACACCAAGTAATAGACTAAAAGTGAGTTAAATTTAAAATCGCGTTCAGCAACTTAAAACGCACTTCCAGGAATTACTTTTAACAGACAGTAGAGAATTCTTTTGCGTGTCCTTGTAAATGAACGAAGACTGCTATACACACAATATTCTGTAGTAAGCCTCTTGTAATGCACCTTAGTGATATATATAAATTTCAATGCGTTTAAAATAGTGAAACATTATTTAATTAAACCGCAAACGATTTTTCTCCATAGACGTAATGTAACGGAATTCTTTTGATTGTCCCTGTAAAGTAACTATAAGTGCCATGCACACCCTATTCCATATTAAGCTTCTTGTAATGCACCTTAGTGATATATATCAATTATAATGTGTTTGAAATTGTGTAACATTAAAATAAACCGTAAATGATTTTTCCCCATAGACCGTAATGTAACGGAATTCTTTTGAGTGTCCCTGTAAAAAAACTATAAGTGCGACACACGTCAGTTGAAATAGGGAACATGCTACAGATAACGACAATAACATATAAAAATTGCAGGGCAATCCGAGCATATTTACGGGAGTTAGAGTACGAACCAGACGGCAGACTGCCATACGGCCAGACAAACCGAAGTCATAAACACTTTTCAACTAGGTTGGAAAGTGTTAAAAAAACGAAACACGATAGAAATGTATTATTTGCAGCCTTAACCAGGGGATTAACAATTTGGGAATCCAAGGAATTTTATCCAACCAATTTACCTATGTAGTTAACATGTTCGCCAAAAGGTGGCGCTATGTTCCAGGTGGTGACAGATTCAATTTCTCTGCAGCTCTCCTCTCGCATACCTGCAGCGCCATCTTTTGACGAAAATGTTAACTAAATTTGCAAATTGCTGAGATAAAATTCTCTGGTTTCCCAAACATAAGGCCGCAAACGATGCATTTCTGTAGCGTTCCGTTTTTTTTTTTTTTTTTTTTTTTTTTTGTTTGTCTAATTAACTTTCAAATTCCATCAGTCATTTTTGGGACGCACTGTATATTTCAGTAATTGTATTAAGTAATGAGTAACTACGCTTTTGAATTTTCCCATAAATTAACATGAGATTTTGCGATCTGGGAGTTTCTGTGAATAGGCCACAACCATTGTTTATTTTTTGCCTATAAATATATTGGTGGGTTTTATCTTTCTTTATTTTTTATATATATTATTTTTGCAGTGCTCTTCTAATATCTCTGTTTTTTTTTTCTTTTTATAGTATGGATGCAATGCGATGCAATGTTGTTTTGCATCGACTTACATACGCACAACTTCGACAGCAATTGAAGATCAATAAACAAATTCAAGATAAAAGGAAATCATCAAAATCGTATAAAAAAAATTATGCTCATACTAGAGCTGGCCAGCTGCCAGCTCTAAAAGACAAAAAGCGTAAGTATTTTATATTCCCAAATGTAATTAATTTTGTAGGTAGATTTCGTAAGAAATACTACTTATTACATTCTCCCCTAAGTTAGAATTTCTGGAAAATTTTTGCAGATCTATGCCGATCATGACTCCCAGAACCCAAAACCACCCCAGTTCAAAACTTTATCTATCTATCTATGTCACTTTTTATGGACACGATAACTGCAATAATTCTGCACAAATCTCTTCCAAACTGATACATAAAATCAAGGGGCATAAAATCTCGGTCAAGTTCGTTAATGGGCAAAATCGAACCAACGGGGAGGAAATGGGGGGAAGGGGGCTTTGTGTGAAAACAGACAATGCCCCATATTTATGATACGTTTAAAGTTATTATTACTTCTAGGAAAAGGGCCGACAATTTATATATGACATATTTTTGATATCATTAAAAATGGCCCCAAGGGGGGGAGGAGGGGGGTTTTAGAAGAAAAAAATTCATAACTTCGTCAATTCACATTATATCAGATCGGCTTAAATTTATTATAAATCCTCTTAATATTATCTAAAACTGTTATATTGACAAGTTTTTTTATAGAACCAACCCTTATAGCAAATAATAATAATAATAATAATAAAATCCCTGCCAGCTCCGCCAGCAAACACGTTAGGTTTCGAAGTGGACGGTTTCAACTACCGCATCATGGCAAAAAGGTCATTTCTTCCGCGATTCCCAACAAACAGACGTCCCATGGTCTGCGTCTTCGAAATCTACCTGTACCTGTAGGCCGAGCCGTCAGGGATTTTTGTGATTAATTCCGTACTTCAAAAGGATCCTAAACAGTATAATCTCGCTTTCGAAATCCCAATTGTGAAAATACCGTCATAAATCGACATAGAATTATAAATTAATGATTTTCAGATTTTTTTCCTGTACATGTACTACAAGACTTTCTTCCATGCCAAATTGCAAGGTTCTAGGTCAACCGGAAGTACCTTATAGGTTTTGAAAGTAAAATCTGTAGAGTAATTCCAGTTGACCTAGAACCTTGGAACTTGGTTCGAAGAAAGTCTTACGCTCGTATTCACGAATAACTTCGACCGAGAGTTGAACCGAGGGTCCAGTAACCCCAGGTTGAGGTTTTCAACCGAGAGTTGAAAACTCGTATTCACCGTCTACTTCGGACGAAAAGTTACCCAACTCGGAGTTACTCGACCCCGGTTGAATAAAGCGTGCCAATTGGTTAAAAAAATCAGATGACGTTTTCGGTTTCGCGTTGAAGCTTTGTTTGTTTATATTATGGAAGAAAAGTGCCGGAAAAAAAAAAAAGGAAATTAAATGTAGTACTTATTTTATTTTTTACAAAATATATGCACAAAATAAAAACTTGTAATTACTAAATATGGAGATTAACTTATTTTAATTTCTTACAAAGTTTAATATTTTTTTTAACAATTTATTCAAATTTTATGTATTATTATTATTACTTTTAAACATATATGTGAGTTAAGAAAGGGATATGAAATGTGTTAATTGCTAAAGTAAATTTTGTAAGTTTATTTTTCAAATAAAATTTGTCTTAGTAGCTAAACGAAAACTTGATTTGATCAAAACGAAAATTTTATTTCAACAGCAATTATGTTGATTTCTATTATTAATAGCTATAATTAGTAATTAATTAAATAATTTCTAATTAAGAAAATATTAAAATGGAGAAAAAGGAAAAAATTCCAGAAAGTAGCCTCTAGTACTATTTTTATTTTGTCGAATCAATTTATATATTAAATGATATCCAGATGTATTGATTTGATTTTTTTTATTTTCAGCAATCTAATTAAAATGATTAATTCGAATACAATTAGATAGTAATTAATATGCACATTGACAAAAACAACAACAACAAAAGAGTGGAAATAATATCAACAGAGCTTCAAAGGAACAGAGCTTCAAAGAGTGCTTAAAAGGTGGTGTTTGTGGTTCTAACAGTGCCCTGGCACCAGGCACCCAAGTTTTTCAGGAGCTCCAACGGCGCATTCAATTATCGCTTCCGATCGGTTAACAAACATTTTATTTTAACTAGTCGCTAAATAATAAACTCCAAACTTGTTTTTAGTTAAAACTGTCAACCATGGATATATTGCTATTTTATTAGATGTTATTTTAATGAACACTAATATTTTAAACCTTCTAAGGCTACTATATAAATTTTCATTCAACACAGAATCGAGTAAAGTCTTTTCTAAATAATGATAAATGAATTATGTATACTATCTGGACATAAAACTGTGAAATATTACAAAAAGTTGATTTTTTTTTTTTTTAATTGTAGCTTTTAGAAGCCCCTTTACCCCTTTTGTATAAGAATTTTTCCATTATCAGATTTACAAGTTCAAAGGTATTCACTTGACTGCCTTTGAATATTTTTTAATAAATCAGCCTAAGTAATTACAAAATATTTTTACATACATAGACATCTATTTTTAGATCCAGTGCAATCATTGAAAAATATGTATTTATATAGAAAATTATACTTTATTTTCTATATTCTTTCTAGTTCTTAAATTTTACTTTTTTCACTCATTTAGATGTCACTTCATAGATTCAATTACAATTTTATTTATGAGAGAGAGAGAGAGAAAAAAAAAAGATTTTTAAATATTTTTTTATGAATGAATGGAATGATGGGAAATGATGGGAAAAGGGGGAGGGGATAAGTTTGGTTCTGTAAGTTTATTATGTACAGCTGTTATAACTTTTTATATACCGTACAATCAATGGTTTAGGTCATATCAATTCTGTCATGATAGACAAAATTGGAAGTGACAAAACGTTTATTTGAAGAGAAGCATTATTTTAAAACAAAGGTGTTTCTGGATTTTTTGCCTGGTGTTATTTTAAAAATGAACAATTTTTTACCAATGTATTTCAGCCCTTTACTTCTATTGCAATATTTTAAATTATATATAATTTTGAAATTAAAACACAGTTGAAACTTAAATGTAATTAAATAAATATTTCAAATTTCTCAAAAATTGGGAAATATAACGTAAAGCTCAAAAACAGAAATAACAATAGTATAGTGTTAATCAATGATAGAGTTGTTTAATTAATATAAACATATTCGTGATTTAAACAAAGAATAAACCTACTAAAAATCTTCAATAGATAAATACAACTCGGATGATATATTGTTCAGTTTAAAACCACAATATCTAATTTATAGAGCTAATCTTATATTTATATAACAGATCGTACATAAATAATAATAGTGTATCTTTCACACAAGACCCAAAATTTAACTTTTACCCATATTCTACGAGTACCAAAATCGAAAACCTACATTGAGTCGATGGATACTTGAACATAATCTAAGTATTTTTTACTTAAAGAAAAATGCAAATTAGTCTGATGTCTCAAACTTTAATTAGAACTTACGTACGACATTTATTTCGCTACTATTAAAATACATTCATAAATTCTTTTTAAGATCAAAATTGCAAAAACAAATAACCTTAAATGCAACAATTTTTATTTTAATAGCAATTTATCTACCATAAATGTAATGTTGACTATTTTTTATGGCAAATAAAATTCTTCGCGACCATGCTTATTTATATAAACAAACAATTGAACATAAAATATAGAGGATTTATATATAAATATAAACAAACCAGATAAAAAAAATTGAAGCTAATACATATATATGAGATCACATACTTTTGCATATTGTTCTTTTGTTTTATAATAGTAATAAATTTCTGTTATATCTTATACACAGACACTTGATTCAGTACGTAAGCTCGTAAGCCGCCATTATTGTAAAATGTGACTAGACTTGCTCTCTCGTCTTGTTTTTTGTTAACTACGCATGCTCGGTTGAAAAACTTGAACTTCAACCCTCTGTAAAGCCAGGTCCAGTAACTGACAGTAACTGAACCCAGCGTTAGATTTCGCCTTCAAACCGGTCCAGTCAGGTAGACGATGAATACCATTTTAGCTTTCGACCCGGGTTTTCGGCTTAACTCGGGGTCGAAGTTATTCGTGAATACGAGCGTTATAGCACATATAAAGAAGAAAAAAAAAAGTCCTCAAATCATTAATTCATAATATTATGTTGTTATATACGTATCTATATGATCAGTATTCCCGTTTATGAGAATTCGTCAGTTTGGCACGTAATAAATCGAGATAGAATTATAAATTATAGATTTTCGGATTTTTTCCTTTATTTGTGCTATAAGCAGGGTTCTACAAATTTGATAAAATCTGGTAGCCAGGAAAAAATTACTAGTCGCCAGCAAAAACTATTCACCCCATCCTCTTTCCCAGCATTGATTTAAAATAAAACACAAGAGTTTTTTATGAATTAATTGAGAAAAAATAATAATAAGCGTAATTTAGAATTATTATTTACATAGTTTAAAATAGTAAATAATTTAGAAAGGTAATATAATTGCCGAAACGTCAGTGAAGGCTTACTGTTGAGACCCGAAAAGTTTTTGGTTTCTGTCTGTTTGTTTGTTTGTCTGTCTGTCTGTCTGTCTGTCTGTCTGTCTGTTCCGCGATAACTGCTACAAAAATGATCCGATTAGGTTGATTTTTGGTGAGTATGTTGGTGAGGTACCCAGAATTAGCTGTATAGTTTTTAGTTACATTTGGTTCATTTGTTCGAAAAATATAGAAGATCATAATGCTTTCCTATGGGAATGCAGACGAGTTTCAAATTTCATTTTTAACTGAAATGAAAATCGCATATTTGAATAATGGATTTAAACATAAAGTTATAGATGATAAATTTTTTATATAGATGTTTTAAAAGCATCCAAAAGCTTTGAAAATTTGCCGATACATTTATTAGAATTTAGAAATTAATTGTTTAAATTATTGGAAAATGTTTTGATATGTTAGGGAAATATAACACATTTTACTTTCATATATTTTACAAATTTTAAAATGCATTTCTTTTTACTTTGGTCTTTAATTTATTAGTTGATTAGCAACCATATTTCAAAGAATATCAAAATAATAAAATTCAAGTAACTCGCACTAATTTGCTGCAATATTTGTGTATTTTTTTTATAAACGTATTTTTGTATTATCTAAAAAATTACAAGAATAAGTTCATAAGAATGTCAGAATATTAATGCATAAACCGTTTTTACTTTAACGTTTCTAATTTCTGAAACCTCCGAATTATTTTATATGCCTCTAAATATATACGTAATTTAAAAAAATTAATTTGCGGGTTCAAAGATGATAAATAATATGAAAAGTGAGATTAAAAAACAATGACTTTCAGAGCTGACGTTGAAGCTCCTGATCTGAAGATTTACTAGTATATAAACTTTATTTTCTAGTGAACTTATAAAACTTATAATCACTTATACTATATTGACAACTTATATAAACACTAACATCAAATTTGAAACTTACAAAAAAACCACCTCCAGCATTTTTTATTATTGTATCCAATTTTAGATGTCACAGAGGCTGGATTGACATTATTTATTACTGTTTTATTGAAATATCCTCTCTTCCCCCACATTCTAATCACGTGACATGTACTAGCTGACAATAACTGAAAAGAATTATGTTTTCTGTGCATCAGTTGGAAAATGCCTTTTAAATTTAATTCTTCTATTAAAAGTAAGAGAAAAGAGGAAGATCATTGCTTACCGCTCACGAGTAGGGGTTGGGAAGTGAAAAAAGGCCATTTGTGCTCATTTCTTATGTCAATTGTTTTACAGAAATCACCCCGGAAGATTAAATAACTGGGTTGCCAGATCAAAAAACTTAGTAACTAGTGGCGACCGCATTTTTTAAGCCCTGCTCATCACTATTCAATTTTTGTATCCAGTGTAGAAATGAGGCCAATATAATCAATTGGAAGCCCTTTTAAAATTATATACTGGGTGTCCCTTCTTGTAGTTCACTAATATCTAACTCCTAAAAATGTTTAAGATTTTCTCCATGTAAAAATCCATTTACGTGAAAATAGTTTTTTAAAAAAATTACGAAATTATATTTTAAAATACCTCCAATCTCTAACAAGTAAAACAGCAAAGTTTCCGTGATTAAATAAAGCAAACATTACTAGCCATAAAAAGTGTTTAATATTTTGAATTAAGAAAATTCCCAATCTCGCAACGTTGGTTTAAGTAATATGTGTTCTTAAACTTAGAAATAAAAGTTTCAAAATGTGTTACTATTTTGCTTCGTATATTTAATATACTCATCACTTATTCAAATTTTCTATCCAGTGTAGAAATGAGGCCAACATAGTCAATTTGAAGCACTTTTAAAATTATATACTAGGTGTCCTTTCTTGTAGTTGACTAATATCTAATTCCTAAAAATGTTTCGGACTTTCTCCATGTAAAAATCCATTTCCGTGAAAATAGTTTTTTAAAAAAATTACGAAATTGTATTTAAAGAAACTTTCCATCTCTAACAAGTAAAACAGTAAAAATTCCGTGATTAAATAAAGCGAAGATTACTAGACGTAGAAAGTGTTTAATATTTTGAATTAAGAAAATTCCCAATCTAGCAACGTTGATTTAAGTCATATGTGTTCTTAAACTTGGAAATAATAGTTTCAAAATGTGCTACTATTTTGCTATATATTTAATATAATCATCACTATTCAATTTTTGTATCCAGTGTAGAAATGAGGCTAATATATTCAACTGGAAGTACATTTAAAATTATAGGGTGTATCTTCTTATAGTTGACTAATATCTAATTTCTAAAAAAAAATTCAGATCTTCTCCATGTAAAAAACCGTATACGTGAAAAGAGTTTTAAGAAAATAATTACGAAATTATATTTATAAAAACTTCCAATCTCTAACAAGTAAAACTGTAAAAATTCCATTTTTGCATGACTAAAACTTACCGAGTTATGATGCTTTAAATTTGATAAATTTTCAGTGTTTTAGGTAGCTTTCAATACAAAAAAGTATAAAGCTACCTATTGCAGCCGTTCGGAGGAAAGCAATTCCGGAAAATTTCGATATATTTTTACCGATCATGACCCCTAGACCCCAAAACCACCCTCTGTTCAAATGTTGATTATATATATATATATATATATATATATATATATATATATATATATATATATATATATATATCCATATATATATATATAAATGTATATCTGATTTTTGTCATACGATTACGCTCGTATTTATAAATTAATTTCGATGTAACTAATTTTGTGTATTAAGCTCACCAATGCCTCGACCGAGTTCGTTGGACAGCTTGGTCCGCCATCTTGTTTCAAGATGGCGGCCACTGAAAATATTAAAACTAAAATAAATATACAAAAAAGTTAAAAATTCAAATTTATTTTTTTATTAAGTGTTAGGCCTTGATACAAGGATTCCAGAGCATTTTTTGTTTTACCTCTATCCTAAAAAATGACTGAGATAGAGCAGTTTGAAATTCTAGGGGGGCTGACATTTTGAAACAAGATAGCACATTACAAAAAAAGTCCTTCCGGCCTGTACCGGGAGGAAAAGGTAGCTTTCCTATATCTTCGTTTTAAAATTTTAGCTAATGTTACTCGAAAACAGCAAGTTAAAATGCAAAGAAAACGTTTACAAAAGATTCGTTAATACTGAATTTGAATAAGAAATTCGCCAAATTATTGAGCAATAGCCAAATTGGCTTTATTTATGAAAACTTATTTCGGTCGCCAAATTTGGCGATATTTCGCCAAATGTCACCAAGTTTGGCGAGAATTTAGCGTATGATTGGGATGCGTATCATTGGGATTTATGCGTATGATTGGGAAAATGATTACAACAATGAAAATTTTTGTAATGTGCTGTCTTGTTTCAAAATGTCAGCCACCGTAGAATTTCAAACTGCTCTATCTCAGCCATTTTTTAAGATAGAGGTAAACGAAAAAATGCTCTGGAATCCTCGTACCAAGGCCTAACACTTAATTAAAAAATAAATTTGAATTTTTAACTTTTTTGTATATTTATTTCAGTTTTAATTTTTTAAGTGGCCGCCATCTTAAAACAAAATGGCGGACCAAGCTGGCCAACGAATTCGGTCGAGACATTGGTGACCTTAATACACACAATTAGTTTCATCAAAATCGATTTATAAATACGAGCGTTATCGTATGACATAGGTCAGATATATATATATATATATATATATATATATATATATATATAAATCAACAATTGAACGGAGGGTGGTTTTGGGGTCTGGGGGTCATGATTGGTGAAAATATATCGAAATTTTCCGGAACTGCTTTCCTCCGAACGGCTGCAATCGGTAGCTTTATACTTTTTTGTATTGAAAGCTACCTAAAACAAGGATTAATTTATGAGTTTTAGTGAACGCGATTTCTCGCAAATTATTTTCTTTCATTGTTGTAATCATTTTACCAATCATACGCATAAAACTATATATTCATATCCGTTAGCGCCAAATTCCAAATTTGGCGACCAGAATAAGTTTTCATAAATGATGCCAATTTGGCTATAGCTCAATAATTTGTCGAATTTCTTATTCAAATGTAGTATTAACGAATCTTTTGTAAACGGTTTCGTTGCATGGTAGCTTGCTGTTTTCGAGTAGCTAAAATTTTAAAACGAAGATATAGGAAAGCTACCTTTTCCTCCCGGTACAGGCCGAAAGGACTTTTTTGGCTCTAAAAAGATGTTTATCCGATTTCTGAACATGTTGATGCTGAATACATATAAAAATAGGAAAATTTTGCAGAGAGAAAATAGCATTTAAAATTTTTTGACAAAATTTAACACCTAAGGTTTTTTGTTGTTGTTGTTTGTTTAAGGAAATACTATAGGTTGTTTTTTTTAAGGAGGAAACAATTTTTTTCATTTAATTATATTTTAACATTTGTGTTGTAATACAAATCTAAAAAAAAAATGTGCATTTTTTTAATAATTATTATTTATTTTTTTTTATTAATATTTCTAGAATGACTAGATGGCTGCTGTGTATAATATAATCCTCTTTTGTGTTTACTACCATGAATTTTGAGAGTACTAATAAGTAGTCATAAAAATTCATATTTTGTAAGCTCTCTGACCGTCATCCTTATCGAAAAATGGTAAAATTTAAAATATTTTTTAATTTTTAATTCAATAAGTCGACAAGCTGACAGATAAAAATGAATTTCATCGATTTCTTGGAATTTTTCTAATAGTTTCTAGTTGAGGTTATTATAAAATTTATTATAAATAATGCATGTATAAATTTATAAAATAAACTTATTGTTAAAAATTTGTTCCAAATTCAACCATTGGTGGAACCAATTGCAACCCACCATAATAATCAACTGAAATTTCTTTGATTCATCTTAGGAAATTTAAATTATGTATATATGGGCAGGCCGGCAAAGATATTAAATGCATATAACTTCATTTTGTGTGTTTTATTTAGCAACTTATTAGTTGATAATTTAGTATCAGTTGTGAATAGCTAATTTTTATTCATTCTCACATTCGTAGTTTAAAATTTTGTTTGAATTATGAAATATGTTTAAATTCAAAGTAATCCCATAAATGTCTTCATGCAGTAAAACGTAATAAACAATTTTAAATGTAGATGGACTACTTCCCGCCAGTGGTCGCTAGAAACGCAAAAAAAAAAAAAAAAAAAAAAAAATAATAATAATAATAATAATAATAATAATAAATAAATAAATAAATAAATAAATAAATAAATAAAAATAAAATAATAATAATAATAATAATAATAATAATAATAATAATAATCAGTAATGTCTGTTTTTATTTTGAGTTTGGCCGTCACACACTGAAACAGTTTTAAAAAAATATATATTTAAATTTGCTAAATATGTTTCTCGCTAAGAGACATTATAGGCGTAAAGGAAAGTTGAGATTAAATTACCCTATCCAATGTTAACTTGGAGTATGGTTGCCTTATTTAAAAAAAAAAAAAAAAAAAAAAAAAAATTACAATTTTACTTATGCAATTTCCCACCAGGGAGTTACCAGCGTAAAAAAATAAAAACCTACTATGTAACTTTGTTTTAAATTAAAACATAAAATTGACTTGGCATAAAATTATTATGAAGATTAATTAAAAGATATAATAATCAATTCAGAAAATTTATTTTAAAAAAATAGAAAAATTAATTTTATTTAAATTTGTTACGAAATTTCCTCCCAGGGTGTGCTAAAAACGCAAAAGAAAAAAATTGTTGAATCTGTATTCCATAATTTAACTTTGAGTTTGGCTGTCATCTGAGAAAACACAAAAAACTCTATTTTAAAGTTTTAATTGTGCAATTTCACACCGACGTAAAAGAGGCAAAATCTTGGCCAAAATTATTTTTCTCGTCTTTTAAAGTTAAAACTGTTGACTTACTATTAGTAAGTACATTTAATTAATGTTATATACAAATAAATGTATGCATTTATTTAGAAAAATAATATATAATTCAAAGTTTACTTAACTGTTAACTGTTTATAAAAGAAAAAAAAATTGATAGATTTGTTTTATTTACAAGTAATGTTTACTTAATTGTATTTAATTTTACTATATATAAAATTTTAATTATTTATATAAACCATTCTATATAAAATATGCATTATTTGCTTCTAGTATTTAGCAAAGTTGAGTCCACATAGTATAGGCATGTTAGTTGTTGAGTGTCTATTACAGATTAAAATGCCTCTGAAAAAAAAAAAAAAAAAACATTTATATATAAAAATGGCAAATATTTGCCGAACATTTTCTTTAAATTAATTAGCCTTAAAAAGTATAACCACTAAGATTATAATTCAATAATGGTCCGACAAATTCTTTATAAAGCTTTCAGTATATCTAAATTAGATCTAAAGAGGCTTAAAAAGTAACCCATTTTTAATTAATTATTTTTTTTATTAGATAAAAATGAAATTTAAATACACGTAGAAAAATATGCATTTAAACATAACAAGAAATTTAAAACGTAACAAAAAAAGCACGTCTTCTCAGGAGCATAAGTAACTTTCTCTTTAACTGAGGCTAGGAGTCACCGGATATGACTTATGCTCCTGAAATGGACATAGATCGACCCCACTTCACCTATAATCAGCTATAATAAAATATGTTTTTAACAATTGTTGAGTACATTTTAATTTTTATACTGTTGGCCAAG
Source organism: Maratus michaelseni (assembly GCA_963931845.1). NCBI lineage: Eukaryota > Metazoa > Arthropoda > Arachnida > Araneae > Salticidae > Maratus > Maratus michaelseni. The sequence continues at coordinate 116,737,668 of OZ007600.1, forward strand.
TTTTTCCCTCAAATACTCCTTTGGTTCTAAAAGCGTAAAAAAAAAAAAAAAAAAAAAAAAAATGATCATATTAAAAATTTTTGAACTATTATGTATTTCCTATTATGTATTTATTCATTTTATAACACTTGATTCTAGATGATGCAAAAGAAACAACACAGCTCAGTAATGTAGAAGCAGAAATGTCTGAAAAGACAGTAAATAGAGCAGATGAGGCTACCAAAGGTAGTGATTATCATGAAGGACCGGTAATTGAAGGTGCTGAATCTGAAAAATTGGGTGAGTGAATGAGAAATTGCACTGATAAACACGTATATTAATTCATTAATTTAACGATGTGAAAATGATTACGAAAAACATTTTAGAATATCTGTCTACTCTTGTACTCGCTCGCCTGGTGCATATAGCCTAATGCGAAGGTCTTTCGCTTTTTCGATTGAATTATATATTACTTACCCATCATACAGGGTAAGTCTTGTAATCGTTTTGAAAATCGAAAAAAAAAATTGACGGATTTACACGTTTCAGACACTGGAGATTCCAAAAAACATATTTTTAGGGGGAAAAAATTGCCGTCCGTCTGTGTGTCTGTATGTCTCTGAACGCTCTATCTCCCGAACAAATTGAGATAGGAACAATAAATTTGGTATGCACTTAGTATGTAATAATGGGAAGACGCTTATTGAATTTCAGTAACCTCGAATATACGGAACTATTTTTTTCGGACTCTCGAAATATTCGTTCTGATAAAAGGTAGATAAAAATTTTCGAATTGTTTATTTTAAGAAGTGAATATAAAAGACAATACAAAAACATAAATTTTGCATAAAGAATGAAGTCGATCGAATAATTAGTTGCCGAGATATTTGCAATTATATTTCGACACTTTTCGAGTTTTCATGACCCTGTATTTCATCCAAATTTTAATTCAAAGATATACTTTAATTGGAAATGAGACGCTTAATCCGACGCAATAAACCGTTAGTTAATATGATTATCAATTTTGGAGTTATAAGGATGTTTCTTTTACACAATTCAGTAATAGAGCATTTAAAGTTTATGACGTCATCAAACCACGATTTTATTCGAATTGCAATGCATTTTATAAGTAGTTTACGCATGTTTTATTTTCATATTTTATATTACACATATCCATGATGGGTAAGTATTACGGTGACCCCCCAACGACTAGTTTTCACTGTATTCTTTTACCAGGCTGTCTTTTAAATCACTTCCCAACACAGAGGAAAATGAATTTATGAATTCGGTTTGACTGACTTCTGCCTGACCGAGCCACATATATATACTCGGATAGCCATGTAATTTATGTAGTATATTATTGAGGTTTACCATTGCATTTTGGTATTGAAAATGAAGTGTGTAGCATTGATAGTTCATTTACAGGGACATGCAAAAGAATTCTGTTACATTATGATCTATGAAGGAAATTCGTTTTCGAGACATTTTACCGATGTTACACTTTTGCAAACATAATGAAATTCATATTAATATCTGAAGGGAATTAAAATATGCTTTCTGTAGAATTTGGAATGCAGAGTATTTATCATTTATTTACAGGATGACACAAAATAATTATGATATATTGTGAATAAAAGCTGTCTGTGAATAAAAGCTGTTTGCAGCGTATTTTAATTATGTTGCAAAATTTTAAACACTATGAAATTGATATACATTACTGAGGTTTACTACAAGATACTTGCTCTAGAATATGATGTGCGTAGAATTTATCGTTCATTTGGAGGATCACAGAAAAGATTTCCGATACTGAAGTATTAATCTAATAGATTTAATTGTTGAAGGGCGTTTTCTAACTAGGGCGTTGTGAAAAAACAAAAACAATCCATTTACAAGTTTACTTATGCAATTTCCCTCCAAAGCGTTACCAGAATTAAAAAAAAAAAAAAAAAAAAAAAAAAAGAAAGAAAGAAAGAAAGAAAAAAAAGAAAAACTTATTATGTAATTAACATAACATTTACGCGGCAGAAGAGTATTATGCAGATTAGTTAAAACACATAAAAATTAACTTTATTTAAATTTAGTTACTCTATTTCCAGCAAGATTACGCTGTAAACGCAAAAAAAAAAAAAAAAAAAAAAATCGTTGGATGTCTGTTACTTAATTTTAAATGTAGTATGTTTATCATATGAGAAAATATAAAAAAAATCCATTTTAAAATTTCAGTTATGTCATTTTTCACCAAAGACGCTACCAGGGTTAAAAAAAAACCTATTATGAGAAATTTTTTTATTAAAACATAAACATAAATGAGACAGAAACTTATTCAAAAGATTTATTAAATCAAAACAAACAAACTAACTAAAAAAAAAAAACCATGAAAAATCTATTTTCTTTAAATTTGTTACAATATTTCCTCCCAGGCTGTGCTAAAAACGCAAAAGAAAAAAGTTGTTGAATCTGTTATTATAATTTATCCATAATAATTTAACTTTGAGTGTGGATGTCATATGAGAAAACATAAAAATATCCATTTTAAAGTTTTAACTATGCAATTTCACACCGACGCAAAGTGGAGTATCTGAGACAAAATCTTGGCCAAAATTATTTCTCTCGTGTTTTGAAGTTAAAACTGTTGACTTACTGTTAGTAAATACATTTAATTAATGTTATATACAAATAAATGCATGCATTTATTTAGAAAATTAATATATAATTCAAAGATTACTTAACTGTTTACTCTTTATAAAAAGAGTTTTGTGTCAGGTCTTATTTTACTGACCTTCGAACGGACCAGGCTACGCCATACAATGATTTTTATACGGGTCAAAACCATGACCGAAAATTTTGAGGACTGAAGACTACGAAGAATGAAACCTGTCCCGGAAAAAAAAATTAAGGCACGGTAAGAATAATCACTAGGCCCGGCCCGGACCGGGCCCAGACTGCAGAAAAAAGTATGGCCCGGGCCCAGCCCGGCCTGAAACGAGTGGAGACCAGGCCCGGCCAGTGCAGATCTCTACGCCCATAGTATAGACATGCTAGTTTTTGAGTGTCTAATCTATATATTTAAAACGCTAAGCTTTTTCTTTCGACAATCCGTGAGAACTAACTACTACATCAAATTACACCATTCTTTTTTTTTAATGAAAGATATTTGGACACAGATTTGTTATCGTGCATTCGTTTGTTCGAAAGTTTAATTAATTAGCCGTAATTTTCAATTAAACTTTTGCTTCTGCTTATGACGTCATAAAGTCGGCAACTCCCACTGTTGCGAGGCACAGAGTTTATTCTCTGAACTCCGTGGTTCGCCAATCTTTTGACATTAGCTAATATCAACTAGGTAATATTGTAACATTGTAATATAAAATCTTAAAAAACTTACTTAAAATTAGCTAAAATATAATCATAATAAAATATCTAAATATAAGCACATCAATATGAATAACAAATCTCACGTAAAATAATGCAATTTAAATGATTCCAATTGAAACAAGATTTGGAGTGTTATCCCTGACGCCCAGCTAACATAAAAGTACCTATTTTATTTATTTATTTACACACATATTCAATCTTATTATAAAACACCAGGTTGCCATACAAAACAAAGATCGTCATTTAGGCGCCAAAAATGAACCCCGGTGCAACTGCGATATCTGTACCGATTTAATCAAAATTGTTTTGGTTGCACGGCATATTGCAAAATTAATTAAATCCATGATTATTGTTTCTTTCTCAGATTAGAAATAAGAAAATTTGACACAGATGTCATATACGCACCACATTGGCGTGTCCCCCCCCCCCCCCAATTTGGTGAAAACTTTGTTTTTGAATATTAGTTACTAATAACATGCAATAATAGCACGTGATTTTTTATTTCAATATAAAAATAAAATAACGTAATAAATGAAATAGCTTCTATTATTAAAAAAAAAATAATAAATAAATAAGAATAAATAAATGATAGTTTGATATAAATAAATATTGATATACATAATAAAAACAATTTATAAAATTAAAATTAAAAAATAAAAGTTAATAAACAGCAATATAAACAAAATAACCGGGTTACTATGTGAGGCATAAAATTGCATTTTGTTGCGATCGCGCCAGTGTGGTGCGTATATGACATCTGTGCCGAAAATTTAATGCTTAACGAAATTCAATTATTTGATCGATCGCAAATGTTGGTGCTTTTCCGTTATACGAACACCATGTCATACATGCAAATGTATGTATTTAATGTATGTAAATGTATGCTTGGCGACAATGGTGTCCATATAACACAAAAGTACCCAAATTTTTCTTAGTTCGGGCTATACCAGAAACAAACATTTTACAGGTAACAAAAAAATCGCCAAAAATGACTGCTTCATCAGCAGTTATGACAGCAAAGTTGGATACAATCTAATAACCTGAATTTTATAACGTTTATGCGAAACACCACAGAGAACACACGCTATTTTGTATATAAGTAAGGGATATTTAAAAGAATAAGAGAACTAACAACCTTCAGTAATATAATGCATGAAAAAGTAAACAAATAAGTGATTCAGTATAAAATGCAGAAAAATATTCTGGTACTTCTTCATTATCCCGTCGTCCCATTAAGAAAAAAAAATCTATATCCAAATTAGGTACTTTTCGGTTCGCCGGCGCCAGTAAAAACAATATATATATATATATATATATATACTTCACTGGCGCCCGCTAACCGAAAAGTACCCCATATTATTAAGCCAAACTGTAGCGCCCAATAAACAAACGGAAGAATGTTGCCATTAAATCTCAAAAAAAAAAATAAAAAAAATAATAATAATAAATTAATTAGGAAAAGCCCCATTTACTAAAGTATCAATTATCAGTAACTTTAAACAATAAAAATTACAATATATTAATGAAAAGAGAATCAGAAATAATCTTGGATATTTATTTATTTACATTATTTCACTTAATTATCCCTTTCGACTGTTGGATAAATGTTTGTGACGTCGGGTGAATTTTATCGATTGTACGAAACTACGCATCACAACATTTTTTCAATGCTTTTTCTATTTTAATATCATGGTTTCGAAGACGCATTTTTTATTTTAATTAATATAATAACTAATAAATCAGTAAAACATCATTATAAATACATTTAACGTCAAATTAAAAATCCCCTGATGAGATAAGAAGCATGTGTATGCATTTGACGCGAGTGAATGCGACTCCACGATCATGAATTTTTGGCGACATACAAGATCCCAATGAAGAGCAGAGATTTATTATAAACAATATTATTTCTTTAGTGAAACAAATTAATACAAACATACCCAATGCTTACTTCATAGATGGCAGTGGTGGCACTGGGAAAACATCTATATATTTAAAACGCTAAGCGTTTTCTTTCGACAGTCCATGAGAACAAACTACTGCATCAAATTACATCATTCTTTTTTCAAATAAAACATATTTGGACACAGATTTATTATCGTACATTCGTTTGGTCGAAAATTTAATTAATTAGCCGTAATTTTAAATTAAACTTTTACTTCTGCGTATGACGTCATAAAGTCGGCAAGCAATAACTCCCACTGTGGTGAGGCACAGAGTCACGAGAAACTCTGTGGTTGCAAAGGTAAAAGAAAAATAATAAATATTAAAAGCACGGAGCTGTTAAGCCGAATTTTTTAATTTGCAAGTTAAATTTCGGTGAAAATATTTATACGCGTGTTTTATAAGCGAATAATAATTAATATTTATTGTGACGTCACTGGAATATTGTCCATTAGGTTCATTTTATCATTATGCATTATAACTTTGTTGATGCTATTTTTTCATTACAATTCAATGCAAAATATATTTTTATTTGTATACATGGTGTTTAAGCATAAAAGTAACTTATACAAAGTACGTGTGAAAAGTTTCCGCCGGGGAAAATGACGTTATGCTTAGATTTAAATGCATTTTAACATTGATAAAACTAAAAAGAAAAATTGATTGTGTCAACACGACGTAATTTTAACTGATTTTTCAATTTTTAATTTTGAGCTCATTTGGTTGCATTATCACAGGGGGGGGGGGGGGGATGTGTGCTTTATTGACTATGTTCTTTTATTGACTGAATATGAGAATGAGATGAACGTGGGGATATACTATTTGTATGATACTTCATAGGTCCATGAAATTTTCTTTCTTGCCGTGGGGAATATGGCGGTAATGTCAAATTGATTTTTATTACACAGTTGCTTACGGATTGTTTATTTGGTGTTTGCATCGGAAATAGTACTGTAATTCACTGGGGGAAAAAAAAACTTTTAAAATAAAATATTCGAAAGACTGTTTCATACGCACCCCTTCTTATGTAATAAAGAAGCATATTTTACTAATATTGTTATTGTAATTTTTTTCCGTCAAGTTTTGACGGGTTCCATCTAGTTACAGATTAAAAAGCCTCTGAAAAAAAAAAAAAAAAAAAAAAACATTTATATATAAAAATGGCAAATATATGCGGAACATTTTTTTAAAAATTAATTAGCCTTAGAAAGTATAACCACTAAGTTTATAATTCAATAATGGTCCGACCAATTCTTTATAAAGCTTTCAGTATATATAATTAGAGCTAAAGAGGTTTAAAAAGTAACCCATTTTTATTTTTATTTTATTTTTTATTAGATAAAAACGAAACTATTTAAATACACGTAAATAATATACATTTAAACATAACAAGAAAACTGAAACGTAACGAAAAAAGCACGTCTTCTCAGGAGCATAAGTAACTTTCTCTTTAACTGAGGCTAGGATATGACTTATGCTTCTAAAATAGACATAGATCGACCCACCTCACCTATAAGTCAGCTATAATAAAATATGATTTTAACAATTGTTGAGCAAATTTTTATTTTTACACTTTTGGCCAGGTTTTTCTCTCAAATACTTCTTTAGTTCTAAAAGCATAAAAAAAAAAGAAGATCATATTAAAAAAATTTTGGGCTATTATATATACAATTGAATCCATTTGGACACTACACTGTTAACTAGTATTTTAAAAACACAAATTGCACAAATTGTGCTTATTAGTTGCTAAAATCAGTGTAAAAATCGTTTTAAACTCATAAAAGAGCTAAAATCCTACATGTTTCGGCTTTAAACTTAAAGCCATCATCGGGGAAGATTATTATATATACTTTAAAATTTTTTTTGACTGGTTTTAAGAAAAAAAAAAACATATTTCTTTTCTTCAAAAATTTATTATGTTAGGCAGTGAATTCATAATCAAGCGTAGTTTGTGTGTGTGTGTTTTATTAATGTACTAAAACAAGTTATTTAATTGTACATTTCTTAATAATATGTATTTATTGTAATTTCTGTTCTAGATCTGATGTCTGAGTCTATTGTTGCTGGTGTATTAGAAGATTTGATGCAAAAAATAGAATCGGCGGAGTTATCTAATTTAGGTAATTTAAAATAAGTCTTACTCTTTTACTAAGAGTTGCTAGCAATGTTTTAAAATTTTATATATTTCCTATAATGTATTTATTCATTTTATAACACTTGATTCTAGATGATGCAAAATATACAACACAGCTAAGTAATATAGAAGCTGATAAGTCTCAAGTGATAGAAACTAATGCAGTTGAGGCTACCGAAGGTACTGAACCTGATAATGGACCGGAACTCGAAGGTGTTGAATCTGAAAAATTGGGTGAGTGAATGAGAAATTGCAATGATAAGCACGTATGTTAGTTCATTAATTGAACGATATGAAAATGATTACGAAAAACATTTTAGAATATCTGTCTGCTCTTGTACTCGCTCACCTGGTGCATATAGTCTAATGCGAAGCTCTTTCGCTTTTTCGATTGAATTATATATTACTTACCCATCATACGTAGTATAGGGTAAGTCTTGTAATTGTTTTAAAAATCGAAAAAAATAATTGACGGATTTATACGTTTTAGACACTGCAGGTTCCGAAAAACATATTTTTAGAAAAAAAAATTGCCGTCCGTCTGTGTGTGTGGTGTGTGTGTGTGTGTCTGTAAATGCTCTATCTCCTGAACAAATTGAGATAGAGACTTGAAATTTGGTATGTACTTAGTATGTAATAATGAGAAGACGCGTACTGAATTTCAGTAACCTCGATTATCTGGAACTATCTGTTTCGGACTCTCGAAATATTCGTTCTGATAAAAGGTATATAAAATTTTTCGAAATTGTTTATTTTAAGGAGTGAATATAAAAGACAATAAAAAAACATAAAGAATGCAGTCGATCCAATAATGATTTGCCGAGATATTTGTAATTATATTTTCCACACTCTTCGATTTTTCATGACCCTGTATTTCATCTAAATTTCAATTCAAAAATATATTTTAATTGGAAATAAGACGCTTAATCCGAAGCAATAAACCGTTAATTAATATTTTTAACATTTTTGGAGTTATGGGTATGTTTCTTTTACGCAATTCAGTAATAGAGCATTTAAAGTTTATGACGTCATCAAACCACGATTTTATTCGGATTGCAATGCATCTTATAAGTAGTTTACACATGTTTTATTTTCATATTTTATATTATGCACATCCATGATGCATAATGTCCATGATGTATTGCGGTGGCCTCCAATGACTAGTTTTATCTGTAACGATTTTCTGCTTATTTTCACTGCATTCTTTTACCAGGCTGTCTTTTATAACACTTTCCAACACAGTGGATAAAGAATTTATGAATTCGGTTTCACTGACTTCTGCCTGACCGAGCTCTAACTCACATAAATATACTCGGATAGACATGTAATTGATATATTATGCTATTGAGGTTTACCATTACATTTCGGTGTTGAAAATGAAGTGTGTAGCATTTATAGTTCATTTACAGGGACATGCAAAAGGATTCTGTTACATTATAATCTATGAATGAAAATCGTTTGCGAGACATTTTAACAATGTTACACTTTTGCAAACATAATGAAATTATATTAATATCTGAGGTGCACTAAAATATGCTTTTTGTAGAATTTAGAATGCAAAGTATTTATCATTCATTTACAGAATCACACACAACAGAATTCGGTTGAATGGTAGTCTGCGAAGAAGAGCTGTTTGCAGCGTATTTTAATTGAGGGGGGTCGGGCAAGAAAGTGCCAAGCCACATTTTCGGTGAAATAATCTAACATAAATCTAACACGGTAATCTGTTGCTTAATATTGTAAATTATAATATCTTACATAGAATCTGTTTCTAATGTCCCTTGGTGGCAGCATATGTCCCAGGTTTCGTTTTTGCTCCAGATGTTTATGCCTCCAATGAAGATAGATAATTTACAAAAAACGTAATTGTAATATCATTAAAGTAATACTATATTGTTACTCAGAATATCTCAAATGTTACTAAGACATTGGCGAAAAAACATTAGGTTATACATCTTAATTTAAGTATTTGATCAACTTTTCAAATTAAAATATCTCAGAAGTTTAAAAATGTGGCTTGGCACTCTCTTGCCCCGACCCCTTCAATTATGTTGTAAAATTGTAAACACCATGAAAGTGATATACATTACTGAAGTTTACTACAAGATACTTGCTGTAGAATATGATGTGCGTGCATATCATTTATCATCTCTATACAGGACCACAGAAAAGATTTCTTATAGAGTACTGTATCTGTCTATTAGGCACGATTGCTGGAAGTGAGTTTTCAGTTGAGGTACACGTTTTAAAGTTAACTAATTTTTTTTTCATACAATATCGTGTGTATAAATTCTATAGCTCACATACACCACTACAAAAAAAAATCGTCATGACATTTTTTCTGCTATATTTTAAAGGTTAGTATTTACTAAAAAAAAACATCGGTTCGGTGATTGCAACGCCATCTGTGTGCCAGACCGAGAACTTATCAGCCCATGTGTTATGTCGGTCGTGTTGAAGTTTTAATCATTGCTGTGGCAATGTTATTAAAAGCACAAATAATTGGTTAACCACATTTTTTTCTATAATTGCGATGAGTGAGCATATATGTTAGTTATTAAAGTGGTACCAATCGTGTTATTTACCAAGATACACAATAATTCTTAAACTTTATGCTACAGACGGTAAAACTGAGCTGCGCCGCCATGAGCCGGTCAGGCATGTCAACCGGCATTCTCAAGTTCTGAGGAATTTTTAACGAGCACGACCTGTAGAGTCCTATGTGCTCTATGGCCGTGCTACAGGCGGTAATGCAAATATAAATATTCTTCCTTGGATTCAATAAAATTTCATTTATCTCTGTCTCAACGTGTTTAAATAAGTTATATCATAATGTAAAAAGGCCTTAAGTCTTTTAAAAAGCAAATCACTATGATCAGTATCCCACAAATCGCAAGTAAAGGATGAGACAATAGCAAGTACCGCGCATATTTGGCAGTACTTCTAAGATACCTATAGCTCCATCTAACAAGAATTAGAATCAGACTCAGAGACTGACCGAGTAAAGCTGCCAACCTACGAGGTTTATAGCTTCTGTACTCTACCAGTATTTATTTTTTATATTTTTATGTTACAACTTTATATGTAAACTAGGGATCTCTGTCCTCTGCGTCATTCGTGTAAACCCCCGGACTAATAACAGACTTGCGCATTGCAAATTTGTTCCAAATTCATCCATTGGCGGAACCAATTGCAATCCACCATTACGACCAACTAAAATTTCTTCGATTAACCCTTTCAGGGGCAAAGCACTTACATTGCTAAAAAGTTGAAATGAATGACTGACACCGGAATTTAAGAACAAATTAATTTGGAAATAAGAAAAAAGGTATATTTCACATACGTAATAGACGGAATTTTTATACCAAATTTCTGGTGTCATTGTTGCATTTGGGAATTAAAATTAAGTGGTTTCATAAACATACCACCGACCTTGAAATGGTTAAGAGCAGCTTACGAAATTTAAATTGTGTATATATATGGGCAGGCAGATTAAATGCATATACCTTGGTTTTGTGCGTTTTGTGTAACAATTTAATTGATAATTTAGTATCAGTAATGAATAGCTAATTTTTATTCGTTCCCATATTCGTAATTTAAAATTTTGTTTCTATTATAAAATATGTTTAAATTCGAAGTAATCAATCTAAATATTTTCATACAGTAAAAATAAAAAATCAACTTTAAATTTAGATGGACTATATCATGCCAATCGTCGCCACAAAAGTAAAAAAAAAAGTATATATTGTATTGAATCAGTATATATGTTTTTATTTTGAGCACAGCCGTCATACAGTGAAACATTAAAAAAAAATTATTTTAAATTTGCGCAATATGTTTCTCGCTCTGGGACATTATTTCTTAAAGGAAAGTTATGATTAAATTACCCTATAAAATTTTAACTTGAAGTATGGTTGCCTTATGAGAAAAGAAAAAATTCATTTTACAACTTTAGGTATGCAATTTTCCACCAGGGAAACAAAACCTATTATGTATTTTTTTTTTCTTTCTTTTTTTTTCTTTTTTCTTCTTTTTTTTTTTTTTATCAAAACATAAAATTCCCGCGGCAGATGATTATTATGAAGATTAATTGAAAGACATAAAAATGAATTTTATTTAAATTATAGTTACTTTATTTCCAGCAAGGTTATACTGTAAACGAAAAAATAAATAAATAAAAAAAATTGCGTTGAATGTCGGTTTCTTAATTTTAACTTGGAGTATGGCTATCATATGAGAAAAAGTAAAAAAATTCATTTTAATGTTTCAGCTGTGCCATTTCTCAAAAAAAAAACCTTTTCGTAAAAAAAAAAACCTACCATGAGATTTTTTTTATTAAAACATAAACATGGCCGAGGTAGAAATTTATTCAGAAGATTTATTAAAAAAAGAAAAAGAAAACATCTAAAAACCAATTTTATTTAAATTTGTTACAATATTTCCTGCCAGGGTGTGCTATAAACGCAAAAGAAAAAAAAAAAAAAAAAAGAAAGAACCGTTGAATTTGTATTCCATAATTTAAATTTGAGTTTGGCTGTCATATGAGAAAACATAAAAAATTTCCATTTTTAAGTTTTAATTATGCAATTTCACACCGACGCAAAGTGGAGTATCTGAGGCAAAATCTTGGCCAAAATTATTTTTCTCGTCTTTTAAAGTTAAAACTGTTGACTTTCTATTAGTAAATACATTTAATTAATGTTATATACAAATAAATGTATGCATTTATTTAGAAAATTAATATATAATTCAAAGATTACTTAACTGTTTATTCTTTATAAAAAGAAAAAAAAAATTGTTGATAGATTTCTTTTATTTACAAGTAATGTTTACTTAATTGTGGTTAATTTTACTTTAAATAAAATTTTAATTACTTATATAAACCATTGTTTATAATATATGTATTATTTGCCTCTAGTATTAAGCAAAGTTGAGTCCCTATAGTATACACATGCTGGTTTTTGAATGTCTGTTACAGATTACTAGGCCCCTTAAAGAAACATTAATATAAAATGGACATTAATATAAATGGAACATTAATATAAAGAAACATTATATAAAAATGGCAAACATATGCGGGTTTTTTTTTCTGTAATTAACCTTCAAAACTATAACCACTAAGATTATAATTTAATAATGGTCTGACAAACCCTTTATAAATCTTTCAATATAGCTAAAAAGGCTTAAAAAGTAACCAATTTTTAATTTTATTATTTTTTTTTATTATATAAAAATGAAACTGTTTAAATGTATGGTTCTCATGTGAGAAAACACAAAAACATTCATTTTAAAGCTATAGCTGTGCAATTTCACACCGGCGGTTCTACCAGTAGCGTAAAAAAAATACGTATCATGTGTACATTTTTCTGGGTTATTATATGTATCTTATAAAAATTTTAACTGGTTTTAAGAAAAATCTATATTTTTTTCTTCAAAAATGTATTAGTTTAGATAACGAATTCATAATTAAGTGTACTTTGTGTGTGTGTGTGCGTGAGATTAATGTAGTAAAGCAAACTATTTAATTGTACATTTTTTTTTAATAATATGTATTTATTGTAATTTCTGTTATAGATGCTGTTATAAAAACTCATTGTACTTCTGAATTACGTTTGATAGAAGAAGTAGAACCTGTTAAAGAAATTAATTTAGGTAATTTAAAATAGTCTACTCTTTTACTTAAACTTTCTAGCATTGTTTTAAAATGTTCTACATTCCGTATTGCGTATTTATGTCTTTTGTTTAATTTATATTCTAGATCTACTGAAACCTGATGTTGTTTCACACATTTTGGAAAATATACATCCAGAAAAATTGTTTGACGACGAAGCTAATTTAGGTAAATTAAAATATTATTCTCTTTTATTGATATTTGCTTATATTCTTCTTAAGCACTATACAAATTTTTTCTTTTTAATTTATATAGCAGATGTTCATGAGACTGATTTAAATTCAGTCATATTAGAACCTGAGATAGGAATAGCATTTGTTGAGGAAAACGAATTAGGTAAATAAAATTAATTTTGTATTTTGGTAACGTCTACTAACATATTCTTAAATTATATATTTAATATTCTATTGTATTTTTATTTATATGCCGTGTGCTCCAAAAGTTCGTAAAAACTTTAAAAATTCATTAAAGAGAAACAAATAATGCTGAAAAATTGCTATTTGCAGGAATGGGATTAGAGCAGCGGTTCCCAACCTGGGATACATGGTGTAATATTCAGGGGTACGCGAAAATTACATTGGTAATGGCGAATAATGCGAAAATAAAACTTAAAATGAAAACAGAGAAACAAAACTGTAAACTTTTCGTTTATAAAGAGAAACCTATAGAAAAGTAAAATAGGCTATTGGCATAAAATGAAGGAAAATGTTTAAACTTAGTAATTGGTTGATCATTTGTTGCCATTATCTCTGCCCATTCATAATAACATCTTACGATTTTGTATTTGCCTATTTGCCCCCCCCCCCTTTTCTTTTATTGTTCTTTTCTTTCTAATAATTGTAGAAGTTTTTAGAAAAAAAAATCACGAATCGTATCGAGTCTTCTGGTTTCAACAATTTCATTTAAAACCCATCTGAAAGCAGGTCATCATTTTAGTGTTCGACTAGTCAGCATTAGCATAAACTCATTAACGTGGTATATCTTCATCTTTACTTTGTGAGGGCATAATTTGAAATCTTTAGCTACTATTTCATGTTTTGAGTGTCTTTATGTTGATATTGTGTTGTGGTTCAAAAGGGATAAAGGGTTAAAAATTGGAATTCTGAAGAGAAATGCATCTAACATTGGTAACTAACATAAGGATATAACTAAGGAATAAAAGCAAAAATATTTGGAACGGGTTTATGTGGGAAGGGGTACGTATAAATCAAAAACCTAAGCAAGGGATACATGTGAGAAAAAAGGTTGGGAACCGCTGGATTAGAGGGAGATAGAATTTTTTTTTTTTTTATAACTGAAATATTTTGGGTCAAAAGTTACCGATAGATGTCGCTGCATGCATAATATGAAGCAGATTTATGCAAATCCGGCTGTCAATAGAACCCCTCAATGCACAAAGATTCTTCATTCGATGCCAACAGTATGCTATCGTTACCGCTGTTGATTAAATTCCTTTACAAGAGCGGAGAATCGGCAACTGGCGCATTGCGAAAATACTGCACGGCAAAATGACTGAAGATGAGAAATGAGCCTTTTTCATGTGCTGGGAAACTGAAACTTCTAAAATTGTGAGCTTTCAGAGCCCCTAATAGTCCAGGGGAAATGTACCAAAAACAGGCGTTACCTTGCAAAAGGTCGGGTAGAAGATTTTATTTTTCCAACTTGTATATGATGAGGCCAGCATGGAAAAACCGAATTATCCAACAAAATTTCTTAAGGGAGAATTTCCTGTGGCCAAAAAACAATAAATTTTTGGGACATTTTTTGTTGTTTTTTAAATATCTCGAGACTCGTTGTCGTAGCTTATTATTTGTTAATTACAAAGTTAAAGAAGACAAAATTCTCTACAACTTTCATATTTACAACTTTTTAATACACTCAATAGCAAGCGCAGTACGACATTTCAAAAATAAGACTTTTTTTTTCGATTTCCTTAAAAACCGCGAAAAACGTAGTTTTTCCCCGATGATTCAATGTTCCCCACGGATATAATGATGTATGTCAACTTGTACATATTGATAACAGTAAATTATATGTTATTTGCATGCCCTCTTTCTTAAGTGCAGTACAGCCTTTCAAAAATGAGGATATTTTTGCATCTTACATACCCGCTCGATATAGATATAGTGGGTGAGGGGACGGGTGACAAATAACTGCAGGGAAAAAAAATATATACCACTGGAGTAGGTGTTGGTACAAACTATGGTACGCGTTGCTCTGGCTACTGGTACGCAGAAGTGCAATACTGGTACGTGGAATAAAATACAGAATGCAGCATATTATTATGGAATCAAAACTGGCTTGTCTTTATTGCTTATAAATTTAAAAAAAAAAATCGATTTTGGATATCTGCAAACGCTTTTTTTGTTGTTGTTGTTACGAGACATGTTTGTTATTGCAGACTTGCTGAAATTCGCACACACCGCTTATGATGCAATCAGTTTTCCAGAATTAAAAACATAATTATTTGATTTATATGGATAAAAATTGAATTTATAATAAAGACCTAATTATAAAATTAATGAATGAAGTATTTTTAATTAGCAGAAGAACTTTTTAAAATATTCTTTATAGATTGAATTATTTGAAGGTAAAGTCTGGATGGTTGGAAGCAGGAGTAGCTTGTGTGAGTAGCAGCAGTTAAAACAAAATAAAATTCCAAGTGTAATTTATAACACATGGTTCTCTTTGCACTGGAAGTACTTCTAGGAGGTGTTGAAATAAAAGTTTTATTTCAAACACATTTCACAAATTAATTGATTCTGTTGACTGAAATTTTTTCTTCTCTTGTATAAAATGTGCATAATTCCTTTCTATTTCATGAAAATTAGTTTTTAACAGAGTAAGGTTATTTAAAAGGGTGATCTGAAATCAAACAAAAACTGTGGTCATATGTAGTGCGGACTTGAGGTAAAGCTACATATAGGTACATAATAAAGAGGTAAAGCTACATAGGTACATATAGCTACATATGTTTTGAAGTAGTATATACATAAATGTATGAAGAAACTTGCAAGTGCTAATGCACGATGTTATTGTCGCATTTACTATTAATACAGTTGTATCGAGCCTAATAATCGAATTAAATGCGCTAACTAAGCTTTCGATAAGAAATTCGTTTCTCATTTGAGACACCCTGCTACTGTATCTCACGATAGAGGAAAGAAGTTAACTTATTCAGCTCTCCTGTGATGGATTACTGGAGTCCACATTCAAAAGGATGAATGAAACAGATTTTTCATTGGCGATAATGTGGGAGTACCGTCTGATATCGTCAAAGTCTGCTTGTGTTTAGCAAAACATATCTCTATGAATGTGCTTTCCCACCTTCGTTATATCAAACACAAATATAGGAATAAACTAAACATAGAATCTGACTTATGACTAAAACTACCTATTATTGAGCCAGATGTGCTGGAAGCTGTGCTTGAAGCTGTGCTTGATAAAACAAGTCCACCCTTTTCATTAGCGATAGAAACAAATTAGTGTAATCAGCCTACTGTAACAGAGTATATGAATCAGTGTGCGCCAATATGTCATTAAGTTTTGGGGCTTTTTTCCTAAACCAAAACACTTTTTTTTATATTGTATGCATTAAAAAAATTTAATGGTGATACTACTTTTTACTTGAATGTTATTATGAAGCAGTCTATCTTAGTACCAATTTAGTAATGTAATCATTAATTTTTATATACAATAAAACCTGCTATGACGGAAACACGAAAGACCGAGGATATATTTCGTTTTAGACAGGTTCCTTTTTATAGGTTTTTCTATATTACTTTACTATTTCTATATTACTTTACGTTTGTTACCTGGTGGTACGCGGAAGTATGAACTTCGATTTAGTGGTACGTCGGTCTAAAACTTTGGGAACCCCTGCTGTAGAGGAAAACGATCCTGATATATATTCTACTCAGGATAACTGAATGCTAATAATCCTACAACAGTCCCATCAAAGAGACAAAAATATTGCTAAATATCCCGTATAAAATATTATTATTAAAATACATTTTTTCATTTAGCTTATGCAGTCATATAGCGATCATCATCTGAGTGTCATCGGTGCCCGGGAGTCCAGGCCTTTCCTCTGCATATTATCGAATGCCTAAATTTTACCCGCTGTGAAATCTTGGAAAATCCAGCGCTCTTTCATGATTTTCTGGAAGTCTTTGGTTTTGTGGAGATGGTTTAGCATAGCTAAACCATCTGGGATTAGAAACAACAACAACAACAACAGTCATATAGCGTACCTTACTTTATTATGTAGGGAAAGTGGACTTCAATGAAATAGGGGATGAATGTAACAACAAAAATGTTTATATGATCTACAATCATAAATAACATGGTATTTCATTTGATAAATGGTAGCACTGAGATCATTCAACATATATAGTTTCAAAACAGTACATATTACAGAAGATTAGACTATTCCACAAAGTGTATTTTTCAACAGCCAAAGTAAGTTTCTCTAGATAAAATCTTAAAACGCTAAAATGTTATAATCTCTTGTTATATTTAATAAAAGTGGAAAAATATTAACAATATTTACTAAAACTAATATTTTGAACATTTTTATGAAAATAGTGATCTCAAATATTTTATTGATAGAATTTTTAAATTTTACAATAGATATAAATGCATAATATTAGTTAATGAAATAATCTGTTGTCATTTTTATTGTAGATATTTTATAAGGTAAAAGTATTTGTTACATAAGATATATTTATTTTTTGAGTCCCTTCTTTATATGGAACTACAATTCAATGTTTGCTATACTTAAAACAATAAAACATTAAAACATATGCAGGGCCGTAGCGAAAGAAAATTTTTGGGGGGGCAAAAGGCAAGATTGGCCGACTCAAAAATGTTTCAAATCCGACTAATATAAAATAGTCAATCTGTCGCATTATTTCTTAATTAATAGTTTTTACAATTAATTTTAACTGATTAATTATAACTGATAGTTAAAAATAAAATATATGATTTTGTATTACTAAAACGTTTCTTTGATGTAACTCAGTAATTATTTAAAAGATTTACCAAGAACTTTACTGGAAAAAAAAAGAATATGTATTGATAAGAAAAAATCCTACAGTTATATTTGTGAAAAACACATTTGTTTAGAATGATAGAATGAAGTGATAGTTTATTAAATAGAACGTAGTGATTTTCAAAATAAAAGCTAAATAAAAATGTGATCTCTTAGTTCTAAAAATTATGATAATGTAATGAATGGGAAGTACTTTCAATATTTTATTAGCATGCGATAGAAAATAATTTGAACTTTATATTCCAATTAGAGATAATATCGTATGGAATTAACAACCTACACTTTCAGTAACTCTAATTGTAAAACTAAAAAATGCACACTATAGGGGTACTGAAAATATTTGGAGGGGCCTCAAAATTTAATTGCGCCTGGGGCCTCTTGAGTGCTTAATCACCACTGATTGTGTTTTATAGGAATGTCAAGGGACCGACAGAAAGATTTGAATTATCCACGATTTCGAATTATACACGTTCGAATTATTCAAGTTTGACTGTACTATTTTTACATGAATTACACATCACACTGAATAAAGCAAACCATTCATACCTTTCTTATCACCATTCCCTGTCGAGTGGTTTCCACTGTCCAGCCATGTTGATAACTTCTTCGAACTTTTTGCAGCCTCCAAGTTTCTTCTTTTTAGAGTCTGTCTTTTTAGCTCACAGGCTATCAAAGCCTGAGAGCTTATGTGCCCGCCCGTTCTGTATGTATGTATGTATGTATGTATGTATGTATGTACGTATGTACGTACGTAACGCGATAACTCTTGACAGAAATAACCGTTTTGCTTCCAATTTTGTTTATAGGTTCCTTGTGATAAGGCGCTTCCCTGATTAGTTTTGGGGATTGATTGGTTAACTCTAAAGGGGGGGAACGGGGGGCTAACCCCCCTTAATTTAGATAAATGGTTTTTTCATGCAGAATTGTCCAATTTTCTTCAAATTTTGTATATAGGTTCATTGTGATAAGGTTCTTTCCTGATTAGTTTTGGGGGTTCATAGGTTAAGTATAAAGGGGCTAACGGGGGAGGGCTAATCCCCCCTCTTAATTTAGATAAATGAATTTTTCATGCAGAGTTATCCGATTTTCTTCCAATTTTGTTTATAGGTTCCTTGTGATAAGGCGCTTCCCTGATTAGTTTTGGGGATTGATTGGTTAACTATAAAGGTGGGGGGACGGGGGGCCAACCCCCCTTAATTTAGATAAATGGTTTTTTCATGCAGAATTGTCCAATTTTCTTCAAATTTTGTATATAGGTTCATTGTGATAAGGTTCTTTCCTGATTAGTTTTGGAGGTTCATAGGTTAAGTATAAAGGGGCTAACGGGGGGGGGGGGGGGTAATCCCCCCCTTAATTTAGATAAATAAATTTTTCATGCAGAGTTATCCGATTTTCTTCCAATTTTGTTTATAGGTTCTTTGTGATAAGGCGCTTCCATGATTAGTTTTGTTGGATTGATTGGTTAACTATAAAGGGGGGGAACGGGGGGCTAATCCCCCTTAATTTAGATAAATGGTTTTTTCATGCAGAATTATCCAATTTTCTTCAAATTTTGTATATAGGTTCATTGTGATAAGGTTCTTTCCTGATTAGTTTTGGGGGTTCATAGGTTAAGTATAAAGGGGCTAACGGGGGGGGGCTAATCCCCCCTTCTTAATTTAGATAAATGAATTTTTCATGCAGAGTTATCCGATTTTCTTCAAATTTTCTATATGGGTTCATTGTGGTAAGGCACTTCCCTGATTACTTTTGGGGGTTCACTGGTTAAGTATAAAGGGGGAACGGGGGTGGGGACTAACCCCCCTTAAGATAGATAAATGGGTTTTTCAAGCAGAATTATCCGATTTTCTTCAAATTTTATAAATAGGTTCATTGTGATAAGGCGCTTCCCTGATTAGTTTTGGGGGATCATTGGTTAAGTATAAAAGGGGTACGGGGGGGTAACCCCCCTTAATTTAGATAAATGGATTTTACATGCCGAATTATCAGATTTTCTTCAAATTTTTTAAGTAGGTTCATTGTGGTAAGGCGCTTCTCTGATTAGTTTTAGGGGTACATTGGTTATTTATAAGAAAGAGAAACGGGGGGATGGTTCCCCCCCTTAATATATTGTCGATTTCTTCATTTTTCGAGGGCTTATGTTAAATTCTTTGAAAAAAGAATATAATTTACATTTAGTGTGAATAGCCTGTGAGCTCAATGCCGTCAGTTTAACTGGGCAGTTTTCTTTTATTTGATTTCCACTTGGTTGGTGCCGAATTTGTATCATAATATAAACTATTATCTCAACACAAACAAAGTAAGATTAACCCCTTGGGGACGAGCGACACGTATACGTGACGCATAAGATGCTCAGAATCCTCGATTATTCCCACCAGTTAATTTTTATTGTAAGCTATGCCTTATTTAATGACAGCATTTCTGCGATTCAATTAAGCGAAAATTTCTGTTTTGAAAAACCGGTGGTAAAAGATTAAAAATTCCGTAAAAGACGCTCGTCACGAAGGGGTTAAGTAATAAACTATCGTACTATCACTACTATGCGACTCTCAACTGCTCTGACAGTCCGATATTGCTGAGCAGTTAGTAAACGAATGACTCATCATGAATAGCACTAGCTCACTGCACGTCCTAGCCTGCACTTGACTCATCACTCGGCAGGCACCTGGCGCGACATGACACATTCAACTCGACATTCTGCTGTCTGCTCTAGAGATGCTTTTGCATGCGAAGCGTATGGAGTAATTGAACAGACACGCAAAAACATTTACTCTAGCACTTTTATGGATTTTTTTTTATTATTAACTTTTAGCTAGGTGCTGGGTATTTTATAGGAAATTAGATTAGATATTAAAATACAACAATTTTTTAACCATCAGTTTGGGGCCCCGGGGGTAGTTACGGGCCTGAAATGCTGAACTATTTATATTGTTTTAAGTGCAAACGTGTTAATGTTCCGCAATCGCTTCAAGTTTTTTTTTTTTTTTTTTTTACCATAAAACTACTTTTAATAATTTAATTTTTCCTGAAATCCTCTACTTTTTGAATCCTTTATTTAAAAAATAATTCCTGTTACGTATGATTTAGATTTTTAAAAAAAATAATCGCTAACACGTACCGTAATTTCCGGCGTATAATCCGCGGATCAAACAATTATGTTTAGACCCAGAAATTTTATTTAATAATTAAAGTAAAATATTTACAGCGATCTAGTATGTTCCAATATATAAAATAAAATTTCTGGGTCGGAACATAATTGTTTGATCCGCGGATTATACGCCGTAAATTACGGTAATCAGGGTATACAATAAATATTAAGTAATTAATAAAGGCTCCAATTCTAATTTTTATAATAACAAGTGAAAAATCAGTGAAAATTGTATAATTATGTTATGTTGGCACAAGCATATAAATTTAGTTTTAGTTTTATCAAAAAAAAAAGTAAGAAGTTTTTTAGGCAGTCAGTTCGTCGACAATCATTTCGTCGACATATCATTTCTTCGACACCACTTCGTCGACAGGTACACTTCGTCGACATATCATTTCGTCGGCATGTACACTTCGTCGACATATCATTTCGCCGACATGTACACTTCGTCGACATATCATTTCGCCGACATGTACACTTCGTCGACATATCATTTCGCCGACATGTACACTTCGTCGACATATCATTTCGTCGACATATATTTCTGATATGTATTGCACATCAGTATTAACGTATTAATCACTAGATGGCGCTGGTTTAGTCATTTCAGTCATGAACAACCTACAAAAATAGATAATCTACCCTATATATATAAAATCCTAATGAAACGAATTTGTGAAACGATTTTATCTACCTATATATATAAAATCCTAATGAAACGAATTTGTGAAACGATTTTATGAAACGAATTTATGAAACGATTTTATGAAACGACTGATTATGTTTCAGGGCTATTTTTAATAAAATATTAAACGCTTGATGATGAAATTAATATTAATTGTCCATAAAAATCCGCGGATGTCAAAACTGGTAATAGAATTTTGAAATTGGAATTAGTTTTCGAGATATTAATTTTTTTCTAATTTTAATGACATTTCTGTAATGATGGCAACTAATTACTCAGTTTTGTTTCTGACAAAAAAGGGAAAAAAATCGAAAAGGATCTCGATAGGGATTATTGATTTCTTTTTATTCGTCATTTTAAAATTTAAATTGAATTTATTTTTTATTCAATCGATAATGAAGACAAGATTGTGATTAAATTACGTTTTTCAGGAAAATTTGAAAAAAAAATCACATTTCTATCGTCAGGATTCAATCGTCTGTCAGCATTTAATTTAATTTATAAACTGAAAATATTTTCAATAAATTCGTCCAAATGACGTTATTTATGTAAACGCAAAAGAAAGGGTGGGAAAGGAATTAATAGTAATTATTATTTATTGATATCATTTTGTTATTTTTTTGTAAAATTTAATTAAACGAATTTATAAAATCACTAATTCGGATATTTGAAACGAATATATAAAATGATAATTGCCCAACTGAACGCAAGGAAAATAAAATATCGTGCTTAGTTTTCTTTCCAATTTGAATGAGAATATGACTTCAATTATGGTAAAATGACATTTACCCCTTTCTCTCTTTTATTGGCAGCAAGGAAAAAAATGCTCCCTATATATTAGAGAAATGCTATTAAAGTTTCCTTCTATATATAAAAAAAAGTAATGGTTTGGAAATGGACCAATGAAAATCTGCGTAGATACCGCGAAACGTATCTGATTGGTCAGAGCTTTCTGACTTTTCTTAGGGGGAATTAACATAAAAGAAGAAAATTTAGATAGGATGGACGCTATTAGGGGGGTTACCAAGGGGAAGGGACCCGGGTCTGTCGCCAAGTTTGGCGTCAATTTGGCGATATATAGCCAAATTTGGCTGCCAAAAGTGGCGCCAACTTGGCGCTATATCCAGTATTTCGCCAAATTTCCATAGACTCCCATTGAAATCCAATAGCGTTTACTCGCTTGCAAAAAATCAACAAATTGAGATATTGCAATGCAACAAAAATTAATATTAGGTTATGAATAGAGCTTAATTGAACTATTTACATTATTTTTAAGCACAAACTCTAACTATTTACAATATTCGTAACACTATATATACAAATTATATATTTCCAAATTAGTAATTGATCTTACTTATCAATCCCCAAAACAACCGTAAGCTGACGCGACAGAGGTGGGTAAGGCCATGGTAACC
Source organism: Maratus michaelseni (assembly GCA_963931845.1). Classification (NCBI taxonomy): domain Eukaryota; kingdom Metazoa; phylum Arthropoda; class Arachnida; order Araneae; family Salticidae; genus Maratus; species Maratus michaelseni. Next base: position 116,761,072 of record OZ007600.1, read on the forward strand.
GAAAAATACCCCATTTAAAAGAAAAAGCATTATAACCTGATTACAGAAGATAGCCGCCGTTTGTGATATCATCATCATCTTTTTAAAACAGGATACATTACCAGGTTTTAAGAGGCTGCGAAATCAGAACGGGGGTTGGTGAGCGTAGCGAGCAGGGGGCAGAGCCCCCTAGTTGTTAATATAATTTTATTTAGAATCGACACTTAATGAAAGCATACTAATGAAACAAAATAGGGAGTTTCAAATAAATTTAACAATTGGTATATCAATAACTAATAAAATATTTATCAAATTAATTAATTATTTAAGCTAATTCTTAATTGCTTTTTCATAGGATTAATATTTTAATTATTTTAGATGGGTTATTTAAGATGGGCGATTATTTAAGATGTGCGATTTTTATGCGTTTACGAATAAGAATGAAATGAGGAATGTGTCAATAAATATCCAATTTGAATTTGAGAACAGCCTCTACATTATTGTTTCCTATTTGAATTAATTATCAATTTTTTTTTTTTTTTATCTTTGAGACTATCGCAAACATTCTTTATAAAAATACATTTAAATTTTGAATGGTTCTGTTATTGATGAAAATTATTTAAAATTATTGTTTTGCAACCCAAATTTATCCTCCGTTTGGCTCATAATTGCAAAAATATCATTTGATAGAAAATCAGGAACAAAGGGAAACTGAATCAGAAATAGAAAATATTATACGGGGTGAACCGCCACAGAAAAAACGAAATGCAGAAAAAAACAAAGAACAGAGAATCCAAAACGTCTTGGAAAATAGAACAAATCTGTCTAATTTAGATTTTCTACGAGGAATTGCACATAATATCTCATTATAAATTTATTTTTACTGCAATTTTAATATGTTTTAATTTATATATATTTTTTTAATGTATTTTAAACAATAAAAATCAAAAATCAAATCAAAATCAAAATCAAATTATCGACGAAAGGTAAATTACATACAATGTGTAGACGAAATGCTATGTCGACTAAGTGTACCTGTCGACGAAATAATATGTCGACTAAGTGTACCTGTCAACGAAATAATATGTCGTCGAAGTGTACCTGTCGACGAAGTGGTGTCGACGAAATGATATGTCGACGAAGTGTACCACTTCCAGTCGGTCTGTCGATAGATAGGTTATGAGTAAAAACAGTAATGGTTTCAATAGATCTATCTGGTCAACCGGTATGAAAGTCACGTGTTCTGTCACATTTTCGAATCACATAAATAGCTAGTTGGCCTACCCACTGAAAAAAATTTATCATGTATAAATCTTGTCTGCAGAGCCGGAAATGTTGGACATATACTATACCTTACCCACACATGGAAAGGAATTTTTTCAGTGGGTAGGCCGACTAACTATTTATGTGATTCGAAAATGTGACAGAACACGTGACTTTCATACCGGTTGACCAGATAGATCTATTGAAACCATTACTGTTTTTACTCATAACCTATCTATCGACAGACCGACTATATTTTGCCATATGATTGTAAGGGTGTAGTGAAATGCATTCTGAAGACTTAAAGTCCTGCCAACCAGAATATTTCCGAATTGTTTTTTTTAATTGGCCTACTGACATACTACAGAGACACTAATTAAATCTGCTGATAAGCCGACTGAATCCTTTTACCAAACATTGGGGGGGCAGCTGCCCCCCCTGCCCCCCCGCTCGCTACGCCCCTGAACATATGTCATCAATAATTGGTAAATTAAATATACAATTGTACTATAGAGTAAAATGTTTATGGAATAAAATGAACTATATGTATGCATTATAAAAATAATTATTAAAATTAAACAAAGTCTTTTTTGTTGAAACTGTCGTGCAAATAAGTTACTAAATCCTGAAATATTCTTTTAAACAATACCTTAAAATTAACAATTGTATGTACTTAAAGTTACTGCCTAAATATGAAAATTGTCTCAGTCATCCACACTCTCCCCTACTTGCTAAATTATACAGATTTATTGAATATAAAATATGTCTGTTTTGATGAAAATGAAGAAGAGGGTGTACAAATAATAGATAATTTTCTGCTGTCAATATCATAGTAGTCAATATCATAGTAGTATCTGTAGTTGACATACATCATTATATCCGTGGGGAACATTGAATCATAGGGGAAAAACTACGTTTTTCGCGGTTTTTAAGGAAATCGAAAAAAATGTCTTATTTTTGAAATGTCGTACTGCGCTTGCTATTGAGTGTATTAAAAAGTTGTAAATATGAAAGTTGTAGAGAATTTCGTCTTCTTTAACATTGTAATTAACAAATAATACGCTACGACAACGAGCCTCGAGATATTTAAAAGACAACAAAAAAAGTCCCAAACATTTATTGTTTTTTGGCCACAGAAAATTCTCTCTTAAGAAATTTTGTTGGATAATTCGGATTTTCCATGCTGGCCTCATCATATACAAGTTGGAAAAATAAAATCTTCTACCCGACCTTTTGCAAGGTAACATGTACAATTCCCCTGGACTATAAAGCCTTATCATCAGTACCAATTCAAAAGATTAAAACCGATTTAAAAGTTTAAGCCATGTAAAATATGCTTGCGTATTTCGCATGCGCCAAGATTGAATGGCAAGCAACAAGGTAACATGTACAATTCCCCTGGACTATAAAGCCTTATCATCAGTACCAATTCAAAAGATTAAAACCGATTTAAAAGTTTAAGCCATGTAAAATATGCTTGCGTATTTCGCATGCGCCAAGATTGAATGGCAGCGGCCTTTTCAAAAACAACAGCCGTCGCCAAGCTGTTGAAAAGGTTCGCCACCATTCAATCTTGGCGCATGCGAAAGACACAAGCATATTTATATGGTTTAAACTTTTAAATCGGTTTTAATCATTTGAATTGGCACTGATGATGGAGCTCTAAGGGCTCCGAAACAGCTGTTTGCCAATTTATATATTTTTATTTGTGCTATTTCACGCTGTTCATTTATTTGTAACAAAACGGCACAAAGTTTAATCCTCCCTTTTAGAAGATAAACAGCTGTTTTATTGTTTTCGTTTGTCTTTTTTAAAACCTGCATATCAGGAAATATATCTGCAGCGATCTCCAAAAAATCAAAATCATAATTTAAAATTATTAAATCATCAATGTACCTAAAACACAAAAAAATAATATCGATATTGATAGTACAATATTAAAATTCATTTAAAAAAAATAAGAAAAGGTTAGCTGCAGTCGAAGAATAACTTGTTTCCATTCCAATACCATAATTTTGTAAATATATATTTGAACCCGTATTATGCACATAGTTCTTATACAAACAAAAATTACATAATTTTTTAAAATATGTTTAAATTTATATCAATAGCATCGGCAACCAAGTCAACAATTTTTAAAAGTATATTTCGTAACCCGTAATAGAAATATTTGTAAAAAGATTTTCAAAATCATAAGTTTGTACATTACGTATATCATTGTTAATTAATTTATTTGTAACTTCAAAACTATTCAAAATTATCCTATACTTATTACTGTCTTTATATTTAAATACTAGCAAGCTACGCCCGCTACGCTGGTCAATTTCTTATACCGAACTTTTAATCCAACAAAATATTGACATTTCATAATTCACTTTTATATTTTAACAGAATAATAAGGCTACTATAATTTGTAACTCGTGCTATAGCCAATATACACGCCAGGACACGTCGCCCTTATCATTACGCATGAAGGTTTTGCTATGGTACTCCATTGTGAAATTTAGTAATTTTTCAAATTCAATATTTGAAATTTTTATACAATTTTTTACCTTTCAAACGCAGTTTGCCTAACAATTTTCTGTCAAATACTTTTCGAGCTACTATTTTTTTTTCAGTAACTTCAAATGTTTCATTTTCCGAGATTAATCTGTGGCAACAATTAGCGAAAAACCCAGTCGTCAGAAACGCATAGTTTTTTATTAAAGAGGCTGTTGGAGCAGGGATTGTCACCACCAATTTGCCACCATCACTTTCGAAATCGGTTCGGTAGTTCTAGAGATTCCATAGAAATTGTAATTTAGAATGTTTTTAGAACGCTTTTCGCTCATTTCACCCTTTTAAATTTCGATTTTTTTTTATTTTGTTTTTAAAAAGCATTTACATCTTATAAGTAACTACAATTTCAAATTTCTAGCTCCTTCAGTATAAAAAAGATCGCAATTTTAGAACGTTTTTCGCTCCTGCACCCCCCTGGGGTTAGTGACACCGACATAATATATAGCCTATGTTGGAGCAGGGGTTTTCACCATAAATTTGCCACCATCACTTTTGAAATCGGTTCGGTAGTTCTAGCGATTCCATAGAAATTGTAATTTAGAATGTTTTTAGAACGCTTTTCGCTCATTTCACCATTTTAAATTTCGATTTTTTTTTTTGTTTTGTTTTTAGAGAGCATTTACATCTTATAAGTAACTACAACGCCAAATTTCAAATTTCTAGCTGCTTCAGTATGGAAAAGATCGCAATTTTAGAAAGTTTTTCGCTCCTGCACCACCCTGGGGTAATGGCACCAATATAAAATATACCCTATGTTGGAGCAGGGGTTGTCACCATCAATTTGCCACCATCACTTTTGAAATCGGTTCGGTAGTTCCAGAGATTACCCCCTACAAACAAACAAAAAAACAATCTTTACTCCTTTATAATATTAGTATAGATTAATACATTCAAAATATTTTTAAGCATTTCCTCAAATTTACGATTGAAATTATTACCAATACTGTTAACTTTACTGCAAATGAACCTATACTTTGTTGGTATCATATGAAATTTAGGTAAAACGAAAAGAAAAGGAAATGATACATTTTTTACTTTAGGCAGTGGAATCTTAAATAATTTAGAAAACGCAAGATGTTTTTTAATCAATACTTCATTTCTAGATTTATAAAGAGTGTAAGTAAACGTTATTGTTAAGTTCAGTATGAATTAGATTAGCATAATACCTTATATACTTTATAAATTCTGGTGTAGTTGTTCTGGTTTAATTTGTTTGATTTTTGATGTTTTATTGTTTTTCACTAGTTAATTAAAGTTTAAATATTGTGTTAAATATTGCATTAACTGTATTGCTACTAGTGTAAAAAACCTATCATGTGAAAATTTTGACCAAAGCAGAAGATTATTCAGAAGAAAAAAAAAACATTTAAAAATCAGTTTTATTTAAATTTGTTAAACTCTTTCCTCCTAGGGGGTGCTATAATCGGAAAAGAAAAAAGTTTTGAATCTGTATTCCAAAATTTAAGTTTGAATATGTTTGTCATATTAGAAAAAAAAAATCCATTTTAAAGTTTTAGTTATGCAATTTCACACCGGCGGTTCTACCAGCGTAAAAAAAAAAAAAAAAAAACATATACAAACATTTTTGGGGGTTACCATGCATATCGTTGAAAATTTTCGGGCTTATTTAAAAAAAATACATAATTTTCCCATTTAAAAATATATTAGGTTGGGTAGCGAATTCATAATCAAGCGTACTTTGTGTGTGTGTGTTGAATTAATGTACTAAAGCAAGTTATTTAATTGTACATTTCTTTATAATATGTATTAATTGTAATTTCTAATTTAGATGTGGTGATGGAAATTGATTCCACTTCTAACATAGTAGAACATGAAGAAGATGTTAATTTTAATCACACAGACGAGAACGAAAGTGAAGAATTGGGTGAGTGAATCAGAAATAGAATTGATAAGCATATATGTAAATACATTAATTGAACGATTTGAAAATGTTTACGAAAAATATTTTAGAATATCGCTCTACTATTCTACTCCCTCGCCTGCACAGAATCTAAGGGCAAAGTTTTTTCGCTTCTACGTTTGAATTACAGGTTGCGATTGAATTATGGATACGATTTGTCTGGCCGTCTGTCTGTCTAAGCTGTAACTCTCGTAAATATACTCGGATTGCCATGTCATATATACGTCGTTGTGGTGTACCATCGCATTTCGGTATTCAAAATTAAGTGTGTAGCATATATAATTCGTTTACAAAAAGAATTCCGTTACATTATGGTCTACGGGGAAAAATTGTTTGCAATACATTTTAATGATGTTCCAAACATAATGTAATCCATATGAATTTCTGAGATGCGTTGAAACATGCTTTTCATACAATATGGAATTTGAAGAAGCTATCATTCATTTAGATGGTAATACAAAAGATTTCGGTTATATAATGTTCTACGGAGAAAAACTGTTTGCAGCGTATTTTAATTATGTTGCACAATTTATGAAATTGATATACATTAACCTCGGTCTACTACAAAATGCTTGCTGTAGAATATGATGTGCATAGCATTTGCTGTATCCGAAGTATTGTCTATTAGGGAAGAATGCTTCAAGTGCGTTTTCAGTTATGGTATTCGTTTTTAACACTTTCCAACCTAGTTGAAAAGTGTTTATGAATTCGGTTTGTCTGTCTGTCTGCCATCTGTCTGTCCGTGCTCTAACTCACGTAAATATGCTCGGATCGTCATGCAATTGGTATATCTTATTGATGCTTACTGTGGCATGTTCGGTATTGAAAAGGAAGTGTGTAGCACTTATAGTTTTTTTACAGGGACACTCAAAAGAATTCCGTTACATTGCGATCTATGGGGAAAAATCATTTGCGGTTTATTTAAATGATGTTACACAATTTCAAACATATTGAAATTGATATATATCACTGAGGTGTACTACAAGAGACTAATTGTAGAATGTGGTGTGCATAGCACTTATAGTTCCTTTACATGGATACTCAAAAGAATTCTGTTACATTACGGTCTATGAAGAAAAATCGTTTGCATAGTTTATTTTAATAATATTTCACTATCTCAAGCATAAATTGCAATTGATATATATCACTAACGTGAATTACAAGAGCTTACAATAGAATATTGTGTGTATAGCTTTCATCGTTCATTTACAGGGACTCACAAAAGAATTCGGTTAAAGTACTGCTTATTAATAATAATTGCTGGGAATGCTTTTTCAGTTGCTAGACATGTTTTTAAATTTAACTCATATTGTTGGTAATTCCTGAAATTGGATTTTCAAATATGTTATGCGTTTTCAAAATTGTTTAGTTAGACATCATCTTACGGTAAAGATTTGTAAAATTATTTTTGAAGTGTTGGAAAGTGTTACATAATCTGTGCTTGACGCATGATTTTTCGTTCTTGTTAAATTTAACTAATATTTTCCATACTATGTGGTGTGTATAAATTCTATAGATCTTATAAAAGGAATTCTACACAAAAGAATTCGTAAGCATTACAGAGAATGAGCTGAGCATGAATTGCATAAATAAAGTGTCTTTTAATTGAGCTATACATTTTCATGCATAATTATATTTTTATACAAAGATATGTTTCTAGAATAAAACTATAATCATATACAGGGCCACGGCCAAACTCGATCCCTTCCCTTATATGAGGGAAGGGAGAAAGATGTAGTTTGGCCGTGGCTGTACAAAAGAATTCAAGTATGTTTTCAAAAGAATTCAAGTATGTTTTCGTTTATTGGTAGAAATTCTTGAAAACAAATTTCAATTATGCATTTACTTACTAATTATGTATTTAAATTATATATTTACTTACGTTCTTCATTCATTTTCTTACTAAACTAAATTTTAGCATACTAAGTAGAATGTATACAAATGTACAGTCATATACACTGCAGAAAAGAATTGGAGTAGCTTTCTGGTTATAGGCGATGATTTCCGAAAACTTGTTTTCAAATGAGTTATGCTTTTTCTGTACTGTATACTTAGATATCGTTTTTAATTTATAATTGATAGAAATTTAATTCTCATTAGCAACGCATTAGGGCTTTTCCCTATTCTTATACGAGAACAAGCCTACTTTCTGTGTGAGTGTTGTATTAATGTGCTAAAGCAAGTTATTTATTTGTACATTCCTTTGTAATATTTATTAATTGTAATTTCTAATCTAGATGTGGGAATGGAGCTTGATTTCACTACTAACGTAGTAGAACATGAGCGAGAATCTGGATCTCATGGCGATATTGAAGATGTTAATTTTAAGCAAACAGACAAGAATGAAAGTGAAGAATTGGGTGAGTGAATGAGAAATAGCATCGATAAGCACGTAATGTTAATTCATTAATTGAACGATTTGAAAAGGATTATGAAAAATATTTTAGAATATCGCTCTGCTCTTCTACTCGCTCATCTGGTGCACATAATCTATTGCGAAACTTTTTCGCTTCTACGATTGAATTAAAGGTTACGATTGAATTATGGTTACGGTTTGTCTGGCCGTCTGTCTGTCTAAGCTCTAACTCTCGTAAATATACTCGGATTGCCATGTAATATATATATATATGCCGTTGCGGTTTACCATGGCATTTCGGTATTGAAAATTAAGTGTGTAGCATATATAGTTCGTTTACAGGGACTCTCAAAAGAATTCCGTTACATTATGGTCTACGGGGGAAAAATTGTTTGCAATACATTATAATGATTTTCCAAACATCATGCTTTTAATAGAATATGGAATTTGAAGCATCTATCATTCATTTAGATGGTAATACAAAAGATGTCGGATATGTCAACAGAGAAAAACTGTTTGCCGCGTATTTTAATTATGTTGCACAATTTTAAACCTGATGAAATTTATATCTATTACTGCGGTTTACTGCAAGATGCTTGCTGTAGAATATGATATGCATAGCATTTGTTGAATCCGAAGCACTGTCTATTAGGGATTAATGCTTCAAATGCGTTTTCCGTTACGGTATGCGTTTTTAAATTTAACTAATAATTTTCATTTCATGGAGTGTGTATAAATTCTATAGATCTTATAAAGGGAATTCTACACAAAAGAATTCGTAAGCATTACAGAGAATGAGCTGAGCATGAATTGCTTAAATAAAATGTCTTTTAATTGAGCTATACATTTTCATGCATAACTATATTTTTATACAAAGATATGTTTCTAGAATAAAACTATAATCATATACAGGGCAATGCAAAGAACTGGAAACATGGTCACCTGTGAATAGTATTTTCTGGAAGTGTGATTTCTGTAATGTAATGGGTGTTTTTGCCTAAAGAATTTTTTTCTTAATTTGTTGCTTGTATAAGGATCTTTAGGTAATATATAGAGCTGAACAAAAGAATTCAAGTATGTTTTCGTTAATTGGTAGAAATTCATGAAGGCAGAATTTCATTTATGCATTTACTTACTAATTATGCATTTAAATTATACATTTACTTACGGCTTATTCATTTTCTTACTAAACTAAATTTTAGCATACTAAGTGGAATGTATACAAATGTACAGTCATATACACTGCAGAAAAGAATTAGAGTAGCTTTCCGAATATGGGCGGTAATTTCTGAAATATGGTTTTCAAATGGCTTATGCTTTTTCTATACTGTTTACTTAGATATCGTCTTTAATTTATAATTGATAGAAATTTAACTATCATTAATAGTGCATTAGAGCTTTTCTCTATTTTTATACGAGAACAAGCGTACTTTCTATGTGAGTGTTGTATTAATGTACTAAAGCAAGTTATTCATGTGTACATTCCTTTGTAATATTTATTAATTGTAATTTCTAATCTAGATGTGGGGATGGAGCTTGATTCCACTACTAACGTAGTAGAACATGAGCGAGAATCTGGGTCTCATGGCGATATTGAAGATGTTAATTTTAAGCAGACAGACAAGAATGAAAGTGAAGAATTGGGTGAGTGAATGAGAAATAGCATCGATAAGCACGTAATGTTAATTCATTAATTGAACGATTTAAAAATGATTATGAAAAATATTTTAGAATATCGCTCTGCTCTTCTACTCCCTCGCCTGCACACAATCTAAGGGCAAAGTTTTTTCGCTTCTACGTTTCAATTACAGGTTACGATTGAATTATGCATATGGTTTGTTTGGCTGGCTGTCTGTCTGAGAGCTAACACGCGTAAATATACTCGGATTGCCATGTAATAAACATTTGTCGTTAATGTTTACCATGGCATTTCGGTATTGAAAATTAAGTGTGTAACATATATAGCTCGTTTACAGGGACACTCAAAATATTTCCGCTACATTATGGTCTACGGGGAAAAATTGTTTGCAATATATTTTAATGATGTTCCAAACAACATGCTTTTTATAGAATATGGAATTTGAAGCATCTATCATTCATTTAGATTTAGATGGTAATACAAAAGATGTCGGATATGTGAACGGAGAAAAACTGTTCGCCGCGTATTTTAATTATGTTGCACAATTTTAAACCTAATGAAATTTATATCTATTACTGCGGTTTACTGCAAGATGCTTGCTGTAGAATAGGATATGCATAGCATTTGCTGAATCCGAAGCACTGTCTATTAGGGATTAATGCTTCAAATGCGTTTTCAGTTACGGTATTCGTTTTTAAATTTAACTAATAATTTTCATATCATGGAGTGTGTAAATTCTATAGATCTTATAAAGGGAATTCTACACAAAAGAATTCGTAAGCATTACAGAGAATGAGCTGAGCATGAATTGCTTTAATAAAGTGTCTTTTAATTGAGCTATACATTTTCATGCATAACTATATTTTTATACAAAGATATGTTTCTAGAATAAAACTATAATCATATACAGGGCAATGCAAAGAACTGGAAACATGGTCACCTGTGAATAGTATTTTCTGGAAGTGTGATTTCTGTAATGTAATGGGTATTTTTGCCTAAAGAATTTTTTTCTTAATTTGTTGCTTGTATAAGGATCTTTAGGTAATATATAGAGCTGTACAAAAGAATTCAAGTATGTTTTCGTAATTTGGTAGAAATTCTTGAAGGCAAAATTTCAATTATGCATTTACTTACTAATTATGCATTTAAATTATACATTTACTTACGGCTGATTCATTTTCTTACTAAACTAAATTTTAGCATACTAAGTGGAATGTATACAAATGTACAGTCATATACACTGCAGAAAAGAATTGGAGTAGCTTTCCGAATATGGGCGGTAATTTCTGAAATATGGTTTTCAAATGGCTTATGCTTTTTCTATACTGTTTACTTAGATATCGTCTTTAATTTATAATTGATAGAAATTATACTGTCATTAGAAGTGTATTAGAGCTTTTCTCTATTTTTATACGAGAACAAGCGTACTTTCTGTGCGAGTGTTGTATTAATGTTCTAAAGCAAGTTATTTATTTGTATATTTCTTTGTAATATTGATTAATTGTAATTTCTAATCTAGATGTGGTAATGGAACATGATTCCACTTCTAACGTAGTAGAAAATGAGCGAGAATCTGGATCTCATGGCGATATTGAAGATGTTAATTTGAAGCAGACAGACAAGAATGAAAGTGAAGAATTGGGTGAGTGAATGAGAAATAGCATCGATAAGCACGTAATGTTAATTCATTAATTGAACGATTTAAAAATGATTATGAAAAATATTTTAGAATATCGCTCTGCTCTTCTACTCGCTCATCTGGTGCACATAATCTATTGCGAAACTTTTTCGCTTCTACGATTGAATTAAAGGTTATGATTGAATTATGGTTACGGTTTGTCTGGCCGTCTGTCTGTCTAAGCTCTAACTCTTGTAAATATACTCGGATTGCCATGTAATATATATATATGCCGTTGCGGTTTACAATGGCATTTCGGTATTGAAAATTAAGTGTGTAGCATATATAGTTCGTTTACAGGGACTCTCAAAAGAATTCCGTTACATTATGGTCTACGGGAGAAAAATTGTTTGCAATACATTTTAATGATTTTCCAAACATCATGCTTTTAATAGAATATGGAATTTGAAGCATCTATCATTCATTTAGATGGTAATACAAAAGATGTCGGATATGTCAACGGAGAAAAACTGTTTGCCGCGTATTTTAATTATGTTGCACAATTTTAAACCTGATGAAATTTATATCTATTACTGCGGTTTACTGCAAGATGCTTGCTGTAGAATATGATATGCATAGCATTTGTTGAATCCGAAGCACTGTCTATTAGGGATTAATGCTTCAAATGCGTTTTCCGTTATGGTATTCGTTTTTAGATTTAACTAATAATTTTCATATCATGGAGTGTGTATAAGTTCTATAGATCTTATAAAGGGAATTCTACACAAAAGAATTCGTAAGCATTACAGAGAATGAGCTGAGCATGAATTGCTTAAAAAAAGTGTCTTTTAATTGAGCTATACATTTTCATGCATAACTATATTTTTATACAAAGATATGTTTCTAGAATAAAACTATAATCATATACAGGGCAATGCAAAGAACTGGAAACATGGTCACCTGTGAATAGTATTTTCTGGAAGTGTGATTTCTGTAATGTAATGGGTGTTTTTGCCTAAAGAATTTTTTTCTAAATTTGTTGCTTGTATAAGGATTTTTAGGTAATATATAGAGCTGTACAAAAGAATTCAAGTATGTTTTCGTAATTTGGTAGAAATTCTTGAAGGCAAAATTTCAATTATGCATTTACTTACTAATTATGCATTTAAATTATACATTTACTCACGGCTTATTCATTTTCTTACTAAACTAAATTTTAGCATACTAAGTGGAATGTATACAAATGTACAGTCATATACACTGCAGAAAAGAATTGGAGTAGCTTTCCGAATATAGGCGGTAATTTCTGAAATATGGTTTTCAAATGGCTTGTGCTTTTTCTATACTGTTTACTTAGATATCGTCTTTAATTTATAATTGATAGAAATTTAACTATCATTAGAAGTGCATTAGAGCTTTTCTCTATTTTTATACGAGAACAAGCGTATTTTCTATGTGAGTGTTTGTATTAATGTACTAAAGCAAGTTATTTATTTGTACATTCCTTTGTAATATTTATTAATTGTAATTTCTAATCTAGATGTGGGAATGGAGCTTGATTTCACTACTAACGTAGTAGAACATGAGCGAGAATCTGGGTCTCATGGCGATATTGAAGATGTTAATTTTAAGCAGACAGACAAGAATGAAAGTGAAGAATTGGGTGAGTGAATGAGAAATAACATCGATAAGCACGTAATGTTAATTCATTAATTGAACGATTTGAAAAGGATTGCAAAATATATTTTAGAATATCGCTCTGCTCTTCTACTCCCTTGCCTGCACACAATCTAAGGGTAAAGTTTTTTCGCTTCTACGTTTGAATTACAGGTTACGATTGAATTATGCATATGGTTTGTTTGGCTGTCTGTCTGTCTGTCTGAGAGCTAACTCGCGTAAATATACTCGGATTGCCATGTAATAAATATTTGTCGTTAAGGTTTACCGTGGCATTTCGGTATTGAAAATTAAGTGTGTAACATATATAGCGCGTTTACAGGGACACTCATAGTATTTCCGCCATATTATGGTCTACGGGGAAAAATTGTTTGCAATATATTTTAATGATGTTCCAAACATCATGCTTTTTATTGAATATGGAATTTGAAGCATCTATCATTCATTTAGATGGTAATACAAAAGATGGCGGATATGTCAACGGAGAAAAACTGTTTGCCGCGTATTTTAATTATGTTGCACAATTTTAAACCTGATGAAATTTATATCTATTACTGCGGTTTACTGCAAGATGCTTGCTGTAGAATATGATGTGCAGAGCATTTGCTTTATCCGAAGTATTGCCTATTAGGGATGAATGCTTCAATTGCGTTTTCAGTTATGGTATTTGTTTTTAAATTTAACTAATAATTTTCCTATCATGGAGTGTGTATAAATTCTATAGATCTTAGAAAGGGAATTGTAAAAATTCGTAAGCAAAAGAATTTGTAAGCATTACAGAGAATGAGCTGAGCATGAATTGCTGAAATAGAGTGTCTTTTAATTGAGCTATACATTTTCATGCATAACTATATTTTTATACAAAGATATGTTTCTATAATAAAACTATAATCATAATCATATACAGGGCAATGCAAAGAACTGGAAACGTGGTCACCTGTGAATAGTATTTTCTGGAAGTGTGATTTCTGTAATGTAATGTGTGTTTTTACCTAAAGAACTTTCTTTCTTAATTTGTTGCTTGTATAAGAATCTTTAGGTAATATATAGAGCTATACAAAAGAATTCAAGTATGTTTTCGTTAATTGGTAGAAATTCTTGAAGGCAACATTTCAATTATGCATTTACTTACTAATTATGCATTTAAATTATACATTTACTTACGGCTTATTCATTTTCTTACTACACTAAATTTTAGCATACTAAGTAGAACTGTATACAAATGTACAGTCATATACACTGCAGAAAAGAATTGGAGTAGCTTTCTGGTTATGAGTGATCTGGTTTTCAAATGGGTATGCTTTTTCTATACTGTTTACTTAGATATCGTCTTTAATTTATAATTGATAGAAATTTAACTATCATTAGAAGTGCATTAGAGCTTTTCGCTATTTTTATACGAGAAGTGTACTTTCTGTGTGAGTGTTGTATTAATGTACTAAAGCAAGTTATTTATTTGTACATTTCTTTGTAATATTTATTAATTGTAATTTCTAATCTAGATGTGGTAATGGAACTTGATTCCACTTCTAACGTAGTAGAACATGAGCGAGAATCTGGATCTCATGGCGATATTGAAGATGTTAATTTTAAGCAGACAGACAAGAATGAAAGTGAAGAATTGGGTGAGTGAATGAGAAATAGCAATGATAAGCACTTATGTTAATTCATTAATTGAACGATTTGAAAAGGATTACGAAAAATATTTTAGAATATCGCTCTGCTCTTCTACTCGCTCATCTGGTGCACATAATCTAATGCGAAACTTTTTCGCTTCTACGCGATTGAATTATGTTTACGGTTTGTCTGGCCGTATGTCTGTCTAAGCTCTAACTCTCGTGAATATACTCGGATTGCCATGTAATATATATATGTCGTTGCGGTTTACCATGGCATTTCGGTATTGAAAATTAAGTGTGTAGCATATATAGTTCGTTTACAGGGACTCTCAAAAGAATTCCGTTATATTATGGTCTATGGGTAAAAATTGTTTGCAATACATTTTAAAGATGTTCCAAACATAATGAAATTCATATGAATTTCTGAGGTGCATTGAAACATGCTTTTTATAGAATATGGAATTTGAAGAATCTATCATTCATTTAGATGGCAATACAAAAGATTTCGGTTATATAATGGTCTACAGAGAAAAACTGTTTGCAGCGTATTTTAATTATGTTGCACAATCTTAAACATGATGATACCATTGATTTCATACCATTGATATATATTATTGCGGTTTACTACATGATGTTTGCTGTAGAATATGATTTGAAGGCGGAATTCGTAGCAGCGCGATTAAATTGTCTAAAAAAAAGGGCTTAAAGTTTATTTTCAATACAGTATAAATTTCGGTCGTTCAATAAGCATAAGAAAATTATCTTTCCTTTTCTGAAGGTGCTCGAAGGTGTGTAATCCATTTTATATCCATTTATTATTGGCTGTAACAATCAATTTATTAAAAATGCTAGTGTCCAGAGATGATGTCGTTCACAGTGCACAAATCACTTTTTGCTGAAAAACTAATTGATATGTTAGTAGAGGTTAAATAAATTTACACATCTTTTTTATCTTGATTATATATATTCTGGTTTATGAAGCATTAGGACGTTACAATGATTAACATTTACAATTAAGTTTAGATTTAAAGTATAATGCATAATAACATATTTTATCTGAGCTCCTGAGCTCACGTGTGTATTGGTTACATCTTAATTTGGGACTGAAGTACAAAGTCATTAGTTCAATATTGAGAGTTTTTTACTTTTGTCACTCCTACGTCATTGGAATTACACATTGCATGGTTTTTCCGTAAGAGTGCAATTAGTTAATTAAGTTCCTTTTAGTCCGCTATAATTATTGTTCTAATCTTCAGAATATTCACAAAACAGTTTATTAAGTAGAATGTTTTACCATCACTGGCTGGCGTTGAGTGGCTATAATTCACTATAATTGTTTTTTCTCGCTGAGATGAAGAAGAGATGAGTTTCTTGTGTTTTTCCTCCCCTTTGATTAAGTTCTTTTATTTTCTTTATTTCACAAGGAAATGAAATCGTACTATATGATCTGTAATTTCGCGGATGAGATTAATATTTCCTATATGATGTGCATAGCATTTGCTGCATCCGAAGTATTGTCTATTAGGGAAGAATGCTTCAAGTGCGTTTTCAGTTATGGTATTCGTTTTTAAATTTAACATTTTTCATACCATGGGGTGTGTATAAATTCTATAGATCTTATAAAGGGCTACACAAAAGAATTCGTAAGCATTACAAAGGATGAGCTGAGCGTGAATAACTTAAATAAAGTGTTTTTTAATTGAGTTATGCATTTTCAAGCATAACTATATTTTTATACTAAGATATGTTTCTAGAATATAAATATAATCATATACAGGGCAATGTGGAAAAACAGGGCAAGCTGGAAACAGGATGACCTGTCAATATTATTTTCTGGAAATGTGATTTCCGTAATGTAAAGCGTGTTTTTGCCTAAAATAAATTTTATCTGAATTTGTTGCTTGTATAAGAATCTTTAGGTAATATATAGAGCTGTACAAAAGAATTCAAGTATGCTTGCATTTATTGGTAGAAATTCCTTAAGGCAAAATTTCAATTATTCATTTACTTACTAATTATGCATTTCAATTATGCATTTACTTTCTAATTATGCAGTTCAATTATGCATTTCAATTATGCATTTACTTACGAATTATGCACTTTCTTACTAAACTAAATTTTGGCATACTAAGTAGAATGTATATAAATGTATAGTCATATACACTGCAGAAAAGAATTGGAGTAGCTTTCCGGTTATGGGCGATAATTTCAGAAATCTGGTTTTCAAATGAGTTATGTTTTTTCTTTACTGTTTACTTAGGTATTATCTTTAATTTATTAATGATAGAAATTTAATTCTCGCTAGCAGCGCATTAGGGCTTTTCTCTAATCGTAACAAATTAAATAATACCTAACAAAGTTTTTTAGAATATTGTCAACATTCAGGTAAGGTACAGGGTTTTACAAATGTGATAAAATCTGGGAGCCAGTAAAAAATTCTAGTCGCCAGTAAAAAATATTTACCTCACCTCTCCTCCGTCACTGATTTTCAAAACGCGCAAAACTTTTTATGAAATTACTGAGAAAAAATAATAACAACCATGTGTTAGAATTGTTAGTTACATAGTTTGGAATAGTAAATAATGTAGAAAGATGATGTAAACTGAGTTTACTAGTGAAACGTATCAAAATTATATACCTCTAATATATATATATATATATATATATATATATATATATATATATATATATATATATATATATATATATATATATATATATATATATATATATATATATATATATATACATACCAGGTGAACCAAAAGTTCCTTAAAACTTTCAAAATTCATAAAAAGGGAAGAAATTATGATAAAGAAGAGCGGTTTGCAAGACAGAACTCACAAGGTAGTCGGATTTTTTTTAGCAGCAAAAAAAAATGTAATTATAAAAGTCATTTGTAGATAGCACTAACATGCGAGAGATTCAGCAGAATTATGCAAATTAATCCTGCAATAAAAGACCGGGATTCACGAGGATTTCTCATTCGATTTCAGAATGTTCTCATTACCCTGATCGAGCGTTGTTGGTGAAGTTGTTCTATTTGAACGGAGAGTTTCTGCAATTCATTCCGACATGTTGCAGTTAGCTGTAACGGACGTTGTGAGTCGCCTAAATTGTGTCGTACAATGTTCTGGAAGTCATGCTGAACAATTGTTATTGCAAGAATAATTGGATGGAGCGTACTGTTGTCGTGTTCATTGTATTTCGGGTGGTCAGCGCCCTCTATCAGTGACATTTTTAACTAAACTTTTTTTTTTTTTTTGCTGCTAAAAAAAAATCCGACTACCTTCTGGGCACTTTCTTGCAAACCACACTTCTTTATCGTAATGTCATCATTACCCTGATCGAGCGTTGTTGGTGAAGTTGTTCTATTTGAACGGAGAGTTTCTGCAATTCATTCCGACATGTTGCAGTTAGCTGTAACGGACGTTGTGAGTCGCCTAAATTGTGTCGTACAATGTTCTGGAAGTCATGCTGAACAATTGTTATTGCAAGAATAATTGGATGGAGCGTACTGTTGTCGTGTTCATTGTGTTTCGGGTGGTCAGCGCCCTCTATCAGTGACATTTTAAACTAAACTTTTTTTTTTTTTTGCTGCTAAAAAAAAAATCCGACTACCTTCTGAGCACTTTCTTGCAAACCACACTTCTTTATCGTAATGTCTTCCTTTTTTATGAATTTTTAAAGTTTTA
The DNA here is from genome assembly GCA_963931845.1 of Maratus michaelseni. NCBI lineage: Eukaryota > Metazoa > Arthropoda > Arachnida > Araneae > Salticidae > Maratus > Maratus michaelseni. Next base: position 116,779,398 of record OZ007600.1, read on the forward strand.
ACGAACTTTTGGTTCACCCGGTATATGAAAAATAAATAAAAAAAAGAGAAATAATGTAAAGTCTAAATATATTCGGAAAATGCTGAGTGCCGAATACTTCAAATTTCCGGATTCCTGATAGCTGAGTGCTGCAAAATCTATATATGATGAGGGGGCCATCGATAAAATAGTGATGCAAGATAACGATTTTTGCCTATTTTTGCCAAATAATTCCGATTTTGTTATATTAAAATTTGCATTTGATGAACTTCCTTTTGCAAATTGCAAATAAAAATTAAAAATATTGTTTTACTTGCATTTAATTTCTTAATATTTTCGTAACTTTTCAACATCTTATAACGAGAAATCTTATGAGAATTTTACTTCAAATGAATCACTTAAATCACTTATATGTTATTATTCTTTAAAATGAATGAGATAGATTGATCAGTTTTAAGACTGAACACAAACATTTTATTTGAAACTTACAAAATAACTCGAGCATAACCACTTGGTCTCTAGATAAATAAACTTGGTTGCCAGTGGTGACCTGGCAAGTGATTAAAGCAAGCAATTTAATTGTACATTTATTTGTAATATGTATTTATTGTAATTTCTATTCCAGACAACACGATAAGTGATTCTAACATATTAGAAGATCAGAAAGAAATAACAGAATATGTTGAGGAAAGTAATCTAGGTAAGTGAAAATAGTCTACTCTTCTACTAGCACTTGCTGGCTTGTTTTAAAATATATACAGGGTGGTTCAAATTAAAATGTCCCTTTTGGGACGCCCTGGCGAGAGAAGCAGTGGACGTAACGTCTTCATATTTGGAGGGTATAACTTATCAGTCCAGGGGAATAATATCAGGGGAATATAATCAGTCCAGCATAATATATTAGCTAAATGTGTAGACCAACTTTTATGAAAGTCTCAAAAACATAGCTTGAAAATTCTGATAGTAATCGTCGATAGAATAAGCTCGAATTTCGCTGTTCCCAAAAGGAAGCAAAAAGATGAGGGGTTGTATCAAATATAGAATGAGAGACACTTCATTCTTATTATGTCAACTTTCATAAGCTAGTATATTTGGATACAACCCCTCATCTTTTTGTGTCCTTTTGGGAACAGCGAAATTCGAGCTTATTCTATCGACGATTACTATCAGAATTTTCAAGCTATGTTTTTGAGACTTTCATAAAAGTTGGTCTATACATTTAGCTAATATATTATGCACAGTATATTTTGATTGACTTTGCACATGCGCAGTGAAGCAATATTTAGTAAACCTGCTCATTTTTCATACAATTTTTATTATTTTTTAATTCTGATTGCAAGGTATTGTGTACAATTGTGATTGTCATATTTTCTGAAAATAACTTGTTTTTATATTAAAAACTCTGCAAATTATAAGCAAAAAACTTGGTAAAATTTGGGACTGTTTTTATAAAAACGTGAATTTCTCTTCGAGTATACATGCTATCTTCATAAAAATGAACCCAAATTATTACAATAAGCCACTTAATCATAATCTACAGTTTGAATGCTTTTTGCTGTAAAAAACTAATCCATTCATTTCAATCACTTAATATTTTCCACTCAAAGTAAAATAAATAAATAAAGAAAATGATGAAGCACGCAGATAAAAACCCAACGATAATTTTTCTCTCATCTCTTAAAACAAGTGACCTAATTTATGACTCTTAAGTTTCAAGTTTATCATGCAATAGAGATTTATTACCTCGTTATAATCGTTCTCTTCTAATAATGTGAAATATGTTTATAATTTGTTATTTGTGATTATGCTATTATAAACTTATTACAGAACTAAAACATTTAAAAGGACAATTATTCAACGTCAATTTGTTTCAAAGAAATGATGCAACTTTACTCGTAACTTTCCAAACTTTGTGAAAATGAGTCAGTGTATTACTATCCTTCATTCTGTAAAGTCACAGGAAAAAATGTTTCCTGATGTTAAAATTAATCTAAATGTAAACCTTTTAAAATTTTAAGTAATGTAAAATATAATTTTTAAAATCAATCCAAACGTGAACTTATTTATTCAATGTGAATTGTGCATTAATATAATTTTTTTTTACAAGTCTTATTTCAGCAGTGGTACATCTACACGATTATTCAAGAAGTGTTTATAATAAATTCTCAAATAGTTGAAATATATAAACCAGTGGATATTTCATAAATTGGATAGACCTTAGAAAAGGTAAGCAATTCCTTTTCTTTCTGCATGTTGAAGACCAGAGTTAATTTTAATTTGAAGAATTTAATATTCTGATGTTACGCGCTTACCTCGTTGGCCTCGCCCCTTCAACAGTGATCATGAGACTGATGAATATATGAACTCAGAATTTATTCTTAAGGATTAATAATTGACTCTAATTGATAAAAATAATACTCAGCTCTTATGCTAGATTAAAAATTCAAGAAAACATAATTGAATTTAATAAACTATTTAAACTAATAAAACTTTAAAAACTGTATAAACAAGTTCTCCGAGATGGCGACAATAAAGGAAATGCAAATAGTAGATAAATTAAACAATAATAATTATTCTATATGGAAGTTTAAAATTAATATGTTGTTAATTAAGGAAGATTTGTACGAACTCGTAACTCAGGAACCCCCTACACCAATTAACGAAGATTGGAGAAAAAAGGATGCAAAAGCTCGCGCTTTAATAAACCTGAGTATAGACGATACGCAAATAGTTCATGTAAAACATTTAGAAACAGCAAAACAGACATGGGATAGTTTAAAAAATATTCATGAGAGAGCCAATTTGTCCAGTAAATTGTATTTGTTACGAAAATTGTATAGTGCAAAACTTCCCGAAAATGGGAACATGCACAAACACATTACTAATATACTGGAAATAAAAGATAAGCTCTTCGCAATAGGAGAGAACATAACCGACTCGCATTTATCTGCACTTCTATTGTGCTCGTTACCTGCGAGTTATAATACTCTAATAACAGCTCTCGAAGCCCGAAATGAAATTGAATTAACTCCCGAATTCATCAAGAGCAAACTTACTGATGAATTTAATAAACGGGTAGAAAATAGTGAGCAAGTTGAAAACTCACAAAAGGTGTTTAAAACACAAAAGAAATACACTCAAGATTATAAAGGGCAAAACAAATATTGTACCTACTGTAAACAATCAAATCACACTTACAAACAATGCTGGCATCTCAAGAACAGAAACACACAGACCACTACACCTAAAACACAATACAAATACAAAAAGTACACATCGTTGTGTTTTGAAAATACAAAAGGTGATAGTAAAAATAAAATGAATGAATCAAAAACAGATGAACAGGTACAAATAAATAAAAGTGAACATAAAGATGCAGCATTCATAATTGTCAATCCCGCTAATAAAACCTGGTTAATTGACTCAGGAGCGTCTTCGCATATAGCGAACGATAGGGATATATTTACAAAATTCAACGATACTGAAAAAACTACAGTAACAATTGCTAATGGGAATACATTAAATTCTTACGGAACCGGCGAAACACAAATAATGACAAAAACATCTGATGGATGTATAAATAGAATTACACTTAAAAATGTGTTATTTGTTCCACAATTGGAATCAAATTTAATTTCCGTAAGTAAAGCCACAGAACATGGCTACAAAGTATTTTTCGAAAATGAAAAATGCATACTATCGTGCAATGGAAAAATATACTTAGAAGCATTAAAGAAACATAACTTATATCAAGTTGAAACACTAGAAGAAAGTTCTCAAAATAAAATAAACATTGCACATGATTGCAGAAATAAAGATTGCCTCGAAATTTGGCATAAACGCCTTGGCCACAGAAATAATGAAAGTATAAAAGAATTAGTCAAAAATGACTTGGCCAGTGGGATAAAAATAAATAACTGTAATCAAAAAACAAACTGTGAAACCTGTATAAAAACAAAGTCAACAAATGCACCGTACTCTAAATCTATCGAAAATAAAACAACAAAAGTATTAGATTTAGTACATACTGATTTATGTGGGCCTTTTAAAACACCCACAATAGGAGGAAAAAATTACTTCCTTACATTCATAGATGACAGTTCTAGATTCACAGTTATTTACTTATTAAAAAGTAAAGATGAAGTTTATGAAAAAATAAAAGACTATGTACAAATGGTCAAAACCAGACAAGGAAAATATCCGACGGCGATTAGATCGGATAACGGTGGGGAATACATAGGAAATAAAACAGAAGCCTTTCTAAGGGAACATGGTATAAAACATGAATACACAGTTCCATTTTGTCCCAGCCAGAATGGCATTGCTGAGAGAAAAAACAGAAGTTTAATTGAAATGACACGAAGCCTATTATCCGAAGCAAATTTACCTCATAGGTTCTGGGGTGAAGCGATAAATACTGCTAATCACCTCCAAAATAGGCTCCCCACTAAATTGACAAATAAAACGCCATATGAAATTTGGTTCAAAAGAAAACCAAATCTCTATTATTTACGTGTATTTGGCTGTAAAGTATACACTTACATAAACAAACACAAAAGATCTAAACTAGATGACACAGCAGAAGAGGGTATCTTCATGGGCTATGATAATAATACAAAGGGATACCGCGTTTTCACTAAAAATGGTGAAATAATAATTTCCAGATCTGTAAAATTTCTGGAAGAAAAACTGAACAATTTAAACGAGAAAATTAATGATCACGAACACTTAATTGAAGATAAAAAATACATTGAAATAGAAATAGGTGACACACCCTGTACACCTGACGCGCCCAAACAATCAGAAACACATCAACCTCGTAGATCTGAAAGACAAAACAGAGGAGTACCACCTCAAAGATATACTTCCGACAATTTTATTGCTTTAGCAAATGATTGCGATACAACAGAACCTGAAAACTGGAAACAGCTTATCAAAATAAACAATCCATTAGAAAAGAAAAACTGGCTTAAAGCCACTGAAAACGAAATACAATCGTTAATGAAAAATAATACATGGGATCTAGTCGATCCTCCTCTTAATAAAAGAATCATAGGAAGTAGATGGATTTTCAAACGAAAAATTTATAGTTCAGGAAATACACAAAAATATAAAGCACGTTTTGTTGCCAAAGGTTTCAGTCAAAAATATGGGGAAGATTATCAAGTAAACATTTTAAGCAGACGAAATGAGAATCCTCGCGAAAAAGACTGGCAAGCCGTAAAAAGAATAATAAGATATCTATATCATACTAAAGAACTAAAATTAATAATTAACACTAATGAAGAACCAATATTAAAGGTATTCGCTGATGCCGATTGGGCAGGTGATACCAAAACCCGTAGATCAACATCGGGAATATTATATATGTTGGGCAACAACCCAATTCAGTGGACGACGAAAAGGCAAAGTTGCATTGCCTTATCTTCAGCAGAGGCTGAATATGTGTCCGCAGCACATGCTAGCCAAGAAATAATTTGGTTATTGAAGTTACTTGACGATCTAGGCTTTCCACAGCAAAAACCAATCACTTTATATGAAGACAATCAAAGTACCATAAAAATGGTTGAATCAGAAAAATTCACGAAAAGATCAAAGCACATCGACGTCAAATTTAATGCCATTAAACAATATAGCGAAGAAGGCATAATTGAGTTAAGATATCTTCCAACAGAAAAAATGATAGCTGATGCACTTACCAAACCTTTACCCAAGCCTCGATTCATCGAACACAGAAATTCAATGAAAATATTAGTTAATCCCCATGAACGGATTAAGGGGGAAATTGTAAAAAACTAATCCATTCATTTCAATCACTTAATATTTTCCACTCAAAGTAAAATAAATAAATAAAGAAAATGATGAAGCACGCAGATAAAAACCCAACGATAATTTTTCTCTCATCTCTTAAAACAAGTGACCTAATTTATGACTCTTAAGTTTCAAGTTTATCATGCAATAGAGATTTATTACCTCGTTATAATCGTTCTCTTCTAATAATGTGAAATATGTTTATAATTTGTTATTTGTGATTATGCTATTATAAACTTATTACAGAACTAAAACATTTAAAAGGACAATTATTCAACGTCAATTTGTTTCAAAGAAATGATGCAACTTTACTCGTAACTTTCCAAACTTTGTGAAAATGAGTCAGTGTATTACTATCCTTCATTCTGTAAAGTCACAGGAAAAAATGTTTCCTGATGTTAAAATTAATCTAAATGTAAACCTTTTAAAATTTTAAGTAATGTAAAATATAATTTTTAAAATCAATCCAAACGTGAACTTATTTATTCAATGTGAATTGTGCATTAATATAATTTTTTTTTACAAGTCTTATTTCAGCAGTGGTACATCTACACGATTATTCAAGAAGTGTTTATAATAAATTCTCAAATAGTTGAAATATATAAACCAGTGGATATTTCATAAATTGGATAGACCTTAGAAAAGGTAAGCAATTCCTTTTCTTTCTGCATGTTGAAGACCAGAGTTAATTTTAATTTGAAGAATTTAATATTCTGATGTTACGCGCTTACCTCGTTGGCCTCGCCCCTTCAACATTTGCAATATTAGTTTTTACAGGGTTATCCAAAAGATATTCGTTTTTCTTCAATTTGTTGACGGCCCCTTATGGGATTTCGGGAAAAAATCTTCGCGGAAAAATATGATGTTTATCATGTTGTTTACACTCCTGAAGTTTCAGAATAATTCCTCATGTATCTTTCCAGATATTTAATAAATTATAATAAAAACAACTGCGTCTAATAATTTGGCCAGGGACTGTATATAAATTTGTTACCTTATTTCCTTCCAGGGGGTGCTATAAATACCAAAGACAAAATCGTCGTATCTGCATTCCATAATTTAAATTTGAGTATGGTTGTATGGCTTAAAAATTCTTTTTAAGGTAGTTCTCAAATGACCTGCTCAACAACGTGAAACTTTCTTACACATTTTCTCACTCATTTTTAAACGCAAAGGCATAAAAATGGCAGGACTAACTATTGAAGCGATTTGGAATCGAAATGAGTTTTCCCTTTTTTGATAAATAAATTACTTACCCAGTTATAAGCATTTCGTGTCACGTGATGATACGTTTTTCTCCCTTCTGGCATATTTGGGTCGGGACTTCGGTTCGAAACGCCGACTTTGACAGTATTTTCTGAAAGATCTTCTGCTTTTATCAAAAAATGGAAAATTCATTTTGATTACATAGTTCTGAATAATAACACTTGCTAATTTCATAAATTTCCGAACAAAAATTCATTCAAAATTGTGTCAGAAAGTAGCTCCTTTGCATTTGAGAACAGCGTTAAAGGAATACAGGTTAACAATAAATATAGAAAGAAAAGAGCAGTATAGGAAATCTGGAAAATAGAAAATTTTCTTTTTACAAAATTGAATACGACATTGTATTAAACATAAGCATTGTTCTTGCAATACACATGTAAAAATATTTAGTAAGTAAAATTATTATTATTAGTGCAAATTTTAAATTATATTATATAGAATATGTTTATTTTAATAATTAATCGAAATTAATCGGTTTTTAACTTATGCAACTTCCATTTACGAATTTATTATTATATTTTAGACGTGGTAACAGAAGATGTACCACATAATTTGGAAACTATGGAGACAGACACTGTGAATAAAGGTGAGATTCTACAGCATATTTAATTCGTTATTTCATCGTTCGCATCATTTTTTTTAAATACAATATCTGCCTTTATTAAAGCAGGGATGAGATTCTTCCGACTTTTCGTAAATTTTTGAGAAAATTTCCGATTTTTATCTGTTAAAAAAAAAAAAAAAAAATCCGACTTTTGACCGATTTTTTCGTTTGGCAACGAAAAGAAAATGCGCCAAACAAGACATCAGGGGTGATTCTGGTCCGAAAATTCCGAAAAATTAAGGCAATTTTCCGAAAAAAAAATATCGTTCATAAATCCGAAAATTCGGACATAAAATGTATCGGTATTTCGGCAAATGATCGCCGAAAAAAATCAATCACGTCATTCGTTCGAAGAAAGGTCGCCAATTTTGTTAAAGGATCTCGGGAAAAACGTGACTTTCGTCAGAGAATCGCGAAAAAACGGTAAATTTCGTCAAAACATTGTGAAAAGCGGCAAATTTCGTCAAAAGATCGCGAAAAAACGGCAAATTTTGTCAAAAGATCGCCGTAAAACGACAAATTTTGTCAACAGATCACGGGAAAAACATGACTTGTCAGAAAATAGCGAAAAAACGGCAAATTTCGTCAAAAACATTGCGAAAAGCGGCAAATTTCGTCAAAAGATCTCGAAAAAACGGCAAATTTTGTCAACAGATCGCGGGAAAAACGGGACTTTCGTCAGAGAATCGAAAAAAAAAAAAAAAAAAAAAAAAACGGCAAATTTCGTCAAAAACATTGCGAAAAATGGCAAATTTCGTCAAAGGTTCGCGAAAATACGACAAATTTTATCAACAGATCGCGGGAAAAACATGACTTTCGTCAGATAATCACAAAAAAAGCAAATTTCGTCAAAAACATTGCGAAAAACTGCAAAATTCGTCAAAAGATCGCCGTAAAACGACCAATTTTGTCAACAGATCGCGGGAAAAACGTGACTTTCGTCAGAGAATTGCGAAGAAACTGCAAATTTCGTAAAAAAATCGCGAAAAAACGGCAAATTTCGTCAAAAGATCGCGAAAAAACGACAAATTTCGTCAAAAACATTGCGAAAAATGGTAAATTTCGTCAAAAGATCGCGGGAAAAAAACTTGACTTTCGTCAGAGATCGCGTAAAAACGGCAAATTTCGTCAAAAATTTTGCAAAAAAATGATAAATTTCGTCAAAAACTGCGAAAAAACGGCAAATTTTGTCAACTCGCGAAAAATGGCAAATTTCGTCCAAAAAAATGCGAAAAAAACGCAAATTTTATCAACAGATCACGAAAAAAACTGCAAATTTCGTCAAAAGATCGCGAAAAAACGCAAATAGATAGAAGTTCAGATCAAATATATATGATTGCTTTTTAAAACTTATTCTTGCTGGTAAAATTTTTTTAATTTTCATTCTTAAATTCAAAATCTGACACCATTAATTTTATTTTTTATAATGAATAAAATGCAACTTTATGTCGCAAACTGTAAATTCATTATTTTAAAAAACGTTTAAAAAATCTTGCATTATTTTATTTTTATTATTAATAAAGAATTATTATTCATAACTGTATATTTTTCTGAGAAGACAAAATCCATTCCTGGTATTTATAATGATTTTTAAATTGTTTTAAAACATATTTTATGTCATTTGCTTTAAAAGCATTTTTAAAGTTATTAAGTATATACAACTTTAATATTATTTAAAATTAATTTAATTTTTATGATTATTTTATGTTTGCATTTAAAAAAAAAAAGGCATAGAAAACTCTCCTGATTTCTTTTTAAAAATCTCTTTATTTTCACCCTCTGGAACTTGGCAATTCTGCAAAAGTGAAATTCTATATAATATTGGGAAAAAAGTCAGTTTTAAGTTTTACTTCGTGGTATTTGTCAATATTGCAAAAAAAAATCATAAATTCTGTATTTATAATTTATAATCAAAATAATGTTTAGTATAAATATGAAGGCACTCTTGTAATGAAATTTACTGTATGGTAAATAATAATAAAAAGTTGCAAGAGAGTTATTTGTATTTTTTCTTTATTTCTGCATTTATATTACTTTGTTGTTTTAAACCAGAACTACTGTACATAAAACTTAACAGTTTATAGGACTTATAGATGTATAGAAAACATTAAGTAAATAATTTTTTGTTGCAGTAAAATTATTCTAATATAAGTATGTAGTATTATTATACATTATTGTTGTGTATTTATGAGAAATAATTGCATTTTTAATTTTATTTTTAAAAACTGTTTTGTGATGTATTTGAGTAATATAGTTTTATGCATTTTTTCCTTTTGTGCAAAATATGGTTTCGCGCGCGGTTTTTTAGTTTTTTAAAAATTTTGAGCTTACGCATATTTTCAGACTTTTTGTTCTTTACCCACTCTCATGCCTGATTCAAGTCACTTGTTAAACTGTTTCATTACTTTAAAATGTTATTATGCAGTGGAATACAAAAGTTAATAAATATTTAAAAGAAATAGAGGAGATGGGGGTTGAATGGGACAAGGGATGAATGAGACGTTCTCAATATTTCATGCAATAAACTTTTATTTTTAGTTGTTTCCTATCGTCATAGATTTCACTACCATAGTGTGCTTCAGACCCAAAAGCAAGACCACATGGCTGTTTTCAGTTTCCTTCAAATTATCATTTCCGGAAAACTCTGCTTAAAGTATTTTTTTTTTTTTTTTTACATTTGAGTTACTTAAATATCTTATGCAATATAAACAATTAAGATATGTTGTAGTTTTTTATTTCAAGGATCAATATTGGTAATTAAAATGAATGACTACTAACCATTGTGACAAAATAATTTTTGAGACTAAATGGCTACCAATTGAATATATGCATCATGGGGATTATTGGGACATTTCAAATGGAATGAATGGTATTGTCTCATTCATCCCTAGAGGATACTGAAAAATATATTTATTAGCTAAATAATATTATATAGTTTGATAAATTAATACTTTATGGTAATTACATTATGGTAATTTCAGCCACTGAATGCTTCCATTTATGGGCCTTTTAAGGCAAAGCTGAGATGAGTCCAAGATGATTGGCTAACAAATAATCCTGGAGATCATATTACAATTTACAATCTCTCAGCTTTTGCCAAGGAGGCATTTTTGTCAGCTTTTAGTCCTTAACATTGAATAAAGGGAGGAAAATATTTCTGTCCCATTCATCCCTAGTGTGGGGACGATTGGGACATAGAGGAAGTTTTTTATTAATTACATAATATATTTCTGTGTAATAATAATCTTGAATAAATGTGCATAAGATGTAGTCAAACACTTAATGTATAAAATGTGATATATAATATTGATAATAACTCAAATAAAATATTTAAAATAAATATTTTTGTGAAACTGTCCCATTCATCCCCCATCTCCCCTATTTTTAACAAAATTTATCTCAGTAAAATTTTTATTATATAGAATATATTTATTTTAATAATTAATCGGTTTTTAACTTATTCAACTTTCATTTACGAATTTGTTATTACTTATTTATTATTATATTGTAGACGTGGTAACAGAAGATGTACCACATAATTTGGAAACTATGGAGACAGACACTGTGAATAAAGGTGAGTAATTGTAGATTCTACAGCATATTTAATTCGTTATTTCATCGTTCGCATCATTTTTTTTTTAAAATACAATATCTGCCTTTATTAAAATCACTTGTTAAACTGTTTCATTACTTTAAAATATTATTATGCAGTGGAATACAAAAGTTAAGAAATATTTTTAACAAAATTCATCTCAGTAAAATTTTTATTATATAGAATATATTTATTTTAATAATTAATCGGTTTTTAACTTATTCAATTTCCATTTACGAATTTGTTATTATTTATTTATTATTATATTTTAGACGTGGTAACAGAAGATGTACCACATAATTTGGAAACTATGGAGACAGACACTGTGAATAAAGGTGAGTAATTGTAGATTCTACAGCATATTTAATTCGTTATTTCATCGTTCGCATCATTTTTTTTTTCAAGTACAATATCTGCCTTTATTAAAATCACTAGTTAAACTGTTTCATTACTTTAAAATATTATTATGCAGTGGAATACAAAAGTTAAGAAATATTTTTAACAAAATTCATCTCAGTAAAATTTTTATTATATAGAATATATTTATTTTAATAATTAATCAGTTTTTAACTTATTCAACTTCCATTTACGAATTTGTTATTACTTATTTATTATTATATTTTAGACGTGGTAACAGAAGATGTACCTCATAATTTGGAAACTATGGAGACAGACACTGTGAATAAAGGTGAGTAATTGTAGATTCTACAGCATATTTAATTCGTTATTTCATCGTTCGCATCATTTTTTTTTTCAAATACAATATCTGCCTTTATTAAAATCACTTGTTAAACTGTTTCATTACTTTAAAATATTATTATGCAGTGGAATACAAAAGTTAAGAAATATTTTTAACAAAATTCATCTCAGTAAAATTTTTATTATATAGAATATATTTATTTTAATAATTAATCGGTATATTTATTTTAATAATTAATCGGTTTTTAACTTATTCAACTTCCATTTACGAATTTGTTATTACTTATTTATTATTATATTTTAGACGTGGTAACAGAAGATGTACCACATAATTTGGAAACTATGGAGACAGACACTGTGAATAAAGGTGAGTAATTGTAGATTCTACAGCATATTTAATTCGTTATTTCATCGTTCGCATCATTTTTTTTTTCAAATACAATATCTGCCTTTATTAAAATCACTTGTTAAACTGTTTCATTACTTTAAAATATTATTATGCAGTGGAATACAAAAGTTAAGAAATATTTTTAACAAAATTCATCTCAGTAAAATTTTTATTATATAGAATATATTTATTTTAATAATTAATCGGTTTTTAACTTATTCAACTTCCATTTACGAATTTGTTATTACTTATTTATTATTATATTTTAGACGTGGTAACAGAAGATGTACCACATAATTTGGAAACTATGGAGACAGACACTGTGAATAAAGGTGAGTAATTGTAGATTCTACATCATATTTAATTCGTTATTTCATCGTTCGCATCATTTTTTTTTTCCAAATACAATATCTGCCTTTATTAAAATCACTTGTTAAACTGTTTCATTACTTTAAAATATTATTATGCAGTGGAATACAAAAGTTAATAAATATTTAAAAGAAATATTTTTAACAAAATTCATCTCAGTAAAATTTTTATTATATAGAATATATTTATTTTAATAATTAATCGGTTTTTAACTTATTCAACTTCCATTTACGAATTTGTTATTATATTTTAGACGTGGTAACAGAAGATGTACCACATAATTTGGAAACTATGGAGACAGACACTGTGAATAAAGGTGAGTAATTGTAGATTCTACATCATATTTAATTCGTTATTTCATCGTTCGCATCATTTTTTTTTTCCAAATACAATATCTGCCTTTATTAAAATCACTTGTTAAACTGTTTCATTACTTTAAAATATTATTATGCAGTGGAATACAAAAGTTAATAAATATTTAAAAGAAATATTTTTAACAAAATTCATCTCAGTAAAATTTTTATTATATAGAATATATTTATTTTAATAATTAATCGGTTTTTAACTTATTCAACTTCCATTTACGAATTTGTTATTATATTTTAGACGTGGTAACAGAAGATGTACCACATAATTTGGATGAAAGTGGATTACGAAGATCAGGTAAAAATTTTAATCAATTCATTACATGATAAATTTTTAGATTTTGAAAAATGTCACTGTCAAATTGAGTTATTTTCAAATCCATTTACAGTGGATGTTAATTTGGCACCTGAAAATGCTCCATTAGAGCCCATTGACTTACAGAGCTCAGACTTTCATAACAATGAATTCAAAGAAAAGTATTTGCTCGAATTTTATAGGACTTTGCCTAATGAATTTTCCTATTTAAAACACAATGCATCTATGTATACAACTATGTTTGGAAGCACCTACATATGAACAATCTTTTTCTATGATGACTCTCAACAAATCAAACACTAGAAACAGACTAACTGAGGAAAACCTTTCAACCATTTTACATATTGCTACTGCAACTTTAGAACAAAACATAAAAAAAATAGCTTCAAAAATACAATCCCAACCATCACATTAATTGTCTGTGAAATAATTATTATGTATATTTGGCTTATTAAAAGTAATTTATAAATGTATATATATTCAAAACTGAGTATGTTTTCATCAAAGTGGTCTATTAACATTTTGTATTAGATTAGAAAAAAAAAAATGTGTTTATAAATGCAACGCTACATTGGCCCCAGGTAAGGTACTTTTTCTTTTTTTTTGGCCCACGGGTTGAAAACGATTGTGCACCCCTGCTTTACAATGTTATTATGCAGTGGAATACAAAAGTAAATAAATATTTAAAAGAAATATTTTTAACAAAATTTATCTCAGTAAAAGCAGAAACCTGTGATTTTAAAGAAATGTATTAAAGGAATATAGAGAAATATAAATGTAAAAAGAAATTCAATTATTTTTTTAGCACTTTCCAACCTAGTTGAAAAGTGCTTATGACTTCGGTTTGTCTGGCCGTCTGCCGTCTGCCGTCTGTCCGTGCTCTAACTCCCGTAAATATGCTCGAATTGCTCTGCAATTTTTATATGTTATTGTCGTTATCTATAGCATGTTCCCTATTTCAACGGAAGTGTGTAGCACTTATAGTTTTATTACAGGGACACTCAAAAGAATTACGTTACATTGCGGTCTATGGGGAAAAATCATTTGCGGTTTATTTAAATAATGTTTCACTATTTTAAACGCATTGAAATTTATATATATCACTAAGGTGCATTAGAAGAAGCTTAATATGGAATAGGGTGTGCATAGCACTTATAGTTACTTTACAGGGACAGTCAAAAGAATTCCGTTACATGACGTCTATGGAGAAAAATCGTCTGCGGTTTATTTAAATAATGTTTCACTATTTTAAACGCATTGAAATTTATATATATATATATATCTAAGGTGCATTACAAGAGGCTTACTACAGAATAGTGTGTGTATAGCAGTCATCATTCATTTACAGGGACACACAAAAGAATTCTCTACTGTCTATTAACACTAATTCCTGGAAGTGCGTTTTAAGTTACTAAACGCGATTTTAATTTTAACTCACTTTTTGTCTATTACGTGGTGTGTATAAATTCTGTAGATCCTCTACAGGGCAGCACAAAAGTTCGCGAACACATTTCCGTTTATTGACAGAAACTCCAGAAAGATAATTTTAAACTGTGCTACGCGTTTCCTAACTAAACTAAAAATTTAGCATCCTAGCATATACAAATCTATAGATCATATACAGGGCTGAATAAAAGTATTCGGATATTTTTCCGAATATTGTATCTGTTGGAAATTCCTGAAATTATGTTTTTAAATATGTTATGCGTTTTCCAAATTGTTTACTTAGATGTTATCTTTTAGCTTATTAAACGGTATGTTTTGTAAAATTATTTTGGAAGCGTTGGAAAGTGCTACATAATCTATGCTTGACGCATGATTTTTCGTTCTTGTTCTATTATTCCATTTGTTTTCAACGTGAATTTTTATAAGAGTATTTTATACGATTAAACGAGTATAATTTTTTGAAGCAATAAATACAGAAATTTTTTATTACTTCGTTATTATTATTTTAGAAAGGTTAATGATTTTTAACACTTTCCAACATAGTTGAAAAGTGTTTATGAATTCGGTTTTTCACACTTTCCAACATAGTTGAAAAGTGTTTATGAATTTGGTTTGTCTGTCTGTCCGTGCTCTAACTAGCGTAAATATGCTCGGATCGTCATGCAATTGATATATGTTATTGAGGCTTACTGTGGACATGTTCGGTATTGAAAATAAAGTGTGTTAGCACTTATTGTTTTATTACAGGGACACTCAAAAGAATTCCGTTACATTGCGGTCTGTGGGGGAAAATCATTTGCGGTTTATTTTAATGATGTTACACAATTTCAAACATATTGAAATTGATATATCACTAAGGTGCACTACAAGAGACTAATTATAGAATGTGTTGTGCATAGCACTTATAGTTCCTTTACAGCGATACTCAAAAGAATTCCGTTACATTACAGTCTAGGAAGAAAAATCGTTTGCAGTTTATTTGAATGTTTCACTATTTCAAACACATTGAAATTGATATTTATCACTAACGTGGATTACAAGAGGCTTACTATAGAATATTGTGTGTATAGTTTTCATCGTTCATTTACAGGGACACACAAAAGAATTCGGTTAAAGTACTACTTATTAATAATAATTGCTGGGAATGTTTTTTTAGTTGCTGAACGCATTTTTAACACTTTCCAACCTAGTTGAAAAGTGTTTATGACTTCGGTTTGTCTGCCGTCTGTCCGTGCTCTAACTACCGTAAATATGCTCGGATTGCCCTGCAATTTTTATATGTTATTGTCGTTATCTATAGCATGTTCCCTATTTCAACTGAAGTGTGTAGCACTTATAGTTATTTTACAGGGACACTCAAAAGAATTCCGTTACAATACAGTCTATGGGAAAAAATCATTTGCGGTTTATTTTAAAGATGTTACACAATTTTCAACACATTGTAATTGATATATATATCACTAAGATGCATTACAAGAAGCTTAATATGGAATAGGGTGTGCATAGCACTTATAATTACTTTAAAGGGACAATCAAAAGAATTCCGTTACATTACGTCTATGGAGAAAAATCGTTTGCGGTTTAATTAAATAATGTTTCACTATTTTAAACGCATTGAAATTTATATATATCACAAAGGTGCATTACAAGAGCCTTACTACAGAATATTGTGTGTATAGCAATCATCGTTCATTTACAGGGACACACAAAAGAATTCTCTATTGTCTGTTAACAATAATTCCTGGAAATGCGTTTTAAGTTGTTGAACGCGATTTTAAATTTCACTCACTTTTTGTCTATTACTTGGTGTGCATAAATTCTGTAGATCATATACAGGACAGCACAAAAGTTCGCGAACACATTTCCGTTTATTGACAGAAACTCCAGATGGAGAATTTTAAACTGTGCTACGCGTTTCCTAACTAAACTAAAATTTAGAATCCTATGTAGTATATATACAAATCTATAGATCCTATACAGGGCTGAATAAAAGTATTCGGATATTTTTCCGAATATTGTATATGTTGGAAATTCCTGAAATTACGTTTTTAAATATGTTATGCGTTTTCCAAATTGTTTACTTAGATGTTATCTTTCAGCTTATTAAACGGTAATGATTTGTAAAATTATTTTGGAAGCGTTGGAAAGTGTTACATAATCTATACTTGACGCATGATTTTTCGTTCTTGTTAAATGTAACTCATTTTTTGTCTATTACTTGGTGTGTGTGAATTGTATAGATTGTATACAGGCAGCACAAAAGTTCTCGAGTACATTTCGTTTATTGTCGGAAATTGCAGAAGGGAAATTTTAAACTGAGTTATGCGTTTCCAAACTGAACTAAAATTTAGCATTCTATTTAGTATATATACAAATCTATAGATCATATACAGGACTGCACAAAAGAACTCGAATATTTTTCCGAATAGTGTTGGTAATTTCTGAAATTGGATTTTTAAATGTATTATGCGTTTTCAAAATTGTTTAGTTAGATATCCTCTTACACCTTACGGTAAATATTTGCAAAATTATTTTGGAAGTATTGGAAAGTGTTACATAATCTATGCTTGACGCGTGATTTTTCGTTCTTGTTTATCACTATGTTAAGTATTTTGTGCTGGGTTGAACCAACTTTTGGTGCTGCAGCAGCTGCAACCATAAAATGGTGAAAACTAGTTTCAACATTTGAATCTCCAGTTGAATCATAGATGGAAACGTTGGAACAAGATTTCAACCTCTTATGGTTGCAAAAGCCCAATTAACCTCTGAATCTAGGGGGAACACGGTATTATTTTGGAGGTCCCTTTTATTTGGCAAAAGCCTTCTTCCATTCATGAAAACTCAACAGTGGTACTATTCCCGGGAATAGCTCAGCCGTGGTCACATTATATTTCGTTAAACAGTTTTTTGTATGTTCCCTGCACTGAAAAAAATGGGTACTCAAAATCGAGTAAAAAGTACTTGATTTTGAATGCGTCACATACTCAAAATAGCTCCGATCCAAATGTACTCAAACACACAGAGAAACACATGTGCTCATTTTTGATCCCATGGATGTATTTAAATATGAACTGCTATGCATCTACTCATTTTTGATCCCATGGATGTATTCAAATTTAGAAATTTTTATGTCGTTAAAATAAAATTTAGAGGATAAAAAAAAAGAAAAAAAAGTTACTTCGCGAGGACAACCTTATAAGGCATACATACATTTCTGCTCATTTCTTTCATTCCTGCGTAAGTTTATAGTAATTAACCAACCCTTGCCATGAGAGGAATCCAACCCGTGATCTCCTGTGTACTAACCTGACGACTCAAACCAACGAACCATAAGTGGTCACGCCTCCTTCTCAAATGTTGTTAGTTATTTTATGATGCAAAAACTTGAGGTTTCATCTGTAGATGGATTTTTTCAGTTCCAATGTTTTTAATATTTTCTTTTCATAATTTTCAATATTTTGCTGTATTGTTTGGTGCCTTATAACAGATAAATTTCAATTTATTATGTACTATATGCGTAAAACATTGTATTAAGAATACTGATTGCTTCTTTTTGAAACAGTACCAACATTTTCTTTATTCGAACATATACTTTTTAAAAATTATTTGCCTGATTATCTATTTATCAATTCCAATAAAAACAACAATTATCTTAATAAGACGTGTTTATTACATGCTATTAAAATATTTTTTTAATGTCTTATTTTAAAAAAATTATGTAAATAAAATTTTTTATAATAAATAAAATTATTATATTTCAGCTATGCTGAGAGGTTTTGCGTACGGTTCTGTTAAACTAAAAAGTTAAAAAAAAAAAGGATTTTTAGAGACAAATTTGAAATTAATGACCTTGGGATAGGTAGGTTTAAATCTGGACTTGTTGATTTAATTTAAATTAAATTAGTTTAATTTAAAAAAATATAAGCTAAATAAATAAATTAAAAACGTTATAAAGTTTAAAACTTTATTTTTATAAAAGTAAAGAAAAAAATATTAACTAATTTTATAAATTTAAGGAAAAAATGATAAACTTTGTAAAATTATAATTTATAAAATAATAAATTTTAGCGTAATTCATAAATTTGTAAGCCAAATCAGTGTAGTTTAATACCAATTTGCATAGCTATAATTTGCAAAGATATTATGTTATGAAACTTTTAAATAACACAATATTGCCTCATGTTAAAAAAGTTAAAATAAATTTTTAAAAAATTAGTGGGAAAAAAAATCATAATTTTAAAGTACTATCATGAAAAAAAAAAGTAAATGTGTAAAATGTGAGAAAGGAAAAAAAAAAAGAATAGTAAATGTATTGTAGTGGATCCACTTTGATGAAAATCCCGAACAACCAGATCCACTTTTCATTTCTCTGATTCTTCGTTTTTCCTTTAAATAATAGCTTTTTAGGCTCCGAAATTTCGTCATTACACATTCTGAAATATACAAGTATGTTGGGTTTGATCATATGTTCATTTTTGATCCAAAAATACTCATTTCGAAATGAGTACATGAACTTACTCATTTTTTAGGATACATATGTTCATTTTTTATCCAAAAATACTCATTTCGATATGAGTACATGAACTTACCCATTTTTGAGTATGCACATGTTCACTTTTGATCCAAAAATACTCATTTCGATATGAGTACATGAACTTACTCATTTTTGAGAATGCACATGTTCATTTTTGATCCAAAAATACTCATTTCGAAATGAGTACATGGACTTACTCATTTTTGAGTATTTCATTTTTTTCAATGTGTACATACTTCAGATATATTTGGTAAATACTGCTGTATGCTCAATTTCCCGGATGGTTTCTAACATTTATATCAGGAATCGGGATTCTATATGATTAATTAATATCCTATTAATAACATTTATATTTCCCTGTTAAATAAAAATACAATGTAAAAAATGAAAATGGGAAATAGAGGACTCTCTTCACAGTCATTTTTGGGCTCCTTTTAAATTTTAGAGGGGAAGCATGTGCTTCACGAGCCTTTTGGATAATCAGGCCCTGGTTGCAGCTACTGCAGCACCACATTGTTAGTTCAGATCATCACAGAATTTATAACAATTAACTAGACAAAAAGATTTTTGTACTTTTAATTTTATCACGAGGCAGATCTAGACAATTATTTTTTGTCTTTAACATAATTGCAACTAATTTTTGTCAAAAAGCTACTAAATATATCTCTCAGACATTTGTATTTCTGAATGATATGTTTTACTAATTTATGTACAAGTAAAATCATAGTAAATATTATTATTTTATTATTATAAATTTCTAATTTTGTACTTCTTGATGTATCAAAATATTTAATTGTCCATGTAAGTGATTCAATATAATATCACTCGTTACCTTTTATGTTATGGTGTCATGGCCACAGTTTCTAGATATGTCCTATTATATGTTTATGTAACGATTTTGTGGGTGAAAGGAGTTAGAGATGAAAAACTTGACTCGAGACCTCTTTGCAGATCAACTAATTTATTTAAAGACCAGAGAGTGGTGATTCGAAGAGGTCCCGGAAACCATATTATTTATGGAAATACCTACATGGCTTCTAGGGAAGGCTAAGTATATCAAATTATGCCAAAAGTCTGAGCTTCTGGTGGGAACACATGAGTTTTGTTACGCATTTGAGATATTTTCCAGCAGAAGGCGTACTAATCAAATATAGGCGTGAACTTATTTTTAATTGTATGGAAACCATGATTACTGTGGTCTTATGATTCAATACGTTTGCCCAAATTGCGACAACAGTCATTTCTAAATTTAATGTTAATGGTTATGTATGATCTTATATGCGATGAGAAATGCCAGACAGAGAAAAGTAATTAGGTTTAACGACCTAAAATGTACTCACCAATTTCTTATTTTGGCAATAATTTGAATTTATATTCTAAACACAATTATTTACTTAGATTTCCTGATCTGGATGTAATAATGGTCACTTTGGTGGAAAGTGATTGAACTTTACCAACTAAATGTAATTGTGTATATATTTCTTACTTTGACATTAATTATAATTTATCTTCTGAACGTAATTATTTAGTTTGATTTTATTAGATGAGTATAATAACTGTCATGTGGATGAGAGTGATTAAAATTCATAGCTTTTACATAATATGATTAGAAATTATAGCTTTGAGCAGTCATCCAATATAAACATATCAATCAACTTCTATTTGGGGAAATTACCTTCACCTACATTAAACACTGTTAACGAGGTGTTTACAATGAATAATTTATTTTCTTATCATTTCGCACACACACACACACACATATATATATCAATCAGGGTGTCTATTCCAGATCAGCAACGAATTTCCCTGATATTTCCAAGTTTTCCATACGAATAATAATTTTTAAAAAATCCAGGTTTCGAGATTTTGTGAATTTACACACAAAAAAATCTTAAAAATTGTGAATTTGTGAGTGGAACTTTCACAACTAATTCTGAGGCATAAATTACTGATTTGTTACATAATATTTTGCGAAATTTACAAATTGTTGAACATTTTACATGCTAAACATTTTGAGGATACACACTTTTGGCATCACGTCCTATCCATTTTGTCAAATCAGGATGAAATTCTTTATCACATCAGTCACAATTAAATACAGACTGCTTTGACATATTTTAATACAAATAATAAATATTCAATAAATTAAGCTAACAAATGTTCAGTTCCCAAACAAAGATAAGTAAGCAGAGTGAAACACCTAATCAATCCCAATAATATTCAGTCGAAAGTTCCAGTGAAGCTGGAACTGAAAATCTCTAAGTTACAAAGACGGATTGAAAGGGGTAGACAGCATGATTTGCACGAGAGTTTGAAATACTCTTTACAGTACATATGAAGAGCAAAATTTGATTTTAATGGTGCTGCAATTTCAAATCCTTAGTTTTGCAGGAAACATTTTCCCAATTTTTTTCTTAAAAGTTCAAACCTTTCTAACTTTTTCTCAGAATTTTTAAATTTTCCTGACTTTTCATAAGAAATTGTAAATTTCTCTGACTTTTCCCTTGCTTTTCCAGTCCACACAAATTTTCCTGACTTTTCCAGTCCACATAAATTTCCCTGACTTTTTCAGGTTATCCTGGTTTTACAGGTGGCTAGACACCCTGATAGATATATATTGAAATCCAAGATCATACATCTTATGAATCTTAAAAGTTCTTTATTAAAACGAAAATATTTAAATTTTATTAATATAATACCGTTACAAGATAAGCATGAGCGTTACATCATGCGTTCAAATACATCCTTCATGTTCACTACCACGCGGATCTCATCCGATCCTACACAGAGTTCAATAAGACTTTCTCATCTCCACACTGTCTCAAGACTTTTCACTCTTTCCGTCCACTCTCGACCACCCCTTTCTTCTTTCAGCAAGTAGTAATCGAGGACTGCATCTTGATTGGTTTTCTACAGAATTCCCTAAATTTCTATTATTACCACAAAACATAGAATTTCGTATTTCACAGGTAGGGTATTACGTATTACCATCAAGGTGAAACACACACAACTTGAATAGGATTATCTACCTAGATTTCATCCCACGCCTTGGAATCAGTCCACAAAAGGACCCATTTTCTGTTTTTTAATAGAGATTATCTATTACAATTAGACTTTCTCATGTCCACACCAGGGACGTAGCTTTAGGGGGGGGAGGGGGGGGGAGCCTCCCCTCCCAATATGTTCAAGTAGTAGGGCGCCAAAGAAGGTTTAAGGGCGCCGTCAGGCACCCATAAAGAAAGGGTATATTAGTAGTAATAAGTGATTATAAAAACACTTTATTTTAAATCTTAAATTAGAAAGTAAGTTATTTTTAACATACAAAATTTGAATAAGGGGTTTAATTTTAGATTTGTTACTACTTCTATCCTCCTCCTCCTCCCCCCCCCCTTGCCGCGCCAAAAAGGTACACTTGCAAAAGGGAAAATTCTGAAAATAGGAATTGTAATCAATTGCGGGACGGTAAATGTAATTCGATCCTTAGAAGTACAAATATCCCCCTCTTATCTTAGTAGTTGTTGGCAACCCTTTGTTGTAGAAAGAAAGTGTGAAGAAGTGGAACTGACTGATGGGGGTTAGAACGGTTCTCCAATACTTTCATGTAAGGGGCCAAAGATTGTTTAAGGGTGTTGTCAGGCACCCATAAAGAAAGTGTTTAAATAGTAGTTTCAAGTAACTATACAAGAACATTATTTTGAATGTTAAGAATTGCAATCAATTGCAGGGCAGTAATGTAATTCGATCCTTAGAAGTACAATTCTTCCCTTATCTCAGTAGTTTTTGGTCACCTTTAGTAATCTAAAGAAAGTGTAAAGAAATGGAAGTGACTGGAGAAAGGTTACAGAACGGCTCAGAGAGGGGTGGGGGCACAGGCGTAGCGTGACCAAAAATTTTGGGGGGGGGGGCACAGTTTATTAAACACACACGCGCGCACGCACACATTCCCATATGTATACAGTCGTAATCTTGGTTAAAAACGGCCTCACAGAAATTTTTCACATTGGGTAAAAGAAATTCTGTTTCGATCTTCTAGCCCCCTAGATCTAAAAATTTATTTTTCTTAAACTTTCGTCGTACAGTAATTTTTGAATTTTTTGCGAAATGTTTATGTGATTTTTAGCGTTTTTTCACGTTTTGCGACAATTTCTTAACATTTGTCTTAGGAATTAAGTTTCAATCTTTTAACACAATATAGTAAAATTTGTCCTCTGCATTTTTTTAATTTTTCGCGAAATTTTTATGTGATTATTAGCGTTTTTTATCTTTCCGAGGCAATTTTTTAAACATTCGTACCAGAAATCTGGTTTTATTTTTTCAGCCGATAAAGTACATTTTCTACTCTGCGATTTTTAAATTTTTTGAAAATTTATTATGCGATTTTTCGGGTTTTGCGGCGCTTTTTTTGACATCCGTAAACGGAATCCAAATTCAATCTTTTAGTCCAATATAGCAAATTTTGTGATCTGCGATTTTTATATTTTTCCTAAATTTTGTATGCAATTTTAAGCGTTCCGCGGCGATTTTCTTAAACATTCATAAAATACATCTGGTTTCAATTTTTCAGCCCGACATAGTAAATTTTGTCCTCGGTGATTTCTAAATTTTTCATAAATTTTTTATGTGATTTTTAGTGTTTTTCCGCGTTTTGTGGCAATTTTTTAACATTTGTGATGCGAATCTGGTTTCAACCTTTTAAACCATTATTGTAAAATTTGTCCTCTGCGATTTTTAAATTTTTCATGAATTTTGTATGAGATATTTTGCGCGTTCTGTTGCGATTTTTAAACATTCCTAAAAGGAGTCCAGTTTCAATCTTTCAGCCCATTGTACTAAATTTCGAACTCTGCGATTACATTTTGTACTCACTGATTTTAATTGCGAATTTTTCATGCGACTTTTTGCGGGATTTTTTCGCGTTTCGTGGAAGTTCTTAACATCGGTAACAGGAATCCAATTATAACCTTTTAGTCCAAATTATTTTAGCCCAATATTGTAAATGTCGGCTTCTTTTCAATAACGTTTATTCGGAACTCGTTATAGCGAATTTGAATTCGTTCGCGAATTTGTTATGTGGGGTTTAGCGTTTTTTCGCGCTTTGCGACGATTTTTTTGACATTCGTAAAATGAATCCAGGTACAATCTTTTAACCCAATATAATAAATTGGGTTCCCTGCGATTTTTAAGTTTTTCGTGAATTTTTTTTTTCAGTTTTTAGGCATTTTGAAGGGATTTTTCTATAATTCGTAAAATAAATCCGGTTTCAGTCTTTAAATACAATACCGTTAATTTTGTCCTCTGCGATTTTTTAATTTTTCGTGTTTTTTATGTGATTTTTTATGTAAGTTTTTTTTTTTTTTTTTTTTTTACGTTTCGTGGAGATATTTTCACATTCGTAAAACGAATCCGGTTTTAAACTTTTAGGCCAATAGAGTAATTTTTTTTTTCTCTTTTCAATACAGTTTATTCGGAATCCGTACTATGATTTTAATTTTTCATGCGATTTTAACGCTTTTTCGCATTTCGCGGCGATTTTTTGACATTCGTAAAAGAAATCCAGCTACAATTTTTAAACCTAATGCAATATATTTTATTCTCTGAGATTTTTAAGTTTTTCGCGATTATTTTTTGCAAATTTTACGTTTTTATGCGTTTTGCGGCGATTTTTCTACATTTGCAAAGGAAATCTGGTTTCACATTTTTAACACAATATAGTAAATTTTGTCACCTGTAATTTTTTTAATTTTCGTGGAATTTTTTTTTTCACGTTTTGTGAAGATATTTTCACATTCATGAAAAGAATCCACTTTCAATATTTTAACCCAATACAGTAATTTTTTTTTTATCCTTTCAATAAAGTTTATTAATAATCCTACAATGATTTTAATTTATCATGCAATTTAAACTTTTTTTTCTTTTTTTTTGCGTTTTGCAGCAATTTTTTAACATTTGTTACAGGAATCGGGTTTCAATCTTTTAGCCCAATATAGTAAATTTTGTCATCTGCAATAAAAAAAAAAGAGAGAGAGAGAGAGAGAGATAGTTTTTAGCGTTTTTTTTTTTTTTTTTTTTTTTTGCATTCTGCGGCGAAAGGAATCCGGGAGGGATCGTAAAAGGAATCCGGTTTATATTGTATTAAAATCTCGTACATAAAAAATTGTACGCGATTTTCTGCGGTTTTCGCGGTTAGCGAAAATTTTTTAACACTTGTAAAATGAATTCGTTTTCAAGCTTTTAGATCAATATGGTATATTTTGTCCTCTGCAAATTTTGAATTGCTCGCGAATTTTTTAGTGTTTTTTCGCTTTTTCGGCAAATTTTTGACCTTTTTTTTTCGAAACAGAAAGAACTAACTGTTCCTGCGATTAAGTTGGAAGAATACAAAATCGTCGTAACGTGAACTACGATAGTCAAAATATTAAACTAATTTGGGTCGAAATAAAATTTAAAAAAATTCAAGATTAGTTTGATTCGAGACCAGATCAGGCGTAGCCTGCACGGGTGTACGCTGTTGACAGCAGTTGGACCCCACTACCAGATTAATTTAATTCGAGGTTCACTTGAAAAAAAAAACGACCAAGTAAATGAGGAAAGCTCCGCTAGATCATTTTATTGAAATTAATATTTTTGTAGCAAATATAATAAACAGCACCACAACAACGGTATCTGGCGCAGGGTGGGGGGGGGGAAGCACCGCCCGCACCACCCTTGGTACGGCCCTGATAATAAATAAAAGACATTTATCAAACCTTTAAGACATTTGAAATAAGTTTAAATAGCACTTTTAAGAAGTAACTAATCGTTTAAGGTATGTGCGCCTGCAAAATTGTATGGAAAATTGCACCTTTGATAGCAACGTTTTTGCTTAACAACAGTATTTCTGGAACGGATTACCATCGTTTACCAAGGTACAGCTGTATATTAACTTTAAAACAGCTCATTCAGGAAGGCGTACATTTTGAAAAAAAAATCATAACCATTGCATCTCAAAAATGCGAAGGTATAGTAGAAGATTAAGTGCTGTCAATAAAAAAATAATAAGTAAGAGAGAGGAACATATTTAATAACTAAATGAAGAAAATATTAATTATTTTTTATAATCTTAGTGATGTGTGGTTGCATTCCATTGGTAAATAACTCCAGCGACACAGCTTAGAAAATCAGGGTATTTATGACTTGATTAAATTATAATTAAAGTTACAACAAATTAAATGAAATATATATTGTGGGGAAACAGAACTCCCTCTCTGATAAACACAACTACATTTTCTAAAGTCTACAGACGGAATGAGAAGAAAAAAAAAAGTACATGTAGATACTAACCGCAGACAGCGGAAAAAACAGCTGACACATTGAAATTGCCCGCAGCTGTAAGAGAGTGATAGTTCAAACTTTCGTTTAATGAATGTTCGTATCAGGGTTTGTACTGCACAACACAATTTTTGCTACAAAATTCATTACTTCAAAGAAAAAGAGCTGAGCTATCTATACTGATCTGACATATGATTAAGTAAAAAAAAAAAATGAAGAAATATAAAATGAAAATTAAAGTAGTTATTTCATTTCCATTTTGGGTCAATAAAAAACAAGTCTTAAATTGACTGTATCATATTTTAGAAATTGATGTTCAGAAAGTGGGGGGGCACGTGCCCCCTCGTGCCCCCCCCCCCCCCCAAGGCTACGCCTATGGGTGGGGGTGGCCTAGAGCTAGAGGTCTCCACGGGCTCAAATTTCTGGGGTCGGACCCGCCTGGGTACAAACGAAAGCTGTCCTGCCCAGTCCATTTTAAAAACCAAAAGTTCAGTCAGGAACGGAACGGTTCAATTTCTACAAAAGAAAATACGATTTTTCATAACATATAATAAGATTACTTTAAAGAATAGTGCATATATTTTTTTGCGAATTTTTTAAAGTATATTTCAGACTACAGGTGGGCAATCCATAGAATACATAACATCAACATTAATGAATACTTAGATTTCTAGACTTTTATATTCAAACAAAGACTCATTAAAAAAATGTACTTTAGAGTAAAGATAAAAAATGTTTAAAAATATCCTAAATTTTGAAGCTTTATAATTAAAAAATTAGATTAAAAATATTTCTTCGGAATTCATTAAAGTTTATTTCCAAAGATTTTGCTACCAAAAATTCATTATCAATTTTAGTTTTGAATAAAAAATTGTCTGCCAGACACGTCTTAGGAATAATTAAATTCAGGTCCAGCCTGGCCCGTGTATATAAAAAAAAAACATACGCCTGAACACGGCCTGAGTCGACAGGAAAAATTAGGTGCCGGCTCAGACACAATGTAACTGTCCGATGAAAATCTCTGCGCTAGGCATATTAAATTTCTGTATTGATGTTGTCAAACTAGTATCGAATTGTGCAACATGTTTATGACGTATTCTGGCATAGCCAGGTCTATTGAAAATTGTTCATATTTCATCGGCTTAGTCCGATCTTTTTAAATTTGGTATATCGGTGGTGGTAGTCCCTCTATTTTTTTTTTTTTTTTTTTTTTTTTTTTTTTTTTAACAGACCGCCTAGCCTGTTTATTTTCTTATTATTATTAGCCCGGCCCATTTGAACGTTTGACTTTATTTGACCGGGTGCGGAAATCGGGCCGTGCAGATCGTGATCTCTAGGGTAGAGGTCTACACGGGCCAAAATTTACAGGCCCAACCCGAACGAAAGCTATCTTGGCCATACCCAGTCCGGTCTAAAAGCTAAAAGTCTGGCATGGAATCGGACCGGGCCCGTTGAAAATTCAGTGAAATCAGGCCCAGCCCGACCTGATCAACTCAATTTCCACAAGAAAATCCAATTTTTATTATACGATTAAAAATTTTTTAATGAATACTGCATGCATATTTATGGGAAAATTTTGCAGTATATTTTAGAATACTTTATGCATGCCACATGCCATAGCATACAGAATAGTATTATTAATGATCACTTAGACTCTTAGATTATTACATTCAAATGAAGGCATTAAAAAAATTAATTTAGTTTAGAATAAATGAAAAAGACGGTTAAAAACATCCTAACTTTTGTTGCTGTATAATAAAAAAATGTTTCTCTGTAATTTATTAAAGAATTAAAGTATACTTCCAAAGATTTTGTTAATAGAAGTTCATTATCGCTATTACTATTATTAAGAAAGAACTCGACACGTCGTGGGAACAATTAAGCCCAGTTTCCACCCGGTCTGAGTACATAGAAAATAATGTAAGTCTGATCCCAGCCTGCCCGAGTCTGCTTAAACAATTAAGCCCAGGCTCAAGTATGATGCAAGTGTCCAATGCCGATTTCTACGCTTGACACATTTCTGTATTAATGTTGTGATCGGCTCATGCAGTACATTTACTTACAAAGACACACTTACACGTCCCAGACAAATCCATTGAAAATTCTCTAAGAATCTCTAAGTTTCTAAGAATAAAATAGTAGTGTAATTTTTCTGTAAAAATTATACTGATATTTTAAACAGGATTTTGGGACGCGCGAGTTAGAGATCTGCACGGCCCAGGCTTAATTTTTTTCTGCAGACTTGGGCCGGGACGGTCCAGACTTCTTTTTTTCTTGGCCAAGCTGGGCTTGGACGTTATTCTTCTTAAAGATTTGCATGGACCGAAATTTGCAGACCAGCGTAAAAATCAGAAAATTAGGCCTGGCACATCAATTTTTGCGAAAAATTAATATATTTTTAAATGGCCATTATTCTACAATTAAAATTCGTTTTAAAGAATAGTACATACTATTCTAAGCAAAAAAAAAAAAAAATTAAAGTACAGTAAAACCTGTGAAATAGCAACAGTCTATGACAAATACCTTTCTTACACGGAAAAGTGTCTTGATCCGTGCAAAAGGAATATAATACATACCACAGGCGATGTACCAGCTAAGAATTGGACCTGCCTATAACGGATTTTTCTTCTCTTATTGAATCTTCCTTTGAATGCAATAGTCTAATTCAATTTTTTAATCAGTGTTTATATACATTATTGTCTAAGTGGATCACAAATATTGTTGATATTTTACATTCCACGCATTTTGAACATAATCTGAAAATAAAATCTATTCATAAGTAAGTGTGCTTTTTGAATAAGTAAGCGTAATTTTAATTTTAGGTTAATGTTAATTCAGAAATATCGGCATACTGTGTAGATATTTAGTCGAGCCAAGCCGGTCCAAACTTTTTGCTTTTATACCGGGCTGTGCCAAAATAATTTTTGAACGGGTTGGGCCGAACTTTTTGCTTTTATGCCTGGCCAGGCCGTGCCTGGGCCTAGAAATATTGGCACCTGCGGACCTCTAGTGCGGCTGATGACTATGTGGCGAGAAAAGGGTGGGGTGGGATGGGGAAGTGGAAAATGAAAATTATAAAAGGGCGCCAAAGTCAGGTCCTACCCCCCCCCCCCCCCCCAATAAAAATGTCAAGCTACGCCACATGGTCCACACTGTCTCAAGACTTTTCACACTTTGTCCGTCCCTTCTCATCCAGCTTTTTCTTCTTTCAGCAAGTAGTAATCGAGGGTTCCATCTTGATTAGTTCTCTATGACATCATGTAATTAGAAAGTTCTACGAAATTCCCTAAATTTTTATTATTGTCAAAAATCTTAGAATTTCCTATTCACAGGTAGGGGATTACCATCAGGGTGAAACACACATAATTTGAATAAGATTATCTACCTGGATTTCACCCCACACCTTGGAATCCGCCCACAAAATGAACCCTTTTCTGTTAACAGTAAGTATTGCTTTCAAAGATGACAATTGAACTCAGGATATCACAATGTGCTAAATATAAAATATTTAAATTATTAATTACTATTAATTATTAATGACTTACTTACGAACACATTTTTATTCGTAAATGCATAAAAATTGCATTTTAAAACTCGTTACTCTTCATTTGGCATAAAATAACGATAATAAAAAATTTCCAATATTTTGTTTAAAATGTATTTAGTATCCCTAGTATATTCCATTAACTATAAATGTACGAAAATTGTTTTTTATTGCATACATTTCTCTTTAAATGATTCAGAGTTGCAATCTTTAAATTCATTTTACTCCGTTTGGATTTCTTTCATGTCAGTATGTTCAAAATGCTGAAATATTAACGTATATTTCTAAATTGACTTACTTTTTTTTATGATTATTATTGACAATTCTTATGGAGTATTTTATGAAATTACGGATCAGTTTGGCGATATCATAAAATAAATAATTTTTAAACAATATATAAATGTTAAGTAAAATAGTCTTTTAAATTAAAAATAAGACATTTAATAAACAAAAATCACTTTAATATTACTGTAGACGTTCTTCATCAGTACAATTGACAATCGGAAACAAAACTATTGTTTAGCATATGTCCAGATTCAAAATATGTATTTGAAATAATAAATAACCATGAATTCATAGTAGTACCACATATTTAGGTGGAAAAGCACATGTTTCATTTAGGATATTTTTCTCTAGTCTTGTAAACCAACCATCTGGAAAAATTCCACTTTTATAATCATTCCATCAGTTAGATTAATTATTTTAATATTTTTAGAAATCTGGCATCTGGTCAACAAATTTTGATTGATTTTGATTTAAATTGCCGGATTTGTAAGCGAGTTTATGTTCTTCTGAGCGGATGTTGCACGATCATCCACTTTCACCAATATAAGCTGAGTCATAATCTTTACCAAGAATACTGCAAATTATACCGGTTTTCTATAAGGGGATTTTTTTTTTTTTTTTTTTTGGGGGGGGGGTGGCTTGAATTTGCATAACATATTATTCATAACATTCTGAGGTTTAAAGACTATACAAATACTAATTGATTTGAATAAATTAGAGAAAAAATTCTGACAAATGTTTATACCATGGAATGGAGACATGACTTGCACGACTCTTGTAGTTTATGGAGGATGGCACAGATTGCTCTGAAAATCTCTTTTTAGTCATCGTATAAGGTAATCATTGTATTTCAAATCGGTAAAGATTTTTTAGGTGCGTTCGTAATTATATAAATACGTAGCACCTATTGTCGTCGCTTGGTCCGTCCGTCCGCATATAACAACGCAAAAACTACCCAACCGAATGGTTTGAGATTTAAGATATATTATCTTTGCAGAATTTTGTCGAGACACTTCAAATTTTATAAAAATCGAATCAAAACTTTAGGAGAAATTAATAAAAATATTTATTAAGAAATTTGAATGTTTCTTAAAAAATCGGTGCTTTCTTGTTATAGGAGCTTCCGAGGTTTAATCGTCAAGCGACCAAGATACTTATTTTATGACAGAAATTAATCTGCAGACGATAGAATTCATTTCACAGAATAAAAAATCATCAAGATCTGAATATTTATATAACTAGCTATAGTACGAACGCATCTCATTTGTCATGTTTGACGTACAATTTCCAACTTGTTTCTTTTTCTCATTTGCTACATATCTTCTTGCTCTACGCGCTAAGGTTTTAACAAAAGCGATTTTATGGAAGGCAGGTTTTTCAAAAGCGGTCTTGTACCTTTTAAACACGACGAAAATCAACAAAAATATTCAAAGTTTGAGTTAGTGTATTTTAAAATGCTTTTCACGTACTATAAACATGAAAATTTGACTGTTGATTAAACAGATTGTGCTTTTTAATATACCATCATTAAAAACTGACTAGTCTTTTTAAAAAAATTGTATATTGTTGAAATAAAATAGCTCTTTTTTAACACTTTCCAACCTAGTTGAAAAGTGTTTATGACTTCGGTTTGTCTGGCCGTATGGCCGTCTGGCCGTCTGGCCGTGCTCTAACTCCCGTAAATATGCTCGGATTGCTCTGCAATTTTTATATGTTATTGTCGTTATCTATAGCATGTTCCCTATTTCAACGGAAGTGTGTAGCACTTATAGTTTTTTTACAGGGACACTCAAAAGAATTCCGTTACATCATTGCAGTCTATGGGGAAAAATCATTTGCGGCTTATTTAAATAATGTTTCACTATTTTAAACGCATTGAAATTTATATATATCACTAAGGTGCATTAGAAGAAGCTTAATATGGAATAGGGTGTGCATAACACTTATAGTTACTTTACAGGGACAGTCAAAATAATTCCGTTACATTACGTCTATGGAGAAAAATCGTCTGCGGTTTATTTAAATAATGTTTCACTATTTTAAACGCATTGAAATTTATATATATCACTAAGGTGTATTACAAGAGGCTTACTACAGAATATTGTGTGTATAGCAGTCATCGTTCATTTACAGGGACACACAAAAGAATTATCTACTGTCTGTTAACAATAATTCCTGGAAGTGCGTTTTAAGTTACTAAACACGATTTTAATTTTAACTCGCTTTTTGTCTATTACGTGGTGTGTATAAATTCTGTAGATCCTATACAGGGAAGCACAAAAGTTCGCGAACACATTTCCGTCTATTGACAGAAACTCCAGACGGAGAATTTTAAACTGTGCTACGCGTTTCCTAACTGAACTAAAATTTAGCATCCTATGTAGTATATATACAAATCTATAGATCCTATACAGGACTGAATAAAAGTATTCGGATATTTTTCTGAATATTGTATATGTTGGAAATTCCTGAAATTATGTTTTTAAATATGTTATGCGTTTTCCAAATTGTTTACTTAGATGTTATCTTTTAGCTTATTAAACGGTATGATTTGTAAAATTATTTTGGAAGCGTTGGAAAGTGTTACATAATCTATACTTGACGCATGATTTTTCGTTCTTGTTTTTTCTTTACTCCGTGAGTCATTGTGCGCATTATATCTTGAGAACGTATATACATGGATTGTTATGAAATTTGATTTAAATAATAAGCACATATGCGTTTTTAAAATGATCTACTTTAAAGTATTTTCAGTTATAAGATTTTTAGTTATAACAATTTTTATTCAGTAAGCATTGCTTTAAAACGTTATACATTTCCTGCTGTGTGTTCATTTATTTATTTCTTTTTAATGTGTATTCTAGTTATCGTCGAAACTCAGTCTGCTTCAGAGGTGATGGAACCTATAGGAAGAAATACAGAAATAATAGCATCGGACGAGAAAACTATTTTGGGTAAATTCAAATATTATTCTCTTTTATTAGTATTTCCCTTTACATTATTCTTAAGTTTTATAGCATTTCTATTGTATATTTATTTATTTGTTTAATTTATATTGCAGCTGTGGTGCAAAACGTTTTTACTTCAGTCACATTAGAGCCTGAGATCGAAGGAACAGCATCTGTCGAGGAAGCTGAATTAGGTAAATTAAAATAATTTTCTACTTTGTTAATGTTTACTAATATATTTTTAAATTGTATGTTTATTATTCTATTCTATATTTATTTATATATTTGATTTAGATAAGGAGAAAATTATATATTCTGAAGATATTTCAAAAGCAGAATTTCCCGAGAAAAAAGGTAAAATAAATAAAATCTATTTTATTGGCATTTAATGACATTTTTTTTGTATACAGCAATGTATTTTTTTTTTCTCCGGTGATGCATATTTGTTTTCTACAAAATTCCCTAAATTTCTGTTACTCCCACAAAACTTAGAATTTCCTATTTCACAGGTAGGGGATTACCATCAAGGTGAAACACACATAAATTGAATAAGATTATCTAGGTGGATTTCATCCCACGCCTTGGAATCCGTCCAAAAAAGGACCCATTTTCAAGAGATTATTTATTACAATTAGATTCTTTCATTTCATGCCCACACTTTGTCCGTCCCCTCTCATCCATTTTTTTCTTCTTTCAGCAAGTAGTAATCGAAGGTTCCATCTTGATTGGTTCTCTATATGACATCATGTAATTAGAAAGTTCTGTAAATTTCTATTATTGCCAAAAATCTTAGAATTTCCTATTTCAGGTATAGGAGATTACCATCAATGTGAAACACACATAACTTGACTAGGATTATCTACCTGGATTTCACCCCACGCCTTGGAATCCATCCACAAAAGGACCCATTTTCTGTTTTTTAATAGAGATTATCTATTACAATTAGACTTTTTCATGCCCACACTGACTCAAGACTTGTCACTCTTTGTCCGTCTCCTCTCATCCACATTTTTCTTCTTTCAGCAAGTAGTTATCAAAGGTTTCATCTTTATTGGTTCTCTATGACATCATGTAATTAGAAAGTTCTGTAAATTTCTATTATTGCCAAAAATCTTAGAATTTCCTATTTCAGGTAGGGGATTACCATCAATGTGAAACACACATAACTTGACTAAGATTATCTACCTGGATTTCACCCCACGCCTTGGAATCCGTCCACAAAAGGACCCATTTTCTGTTTTTTAATAGAGATTATCTATTACAATTAGACTTTTTCATGGCCACACTGACTCAAGACCTGTCACTCTTTGTCCGTCCCCTCTCATCCACATTTTTCTTCTTTCAGCAAGTAGTAATCAAAGGTTTCATCTTTATTGGTTCTCTATGACATCATGTAATTAGAAAGTTCTACAAATTTCCCTAAATTTCTTTTATTGCCAAAAATCTTAGAATTTCCTATTTCACAGGTAGGGGATTACCATCAAGGTGAAACACACATAACTTTAATAAGATTATCTACCTGGATTTCACCCCACGCCTTGGAATCAGTCCACAAAAAGACCCATTTTCTGTTTTTTAATAGAGATTATATATTACAATTAGACTTTCTCCTGTCCACACTGTCTCAAGACTTTTCACACTTTGTCCGCCTCCTCTGATCCACCTTTTTCTTCTTTCAGCAAGTAGTAATCGAGGGTTCCATCTTGATTCGTTTTCTATGACATCATGTAATTAGAAAGTTCTACGAAATTCCCTAAATTTTTATTATTGTCAAAAATCTTAGAATTTCCTATTTCACAGGTAGGGGATTACCATCAAGGTGAAACACACATAACTTAAATATGATTATTAACCTGGATTTCAACCCACGCCTTGGAATTCGTCCACAAAATGAACCCTTTTCTGTTAACAGATTATGTATTGCTTGCAAAAATGACAGTTGAACTCAGGATATCACAATGTACTAAATATAAAGTATTTAAATTATTAATTACTATTAATTATTAATGACTTACTTATGAACACATTTTATTTGTAAATGCATAAAATTTACATTTTAAAAACTCGCAACTCTTCCTTTGGCATAAAATGACAATAATAAAAAATTTTCAAATATTTTGTTTAAAATTCATTTAGTATCCCTAGTATATTCCGATAACTATAAATGCTTTTTACTGCATCCATTTCCCTTTAAATGATTCAAAGTTGCAATATTTAAATTCAGTTTACTCCGTTTGGATTTCTTTGATGTCAGTATATGTTCAAAATGCTAAAATATTAACGTATATTTCTAAATTCATTTACTTTTTTTACTATTATTATTGGCAATTCTTATGGGATATTTTATGAAATTACGGATCAGTTTTGCGATATCATAAAATAAATAATTTTTAAACAATATATAAAAGTTAAGTAAAATAGTCTTTAAAATTAAAAATAAGACATTTAATGAATTTAAATATTGCAATTCTGATGCATTTAGAATGAAAAGGATTAAGTAAGAAGCATTCTTCATATATTTAAAATAATATTATCTGTACATAACTTTGCATTGTATTCTAAGTATGTCTAAATCAATTTTAAGCAAAAAATTCAAAAACTGATTTTTTTTTTTCGTTATTTTTTTGTAATCATTTATTTAAATTTCATGCATTTGGGTTCAAAAATATATCATTTGTTTCACGATGTTTAATGAGTATAGTTAACAAATTTTGAGAATAATATTAATTTTCTTGTACATAACTGTGATAGTTCATCCCTATTTATTTTTCTTATTTTACTGATTTGTTTTTAGATGTCCCATATGATGTCATAGATGCTGAAGATTCTGTAACAAAGTATGTGTTAGAAAGTGCAAACAAGGGTTTTCAGTTTGAAAACCCAACATTACCTTTGATAAATGCTGAACCAGATGCACGAGACAATGACATATCAAATTTTGATTTGATTGAGAATGATTCTGGAGGAATGCTCTCTAATGCAGATGAAAGTTTTAATGATACTAAGAAAAATATATCCGAAAATCCCCCAATAGCTACCCACATTTTACAGTCTGTGAAATATGGTTAGCAATTGGAGGATTTTCGGATATATTTTTCTCGGTATCATCAAAACTTTGCTCTGTACTAGACAGTATTCCTCTAGAATCATTGACATTCTGCGCAATCAAATCAAAATTTGATCTGTCGTTATCTCGTGCATCCGGTTCAGCATTCACAAAAGGTAGTGTTGGGTTTTCAAACTGAATATTTTTTTATACTTTCCAACATATCCTTCTTTACAGCATGGTCGCCATCTATAACTTCATATGGAATTTGAATTTCGGAATCAATAGACTGTGAAATGTGGGTAGCTATTGGAGGATTTACTGACATATTTTCTAATTATTATCTCGTGCATCCGGTAAGCTTTCAGCAAAGGTATAATGTTGGGTTTTAAATTTGCACTTTTCAACACATCCTTCGTTACATCATGGTCGCCATCTATAACATCATATGGAATTTGAATTTTGTAATTATTGATTTCGAAATTCAAATTCCATATTAAGTTACAGATGGCGACCATGACGTAACAAAGGAGTGTTGGAAAGTGCAAAAAAAATTCAGTTTGAAAACCCAACATTACGTTTGCTGAATGCTGATCTGGATAATGACCGATCAAATTTTAATTTGATTGCGCAGAATGTCAATTCTAGAGGAATGCTGTCTAGTACAGAAGAAAGTTTTGATGATGCCGAGAAAAATATATACGAAAATCCTCCAATAGCTACTCACATTTCACGATCTAGTGATTCCGAAATTGAAATTCCTGAATTTGATTCAATTTGCCAGTTTTCTATTGAAATCTGTGATCTAACTTATACTGATGGAATTCCGTCTATTACAGAGGAAAATACCCAGGATGATGCAGCCACTCTAAATGAGGTACTCAACGTACAATCTATTATGTTGAAAAAAGATTTTAAAGAAGATACTGACATACCTAAAGTATCTCCTAGCGATCATCCTGCTGCATCATGTGGGGAAGATAACTTCAGAGAAAGTATCTTAAGATATAAGCTGTTTCATAAGTTTTTATTACCACAAGAGGCTGCTTCTGAGAACAGTAATAATGTTGAAGACTCTAGTAATATTTACCTTGTTCTTGAGACGGTAAATATCACTGAAATATTTACTAAATCAGATATTGAAAATGATTATTCTGTAGTTTCAGAGCTAACATGTCTTTTCAGAAATCACCTACATTATTTATTAAACCAAGACAATAAAGATCATTCAAAGATAGAACCAATTGATCATATTCTACAGCAGTTGACTGAACAAAAGAATGATAAGAAAAGCTATATGAGTGATTCTGATCGAGGTATTTCAAATGAAGGAAACCCATCAAATCGCCCCAAGTCAGGTACACATTCGTATGAAAAGGGAGCAAAATTAAGTGAAGTTATTCAAAAATTAAAAATTAATCAAGACCCTGAAAATGTTCATGTTTCAGTGTCATCGATATCTAATTCAGAAGTTTTCTCTAATTCATCTCAAAAACATTCAATTTTAGCATCTCAAGAGACAGCTGCAGTCAGTCATAGTGATGTCTCTTCAACTTCTCAGTCTAATTTCGAGACTACTGAAAGTTTCCAATTTAGTTTTTTAGTGCAATCGATACATAATAATTCAGAAGCTATTCCAGATTTATCTCAAAAACATTTAATTTCAGCATCTCAAAAAACGGCTGCAGTCAGTAAAAGTGTTGATTTTTCAAATTATCATTCTGATTTTGTAACTACTTCAACTCCTCCATTACAAACTATTTCATATGATCCAGTTTCATCGCTTCATGAAAAGTCTTCATTTGTTTCAAAAGTTTCCGGAACTGTATCAAGTATTGCAAAAAATGTAGTCGGAATAACAAACACAGAGTTAAACAATTCTAGTCGGTCATATGATTATTCCAGAGTTATAGAACCTCTAACAAAAGGCAGGAGCTATAGAGATAAAGTTTCTAAAAATAGACTGACTTTTGAATGTCCGCTAAATAAAAGACCCTATAATATTAGGAAAGTTAAAGGAAAGGAACAACGATTTGTTTTGGGAAAACAAATCGCCACCGCCAGTGCAATTCCAGCTAACTATCAAAAACATTTTAACTCTGGTTTTCGTCCATCCTTGTATGATTTGCCACCATGGCACACGCCGGTTTCCGAATCGGCACATTTTCAGGACGTTTCTTCAAGAATAAGTTCTTTTTCTGATAGTTTACCCAGAAGAACAGACAAAGAACATTATTCATCTAGTCTTTCGAATTTCAGCATTTTACAGAGTTCAGTAGATGTAACAACTGATATTATAGAACAACAGGCATCTTTTTTGACTGATTGTAACTATAAAAACGTTCATGCGCAAAATGCAATGCGGGACAACATATCAAACAGGCATCCAATTCAAAACAATATTTCATCATACAGTTCTTCATCACAGTCTTTTTCCATAATGCCATTTGGTTCATCTGTTATCACCCCATCTTCGTCTTTTTCTTCATCTAATATTCCTATGTCTTCCATGCAATCACTTCTGCCCTTATCTCCATATGCAACTGCGCAGCCTTCATCTTATGTGGCACGAAACATATCTACAGATTTCCGTCCTACTCCTATTGCAGTTCCATCTTCATCTGTGACTTTTCAGCCTTCATCTTATGTGACACGAACCATATCTACAAATTTTCGACCTCCGCTTATTGCAGCTTCCTCTTCATCTGCGACTTTCCAACCTTCATCTTATGTGGCACGGACCATGTGTCCAGGCCATGTCCATCCTGCGGTTCAATCTTCCTCTGCGACTTTCCAACCTCCATCTTATGTAGCACGAACCATTTGTCCAGGCCATATCCGTCCTCCAATTGCGGTTCAATCTTCATCTGCGACTCTCCAGCCTTCATATTTTGTGCCTCGAAGAGTACGCACAGTTCCTCCTGATTTAAATATTGTGCCGCCATTTTCTTCAAACCTAGGGACTTTACCACACTTTCGGTCAGATCAGCTTTAGAATATACAGAAATACCTCATAATTATTAATTTGTAATATAATAATATTATAATTTGTATAATAATATGTATAATAATATCATATATCATAATTTTTGAATAAATCATACGAGTTGTAATTTTCCAGTTGAGTGGAAAAGTGTCCAGGCTGGAGTTTCAACCCAGGACCTTTGGCTTAAGCTGTAAAGCTCTATCAACTGAGCTATTCTGGACAAATCTGGCGAGCACATTTCACTCAGACAATCTTTTGATAATCACATACAGACCAGATGTCATATAACAGATTAGATGCCATTCTTAAAAGATTGTCTGAGAGAATGTGTTCGTCGGATTTGTCCAGGATATCTCAGTTGGTAGAGCCATGGCAGCTTAAGCCAAGTTCCTTGAACACTTTTCCACTCATTTGGGAAATTACAACACTTACAGAAATAATTGTGTATTTTCAATTGTCTAAACTTGTATACATGAATAAATTTATAATTTTTTTTCTTTTGTAGAATTTCTTTTCACATGTAGAATCTAAGTAATTCTTCTTAAATTCTATGTAATGGAAAACTCTATGAGTTCTATTTCGGGTGTTTCAAAACCTACTTGTCTCTGCCATTATTTCTTAAACTGCTCACGATAGAAGCATACGGAAAAGTAGCCTGGAAAACGTTGAAATTTCATACAATTCAAAATATCATAACTCGGTAAATTTTGGCCATAAAAGAATGGGATTTCTTTTATGAGATGCAGGATAACATTTTTCTTAATATAACTTATAGGATAAAAGAGACGTGTTTAAAAAAAAGGAAAAAAAAGGACAGATATCGCAGATGCACGTACATTTCTTTTTGTCTCCAAAATGGCGATTATTTGCCTGACGTGGTAAACCGGCGATTTTGGCGAGATTCTGCTTCATATGGCAACCCGATAGAATAGATTATATGAGTGTTATGTTAAATTAAACTACCTATGTGTTTTATAATAAATTAAACGTAATAAAATACATGCATGTGTTTATAATAAAATAGTTTGTGTGTGTTTATAATAAAATAAATGTGTGCATTTTGTAATAAAATTGTGTGTGTTTTAAAATAAACAGTGGGTGTTTTATAACAAAATTGTATGCGTTTTTATAATAAAGTAAACTATTTCATAATAAAATAAAACTAACATGCTTTTTTTGCACTCTAGGCCTAACAGCATAGTTGCCAACCTCCCGATTTTTTTCTTACCAATATTTTTCTGTAAAAATATTTGTTTCATTTAATCGTACAATTTCTGCAATTTAATAAAGCGAAAATGTTTGTAAGATTTTACTGGTATTCAAAAAATCGGGTGGTTGCAACTATGCTAACAGGTTTCCGAAAACCGGATCTCCTCGCCAAAATGGCGCTAAAAAGAGTCGCGCTAACCCCTGTGCGTGTGCGACATCTGTTCCAAAAATTAAATATTGTAACATTTCAATTGTTTAAAAAGCGTATAGCCAACATAGTGAAAAAGTATCCACGGCGGGACTCGAACCCGGGTCATCAGTATAGCACACTGTCGTTCTACCAACTGAACCACTTGGAACAATACCCAGCCTGGCACTTCTCACTATCACATGTTGGCAAGGCTACAAACGCAGCACAAGATGAAATATTTTTCCGTGAGACACCAACCCTGGGGCAAACACGAAACTAAAGAGAATCCAGCATCGATAATTGAATAAATCTATTTTAATACTTCAAAAGTAGTAGTTTCCAAGTATTAAAATAGATTTATTCAATTATCGATGCTGGATTCTCCTTAGTTTCGTGTTTGCCCCAGGGTTGGTGGTTCACGGAAAAACATTCCATCTTGTGCTGCGTTTGTAGCCTTGCCAACATGTGATGGTGAGAAGTGCCAGGTTGGGTATCGTTCCAAGTGGTTCAGTTGGTAGAACGTCAGTGCGCTATACTGATGACCCGGCTTTAGAGTTGCAAAGAATCGGTTTATTCCGAGGTTTATTTCCAATAGACCCGGTTTATTCACAGGTTTATTCCTAAAAGACTTGGTTTATTCCCAAAACATTCGGTTTATTCTCAAAAAACCCGGTTTATTCCCAGGTTTAAACCGGGTTTATTATAGCCTTTGCAACTCTACCCGGCTTGGATACTTTTTCACTATGTTGGCTATACGTCTTTTAAGTAATTAAAAAATTTGAAATATTATGAATGCAAGGTGTGAGAATGTTTTTTTATAGAAAAATTTCCAAGTATTAAAATAGATTTAAATATCGTATTTTAATATGTATACAGTCCTTTCTAAAACAAATGCCATATCTAAAAGCTGTATTTGACTTTTATACTTTTGGTAATTGGCAGTATTTTTCGAGACATCTATTTTGAAACGCCTGGTATGAGGTCTTTTTTGTATTATCGCGTGCGTGTGTAAACAATTAATGGGTTTATAAATGTTATCAAACAGTTGTCACGAAATATTTTTTTAATTCTATTTATGTTGTACTTTTAAGGGTATTTAAGAGGAAATTATTATTTTTTTTTTTTTTTTTTTTTTTTTTTTACAATGGCTGTATTTACATTCTTTACGATTGTTTGATTGTATTAAGAATGACTTTTTAAAAAATGGTATTTTAATAAAAATTTAATCTGTAATTTTGATGCAAATATTTTGATATAACACTATTTTATATGTATTTTTGTATGCAGAAAATGTATATTCAGAAAGTTGTTTTATTTTATTTTATTCTATACTTTTAATTATTTTTTTTAATTGTAAAAATTAAAAAAAATATTTAAAAATATTTTACAACGTGAAATATTATTTTAATGAAAATTAAGTTTCTCTTTTTAAATTGATTGTTAATTTTTTTGAGAAATATTTTTAGATATAGCATTTAATGCAACGTGTATACAGGGCCCTCCAAATTTTAGAGAGACACCTAAAATCCCTACTGTGTGTTTAAAATTGAAAGAGAAAACAAGTAAATAAAAGCATGTCGAGATTGGTAGATTTTGTAATGCTTTGGCTATAAACAATGCCAGCCAAACAGTGGTCGTTGCTTTGCATTAAAAAAAATAATAATACAATTTGTCGGCATAAATATTTAATTTGTGCAATTAATGCATTCATTAAATGTAATTATTATTTCGCTTAGTTACATTTTTAAAATTAAAAATATTTCTTTTAAAAGAAAAAAATATATATTTATTCCACATACTATAATAAAATGAGGCACAGATGTCATATACCCACGTTGGCGTGATCCCCCCCCCCCGCCCCTTTGGCGAAAACTTTGTTTTTGAATATTAGTTACAAATAGCATGTAATAATAGCACTTGATTTTTTATTTCAACATAAAAATAAAATAACGTAATAAATTAAATAGCTTCTATTATTTTTTTAAAAGGAAATAAACGTAAATAAATGATAGTTTGATATAAATAAATATTGATATGCATAATAAAAATAATTTATAAAATTAAAATTAAAAATAACCGGGTTACCAAGTGAGGCATAAAATTGCCATTTTGACATCTGTGCCTAAATTTCTATTAATATATTTTTAAGTTTTGATTCGATTTTCATAAAATTTGAAATGACTCGACAAAAATCTGCAACAGTTATATACAGTGGCGGACAAAAAAACTGCGTCACCTACAAAAATGGAGAAAACGCTGCAAATAATGTTTTTAAAGTACAGGTATTATGGAAGGATGATATTTTTACGATAAAATACAGTTGTAGGATGAATCTAAATTA
Source organism: Maratus michaelseni (assembly GCA_963931845.1). Lineage (NCBI taxonomy): Eukaryota > Metazoa > Arthropoda > Arachnida > Araneae > Salticidae > Maratus > Maratus michaelseni. The sequence goes on from OZ007600.1 coordinate 116,822,624, forward strand.
TATTTTATTGGGATTTATAAATTATTTAAGCATAATTATTTGGAAAAATAGAAAAAAGTGAAAAACGCAATATTTAAAAAAAATTGGAACAAAGTAATAGATGCACAAATTCTGTAGTTAATGTAACTTTTACATAACTGCAGTCATATTATATATACTTAGATGCGTATACATGCATTAGGATCACTTCAGTATTTAGTAGATCCCCCAAGAGCTGTGATGACAGCCTTGCAGTGGTCCGGCATAGAATATATCAAATTCTGAATGTAATCCTGGCCAATTTAATGCAACCAGACCCTAATAATGCTTTCCAGAAGTTTTATTTTAGTGGCAGGCTTCTTAGAAACAATTTCTGTACCCATTATATGCCAACAATTTTCAATGGAATTCAGGTCAGGACTATTCCCAGGCCATTCCAAAACTTTAATGCCATATTTTTTCAGATAGGCCTTCACCTAAAGGGAGGAAACTGGGTGAAAATTACTTTTCCAATATCCTTAATGTTAAGGAGATTAAAACTTGTAAATTAGGCAACAAAATAATTCATGAATAAGTTAGATTGTATTTACCAATTTCGCTGTATGGCAGGGGGCAGAGTCCTGATGAAAAATAGAATTTCTAGCGCCTTTAAAATCATCCTTAATAATTGGTTTTAAACACTCCTCTAAAATCCCGGTATAAACGGGTGCATTGACAGTTCCAGTAATAAGTTTCAGACATACAACATCTTTGCTAGATATACATCCCCAGACCATTTGGCTGACTGGGAATTTTACAGTAGGCGATATACAGTCTGGATGATAAACTTCACTTTTACGTCTTCGAACATACCGCTTACCGTCTGATCTATGTAGGTTGAACTTAGATTCGTCCGAAAACATTACTGAATCCCACTGAGCCTTTGTCCATGAGACATGCTCTTTTGCCCAAGGAAGTCGTTTCTGTATCATTTTTTTTTTTTTTTTTTTTTTTTTTTTTGTAAGTAAAGGATTTTTCTTTGTGCGATACGCATGCAAACCGAATTCCACAAGTTGTCTTTGGATAGTTCTTGCGCTTAAATTAACACCACGGACTTTCTCAAAAAATATTTTTAAGTCAAGAGCACTTGCATGACGATTACTCGGATACGTCCGTTTCAGATATCGATCATCAGAATTTAGGGTCACTTTCTTTCGGCCCGATCTAGCCTTTCTCTCAACATTACCAGTTTCACGTTCTAATTTAATCGTCCTCCAAACTGCCGATTGATTGCAACTAATTTTTTTAGCGATCACACGTGTCGAATATTCTTCTTTAACTAAAGCAAGTATCACACATTTTTTTTCTTGCGTCAATTGAACAAACGAAGCCATCATTTGACCACTTAAAGAACAAGACAAATGACCGTTTTTCCCTTTTGCCGCACAATTTTTAAAAATTTGATGACGCAATACTTCATAAGGCCGAGGCTAACGAAAGAGACAGGCTACCGCGGTGCATTCCACTTATCTTTTTTTACAGACCGCTAGAGTGACGTGATGCTCTTTTCGTACACCTGTATTGGTGGATTCAAGCATCACGTGACTCCGGCGGTCTGTAAAAAAAGATACTCGTACAGAACCGTGGTAGCCTTTCTCTCTCGTTAGCCTCGTCATAAGGCGAGGCTAACGAAAAATAAAGGCTACCGCGGTGCTTTGCGCAAATCTTTTTTTACAGACCGCGGGAGTCACGTGATGCTCGAATGCACCAATGCAAGTGTACGAAAAGAGCATCACGTCACTCTAGCGGTCTGTAAAAAAAGATAAGTGGAAGGCACCACGGTAGCCTGTCTTTTTCGTTAGCCTCGTCATAAGGGGTATATTATCCAATAGAAATGTAGAATGATATCTTATCTTGCTGTGCCGCAACTAAGATTAATTTATTTGAACGAAATAACTCATTAGCATTACAAAATGTTATTTTTTCTAGGTGATGCAGTTTTTTTGTCCACCACTGTATATGTATTAAATTTCAAACCATTCGGTTGGGTAGTTTTTGCGCTGTTATATACGGACACACGGACGGACCAAACGACGGCTATAGGTGCTACATATTTATAACATATACGAATAAAAAGCAATAAAGTAATAATTTTCACTTTTCCAGTTTGACCAATTTAAGCACCTGCTTTGCATTATACATGTGATATCGCGATTTGTGTTTATCATTTAGAAAACTTTGTGAAAATAGTTAACATATACGTAGCACGTATATCATTTTGATCTTGAAGGAAGCGCCGTTAGAGCGGATGAAACATGTAATCTATATATTAAAAGGTATTTTAAGCCTTTTGTGTAACGTTTTTATCACTTTAAATAATAATTACATCTTTAATTTAAATATTTATTCATTTATTTATTTTAAATCGCCAAATAAACGAAAAACACACAAATCTCAAACTCTGTATCGTAAATTAGTAATCCTTGTGTTTATTTAAATTTTCTGTTAATTTTGAATGAACCAACTATACAAAAAAAAAAAAAAAAAAAATTAAAAACTTCAGTAGTTTGATTATTTATATAATTTTGTATTGTACTATTTATTTTTACTATTATACATGAATCTGACATTTTGTTGTTTTACAAAAAAAAATTTTTAATTGGCATTTTAAAAGCATCTAAGTATGATTTATAAACCCAAACTTGATATTTTCGTGTTAAACAATAAAATCCAAAGAAAATGTGTTATATGTAATAGAATTTCAGGTCATTTATGCACAACAAAGTTTTTTGAGAACTGACTTAAGTAAAAGTTTCGAAGTTTATAAGATCTTTTTAAATAATTTTAAGTGCTGTTTTGTGCATTGTTAAAATATGAATACAAAAACTTACTTAATGATACCAAATATAGTGCATACAAATTTATAACACAAAATGGCGGGATGTTCCTGTTTTTGAATACATTCTGTTATTTTCAAAAGTGGCTTCACTCATGTGAATGTATCTGTATATGTGATTTCAAACTGATTTGTCAAATTCTTTTTTTTAACTTAATATTGAGGTATAATGTAATCTGATTTTTTTTTTTTTTTTTTTTTTTGGGGGGGGGGGGGGGGTGTGTATTGTAAATATTACTATCTAATACGGTTGTACTAGAGTTTGTTTTGAAACTGTTTTCAATATATTTTAAAAAATTAATTCAAAAGATATATGATTTGTGATGTTGTGATGTAATATACTTGAAAGTTTAGTGTATTGTAAATATAAGCTATTGATATTGAAAATGGGATAGGTCCATTTTGTAAAAAAAAAAATAAATAAAAAAGTTGAACTAAATCTTGTTACAAATTAACATAAATTGTATATTTTAATCAATTTATATAAATATCTTTTAATATATGCAAACATTTGTTACAAGTAATTTATCTAGTCAACGATATTTTAAATGTGTTGATATTGCAAGTAAAGCAAGTACATTTTGAATAGAATTATTTTTTTTTTATGTTGCATAATATTAACAAGCACAATCAGAATTTCATCATGAATACTTTAAAATGTTCACTAACTAAATTAAGAAATATAATTACATGCATACAGCTTATGACTGAACGTTTAGTGTATTGTAGAGTTATTGATTTTGAAAATAGAATAAGTCCATTTTGTGAAAAATAAATAAATAAATAAATAAAAAATAATATATATATATATATATATAAGGTAAAGCTAGTTGAGTCTGCGCACAATTCAAAAGAATAGCAATAAAAAAATATAAATATTAATTTTTTGCTAAACTATCCATGAATAATTTTTACTTCATTTGTTTTTTATGCATTTCCATTGCTATTTTGTTGTTGTGTTGCAATTTAATAGAACAGTTGTAATAAAACCAAGAAAGTTATTTTGCGCAATCTCTCCTTACAGGGTTGGTGTAATTGCGCACATGGGTAGGAGAGATTGTTACTAATAATAACTACAATTAGATTGTTAACAATAATAATTACACTTAAATGACATTGCTGTAAGGTGTTTGTGGACAAATTTTATTGTATTGGGAGTGAAATTTTCAACCTAATGCTTAAAGAATCAGAAAAATGAAATAATTTTAAAAACGATTAAAAAATTTTAATTAATGAAAAAAAATTAAAGAATCAGAAAAAGCAAGTCCACATAAGATTACAAAATGAAATTATGTAACTTAATAATACGTGTAACTTAAAATTAGTCCATTTTCATTTTCCATTTTTTTATGCAAATTTACCAATAAGCTGCGTAATCTCTCCTAGCATAGAAACTAATGGGAACAATGCGCCATCTCTCCTAAGTAGCAGATGCGCAAACTCTCCAATTTCGGTAGGAGAGATTGTGCGGCCTTTTATTTAAACATGGCCGCTACTAAAACGAACCGTTGATGTTCACATTGTTAGTCTAGATTAGTAGCTTATGAGAAATCGTTTAAGTTTAAAATATTTTGTACTATTGACATTGTATAGAAATTCTGATGAATAGCTATGAAAATTCAAGCACTTACTTTGAGAAAACAAAACAAAATAGCAATACTTTATCTTAGACGCTCAAAGCAATCAACGTGCACTTTCAAGTAGACACTCCACTACTGTTGTTGTACAACTACCTGGAGTCACTGCGCTCTCACTCTACTCCTTCCCCCCCGAACCTCTATGTGCGCAATCTCTCCGACCGCGCCATCTCTCCTGGCTTTACCATATATATATATATATATATATATATATATATATATATATATATATAGTTAAACTAATTCTTGTTACAAATTAACATAAAATGTATGTTTTTAACTAATTTATATAAATATATTTTAATATCTGTAAACATTTGTTATTAGTAATTTATTTAGTCAATGATATTTTAAATGTGTTGATTTTAAAAAGTAAGGCAAGTACATTTTGAATAGTATTTTTTTTTTTTTTTTTTTTTTTACGTTGCATATTAACAAGCACAATCAGAATGTCATCGTGAATACTTTAAAAATGTTCACAAACTAAATTAAGCAATATAATTACATGCATACAGCTTATGACTGAATATTTTTTCCACTTGAACGTTTAGCGTTTTGTACATGAGCTATTGATTTTGAAAGTGGAATAAGTCCATTTTGTGGAAAAAAAAAAAAAAAAAAAAAAAAAAAAGTAAAATTAAATCTTGTTACAAATTAACATAAAATGTATGTTTTTAATCAATTTCTATAAATATCTTTTAATATCTGTAAACATCTGTTATTAGTAATTTATTTAGTTTACGATATTTTAAAAATTGCTTATTTTGAAAATAAAGCAAGTACAGTTTTAATTGAATTATATTTTTTATTTTGCATAATATTAACAAGCACAATCTGAATTTCATCAAACACTTTAAAAATGTTCACTAACTAAATTGAGAAATATAATTTCACGTTATACGTTTGAAAAACAACTTAGAAATTCTGAATAGATAATTTAAATAATGACAACTAACAGGAAAAAGAAAAAACAGGACAAAGAAAAAAAATTCCGAAATCGCCAATTTTCAAAACATATGTATTTTAAATGCGTTATATTATGTGTTATATTATACTCTAAAACATTTTTTAAAAATAGTTTGTCAAAATGTAACTATCATGTCCCGAAATAGCATTGTTTTTTTTTTGTTTTTTTGTTTTTTTTTTATTTGTAGAATTACCCATATATATAAAATATATATATATAAACAATAAAGTACAATGTAGTTCTGATTTTTGCTTACAGTGTTACAGTGTTTGTATCATGTGTGCTAGAAAAATTGCTTGTTTTATGAAGTGCTTTATAATTGTTACAATATTCAAAAAAGTTATGTTTAGTGTGTATTTCTTGAAGGTGCTTTTGAACTGCTACATTATTTTTTAATAATATTTTTTAATCCTAATTTTTTTACAACCTTTTAGTGGATAATGTTGTTTAGAGAAGATATTTTGAAAGAGTTTTGAAATTGTTACACTGTTCTGTATAAAATTGGAACATATTTTGTAATTTGGATTTCTTAGTTCATCGTAAATATGTAATTCTGTATGGGAAAATAATGTTCCAATATCAATTATATCAACCACACTACTGTCTGGTGTAGTTCCTAAAAATATTTTGTAATTGTTATTATTATAATTATCATTATTATTATTATTATTATTATTATTTGTAAAAATATTTTGTAAATACACTAGTTAATTATTCATAAAAACAAATTTTGTAAGTCTGGAGATGTAATTTAATTCTGAATTTTTGAGAAAACTATAAATATACAGATTGTACTGTTTGAACGACTATTTGTATACAGTTTCTGTAGAAAGAAAGCTTTTAATGTATGAATATTGTACTGCGCACATTTTGTTTCAAGATGTAAAGGGTATAGCCAGGTTTCCTATTAAAATATGCTCTTGAGTCAACCAGATCGAGTCCTACATGAATCGATACATGAATCTACATGAATCCCTTTAACAGAGATGTGTTTTTGCCAGGTTTGAAGCATATATCTCAAACCCATGGGCAGTTATGACTCTTTATGTGCGTTTTGGAAAAAGGTGCATTGTGAAGAAAGTAGTAGTCGAATTTCCCCGAAAAAAATCAAGGATGTGTAATATTATAATACAAATAGTGGATATTATTTTCAGATTATTTTCTGCAAATAGCCAGTTTTACAAAATTTTTCTTGTTTTTAATTTAACTTTTTAATTAAGAATATATCGAAATTTTTCAGTGACCACCTTCATGTTTTTACCAAAAATACTACGAGGTATGATGTATATTTGGTGTGAGTTTCAACTCTCTATGATGGGTACATCATAGAAAAAGAATTAAAAATGTGTTCCAGGAATGGGGGAGTTGCAAATTGCGTGTGTTATTACAAGTTCATACACAGTTCTATATACAGTTTACGTATGTAGTTATGTTGTTGGTGGCAATCATTTGAAGGATACAATTGTGTTTTGTTAGTTGACAGTTGACGGATTTTTTTAATAGTTTTCGGCTCAGTTTGACATAACACTGTTGTTGATTAATCGAAAACAGTGTTAACACACTGAGGAAAACACAATCGGGGAAAACTTCCACCAGTAAATTTTAGTAGACATTTTTGCATTATTTAAACGCTCTAGTCACAAAAAAAATTACTGTCTTGAATAAGAACAAAATTTCTCTTTATTTTTACTGGTGGAAGATTATTCCGTTGGTAATCAGGCTCTGAACGGGAGACATGAATTCACGTCTTTTGGAAATCTGTAATTCAGCCCATGGGCGGTGCTTTTGTGTTTAATATGTTACATTATTTCTCAAAGAAAATACACAAAATTCGCATTTTTGCAATTAGAGTACTATGCATATTAATAGTTCTATTAGAAACAATACCACTATTACATACATCTTTTTATAATAGAAACACGTGGTGATAAAAAATTTTGTTAAATAATGGAAAAAGCAAATATCACGCCCCATAGGCGGGGCTTCATGTTTAAAAGACGAAAAGCAATGTGTTAAGTAAAACTGTGCAGAAAACTAAAAACAAAATCAGTCAGCTGTCAACTAACAAAACAAAATGCTTTCCTTCAGATGACTGCCACCAACAGCATAGCTACATGCGTAAATTGTACATAGAACTGTGCATGAACTTGTAATAACACATGCAACTTGCAACTCCCCCCCACCCCTGGTAAACATTAAAAAAAAAAATCTATGATGCACCCAGCGTAGAGAGTTGAAACTCGCACCAAATATACATCATACCTCGTAGTATTTTTGGTAAAAAACATGAAGGTAGTCACTGAAAATTTTCGATATATTCTTAATTAAAAAGTTAAATTAAAAACAAGAAAATATTTATAAAACTGGCTATATTAAAGAAAATAATATCCGCTATTTGTATTTTAATATTACACATCCCTGATTTTTTTTCGGGGAAATTCGATGACTAATTTCTTCACAATGCATTTTTTTCCAAAACGTACATAAAGAGTCATAACTGTCCATGGGTTTGAGATATATGCTACAAACTTGGCAAAAACGCATCTCGATTGAATAGCTATCGATTCATGTAGGACTCGATCTGGTTGACTCAAGGGCATATTTTAATAGGAAACCTGGTTATACCCTTTAATTAATTTTTTTATTTTTTTTATTTTTTTTAATATAGAATTTTATTAGTTGAACTTACGGTTTCAATTATTGTTTTGATTTATTTAACCTTTTCATTGGGCATTAAAAAAAATTGGTGAAAATTAATTAAAAAAACTCATTAAAAAAAACTCATTAAAATTCATTAAAAAAAATCTTTGAGGAGCTTAATTTATAACTCTATTATATTGTTTTGTATAGTATTATTTTAGTTTAATTCATATGAGTGTAGTGTTCGTTTCAAAATAATTTTATTGCCTATCTTTCAGTAAAAAGTTAAAATTTCAGTGCAAATTCACATTGCTTAATAATTAAAATTCATAAAGATACAAATAAATGTAAATATATTACTTGAAGGTGCGTAAAAGAAGGTGCTATCTTTCGTTATGATTTTGCACAATTTTGTGCATGCTTATTAGCAGGGCTTTGCAAATTTGATAAAATCTGGTAGCCAGCAAAACATTCTAGTCGCCAATAAAAAATATTTACCACCAATTTATATCACGGACTAACTGAATCTAAAGTTTTATTAAATTCCGTGCATCAGTTCCTGAGATAGAGCGCCCACAAAATTTTTGTCACATACAGACAAACAGACAGGCATTTTCTAAAAACAGTCAAATTGTGTTCAGGACCCTCCAAAACGTATCCAATACTTTTTTCCTATAAAGATAGAAGAAAAAAAATAATTTAATAAAACGCCAGATTAAATAACTTGGTCGCTAGATAAAATAATTTGGTCGCCAGTGGCAACTTGGCGACCGTATTTGTTAAGCCCTGTTTATGAGCATTTTAGAATTGTATTCATATAATTGTAGTTTAGTTCTTTTGCCATATATAAAGTTGTTTTTTCTTAAATGACTATTTGTGTGTATTCATACACAAAATGTGATGAAATGTGAGATTGTTCTACTTGTATGATTATTTATACACATTTTCTTTTAAAAAGTACAATTTTAATGTACGAATATTGTGATACACACATTTTGTTTCAAGATGTAAATACAAAAAAAAAAAATACTATAATACTTTAAAAAAATACTTTTTCGCCTATGAGGAGCTTACAATCGATTTATAGCTTTATTATACTGTACGTATAGTATTATTTTAGTGCAATTCATATGCGTGCAATGTTCCTTTTAAACTATAATTTTATTGGATATCATTCGTTGTTTGTGATTTTGCACAATTTCATATATGAGCATTTTAGAATTGTGTTCATGTAACTGTAGGTTAGTTTTGTACAGTGTTTTATATATAAAGCTTTATTTATATCTATTTGTGTATGATCTATTTTATAATGTTGTTTTTTTATCTTTTTATAGTTCTATGTGGAATAACTTGTGTAAACGATATAAGAATTTCATTGTTTTTAAAAAATAAATGATCACTTGTTTGAAAAAATACATGTTTTAGTTATTTTTTTTTCCAGAAAAATTACTATGGATGCATCTACACTGTTAAAAATTTGAAGCAAACTGTCCAGTCATTTGACCGTTTTTATATTAAACGGTTACCTAACCGTAATTTAACTCCATTCTGACCATATTATTCCTGATACTATGGTCAGAATAGAGTTAAATTATCGTTATGTGGCCATTTTCTATAAAAACGGTCAAATGACTGCACAGTTTGCTGCAAATTTTTAACAGTGTATGCAGTCCTACAAGCGTATGACACTAAATTAATTAATTTTAATTAATTTAATAGAAAAAAGGCCGTCTTGAGCATTTATTAAGATTTCAGAAGTTTCAATGTTTGAAAGTAAAAATTTAATCAAATTATTTTTTTTTCTAGAAATTTCAAGCGATATTAATAGACATTTGATCCCTCCAAACTGCTAAAATGTCTGAACATCTTATGGGCGTGGGATTTTCCAGGTGACTCAGTAAATTTTAGGACAGTCTTCTTCATTTCTCTACCGGAGGAGAAGATTGTCTCAAGATGTTCAGGATTTTCTGCACCCTAAAGTTGGGGCAAGGATAACTTGGCAGTGGAGATTATACTAGTGAAAAGTGTACATCCGCGAGAAGAAATAGATCTTTACTGAATTTGGGAAAAAAAGCACTTTGTTTAAATCCTTTTTTTTTTTTTTTTTCTATTTTTCCATTGAAAAACGATTTACTGATTAAACAAAATTGATTTAGCTTAATGAATAATCATTTTTATGACAAACTAGCAAGCTACGCCCGCTACGCTGGTCAATTTAACGAACTTTTAATCCAACCAAATATTGACATTTCATAATTCACTTTTATATTTTAACAGAATAATAAGGCTACTATAATTTGTGACTCGTGCTATAGCCAATATACACGCCAGGACACGTCGCACTTATCATTATCTTTTAACGCATGAAGGTTTCGCTATGGTACTCCATTGTGAAATTTGGTAATTTTTCAAATTCAATATTTGAAAAATGGCATAATCATTAGATTTGAAATTTATATCAAGAAAAATACAATTTTTTACCTTTCAAACGCAGTTTGCCTAACAATTTTCTGACAAATACTTTTCGAGATACTATTTTTTTTCAGTAACTTCAAATGTTTCATTTTCCGAGATTAATCTGTGGCAACAATTAGCGAAAAACCCAGTCGTCAGAAACGCATAGTTTTTTATTAAAGAAGCTGTTGGAGCAGGGATTGTCACAACCAATTTGCCACCATCACTTTTGAAATCGGTTCGGTAGTTCTAGAGACTCCATAGAAATAGTAATTTAGAATGTTTTTAGAACGCTTTTCACTCATTTCACCCTTTTAAATTTCGATTTTTTTTTTGTTTTTGTTTTTAGAGAGCATTTACATCTTATAAGTAACTACAATGCCAAATTTCAAATTTCTAGCTCATTCAGTATAAAAAAAATCGCAATTTTAGAACGTTTTTCGCTCCTGCTCCCCCCTGGAGTTAGTGACACCGACATAAAATATAGCCTATGTTGGAGCAGGGGTTGTCCCCATCAATTTGCCGCCATCACTTTTGAAATCGGTTCGGTAGTTCTAGAGATTCCATAGAACTTGTAATTTAGAATGTTTTTAGAACGCTTTTCGCTCATTTCACCCTTTTAAATTTCGAATTTTTTTTTATTTTGTTCTTAGAGAGCATTTACATCTTATAAGTAACTACAACGCCAAATTTCAAATCGGTTCGGTACTTCTAGAGAGCCCATAGAAATTGTAATTTAGAAAGTTTTTAGAACGCTTTTCGCTCATTTCACCCTTTTAAATTTCGAATTATTTTTTTATTTTGTTCTTAGAGAGCATTTACATCTTATAAGTAACTACAACGCCAAATTTCAAATCGGTTCGGTAGTTCTAGATATTTCATAGAAATTGTAATTTAGAATGTTTTTAGAACGCTTTTCGCTCATTTCACCCTTTTAAATTTCGAATCTTTTTTTTTATTTTGTTCTTAGAGAGCATTTACATCTTATAAGTAACTACAACGCCAAATTTCAAATCGGTTCGGTAGTTCTAGAGATTCCATAGAAATTGTAATTTAGAATGTTTTTGGAACGCTTTTCGCTCATTTCACCCTTTTAAATTTCGAATTTTTTTTTTATTTTGTTCTTAGAGAGCATTTACATCTTATAAGTAACTACAACGCCAAATTTCAAATCGGTTCGGTAGTTCTAGAGATTCCATAGAAATTGTAATTTAGAATCTTTTTAGAACGCTTTTCGCTCATTTCACCCTTTTAAATTTCGATTTCTTTTTTTTTAATTTTGTTCTTAGATAGCATTTACATCTTATAAGTAACTACAACGCCAAATTTCAAATCGGTTCGGAATTTCTGGAGATTCCATAGAAATTGTAATTTAGAATGTTTTTAGAACGCTTTTCGCTCATTTCACCCTTTTAAATTTCGAAATTTTTTTTTATTTTGTTCTTAGAGAGCATTTACATCTTATAAGTAACTACAACGACAAATTTCAAATCAGTTCGGTAGTTCTGGAGATTCCATAGAAATTGTAATTTAGAATCAGTTCGGTAGTTCTGGAGATTCCATAGAAATTGTAATTTAGAATATTTTTAGAACGCTTTTCGCTCATTTCACCCTTTTAAATTTCGATTTTTTTTTTTATTTTGTTCTTAGAGAGCATTTACATCTTATAAGTAACTACAACGCCAAATTTCAAATCGGTTCGGTAGTTCTAGAGATTCCATAGAAATTGTAATTTAGAATCTTTTTAGAACGCTTTTCGCTCATTTCACCCTTTTAAATTTCGATTTTTTTTTTTTTGTTGTTGTTCTTAGATAGCATTTACATCTTATAAGTAACTACAACGCCAAATTTCAAATCGGTTCGGTAGTTCTAGAGATTCCATAGAAATTGTAATTTAGAATGTTTTTAGAACGCTTTTCGCTCATTTCACCCTTTTAAATTTCGAATTATTTTTTTATTTTGTTCTTAGAGAGCATTTACATCTTATAAGTAACTACAACGCCAAATTTCAAATCGGTTCGGTAGTTCTAGATATTTCATAGAAATTGTAATTGAGAATGTTTTTAGAACGCTTTTCGCTCATTTCACCCTTTTAAATTTCGAATCTTTTTTTTTTTTTGTTCTTAGATAGCATTTACATCTTATAAGTAACTACAACGCCAAATTTCAAATCGGTTCGGTAGTTCTAGAGATTCCATAGAAATTGTAATTTAGAATGTTTTTAGAACGCTTTTCGCTCATTTCACCCTTTTAAATTTCGAAATTTTTTTTTATTTTGTTCTTAGAGAGCATTTACATCTTATAAGTAACTACAACGGCAAATTTCAAATCGCTTCGGTAGTTCTAGAGATTCCATAGAAATTGTAATTTAGAATCTTTTTAGAACGCTTTTCGCTCATTTCACCCTTTTAAATTTCGATTTTTTTTTTTTTTTTTTTTTTTTTTTTTTTTGTTCTTAGATAGCATTTACATCTTATAAGTAACTACAACGCCAAATTTCAAATCGGTTCTGTAGTTCTAGAGATTCCATAGAAATTGTAATTTAGAATGTTTTTAGAACGCTTTTCGCTCATTTCACCCTTTTAAATTTCGAATTTTTTTTTTATTTTGTTCTTAGAGAGCATTTACATCTTATAAGTAACTACAACGCCAAATTTCAAATCAGTTCGGTTGTTCTGGAGATTCCATAGAAATTGTAATTTAGAATCAGTTCGGTAGTTCTGGAGATTCCATAGAAATTGTAATTTAGAATATTTTTAGAACGCTTTTCGCTCATTTCACCCTTTTAAATTTCGATTTTTTTTTTTATTTTGTTCTTACATAGCATTTACATCTTATAAGTAACTACAACGCCAAATTTCAAATCGGTTCGGTAGTTCTAGAGATTCCATAGAAATTGTAATTTAGAATGTTTTCAGAACGCTTTTCGCCCTTTTAAATTTCGATTTTTTTTTTTTTTTTTTTTTTTCTTTGTTCTTAGAGAGCATTTACATCTTATAAGTAACTACAACGCCAAATTTCAAATTTCTAGCTGCTTCAGTATAGAAAAGATCGCAATTTTAGAACGTTTTTCGCTCCTGCACCCCCCTGGGGTAGTGGCACCGACATAAAATATAGCCTATGTTGGAGCAGGGGTTGTCACCATCAATTTGCCACCATCACTTTTGAAATCGGTTCGGTAGTTCCAGAGATTACCCCCCACAAACAAACAAACAATCTTTACTCCTTTATAATATTAGTATAAGATATCTGTAATATTAACTTAACGTGTATCTCTTCGCGAAATTTTGGCGATTGGAATAAATCAGTGTATAACCCTAGGGTTAAGTGGGGTTGATTTGCGACAGAAAATTCTCCTGGGATTGCGAGAGATTTTAGATTTTTTATGTCCAATCAAATGTTTCATTTTTTAAACTATTAAAGATAGAGTAAAAATTTCGACGGATTTGAATTTTTCGGAAATTTTCAACTCAAGTACATACCAAGCATATGGATAAAATATATAATATAACAAGAATTTTATTTTCTGTAAAATAAAGCTTGTCATGAAAAAAGTTCTTTATTAACGAACTTTCAACGTACGCGCGTTCCTAAGTTTAAAATATTCTTATTTTAATTACAAAGAACTGATCAGTAGTTAATTTATTAGACTCCTGCATCGGGTCGGGTATGCGTTCATAAACTATCCCAAATACGATACATGTGTTTATGTGTGTATCAAAAACGAAATGTTGGTAAAATTTTGATATTCCTAGAGAAAAAAAAAAGGGGGGGGGGGGGGGTATTCTTAAACTTATCGTAAAAAAGGGTAATCTATGATCACATTTCTTATATACATTTTATTTCTCATGCCGTAAATTGAATATATACTCATCCATATTCAAATACTTATTTATTTTCATCGGAAACATAGTTCTGTGACAATCCCAACAATCCGATTTGCAAAAAGCCTAAATCTGATCCTCAAGAATTATTCTACGGTGAACCCGACACACAGAAAGAAAATTCGTCACCCCGACCCGAAAAAAGAAAATTAAGGACAACCCGACCCGATGTAGGATTCTATTCAACGATGCCGAGATGTCCTCAGTTCAGAAGTTTTACTATGTTTGAATATTAAAGAATATAGTTATCTCTATTTTTTATACATAAAAGGTAAAATTGATATTAGAGATACTATATAATCATCTTTAATAAAAAGGTATTCGTTGCTGACGACTGGGATTTTCGCTAATCGTTGCCACAGATTAATCTTGGAAAATGAAACATTTGAAGTTACTGAAAAAATTAATAGCTCGAAATGTATGTCAGAAAATTGTTACACAAACTGCGTTAGAAAAGTAAAAAATTGTACTTTTTCTTGATATAAATTTCAAATCCACTGATTATGCCATTTTTCAAATATTGAATTTCAAAAATGACCAAATTTCACAATGGAGTACCATAGCAAAAACTTCACGCGTAAAAAAATAATGATAACAGCAATGTGTCAGCACGAGTCACAAATTATAGCAACCTTACGGTAATAAATTGCAAACGTAATAGTAAACCGTATTAAGAAAACATAACTTAGTGAAATAAGTATCCGTTTTTATGTTATTTTAGGATATTCCAGGTAAAAGTACAGATTACTTTAAAATACAAGGTTAAATTCAACGATATATGTCGTTTGATTCAAGGTTCTTTTGGAGAAACCGACCAGCGCAGCGGGCGTAGTCTGCTAGTAGTGGATATAATTATGAATTTCTATAATTTATAATTGTGGATTTTTTTTCATAATTGCACTAACATTAATTAAAATATAAATTAATTTCCTGTCATTTCGAGTTCGGGTTTGGTTGCAGGTTGAAGTATTTCCGTTTCGGGTCGACGAAAATTCTTTTGTCGGATTGCGGGTCGCTAATTTTTTTTTTTTTTTCTTTTGTAGTGCGTGTTGACTTCAAATGGAATTTTCGGGTACAAGGACTCTATTCCAGTTCTTGAAGTGTCGGAGAACACTCTGTTCGAGAAGCAACACATCTTCTTGGAACACCCATGCTCAAAACATGTTTTCGCAGACCGCAAACACACATTTGCAACGTTAAGTGGGCAGCAACACTATATATATACTTACATAATAATGTAAAAAAAAAAGTAATAAAAAAACAAAGGCTGTAAAAATAATAACATAACAAAAAAAAGTATAAGAAAAGCAATATTACTAAATTAATATAATCAATATTAACTGTACAATCAGTATAAAACGTTACATGATAATACCGAATTTCAGGTCCCAAAAGGATAAAGAAGATATTCTTTAAGAAATCAGAGACCTTTTTCCCCTCATTGTAAAAACTATTCATTTCTTAAATGTAAAAAAACATATAGTGCAAATGTAATTAATTTAAAACAATGTTTGGTAAGTATTAAAGATTAAAATTTGTACATACCAATGTACCGCACACAGGAATACATGTAAAAAGGACTTTTGATTAAGCATGATGCCTTAAGGTGATTCTTACATGACCTGCTCAACAATGCGAAACTTTCTGGCGTATTTTTTGACTCATTTTTAAACACAATAGCATAAAATTGGCAGGACTGACTATAGAAGCGATTTGGAATGAAAAGGAATTTTCCATTTTTTGATAAATAAATTACTTATCGAGTTATAAGTGATTCGTGTCACGTGACGACACGTTTTTAACCTTTCTCGAGCTGCGACGTCGGAAATTCGGTTCAAAATTCCGACTTTGACAGTATTTATGAAACCAAACTAGTCGGATGTGCCAATCCCAAAACTTTCTTCTATCTCAGTCATGTTAATACTTCAAAATTCGCTATCACACCGCCAATAAAATCCATATTTCTCGTCATTCTGTTGTACGTCAGCTGCTTGCGAATCGTCGGGTTAGAGGAATGCGATTAACTGATGTATACTAAACTACGAAAAATCCTTCTGGCCTGAACCGACAGGAACAGATAGCTCCTCTATTCCTTGGTTTTACGATATTAGCTAATTTTACGGAAAAACACGAAGCTAAAATGCGTGGAACCTAATTAAAGAAGATTCAATCCCAGTTCTCGTCAACATTGAATATGAATGAGAATATCGCCAAATTAGTCCTCTACACAGCCAAGTTGGCTTCATTTATGGCAACCTATTTTGGTCGCCAAATTTGGCGATATTTCGCCAACTGTTGCCAAGTTTGGCGAGAATTTGACGTTGGCGAATATAAATATATAGTGATAAGCATTAGACACGGGCTCGGGTTCCATTTTTATACCAGCCTTCGGGCCCGGGTGGGCTCGGGCTCATTCCTTCTGAAACTGACAATTTTATTTATTCTCATATAGAAAAAATAACAATAACTTTTTCCTTTAAAAAATTACAAATTCCATTTCAAGTAATTTTAATGTTATTTTGAGCAGAATAAATAGAAGGGAAACAGAAATCTTATTTTTCTTTTCTAGTATTAGAATGTTACTTTAAAAGAAAATTTAGGATATTTGCGACATGTTCTGACGACTGGGTGATATGGCGCCAATAACATTTGTTGCTAGGTTTTCGTTTGTGAAGTAGGATATTTTTAAAATTGGAACGTTTGTTTTATTTATTTTTTAGAGATCTAATGCGAGATGAATATTTTTTTTTCGTTTTTAGTCAATCAGCATTAGTTTAGGTTTGCAAATTTTTAGTCTTTTATTGTGTGCAAGTTATACTAGCTCTTCATATGAAAACAACGTTAGTGATTCTATTTTTAATTATGAACTCTGCTCATGCTAAAGCTCTGTTCTGCACATTTACGAAGTTACTTTCATTCGTAAGTACATATAATTGTCATGTATTGTTATTCCGATAGAAAGCAATCGAAGAGTGTTTCAACTTTTTCTATAAGAGCACAGGATCTTTCAGATAACGGTGTCAATTTTAGGTAGATTTCGTAAGAAATACTACCTATTACATTCTCCCCTAAGTTGGAAGAAGTAAAGTAATCAATTTTTTATTTTTTTTATGTAAAGTTAAATAAACATGTATTAACCCCCTTCCCTTACAGGTTTTTCTTTCTAATCATGTACACTAATGGCGCCCGGTGCATGTAAAATCTGTCGTGGGAGCAAAGTCCTCTAAGTTACCTGTGAATTATACCTCTGGGTGTGCCTAGCTAGGTGAAGGTCTCGTCACCGGATCAAGGTTCTAAATTACCAGACCAACTTCCATAGCGATGGCATGACGTATAGGTGTGATGCCAAGCCCAGGTCCATACAAAAAGAATCAGATCAATTAGCAGAAAAACAAAAATGGGAACAAAACTAAGACCTCCACATAGCCGTCGTGCCAGAAATGGCCAGCCGCTGAGCGGCATCTCTTCAGTGGCGCTACGCGCCCCGGTGCCAGGCGCTAAACCCGTTTAAGCTAGGGAAACCTGGCAGGTAGGGGCCTGGTCGCCGGTCTAAAAAAAAAAAACAAGAACGAAAAATCATGCGTCAAGCATAGATTATGTAACACTTTCCAACGCTTCCAAAATAATTTTACAAATCATATCGTTTAATAAGCTGAGAGATAACATCTAAGTAAACAATTTGGAAAACGCATAACATATTTAAAAACATAATTTCAGGAATTTCCGACATACACAATATTCGGAAAAATATCCGAATACTTTTATTCAGCCCTGTATACGATCTATAGATTTGTATATATACTACATAGGATGCTAAATTTTAGTTCAGTTAAGAAACGCATAACACAGTTTAAAATTCTCCTCCTGGAGTTTCTGTCAATAAACGGAAATGTGGTCGCGAACTTTTGTGCTTCCCTGTATAGGATCTACAGAATTTATACACACCATGTAATAAACAAAAAGTGAGTTAAATTTAAAATCGCGTTCAGTAACTTAAAACGCACTTCGAGGAATTATTGTTAACAAACAGTAGAGAATTCTTTTGTGTGTCCCTGTAAATGAACGATGACTGCTATACACACAATATTCTGTAGTAAGCCTCTTGTAATGCACCTTAGTGATATACATAAATTTCAATGCGTTTAAGATAGTAAAACATTATTTAGATAAACCGCAGACTATTTTTCTCCATAGACGTAATAACGGAATTCTTTTGACTGTCCCTGTAAAGTAACTATAAGTGCTATGCACACCCTACTCCATATTAAGCTTCTTGTAATGCACCTTAGTGATATATATCAATTACAATGTGTTTGAAATTGTGTAACATCATTAAAATAATCCGCAAATGATTTTCCCCATAGACCGTAATGTAACGGAATTCTTTTGAGTGTCCCTGTAAAAAAAAAACTATAAGTGCTACACACTTCAGTTGAAATAGAGAACATGCTATAGATAACGACAATAACATATAAAAATTGCAAGGCAATCCGAACATATTTACGGGAGTTAGAGCACGGACAGACGGCCAGACAAACCGAAGTCAACACTTTTCAACTAGGTTGGAAAGTGTTAAAAAAGGTATCAAATCCGCTTAAATTTATTATAAATCTTCTTAATATTTATCTACAATTTTTATACTGACAAGTTTTTTTATGGAACCAACTCTTACGGTAAAAAATAAAAATAAAAAAAAAGAATCCCTGCTGGCTCCGCCTACAGGCAGGGGTATATTTCGAAGTGGGTGGTCCCAACCTCCAAATCATGGCAAATAGGTCTTTCTTCTGCAATTCCCAATAAACAGGTACCCCACGGTCTGCGTCTTCGAAATCTACCTGTACCTGTAGGCCGAGCCGTCAGGGATTTTTTTAATTTAAGCTGTTTTTCAGGAACACGAAACATTGTTTTAATTCAAGAATCAATTTTAAGTTACGAAATACACCTTTTATAGGAAATAGAAAACGTTGTTCGATTCTTCGGCATAGAAATAGTAATTTCTACAAACTTCGTTAAAGTGTCCATCAGATTTACTTATTGGGAGAGAAAAATATTTACATCCTTTTAAGGAAGTATATTTTATTTGATACAAACTTCTCTTTTGATCAGATAGAATGTAAATTTCCATAAAATTAATTATGTGTACGGGATGAACAGTTATTTTCGCGTACGAAGTTTTAAAAAATGTGATATTACTTTTAAAATAATTTTTAAATATTATGATATTTTTTTCGGTATCGGGCTCGGGCTCTATACAAAATGTTTCGGGCTCGAATTTAAAATCATCGGGCTCGGGCGGACCCGGGCTCCGAAAAGAGAGCCCGAACTCATCTCTAATAAGCATATAATAGGAACAATGGTTACAACAATGAAAGAAAATTTGCCAAAACCATGTTAACTAAAACTCATAAATTAAACCCGTTTATGGATGAATTCTGCTGTCTTGTTTGAAAATGTCAGGCACCCTAAAATTTCAAACCGCTATATCTCAGCCATTTTTTAAGATAGAGGCAAAACAGAAATTGTTCCGGACTCTCCGGATCAAGGCCGAACAAAACTTTTAGGATTTCTAATTTTTTTGTACATCTTTTTGAATTTGAAATCTTTAAATGGCTATCACGGCGCCCACTTTCGTTGAAATGTCCCCAAATTCTAATAGAACTGCTTGCCATAGCCGAAAACATAAAAAAAAAAATGTTATTCAATTTGAAGCATAATTTCATACAATTTCGATGGTACAATAGTGAAAATGGAACAAAAATATCGATCACAGCGCCCCCTTTCGTCGAAATATTCCCCAATTCTAATAGAACCTGCTGCCATAGCCAAAAACATAGAAAAAAAATGTGGTGCAGTTTGAAGCATAACTTCATACACTTTTCGATGATACAATGAGGACGGACAGACGAACTTTTTTAAAAAACATGTTTTTCGGAATCTGTGACACCGAAAACGTGTAAATCCGTCGAAAACAATTTCGATTACAATATTTTCTTCTATTTTGGATAGAAGAAAGTAAAAATGGAAAACGTCTATTGATTACACAGTTTCTGAATTATAACACTTGCCAGTTTCATGCGTTTCCGAACAAAAATGAATTAAAAAATCATAAAGTAGCTAGTTTGGATTTGAGAACAGCCTTAATATAGTTTTATATTAATTATAAATAGACAGATTTTTTACATCCCACATAAAATTATATAAAATAATCCGAGCACACTTAACCACTTTTCATGCGCATCTCAATTGTTTTTTAAATACAGATTAATGATCGTCTGTTTAAAAAATTGTCGTCAGTTGTTTTAAAATGAGCTCTGAGGCTTCTTTTTTTTTTTTTTTTTTAGACAAAACTGTTTATAATTAAATAATTAAACATTAATTCATTATAAACATTAAACATTCGACTAAAAGATGTTAATATAAAAGAATGTGTTACTTTTAATGATCTGTTTTGTGGACATTTTAGCTCAATTATATTAAATTTTGACAAAGCTTTCAGCTTTCAAGATGATTTACTGATGTGAGTATTTTTGGTAGCGCCATCTATTAAATGCAAATCGAAAAAAAAATGTTCTTACGGCTCCAATTTTGTAACAATATAGTTAAAATTTTATTATTATTATAAGGGACGTTCAAATGAAAAGGAGACTACGGCTATATTTAAAACATATTTAATTTCAGAATGATTTAATTACAGAATATTGTAATTACAGTTCATGTGTAACATTCCAACTAAATATAATTGCCATTGACATTGATGCATTGTCCCCAACGCGTAGGAAGGGAGTTGATCATAGACATCTGAGAGAATGGAGAAAACCGTGTCGTCACGTGACACGAATCGCTTATAACTTGATAGGTAATTTATTTTTAAAAAAACGAAAAACTCATTTCGATTCTAAATCGCTTCAATCAGTGTTGAATTCAGGGGGTGAAGACATCCCCCCCCAGAGCTTTGAATTGTCCCCTTTCGAAAGATTTGAGAATTTATGCTTTCAATGGTCAAAAATTGGAATTCCCCCCCCTGGACCTTTATAATGCCCCCCCCCCCCTCCCGGATCCACAGAAATCCCTTCTTGTGAGGCCTATCAATTTTATATCTTTGCATTTAAAAATGAGTCGTAAAGTTTCGCGTTGTTGCGCAGATCATTTGAGAACAAAGGCCAAGACCAAATTGGCTACTTTATGACATATTTTTGTAATTCATTTTTGCACAGAAAAGCAGAAAATTAGTGGGTGTTGTTATTCAGATACTGTGTAATCGAAACACATTTTCTATTTTTTGGTAAATGCAAAATATATTTCAGAAAACATTGTCAAAGTCGGCGTTTTGAAGAAAATCCCCGATCCTTCAGCGCGATTAAGAGAAAAAAAGGCGGTTGTCACGTGACACGAATCGCTTATAACTCGATAAGTAATTTATTTATCGTAAAAAGGAAAACTCATTTCGATTCCAAAATGCTTCCATTAGTTAGGCAGGTTGAGCAGATTATTTGAGAACCATCTTAAATCAAAGGAGGAACGTTACTGAATTTTTTTCATCGCCACATAAATTTCAAAATACACTGACAATATATTGTGCTGCCATCTTATCACAAGAAACAAAAACTACCTATAAATCAATAGAGGAACGTTATCTGCAACTTTTTCCATAACAAAGAAACTGGTATAAATTCAAATCTGTCGCCGCGTGAATTTCAAAATACACTGACAATATATTGTGCTGCCATCTTATCACAAGAAACAAAAACTACCTATAAATCAATAGAGGAACGTTATCTGCAACTTTTTCCATAACAAAGAAACTGGTATAAATTCAAATCTGTAGCCGCGTGAATTTCAAAATACACTGACAATATATCGTGCTGCCATCTTATCACAAGAAACAAAAACTACCTATAAATCAATAGAGGAACGTTATCTGCAACTTTTTCCATAACAAAGAAACTGGTATAAATTCAAATCTGTCGCCGCGTGAATTTCAAAATACACTGACAATATATTGTGCTGCCATCTTATCACAAGAAACAAAAACTACCTATAAATCAATAGAGGAACGTTATCTGCAACTTTTTCCATAACAAAGAAACTGGTATAAATTCAAATCTGTCGCCGCGTGAATTTCAAAATACACTGACAATATATTGTGCTGCCATCTTATCACAAGAAACAAAAACTACCTATAAATCAATAGAGGAACGTTATCTGCAACTTTTTCCATAACAAAGAAACTGGTATAAATTCAAATCTGTAGCCGTGTGAATTTCAAAATACACTCAGAGACTCAGATGTATATTGTGCTGCCGCTGTCATCTTTTACAAATAAAAGAAAGTACAGGGTGTTTCACAAAGGACCCCTAACTTTAAAAATCAATAATCCGGAAACGGTGATAGATAGAAGCATGAAACCAGTGGTTTGTTTATTAAAAAAATCGTAAGAATCTTATACATAAATCTCAAAATTTAGTTAAAAGTAGCACCGAGAGATGGCGCTGAGAGCGTTAAGAATCCTTCTAAAGAGAGTACAGAAGCATAGAAATACTAGCCGCCGAAGATTTCACCATTGAAATCTGACCGCTATTAGCGTATAGTAAAAATAATTCGCATCGGACACGATGCCTGCCTGTTGAACTTTTTTGAAAAGCTCACGAATTATTTTCCATCTGGGCCTTTTGCGACTTGAAATCGCGTTTGAAAACTTCTCCTTGTGGCAGTAGGACTCTGATTTAATCGGTGGTACTCCAACACAATAAACACACGTTCCACCACGGTATACATCGGTAGAATCCTGATTCAGCTAAAATCTCCTGCTGTGACCCCTACTAACCAACGGTAGATAATCAATGTGACAAGGTTGACAAGTAGGGTGAACGCTAAACATTGATCCCAAAAACTGATCTCCAAAATTACGCCATTTTTGAGCTGTTTATATAAAAAAAAAAGATTCTCCCTCAAAAACGATTTACTGACCGTTAATTACATTTAACGATGTCCGATTGACATTTCTAAAACCATTAACTGATAAAAGATAAACAGTTTCTTATCAGTTATTTATGGCTCCCAATCTGTTATTATTTCCGGAAATTGTACTTTTTCAGCAAAAAAGCGTTACGTTCCTTTTAAAAAATAAGATACTTTAGCAAAACATAGGTGAAATTTTCCCACAAAATTTCATATGTATGTGTGGATGATTGCGTGTATATTAAAATTTTCTCGCTTTTTCTGGTTTCCAAAGCTCTCACCTTTGTAAAATTAGGAATTTTATTTATTTATTTATTGTTATATTACTATTTATTTGAACTCACAGTATTCTGTAAAATATTTGAAAAGTCGAGTGGAACCACTCCGGATTTTTTTAAGTAACTGTATTGAAGTATTGATTGTATGAATGCATCTCTCAAAATTTCGCTTAGAAATTTATAATAGGTGTATAAGCTAACATTTTGGAGACAAACACAATTTTTTTTTTTTTTTTTTTTTTTTGCATGTTATATTTCTTAAAACTTTAATTGACCCGTTTATATCGCACTTATTTAATTGTACCGGGCAGACGCGATATAACGAGGAGTCACTGTATTATTTAATCCGTGTCTTTAATTTCGAGTATTGAATATTTTGGCAAAATCTGAAAGTAACGAAGTAGTGACTACTTTTGAAAAGTAGTTTGTAGTCGCTACTTTTTAAATAAAGTAGTTGTAGTTGAAGTTAGCTACATTTCCGATAAAGTAGTTTTCATGACTTCAATTCATGATTTTTCCAAAAAAAAAGAAATCCTTTACAATACGTTACTTTGCCATGAGCACCGAACCCGATTATAGAAAACTCACAGCTTTTTTAAGCATGGCAGAAAGTGCGATCTAGTGAATTTATTAAAAAAAAAATATAATTTTTTTCTTTTTCTTTTTTTAAGATATAGCAGCAGGAATAGAGAAAAAAAGTTATTTAAACTACCTTCAAGTTCAAGCAAGTACAAAAAAAAAAAAAGGAAAGAAAAGAAAAGAAAAAGAAAGAAAGAAAAACTGAATCTGGAAATTATTCTAAACAAACAATTTTTAAAGGGGAAAAAAACGATTGCAAAGGACATTTTTTACATTCATTTCAGTTAATCTCTGTCTATTATCCGTCCGTTCTCTAATATTCGTAAATATATTTTATTTGTATTTTCGTGTAATTGGTATATGATATTGAGGTCTAATATGGGACATTCTCAATTGAAAATGCAGCTTGTAGCATTTACAGATCGTAAACAGGGACACGCAAACAAATTCCGTAACATTATGGAATGTTTGCAGTATAACTTAATGATATTACACTACTTCAAACATAATAAATTTGATTTGCGTACTACAACATGCTTAAAGAACATGGTCTGTATAAGATTTATCGGTCATTTAAAAGGACAGAAAATAATTCGATTACAGTACTATCCAAGAGCGGTGATTGCTGCAAATAGGTTTTCAGCTGTGTGATGCTTTTTTAAGCTTAACTAAATTATAGTATACTAGCACGCTACGCTGGTCAATTTCTCTTAACGAACCTTTAATCAAACAAAATATTGACATTTCATAATTCGCTTTTATATTTTAACAGAATAATAAGGATACTATAATTTGTGACTCGTGCTATAGTCAATATACACGTCAGGACACGTCGCCCTTATCATTATCTTTTTACGCGTGAAGGTTTCGCTATGGTACTCTATTGTGAAATTTGGTAATTTTAGAAATTCAATAGTTGAAAAATCGCAGAATCATTAGATCATTTTTCTTTAGAAATTGTTCTTAGAGCGCATTTAGATCTTATAAATAACAATCATGCCGAACTTGAAGTTTCTAGCTCCTTCAGCATCGCAAAAATCGCAATTTTAGAACGTTTTTCGCTTCTGCACCCCCCTCGGGGCAGTGGCACCGACATAAAATATAGCCTATGTTGGAGCAGGGATTGTCACCATCCATTTGCCACCATCACTTTTGAAATCGCTTTAGTAGTTCCAGACATTCCATACAAATTGTAATTTATAATGTTTTTAGAAAATTTTTTGCTTATTTCAGCCTTTTAAATTTCGAATTTTTTTAGATTTTGTTCTTATAGAGCATTTAAATCTTGTAAGTAACGACCATACAAAATGTCAAGTTCCTAACTCCTTCATTATTGAAAATATCATAATTTTGGAACGTTTTTCGCTCCTGCACCCTCTGCGGGCAGTGGCACCGACAAAAAATTTAGCATATGTTGGAGCAGGGACTGTCACCATCCATTTGCCACCATCACTTTTGAAATCGGTTCTGTAGTTTCAGAGATTCCATAGAAATTGTAATTTAGAATGTTTTTAGAACGCTTCTTCCTCATCTCACCCTTTTAAATTGCGAATGTTTTTATAATTTGTTCTTAGAGAGCATTTACATCTTATAAGTAACTACCATACCAAATTTGATACTTCTATCTCCTTCATTACACAAAAAATCGAAATTTTAGAACGTTTTTCGCTCCTGCACCCCCCTGGGGGTGGTGGCACCGACATAAAATATAGCCTATGTTGGAGCAGGGATTGTCACCATTAATTTGCCACCATCACTTTTAAAATCGCTTCAGTGGTTCCAGAGATTACCCCCTACAAACAAACAAACAAACAAACAAACAATCTTTACTACTTTATATATTAGTATAGATAAGGGGGAATTAGCCCCTTGTTCCTCCCCTTTATACTTAACCAATCAATCCCGAAAACTAATAAGAGATGCGCCTTAACACAGTGAACCTATAAATAAAATTTGAAGGAAATGGGATAATTCTGCATGAAAAACCCATTTACATAAATTAAGGGGGTATTAGCCCCCCGTTCCCCCCCTTTATACTTAATCAATCAATCCAGAAAACTAATCAGGGAAGCGTCTTAACCCAATGAATCTATAAACAAATTTTGAAGCAAATAGAATAATTCTGCATGAAAAACCCATTTATATAAATTAAGGGGGGGATTATCCCCCCGTTCCCCCCCTTTATACTTAACCAATCAATCCCGAAAACTAATCAGGGAAGCGTCTTAACCCAATGAATCTATAAACAAATTTTGAAGCAAATAGAATAATTCTGCATGAAAAACCCATTTATATAAATTAAGGGGGGGGGTATTATCCCCCGTTCCCCCCCCCCCTTTATACTTAACCAATCAATCCCGAAAACTAATCAGGGAAGCGCCTTAACTCAGTGAACCTATAAACAAAATTTGAAGGAAAACGGAATAATTCTGCATGAAAAACCATTTATATAAATTAAGGGGGGGGGGGAATTAGCCCCTTGTTCCCCCCCCCCCTTTATACTTAACCAATCAATCCCGAAAACTAATCAGGGAAGCGCCTTAACACAGTGAACCTCTAAACAAAATTTGAAGGAAAACGGATATTTCTATGAAGAGTTATCGCATTACGTACATACATACATACATACTGTTGGTAATATATCAAAAGATTAATATCCGGAATTAATTTCTATGACAGTTTATTTACATCATTTAAAAACTCATCCCGATAAAAAGTAATTATCTAGAATTTCAAACAGGAAATGAAAGTGCCTGATGCAAGATGAAGAGGTTTTTACAGCACCTGCTCTGAACAAGGAAGTGAAAGACTAAAATACGTATTAGTGACGTAAATTGACTTTACGTCATTACCATCCAATGAAAAAACTTAAAAATGATGTCACTATATAAGGACTAAGACTGTTGCATCTCTGCTTTATAGAACTTTGAGAGATTCTTTTTAATTCGCGATGGAAACGGACATTATGTCGTTTTCCCTTAAACTTAAATTGAAATAATGTTTAAAACTAAATTTTATGTAACTATTAAATGTAAGCTATGTAAATTAAATAATTTAACAGTATTATGAATATGTTTTATTAATTAATAATATTTTAACATTACTTAATCAGTTACATGGATATCCTACATACCAAGGATTATATAGTGAGTGTGTGCTAAGCAAAATGGATTAATACAAATTCTGGCGATCATGGCCTAGCGGTATAGTGAGGACGATTGCTGGAAAATAGAGGTAAGCAAATATCTTACCTATCTTTTGTTCCGAAAGTTGAATTTATAATTTATATTGCTTTAGAAAGCGCAAAATTACTGACTACCGAGAAAATAACACAACAAAGATTCTGAGACGTGAAAAATTCTAAAGTATATAAAAAATAAAAATAAAAAAAGTGTCCTAGAATCCTCGAATACTTAAAAGAAATTAATTAATTTTAGATATATTCTAAATTAGAAAAATGGCAACCTTCAAAGAAGGAAGTATAATTGAAAAATTAAATTCCAGTAACTATGCAAACTGGAAATTCAAGGTGGAGATGCTCTTGATAAGAGAAGAGCTCTTTGAAGTTGTCACAGACGACCCACCTAATCCAATAACCCCGGAATGGTCGAAGAAAGATAGAAAGGCAAGAGCCTTGATTAATTTAAGTATTGAGGATAATCAAATCATCCATATTAAGCATTTACAGAATGCACGGGACACATGGAACACGCTTAAAAACATCCATGAGAGATCAAATCTCTCTAGCAAACTCTTTCTCCTCAGGAGACTTTACGGAACGAAATTATCAGAAGGAGGCAACATGATAACTCATATAACAAAGATATTAGAAATTATTGATAAGTTATCAGCCATAGGCGAAGAAATTAAAGCAAATCATATTTCAGCATTATTGCTCTGCTCTTTACCTCCTTCATACGACACCCTCATAACCGCATTAGAAGCCAGACAGGAAGACGAATTAACTCCAGAATTTATAAAGAGTAAATTAACAGACGAATTTAATAAAAGAAACGAGCATTCTAATAACAGTGATAATTCGAACAAAGCCTTTAGAGCTGAAAGAAAATTTAAAACCACAGGTTTTAAAAAAGAAGAAAAATACTGCACGATTTGTAGACTAAAAAATCACAACACAGTTAATTGCTGGCATAACAAACATAAAACAAATAATTTTAAACAAAACAACAAAAAACATTTCTCTTCTTCGCTAGTCTTTCAAAAAGACGAAAATAATTTAAGAAGCGCGGACTCAAATAAACCGAAAGAAAAAAGCACAGCTCTAGAGCCTGGCACATAAAAATTTCAGAATCATTAGAAAAGTTAAATTTCAAACCATCAACATCAGACACGTGTTTATTCATACGTAATACTAAAAACAGTAAAGCATATATTATCGTCTATGTAGACGATTTATTAATATCAGCAAAAGAAAATGAAATTAAAGAAATTATACAAAAACTTAAGATTGAATATGAACTAAAGGATTTAGGTCAATTAAACTACTACCTAGGGATTAAAATTGAAAAAACAAACGAAGGATATAAACTGAATCAAAAAGGTAAAATTGAAGAATTAGTTAGAAAATTTAAATTAGAAGATGCGAAACCATACAAAACGCCCATGGAAACAGGCTATTTAAATTTTGATAACGAAGAAATACCATTGCCAAACAACATCGATTATAGAAAGGCAATTGGCGCACTTTTGTATATCTCAACTGTCACAAGACCAGATATTTCAGCTGCGATTAACATCCTAAGTAGAAAAAACGAAAACCCTTCACAGAAGGATTGGAAAGCAACTAAAAGAGTGATTTCCTATTTAAATCACACTAAAAACTTTAAATTAGAAATAAATACAACAAAGCAACCAATACTTGAAGTGTACTGTGACTCAGACTGGGCTGGAGACGTACAAACTAGAAAGTCCACCAGCGGAAACCTATTTTTATTAGGGAAAAACCCAATTTTATGGATCAGCAAAAAGCAATCATGCATAGCCATGTCAAGTGCTGAAGCCGAGTATATTTCAGCAGCAAATGCATCACAAGAAATTTTATGGTTAATTAGACTCTTAGAAGAATTTAACTTAGAACAGACATTACCCATAACTATGCATGAGGACAACCAGTCCTGCATAAAAATGATCGAATCAGAAAAATACACCCGTCGCACGAAACACATTGATATAAGGTATCATTCCATTAAACACCTAAAGGACAATGGTACAATTAATGTAAATTACTGTGAATCAAAGAACATGATAGTGGACATCCTAACCAAGCCCACTCCCAAACCTATCTTTGAAATTCACAGAAATAACTTAAACTTAAGAAATCAAATTCCAGAGATTAAAGAGGAGATTGTTGGTAATATATCAAAAGATTAATATCCGGAATTAATTTCTATGACAGTTTATTTACATCATTTAAAAACTCATCCCGATAAAAAGTAATTATCTAGAATTTCAAACAGGAAATGAAAGTGCCTGATGCAAGATGAAGAGGTTTTTACAGCACGTGCTCTGAACAAGGAAGTGAAAGACTAAAATACGTATTAGTGACGTAAATTGACTTTACGTCATTACCATCCAATGAAAAAACTTAAAAATGATGTCACTATATAAGGACTAAGACTGTTGCATCTCTGCTTTATAGAACTTTGAGAGA
The DNA here is from genome assembly GCA_963931845.1 of Maratus michaelseni. NCBI lineage: Eukaryota > Metazoa > Arthropoda > Arachnida > Araneae > Salticidae > Maratus > Maratus michaelseni. The sequence goes on from OZ007600.1 coordinate 116,852,546, forward strand.
TTCTTTTTAATTCGCGATGGAAACGGACATTATGTCGTTTTCCCTTAAACTTAAATTGAAATAATGTTTAAAACTAAATTTTATGTAACTATTAAATGTAAGCTATGTAAATTAAATAATTTAACAGTATTATGAATATGTTTTATTAATTAATAATATTTTAACATTACTTAATCAGTTACATGGATATCCTACATACCAAGGATTATATAGTGAGTGTGTGCTAAGCAAAATGGATTAATACAAATTCTGGCGATCATGGCCTAGCGGTATAGTGAGGACGATTGCTGGAAAATAGAGGTAAGCAAATATCTTACCTATCTTTTGTTCCGAAAGTTGAATTTATAATTTATATTGCTTTAGAAAGCGCAAAATTACTGACTACCGAGAAAATAACACTAACACATACAGAACCGGCTGCCAAGCTCTCAGGGCTTGACAGCCAGTGTGATAACTGAAAAATCGCAATTTTAGAACGTTTTTTGCTCCTGCACCCCCTGGGGTTAGTGGCACCGACATAAAATATAGCCTATGTTGGAGCAGGGGTTGTCACCATCAATTTGCCACCATCACTTTTGAAATCGGTTCGGTAGTTCCAGAGATTACCCCCTACAAACAAACAAACAAGATTTACTCCTTTATAATATTAGTATAGATTACGTAGTTAAAAAAAAAAAAAAAAAAAAAAAAAAAAATCTGCAGCTTACAGCATATAGGCTGTACAAAAAAAATTGTAGATATTGCCGTTTGTGGACGTGCGTTGCTTAAATGGTATTTTGAACTGTGTTATTTACTTTTCTGCTGAACTGTATTAGATTATTCTAAGAAATGTTTGTAAAATCTAAATAAACTCATATATATATTATGCTTGCTCTAAATAAATTGGACATATTACTGTCTATGGATGGTGATTGTCGGAAGTACGTTTTTAGCTATGCTATACGCCTTATAGATGAAATAAATTTTAGCATATTGTCTCGTATATATAAATATTCATAGATCATACACAGGGCTACAGAAAACAATACGAATGTATTACGGTCGATGGACGGAAATTTCTGAAATTTAATTTTAAACAGTGTTATGCATTTTCTCGGAATTAAATTCTAGCATTGTGGTCCTGTATAAAAATATAAGGGTTGCACAAATAAATTTGAATACAAAACCGCATATGGGTGGTAAAACTTAAAATTGCTTTTTCAACTCTATTATGAGTTTTCTTCTTTCATCGTATCAAAAGATGAAATTGCGTTTAAATATTGTGGAAGTTTTGGAAATAGTTTCATCTGTGCGTGAAGCATGAATTTTTTTTCTTGTTCTTCAGTTACAACATTTTGCAGTTGTCTGATCTTAATGTTCATTCTTTTACGAAATATATTTATTCATATATACAATAGATTTATTGTTTATTAATAACTGTTTCTGTGAAAAGGAATTTTTTTTTTTTAAATATTTTAGTTAAAAGCAAAAATAGCAAGAAGATTTTCATTGTATTCTGCCTTTTAGGTAGATTTCGTAAGAAATACTACCTATTACATTCTCCTCTAAGTTGGAATTTTTGAAAAAATTTTGCACATCTACGCCGATCATGACTGCCAGAACCCCCCCCCCCCCCCAGTTCAAAACTTTATCTATCTATCTATGTCACCTTTTTATGGACACGATAACGTCAATAATTCTGCACAAATCTCTTCCAAACGGATACATAAAATTAAGGGACATAAAATCACGGTCAAGTTCGTTAATGGGCAAAATCAAACCAGGGGGGGAGGGAAATGGGGGCTTTTTGTGAAAACAGCAAAAACCATACTTTCTTAATTATGATACGTATCGAATCCGTTTAAAGTTATTATTACTTCTAGGAAAAGGGCCGAAAATTTATATATGACAGATTTTTCATATAATCAAAAATGGTCCCAAGGGGGGGGGGGGGGTTAGAAGAAAAAAATTCATAACTTCGTCAATTTACAAGATATCAAATCCGCTTAAATTTAGTATAAATCCTCTTAATATTATCTAAAACTTTTATACTGACAAGTTTTTTTATAGAAAATAAATAAATAAATAAATAAATCCCTGTCGGCTCCGCCTGCAAAAAAGTTAGGTTTCGAAGTGGGCGGTTCCAACTACCGCATCATGGCAAAAAGGTCATTTCTTCTGCAATTCCCAACAAACAGGCGCAACCTCGGTCTGCGTCTTCGAAATCTTTCTGTGCCTGGAGGCCGAGCCGTCATGGATTTTTTTTTAAGTATTTGTTTTTAACAGCTATTTCTGTAAATGGCATATACTGTATAGCCATTTTAAAAGCATCAGAATTTACATATTATTTATTATTTTTCTCCTCTCAGAGTATTTAGAATTTTTCTGTAAACATGTTTTCGCTATAATCACACAAATGGTTAACAGGTGCATATGACATTTCTGAAACCATTTAACTGATCAAAGAAGGTGCTTTTTTTTTTGTCATTAATTATACTTAATGCTCGCGAACTGATAAAAATCGTTGAAATGTCCTCTGTACAGTATAAAGCATGCCATCCAGTTAGTTATTGTACTGGAATCCTCAAGTGAAGTACGTGTTTCTAGTTCAAGAATGGCCGAAATTAGTTATATTAAAAGTGAGCATGGAGCTTTGCTTCTAAATTACGAAAATTACCTATTCCGATTTAATAGAAAGTATCAAAATACAGAATACTGGAGATGTGTGACAGACAAATGCAGAACGAGAGTTAATATATAGAAAACAACAATATTAAAAGTAAAATCAAATGTCAAATCATTCCAGAAAATCTATATAAAAAGTTTTCTTTTGAAATTTTCGATTTAATCGGAAAATAACACAATTTCTAATTTACAGCATTGACAGAAAAATGAGATATTGCAGACACTAAGGATTTCAAGAAAAATGTTTTGAATAGCTGTGGGAAAATAAATCATATTAATGAAACTGCATTGAATATTTATTTATTATCGTAAATTAAAAGATTCTTGATAAAGATAGTCAAGAATTCATTGAGTAGAGCAGTTTATTTTTTTTTTTTAACATAAGACTCTTACTAATGATGCTTAAATTATAAATAATTTAAATTTTCTACAGAACGAACTGCAATTATTTACTTTAAATTAATTTCAGATGAAGTTTTATTATTTATATAGAATCCGATAATATTAGAGAAATCGAGACAAATGTACCTGAAACATGACAATTTTTTGAAACATGACAAGTATGTAAAATAAGAAGTTTCTCCTTGTTGAGCGGGGAAAATATTTTCTTGAGAAATAATAATTAATTTTAAATTATTTAGAAATTTTATGGAAAATTTGTAAAAAAATAATTTATTATTATTACTATAATTTTTTTACTATTATGTTTTTGGAAACCAAATTAAGCTGTTTTATGAAAAATTAACTTATCTTGTTGATAAAACTCATAATATTGTGTTTCAAGAACCAATAGGTAATGTTTAATAATATAAAGTTTTAAAAAGAAATATAATCCTTATAGTTTTTAACATTTTCCAACATAGCTTAAAAGTATTTGTGCCTCCTCTTTGTCCCTCCGTCTTTTTGACAGTTTGTCCCCGCTCTAACTTTCGTAAATATACTTGAATTTCCACGATTTAGATATACGTTATCGAGGCTATATATTCCCTATTGATATTCAAAATGAAGTAGATAGTTATAGCTCATTTACAGGGATAGACAAAAGTTTTCGTTTACATTATGGTCAGTGGGGAAAAAATCATTTGCAGTACATTTTAGTGATCTTATGAAACAGCAAATATGATGGAATTGGTATGTGTCCCTGAGGTGGGCTACAGTATACTTTCTATAGAGTATGAAGTAAGTAGCATATATGTAGTTCGTTTATAAAACTATGAACACTAATTGCTGGAAGTGCGTTTTCAGTTGTAGTACGTGTTTTTAAATGTAACTAAATTTTAACGCATTACGTGATAAATATAGGAATTCTATAGATCATATACAGAGCTTTACGAAAGAAATCATAAGCATTTCACTTTATGGGCAGCGCCCGATTAACATTGTCCATTGCCCAAGGCCTAGCAGATTTTCAGTGTCCCCCTCTAACCAAAATAGTAGCTAGAAATGTTTTTTTGGAGTGTATATTCTGCAATTTTTCTGCATTTCATGAAAATGGCCATGAAACTCGGGTTAATATAAATTTTCTTTTGCTGCTTGATACTATAATACTTTAAATATTTCTTTTAAAAAGTTCCCCATAAAAATATTTGTCAACAGCATTTCTATTTAAACTGTTTGTAGAGAACAGAAAAGTACAGGCAAGGCATTTGTATCTATTTAGACGTATATCTGTTTCTTAGATATCGAAAATTGAAATAAAATTTCTTCTAGGAGAATTTTTTCCTAAATAATTTTACTCATTTTGGAGCATCCGTCTCCAATGGGCCCAAGGCCGTGGTCTACTTGGCCTGTGCGGTAATAAGGACCTGTTTATGGGAGTGAATTCCTAAAGCGTGTTTTTAACTGTGTTAGGCATTTACAGCTAAAATATATTTTATTATTCTAAGAGATTCTTGTAGAATAGAAATAAATTCATATGGCTGCGTAAAAGAAATTTAGATATATTGCCACCTATGGATGGTAAGTGCATTTTTAGTTTTGAGTTTTCAAGCTGAATTTAATGTTAGTATATACTACGTGATGTGTATAAAGCGTATGAGATATAGACTCCATCAGCGCCTCCCCCCCCCCCCCACCAAAAAAAAATAATAATAATAAATCATATTAACATCTATGGAAGGGTTTCCTGAAAATGCACTTTTAACCGGTTTGCACGTTGTTTAGCTCAACCAAATTTTGCTGCATTATTCATATACATTGTTGCTCTAAAGGATACTGATACATGAATGTAGTGTCATCATGTAGTATAAGTAGCATTTCCCTAGAAAAAACTTTTTTAGTTGTTTTAAACTTTTCCAGCTCATTGAAATTTTAGTTTCATTATGTAGTATGTTTAAAGCTCTATAGATTATATACTGTGTTGCACAAAATGATTCTCATACATTATCTGCTATGGGTAACAATTCTTAAAAATGGATTTTTAACTGCGTTCTGTGTTTTAAATTGTTTATTTAGATGTATCATTGCATTGTATGAAAGAAGGAAATTTCTTAACAGTATTCAAATAATGTTGGAAAATGTTTCATAATCTATAACCGATGTACGAGTTTTCGTTCCAGTTTTTCTTCCCTGGAAATGGTGTAAAGAGGTACAGTTCAAATTTTTTGAAATTAAAGGACAATATAAATTTTTAAATTCTTAAGCTAAAATTATACTGTGTATCCTAAAATGAATCACAGCAAAATTTCTCAGACATTTCCAATCAGCACACTAGCTAGAGTTTTTTATTTTTTACAAACTTCCATCATTTGTTGCCATCCTGACTGAATGGCTTGAATGAAGGCTTTGAACATATTTATCTCAACCACTTCCCCACCATTTTAAAAATTCCTCGAAAGCCTAGGACTTTGACAAATTTTTATTTAAGGAGAGGGCTATAATTTTTTACAAAAATGTCTCGAGACTCCCCCCCCCCCTCCCCCAAGTTTTAAAGCCCAGTTATGATATGCTAATACCGTTTTTTCTTTTTTATATAAAGACAAATTTCCTTTCACAAAATAGCTTGAAAGTCGATTTTTGATCGATTATAACTCAAGATGGAATAAATTTATTGGTAACAGAAAATAGCTATTTGATTCCAAATCACTTGCATTAGTTATGTCCGCAAATTTCATGCTTTTACTTATAAAAACGAAAACAGTGAACAAATCAGAAAATTTAGCTCTGTTAAGAGGGAAACATATTTGTAATAAATAAAACGTTATTTTATTTTATGTAATTGACTATATTTATGTTAAAAATTCTTAACTGCATTTTACTTCAAAAACAAAACAAACCAGTTTCAGCCTTTTTTTTACTCTTTATATAAATAGTTAGAGAAATTCGAAGTCCTTTTTCAGGAAGAACAAAAAAAAAAAAAAAAAAAAAAGGAGAAAAGATCTAATTTAATGGCTGTTCATTTCCTGTTTGCATTCACTAATCGGTTATGATTACGGGGGGTCGGTTTCAATGATCACCGGTTTCAAGCAGTAAAGATTCTAAGCATCAAAATGGCGGTTTGGTTTTTTAAAACTAAAATAAATAGAAGGAAATTAGTTCCTTAGGGATATATTAAGTACTTGATTGATAATGATGGAGAGATTTACACCACAGGAGATTTTAGCTCAATCTGGGTAGAATCGTATACATCACTTTCGGAATTATTTTCACTATACGCTAATAGCGGTCAGATTTCAATGACGAAATCTTCGACGCTTATTCTTTCTATGCTTCTGAACTCTCTTTAGAAGGATTCTTAACGCTCTCAGCGCCATTTATCGGTGCTATTTTTAACTAAATTTTGAGATTTATGTATAAGATTCTTACGAAATTTTTAATAAACATACCACTGGTTTCATGTTTCTATCTATCACCGTTTCCGAGTTATTGATTTTTAAAGTTAGGGGTCCTTTGTGAAACACCCTGTACTTATTTCAATCGAGCAACGTTACTGCAACTTTTTCGAAACAAAGGAACTGGTATTAATTGTAATCTACTCACCGCATGAATTTCAAAATAACTCTGAAGTATAATGTGCTGAGACATAAAATGTCCCAAGATGCCCCATTCCCTCATATATTTTAGAAATATTTATATTTTAAAGATATTAACAATTAGCTTTAAAGATTTATTATTCTTGCGTACATTTAAGAATTTTTAATATTCCTAATTATTATAACTGGATAAGTAATTTATCAAAAAAGGGAAAAATCATTTCGATTCCAAATCGCTTCATTAGTCAGGCCTGCCAATTTTATGCATTTGAGTTTAAAAATAAATCAGAAAATTTCGCATTGATAAGCTGGTCATTTCAGGACCACCTTAAGAGGTTTCTTCACTCACGCGAAAACACCCGTTGGGATGAGATCCTATGGGAGAAAATTTTTATATCTCGTTTGTGTTTGTATTTTTTTTTTCATTGGATAGCTGAGGTTAATCTCTACAAAGGCCTTTTTTTATTTATTATTATTATTATTATCGATACTTTAAGGTGATTCTCTAACGGTCTGCTCAACAACGCAAAATTTTGACACATTTTCTGACTCATTTTTCAACGTAAAGGTGTAAAATTGGCAGGCCTGACTGCGAAATTCTAAAAAATAGTCATGCTTTAGCATTATTGGTAAATCTAACGACCTCATTGGTTCTTTAGTCGTGTCCTTTTCAGAGAGTAATCCTTTGGCGGTAGGGAAAGGGAAAGCGTCGCCAACTCGTTTGTATATTACTACAGTTAGAAAAATGAAGTAAGAGGACAATATAAAGTTGGTAATTTTGAAGCGATTGTTATCGCCAGCTTTCATTTAAAATAAACCATCGACTCTTTGCTATGCCAAAAAAAAAAAATCGATTTTTTTTTTCAGCACTAGTGAGAAGTGGAAGTCATCTGTGACGGACTGAATTTCACCAACTGATGAAGGCAAATAGCCAACAAAAAGTGAACAAAACACAACAAAATAATTAATTGGTGAATGCACAAAGCTCACCTGCGAAAGAAAGTGAATAGGGAACAAAAAAACAGTGTCTCATCAAGTGAATACAGCCTCATAGATATATAACGGAATAACGGCCACGGAACAAGCCCCACTCCATTAGTGCGACTTGTTTCTCAAACAACAAATCAACAAGTTGCACAAAATTCAAAAGCAGTGATAACAGCCATTAGGATTCAATGGACTGATCGCAATAAGCGTATTCACGAAGGGGAAAAAAATTAAAACCCCCAATGCTTGGGTGAGATAAAGTGATAAAGACAACAAAAATGAGTGTGCAACATCCAAAAATGTGACAACCACCAGTAACAAAAGTTATAATGTGACAACCACCAGTAACAAAAGTTACATTGTGACAACCACCAGTAACAAAAATTACAATGTGACAACCACCAGTAACAGAAGTTACAACGTGACAAAACCCACGATAGTGACATAATAACCAGTGAAACTCTCGAAAGAAGACCAAGTTTCAAAATGTGACAACCAGCTCTAATACAAGCTAGAGGTAACAATATATCAAGTAAGAGACAAAATCCAACGAATGCTAACAGACAGAAACAACCCACAACAGGGGTGAGCCCATAAAAACGGCAAAAAGCCCTGTCAGAGACAAATAAAAACGAAAGGTGAAATCAGCCCCCTAAAAAGGGCGATAAAGACTACAGCGACAATCCACCATGAGCGTGACGAGTCAACAGAGACGACAAATATGAAAATCTATGTACGCTAATGGCGCCTGGTGCATGTAAAATCCGTCGTGGGTGCAAAGCCCTCCAAGTTACCTGTGAATTATACCTCTGGGGGTGCCTAGTCAGGTGAGGGTCTCGTCACCTGATCAAGGTTCTAAATTACGAGACCTATTAAATCTGTCAATTCAACAAAGTTAAACAGAAACCTTGAACCGGCAAACAAAGATAACTGTAGCAAACCACAAGAGAGCAAGCACAGCAGCGATGTCAACAAATCTATAATCAGGTGGATCACAGCCATGCTATGATCAGGCGATTTCCGCCCCGCACCCAGATACTAACCCGTCAAGCTAGGCATTCATGCCGGGCAGGTAGGGTCCTGGTTAGCGGTATAAAAAATAAATACATAAACCATCAAAAATAACTTCAGATGGATCTCAAATGACCTGCTCAACAACGCAAAATTTCCTGACACATTTTCTGACTCATTTTTAAGCGCAAATACATAAATATGGCAGGCCTGAATATGGAAGCGATTTGGAATCAAAATAAGTTTTTCATTTTTTTTTTTTTATCAATATCGCATATAACTTATCGAGTTATAAGCGATCATGTCACGTGACAAGATTTTCCCCTTTCTAGCTCTTCTGCCTCGGGAATTCGGTTGAAAACGCCAACTTTGACAGGATTTTCTGAAAGATCTTCTGCCTTTATCAAAAAAATGGAAAACTCATTTCGATGCCATAGTTTCTGAATAATAACACACCAATTTCATCAGTTTCCGAACAAAAATGAATTCAAAATTGTGCTACACAGTAGCTTCTTTAGATTTGAGGACAGCCTTAAGATAGTTTGATGACATTTTATAAAACGAGAGTGAAACGGTTTAGATTTTAAGCTGTATAAAATTTTTAAATTGATATGACATGTACTTATTCAGGAAATAGAAATTAAAAATGAAAATTTGCTTTTTTTTTTTTTTACTTTTTAAATCCAAAAGAATATGAAAATTCCCACTTTGCTGTAGAAAATTTAATGACTATTGCTAGAAAAACCTTTTTCTACAGTTTAAGATAGTATAAAAAACATTTTTTTAAAAATATATAAGCTCTTATTAAATAAATATAAGCGTCAATAATAAATTTTCAAAAAGTTCTGTCTAAAAGAAATTAATTAAAAAAAAACGCTGTAAATTTTTTAATAAATTGTAAACATAAATAATAAACATTACAAAAAATATTATATAAAAACTTTTGTACATCGAAGTTGATTTTTTTTTCTTATTTATGCTACACTGTCCTTTTAAAATAAAAGTTTAATATTGTGTTATATATATATATATATATATATTATATAATGGGAATTTATTTTTGTTAAACTAGTATTTATTCAAGTGTAATCCATTAAAGCCTTATACTAATCTGCTTTAAATGATCTACGCCATCGCCATCTCAAATTATTGCAGATTTTCTTATTATGAATATGATGGTATTTCACATAAGCGTATAGTTTTGAAAATCATTGGTGCCTCTCAACTCTTTTTTGCACAAATACATGTAGGTGAGTGTAAAAAAGATCGATTACCAATTTAATGTTGCTTTTTTTAACTCCCTTTTAAAGAAATTAAACAGGGTCGTATACTGATAAATAATCACAAATTAAATAAAACATTAGGGGGAATATAAAAATTTGAATGTAACAGCCTGTTTATAAAATGATACTCTCTGATATTCGCGAATAGCTTATAATAAAATCACAACGAAAGTTGACTTTGAATAAGATATTGTTATTTTGGAAAATGGATTTTTCTCCTATTTTCATTTTTTACATAAAAAGTTCAAACGTTGAGCATTTTATTCTAATTAAAAAAAAAAAAAAAAAAAAAAAAAAAAAGAAGAAGAAGAACATAAAGTGAAAAAGTTTTCTTAATGTGGTTTATCCCTATAACAAAAGAAAAATAGGAAAAAATGGAATGTTTAAAAATTCTATAAAATACTAGAAAGAAAAAAAAATATCCATTTTATAAATTATTGGTGAGGCTCCATCCCCACGAGCCCATACAATTCTACGCCTATTGGTATCTCATATATTAAAACGAAAAGGGGATTTCCATCAAATTCATTTTTTACACGAATTTGCCCCATTTACGCATGCGTAAACTTAAATCTAGAATCTAACCAGTTTTAGAGTATACTCAAATGCGAAAACGGTGGACGAGTGGTATAAAGCGCGTTTTTTTCTGTTCCGATTATCGTGTGGGTTCGATCCCTGCTATGGACAGAATGATTTTTCTTATTTTATTTGAATTATTCTTAAAATTTCAAATTTTTAAAACAGCTACGCATTTTCTTTTTATGGCACTATCAAGTTGTTTGCCGTCAAGTTTTGACGGCTTCCATCTAGTTTCTATAAAGGCTGTATTTTCCGAATAACCTTAAAATGCATAGGCGTACGCAAGAGAGTACAGAGGAAAGCTACGCCCTATCCCCTCTCTAAATCTTTGAATAAGGTAAGAATTTAAAGAAAAAGTATATAAAATACAAATATTAAAAGGTGCATGTAATTGTGATTGAACTGGTTATTGCATGATTGCAATAGGTTTTACACTCTTTTATTAGGTGCGTTCGTAATTATATAAATACGTAGCACCTATTGTCGTCGCTTGGTCCGTCCGTCCGTCTGTCTGTCTGTCTGTCCGTCCGTCCGCATATAACAACGCAAAAACTACCCAACCGAATGGTTTGGAATTTAAGATATATTATCTTTGCAGAATTTTGTCGAGACATTTCAATTTTTTTAAAAATCGAATCAAAACTTTAGGAGATATTAATAAAAATATTTATTAAGAAATTTGAATTAAAAGAAAAAAAATCGGTGCTTTCTTGTTAGAGGAGCTTCCGAGGTTGAATCGTCAAGCGACTGAGATACTTATTTTATGACAGAAATGAATCTGCAGACGATATAATTCATTTCATAGAATTAAAAATCATCAAGATCTGAATATTTATATAACTAGCTATAGTACGAACGCACCTCATTTGTCACGTTTGACTTACAATTTCCAACTTGTTTAACATAACTTGGTTCATTGTGTAAAGATGGAATTTTGAAATCGATTTTTCATTCACTTCCCCGATAGGCTAGAAATATAAAAATTATGTACACAGGTGTGTTTCCGATGACAATACAACATTTTAATATTTTTAGAACTTATTCATAAATTAATTTTAAGGCATTTGAACGTGAGCCGGGCAAAGCTGATAAATTGTCAAATATTCTTTTTAGTTACAAGTGTAAATGAGTTACAACAACGATGGAGGTTATACACCAAACCATGTTCTCTAAATTATACGATGGCTTTTTAAAAAATATACGAATTGTGGGGTTCCAGCCCCACAAATAATTTCTAAAATGGACTCTTTTTTTTCCTCCTTTTAATATAATTTTTTTTCCTAGTATTTTATAGAATTTTTAACAGTTTTCAACAGATTGACTCGAAATTTTATGGAAATTATATCCATGGAATTATCCAAAGAAATATAAAAGGATTTTTTTTCTATCTATACCAACAAAATATACCAACTGGCTGTGAAAATGCACCAATGAAATATTTAAACACTAAAAAGTAAAATATAAATAAAAAATAAAGAGTGTGATTATAAAAATACGTTTTTATCAATTAATAGTTAAATAATTAATTAAATTATGATTATACATTGTGAAAACAATTTAGAAATCCTGAATAGATAGTTTAAATAACTTTTTTTTTTCTTTCCTGTTACCATATGTTAAAACAAGAAACAGAGCAAAAATTATAATTCTTAATAAATTCATTAGTTCGCGCTTTCTATCAAGCATAAATCAAATAGGTGAACTTTCCATAACCGGGGTCCACGTCAAATTAACACATTGTAACAGAATTTTTTTGGAGCAACATGAGTTGCAGTCATGAAATTAGGCGTGATTTTTACATTAAACATTCAATGTTTATAAAAGAGTGTGTAAGAAAAAACTTTTTTTTACTTTCATACTTATCTTATGTAGGAAAGAAACTTATAGGTTTTCAGCAACAATGTCTTTCTTTAAAATAAAAGAACATGATAATTAATTCATTTCTGAATTAATTTTTTTTTCTTTTTTTTTTTTGGGGGGGGGGGTGACGCTCCTCCCTTCCCCATTTTTATCGAAACTTGATAAAATTGGGTAATAATTTTAAAACGATTATTAATATTTTTTTCTTACAGAATTTTTATTTTTTTTTTTTTTTGGGGGGGGGGGGGGTTGAAGGTAAATAATGTTCATCCCCCCGCCCCAACCCCCATAGCAATTTTTTTTTTCATTTTGTACAATTTACGCTGATATTTAACGAGAAATTGTAATGTTTTAATCTTATTTTTATAGTATCTAAAAATATAGCTATAAATTTATAGTCTAAAAATGTATTTTATGATGATAGTTATTACATTTTTCTAGGTTAATTAGGTTAATTTCTATGTTGCCTTAACCCTTTCAGGGGCAAGCAATTTTGTTCCTGTAACGTCGAACTCACACCTGTATTTACGAAAGAATTTAGTTCAAAATAAGGTAAAGCAATTTTTCAACTTTTCCCGTCAAAGTTAAAAAAGTAAAATTTAACTGAAAGTTTCTGGTTCGAATCGGATTAAAATTAGGTGGTATATAATATATACCACCGCCCTTCAAAGGGTTAAACTAGGTTCATTTCTATGAAAAAAACAGAAGCATGATTTAATATTAAATTTATTAAGATAAAATAATGTATTAAAACGTCAATTCATTTTATAAATTTTCTGTTTTAAAGACCCTCATTTAAACAAAATGAACAATATAAAGTAAAATTACAGCTTTATAAATAATTTACAGTCAGTTTGGATGTAGCATTCATTTCTCGACATTATCTGACACTCTGACAGCAAAGGCCATCATTAAAACGATTTGTAAACGGTTCAATTTTCGAAAATTTCCAAGACATATATAAGAGTGAACCAAATCTAAAACGCCAGACGTCAACAGCGGCTATGACACGTGACTGATAACAGCGAATGAGAAAACAGCTCAAGCCAATAATGCTAAAACATGACTATCTTTTAGAATCTCGCGGCCTGACTATGGAAGCGATTTAGAATAGACTAAGACTCCTATTATAGGAGCTCTAGAATAGACGCTTTCAGTCGTGACGTTTTGCTTGGAAACTGACTCCAAACAAACGGTTGCTATGTTGTATTTTCTATTTTGTTTGTATATTTTAGCTACATGTTTTATAGCTATATCACATAGTTAAGTGTTTAATACTTTATATGCCGTGACATTTTCTACGATTTATATTTCATAAGAAATGAAACATAGCAACCGTTTGTTTGGAGTCGCAGTATCCAACCAAAACGTCACGACTGACGTCACACTGAAAGCGTCTATCGAAATGAGTTTTCCATTTGTTGATAACTAAATTACTTATCGAGTTATAAAAGTTCGTGTCACGTGACATTTTTTTCTCATTTTTTTGTGTTGGCACGTAGAGAAGTTGGTTCAAAACGCCTACTTTGACAGTATTTTCTTTACAACAAAAAAAATGAAAAACGCGTTTCGATCACAGAATTTCAGAATAAGAACATCTGCCAATTTGATACATTTGCGAACAAAAATGAATTTAAAAATGTGTCATAAAATAGCCAGTTTGGATTTAAGAACAGACTTAACTTTCGAAACTGGTTCAGAAAGTGCAATGTTGTCCAAATTGCACAATTTTCATCTGACTCGAAATTTACTGGAAATTATATTCATCTAATTATCGAAAGAAATATAAAACGATTTTTTCTGTTTACTATATAAATAAAATCCAAATGTCATTTCGACTACCTATAACTCACGTTCTGCGAAAGGGATTTTTAAAGGATTTACATTACCACCTCAAAAATTCTTGGGGAAATCTTTTCGTGTATAACCAACCCCCCTTAGATAAGAAAGCCGTGACACGCGTCACGAAAACGTCATACCAAGCAGACAAAACAATGAAAAGAATTCGAACTACTTGCATGTATTAATTTCGTTGGCTCATAGAATTAATAATTATTGTTTACGACTAATAGTTAATAATTCCACGAGCCAACGAAATCGAAACATGCAAGTTGTTCGAATTTTTTCTTTGTTTTGCCTGTTTCGAGGCTAATGAAAAAGACAGGCTACCGCGGTGCATTCCACTTATCTTTTTTTACAAACCACTAGAGTGACATGATGCTCTTTTCGTACACCCGCATTGGTGCATTCGAGCATCACGTGACTCCGGCGGTCTGTAAAAAAAGATACGCGTAAAGCACCGCGGTAGCCTTTCTTTTTCGTTAGCCTCGGCCTGTTTGGTATGACGTTTTCATGACGTGTGCCACGGCTTTCTTATCTAGGGGGCGTTGGTATTAGGGCTGGGCGATATCAGAATATTAATATCGTAATATATCGCTGACCAAATATCGTATTTTCGATATATCGATATATTTTAAATTCATATGTCACTCACTCTATTATAGGGTTATAAATGTAACAACTGTCCTCTAGAAAAAACAAAATTCAATATCTTAATTTAACATATTAAAAGGATATATAAATTTTTATATATTTCTTTAAAAAATGCAAATATTTTCCCTGCAGATCTGATATAAAATAGGTATTATTGAAAACTTTTGGAAAGTTAAACATTATAAATTATTCAAATGAAACAAGAGTCCACAAGAGGTTGTATAGGAAATGCCCGATCCTCAAATGAGTCTTAATTCTCGACAAACTCCGATGAACAAAACGGTACATCAGAACAGTAGACTGTTCGGCCATATTCCGATATGTGTGCAACACCTGTACAAAACTGCAAATATCACACAACTGTCGATATCGGTGCAGTATTTGCAAAAGTAACCAACTTTCCCACCGATATTCGGTAGATCCGAAATTCCGTAATTTGTGAAACTCCGGAAGTATGATGAAATACCGTTTGAAGCGATATATCGATATATCGGAAGTTTTAAAATCCCAATATCGTTATCGCGGTCTTAAAGAAATATCGATATATAACGATATTACGGTATATCGCCCAGCCCTAGTTGGTATAACACATTGCTCTAAGTTGCTTAGTTATACCGCTATGGGAGAAAGTTCTACAATTAGGCAAATCAGATTATGAATGAAAATTTCATTACAAACGTTTATAACTCACGTTCTGCTAAAAGGATTTATCTGGGACTTTACATTGTCAGTTAGGTCATTTTGGGTGAAAGGTTTTAATGTTTAACACATTGTACTACGTTGCTTAGTTATAGAGCTATGGGAGAAAGTTCTGTAATTAGATGAACCCAATTTTGAAAGTTAGGGTTTAAAAAAAATTCTACCGTTTATTCATGGTAAATAAAAGAATGTAAAAATAAACTTATTCCAAATAATAAGTGGGAATGAAAAAACAAATAATTCACATTTTTAAAAATATTTTGAAAGTTGCTGGCAAAACTTACATTGTACAATGAGTGGAGCTGTGATCAAAAAGCTAGCTGGAAATTAAACAAAATAGCCAGGGCCGAAACTAAAGGAGGGTAGAACGGAAGGGGACGCCCAATGAAGATTTTGTTTGTCATTTGATACAAAACAAACATATGAAATTTGGATAAAAACATTTTGCTTCTGGAAAATCCAAAAGAAAAACTAAGCCAAGTGCATTAAAATTGACAAATAGATAACAAGTAATATTAAAATAATAATAATAATAATAATAATAATAATAATAAATTTAAGTTAATTCCTACTTAGGTCAACAAAGGAAAATTTTATTTTAGTTACTTTTTATTAAAAAAAACTGTATTTGAACTTGAGTGGATGAATAAAAAGTATTTTATAAAGGATTGAAAATTTGAACAAGATGTATAAATATATATAGGGAGAGAGTGAACTAATAGGAAGTGTGTAATAGTGTGTAATAGGAATTCAAAAAGATTAGTGCAGTTGAGTGACTGCCTGGGACACAAACTTAAGGGTTGGAAAATATGCAATTTTAAAAACTTTTTTTTTAAACTACACTTACTTTCTTTGCATCCAGATCCGGCTTTAGAGGGGTGAGTTAGTGTTTAGTGTCCCAGGCAGTATCCCCAAGTGATGAAAAATTTACAAAATAAAATCTCAGTAAAAATGTAATAATCACTATTATAATTTTGAAAATTAGAGTTAGATTCCGGAAAGCAACTATTAATAGGTATAAGTGATAGCTCTCTGAAACTGGCTGTAGATAGCACACAAAGATAATTTGCTGTATTGGAATTCATTGTTATATACATAAAGATCCTGTTTTTTCAGTTCTTAAGGGGAGTCTTCACTCACTTGAAAACACCAGCTTACTAATGTTAAACCTATGGCCAGGTTTTTTTCAAATTTCTCGTTTAAATTTGAATATTTTTAAACAATTTTTTTTGCATAAGCTAGCTGATGTCAATCTCTAATAGGCTATTTTTTACTTTTTCGATTTCAGTTGCAGATTTTTTTAATAAAGGTGCTTTCACTTTCAAAACAGGTTCCGAAAGTAAAAGTATCTTTATTAAAAAAATCTGCAACTGAAATCGAAAAAGTAAAAAATAGCCATATTAGGAATCGACCTCAGCTATCTTATGCAATTTTTTTTTTTTTTTTAAATATTCAAATTTAAACAAGAAATCCGAAAACAACCTGGCCATAGATTTAACATTAGCGAGCGGGTGTTTCCAAGTGAGTGGAGACTCCCCTTAAAACATTGCGACTTGTACCAGTCAGGGCCGTAGCTAGAGGGGTGCCAGGGGGCGCTCAGCACCCCCTGAAAATTTTTGAGCCCCCCCAACTTTTTTGAAAAAGGTGAACTGACAACTTTTTATCAGATAGTGGTGTGGTAGTAAAAAAACGAGAGGGCATACGCTTTATAGAGATGAGATGGGCTCAGCCCGGGGCCGAAATCCCGAGCCCGGGCCGGGCTCGGGCTTGATTTTTAAACCAGTCTTCGGGCTCACTTTCTGAAACTAACAATATTATATTTATTCTCGTATATATAAAAAATAACTTTTTTTTTTCTTTAAAAATTACTTATTGTAGTTGCAGGCATTTTAATACTATTTTTATCACAATGAAGAGAACAAACATTTTTTTTTTTTTTCTTGTAGTATTAGGATGCTATTTCAGAAGAATTTTTCATATTGTCTGACATTGACGGCGACTGTTGACATGGCGCCAATTCGAAGAGCGGGAATATTTATTTTTTTTTTCGATTTTCGTTTGTGACAGTAGAAAATGTTTTAATTGGAATTTATTATTTTTTTTTCTGTTAGAGATCTATTGCAAAATGAATATTTTATTTCGTCTTTAGTCAGCCAGCATTAGTTTAAGGTTTGCAAATTTTTTAGTCTTTTATAGTGGGCGAGTCATAATCGCTCTTCATATGAAAATAATTTTAGTAGTTCTTATATCGATTTTTCATCATGAACTCTGCTCATGCTGCGGCTCTGCTATGCACATTGTTGAAGTCAGTTTCATTCGTAAGTAGATATAATTATTAGCATGTATTGTTATTCCGATAGAAAGCAATCGAGCAGTGTTTCCTCTTTTCCTATAAAAGCATCGGATCATTCAGATAACGTGTCAATTACAGTGTTAATATTTAACCTGATTTTAGGGGGCACTAGAATCACAAAAGATTGTTTTGAGGAAGAATATATTATAATTTAAGATCTACACATTTTATAGGAAATAGGGGTTCGGGCGGGCTCGGGCTCTAGGGACATAAAATATATCGGGCTCGGATTTACAGGCTACGAAAAGAGGGCCCGAACTCATCTCTAACGCTTTAGGCAGAGGGTATACCCTAAAAAGTATGTGCTATAGTGTTTTTGAGAAGAGGGTATACGGTATTCCTTAAAATAATACAGAAGGTATACGGCGTATCCACCGAATATCCTCCATTACATCCCTGTTTACAGCCTTTACTTTTCTTAGCATCAAATAAAGTTATTATAAACAATTTAATATGAAACATAATGCCTACAATATGAATATGCACTAATTTACTGTTCTATATAATACTTTGATCATATTTAACTGTGCTTGTGCATCACATGTGTCAGAGAGAGAGAGAGAGAGAGAGAGAGAGAAATCGTATGAGCCCCCCCTACATTTTCTTGAGCACCCCTTATTGTTTACTTCTAGCTACAGACCTGGTACCAGTATGACTTTAAACCCCTGCTCAGTTGTAGTAATGTACTACTAGAACTACAGTAAAATATGTTAAAATGAAATTTGTAATTCTCTGTAAATAAAATTCTGTGTAAATTTACTTTCCAGAGGAGGGGGGAGCCACCAAAATCCATGTTTGCACTCTGTGAAAACAAAAAGTAGTTTCAGTCCTGAAAATAACAGCAGCAACAAACTATATAATTTCAATTTGATTACAATTTTCTTTAAATCGAAAAGGATACCATTCATGATAGTGAATGCTTGCAAATTTTCTATACTTGATTTGTTAATGCTATGTAAAAATATAGAATTATTTTTTTTTTACTTTGTCCCCGATAAAATTGCTTAAGGGTCCTCTTCACACACTTGGAAACACTCGCTCGCTAATGTTAATCCGATGGAGCATTATTTTTCTAATATCTCGTTTGCATTTTAATATTTTTAAAAGATTTCTTTTGCATTGGATAGCAGAGATCAATTTCTATTTCCGCCGTTGATTACTTTTTCGATTTTCTTTCCAGATTTTTTTTACAATGATACTTTCACTTTCGAAACCGGTTTCGAAAGTAAAAGTATCTTTGTAAAAAAAAAAAAAAAAAAAAAAAAAAAAAATCGAAAAAGTAATCAACGGCAGAAATAGAGATTGATCTCTGCTATCCAATGCAAAAAAAAATCGTTTAAAAATATTGAAATGCGAATGAGATATTAGAAAAATAATGCTCCATAGGATTAACATTTGCAAGCGGGTGTTTTCAAGTGTGTGAAGAGGACCCTTAAAGATAAGTGGAATAAAAAATCGGCATACAGATTGACTGTAAAGAATTTTTTTTTAAAATCACTTTTTTAACATATTTATTTCATTTTTATATGCATTTCTGTATTTTCACCTTTATATACATGCATTCTTCATAAATTACATTAACACTCGATTGCTATCCTCAATAAACTTAGGTTATTGCAGTCGTTGTATCCGTGAGATCAAATGACGTAATTTCCATATTTATAAACTTTATTCAGCAATATTTCGGGGAAAGCTTGTAATCTAATATATAATATATATATATATATATATATATATATATATATATATATATATATATATATATATATATATATATATATATATATATATATATATCTGTCTGTCTGCACTCCTATACAAATCAACAGTTTGAAAGTCAAAATTGTGACACAATAATTAATTTTCTATTGAAAGATTTCCACGTGAAAAATGAAAATGAAATAAAAAGTTTCACCAATTGAAAGAAAGATTAATATGACGTCATATTGGTAATGTAAAGAACATTTTCAAACATTTCTCAATAATACAAGAAGTAAGAGTACAGCGCCTAGAATACATAGTGTGGAAACCGGCAAATGGTGTAATGCTTTAAAAAGTGCTAAAAAGTTGCAGCCTATAAATGTGCAACGGTGCTCCTACGAACCTACGATAATGTTGCAACCAGAGACAAAAAAAA
Organism: Maratus michaelseni; assembly: GCA_963931845.1. Taxonomy (NCBI): domain Eukaryota; kingdom Metazoa; phylum Arthropoda; class Arachnida; order Araneae; family Salticidae; genus Maratus; species Maratus michaelseni. The sequence continues at coordinate 116,872,583 of OZ007600.1, forward strand.
ATGCGTATCACGTTGTTTAGCCATGCTTTCATAATTTAAAAAAAAAAACAAAAATCACTAAGTCAGAGGATAATGAAATAGGATAGTGGAATAGGATAATGGATAGGAAAATGATATAATTTAAGTATTTAAAATACTTACCACCAGCCGAAACATTCTAATACAATGTCAAGAGCTAGCAGATGGCGCTGCGAACCCATCCTAATATTTTCAGCAACGTTGTACATTTATTGGATACAATTTTTTAGTACTATTTTGTAGCCGGTTTCCACACTATGTATTCTAGGCGCTGTAGTAAGAGTATGTGTAAGTACAGAAAGCACATTAATATGACATCATTAGAGAATTTAAAAAAAATTTTAAATGACGTCATATTGGAAGTTTAATTTACTTTTTCAAATGTTTGAGAATCATACAAAGAGAGTATCAATATGAGTAATAGAGAAAGCAAGTAGGTATGACATTAGCAGGTGAATATAACGTCATATCAGTTTGAGGAACGTATTGCATCATGATAAAAACACTATTATGGAAATATTGGTATATTTCAATATTTTGAAATTCTCTATACAACATGTTTAATTTTGAATTAGATTTTTCTACACAAACAATCTTAAAATTTCGGACAATGCCGGATACTTCAGATAATCGACTATAATAATAGACTCTAAGTGTAATCAAAATAATTGAAAAAAGGTATACTAAATTGGCATCTCCAAAAATGCTTTTGCAGCCAGAAAACAATCACTATCTTACAGCTGCAAAGGATGGTAATTGAGTGTTAGTGCATTATCATTTACCCAATTAAAAGAAACACACTTTAAAAGAAATACTAATTTTAAATGGTTGTTACGAAAAACAATATTTTTTATTACAATTCTTGATTTTCACAGATTATTGCACATTAACACAATACAAAATATTAAACTTTGTAACAAAATACGTATAATATATTACAAATAAACATTTAAGAAGAAATATATATATATATATATATAGCAATAAATGTAACACGACATATTGTATACAATAATTTTTTGAATTAAAAATATGTTTTTGAAATGAAAAAAAATTACTTGTACTTGGGGCAAGAATTGCCATAACACAATTTTATGAAACTCACTAATATGTTTAAAAATTGTGCCAAATTTTAAACAACAAAAAATACTGAATAAAGCTCTTGGTCAAAATGAATACTGATCACATAGGAACTCAACTAAAATAATACTGTAAATACAATGCAATAAAGCTGTAAGTACAGTGTAAGCTCCAAGAATACAAAATACAGATTTCTTTTATTATCCATCTTAAAATAGAACATCTTCAGAAAATATCATCAATTGCAATCACATGTTATAATCAATAAAATTCTATATCAAATATTTTAAAATTGACATTTAAAACACAATGTGCACAGCACAATATTTATATAGATAAAACTTACTTTCTAAAACTAACAATGCACAGTCGTAGAAAAAGATAATTTAAAACACACCACCCCATGCTATTCCATCACAAAATAGTCGTGAAAAAATGCAAGATATACCGTTTGACTGCGAATAGTGTCTACTTTCTGAATATGAAATTTTGAAATTGGGGGTCATCCACAAAATTTAAAAATGTACTAACTTTGAAATGGCAATACCCATATTTTTATATTATATTTGAATTTCTTGGATCAAGGCAGTCTGGTAAAAGATATAGTTTATATATTTTTTCTTAAATTCTCATACAGTTACAATAGAAAATGTGTTAAGGCTGCTCGTCAGTAAACTTCCCGATTCCCCTCGCTAATGTTAATCCAATGGGCATAGGATGCATTCGTATTTTTAAAATATCTCCTCAGAAAATTAATATTTTAAACTTCTGTTTCCTGTGTACTGTTCTTAAAGAATGTCTCTTTTTTTTTCTTAGTTGTCAATTTTTTTCTAAAATATATACTTAATTTTATACGAATATTTATTTCTAAACTATATGCTTAATTTATATTTTTATGTGTTAAAATCTTAGCGAAACTGAATACGATTTTAACATTTCATATAAAATGAAGTATATATTTTAGAAAAAAATTGACAACTAAGAAAAAAAGAGACATTCTTTAAGAACAATACAAAGAAAACAGAAGTTAAAAATATTAATTTTCCTAGGAGATATTTTAAAAATACGAATGCATCCTATGCCCATAGGAATAACATTAGGAATCGGGAAGTTTACTGACGAGCAGCCTTAAGGGTTTATCCAAATTTAAAAATAATAAAACAAAGACCTTAAAATGAAAATTATTGGGCTATTTAATTAGTTAACCGAGAAATTATGCAGAATTTCTAAATATGAATTAAACTCACTTTATGTAAAAGAAAGCACCGTATTTATTTTTTCTGTTGCATTATACAGTTGTTTTCTCTGTGGATGCTTTTATAACAGGAGACGATAACTTTAGACCTCCACACACAATCTTTTTTATCTCGTGGCCTGCTTTTTTGGGTGAGGAGCAACGCATTATATAATAATGTTAAAAAAAGTTAATACAATCACAAAAGTAATTAAAATAGAAGAATGTAAAAGTAGTAAAACAAAACAATTAAACGAAACCAATATTAATCAATGTTAGTTATGTAATAAAACCAGAAGTTGATGCAGATTTTTTTTCTTGGGGCCCATTTTGTGAAAAAATAAAGGTTATTTTTGTGAAATTTATTTTATTTTTGTGAAAAATAACATTTTGTAACGAAAGTTGAAATCCAGTTAATCAAATTCGAACCAAGCATTTATAAACAAAAACTTTTTTTAATTCTTTTGCTGAATTTTTCCTCTCTGGTGAACTTGTTTGTTTACAAATTACACATTTTAAAACATCACAAAAGAATAAATAAATAATAAATAGTAAGATTTTATGGAATAGAATTTTTTGAAGGGGAACATTTTATAAAATTTATTTTTGTGAAGAGACCTATTTTATAAAATTTATTTTTGTGAAGGGGCCCTAAATAGGCTTAATCTTCCCTGGATCGACCCCTGAAAACTTAATAATAGATTAAATAATATAATATTGTAAAATTTCCATAGTTTTAAAGATTAAAAAAAAAAAAAAAAATCAAGACAAAAAATCAAGAGAAAAAGATTTTGTTTAGGGTAGTTTTCAAATGATTTGCTCAACAACGTGAAACTTTCTAACACAATTTCTGACTCATTTTTAAACGCAAAGGCATAAAAATGTTAGGCCTGACTATTGAAGCGATTTGGAATCAAAATGAATTTTCCATTTTTTGATAAAAATAAATTACTTATCGAGTTATAAACAATTTGTGTCATGTAACAGCACGTATTTCCCTTTCTCCCACTGCTTTGTAGGAAATTCGGTTCAAAACACCGAATTTGACACTATTTTCTGAAAGATCTTCTGCCTTTACCAAAAAAGGAAAACGCATTTCGAGAACATGGTTTCTGAATGAGAACACCTGCCAATTTTATGTGTTTCCGAACAAAAATTAATTCAAAAATGTGTCAGAAAGTAGGTCTTTTAGATTTGAGAACAGCCTTAAGAAATCAGATTTTAATAAATGATTTTATGTAAACTTTAATGAAATGAAGTTTAATGACTTTATCTGAATGAAAACCCCAAAATATACAGTTCAAATTTAATTAATTTTAAATAATGTTTGGTTGGTGTTAAGTATTGAAAAATATACGCCCAAATGAAAAAATGTAAAAATAACTTTCGACTAAGCAAATGACATTTAGAATGTTTTGACAAAATTTTAAATTGATTATAAATAATAGCACAGATTTTTTTCTTCCAATAAACATATATACAACAATAGTAAAAGTCTAAAAAAAAAAATTATATGAGCATTTCAAATTTTTATAATTATGAGTTTCGTAACACACCCAGAAAAGGTCAATGGACCACATGCGGCCCCTCAAGTTGAGTTTGGCTGCTTTAGACTGTCAAAAAGTACAAATTGCGTATATCTCAAAAACTAATGTTTGAAATGAACTGTAAACATACACACCTATGTTTCTGACGACTGTGACTCGTTTTATGTTGAAAAAAAAAGAAAAAGGTCAATGTGAATTTGTTAATAATTTACAGAATTAAAAATATGTTTTTGAATCGAAAAAAGGACTGGGACATGTTTGGGTATACTCATTGTATCTCATTAATTATAAAAAGAAAAAAAAATGGATATAAATTAAAGTTTCTTACGTGGATACACTCATAAGCATCCTCAAACTTTACAATCTACTAACTCTATGAAGATTTAAGAAAAAGTATATAAATTACACCTTTTTCAGGGCTGTCTTCATTTAAGGGTTCCAAGCATGGTGTCAAAAGTGGATGTTACCACTTGATTGTACCACACGATACAATATGTAGACAACCCTTTTTCAAAAATTGCATTAATATTCAGAAAGCAGACGCAATTCCTATAGTCAAATGGTACTCGTTGCATCTCTTTGCGATAATTTCGTGTGTTTCTTTCCATTTTTCCAGTACTATACAAATAATCACTAGCTAAGCAACCATATTAAAAAAGTTTATAATTTTCTAATATTTTCATAATTTAACTACATTTTCAGCTTTAAAAAATAACTTTATAAACAGTTAGTGTATTTGTAATTTTTTTCCGGTAAAACAATATAACAGTTCTAAAACACCTTTAGTATTCTACACCAAACAACATTATGACTGATATAGCATTGAACACTGCAAAAAAATTTTTTGATTTTACAGTATAATACTGACACTCCAGGTGCGAGTAGTATACCGTAAAATTAACAGTAATAAACAGTAAAATGAGCAGTAATACACTACCGTGCATGTGCGGCATGTATTACTGCTTATTTTACTGTTTATTACTGCTAATTATACTGTAAAATCAACAATTTTTTTTTGCAGTAAAGTTCTTTTTAGGACAAAAAAAAAAAAAAAAAAAAAAAAAAGCACTACTTATTTACATTGGAATTAATTTTTTTTTTAATTACAAAATATGTTTACTTTTTTATATAAAATAGTGTAACACAACATCATCAGCATTCGCATACGAAACAGCATTCTTAGCTTACAATGTTTTTACTAAAAAATACAAAAACATCTTCAGAACATATAGCACCAAACACGACAATAGCACCAAGAACATATAGCACCAACACATTAACAATTTACAACATAGCAAAGAAATCAAAACTGTGCGACATTTGTAATTTAAAAAAAAAAATTAAACAATGTAATATATCTATTTAAAAACATCTTATAATACAAACAGTACTTCTAGCATGCATAGACCACAGGTAAAAAACAAAATTCCATGACATGTTATGGTTTATATTTTATAAGTAGCGTGCATACGCCCAAAATATTCTCCAAACAAAACAATGTAAAGTATTTAAAATACACATAGAGAAATCATAATTATATTTTCTGATTATTTTATATACATTTATACAATGGTTTATATTTTATAAGTAGTGTGCATACGCCCAAAATATTCTCCAAACAAAACAATGTGGCGTATTTACAATACACATAGAGAAATCATAATTATATTTTCTGATTATTTTATATACATTTATATAACAGTGAAACAGTTTCTTTTCCTCTAATGTATTCGACACAACTAAATATATTTACAATGTTAGAAAATTTCTAAAATTACCTTACTTCTTAATTTTTTTTTCACTAATACATTGGAATGTTTCACAATTATCTAGCGTATTCTAGTGAAACAGCTTTGTACATTCATAATGCACTTGAAAAAGAATCATATTTGCATTCAAAATTTTTTAACAATACGGCAAAGCAATTCAAAATAACTTCTAGAAAAATACACACGAGGTTTTCGAAAACTTGTTTTAAGAGAAACTAAATATACTTTTTAACAACACATATGTGAAACACTTCAAAAACTTTGTCCACCAAGAAACATTTAAAAATGTAGTTTGAAAATCCAAATTCAAATTTTTATTTAAAATTTTTAGTTATCTTTGATTTTTAAAGTGATATTTTATTTAACAATATGAATAAGACATATTCTAGTTCTTACTATTACTAAAAAAAATATCTAGTTACAAATAGATATTTTTTGAAGTCAAATCTAAAGTCGCTACTTTCTGAATTTATATTACTAACGAATGAAATTGGCAGGTGCTCTTATTCTGATACTATGTAATCGAAATGTTTATCCATTTTTTGGTAAAGACTTATTTCAGAAAATGCCGTCAAAGTTGGCGTTTTACACCGAATTTCTGAACATGACAGCGCGTGAAAGTTTTAAAAAAAAACTGCCGTTATTAAAACAATCGCTTATAACTCAAGATGTCATTCATTTATAGGACAATGAAAAAAACTGAGTTTTAAATATCAGGGGTCGATGCAGATTTTTTTTTCTTGGGGCCCATTTTGGGAAAAGTAAAGGTTATTTTTGTGAAATATATTACATTTTTATGAAAAATAACATTTTGTAACGAAAGTTGAAATCTAGTTACTCAAATTCGAACCAAGCATTTATTAACAAAAACTTTTTAAAATCTTTTGTGGAAGTTTTTCTCTCTGGTGAACTTGTTTGTTTACAAATTACACATTTTAAAAGTCACAAAATATTAAATAATTAATGAATAGCAAGTTTTTATGAATATAATTTTGTGAAAGGGCCTATTTTATTAAAAGGAATTTTATGAAGGGCTCTGTTTTATTATAAAGAATTTTGTGAAGGGACCCATTTTATTAAATTGATTCTTGTGAAGGGGCTCATTTTATTAAATAGATTTATGTGAAGCGGCCTGTTTTAATAAATAGATTTTCGTGAAGGGACCCTAAATAGACCCCAAATTTTGCCTGGATTGACCATTGAATATCCAACTGTGAAAAAAAATTCAAGGCCAGGATTCGAACCAGGGACCAGTTGGCTGAAGCAGCCAATGCTCTGCCAAATGAGCTATCCTGGGCGAATCTGGAGGACCCAATTCACTCAGCTAACCTTATTCATCATAGCATCTTGTCTGATATCTGAATCAGCTCAACACAATAAATCGCAGGTAACGGAACTTCTGTGAACACTGGATACGTAATTACAGTAGAATCATTTTAGCACAATTGTTCTAATTGGTAAATAAATCATATGAGTTGTAAATATCCAAATGGGTGAAAAATGTCCAGGTCAGGATTCGAACCAGGGACCACTTGGCTGAAGCTGCCAATGCTCTGCCAAGTGAGCTATCCTGGGCGAATCTGGAGGACCCAATTCACTCAGCTAACCTTATTCATCATAGCATCTTGTCTGATATCTGAATCAGCTCAACACAATAAATCGCAGGTAACGGAACTTCTGTGAACACTGGATACGTAATTACAGTAGAATCATTTTAGCACAATTGTTCTAATTGGTAAATAAATCATATGAGTTGTAAATATCCAAATGGGTGAAAAATGTCCAGGTCAGGATTCGAACCAGGGACCAGTTGGCTGAAGCTGCCAATGCTCTGCCAAATGAGCTATCCTGGGCGAATCTGGAGGACCCAATTCACTCAGCTAACCTTATTCATCATAGCATCTTGTCTGATATCTGAATCAGCTCAACACAATAAATCGCAGGTAACGGAACTTCTGTGAACACTGGATACGTAATTACAGTAGAATCATTTTAGCACAATTGTTCTAATTGGTAAATAAATCATATGAGTTGTAAATATCCAAATGGGTGAAAAATGTCCAGGTCAGGATTCGAACCAGGGACCACTTGGCTGAAGCTGCCAATGCTCTGCCAAGTGAGCTATCCTGGATGAATCTGTAGGACCCAATTCACTCAGCTAACCTTATTCATCATAGCAACTGGTCTGATATCTGAATCAGCTCAACAGAATAAATCGCAGGTAACAAAACTTCAGTGAACGCTGGATACGTAATTACAGTAGAATCATTTTAACACAATTGTTGTAATTGATAAATAAATTGTATAAGTTGTAAATATCCAAATGGGCAAAAAATGTCCAGTCCAGGAATCGAACCAGGGACCTCTTGGCTGAAGCTGCCAATGCTCTGCCAACTGAGCTATCCTGGACGAATCTAATTTCATGAATCTCGTTTACAACTCATATGATTTATTTACCAATTAGAATAATTCTATTAAAATTATAACTGTTTGATTTACAAATCACTTTAATAATCACGTCTGCAAATTTCATGCTTTTATGTTTCAAAATGAGTCAGCAAATAGGTCAGAAAGATTCGCGTTATTGAGCAGGGAAAAATTATTTTTTCAAGAATCACCTTAAGTCTGTTCTCAAATGACCTGCTCAACAACGCGAAACTTTCTGACACAATTTCAGGCTCATTTTTAAACACAAAGGTATAAAATTGGTAGGCCTGACTATTGAAGAAATTTAGAATAGAAATGAGTTTTCCAATTTTTTTTAATAAATAAATTACTTATCGAGTTATAAGCGATTCGTGTCACGTGACAAGACGTTCTTCTCCTTGTTCGTGGCACCACGGCGGGAAAATTCGGTTCAAAACGCCTACTTTGACAGAATTTTCTGAAGATTATTCTGCCGTTACCAAAAAATGAGAAACGTCTTTCGATTACAAAGTTTCTGAGTTATAACACTTGCCAGTTTCATGTGTTTCTGAACAAAAATGAATTAAAAAATATGTCCTATAGTAATCAATTTTGATTTAAAAATAGCCTTAAAGCTGCTCGGCACTGATCTTTCCAATTCCCCTGGCTAATGTTAATACTATGGGCGAAGGAAGTATTCGAAAAATTTAAAATATCAACTTGGGAAATTAATATTTTTGACTTCTGTTTTCTGTGTACACTCCCCTCTTTGGCTACACACTTCTTTGTCTCTTTTTGTTTTGGTTGTCAATTTTTTTCTAAAATATATACTTAATTTTAGGTGAAGTATTAAAATCTTATTCAGTTTCGCTAAGATTTTAACACGTAAAATTATAAATTAAGCACATATTTTAGAAATACAGGGTGAACCAAAAGTCTTGCTCTGAATTATAATAATTTATTACAAAATAACCGTTTGTATAATAATGTAACTTGTTGAATCATTGTATAGATCAGTTTTAGTAGTTTTTTTTTTAATCAATAGATGGCACGAATGCTTCTTCAAGAGCAACTCAGGAACATTTGTAAGGAAGAATCACCATTTTTGGCTGAAATGGAGTCGATTCAAGAGAAAGCTCAATGTGTGCTTTAGTTTCACGAAACGAAATCGCCCATTAATGTTCAGCGAACATTTCGATGTTGTCATGGACTTAACCCTCTTGATGCAAAATCAATAAAGTGATTGTATGACAGGTTTTAAGAAACAGGCAGCGTTATTGATCTGCCCATAAGTCCTCTGGATTTTTTTTCTTTTGGTGCTATATCAAGGACAGAGTCTTTGCCACACCAATTGCTGATGTCAAAGAACTGATGTGTGTACTGTACAGAAGAACATTTGACAGGAACTAAAATAATGCTTAGACATTCTCCGAGCTATCAAGGGGCACACGTTGAAATTTACCGAGGTATGTGGTCTTATAAAAAATATATATATATATATATATAACAGTACTTACAATGTATCCAAACAAACATATGTCTTATTATAATAGTTTAAGCATAATAAATATTTATAATCAGGGCAAGACTTTTGATTTATCCTGTATGTTGACAACTAAGAAAAAAGAGACATGCTTTAAGAAAAGTAAACAGAAAACAGAAGTTAAAAATATTAATTTCCCGAGGAGATATTTTAAATATACAAATGCATCCTACGCCCATAGGATTAACACCAGCGTGGGCCATCGGGAAGTTTACTGACGAGTAGCCTTAACGATCCTCTATGATCATCTCTCTGGAACGAAACCAGGGGGTAATGAGCAAACAGAGTCGGCGCAACATCGCGCGGGGCCCGGGCAAATCACTTAGTGGGACCGGTCGTCTCTGATTGCAATACTGGACTAAAAGAAATTTATATTTAAATGGTATAATGTATCATAGAATAATTTATAATATAGTTTATAACATGTATGAAAAATACTATGCAAATTCTTTCACATGTAATGTGAATAATTATTTTTAATTCAAACAGTCCAAAAATAGATCATCCTGTTTTTATAATGGTCGTATATATATACTTAAATCTTATTTTTAGTTTATACCATTCCTCAAGCATTAGTATGTATTTTTTTTTCCTGCAATTGAAACATTATATTGACTGATGATGCTCCGGAGGGGGGGGGGGCAAAAGTACCCTCCATGAGAGTAATGAGCAGTGTATGTTTTGTGTCTACATGAATAAAATAATGAAATATAAGAGTTTTAAAAGGGAGAAAAGACAAGTAAAACGTGAAATGAAAATAGTGAAACAAAACTTAAAGGAAATATATGCAGAAGAGCTGGGTATGGACTATACTTTTTTTTTAAAACATCGAACTTAACCATATGTGTTTTTTAAGATGGATAACTGACTATGTTTTTAATGCTACTTTTAATATATGTATGTTATTGACAATATAAATAAATTCATTTTAAAGAAGTGCAACAGTAATTAACAATAATAGTGCTGTTGGAAAAAGACACACCTATAATACTACTGCACTTGAAAAAATACATACTAATGCCTGAGGAATGGTAGAAACCAAAATAAGATTTAAATTATTTTTAATTTCGCAAAATCTTCTATCCTATATTCAATAATCCAAAATCTCTATCCTATATGCAATATTTATTTTATGCGTTCACAGTTACTTTTAGAATTCTTACATCTATACATTCCCTGTCAAGTATATCAACTTTGGTTGTAAGAAATAAAGTTTATACTCACTTTTCTCAAGAAAAAAACATTTAAAAATAAATTTTGAGCAATTTTAGTAAAATTTTCATTTTTTACACCACCACTATTTTTTAGACAGCCAACAACAGTAGAATATAGTTAAAAATTGAAACTGTTTTATATTAACACTGGAAAAGAATGAAGTTAAAAAAAAGAATATATATTCTTCAACGCTTAAATGACAATGCATGAAAATTTCAATCATGTAGGAGTGAAAATTATGTAATTACATTATCTGGTCAAAAGTATCTGATCACTTTCAATTTTAGACATCTTGTCAAAAATCTAGAGAAATTCTGGTACTTTTGGGTTATAACGGCCTCCAAGGATAAATCGACCAAGATTGAATGGATAAGAGACCAAGATTGATCGCCAAGTTATACAGCATATATGGCACTATAATAATATATCATATATATATGTTATATATGTTTATAATATATGTTAGATAACATATTCATAATATATAACATTTTGTGACACATATGGCTAAATTATAGTCATATATGACATGTGTATAAGATGATTACATTATATAGGATGACTACATTGATGATATTCTATGATGATTACATTATATTTAAGATGGAGTGATATTAATTCCGTATTGCTGAATTTAAAAACCAAATTTGTACACTAAAATTGTTACAGCAATCCTATTATCTACTGACAGTTTTTTGGATAGATATTTCCGAAGAAATAGATATGAAATGGAAAAAAAAGTCTAAATATGGATTTCAAGTTCTGAAATTTTCAAAGCTAGGCTTAAGTTTCCCATTGGAATTTTTAGTAAATGTCAACAAAAGATAAAATGTTGCCAACTTAAAATGTCCTTATTAGATGAAACATGTTTTGAAATCATTCAAAAACAGTTTGTTGAATATTTCTCTAAATTTTCGATAAAACGTCTAAAATCGTAAGTGGCCAGATACTTAAGACGAAAGTGTATATGAGAAAAATATAAGTTGTTGAAAGGAGATTGGAAAAATTATGAAAAAAAGAGATGAAATGAAAAATGAAATTGTAAATGCATTTTAAAGTGATATTATGAACTGAAATTTAAGATTTTTGTAAATTTGATTTTAGTGTGATAAATCACCTTATCTATTGCATACATACTCAATACAAGAAAGAAAAAATATAGAACTTTTAACTGTTTTCCAACTCGTTACATTAGCATATCTGCCAACTGCTACAATTTTTGGTCACTATTTCATCATAAAAAGCTTTGCGTTATTTAATTGCAGAAATCTGCAATTAAATAAAGAGAACATTTCTATACTGAATTACGGTATCGAAAAATTGCAGCAGTTGGCAACTATGCATTAATACATAGGGAAATTATTGGTAAAGCAATTTATGCTCTTGAATTGCAAAAAGAAAAAAAAAACTACAAAGTAATTCATTTAAATAAGTTTAAAGAATTTATAATATAAATTAATTATTTTGGGGTGTGCTATGGATATCGAGGTAGATTCGTTTGATGCAAGTTTGATAAAGTTCTTAGGTTCGTAGAAGATTGCTGCATCATAGAAGAGTAAAGGAGTGGACATGAATTTCTTTGCATAGGTATAGGTCGGAAAGGATACATGGATTGAGGATTTCTTGTCTGAGAAGTGGACGAAAATGCGCGTGAATTGTATGGTGGTTGGAAGTGATGAAAATGTGAAGGATAATGTGGCCTGTATTGTGAGGGATAAGATACAGTACTTGAAATACCTGGCATATTGAGCATCCTGGTATTTTGAGTATTTCTTTCACAATTTGATATTCTACTTCTGGATGCATTACTAGTTCTTGATTCAGGAATATGAGGCATTAACTGTTTATTTAGCTGTGTGTTGTCTGGCACTGGATTTCCGGTTGTTGATATATTTGTCTCTGAAACATTGTATTGTGTTAAATGCCTGTTTGATGCACTGTCTAACATTGGATTCTGTGCACGATAATTTTCAAAATTTTGAACATTAGTCGAAGTGGATGAATATTGTTTTGCAAAGTTAGTCCTTTCAGTTATGGAATCGTGGACAGGAAAACTTGAAAAATTAGAGGAATGTAGCTCAGTAGCTGTTTTTCGGACTAGAACATCTGAGGTACGACTAGAACCTGTTATATGTGGAACATTTTGAAAGGATGGAGATTTTAAAACAGGACTATGCCATGGAATCTGAGACGGAGAAGAATTGGAAGATGTAGGAAAGTTAAAATGATGATTCATTTTATAGTTATAACAGTGCAAATTATTACCAGACAGTTGAGAAACGTTCAAAGATTGCTCTTGACCCATACACAGACTTGTATTTTGATTAAAGAATGGAAATGTGGGATTTTCAAGAGCATATTGTTGCCCTTGATCCATATATAGATGTGCAATTTGATTACTTAATGGAATTGGGCGATTCACAAGGGCAGAACGTTGCTCATTTCTGGAATTACTTTCATTTCTAGAACCCTTATCTATACAGCTACCGACCATCACCGTAGAATTGAAAAAATCTTTTGGCGGACTAGAACCCAACTGCATGTTTGTTGTTTTGTCTAAAACATCTGACGAATGTGACGCAGAATTACAAACTGTAGATGGAGTGTCATTAGTGGGTGTAGTTATTTTCGACGAAGAACAACTGAAACTTGTCTTAAAACCAGGCTGAGACTGGAATACAGGGGTATCTATGCTTCGACTAAATGATGAAATTGAAGTTGTTAAAACAGAAAGTTGTTCCTGAGGTAGTTTAACGTTCCTTTCTTTATTCGGCCGTTTTACCTGTGTGGCATTGGCATTGCTTTTTTTATCTGACCGTCTTTTATTACGGACTTTATTTATCACATTGCTAGGAGATAACTTATTTGGAGAAACTTCAGAATTTGTGTCTGTTGTCTGACCTTCTACAACTCTGGAATAATCAAGTAAACAACTAGAATTATTTAACTGTGTGTTTTCTGTTTCAACTAGATTTTCTGAAAAAGTAGATACAGTTCTGGAAACTGTTGAAGAGCGTTCACCATCAACGGGTGAAATTGGATCATATGGAATAGATTTTGATGGAGAAGTAGCCTGGAAATCAGAATTTAGAGGTTTGTTCATAATTTTAATTTTTTTAATGCATTCCTCTAGTCTTTCTCCTTTGTTATACAAAATGCTTGATTCCTTACTATTTGAATCAATATCACAATTTTTAAACTCTGTTGACATTTGTGCATTATTTGCATCACAGATATCCGAGGTTTCCTTGCAATTTGTTGATGTTTGCTGATCGACATCCATCAGTAATGCAGGATTATTAAGAAATTCTAAATATGTATCACAGATGTTCGAAAATGTCACAAGATTTTGTTTTTCTTCAGTAGAAAAATAGCCTTTTGTTTTCAAAAAAGATTTCACTTTGCTTAATTTTGGATCAAGATTTAAATAAGAAACTCGATTCCCCTCTTTTGTAGCATCATGATCAGAATCACACGCTGAGATTTTCCCACCATTCACCAAAATATGCTCAGCCAATTTGTCATATGTTCCATATTTTTCTATGTAATCATTCACAATCATCAACTTTTTTAGAGTATCTTTAGTCTTTAGTATTTTTGATACATCTCTATTTTCATGATTTTCTAAATAATGTAAGATTTTTGTGACAAAATCTATAAATTTTGAAATTTTAGAATAGTCATTTAAAATATCCAAGGAAGCAATGATGGATGCAGTCCCTATTACTTCATGTACAAGATACGTGTTTTCAGAGCCATCTGCATTGCTTGTCTTCACAGAAGTTAACTCTTGCGGCAATAAATCATCAAGAAGTTGCACATATTTAATAAAAACATTGGAAAAGTCCTCTTCCAGATATACAAAATTACTAGAAGTCACTTTATTCATTTCAGTATTTTCTTTTGAATTACATTCATCATGAACTTCAACGTGACTGAAATCACAAAAATTTCCTTCAGGAATATAATTTGAAGTTTCTGTGCTTTCTCTTTGCACCATCTCTTCCAAAGGTACTTCTTCTGTAGAGCTGATGGAAGAGTCTACATTTGCAGCTGGTTTGGTGTGGCTTAAATTACACAAATCTCTTTCCAGAGAGCAATCTTCATTTTCTTCAATTTTTCTTTGCACCTCCTCTTCCAGTGTTGCTTCTTCTATAACAGGTACATTATCGTCAGGAGGAGTAGTAGTAGTCGTATGTGACTTTGTATTATAAAGATCTCTTTCCAGAGCGTGATTTTCATTTTCTTCAATTTTTCTTTGCACCTCCTCTTCCAGTGTTGCTTCTTCTATAACAGGTACATTATCGTCAGGAGGAGTAGTAGTAGTCGTATGTGACTTTGTATTATAAAGATCTCTTTCCAGAGCGTGATTTTCGTTTTCTTCAATTTTTCTTTGCACCTCCTCTTCCAGTGTTGCTTCTTCTATAACAGGTACATTATCGTCAGGAGGAGTAGTAGTAGTCGTATGTGACTTTGTATTATAAAGATCTCTTTCCAGAGCGTGATTTTCATTTTCTTCAATTTTTCTTTGCACCTCCTCTTCCAGTGTTGCTTCTTCTATAACAGGTACATTATCGTCAGGAGGAGTAGTAGTAGTCGTATGTGACTTTGTATTATAAAGATCTCTTTCCAGATCGTGATTTTCGTTTTCTTCAATTTTTCTTTGCACCTCCTCTTCCAGTGTTGCTTCTTCCGTAACAGGTAAGTTTAAAACAGAATCGTCAGGAAGAGTAGTAGTAGTCGTATGTGACTTTGTATTGTGTATCTCACTAGAAGATGCGAATAGTGAAATACAAACATTAATTTGAATTTTTGGAGAAATAGATTGTGAAATGCGGGTATGTATGGGCGATTTTTCTGGTAAATTTTCATTTAATTCATCAGCAGATGTAGAAGGTAACTTTGATGTTTCACTAACTTTGAGAGCAGCAGGCTGTGAAATTTTTACAGACATCTGGGAATTTTCAGATAAGTTTTCCTCTGCTTCTTCAGATGTATTAGAAAATAACTTTGAATTAGAATGACTATCAGACTGTGAAATGGAAGTAGGTATCAAAGAATTTTCAGATACACTTTTCTCTGTTTCATTAAAAATAGTAGAAGGTAACTTCAGATTGCCTGTGTCAAAAGATGATTGGCAAATTGATGCATATCCAATAATCTGAATTTCAGAACTATCAGATTGTGAAGAAAAACTGTCTGCTATATTAGATGGCATTTCACCAGAATCAGTTAGAACTGCTGTTTTATCAGTAGTAAGTAACTTTGGTTCTTGTGTAGCAATAGAATGTGAAATTGAGGTAGGTATTGATGCATTATCAGATAAATCATCTAATATGTTAGTAGAGGTAGAAGGTAAATTTGGCAAGTCAATTGAAGAGAATTCACTTATTTTAATTCCAGGACTGTCAGATTGTGAAATGACGGTAGGTATCAAAATGTTTTTGGATAAATTTTCTTTATCATTAGTAACACTTTCTTCTATAGTAGATGATATTTCATCAGATTCAATGCCATTTATTAAAATGAATTGAACAGTTGAGTTGTCATTATCTTGTACTTGAGGTGCAGCATCCAACGAAGGTAACAATGTGTTTTCAAACTGAATAGCTTTTGTACTTTTTATTAATAAACCATCATTCTGTTCTGGAACGGCATCGTTATCAACATCTAAAAGTAAATCTGTAAAATTAAAAGAATTAATTTTACATGAACTATCAATATATATATATATATATATATATATATATATATAGTTAAAATTAAATCACATATGTGAAAAACAAAGCAAAAGATATTGCAAAAATTAAACACAATAAAATGAAAATGAAACTATGAAAAACTATGAATATCTTATGGATTCGTCAGTGGAACTTGATAAGAACAATTCATAGTAAAGGGGTGTGTTTTTTGTTGAATATTGTCAGAATCAAGCCTAAAAATGACAATATTAAGCTCCTTATAATATATTTTTTTTTAAACAAAAATATGAAAAGAATAAGAGATCCAAAGAATAAATTATGGTACAACTACAACAGATAAAAACTAATAATAATAGGCACAACTCACAAGAAAAATAAAGTGTGGAAATGATTAATTATGATGCAAAAATGGTATCCATGTACAAGTCCAAATCTCATCACTCGGAAATTCTGAATCCTGGCAAATAAAGAAGGGTAATAACAAAAAGAGGGTGGCTAGTGCTGCCATCTAGCTTTAAAAAGAGGAGCATTAAGCTTAAGATAAATTATAGACAATGTAGTTATTGATGTAAATCAAGATTAAAGGGGAATAATTTGGTAGTAAACAAGAATTAAAATTAGAAAGTAACTAGTTAATAGTATTAAAGAATATGGTCAGAAAAAGAAATTGACCTACATTGAATTCCAGGACTGTCGGACTGTAAAATGCAGGTAGGTATCGAAATGTTTTTGGATACATTTTCTTCATCATCAGTAACACTTTCTTCTATAGTAGATGATATTCCATCCTTTGACAAAATGACTTGAAAAGTTGAGTTAACATTATCTCGTACTTCAGGTGCAACATCCAACGAAGGTAACACTGTGTTTTCAAGCTGAATATCTTTTGTACTTTTTATTAATAAAGCATCATCCTGTTCTTCACATCTATCATTTTCATCTGTTATGTCAATTTCTACAGTCTCAGCAACTTGTAAATTCTGTTCTGGAATAGCATCATTATGAACATCTAAAAGTATATTTGTAAAATTAGAAGAATTAATTTTACATGAACTGCCAATATATACAGGGTGGTTATAATTAAAGTTACCCTGTTTAGAACTACGTAGAGGCCGCTCTGGTTGACAGATATAGATGAAACTTGCAATATAAGATATATGGACCATGGGAAAATGAAATCTGCAATAAATAAAATTATTTCAAATGTACGACCACCAGGTGAGAAGGCAGTGCATGACGACCAAAAATTTAAACTGGAAACACAATTTATTTTTAATTTACAGCATATGTTCAATCTGCATTTCTTTTGCATCAAGCACATGTTTAAAGCATATTATAGCATGTTCAACAGTAGCACAAAGGGTTTCTTGATCAATTGCAGCAACATGATGAGTTACGCTTGCTTTCAAATCAGGCAGAGTCCATATGCTTCCTCCATACACACGATCTTTCAGGAATCCCCACAACCAGAAGTCACAGGATTCAAGTCCAGAGAATGAGGAGACCAGGTTGTTGGAAAAGTTCCTGATCATCTCCAAAGTGGACACGAAGCAGTGCCATCACTGCTCGATCTATGTGAAGTGGTGCATCATCTTGCATGAATATGGTAGTCTCTAAACACTCACGCTCTTGTAAGGATGGAATGATCTGCTGTTGAAGGAGGTCTCAGTAACAGGTACCCGTAATGGAACCCCTTTTAGGACCGTGAGAAGTGTTCTCCTCAAAAAAAAAAAAAGGAACCAATAATGAAATCAGCCATAAAGCCATGCCATACAGTAATGTAATCAGGGTGCAAAGACTGTTCATGCACAATATTAGGACTTGCAGTACCCCATACATGACAGTTCTGAGTATTCATTGCTCCATCTAGGGTAAAATGCACCTCGTCCGACCACAAATTGTTCCAAGGCCATGCATTGTCCATGGATATTCTGGTCAAAAGCATCCTTGCAAATTGAGTTCGTGTGTCCAAGTCTGCAGGGTTCGGCTCTTGCACAACGTGAATCTTGTATGGATACCACTTTATAATGGTTCGAAGAACCTTTCGTACTGTAGACCAAGGGAGAGACAAATTACGTGACACTGCTTGAGCATTTGTCAAAGAATATTGGGAACCGGATGCTCTTTCAAGCATGGCAAGAGTGACTTCTTCAGCAGTTTCATTTGAAATCCGTTTCCGTCCTCTTCCATGCAACACACCCAGCTCCCCAGTCTCTTCCAATTTAGACATTATCTTTTTCAAAGCCTGCCTCGACATTGGTCTTTTTCATAAGCCTATCAAGCGTCGATATTCTCGCAGTGCAATTGACAAATTACTGCTGTTCTGATAAACCAACTTCACCTGTAACGCTTGTTCCTTCTTCTCTAACGGCATGGTGCAGAATGACATTATGGCAGCGACTACTGGCTTTTTAAACCACTCCAAATTTGCACAGTCCTTTCTCGTAGATGAAAACCACCATCTATCGGTTGAAATTTGAACAAATTTAATTATTTCAGATTTCATTTCCCCATGGTCCATATAACTTATATTCCAAGTTTCATCGATATCTGTCAACCAGAGTGGACTCTACATAGGTCTAAACAGGGTAACTTAAATTATAACCACCCTGTATATAGATAAAATTAAATCACATATGTGAAAAACAAAGGAAAAGATATTGCAAAAATTAAACATAATGAAATGAAAATATGACAAAACTATGAATATCTTATGGATTCGTCACTGGAGCTTAATAAGAATAATTCATAACAAAGAGGTGTGTTTTTTGTCGAATATTGTCAGCATTAAGCCTAAAAATGACAATATTAAGCTCCTTATAATATATAAAAAAAACCACCAAAATATGAAAAGAGTAAAATATCCAAAGAATAAATAATGGTCCAACTGTAATAGATAAAAAACGAAATTATAAGAGACACAACTCACCAGTAAAATAAAGTGTGGAAATAATTAATTACGATGCAAAAATGTTATCCATGTGCAAGTCCAAATCTGATCACTAGGAAATGCTGAATGATGGCCAAACAGAGAAGGGTAATAATAAAAAAGAGGGTGGCTAGTGCTGCCATCTAGCTTTAAATAAAAAAGGAAATGCTGGTGATGCCATCTATCTTTAAAAAGAGGAGCATTAAACTTAAAATAAATTATGGACAATGTAGTCATTGATGTAAATCAAGATTAAAGGAGAATAATTTGGTAGTAAACAATAATTAAAATTAGAAAGTAAGTAGTTAATAGTATGAAAGAATATGGAAAGATAAATATAGGTAATAACTTAAAAATTGAATAGATAAAGATAATATTAATTAAAAATATATAAATAGAAAAAAGATGAATATGTAAAAGGTAAATTAATATTAACTAGTCGGATGTGCCAATCCCAAAACTTTCTTCTATCTCAGTCATGTTAATACTTCAAAATTCGTTATCATATCCCCAATAAAATCAATATTTTTCGTTATTCCGTTGTATGTCAGCTGCTTTCGAATCGTCGGGTTACCGGGATGCGATCAACTGATGTATAATACTAAACTACGAAAAGTCCTTCAAGTCTGAACCGACAGGAACAGATAGCCTCCCTATTTCTTGGTTTTTCGATTTTAGCTAATTTTACTGGAAAACACGAAGGTAAAATGCATGGAACCTAATTAAAGAAGATTCAATCCCAGTTCTCGTCAACATTGAATTTGAATGAGAATATCGCCAAATTAGTCCTCTACCGCCAAGTTGGCTTCATTTATGACAACCTATTTTGGTCGCCAAATTCGGCGATATTTCGCCAACTGTCGTCAAGTTTGGCGAGAATTTGACGTTGGCGAATATAAATATATAGTGATAAGCATATAATAGGATTAATTGTTAC
Organism: Maratus michaelseni; assembly: GCA_963931845.1. Taxonomy (NCBI): domain Eukaryota; kingdom Metazoa; phylum Arthropoda; class Arachnida; order Araneae; family Salticidae; genus Maratus; species Maratus michaelseni. Next base: position 116,892,963 of record OZ007600.1, read on the forward strand.
AACAATGAAAGAAAATTTGCCAAAACCATGTTAACTATAACTCATAAGTTAAACCCGTTTATGGATGAATTTTGCTGTCTTGTTTGAAAATGTCAGCCACCCTAAAATTTCAAACCGCTATATCTCAGCCATTTTTTAAGATAGAGGCAAAACAAAAATTGTTCCAGATTCTCTGAACATTTAACGAAAAAAAATTATAGGATTTCTAATTTTTATGCACATCTTTTTGAATTTGAAATTGAGTTTGGCTATTTTGACCTTTTGAATTTGGCTATCACAGCACCCCCTTTCGTCGAAATATCCCCAAATTCTGATAGAACCTGCTTGCCATAGCCAAAAACATAGAAAAAAAATGTGGTTCAATTTGAAGCATAACTTCATGCACTTTTCGATGATACAATAGTGAAAATGGAACAAAAATATCGATCGCAGTGCGCCCTTTCGTCGAAATATCCCCAAATTCTGATAGAACCTGCTTGCCATTGCCAAAAACATAAAAAAATCTGGTTCAATTTGAAGTATAACTTCATACACTTTTAGATGGTACAATAGTGAAAATGGAACAAAAATATCGATCGCAGCGCCCCCTTTTGTCGAAATATCCCCAAATTCTGATAGAACCTGCTTGCCATAGCCAAAAACATAAAAAAAAATCTGGTTCAATTTGAAGCATAACTTCATACACTCTTAGATGGCACAATAGTGAAAATGGAACAAAAATATTGATCGCAGCGCCCCTTTCGTCGAAATATCCCCAAATTCTGATAAAACCTGCTTGCATTAGCCAAAAGCATAGAAAAAAAATCTGGTCCAAATTGAAGCATAACTTCATACACTTTTCGATGATACAATAGTGAAAATGGATCAAAAATATCGATTGCAGCGCCCCCTTTTGTCGAAATATCCCCAAATTCTGATAGAATCTGCTTGCCATAGCCAAAAACATAGAAAAAAAATGTGGTTCAATTTGAAGCATAACTTCATACACTTTTCGATGGTACAAAAAAAGACCCACACAGACGGACGGACGGACAGACAGACATTTTGTAAAAACATGTTTTTCGGAATCTCTGACCCCTAAAACGTGTAAATCCGTCGAAAACCGGGAGTCGAAAACAATTTCGATTACAATACTTTCTTCTATTATAGATAGAAGAAAGTAAAAAAGTAATTTAAGGGGATGGAAATATATAGTCATGTTGTCATGTACAAGGATTGGTTATGTAAAATATAGAATGATAAATTATTGTAATGCTCAAAATCTGCTTTTAACCATTTTTTTTCAGCAGTCCCACCTCAAACCTGCATAATGGCATTTCGATCTAATAATTTTTTGGAGTAAATTTTTCTTAATTTAAAGAAAAAAAAATTAGATAGTTTTTTAGCAATTCATGCCTACCCTCCATAATATTGTTTTCTGATTTTATACATATTTAATGCCTATACTGGTAAGATTAGGTGAATATTTAATAAAGAAATAAAAGAAAGCAGATAATTATAAGTCAACACTGTAAGTTTTAATTTTAATAAATTTGGCCTTATAAAATGGGTGAAATATAAACATTTAATACAATAACAGTGATTTAGAAGAATATTTCTGTAAACAGAAATATGTAGGCAGGAATTAAAGTTAGTAACATATATAAATATATATATATATACACTGCTCAAAACAATTAGGGGAGCAAGCAAAAAAGTGAAGAGAACTGTGCGAAACAGCCATGCATGGGTATAAAATGGAGTACACATGTATAAATAAAGAAAAAAAAAGACGCAAACAAATTTGCAAGGTAGCTTTAATTCTTTGAAACGATGGAAAGAACATGAAAAACTGGTTTAAGGCAAAAATTTGGTTACATGTAAATGTAAAAAAAAGTATTGTTTAGGAATGATTCAAGATGTTTAATTTGGAGTGCGGTCCCATCGAACAGCTAAGAAGCTGCAAACCTGTTTTCCATGGATTCAATTAGGTTTTCGATAAGACTTTGGGGAATACTGTTCGACTCCTCAAGAATTTCAATCTCCAAGTTCCAGACACTAAAAGATGTTCTTGTTCTCGCTGCAATGCTTTGTCCAAATGTGTCCCAATCGTGCTCGATCGGATTCAGGTCAGGAAAGCATGCTGGCCATTCCAGACACTGTATTGTTTCAACTTCAAGCCTGTTCTCCACAAGATGATCTGTATACGATCTGGCATTACCATACATAAAAATAAAGGAATCACCATGGCTGCAGCGTAAGTTAACACATGAGGTTTCAGTACAGACACATGCTGTCTGCATAGCTTTGAGCTGCCAAAGTGTCATTCCCAATGATATGCAGGTTCGTACGCCCACCTATGCTGATTCCAACCGATACCATCAACTCACCTCGTCTGTAATGTTATCTTTCATGAACGAATGTTGGATTCTTTCAAGTGCTCCTTTCTCTACATAACATAACACGTTGGGTGTAACACTCCAGACTGAATCAGGAGTCATCTGTAAACAGCTCTTGACTTCAATCATGTTGCCTCCAACCTCAATGTTCAGCAGCCCACCTTCTTTGAGCCCCACAGTGGTTTGGGGTCAACGAAATACAGACCATAGGCCTACATGCATAGAGACCACCCTGATGATGCCTATTACGGACTGTTTGGATGGACACCTTTCGTCCTGTTACTAAGCGCAAATGTCTTTGCAGCTGAGTAGCATTGCCTGTTCCGTTTCAACAAGCTGTTAACAGGATATATCAGTCATCAGTTGCTGTGGTAGCACGTGGCCGGCATTGCCCTGGTAGACGTCTAACATATCCTGTTTTTTGGAATCGATTCCACAGCTTTGCAATGACATTTCTTGCGACTCCAACAGCATCTGCTACACTTCTTTGTGTTTGCTTGTATTCAAGTCTCCCACTAATAGGCCAAGCCATGTATCCCGGTAAATCACGTTGCTGGGACATTTGCAAGTTACGTTTTCTCAAAAAAAAAAAAAAAAAAAAAAAAAGGCTGAGCTATTGAATTTCACAACTGAGACAGTGAAACGTTTCTGCAAAATCCCGATTTCTACACTTATCTCCTTTTTCTGATTTTTGATATCATAGACTTGGATTATGAACCATGGACATATCTTGGACATATGAAGTTTAATTTTTCTGCTTTCTGCTATGCTTTAAATTATGAATTATCTCCTTTTTCTGATTTTTGATATCATAGACTTGGATTATGAACCATGGACATATCTTGGACATATGAAGTTTAATTTTTCTGCTTTCTGCTATGCTTTAAATTATGAATGTTTCAATTTAAGCTACTTATTAGTGTAAGTGTTTGCGTAATTTCGTTAAAACCCATATGCTCCCCTAATTGTTTTGAGCAGTGTATATATATATATACAGAAATGAAATTATATTTAGGGATATAAAATACTTACATTGCCCATTTTCTCCACTTCCTTCACTGTCATCCAGTACAATTAATTCTGGACATGTACTGGCATTTTCTCCACGTTGTGCAGCGGTACTGGCATTTTCTCCTTCTTCAAGCTCCTGGATTTTGCTTATGGATTTAACCTGCTTGCTTTGGTTATTTTTCTGTCCAGATCCTTCCTCATAAGAATTATCTAAGTATTTATTAAAACAGTTGTTAATGGGTGAAGTATAAACATTTAATACGATAACAGCGATCAAAACTTTACAGAAGAATATTTCTGTAAATGGAAATATCAGTCGAGTCTCTATATAACAAAATCCATTGTTCCAGTAAAAAATTTGTTATTAGAGAGTAAAAATTCTTATTTAATGTGTAAATTTTGAACAAAAAATATTTTTGAAGTGTTAAATTAAGAATTTGAAATGTTTAACTATAAATATTAACCTAATATTGTATTTCTTAATTATGTATTTAAATAGTTTTAAAAAAGAGAACAGACATTTATTTGAAAGCTTAAAAAAATCACATAAGGAAAACTTACAGTAATTTTAGATGAAGAAATCTGTAATTTTTCTCTGTTTTGATTTCAAAATTGTTACACTCTCGAAAAAATGTTCACACTTTAGCAAGGAATGAAAAATTGTATCAGGAACATTTTCCTCCATTTGAAGTCCTTGCCTTATAAGATCAAAAGAACTCATCATTTCACCGCGTGATGGTTTTTTCTCTTGTAGTAAGTTTTCGTTCCCATGCCCATTATCACTCTAACTATAATAGTTCATAACGCTGCTTAAAATATCACTGTCAGTAGGATACTCCGCAATAGTGAGATTGTCATCCACTTCCAAAAAACTGAGAGAGTAAAATTTTCTTCGACAGTTTCCCGTTCCTTAATTAATTTCCATTTACCTTTTAAGTCTGCTAAAGCCACATCTTCTTCGTCCTCAGAATCTGCATTATTCTCCAGTTCAGAAAAGCCAGCCTTTTTAAAGCAATTATAGATTGTTTTTTCAGTTACATCAAATCTTCAAGCTTTATAAAGTTCTGCAATGCACTTTCTAAGACTAATGATGTCTTGGGTGGAATCATTTTTTTCAATAGCTATGATCAGCTCTATGAATTCTCTTCTTATAATGCACCTTTAGATTTTTTATTATTCCCAAGACCATGGGCTGCAGTTTTGATGTGCAATTGGGTGGTAAGAAAATACCTCAACATTTTGCAGTTTTTTTCCACAGTTTTGTGAATGAGCTGGGCAATTACCAATAAACAAAGCAATTTTTCGGTGTTGTTTTCTCATTTGATTGTCAAGTGCTTTTAACCATTTGTCAAAAATTTCAGTGGTCATCCAGGACTTTTTATTAAAGACGTCCACTTTTAAGGACTTCACGCCTTTAAAACACCAAGGAGATTTACTTTTCCCAATGACTAACATCTTTAACTTTTCTTTCCCTGTCATGTTGGCACACAACAGAATGTTCCTTTGTTTTCCACCAAAACATTTATCTTCTTAAAACGCCAGAGTCTTGTTTGGGAGACACTAGTAAAAGAGACCAGTTTCGTCAGCATTAAAAATGTTTTCAGAAGCGAATTTTTAGAATTTCTGCTATTTTAAGACTCCAGTTCTCACATGCTGTCACCGGAGCATCCGCACTTTCACTGCAGATAATTTTCTGGGATAATCCATGTCTCTTTTTGAACTTTTCTAGTCAACCAATGCTGGCTTGGAAGTCAGAGTGCCCAAGAGATGAAGCATATTCTACAGCCTTTTCTAAAATCATTGGTCCCAAAAGTGGTAGATTCCGGTCCCTTATCCCTTTAATCCACTTAAACATTGCTTCGTCTAAGTCCTCGTATTGGCACGTTCTCTTTCTTTTTCGCGCCGAACCAAGATCTGAATTCTGCTCGATGATTGACTCTCTATTTTAGGTAGCTTTCAATACAAAAAAGTATAAAGCCACCTATTGCAGCCGTTCGGAGGAAAGCAATTCCGAAAAATTTCGATATATTTTCACCGATCATGACCCACAGACCCCAAAACCACCCTCCGTTCAAATGTTGATTTATATATATATATATATGTATATATCAATGATTATATATCAAATTTTAAAACTAATATAAATATACAAAAAAGTTAAAAATTCAAATTTATTTTTGCTTAAGTGTTAGGCCTTGATACAAGGATTCCAGAGCATTTTTAGTTTTACCTCTATCTTAAAAAATGGCTGAGATAGAGCAGTTTGAAATTCTAGGGTGGCTGACATTTTGAAACAAGACAGCACATTACAAAAAAGTCCTTCCGGTTGTACCGGGAGGAAAAGGTAGCTGAAATCTTCGTTTTAAAACTTTAGCTAATGTTACACGAAAACAGCAAGCTAAAATGCAAAGAAAACGTTTACAAAAGATTCGTTAATACTGAATTAGAATAAGAAATTCGCCAAATTATTCAGCTACAGCCAAATTGGCTTCATTTATGAAGACTTATTTCGGTCGCCAAGTTTGGCGATATTTCGCCAAATGTCGCCAAGTTTGGCGCTAACAGACATGAATATATAGTTTTATGCGTATGATTGGGAATATGATTACAACAATGAAAATTTTTGTAATGTGCTGTCTTGTTTCAAAATGTCAGCCACCCTAGAATTTCAAACTGCTCTATCTCAGCCATTTTTTAAGATAGAGGTAAAACAAAAAATGCTCTGGAATCCTTGTATCAAGGCCTAACACTTAATTAAAAAATAAATTTGAATTTTTAACTTTTTTGTATATTTATTTTATTTTAAATCTTTAAGTGGCCGCCATCTTGTCTCAAGATGGCAGACCAAGCTGGCCAACTAACTCGGTCGAGACATTGATGAGCTTAATACACACAATTAGTTTCATCGAAATTGATTTATAAATACGAGCGTTATCGTATGACATAGGTCAGATATTATATACAGGGTGTTCCGTTAAAGGGATCCAATATTAATAGGGGTAATAGAGGAGATCACACGGAGCATAAATCAGTATATAATGCCTGGCCGGATCTCAATAATTTTCGAGTTACAGCAAATAGAATGAAAAATCGGAAATTTGTAAAAAAACCCTCATTGCTAAACTATCGATAATGCTACATAAAAACGAAGCACATATTTAGAAAGACCAGAAAAAATCCTACGAAATGACATAACTAATGTTCATTCAATGACATAAGTTGTTTTAGAATATTGAGAATTAATGGCGAGTTACAAGCTCTGAAACAGTGAAAAAATACAAAATCAAATATTTAGCAAAATAGTTAATCGTTAATTCCAAAAATGCAACTCTACCTACATCAAGGAAAATGTTATAAAATTTGGTCCATTCCGAAAGCTTTCGAAGAAGCTGACAATAAACCATATCAGTTTAATTGTATGGGAGAAATCAAGCAGTTCCCTAGTTACAACTCTGTACTGTTGCACGCTCGGAAAGAGCGAAACTCCACCCATGACGATTGTAAACACCCCGTTATAATATCTTTCAATTATACATTTCTGATCAACCTCTATCAATACCCTTTCATTATTCAGTCTGGTCAAGTGAATGACATATTGTGCAGCTCTCGCCTTGTCTTAAAGCAAACTCCGTGACTGCTGCGTTTCCTCCATGAACTTTCAGGATGATGAAGAAGAAGTACTTTTTATGCAAATTTTCTATGTGTATAGGAAGAAAAGTGTAATAAAACAGCAGTCATCAGTGGGCGTTATGTTAAAGGGAGGCTGTTGTAAGTGGGATTGTAGTAAGTTGATGTATAATAATTATGCCGGAATACTCTAACGAAGAATATGCGGACATGCATCTGATGTACGGGCAAGCTCATGGAAATGCATGTCTAGCACAGCGCATGTACCGTGAGCAATTTCCAAGGAGACGTTGCCCAAGTTCGAAACTCTTCATAAAAATCGATAGACGATTACGGGAGACTGGATCGTTTAATACAGCAAGCATTGATGCAGGGAAACCTCGACATGTACGAACACCTGCAATGGAAGAAGATGTACTGAATATTTTTAAAGATAACCCCTCCACGAGTACACGAGCTGCTGCGTCTGAAGTCGGTGTTTCTCACCAAAGTGTGTGGCGTGTTCTGCGTGCAGAAAACATGCACCCATTTCATGTGCAGCGGGTACAACTGTTATCAGTAACAGATTGTGCTCAGTGGACAGAATTCGTACGCTGGTTGCTTAATGTAACAGAAAATAATCCACAATTTCTGGAAAATATTTTATTTACTGATGAAGCAACATTTGCGAGAGAGGGCGTGGTAAACACGCACAATATGCACACATGGTCATATACAAATCCGCACACTGTTTTCCCGTCGAACGCACAACAAAAGTTCAGTGTGAACATATGGGCAGGTGTCCTCGGCGATTATCTCATAGGACCATATTTACTCCCAGATGTACTCAATGGCAGTACGTACTTGGTTTCCCTACGGGATATCTTACCGCAGTTACTGCAAAATGTGCCAGCAACATTGCGCCACAATATGTGGTTTATGCATGATGGCGCACCGGCACATTTTTTCATAGGTGTTCGCAATCACCTCAATTCAACATATCCTGGGAAATGGATTGGACGCAGTGGACCTGTTGCTTGGCCTGCACGCTCTCCAGACCTCAATCCGTTAGACTTTTTTGTTTGGGGACACCTTAAATCGCTGGTGTATGAAACGCTGTGCGATTCTGTTAATGGGCGCAACTTCGAACACCTATTATAATAATGTCCGTTCGTCTGCCTTCCGACATTGAACTGTGCAGCGCAGGCCAGAAGACTATGCTTCACATATGTCATAAAGTACGTGGAATGTAATTCTTTATTTGTCATTTTTCTTTTATTTTCAACACTTTTTGGCACAGTATTTTGTAAGTCACAGACTGTGGTGTACTCAAATTGTATATTACAAAGTTTGTATGAATTAATTTAAAATTTAGTGTCTTTTTTAAATTTATAATTAATAAAATTATTATGCTATTTGTTATTATTATTTCCTATCATAAATTATGATGCACATATACATACAATAATTGTCCATGTAAAACATGTACTGAAACTTCTTGCATAGTTACAAATCGCAATATTTTTAATTATTTCCGAATTTTCACCACCAGTTTAATTTTAAGGAATTTAACTTAAGCTTTATATCAATAAAAGACCACTTTAAAATGTAGACTATTATTGTAAAGTTATTTTGGTTCATTCAACTCTTGAATAATTAAAAATGTTGCATCTCAGAAGAAGCATGATCGAAAATGTATAGTTGAGAGTAATTAAAAAGGCGGTGTTTCCAATCGTGATGGGCGGAGTTTAACCTTTGCTAGTGTCAAAGAAAGCGGAGTTGTAACTAAGAAACTGATTAATTTCTCTCACACAATTAAACCGATATGGTTCATTGTAAGCTTTTTCGAAAGATTTCGGAATGGACCAAATTTTACTACATTTTCCTTGTTGTAGCTAGAGTTGTCTTTTTGGAATTAACGATTAACTATTTTGATGTATATTGGATTTCGTACTTTTTTCACTGTTTCAGGGCTTGTAACTCGTCAATAAATATTGCTATTTTAATACAATTGATGTCATTTTGTAGGTTTTTTTCTGCTCTTTCTAAATATGTGCTTCGTTTTTATGTAGCATTATCGATAGTTTAGCAATGAGGGTTCTTTTACAGTTTTCCGAATTTTCATTCTATTTGCTGTAACTTGAAAACTATTGAGATCCGACCAGGCTTTATATACTGATTTATGCTCCATGTGATCTCCTCTATTACCCCTATTAATATTGGACCCCTTTAACGGAACACCCTGTATATATGGATATATCTATATATATAAATCAAAATTTGAACGGAGGGTGGTTTTGGGGTGTGGGGGTCATGATCAGTGAAAATATATCGAAATTTTATGGAACTGCTTTCCTCCGAACGGCTGCAATAGGTAGCTTTATACTTTTTTGTATTGAAAGCTACCTAAAACCAACGATTAATTTATGAGTTTTAGTGAACGCGATTTCTCGCAAATTATTTTCTCTCATTGTTGTAATCATTTTCCCAATCATACACATAAAACCATATATTCATATCTGTTATCACCGAATTCTCGCCAAACTTGGCGACTATTGGCGAAATATCGCCAAATTTGGCGACCAAAATAAGTCTTCATAAATGAAACCAACTTGGCTATAGCTCAATAATTTAGCGAATTTCTTATTCAAATTCAGTATTAACGAATCTTTTGTAAACGGTTTCTTTGCATTTTAACTTGCTGTTTTCGAGTAAAATTAGCTAAAATTTTAAAACGAAGATGTAGGAAAGCTACCTTTTCCTCCCGGTACAGGCCGGAAGGACTTTTTTATGATTGTTCACAGAGTACTTGCCGGAATCCCAAATTTTTTTGCCACATCTTTTTTTTTCAATCCCTTATCGATTTCTTTCAAAATCTTCACTTTATCACAGAGAGTTATGCAGTTCCTAGGAGACATTTTTTGCAGCAGCAAAAAAATGCACAAGTTATGCAGCAGCAAAAAAATGCACAAGTTTTGTGAATCTTTCACGCTAAAGAAATTCAGAAACAATAAACATCTATTCTAACAGTAAGGGTTGCGAGCTTTAGTTTGGATAGATGAAAACGTGTTCCAAATGGTGACAATGATCTGCTCTCGTGGCTGCAGCTGTCGAGGAAATTTTTTCCATTTGACCAATAGCGTGCTTGCGCTTTTTTTCCCGCCCGCTTTCTCCTGGCGCGCATCAGGTCACATGTCATGCTAGTGGATCTCGGGAACTTAAGAAGGATGTTGGAAGGTATGGGGGAGGGGGGTGGGAGATGAATTCGTTGGACATTAAAGAACAAGAAGATTCTAGGTAGAAAAGTAAGATAAAAAAAAACTTAGCACTGAACGATAAATCAGGAATCAGTGATGGAAAATTGATTCTATGTGATTTGGAAGCTTTTTCAAAACTGAATAAATAAAGAACATTTTATGAAAAAAAATTCGTTCTATGGAGATAGATAATTTGCTATATGGAAACTGTTTTTAATGAGATCTTGGGAAAAGGGGACCGTTCCAAATAAAAATTCGTTACACAGAGAAATTCGATGTATGGAGTTTCGTTATAGAGAGACTCGACTGTAGACAGGAATTAAAGTTAGTAATTAATATATATATATATATATATATATATATATATATATATATATATATATTATATAAAAAATTTATTTCCTTCGCAAATCTTTCACATTTGTTTCGCATTAGTCCTTTAAATTAATCTAACTTCTGACATAGTCAGTATTTCCTTGATAATATTTATTCTTATTTAATGTCCTTTTGAAAGTATTAACCCGTATATTAATAATTATCTTATTCCAAATTTTAATCTAAAATTTTAAGTTCATTCGTAACTTTTATCAGCTCCCCAATCTATAAAATTCCGAGAGACGCTTTTCTCATTTCGAATGTTTTTAAAAAAGCCATTTTTTTTTTAAAATTCCACGCTCGGTTTTGCGCGCTAGGTATTTTTCACTTCAAAATTAATGCGCGGCTCGAGAGGATTTTTTTCGTGTTAGAGCTTCTCCCTCGCACCTCATTTGCTGGGTAGTCCAGTCAAATTAGATTTTTTTGCCATAATAAATGCTAAGGAGATAAAAATTGGTGCAGTTGTTCATTGATGGCTACTGATGACTATGTAAAAAGTCCCCATGGATAGAAGGTGAGCGGGGGGGGGGAGGGTCTAAATAAAGTATTTTTTTTTTAGTTTTTTACAAATATCTCAGAAACTGTTGGTTATCATGAAAAAATTACTCAGACATAAATTAAAGAACATAAAATTCTCTACAAATGACAGGTATATACAGTGGAACCTCGATTATCTGTCAGTCATAAGACTGCAGCTTTGACAGATTTTCCCCTCCAAAATCACTTTAATTTCAAATTAATTTATATAATGTCGCCATAATAAATTCTAAAGGGTTAAAAATTGGTCCAGTTGTTCACTGATGGCTACTGATGACTATGTAAAAAGTCCCCATGGATAGGAGGTGAGCGGGTAGAGGGAGGGCGGGCTAAATAAAGTTTTTTTTTTTAGATTTTTACAAATATCTCAGAAACTGTTGGTTTTCATGAAAAAATTACTCAGACATAAATTAAAGAACATAAAATTCTCTACAAATGACAGGTATATACAGTGGAACCTCGATTATCCGTCAGTCAGAAGACCTGAGCTTTGACGGATTTTCCTCCAAAAAATCACTTTCATTTCAAATTAATTTATTTAATGTCGCCATAATAAATTCTAAAGGGATAAAAATTGGTCCAGTTGTTCATTGATGGCTACTGATGACTATAAAAAGTCCCCATGGATAGAAGGTGAGAGCGGGGGGCTAAATAAAGTATTTTTTTTTAGTTTTTTACAAATATCTCAGAAACTGTTGGTTTTCATGAAAAAATTACTCGGACATAAATTAAAGAACATAAAATTCTCTACAAATGACAGGTATATACAGCGGAACCTCGATTATCCGTCAGTCAGAAGACAGGAGCTTTGACGAATTTTCTCCCAAAAAATCACTTTAATTTCAAATTTATTTAATGTTGCCATAATAAATTCTAAAGGGATAAAAATTGGTACAATTGTTCATTGATGGCTGCTGATGACTATGTAAAAAGTCCTGATGGATAAGAGGTCAGCGGGGGGAGGGGGGGGTTCAAAATAAAGTATTTTTTTAGTTTTTTACAAATATCTCAGAAACTGTTGGTTTTCATGAAAAAATTACTACATAATTTCCGAGATATTTGTAAAAAACTAAAAAAGTTCTTTATTTTGCCCCCCCGCTTCCCATCCTCGCTCACCTCCTTTTCATCAGGACTTCATCAGTAGCCATCAATGTTCTCAGTAGTCATCAGTAGCCATCAATGAACAACTGTACCAATTTTTATCCCTTTAGAATTTATTATGGCAACATTAAATAAATTAATTTGAAATTAAAGTGATTTTTTTGCGGAAAGTCCGTCAAATTAACATAAATTAAATAACATAAAATTTCACGTGAAACTTTGTAAATGCGACAAAACATAATAGGGAACAATGAAAGTACTAATTTATCACTAAGCAAATACTTACTAAGTCAAAATATTCTTTTTTTCTGTACACATCATCATCAGCTGAAGTGGACGGCTCATTAGAAGGCGTTCTCAGCATGACTGAATCCGTAATCTCAACGTCTTCCTCATCCTGTTGATCTGTATTTATAGCTATAGGTGCAGCATTCAGGCAGTCACCATGGCAGATGTTGCAGATGAGTGTGCAATTAATGGCTGCTTTCCTGCACCCACACTTAGCTCCACACCCAGTGGTACATTTGCAGAAGGTAGTGTTTAAAACAGCCTCAGGTGCGATTGGGTCCTTAGTTGTAATAGGAACTAGACGATTCTGCTTTCGTTCCCAGCCCCAGAGTTCGGCATTTTGTTCCTGGCCAAGCCACCATTCTTTACAGGTGCACCTGATGGTACACCTGGAAAGAATGCTGTCTAGCCGCTCCTTCTGTTGGTGGAAGGGATGAAATGTCAGGTTTGACATTCGATACAGATTTGGCAAAGGAATGGTATCGGAAAGTGTTGAGAGATGTAGATGCGGGAGGTGCTCCATACAATCTCAAAAAAAGTTTGTTTCCTGCTTCGGAAACAGCATCATGGTCAGATTCCCTTTTTGAACGCGGCTGACGTTGTATCACATCCAGTGAATGCATGAAAGACTAGCATTACGTCTTTCAGTCTTGTTTCTTGAATTAACTGTTGTGAGGAGAAAACCTTTCTTTCAATTTTTCCACGACTTGGCTTAACGAAAAAAAATTTCTTGTTCGAGCGGAGTTAGGGCGATTAGGAGGACAACAAGATCAACATCACCAACAATTGTCACTCTGCCACTAGAAGAAGATTTTTCAATGGCTGTTCTTACGATTAGAGTATCTACATCGCCAGTACTCTCCAGGCAAGATATTCCATTCTCCTACAATTTGGAAGAAAGCATAGCAATCAATCTTGATTTATTCTTTCCATTTGAAAGGAAGCTTTCTTGCTTGACGGTAACCTCTGTGTCCTTGTTGAAATTGATATCTACGGACTTCTTCAGTGCATATCTTCGGTTTTGCTCTGCTGATTTCGTGCTGTTGGCAGTGTCGGAATAGCCATCAAAAACCACTGTACAGCTTTTTCCTTTATAATGTGTGGAGATATATTTGTTGTAACCGTCACAAATTGAATTAAAAGTTGAACCTCTTGACCAAGAGACTTTGTGAAGAAGGAAACCACCATCCATAATATCACAGTTTTGGAAATCAATGGGCTGTTGCAATGGTTTGAAGAAATCGTAGATGGCTGCTTTCTTCGTCTTTTGCATGCCACCTTCGCCAAAAAGAGCTAGCGGAAAAGGAGCCAACTCATATTGTGAGTATTTTTCCAAATCTTCATCATGTTGTTTAGCAATCGAGATCCGTTGAAAGATTATCAGAGGATTGACAGGAACTATATCGTCATGAATTTTAATGGAACAGTTCATGCTAGCCAAAGACAGAACCCGGTCTTTACGTGACAACTTTACAGTAAATTTGAAATTAAAGGGATTTTTTTTTGCGGTAAATCCATCAAGGCTCCGGTTTCGTGACTAACGGATAATCGAGGTTCCACTGTCATTTGTAGAGAATTTTATGTTTTTTAATTTATGTCTGAGTAATTTTTTCATGAAAACCAACAGTTTCTGAGATATTTGTAAAAAACTAAAAAAAATACTTTATTTAGCCCCCGTCTCCCCCCGCTCACCTCCTATCCATGGGGACTTTTTACATAGTAATCAGTAGCCATCAATGAACAACTGGACCAATTTTTATCCCTTTAGAATTTATTAAGGCGACATTAAATAAATTAATTTGAAATTAAAGGGATTTTTTGGGGGAAAATCCGTCAAAGCTCCGATCTTCTGACTGACGGATAATCGAGGTTCCGCTGTATATACCTGTCATTTGTAGAGAATTTTATGTTCTTTAATTTATGTCTGAGTAATTTTTTCATGAAAACCAACAGTTTCTGAAATATTTGTAAAAAACTAAAAAAAATTACTTTATTTAGCCCCCCCCTTCCCCCGCTCACCTCCTATCCATGGGGACTTTTTACATAGTCATCAGTAGCCATCAATGAACAACTGGACCAATTTTTATCTCCTTAGCATTTATTATAACAAACTGCTCAAAAATGGGTTAATTTGACTGGACTAGGGCTGGAGCTCGCCTCTCACTCATTGGTTTGTGCGCTCATGACGTCGTATTGTGTATGTCTGCGCTCCGTGAACAAAACTCGCTTGCATGCTTTGGAGGGCAGATTTTTGACGTGTTTGGAAGTGTAACCAAATGGGTATCTGGTGTTGTAGTCACGTAGAATTTTAATACAGCTCTTTAAGATCTTTTAAAACAATGTAGTGAGCCATCGTGAAGCCTGACGGCTATAAGTTTATACCTGTGGGAACTGTTACTGCATCGCTCTTATTCTAAATAAACGATTTGTCTGGAAATTGGCTGGTCTTTAATGAAGAAACTCTTGTGGAATCTCATCATTGCCTCACCTCTTCGCCATGATTATTGATATCGACTGCAACCTTCTATATCTTTAACAAACTGCCATTTTCTCATGGAATATTACATCTCGTTGTATCTCATCTTCGTAAAAACACCACATATATATACAGTATGCCCACTAAAGTCCCTTGCCACCCTCTTAACTTCGGAACGGCTGCTGCTATATTCATAAAAGTTGTATCTAGGTATAGTAAAGTAGCCATGCGCTACTCAATGAAACCGCCTACGGCGCCACCTGGTGGGATACTGCGGTGTTAGTGTTCCTATCTCGAAAACGGAATGAGATAGAGAAAAAAGTGATTTACAAAGTTGTAGAGCATCATCGATTTAGTACAAAAAGACACCTTGTGGACATTAATATGAAGAATAGAACGGTTAAATCGTGCATTTGTTTTTTCGTGATTTCCTACATTGTGACGTGACAAAACGATCTTAGAAAGAAAAAAAAACTAGTTATAATAATATACCTTTATTTTAGATGTTCAAACTTCTCACCATCAGCTGCAATGCACTTTTAGATTCTTGTTTGAATTTCCCGTTGCACACGTTGGAGCATAGAGGGTGACACGTTGGCACAAGCATCCGTAAATCCGTAATGCGTCGTTTAAGGTCCTGCAATATTTGTGGAGGGGTCGCATACACCTGCTTTTTCATAATTGATTGTTTCTTTCTTTCTAAAATCGTGTTGTCACGTCACGGTGTAGGAAATCACGAAAAAACAAATGCGCGTTTTAACTGTTGTATTCTCCGCATTAATGTCCACAAGGTGTCTTATTATACTAAATCGATTATGCTCTACAACTTCGTAAATCACTTGTTTTCCCCATCTCTTTCCATTTTCGAGATAGGAAGTTCCGCAGTTTTCCACCAGGTGGCACCATAGGCGGTTTCATTTAGTAGCGCATGGCTACTTTACTATATCTAGACACCACTTGTATGAATATAGCAGCAGCCGTTCCGTAGTTAAGAGGGTAGCAAGGGACTTTAGTGGGCATACTGTATGTATATATATATATACACACACAGAAATGAAATTATATTTAGGGATATAAAATACTTACATTGCCCATTTTCTCCACTTCCGTCACTGTCATCCAGAAAAATTATTTCTGGAACAGTACTGGCATTTTCTCCACTTCCTTCACTGTCATCTAGAACAATGAGTTCTACTGCACCTGTACTGCCATTTTCTCCTTCTTCAGGCTTCTGTGCATCAGTAATTTTGTCATTTGAAACTAATGACTCCATCAAATGTTCTTTAACCTGCTTGCCAAGATCATCCTCACCTAATTTTTGGATGTGTGTTGTGCTGTTTGGATATGTATGCTTGATTTTATGATTTACGTAAGAGTGCCTTTGGTTAATTTCTGGAAATCTTTTTGAATCAAGAGTTTTGAGATGAAACTCTAATGTACAATGAATATTACAAGGTGGGCATATTGCTTGAAATTCATTGTAAGTGCTGAAAGGTGAAATGCAACACCTACAATTATGCCAATGCTTTTGTTTTTTTTGCTTTTTTAATACGCCCTGAATCATTTTATGAATGGTCAAGTATACATGTAGCTCATTGCTCTGTGTAGTTGTACCACCAACCTCTTTATCTATTGATATTACTTTTCCATGTGGAAAATCGTATTCTTTTGTATTTAATGAATATTTCTCTTTCAAATCTGCTGGGTATTTAACTAAATTTTTAGCATCACCTGTTAAAATAATCCTGCCTGCAAAATTATTCCGGGTAACTGAATTTATTTTTTCATTATTTTTACAACTGTAATACATAACACATTCGATATCCTGCTGATTATCTAACAGTTGTTGTAGAACATCATTGTCAGCAGATATTAAATTAGACAAAAAACTTTCATTTAGATCGCATGCAGGATGAAATCTATATTCACTTGTGTCCGTTGGAAGTCGAATATTATTGTTTATTGTGTTTGTTAAGTGAGTAGAAAGTTGATTACCGCATCCAAAACTACTCGATAAATCTAGTTCTGAAATATGTGTCATACGAGAAAGATTTTTAATTTGGCATAAAGTACTGTTTGCCAGAGAATCTTCGTAAGTATCAGTAAACTTCTTAAAGTACCTTTTATTGGTATATACGGGTACAATGTTTAAAGACTTTTTGCTACTTTCAATTTTATCATTTGTATTTTTTTTACTGGCATTGTTGATTCTAAGATTTTTTGAAGATGGGCTTAGGTTTTTCTGCATTTCAGAATAGGTTTTCACTCTTTCCTTTTGCAAGATTTCGCTATTATTGATAATAGTAACATTTATTTTTTCCTCATTAAGAGTTTCTTTTTCTGTATGTTTGTTTTCTAATGGTGAGCTGTGATTATTGAAAAGTTGGCTATGAAATTTTGACTTCTGAGTTTTGATAAAACTAGTTGTTACCTTTGTTTCAGTTGGGATTTTTCTAGTTTTTTCATTTACAGAGGACTCTTTCCGTGCTTTCTTTTGTAGAATTTCAAATGTTTTTTTACTGGATGATTTCAACGTACTCTGGCTAGATGCTGTTGTTACCTTTGTTTCAGTTGGGATTTTTCTAGTGCTTTCATTTACAGAGAACTCTTTTCGTGCTTTCTTTTGTAGAATTTCAAAAAATTGGTTAATGGATGATGACGAACTTTGGGATTTCAATTCAGAACTTTTTCTTTTTCTAGTATTTTCGTGATCATTATTATTACTCATTTTAGCAGAGTGTTCTTTTTCTATCCGCTGTTTTTTAGAAGCAATTTGATTATCTACATTTTGACGTTTTTGATAATTATGTTTTACTTTTCCCCAAAGTGCCTTTGCCATGATTAGTTCATTATCTTCATTGGCTTGATTAATTGAAGAATTAGATAAGGACTTTTCTGAACTCTGTTGCTTGCTAATATGAACAGAATCTTTACTAGTTTTATTTGTATTCACAGTAGTTGGCACAGTTTTTGAGCGCTGGTGCTTTTCTAATTGAGCAGAATATTTGACGTTGTTTTTATTTATATGACTCACATAAGTGTTTTTATTAACTGGGTTAGGCATAGTCTTTTTTTTACTCTGATGCTTAGGAGCATTTTTTTTATGATTATGACTAGCTTTCACAGTTTTTGATGAATTTATTTTTTTTCTTGTATGTTGGAGAATTTCTTCTTCTGTAAGTTTATGCAAAACAACACGTAAGAATCTTTTTGGCCTGGCATCCATACTAGAAAAAGTAAAAACACAGATATTAGAAAAACACTGAATTTATTATTATTATTATTATAATTTTTTTTTTTTTTTTTTTTTTTTTTAAGAGAAATAAATAGTTACAGATAACCGCTTCACCAAAACTCCTCAATCGCTAAATCTCATATTAACCTAAGGAAAAACTTAAAAGCGTGGTTACCCATTACCTAATATAATTATCGAAATACGCTTTTCACCAGCAAAAAGTACTCGTCAGATGTTGACAATGTGTGTTTTTAAAAATGTCTCCTTAAATTTTTAAGTACTAGGGTGCTCAGCCCCCTACTCGCTAACGCTCGCCAACCCCCCGTGAATTGCGAAGCAATTCCCATTGAGACCGCTACGCGGTCACAAACTCGCTTCGCTCGCTCGCCCCTTTTTTTTCAGCAATTCTAGCCGGAATAAGTTCTACCATAAAACATTTTAACATATGAAATTGACAATTTTTTTTTTTATGTAAAAAAAGTAATTCTCCGTTGAAAACACAACTGAAAATGTATTTAGTTGGCGTTACCAATGAGCATATAAATCTTTTAAATACTATGAAAAAGGATCTTTTGTACGACTTAAATGCATTAAAAAAAAAAAAAAAAAAAACTACGCAGAAATTATTTTTTACTTCCTCAATACATCAACAGATGGCGCCAGATGCAATCTAGACAGTTGATTTTTTTTTTCTCCGACTTTTGAGCGAGTGAAATTCGTAAATGAATTCTAAATAAGAGTTGAGAATTCATTTGAAATTAACGATATTGCTCATAATTAAAATGAGGAATCATCTCAGACGCTTTGGATTAAGTACATGTTATTTTATTTTTAAAATTGCTAGTTTGAGTTTCATTCTATGGTTTTACTGCTCTCACACTGACCGCCATATTGGAGGGAGTTGATCTAACACAATCTAGTCTATTCATTGGTCTGAGCTCTGGAAACTACGGTTGTTGCCAAACCATAAGTTACAAATTCAGCCCTATTTTTGCGCCACGTAAGACATAGATATATATATATATATAGATTTAAAAATTCCATATAAACTTGGAAATTTCTGTTTTATGAAATTCTTTTATCTTCTTAAAACTACTTAAAATTTAAGGAGACAATTTAAAAAAAAATAACATCTGAAGTCTACTTTCTGATGGTGAAAACCGTATTTTGGTAATTAAATTGGGTAATGAGTAATCGTGCTTTTAATTTTAACCAAAGATTCACACGGAATTTAGCTATTGTGGAGTTTCAGTGAACCAGCTTCTTAAGGCTCACGCTTACACTGGAAAACACTCGCTCGCTAATATTAATACTATGGGTTAGTTATTTTTAAATATCTCGTTTGCATTTTTATTTTATTTATTTATTTATTTATTTTTGCGCATTGGATATCTGAGATCGATCTCTACGAAGTTTCTTTTTTTCACTTTATCGATTTCGTGTGAGGATAATTTTATTTTCGAAACACCGGTTCCGAAAATAAAAGTATCCTCATTAAAAAAAAAAACTGCAAACGAAATCGATAAAGTGAAAAAAAGAAACTTCGTAGAGATCGATCTCAGATATCCAATGCGCAAAAAAAAAAATCACTTAAAAATATAGAAAAGCAAACGAGATATTGTAAAATAACTTCTCCTTAGGATTAACATTAGCGAGCGGGTTCGGTCGAGTGAATCAACGGGTGCCTTAAGAGGCAACTTCACTCAGGCGAAAACACCCGCTCGCTAATGTTAATCCTATGGGGGAAATATTTTAAGATATCTCGTACGCATCATTTCAAATTTTTTTTTTTTTTTTTTTTTTTTTTTTTTTTTTTTTTTGGCATTGAATAGTTGAGGTCGATCTCTATGAAAGCCTTTTTTTAGTTTTTCGATTTTGGTTGCAATTTTTTTTTAAATTATTATTGAGGATACTTTTGAGGATACTTTCACTTTCGAAACCAGTTCCGAAAGTGAAAGTATCTTAAGAAAGTGTCTTAGGGGTCTTAGGAGTCTTACGTTTCCTCCGAAGATGCAAGTTTGCATCATGTCACATTTTACTTTATTTCTGATTTCATATAACACACAATGAATTGAAATTTTTACCACTAATAGGTCAATATCTGCTTGATTTAACGTAATTATTTCAATGTTGTACAATTCATATTTAATTATTTAAAAAAAGTTTAAATTTTAAAAAAAACTTTTTCGATTGGTATCCACTGCGCGCAAGGTTGTAGAAAAAATATTGCTTCAAAAACAACAAACAAAACTGATAATGATGCAAAATAGATATATCTTGAACTTATACTTCAATTTCCAGCAATTAAAATTTAATTTTTTGTTTAATTGGCATTTTTTTTCAACAAAAAATGAATTTTTTCAACATTTTACAGTTTAATTTTAAATTAAAAAAAAAATAAAAATAAATCTTTAATTGCTTGAAATTGAAGTATAAGTTCAAGATATATCTATTTTGCATCATTATCAGTTTTGTTTGTTATTTTTGAAGCAATATTTTTTCTACAACCTTGCGCGCAGTGGATACCAGGCAATTTTTTTTTTTTTTTTACTTTTTAAAAAAATTTAAAGATTTTATAAATAATTAAATATGAATCGTACAACATTGAAATAATTATGTTAAATCAAGCACATATTGACCTATTAGTGGTAAAAATGTCATTTTATTGTGTGTTATATGAAATCCGAAATAAAATAAAATGTGACAGGATGCAAACTTGCATCTTCGAAGCAATTGTAAGACTCCTGAGACCCCATAAAAAAAAACTTGTAATCAGAATCGAAAAAGTACAAAAGGCCTCAGCTATCCAATGTAAATAATAATAATAATAATAATAAAACTGAAATAAGAACGAGATATCTTAAAAGATTTCCCGCATATGATTAATATTAGGGAGCGGATGTTTTCGCGTGAGTGAAGTAGCCTCTTCTTAACTCACGCGAAAACACCAGCTCGCTAATGTTAATCCTATGGGAGAAATTTTTTAAATATCTGGTTTGCATTTTAATATATATATTTTTTTCATTGGATAAAGTCGTCTCAAAAGTTTATAGACTTTTTTTTTTTTTTTTTCAGAGCTAAATAAACGAGTAAGAAAGGCGATATGCAAATATATAATGATGAAGTAAAATAATAAAATACTCAAATAACTTTTTAGTCTTAGATTTAATATAAAAAAATAAAAACCAAAACAATGCTGTACGAAAAATATATAGACAACCAGTGTTAAAAGCTGATTTAAGTACTGATATCCAAAATTTGCATATTTCAATGTCTATATGGTCAGTTTCTTACCCCCCCCCCCCCCCCCGAAGTAAGATTTCCAGTCCATCCAGTTCCTCCACGGTCCATCGATGGCTGCAGGCAAGTACATTTCTTGATTATAGCAAATTACGTCGTTCGCCAAAGTTTGCAAAACGGCATAAAGGCGCTCGTGTTCAGTGGCCCCGAAATCGCATGAATTGGACAGATGAATGATTGGGTGTTCTTTTCATTGATGAAAAGAAATTTAATTTAGATGGTCCTGATGGTTGGGCATATTACTGGCACGATATTCGCAAGGAATCACGAACATTTATCAGCAGACAACTGATATTGCTTTTTTGAAAGGTCGTCTCGTCAATGTTCCGAAGATTACCTGAAAACGCTTGAAGTACAGTTACTTCCATTTGGAAAGTTGCTATGTGGGGGCAAATCGATATATCAGCAAGACAACTGCTTTATTCACGTGCCCAACTCTACAATTCAGTGGTTTAGACAAAACCAAGTAACTGTTATGGACAGGCCAGCCAAGCCATAAGTCCTTACCTGAACCCAATAAAGAACCTCTGTGGAATATTATCTAGAGACGCATATATGCTAATCGACGTCAATTTGAAACAGTTCACGATCTAAAGCTGCAAACTGAACGAAGTTGTTTTCCTTTAAAGACAGAATTTCTTCAAACTCATCTTTTGAGTATGGCTAATCAAGTTTTTGAAGTGATTAAAAAAAAACGGCTTAAAATTTTTAACGTTAAATGAAAAAAATGAGTTGTATATAAACTTTTGGGACTGTAAAATTTAAGTTTTAATTTTTATTACAAAGTCTGTGATTGTGTAATATTATTTTTGTATAGTAATATTATTGTATTGATATTATTTATAATTATAAATTGTTTTGAAATTGTTTCTCCTCTTTTTCAATTGTAAAATAAGAAAACTCGCTTGTCTATAAACTTTTGGAACGCACTGTGGCTGTCGATCTCTAGAAAGGTCGGGTTTTTTTTTTCGATCTTGTTTGCAAGTTTTTTTTTTTAATAAGGATACTTTTACTTTTGAAACCGGTTTCGAAACCAGCTTTTTTTCTGCATTTTGAAACTGCCATTCTGATTCCCGAATGGACATACTACTTTTCCAGTTCTAACGGTATCTTCTGTTTTAAAAAATATTAATAATTACTATTTCAAAAGATATACTATAACATTTAAAATTCCATACCCTATTAAATTTATTGTGTAACAATTTATTTTTATTAATATTCCATTTACAACCCTAGTTTATTAAAATATTCCCTCTCTTAAAAATATTCCATTATTATCCATATTTAAAACATTTTTTTATCCTAATCTACTTAAATTCGCTTTTTATTTCCCGACAAATAAGATGTAAAAATCATATTTCATAAGAATATTTCTTCTTAAAAAACCTATTTTCTTAAATTATTTATTATATTAAATATTTCCTAATTATTTCCGTATCTCTTTTATTTCTTTTAATCTGTGTGATTTTACTATTTCCTTTTCCTAATAGTCTAAAAAATCATTCTTTTAAATTGTTTTGTTATCGAGAAACTTTCGCAACAGCCGAAAATTATTCTATTAATTTCCCGCGTTTTTAAATTTCCACGATATTCAAGAAAATTCTTTTCCCGCCAGAAACATCGGAGAGACTTATTTCTGTAATATTAATTCACAGATAAAAGATAGTGCGAGCCAAAAATTGAAAATGCATTGGTTAAAATGCCACGTGTTACGAAATTCTGTTTGCGCGTTTTTCGCTTAAAACGAGCTGAGTGAAAGATAGAAGGGGAAGGGATTTTGCCGCCGAACTGAGTTTTTAAATAAAATGCTTCTGGCGTAGAGGTCTAATGTGTTTCAACATAGGGATTTTGCCGTTGAATTGGTGTCTAATAAAAATTATGTTGTTCTTTAATATGGAGATTTGTTAAGATTATCGTTCAGCACTCCCCCAGAATTTAAGGTGATTGGATTAAAATAAAACAGATTAGAGTACAATTGTGTTTCTTTTTTTTTCTTCTACCTACATTTACTCGGCTACTACTAGTTAAATTGTATAATACGACTTCATTAAATTTGGAGATGTTTGCCATCTTTTTTTCTTTTACTTTCGACTGCTGTACGGAGCTGAAAAAAAATAGCAGAATACAACATATGAATTTATATCTCTGATGAAAAATTTGCAAAATCGTAAAAAAAACATTTACTTCATTTTACAAGTAGGATTGTTATATAGTTTTAAAAAAAATAGTTTTTGTTGTCCAAACCCTTTGAAACATTTAATGGTCATAAATATAACGGTTTTACAGCCTGTGCAAAAATTACGTCAGAAATATTGTTATCTGGATGTAAAATAAATATGTTTTCTTTTCGCGTAGGGTCCGTTAACATAAAAAAAAATAGTATTCGTCGTCCGATCTCTCTGAAATTTTAGTCGTTTATAAATATAACTGTTTCCAAGTCTTCTATAAAATTATGTGAAAATATCAGGGCTGCGGAGTCGGAGTCGGGCCTATTTTTGGACCAAAGAGTCGGAGTCGGAGTCACTAAAAAACAGGCCGACTCCGACTCCGACTCCAGCTTATTTTTTAGACAGTTTGCAGTGAAATTAAACCAATTCTATGTAATTTTAAATTTATAAACTGAATTATTATTTTATATTTGGACTACATATACAAGGCAACCCAGGTTAAACAGGCCCAATATACTGTCCAGTTTACAGCGTATATGAAAACTGTTTTTAATTGAAATCTCTAGTTTATATTTTATATTAGTATGTAGGTTTTTGGGGTTTGCAGAACCCGGGGTAATGCGAAAATTGGAAGTTTCTGCTCTTTTTGGAGTCCACAGAATCTGAAATATCATTGTAATAGAAAATTTGTCCCTTTTGTTTTCTTGTTTCCCTCAGATTCTTCAGGTCTGTCGGACCAGGAGTAATGCTGAAATTGTAGTAAATTTTCTCTTCTCTTTTTCGTGTGCATAGAAGTGAAATTATAATTTTTTTTCTGAGTCTGCAGTGCTCAAAATAATGATGAAATAGTGAAATTTCTGTTATCTTTCTCCTTTCGATATTCAGGTTTTGCAGGTTCGAAATAAAGCCAAAATTATAAAGTTAATGCAGGAAATACAAAAAATGCCTCTTTATTTTTCTTCCCTTACATCGGAATATTTTGGGTCAGGAAGACACAATAACTCCAAAATTACAACATTTTGCATTTTCTTTTCCAAGTCAGCGGGATCTGAAATAGTAAAATTTCCATTTTATTTACTTCTTTAGATTTTAATATTTGGATTTTACAGGTCTGCAGGACCCAAAATTGTACAATTAATAATGCTGAAAACATAAAATTTCTGCCCCTTTTTTACGAAGCCGTGAGAACAGAATTAATTCTAAAATAGTAAAATTTTCATTTTTATTTTTCTTGCATTCCCCTGTAATTTTTCGGGTTCTGGAGACCCCAAATGATGCTTAAATTGTAAAATTTTCGCTCCTATTTTTTGGGTCTGCAGGAATAGATATAAAACCAAAATTAAACATCCGTTCACCCATATTTTGGTGAAAAAGGTGAAACTTTTTATACTAAAATACTGTCAGAAGTTTGCCACTGCAGTAAATGAGTCCTAGTCTTGACTACCTATCACAGACTATACCCATAATTCATCCAAAAATATACACATGATATACTTCAAGGTCAAACAGGAATGTAACAGCAGGTGTCAGTGTTGCCTGTTGAGTTTTTTAAAATTCTGATTGCTTGATTGCTGCCATTTTTTTAAATAGTAATATTTCCTTTATTTAATGACAAATTTAATAAAGCGACCATTACTATTTCAAAACGAATGACAGCAATAAAGCAATCTGAATAATAGGAATCAACAGGCAATACTAGTACTTTAGACGTCCCGGAGTCGGTACCTTTAAAATTTCAGGAGTCGGAGTCGGTCATTTTCCCCACCGACTCCGCAGCCCTGGAAAATATATGCATTTTAAATAGTGAAAACGTTACCCGAAGCCAAGCGTCACCGCGGAAAAAATCCCGTTATTATGGGTTTCCGCCGAAAATATCTCAGATATATTTTTTTTTTTTAAATACCTGTTTTTGTCCGAACGCTTCGAAATTGTTGTAGGTGATGTAAATCTGGTCTACCGAGATAGGAAAGTTTAGTAACTTTTAGCGTAAGAAAAAAATCTTCTCGTGACGAGCAAAATTACCTGTGTTCGCCGGTGTTTTTAAAAGGGTTAAAATCCGTATTTAAAAAAATAATTATACCGTCTATTAGAAGAAGGTTTGAGTTCTAAGAACATGTGTTTGCTTTGTCTGTATTTCTAAAATTGTGCTATTGAGGGGCGTTGGCGTAAGATACGTGAGATGGCGTGAGAAAACATAAGCCCGGGAAAACGACCCTTTTTCAAAAATGTTTTTCAAAGTGTTAACGTTTTTTTTTTTTTTTCGAATTGATTACGGTATTAGAGACGTAAGAGTGCGATTTTTCAGAATATGTTTTTCGTTTTTAAATAAACGTTTTTAAATACGGTTTAGTCGATAGAATTTACAACAGAATTGTGAAATAAACGTATTCTTCATGTAAATGATTCTTCATTCTCATGCGCGGCATGCGCGAATTCTGAAAGCTGGCTCGTAAAAAAGAGATGAGTTATTGACCAGTTTTTAATTAATATTTTTGTTAATTTTCAAAATATTAAAATTCTGAGACTCAGGTGCATCAGGCCAGACCTTGGACTATCCACACCTAAATCTTCAGACTTCTAGGTGGGCTAGATTTTGCTAGCCATCACAGACAAACACACACACACACACAGAGAGAGAGAGAGAGAGAGCGAAACTTTCTTTTATTAGTATGGATATCAGTACAAAAACCCTTAACGGGTTAAAAGTTGTGACGCAGCAGTTTCTTTTGGCTCTAAGAATTTTAAATATGGGTCTTAAAAGCAATGATATCAAATTTGAGTGACGCGATGTTAATAATTAAAAAAATATATCATCATTTTCTTTTTTGTTGTATTTACATTCATAGATGCAATTATTATTTTTGACATGAAAAGATATATAAAATTTATTCGCTGATGCTTTTTCATTCACATCTCTCCTGAATTCAAAATATGGGTTTTAAAAGAAATGATATCAAAATTCGAGTGACACCTTCACATGAATTTAATAGTATTGTTTTAAAATTAAATTTAAATTATTTTTGGTTTGTCTTCTAAAGTATATTTACACATACAAAAAATGCTTATAATTTTCCAATACACTGTTAAATATATTACTTTCACTGAGCGTATCTTATGCATTGAAATGTATTTATTTTAATACATTGATTTATCTTTTGTGCCACGCTATGCAAAATCATAAGTAAAATTTATGTAAATGATTATTTTGCGTCATAGTATCCAAACAAAGGGTGATGTATTCAAGGGGATAATATGACGCAAAATAATCATTTGCATGAATTTTACTTATGATTTTGCATAGCGTGGCACAAAAGATAAATCAATTTATTGAAATAAATACATTTCAATGCATAAGATACGCTCAGTGAAAGTAATATATTTAACAGTGTATTGGAAAATTATAAGCATTTTTTGTATGTGTAAATATACTTTAGAAGACAAACCAAAAATAATTTTAATTTAATTTTAAAACAATACTATTAAATTCATGTGAAGGTGTCACTCGAATTTTGATATCATTTCTTTTAAAACCCATATTTTGAATTCAGGAGAGATGTGAATGAAAAAGCATCAGCGAATAAATTTTATATATCTTTTCATGTCAAAAATAATAATTGCATCTGTGAATGTAAATACAACAAAAAAGAAAATGATGATATATTTTTTTATATATTAACATAGCGTCACTCAAATTTGATATCATTGCTTTTAAGACCCATATTTAAAATTCTTAGAGCCAAAAGAAACTGCTTAAAACTTTTAACCAGTTAAGGGTTTTTGTACTGATATCATTACTTTTTCGTGGTTATTGATGAAAATGTCAATTAGTCGAAACCAAGCATAGGGTATAAATAAATTAATCATTAGAATAAAATTTTAAAGAAATGCTAAAAAAGAACCCTAGGGCCCCAATAAAAATATGAGGGTGGTGGCCTAGGGAGAGCAGTCCAAGACTCAACTTTAAAGTTATGCAGCGAGAGAGTAATTGTTTATACGAGTCTTTAAAGCGACACGTCAGAAACAAACACCCGGAAAAAATGAACGTTTTGGCTCCAGCATTAAGAAGCAATAAGCTATATAAATGTGATTGTCATAATATGCTTATGATGTCATATAATAAATGGAAAGGTTTAAGGGTACTCACCGAAGAAACATTATAAATATTATTATTTTTTAAGAATTTTTTTAATTCATTATTTTTTCATCTTGTTAACAAACAAGAAAAGTATAATTAAAAAAATAATTATCTTTGAATAATATCTTTAAAATAATGGTTAATATAAAAATAATATAATATAATAATAATACAATATAATATAATATAATAAATAATAATGTAATATAACATAATAATATTATATAATAATATAATATAATAAATAATAATGTAATAAAATAATAAATATCTCTATAATATCTTTAAGTTATTTAATGTAAAGAATATATTGAAAGGTCCTATTTTTCATAATAAGATTCTGAACTCATATTTAATAAAAGAAAAAGTGGCAGGAAATAAAATATTAATGCTTTTAGCTATCAATTACCTTCAATAACTTCAGCTAAATTTAAGTTGGATGGGTAAATGATTCTTATAAAAACTGTACAATTTGTTTAAAACAATTCACATAGCCATTCATAAGTTTTTAATACAGAAAATATTTTTTTTATGTAAAAAAAAAAAAAAAAAAAAAAGGCTACATTTATTTAAATTAATTCTGACAAATAATCAACCAAATGAAATAACTTATTAATTAAAAAACGCTATAATATATATATATATATATATATATATATATATATATATATATATATATATATATATATATATATATATATATATAACACATTTAAAATTAATAATAATTATTAAATTTTGCAGGAACAACTTTTTTTTTAAAACCCTATAAATTAAATTCATTATTCCTGGTTTCATTTCATGCCGATAGAGGGCGGCAGTAGCGACCTACTTTCCGCTGGAAATCTGGCCTTTTCTGAACTATAGTAACTCTTCCCCTAGACGCTTGTGTCAAAAGAGGCGATGCGATCCCATGTATTCCTATGAGAAATCTCGTAGGAAAATAGTGCGCTTTTAAAAGTGGATTATATAGAAAACAAGAGTTTTCCTACGTTAACGCGAAACCACATTCGCTTAGTCTAAAACCGATTAATATAATATATTAATTTAAAAAAAATCGCCCGAGCCATTTTCGAGATAAATTTTCAGAGGCCTTACATTTACCCAAATTTAGTTAAAAATGGACTTCCAGTTCTTAAAATCTATTGCATGTAGAAATGTGTAAATTTCATGATTGAATTAGACCATAGATATAAGACTAATGTGAAAAAATGAAAACGGTATGCCTCATATTTGCTGAGATATTAAATGTCGGCGTTTTGATTTCTCTTTGATGTCCTTCTAGGCGTATATATAGAGTGACGGAAATCTTCGGTTTTGGGCGTTCGGTTTTCGGTTTTTGCTGCGTCACTCGAGATACTGCCGTCTCTCATGATATTCCCTTTTTTAATTTAACCCCTTGAAGGGCAAGCACGTGGTCTAAGAAGGCTAGATTTTACGATGTTTTGACACCAGTAAATTTAAATAATGAATTTTTACCTTCTCAATCTGCAAAAAACAATAATAAATATTTTTATTTAATAATACTGGAGGCAAATTTATATATTAAAAAGTGGTATATATTATATACCGGTGCCCTCAAGGGGTTAATTGTTAATTTGTATACATTTCATTACAGATTTGTGTTTCATCTTTCAGGTTTTTAATTTTCTTTTCATTTTTCCCTCCAATCTATATTATATTATCTTTGTTTTAAATTTTAGTCATTGTTTTTCCTCTACATATTTATGAATATTGTTCAAACAGGTACATGTTCATTTTTCATATTTAATATATGTACCGTATCTACTCGTGTATAAGTCGAAGAATTTTAGACAAAATTTGGGAGTTGAAAATGGGGGTCGACTTATATACGAGAAAGTTAAAATTGTTCATCATGAAATCAAAAAATTTTAACGAAAGTTAGAGCTTACTGGAACACGTGCTATGCAACAATGCATTTAAAGGGAGAACGTTAGAGTGTTTGTTCTTGGAGAGAGATATAAAAGCGGACAATGGTCATTTCCCTGTGATTGACAAAAGAAAAGCTCAACAATAATGTCCCTGTAATTATTCTGCACCCATTTTCTCTTGGGATAGAATTCCCTTCAATACAGGGGAATTCCTTTCAACATTTTAATCCCCTGTTTAAAAGGTGCTTAAGAGCCTACGCTAGTCACGCGAAAAAACGCTCAAGCTAATGTTAAGTCTATGATAAGGTTCTTGCGCAATTTCTCGCACGCATTTTAATATTTAAATTTTTTTTTTTTTTTGCATAAGACAGCTGAGGTCAATCTCTAACGTTATTAGCTTTTACTTTTTTATTTTGGTTCCAGTTTTTTTTATAAGCGGACATTTTCAATTTTGGAACCGGTTCTGAAAGTGAAAGCACCCTTATATAAAAAAAACTGGAACCAAAATTGAAAAAGTAAAAACTAACAACGTTAGAGATTGACCACAGCTATCCCATGCCAAAAATTCATTTAAAAATATTAAAATGCGAGCGAGAAATCGCGTAAGAACCTTCCCATAAACTTAACATTATCCGAGCGCGTTTTTTCGCATGACTGATGTAGGCTATTAAGAGTCTACTTCACTCAGGCGAAAACACCCGCTCGCTAATGTTATTCCTACGAGGGAAATATTTTACGATATCTCGTTCGCATTTCAATATTTTTAAATGATTTTTTTTTTTTTTTTTTTTTTTTTTTGCATTGGATAATTGAGGTCAATCTCTATGCACGCTCCTTAGTAGTTTTTCAATTTTTGTTGCAGTTTTTTTTCATTGGATATACTTTTACTTTCGGAACCGGTTCCGAAAGTGAAGGTATCTGAATAAAAAAATCCTTGTAATCAATATTTAAAAAGTACAAAGGACAGTGCATAGAGATTGACCTCAGCTATCCAACAACATTGCATTCTTGAGCACGTAAAATAATAAATCAAATGTCTAACTTATTTAAAACAGAGGCTGCAAAATATTTGAAAATGTAGATTTCTCACGACATTCAAAGTGCAAATGAAGCAACGGGAGCAGGGAAGCCCGGTTTCTGTCTCTCTAGATCTATCTCTAGGGGGGCGTTGGTCCAGAACATTTTCCCGTTTTCATCCATGCTAATAGAGTAATCTATGTACCGTGCGTTACAGCGACAACGTGCTTCAAAATAGGAATGTTTTTTCTAACTTCTAATTACTTTATATAGCTTTTCGATTGGATTGCTTTCAATTAAGGTAAGTACTTATTTACAGTATATATGTGTACTTTTATGAATATTAACAATGATGATCATTATTTATTAAAATATATTTAATTTGCCGTTGCCACACGAGTAGGCTTAACCCCTTGGGGACGAGCGACACGAATACGTGACGCATAAGATGCTCAGAATCCTCGATTATTCCCAACAGTTATTTTTTATTGTAAGCTTTGCCTTAAGTAATCGTAGCATTTCTGCGATTCAATTAGGCGAAAATTTCTCTTTTGAAAAGTCGGTGGTAACAGATTAAAAATTCTGTAAAGGACGCTCGTCGCGAAAAATTAATCCCACATTTTTGTCGAAGCTCGTGATTTGAAAAATATTGCATTACTTTTACACTTTTTATTTATTTAGTAAATAATTAAAGTTCCACGCAACAATTTTTATGCATTATTAGGTAGCTTTCAATACAAAAAAGTATAAAGCTACCTATTGCAGCCGTTCGGAGGAAAGCAGTTCCGGAAAATTTCGATATATTTTCACCGATCATGACCCACAGACCCCAAAACCACCCTCCGTTCAAATGTTGATTTATATATATATATATATATATATATATATATATATATATCTGACCTATGTCATAAGATAACGCTCGTATTTATAAATCAATTTTGATGAAACTAATTGTGTGTATTAAGCTCACAAATGTCTCGACCGAGTTCGTTGGCCAGCTTGGTCCGCCATTTTGTTTCAAGATGGCCATTTAAAAATTTAAAACTAAAATAAATATACAAAAAATTAAAAATTCAAATTTATTTTTTAATTAAGTGTTAGACCTTGATACGAGGATTCCAGAGCATTTTTTGGTTTACCTCTATCTTAAAAAATGGCTGAGATAGAGCAGTTTGAAATTCTAGGGTGGCTGACATTTTGAAACAAGACAGCACATTACAAAAATTTTCATTGTTGTAATCATTTTCCCAATCATACGCATAAAACTATATATTCATATCCGTTAGCGCCAAATTCTCGCCAAACTTGGCGACATTTTGCGAAATATCGCCAAATTTGGCGACCAAAATAAGTCTTCATAAATGAAGCCAATTTGGCTATTGCTCAATAATTTGGCGAATTTCTTATTCAAATTCAGTATTAACGAATCTTTTGTAAACGTTTTCTTTGCATTTTAACTTGCTGTTTTCGTGTAACATTAGCTAAAATTTTTAAACGAAGATATAGGAAAGCTACCTTTTCCTCCCGGTACAGGCCGGAAGGACTTTTCAATATAAATATGCTTTATTTTTAAATTTAATACTTTTTAGCTAAAACCTGCCTTTTTTTCATGCATATCAACCCAGAAGCAGAAACAGTGCAGCATGGCTGCAGATTGTTTTAAACTTTGCAGATCAATGTAACAGTTTAAAATAAAATTCTGGGCTATGGAAAATTGCTAAAATTTCTTTTTTGTCTCTAGATTTATTGTATTTTCTTCTTATGCTTTCTTTATAAATACAAATTTTGCTTATTTTGAGTTTTTATGTAATTTCTTATGTAACTCTGGTCTGGCATTCTTGGGTCGTAGATAAATTTTGGTTTGTTGCAGTGCAGATTAACACATGAAAATTCTGCTACTGGGCATATCAATAGAAAGTTGTGCATAAATAATTTCACGTACTTCGTATTTGTTCGCCCATCATGCTTTTATATTTTTCGATACAGTTTTTTGTAAAATCTTAGTACGATTTATGCAATGAATTTAAATCAAAATTCCAAATCTAAACATTTTTTTATGATAAAAGGAAAATTAGTTAATACACATATACGCAATTTTAATATGATCCTAATACACACAGTCATAAAAAAAGACTTGTTTTTTTTTTTTCTTTTAGGTAGCTTTGAATATAAAAAAGTATAAAGCTACCTATTGCAGCCGTTCGGAGGAAAGCAGTTCCGGAAAATTTTGATGTATTTTCACCGATCATGACCCCCAGACCCCAAAACCAACCTCCGTTCAAATGTTGATTTATATATATCTGACCTATGTCATACGATAACGCTCGTATTTATAAATCAATTTTGATGAAACTAATTGTGTGTATTAAGCTCACCAATGTCTCGACCGAGTTCGTTGGCCAGCTTGGTCCGCCATTTTGTTTCAAGATGGCGGCCACTTAAAAATTTAAAACTAAAATAAATATACAAAAAAGTTAAAAATTCAAATTTATTTTTTAATATGATATATGCCTTGATATGAGGATTTCAGAGCATTTTTTTGTTTACCTCTATCTTAAAATATGGCTGAGATAGAGCAGTTTGAAATTCTAGGGTGGCTGACATTTTGAAACAAGACAGTACATTACAAAAATTTTCCCAGTCATACGCATAAAACTATATATTCATATCCGTTAGCGCCAAATTCTCGCCAAACTTGGCGACATTTAGCGAAATATCGCCAAATTTGACGACCAAAATAAGTCTTCATAAATGAAGCCAATTTGGCTATTGCTCAATAATTTGGCGAATTTCTTATTCAAATTCAGTATTAACGAATCTTTTGTAAACGTTTTCTTTGCATTTTAACTTGCTGTTTTCGTGTAACATTAGCTAAAATTTTAAAACGAAGATATAGGAAAGCTACCTTTTCCTCCTGGTACAGGCCGGAAGGACTTTTTTTTCCTTCATGTCTTCCATTGCAGAATATTCATATCTTTCTATTCATAACTTTTTTCATACAGAGATTAAATTGTAAATTTCTTAACATGAAAATATTAACTTAATTAAATACTTCTTATGTCACTAATTCATATGCAAAATTTTATCAGTGATATCAGTTAGTGACAAGTGTACTCTCTGTCATTTGATAATTACATATTCGATTTTTTTTTTTTTACCAGCAATAAAACTCACCACAGGTAGAATATTACACATGTTTAATATTAAAAATATTAAAAATACATATTTTTAGTAATGAGCAATTGAAATTATTACAGCTAGTATTCATATCTGTATTTACATTAAATATATTACACTTATCTATTTTTATTATTATTATTATTATTTGTTGTATATGTGTGCAGGGGTCAATGCAGGCTTTTATTCTTGGGGCCCATTTTGTGATAAGTAAAGGTTATTTTTGTGAAATTTATTATATATTTGTGAAAAAAACATTTTGCAACAAAAGTTGAAATCCAGTTAATCAAATTCGAACCAAGCATTTTTTAAACAAAAACTTTTTTTAATCCTTTTTGCTAAAATTTTCCTCTCTGGGGAACTTGTTTGTTTACAAATTACACATTTTAAAACATCAAAATAATAAATAGTAAGATTTTATGGAATAGAATTTTGTGAAGGGTTCCATTTTATCAAATTGATTTTTGTGAAGGAACCCATTTTATTAAATAGATTTTTGTGAAGGGTCCCTAAATAGGCGCCAAATTTTTCCTGGATCGACCCCTGGTGTGTGTAAAATGCAGAAATCTAGCAAATTTTCTTTTGAGCTATCATTTTTAATTTGTAATTAATTTTATGTTAAAATTAATCAAAAAGCTTAGTTAGTTTTTATCTTCTCAAGTTTTGCATAACCAAAATAAAATATTTAAACATAAACCAAAAATTGTGATATATTTTCACAGGAAATCAAAGTTATATTGCAATTGATAAAACATATATGTTATAATGATAAATGTTATATTAAAAATATCTTTTAAAGGACCCTTTTTTTATATTTCAGAACAGAGCCTTTCACAAAATTTTTCATCTCAAAACAAGAAAACTATACATTTAATATTTTCTAATAATAGTAAAATACCTCTGTTTATTGGTGATTATAAAAGAAAAGCATATGTAGAAAAATAAATCAAATATGTAATTATCAAATGACAGACAGTACAGTATATTAAGTTCTTACCTTACACTTTTCACTAACAGATTTAATTTTGCGTATGAATTAGTGAGAGAAGAAGCATTTAATTAAGTTAATATTTTTACGTTAACACATTTACAATTTAATCTATGTATAAAAAATGATATAAATATTTTAGCCTACTCTTGTAGCAATGACAAAGTAAACATATTTTAATAAATAATAATTAGCATTGCTAATATTCATAAAAATTGACGTATATACTTAAATAAGTACTTAATGGAAAGCAATCCAGTCTTTAATCGAAATATTATTAATTTTCTTGAAAATGTGCTAGAACTCAAATATGAACTTTAATAATTTGCAAATTAACCAAAAGAAAAAAAAAAAAAGTGTTATGAATATGTCTTTTATGAAATGAATATATATTTATAATACATGAAGTAAATAAAATATTACTTAATAGAAAAGAAAAAATAATGAATTCGATGCATATTTTTCTTAATATTAAATTCTTAAAAAAATAAAATAAGACTCTTAGGAATTTTTTTTATTTTTTTTTTAATGTTTATGTTTATATATTATATTTTATACAGGGTGGTTCAGAACTATATGTCAACAACATAAAGGCAGGTAGAGGGAACCTAAATAAGCAGATTTCGTATAGGAATGTGGGTGCGGAAATCCAGCATTGAGGCAGTAGAGGACGCTGTTGAGTTCGGCGGATGAAAGCATTTCGCTGGCTTGAATCGTCATTTCCCGCATAGATTTCGACCAACATGTATCGTTACACCAATGCGAAGCTTGCCGACATGCATTTCATGTATGGGGCTGGGAAAGAAAATGGAGCGACTGCTCAAACGATGCGCACGTACAAAGTCTCTTGAGCCTGTCGAAGGACTATCCTCTACTATGCGTAATATTTCTTCTTCAACTGCAGGAATTCTGCGATGTCTTCCAGTGCCCGTATTACGCCTGGAAGCATAAAACGATCCACTCGCGCACAACACCCGATAAAGATGCTCAAACGTTCGGCGACCCCGCAGATTCCAAGTATTCCGGTTTGATCCAAAAGGAAGACCGTTAAATGACCATTAGTGTCAAGTGACAGGTATCCCTTTCAGAAATTGAAAAAAGCAGAAACGACGCCATTTTGATGCGTAATTACTTTCTCTATAACTTCCGGTGTTGCTGGTCATTAGCGAATGATTGATCTCCTTTCGAAAAGCAGGAAATTTCTCTTGGTTTTTACCTTTTTTATTAAATGTACAGCCCCTTCTAGGACTCTTCCATTCTGTTTTCACTGTCACACCTGTGAGACAGATGTTCACATACCCGGGAATAGTTAGTTCCATGTGCATCCTTTTTGAGCAGCTGCTCTATTTCCTTGCGCAGCTCATACATGGTGTCGCGTCAATGAGGAATTTGCACACATGAGGTAATCGGCCAACTTTATATTTTTCTGATAATTCCAGGCTCATAAATTTCAAAAATGTTCTCAAAAATGTAAAAAAATCGTTCAATAATTGTTAAATTAGGTTTAAAGTTACGAGAAAACCACGCGACTTGAAAACGCTGCGTGATTGGCTATGACGTCACTGTTCACGATGTGCCAATGTTTACATTTTGTTTGCAAGCGGTGTTTTGGTTCTCGGCTCGGGTTTTGCAAGCATTTTGAATTTTTTTATCTCGAAATTTATTTCTACTTTGGTCTTTACGATATTTTTATCAATCTCTCATTTTCGTTGTATCTCACTATTCTGAAAAGGTACTTAACTAATGCTGATGCCGCTGACATAATTGAATTTATTGTGACATTTTAACTTTCTCGGCTTATAATACAGTAATTATTGCATATAACAACATGAAAACATGTAGTTTTGTAGATAAATGTATAATAAATACGCTGAAGCAAGCAGTTTTTAAATCGAAGAATCATTTTATTAGCTATTTAATGTTAAAATTGGTCAAAATAGCTCATTTAAAAACTTTTATAGGATCAAAAACTATGCATAGCAATTTAATAATCTTTCGTAGGCATACTTGACTAGATTGTGGTGTGCAATATGCAAACATTTTTTTAATTTGTTAAATTTTTAAAGTATTTTTCAAATTTTTCATTCAAAATTTCATTATCTAAATAAAGATTTAATTCATAGTTTGAAATAACATTTTGTTTCCCCTTGTTACCCGTTTTAAAATAGCCGAAATATGTAATTACATTTACAAATACTTTTCAATCGAAACATTTATTTACACCCGATTGTAAAAAAATAAAGAAACTTTAAAATAATTAAATTATTACGTGCGAAAAGCAATGAATGTTAAAAATCACTCCTAATTAAAACAATATATATTTAATTCGTCATTTTTACATCATATAAACGATTTTTTTATAGCATGTAAAATAAAACTTTTTTCTAAGCATTATAAAACTTCGGGAAGCAGCGACAGTTTTAACTTAAGACTGTTAAATCCAAAAGATACTTTCTGACACATTTCTAAATTCATTTTTGTTAGGAAACGCATGAAATAGGCAGGTGTTCTTATTCAGAAACTATGTAATCAAAGACGTTTTCTCTTTTTTGGGAAAGGCAGAAGATCTTTCAGAAAATGCTGTCAAAGTCGGCGTTTTGAACTGAATTCCTGACACGGCAGCACGAGAAAAGGGAAAAACGTATGTCACGTGATACAAATTGGTTATAACTTGATAAGAAATTTATTTATTAAAAAATGGAAAACTCATTTCGATTTTAAATAGCTTCAATAGTTATGCCTGCCAATTTCATGCTTTTGCGTTTAAAAATGAATCGCGTTGTTGAGAAGGCCATTTTAGAATCACCTTAACTATTTTATAACAGCTGATTTTCAAATCTTTAATTGATCTTTCTTAACTAATCACGAAAACAGACGTCAGCTTTTGCGACAACAGTGGATGTGGTCTGGGGCGCCGAAAATCCCCCACTCAAAGGGAAATAAACCTGACTACAGGACATCGCCACTTCTTGTGATAATATCATTTAACCTTCTATAATCAGATAAAGTTTTTTAAACGAAGAAAATTAGCGTCTTTTTAAAGCCTGTGGGAGTCTGGATGGGAGTTGTCAAGCATAACTGTTAGGAGGGCATATATATATATATATATATATATATATATATATAGATAGATAGATAGATAGATAGATATGTGTGTGTGTTTATTTATATCTAGTTCAAATGCATAAATATCTTATTATTTTTCCTAATCAAAGCTTATATTTGATTTCTGCTAAAAAATACTGACGCGTCACAGAGATACATTTTTTTTTTTTTTTTTTTTAGGTTAATTATAAATTTCAGTCTTTCTTTTATGCAAAAACATTAATTATATACTGGTATCTGACTGTTTGGACACATCATATCAAATTTGTATATATTTTATATATATAGGTTGTTATGTTTAAATAAAAAGTGATAAAAAAGTATTTATACTTCTGAAATTATTTCCACCTGGTTAAACAAACAAAAATATGAAAGGTACTTTAACATTGGGGTTTGTAATGTTATATTAAAAAAAAAAAAAAAAGAAAAAAAAAAAAAAAAAACTAGAATCAATACATCTAAGCTATAAATTAAAAGAAACCATCATGTTTGGTGATAAAATTTATCAACAAATTATTGTTTTGAGATAATTCCAATTAAATTTATATTTTCATTCAAAAGATATTAATTTTATGAATTAAATGAATCAAAACAATCACTTCCTTACTTTATATTTTAATAATGTATATAAATGAATCAAGGAGTTTTGTAAAATTATTGTAACGTTAGCAGATTACCCTCAAATTCTCAAATATCTGTCACACATTACCAGAAATGCTTTTGCCTCTGTAGTATATTGAATGATTTATAAAAATCATTTTTTTTCTATTAAAAAATAATTATTCTAACACACAATATCGTATAACTTATAACTGGTATAAATATTTTATATTGGAATCATTTTTTTTCTTTCAAAATATAAATGCCAATGGAGAAAATCAAACTTACTTCAACTGTTTTTGTATTATACTATTTTTTTAAAAGGTCTTAAAAAATTAAGGATAATTTTTTTGTAGTTTGCGAGTTGTTTAGATCTTTAGTACATTTGTATTTTCTTAAAGATTCTATTACTTTTGATAATGTAACACCCACGAATTTTATTACAAGAAGAAAAGCAAACCCTCAAACGCGCTATCCAAAGCGTAAACAAATGCTGCGTTTCTCTCCTTGTCATGAACTATGACGTCACAAGACTGGCGTAGTAAAAAGTGTCGTTTTCGGAACACGGTAAATAGTGCGCTATAAAAACTGTCAGAAGTCAACAATTAGAGCTCAAAATTAAAAAAAAAACATACTGTTCTTCTTATCTTTCTGTTTTCTATTATATAAAAGTAAAATTAGAAAACGTGAAAATTCCTCATTCATTTCGCACAATTAAAATTCGTCACGAGCTCAATTCATCGCGGAACAATTCATCGCGCACAGTTTGTCGTGGGCTCAATTCGTCGTGGTATCAATTCGTCGCGACATCAATTCGTCGCAGCGAAAATGTCTTTGAAGGCTATTATGATAAAAATAAGGAAATTTAGTAAAATTATTTAATGATAATTTGTTTTTTAGATATACAGAATTATAACTAACATTTTAAAGGCGATTTCGGAGAAAAAATTTTTATAAGTGATTTTTTGGGAATTTCCTTATTGTGAACATGAAAGTTTAATGAATAAGAGCAAGTCAGTTCTTATTTAAATTAGAGATAGAATAAATATTGCTTTAGATAACCGAAAAAATGGGGAAGGATTTGGGATAAAATCACCCAGATCATGAAAAAATGACGAATACAAATGCTAGAAATTAAAAAAAAAAAAAAAAATTATTAGTTGACATATGTGTACACAGGGTACAACCCCCCCCCCCCCCTCTCTTATATTTGAAAGAATTAGGAAGTAAAAAAAGTATTGAGAGATGTAAACATAAAATACTTTTTGTGATTGTGACAAGCGAAATCTACCGCACGTAGAAGTCTGAAAATTTGGGT
Organism: Maratus michaelseni; assembly: GCA_963931845.1. Lineage (NCBI taxonomy): Eukaryota > Metazoa > Arthropoda > Arachnida > Araneae > Salticidae > Maratus > Maratus michaelseni. The sequence continues at coordinate 116,932,930 of OZ007600.1, forward strand.
GTGGATAGTCCAAGGCAGGTCCTACAGACCTGACGCTCAGATTTTTAATATTTTAAGAACCGGGGCCCCTAGGGCCCTTTTAAGGTTTTTGCATCTTAATTGTTAATAACTTGCCCCATTTTCATCTGATCTCCCTTCTTTTTGTGGGCCTTTCTCCATTAAATTCTCCGCCCATTTCTACATTTCAGTTAGGACCCTGGCCCCCTGGGGCCCGATGCGGTGTTGTCTTGAACCTTTTGTGCGCCATGCATTTTTCACCCTCTCAATGCGTAACTTTTAAGTTGAGTCTTCGACTCCTTTCCCCGGGCCAACACCTTCATATTTTTACTGTGGCACTAGTGCCCTTTTTTAGCATTTCTTTCAAATTATATTCTAATGATTAATTTATACCCTATGCTTAATTTCGACTAATTGAAGATCTAAAGCGCTACGTACTAGGATCTTTTAAGATGTTTTCCTCTTAAGCCTTAAGGCCTTACTCAAAACTATCATTTGGCCATTTTTGGGACCTCTAATATAGCTCCCTTAAAAATCGACCGATCCACTAGTTTTTGTTTTTTTAAATGATAACTTTTTTGGAGTTCCAGCTACTATATGAACGACAAAAAAAAATTCTCGGACAAGTCCCGGGCCCCCTGGGCACCTTAAAATGTTTGTGCCTTAACTTATTAATAATTTGCCCCATTTTTCTCAGATCTCCTTCGTTTTTGGTGCCTTCTCTCCATTAGGCTTTTCTCCCATTTCTATGTTCCAGTTAAGACCCGGGCCCCCGTGGGACTGGGTATAGGGGCACCTTTTAAGTTTTTGTTCCCTAAATTTTTAATAACTTGCTCCTTTAAATCCGATTTTTCTTTTTCGTTTTTGGTGTCTTTTCTCCAATTAGTTATTCCTACATTTATACATTCCAGTTAGGGACCCTGGGGCCCGACTCGAGGCCCCTTGAACTTTTTGTGTGCTATGCATTTTTCACCCCCATAATTCTGTCACCCTCTTACTAAGCTACTTTAAAGTTTAGCCTTGGATTACTCTCCCCGGGTCACCACGCTTATATTTTTATTGGGCCTTTAGGGCCCTTTTTTAAGCATTTCTTTAAATTTTGTTCTAATGATTAATTTATACCCTATGTTTAATTCCGACTAATTGAAGTTCTAAAGCGCTAAGTACCAGGATCTTTTAAGATGTTTTCATCTTAGCTCAAAACTATCAGTTAGCCCCCTTTGTTAACTACCTTAAAAATCGGCCGATTCACTAGCTTTTTTTTGTCTGACAGCTACTTAGGACTTCCAACTACTACTTGAACGACAAAAAAATATCTCGGACCTCAGCTACCACCAATTTTGAATATTAATCCCCTTCTTGGGCCCCTCTATGCAGCTTTTTTTAAAAGAGTCATAGAGGCTTAGTTCTGTTTATGGTTATTATCACGGGCACGGAAAACACCGGGTGGGTCACCTAGTTAGAAAGTAAATCATAATTTTATTATATTTTAATTATTTTCAACCGCTAATGCTGCTTGTTGTATTCAGTAAATGTTTCCAATTTATGATTTTTTACTTTCTTCTATAGAAGAAAGTATTGTAATCGAAATTTTTTTCGACTTCCGGTTTTCGACGGATTTACACGTTTTAGGGGTCAGAGATTCCGAAAAAGATGTTTTTACAAATTGTCTGTCTGTCCGCCCGTCTGTCCTCATTGTATCATCGAAAAGTGTATGAAGTTATGCTTAAAATTGAACCAAAATTTTTTTTTCTGTGTTTTTGGCTATGGCCAGCAGGTCCTACTTGAATTTGGGGCTATTTCGACGGAAGAGGGCGCTGTGATTGCTATTTTTGTTCCATTTTTTACTATTGTATCATCGAAAATTTTATGAAGTTATGCAGATAATTGAACCAATTTTTTTTGTATATGTTTTTGACCATAGCCTGCAGGTTCCAGTTGAATTTGGAGATATATGCGTTAGGAGGAAGCGCTGTGATAGCCATTTAAAGATTACAATTTCAAAAAGTTGTAAAAATAAAATTAGAAATCCTAAAAACTTTTTCCGTTAAATGTTCTGTCTTGATCCAAGGATTCTAGAGCATTTTTTAATTTGCCTCTATCTTAAAAAATGGCTGAGGTATAGCAGTTTGAAATTATAGGGTTGCTGACATTTTGAAACGATACAGCAGTATTCCTCCTTAAACGGGTTTAATTTATTAGTTTCAGTAACATGGTTTCGCCAATTTTTTTTTTTTTCATTGTTGTAACCATCGTTTCAACACTTACATGCTTAGCACTATATATTTATATTCCCCAACGTCAAATTCTCGCCAAACTGGTGGTGACGACAATGGGTGAAATATCGCCAAATTTTGCGACAAAAGTACGTTGTTATATATGAAGCCAACTTGGCTCACAGATTAAAATATAGTCATACAGATTTGACAGTGGAGCGAAAACCCGAACCGGCGCGATACAAGCGCCACTACTGAGCACAGTCAAGAACTAACGCACACGCGCGCAATCTATAAACTGTCAGATTGTCACGGTCACATGTACCTGTTGGCAGTTCTGTTTATTTAATATCGACACGACAGTTTCTCAGTTTAAATTATTTAAGAAAAAAGTGTAAATCTGTAAGAAACTCGTGTAAATATGTATATTTGTAAGTATTTGTATGATAAAATAAAATATGTTTGATGTTTCAAACAATAACAAACTGCGGCGACGCATTTACATAAAAAAAAAGATAGATACTATACAAATAAGATAAGAAATACCTACCTGTGGCGACACGCCCGGAACGTTTGCGACTGTTGTCACTAGGGGCTCTGAAGTTGCGATTCGGTTACCATTGAGCTTATGGAAGTGTCCTATCTGGTGGAATATATTTAATCTGTGACTTGGCTATGTCTGTCTAATTTAGCGATATTCGCATTCAAATTCAATACTGACGAGAGCTGGGAATGACTCTTCGGGTTTGCGCATTTTAGCTTCGTGTATTGTCAGTAGAATTTGCTAAAATCTCAAAACCAATCAATAGGGAGGCTATCTGTTCCTGCCGGTACAGGCCAAGAAGGACTTTTCGTAGTTTAGTATAATACATCGGCTGCTCGCATCCAAGTAACCCGAAGATACGCAAGCAGCTGACGTTCAGCAGAATGACGAAAAATATTGATTTTTTTTTTTTTTTTGGCGGTGTGGTGGCGAATTTTGAAGCATTAACATGTATGAGATAGAAGAAAGTTTTGGGATTGGCATTTTTTTTTTTTTAATTGATGAGCAAAGGGTACCTTATATATTTCAACTGTAATGGATTTATTTTAAACGCATATTAAGATGGTTCTCAGCTGACCTGCTGAATAATGTGAAACTATCTGACGCGTTTTCTGACTCATTTTTAAACGCAAAGGCATAAAATTGGCCGGCCTGATTGTGAAAGGGATTTGGAGTCGAAATGAATTTTCCATATTTTTTCAATTACGTATCGAGTTATAATTGATTCGTGGTCACAAGGCAACATGTTTATCTCATTCTTCGTGCTGCGGCTTTCGAAATTTAGTTCAAAACGCCAACTTTGTCAGTATTTTCTGAAAGATCTTCTGCTTGCATTAAAAACTGGAAAATGTCTTTGGATTGCGAACTTTCTGAATAAGAACACGAGCCAATTCCATGTGTTTCCGAACAAAAATAAATTAAAAATTATGTCATAAAGTAGCCAGTTTGGAATTGAGAACAGCCGTTATATAACTTTCCCTACTGGTTTGTGGGAAGAATCTGCCTCTGCCCTCTCCTAGCCTCGTTGTAACATGAACTTAAAATTTAGAAAATATTATTGAATTTTTTCGTTGTTGAAGATACGTACTTTTCACACTACATACCACTTCACCCTAGTGAAAATTTTGCATGCAAGCATGCAAATGGTAATATTACGAATCAATCTTATCTACAGATTTAAGACTCGCGTCCTTTTTTCATGCTCTGGGTGATTTTATCCTAAATCTTCCGCCATTTTTTCGGTAATCTAAAGCAATATTTATTCGATCTCTAATTTAAATAAGAAATGAGTTGTTCTAATTCATTAAACCTTCATGTTCTCATCAGGGAAATTCACAAAAATCACATATGAAAAAAGATTCCTACAAAATTGCCTGTAAAATGTTAGTTACAATTCTCTAAATCTTAAAAACAAATTATCATTAAGTAATTTTACTGAATTATCTTTATTTTTATCATAATAGCCTTCAAAGACGTTTTCGCTGCGACGAATTGTGCGCGATGAATTGTTCCGCGATGAATTGTGCGTTTTCGCTGCGACGAATTGACGTCGCGACGAATTGACGCAGAACCTCATACATGTATGACAATGTCGGTAAGCTCCTCATTGGTGTAACGATGGATGTTGCTCTAAATCCGTGCGGGGAAAGATGATTCAAGCCAGCGAAGAGCTTTCATCCGCCGAACTCAACAGCGCCCTCTACTGCCTCAACACTGGATTTCCGCCCCCACATTCCTATACGAAATCTGCTTATTTAGGTCCACTATACCTGCCTTTACGTTTTTGACATATAGTTCTGAACCACCCTGTACACATTGCACACTCAAACTTACGGCTGAAATAAGTTTTGGAACGAACTCGGAATGTACGATGACGAACGGAAAATAAACGAAGATCACCATTGACGGAGGTTAGTGACGTCATTCTTAGTGTCCCAGGCCTTTCTAATAGCGTCGGGTGTTGGCAGGAGTGGATGCAGTTTTTTTTTTTCCTTGGGGCCCATTTTGTGAAAAGTAAAAGTTATTTTTGTGAAAATTATCATATTTTTGTGAAAGGAATTATATTTTGTGAAAAATAACATTTTTGTTACGAAAGATGAAATCCAGCTACTCAAATTCAAACAGAGGATTCAATAATAATAACTTCTATAAGTCTTTCTGCTAAAGTTTTCCTTTCTGGTGAATTTGTTTTCTTTGCAAATTACACATTTTAAAACCTAACAAAATAAAAATAATTAATAGAGAGTATGTTTTTACGGAATGAAATTTTGTGAAGTGACCTATTTTATCAAGACGAATTTTGTGAAGAGGCCCTAAATAGGCCCCAATTTTTCCATGATCGACCCCTGAAGAATGTTTGAATCTACAGTAAAAAAAAAAAAATCAAACGTGAAATGATTAAATTGAAGCACATTGGTGAAGATATTTCGTCAACTCCGTAGAAAACCCCCAAAAGGCAAGAAATTCGCAATTTCATTATTGATAATTTTAATAAATGTGCTATCAAGGCAAATCATCAAGGATTTTTATGTTACTATGTGTTTGTTAAATCGAACGTTAGAAAGCGCTATCCACAACACATTGGAAGACTTTGGAAAGATTTCGAAGTGGTGTGGGAGAAAATTGATATGATTGTACTAAGAGAAAAATCCCTGACGGCTCGGCCTACAGGCACAGGTCGATTTCGAAGACGCAGACCGTGGGGCACCTGTTTATTGGGAATTGCAGAAGAAAGACCTATTTGTCACGATGTGGCAGTTGGGACCACCCACTTCGAAATATACCTCTGCCAGTAGGGATTTTTTTGTTTTTAATTTTTTTTTTACTGTAAAAGTTGGTTCTATAAAAAACTTGTCAGTATAAAAGTTGTATATAATATTAAGAAGATTTATAATAAATTTAAGCGGATTTGATATCTCGGGAATGGACGAAGTTAAATTTTTTTCTTCTGAAACCCCTATACCCCCCCCCCCCCTCCTCTTCCTTGGGGGCATTTTTAATGAAATCAAAAATATGTCATACATAAATTTTTGGCCCTTTTCCTAGAAGTAATAATAACTTTAAACGGATTCGATATGTATAAAAATTAAGAAGTTATGGGTTTTCTTCTGTTTTCACGTCTGCTTGTAGGCGGAGCCAGCAGGGAATTTTTTTTTTTTTTTTTTTTTTTCCCCGTAACAGTTGGTCCTATAAAAAACTTGTCAGTATAAAAGTTGTAGATAATTTTAAGGAGATTTACAATAAATTTAAGCGGATTTGATATCTTGGGATTTGACGGAGTTATGAATTTTTTCCTTCTAACACCCCCCCCCCCCCCCTTGGAGCCATTTTTAATGATATCAAAAATCTGTCATACATAAATTTTCGGTCCTTTTCCTAGAAGTAATAATAACTTTAATCGGATTCGATACGTATCATAATTAAGAAATTATGGTGGGGGGGGGGGGTCTGTTTTTGCAAAAAGCCCCCCATCCCCCCCCCCTGGTTTGATTTTGCCCGTTAACGAACTTGACCGAGATTTTATGCCCCTTGATTTTACGTATCAATTTGGAAGAGATTTGTGCAGAATTATTGGAGTTATCGTGTCCATAAAAAAGTGACATAGATAGATAGATAAAGTTTTGAACGGGGTGTTTTTGGGTTCTGGGAGTCATGATCGGCGTAGATCTGCAAAAATTCCAACTTAGGGGAGAATGTAATAGGTAGTATTTCTTACGAAATCTACCTAAAATCGACTATAACAAAAATTTTGATCCAGAGTTGTAAAATTCTGTATAGTGAGTTGTGCGTCGAATTAGAATCAGCCGATATCGATTGATTTCTGAGACTGACTTTGATTACAACATGCGCTGTTTAAATTGAGACTTCAGAAACTTTTGGAACCTGAGATTAAAAGTTGTGAACCCATTAATAATATGTTGACATACTAACTAAGAAAATTTATTTATTGTTATTTTAAATAAAACATGTTTTTGGTTTTATATGACTGAGGAGTATATGAAATCATACACCCATCTACCACTCGTCATAATATTTCACAGCCTCTTCCCTGACATGGTAGTGGAGAGACGAGTGTTTGCTGCTCTCGCGTATCTTCGACTTGTAAACAAAGACCTTGTAATAGATAAGACGGGAAGGCTTTGGAAACCGTAACTAACGAAACAGTGAATATAGCTGTGCTGGGAAACACTCTCAAAGGCGCGATCCAATCACATTCATGCATCATTGTGTTCGCCAATTCGCCAAATTGTTTTGTGGTAAACCTAAAATAGAAGCAAATTACGCGCCATATTGAAAATTTAAAACGAGTTTTCTTTTTAGGCAAGTTTTGCCCCCTAAAGATTAAGACTCATTCTGGTTGTAGTTCACTATTTTGTTAATTATTTAAATTATTGAAAAAATATCTTAAGTGTATAGATAAAAAAAGTATACTTATCAAGATTATAATTTAAATATAATATTAAAATTGTATTCTCAGAGCTAAGATCATAGAAGATGAAGATATGTATATTAGAAGGTCTATGTTTGTATTATTTTAGGCACAGGGCCGCCAATAGATATCATAAATATACTGTGAGAGGTCCCCCTGCCCTTTTTTTTTATTTTTTTCTAAATAAAACTAATAGCGATATTTACATTTAACGAACTATTTAGAATATAATATTTTTTAAATACAGAGAAATATATGTTTTCAATTTTTTTTTTTTTTTCAAATAGAGCTAAAACCTTACTAAAAAAAGAATGTATTTCTTTACACCTTTATTTTCTTCCCCTAAACAATATTAATTTTTCTATGAACCTGCATGTATGTAATTAATTGGCCAAGTAATTATTAATACTGTTATTTCGTATTCCCATGGTTTGCGGACATAAAATCTGAAAAATTCTGTACAAATTTGTGACTATGTAGTAATTTTTAAAGGCTGTTTTCAAATTTTTACTGTGCCCCGATCCTTTAACTATTCAAAAAATCTTTTGGACAATTTACAAAATCGGTTTTTAATTCGCACTTGACAGAAAATTGCATGTAATTGCATTAAGAATCTAATGGCGTTTTCAATTTTATTATAAATTTCATATATCTTGAGTTATAGCTGATTTCTAATCAACTAGATTAAAATATATATACATATATATTTAATAGTTAGACATGTAAGTTTTCCTCTGGTAATTAAAAATACAAAATTGCCAAAACATGTTTAAACCTTCGTTACATCAAATAAGATATATGAAAATAAAAATAATTAAATAAAAGTTATTAAACGTAAAATATGGATCGAAAATATTTTAAGAGAAACTTTTTCGAAAAACACTTGTTTCCAAATACAGCAATAATATATTTTATTCTGAATACTTTTATTAAAATCGGCACTAGACTGATGTTTTTATGAAAAGAAAAAAAAAAAGAAATATGAGTTTATTCTTTTTAATAATACTTAAGTATTATTAAAATGAATAAACTCATATTTCTTTTCTTTTTTTCTATTCTAAGTCATTATAAAAAGAATAACAGTAGAAACTTCTCAATATGAAAGTTGTAAAAAAAAGTAAGACATGTAGAGAATTTCTGCTGGGAAAAGGGACTAGTTCATTTGCTTTCAACTCAGACCACAGGCACCGGTGGCTCAGTCGGTAAAGCCCTAGACTACAGTTTGGAAGAAATTGACAATCGGGGGTTCTGTCCTCGGCCGGGGACGGGTGTGAGTGAGCTTACGCGTTTCCACTCTTGCTGTATTTTCGTTTTTTTTTTTTTTTTTTTTTTTTTTTTTTTTTTTTTTTTTGTTAAATATTAATTGTTTTATCATTGTTTATTTGATTATTTTCTGTTGAAATTTAACAGAGAAAGTGCATTAAAATAACGAATTTTTAACAGAAATAAAGTTTTTTGTCCCGAATTCATTAAAACTTAATTCATTTATACTAATAAATATATATAGTGGGAAGCATTATAAATATTAAAAAGAATAATGATACTTTCTACTTAACTGCCAACATTTTTTTAACATGCTTTTACCTTTTTAAAAGAAACTTTCTATTTATGTATAGCGAATAAATCTAATAAATCAAAAACAGTGTGAGGGGAGAAAAAGTTCAAAACGCGTAACAGAAAATCGCTCTTCACATGCGTTCTTCGCCTGATTATCGCGCCAAGTGCACTCCGTTGTATCTTTCGCCCCTGTATGCAACTTCTACCGCTTTACACCGTGCACTGTTTCGCTGGCTGGCGTGGATTTACATTACGTCTACGAAGCTTTCCCTTCTTTACGCTAGAGTTCTTTGTTGTAAATACCGGTTCGCTGGCCCCTTAGTGATTTTGTGCGGTGATATTTCTGAGCAACTGCGGCTAGAGATCCTATACTACCTCTCATAGGAGTCTTAGCTTCGGCCGCTCGTTGTGTTAGCGTGATGACTCCGCTAGTAACTATTGACTTTTTAGACAGGTCAAATCCTGTTTTGAACAGGCAACCGTACTACGGAGACAGCTTCACTTCGAAAGCATTAAATTCGAGGATCAACAATCTAGGCAGTCAAATATCCTGTCTGAATTCTACAGCGCGGCTATTACGACTGCCACGTGCAATTATGAGAACAACGCCAGAGTGATCAAGTTCAACAGAATCCTGATATGACGACGTCGCTACAAACAAAGGACTCTCTTCTAAAGTTCGTTCTAACTACCATATCCGATGAAATCCACGCAACACTCGGGTAAGTGGCTTATCTTTGATAAATGATATCGTTGAGAAATCCCCCCTCCCCTATTGCTAGTAAGGAAAATTCTAAACCTGCTACTTCTGGTGAAGAAAATTCACTCCCTCTGAAAGCGAAATGTAAATTGATTCTTATACCACTAAAGCCTAACTCTAAAAGACATAACGAAGATGACAAAAATAATGACTCGGCTATTGTCCAACCTAAGAAAAAAAAATCCCATCTAACTCTGATCCTAAAACTAAAAAGTTAGAATTCCTCCATTCTATACTGGGCCCATTAAAAATTGGGATAGCTTTCTCATTTCTCTTAAAATTATTGCATCTTCTGTAACCTCATGTATGAAGTAAAATTTCATTAAAATAACTGTAAATTCAGAAGAGCACTACAGAAGTGTTCAAAGTATATAAAAGCGGCAAAGTATATAACGCAGGTCCATTATAGGACTTTTCTTTTGGATAATGAAAAAAAGTTTAAATTTGTCTTAAGGGATATTTCTGCAAAAAATCCCTCTTGAAATTGTCAAAAATTCCGTAACCCATGATAACTGGTATGGCATTACTGTAGCTCAAATGTAACAGGGCAACATGAAAAATCGTGTCACACCTCCTCCTGATGCAACTGCCCAAGCAGCAAAATGAACCTAATATCTGCTTTTCAAATTTTCTGAGATCTTGTGACTACAGGTACAGTTTGAGAAGTATAGAGGGGCAAAAAGGTCCCATACAGTGTCATAATTGCCAGGGGTGGTTTCACTCAGCGACAATGGGCCATCATCTATCAAAATGCGTAAAATGTGAAGGCGCACATAAGACTGATACCTGCCCGAAACCATACGATGAACCCTGCCGGTGTATACACTGTAATGGCCCACACCCCGCTAACTACAGACTGTGCCCGAAGTTCCCAAGTGAACAAAACAAAAAAAATTCTCTGAAAATATAGGAAAAAAATGCTAGCTCTAAAAGCGTGGTACCTTTTCCGACAAATAAAGTGAATACCAGCAGTATAATTTGCAAATGCTGCTGACGACATGGTTGCTGATTTCTCCCCCCCCCCCCTCCCCAGCTGTGAGTATCAAAATTACATCGACCCCAAAATTAGGTGCTTTTCAGTCGCCTATTTAATAAAATGCCTTGTTGAATTAGATAAATACTATGGTAACCAGGTCTTCTACAATTGCCTCGAATCGTGTTCAGGACCTTCTAAAACATACAAATTCGTTGAAAATCGGAAGTCAAAAATTTTCATGAATCCAATACTTGTAAAGATTAAGAAAGAAAGTAAAAAAAGACGAGATAATAACTTTTACCACAAAGATTTTAACATTAATGAATCAAAACAAATAAAACATTTTAAAATAAATGGGTTTTTTTTTCTCATTTTCATGCCAAACCAATGCTTTCATCATTAAAGTGAAATGCCCCACTTGCCCATGCAGAAATCGCGAACATTCGAAATAGCATATTTTTTTCAAGTATGATGCAATCCAAAGTGACTATTTTCTAACACATTCCTGAATTCAGTTTTGTTCGTAAATCAATAAAATTGGCATCTGCTCTTATTCATACACTCAGTTTTTTCCATTAATTGATAAAATCGGGAGGTTTTTTAGGAATTGCTGTCAAAGTTGACGCTTTGAACACAATTTCTGCACGCGACAGCCCGATAAAGGTTATCATGAGAAAACATTTACTTATAACTTAAGATGCAATTCATTTGTCAAAAAATCAAAAAAGAAAAACTATTCAATTCCATAGTCATGCCTGCAACTGTCATGTTTTTACGTTTACAAATTGATCCGTGAACGTGTCAGAAAGTTTCACGTTGTTGAGCACGAAAAAAATTCATTTATCTTAGAACCACTACAGTAGAATCCTGCACGTGTCGCGTTGTAATTACATTGAACCGATCCGCAAACCAACATATTTCACCCGGAACTCGAAATACTTTAACCCGCGACCCAACCAGAAAATTCCATTCGAAATCCAAACCCAACCCGAACCGCAACGGATAAAATATTGCGCCTACCTGACCCGCGTCGTGTTCGGGTTAAAAAGATTACCCGACCCGATGCAGGATTTTACTCCTATAATAATCAGCCGTTGGTAAGATTTTCTAAAATATTCCCACCTTTGTTCATGCTTATGAATTTCTTCTTCATATATGAATATCTTTGAATTGCATCTTTTAATATTAAAAATTGCCCTCCTACAATGACATTAAAGCAAAGCCGTGCGAAGAGGGCCTTCGCCCAAGGCGCGGAAATTGAGATGGTGCCATATTTATACTACCAACCCCGGTTTAATTTATTTATTTATTCATTTTTTGATTATCGATCATTTTCTGGGGAATTTCTTTTCCTCTCTTCATCATTCTTTTTTCTCTGTCTCAAAATTGTTGTGTAATTGTACTTTGAAATAAATTAATACATAGTACATACTCTAACGGAATCCCGGAAAAAATCACCCTGGAAAAAATCACCACGGAAAAAATCACCCCGGTAAAAATCACCACGGAAAAAATCACCAACGGAAAAAAGCACCATCGGTAAAAATCACCACGGTAAAAATCACCCCCGTAAAAAAGCACCATCGGTAAAAAAGGCCCTGGTAAAAGAAAAAAGAAGGGAGGGCTTCAAGTTAAGAGGCGAAAATACCACACATTTATGAATAACATGTCTTTGAATACGCCAATTATAATTTCGGGTAAAGCCATTGACTAGAAATATAAATATATAGTTTTTATATTACTAGTCAATGGGTAAAGCACGTGCTAACCACGTGTACTAGGAACAATCAGAGTATTACATACATCATATATTCTAATACGAGATCAAATCTTGTGTGTGTGTGGGGGGGGGGGGGGGGGTATATACATGCAAATTTTATTTTTAAAACGGCTCTAACGATTTTGACGAAATTTTGTATCCTACAGTTTTGAGGCACCAGAAAACCATTGGGCTGGGTCATGTGTTTGAGAAAATTCGATTAGTGGGTCATTTTGGGTCGCCATGAATCAGAGTCAAGCTAATTGTATCTAAAAAACAGTTCAAACGATTTTTACTAAACTTTGCATCCTACCATTTTCGGGCACGAGAAGACTATTGGGCTGAGTCACATGTTCGAGAACTTTCGATTAGTGGGTCATTTTGGGTCAACGTGGGTCCAGTTAATTTTATCTAAAAAACGGCTCTAACGATTTTGATTAAACTTTGTATCTAACGAGTTTCGGGCACGGGAAGACTACTGGGCTAGGTCACATGTTCGAGAAAATTCGATTAGTGGGTCATTTTGGGTCACCATGAGTCAGGGTCATGCTAATTGTATCTAAAAAACGGTTCAAACGATTTTGACTAAACTTTGTATCCTACCATTTTCCGGCACGATGAGAGTATTGGGCTGGGTCACATGTTCGAGAACTTTCGATTAGTGGGTCATTTTGGGTCAACGCGGGTTAAGTTAATTTTATCTAAAAAACGGCTCTAACGATTTTGATTAAATTTTGTATTTTAGTAGTTTCTGACACGAGAAAATCATTGCGCTAGGTCGCATGTCCGAGAAAATTCGATTAGTGGGTCGATTTATGGTCACTGTGGGTCAAGCTAGTTTTATCTAAAAAACGGCTACTAAAGAAATTATTCTCACTAGCCAGTAACTGGCTACTGAAAAGAATCAACCTAAGTGTGACGTATATGCACTTTCAAGTTTCAACACTTTTCAACTATGTTGGAAAGTAGATTAATTTTGATTGTTGTTGTGCTGACTAAGAAATTGGTTGTTGTGCTGAAATTGGGTTGTTGTGCTGATTCAGATATCAGACTAGATTCATTAAGGTTAACTGGGTGAATTAGTTCAGCCATATTCGTCCGAGATTGCTCAGTTGGTATAGCATTGCCAGCTTCAACCGAGGGATCCCGGGTTCGAATCCTGGCCTGGATTTTTTGCTCAGTTGGGAAGATTACATCTCATCTGTTGGCAAGTGTTAAACATTTTAATTTTTCTATCTGATCGGTGGCATTGTAACCGGGAAAAAATCAATTCTTTACTGGAACACTTTTTACGAGAAATGCTATCAAACCGTTATTTACAAAAAGTAAAATTCACTTCTTTTATGACAGAAAATCTACGATTATATTCAGCAAAAAATTTTTTAAATGGTGTCTTTTTTTTTTTTTTTTTTCCTTTTTAAGTGATATGGTGCCGTCTGGCATAAAGAACGTTTCCAAATCAGAGTTAAATACATCTACAATAAATTTATGATTGCAATGTCATAGATACTAAGATTTAAATTTTTAAAACAAAATGTAGATAACATTGCAACATGAAATGCTTTTTATTACAAGCACTGTATGAACTTGAGAGCTAGCATTTCTTGATGTTTATAAAATTCTGCAATTTTGATATCAATTTCTAATTTTTTCCCTACCCGTTACTTATTACAAACACGGTTTGAACTTGTGACCTAGTATTTCTTGATGTTTATAAAATTCTGTAATTTTGATATGAATTTCTATAATACGGAAGGTTTCGATTTAAGCAATATTTGTAGAATTTTTGTAGATTGGAAAAGTATCTGATAAAAAGAGGTGTCCACTGTTGGGGAGGAGGTAAAAAGCGTGTCTTCCTTTTTACCCGAAAAGTTCTCTCTTTGTTAGTTTTCATTATACAAATAAAATCGGATTGAAAAAAAGATAAGGATTGATATATAGGTGTGTCCACTAATCAGGAATCAGCTATCAACCCCTGAATTACTATGCAACGTCTTGAGGCAAGGACTCAGGTGAGGGCATCCAAGTTGTCTTTGTAGCTACAAATTGTACTCATTTAAAGAAAAAATACCACATATTTTACTTTGAGGAGTCCGGGAAGCAAATTCACAATCACTCAACATCCTACGCACTTGACGCCAACCTCTATCGCCAAGCGCTTTGGCGAGAAAATGCACTTCGCGCATGCGTGGAATTTGGACGGCAAACTCAAAATCGTACAAGTACCATTGAATAGATAAATGTTTTATTACAATTGTACATCCTACAGCATTCCTCCTACCTTTTTACCTCGAATTTTATCGCCAGCATTAAAATGCTTTAAAAATAAATGAAAGCTTTCCTTTTTTAAAGATATTACAAAGATTCAGTAGCTACTGAAGTAACTACTTGGTAGCTTAGGCAACCAAGCTCATGAAAATTAATCATTTCCTGTTTTGTAAACAGTTACATTAAATAAACAATAATTGTTTTTATAAAATAAGCTTAGAAAGAAGTAAAAATACATTTTATAATACATGTTGTTATTTACATTTTTTACCTTTTATACTACTTTATTTAATCTCGAATAAACACGGATATTTCTTTATTATATTTAGTTAAACGCTTTTTCACTCTTAAATTATCCCCCTCCCCCCCCCCAAAAAAAAAAAATCTTATACAGTTTGTTAAGCATTGATATAATTAGATACATTCTAAAGGGATAATACAGCACTGCAATAACACCAAATTCAATAAAATAATTAGGATCGTTAGGTTTTTACTTTTTAAATTCATCTTAATTAAGTATATATATATATATATATATTTATTTAAATAAATTTGTTAGTAGATTAGAGAAGAAACCTAATTGAGCATTCCAGTAATGGATACTAAATCTTAAAAATAAATGAAATTTTATAAATGACCATTAGTATAAAAAAAATCCAGTTTTCTATTACTAAAAAAAAAAAAAAAAGCATGCAATTTTTGTAAGAAAACAAAGAAGATATAAATGAATTAAGTAAAACCATCTCTTAGCTTGTTCAGTAAAAATTTCACTAAAAGACAATGGAACTGTGAAGCAATATTTTATGCTTGAGTAATTCAATAAGATATATTGAATATCAGATATTGAGATCATATATATTGTATATTCAATAAGATATATTGAATATCAGATATTGAGATCATATATATTGTATATTCAATAAGATATATTGAATATCAGATATTGAGATCATATATATTGTATATTCAATAAGATATATTGAATATTGTTCTCTATCCCTGGGTTTGAGTCTCGAATTGGTTTATCGAATGTAATACGAGATGGCCGCACCATACACTGATTAAATGAAAAGAGATACGATTTTCCTCCTTCTTACGGAAATGTATTTTGAGCGGCTGTAACTTTGAGGTGTGTGTGTGTCGAATGGTTTTTTTAATGGCACAAAGCAAAATGAATAAAAGGTTGTTGAGTTTTATATGATTTTCACTTATCTTATGGAAATATATTATTTTCACGTGTTCTGAATGGCATATAATATAAGATCGGGTAATTTTTTGTTTATCGAATTGCCGTCTGCGATACCACATTATAAAACATGCAAGGAAGAGTTCTGAAAAAAAAAAATAATAAAATATTAATTTACATTGGATATTTTTTTATAAAGCAAAAACTTTGAGGGGGAGGGGTCCATTACTGTTATGTCACGTTTACCCTATTATCAATCAGCAACAAGACACTTATGTCAACATTTCTTCAACAAGTAATTAAGGTAAATAAACTTTCATCTATTTATTGTGATCATTTTAAGAAAGATAAAGTTATAAAGCGGATCTAAAACGTAAAATAATGCACATGTTCACAATATAGATGCATACATATGTATTATAATTAGTCAGAAATACTTCTTACATAAACAAGAAATGCGCGGTCGAAATGTCGAAGTACTTTCACGCGAATGCGTGCCAGTTCATTTTCTCGCCAAACCGTTTGGCGTCAAGTGCGTAGGACGTTGAGTGATTGTGAATTTGCGTCCGGGAAGCTTCTCCCATTTGCCTTTGCGATAATAAGTCACTGTTCGATATGGAGGTTCTACTGTTAAACGACACGAGCAGGGAAGACCGAGCTGTGGACGATCAAAATTAGCTTTGAGTTCAAATATCACCCATTACCAAAATGACATACTAATCAAATTTTCTCGAACATGTGACCAAGCCCAATTGTGTTCTAGTGCCCGATACCCGTAGCATATAAAATTTAGTCAAAATAGTCTGAGCCGTTTTTTAGATAAAATTAGCTTGACCCACAGTGATCCAAAAGTGACCCACTAATCGAATTTTCTCGGACATGTGACCTAGCGCAATGATTTTCTCGTGCCCGAAACTAGCAAGATACAATATTTAATCAAAATCGTTAGAGCCCTTTTTTAGATAAAATTAACTTAACCCGCGTTGACCCAAAATGACACACTAATCGAAAGTTCTCGAACATGTGACCCAGCCCAATAGTCTTCTCGTGCCTGAAAATGGTAGGATACAAAGTTTAGTCAAAATCGTTTGAACCGTTTTTTAGATACACTTAGCTTGACCCTGACTCATGGTGACCCAAAATGACCCATTAATTGAATTTTCTCGAACATGTGACCTAGCCCAATAGTCTTCTCTTTCCCTAAAACTGTAAAATACTACATTTAGTTCAAATCCTCCGTTTTTAAGATGAAAATAGCTTGACCCATAATGACCCAGCACCAAATGACACACTAATCGAAATTTCTCGAACATGGGACCTACCCCAACAGTCTTCTCGTGTCCGAAAATGGTAAGATACAAAGTTTAGTCAAAACCGTTTGAACCGTTTTTTAGATACAATTAGCTTGACCCTGACTCATGGTGACCCAAAATGACCCACTAATCGAAAGTTCTCGAACATGTGACCCAGCCCAATAGTCTTCTCGTGCCCGAAAATGGTAGGATACAAAGTTTAGTCAAAATCGTTTGAACCGTTTTTTAGATACACTTAGCTTGACCCTGACTCATGGTGACCCAAAATGACCCATTAATTGAATTTTCTCGAACATGTGACCTAGCCCAATAGTCTTCTCTTTCCCTAAAAC
This sequence comes from Maratus michaelseni, assembly GCA_963931845.1. Lineage (NCBI taxonomy): Eukaryota > Metazoa > Arthropoda > Arachnida > Araneae > Salticidae > Maratus > Maratus michaelseni. The sequence goes on from OZ007600.1 coordinate 116,950,267, forward strand.
TGTAAAATACTACATTTAGTTAAAATCCTCCGTTTTTAAGATGAAAATAGCTTGACCCATAATGACCCAGCACCAAATGACACACTAATCGAAATTTCTCGAACATGTGACCTACCCCAACAGTCTTCTCGTGTCCGAAAATGGTAAGATACAAAGTTTAGTCAAAACCGTTTGAACCGTTTTTTAGATACAATTAGCTTGACCCTGACTCATGGTGACCCAAAATGACCCATTAATCGAATTTTCTCGAACATGTGACCTAGTCCAATAGTCTTCCCGTGCCCGAAACTCTTAAGATACAAAATTTAATCAAAATCGTCAGAGCCGTTTTTTAGATAAAATTAACTTGACCCGCGTTGACCCAAAATGATACATTAATCGGAAGTTCTCGAACATGTGACTCAGCCCAATAGTCTTCTCGTGCCCGAAAATGGTAAGATACAAAGTTTAGTCAAAATCGTTTGAACTGTTTTTTAGATACAATTAGCATGACTCTGATTCATGACTACCCAAATTGACCCACTAATCGAATTTTCTCAAACATGTGACTCAGCCCAATGGTTTTCTGGTGCCTCAAAACTGTAGGATACAAAATTTCGTCAAAATCGTCAGAGCCGTTTGTTAGATAAAATTAACGTGACCCTCGTTGACCCAAAATGATCCATTAATCGAAAGTTCTCGAACTTGTGACTCAGCCCAATAGTCTTCTCGTGCCCGAAAATGGTAAGATACAATGTTTAGTCAAAATCCTTTGAACTATTTTTTAGATAAAATTAGTTTGACCCGTAGTGACCCCAAAATGACCCACTAATCGAATTTTCTCAAACATGTGATGACCCAGCCCAATGGTTTCCTGGTGCCTCAAAACTGTAGGATACAAAATTTCGTCAAAATCGTTAGGGCCGTTTTTAAAATAAATTTTGCATATATATATACCCCCCCTCTCCCTCCTACACCCACACACAAGATTTGCTCTCGTATTAGAATATATGATGTATATAATTCTCTGATTGTTCCTTATACATGTGGTTAGTAAATACACGTGGTTAGCACGTGCTTTTCCCGAAATTATAATTGGCTTATTTAAAGACGTGTTATTCATAAATGTGATGTGTTGTATTTTCCCATCTGAACTTGAAGCCCCCCCCTTTTTTTTTTATCAGGGAGCTTTTCACTGATGGTGCTTTTTTCCGGGGGTGATTTTTACCGTGGTAATTTTTACCGTGGTGATTTTTACCGATGGTGCTTTTTTCCGTTGGTGATTTTTACCGTGGCGATTTTTACCGTGGTGATTTTTTCCAGGGTGATTTTTTCCGCCTACCACTCTAACGTACATCACTCTAATAAGTTTCATCTGCAGTATTTCATTTAAAATAAATGTTATATTCTTTGAACAATTGTTGTGTAATTGTACTTAGAAATAAATTAATACGTAGTACATACTCTAATGTACATCACTCTGATAAATAAGTGCAATTTTCTCTTATGCTATTTAGTTGTTTGCAATTTCTGAATTAAAATTAAACCTTTTAAAGTTCCAAAATGAACTCGAGATTTCTATTCAATAGAATTTATATCTGTTTCTGTAGTACTTTTCAGTTTTGTGTTACCTGTCACAAAAAGAAGGGAAGGGGGGGGGGCGCGCAGTTTTCTCTTCGCACGGTCCCGCATTAAAGAATAATAACCCGTCGCTGTTAAGATTTTCTAAAAAATTCCCACTTTTGATCATGCTCATGAATTTCTTCTTCATATGTGAATATCTTTCAGTTAAACGTTGTAATATTAAAAAGTAATTTTTTTAAATAAATAAATAAGCACTCAAATTAGATGCCCCACACACCCTCGCCCTCCCTTCAAAATACTTTCTCACGAGGACATCCTCGGCCACGTGACTAGATTGATATCACTGGATCATCACGAATGACTTATTGGCAGCAATATTTTGGAGACAGACTAACTGCACTCAAGCTAATCACTCTTTTGTTAAGAAATGTATGAACTGCACTTAGTCTTAGAGATGTCATTAACAATCCCATATGTTTACTTATGAGTTTCTTTGTGTGAAACCTTCCTGTGTTTTTATATACTTGGCGTTAATTTTGTTTGCTAAATTGGGCGCTTTAGCGATAATTTCGGCTCTCGAAAATAATGTTTTTTCTTAAACTTGCAGATATATATATATATATATATTATTTTTTCTAATAAAAAATTTAAACATTTGGGAAATTTTTTAAACTATTTTGGAAGAGAAAATTTTAGAAAGAAATGACACTTGTTACTTAATAATGCCAATATATATTTGTTTTTCAAGGCGTATTATTTTTCATTCAGCAATATATTTTAAAAATATTTGACATGAGCTAATTAGATATGGAAGAACAGATTTTTATCAAGTTTAAACTGGTTTCTTGTTCAGTTGACTATGCCTTCAGATATGACATTCTAGGCTTCTTCAAGAACCTATGCAATATTAATATTTATATACAGATAGTTCATGTTTCAAATTAATATGTTAAAAAAAATTTCACGTTAAAATTTATTCTCTTTAGTATTTTGATAAAAAAGAAGTTTAAAAAAAAAAAGAACATTCTAAATACAAGAATATTTCTGCTGCTGAAATACTCCTATGAACACAAATTTGTACATATTGTTGTTTTTACTATTATTATTATTAACTTGTTTCGAACTCTAGTGATAGTAAAATATTTATTTATTATTTTTTCGGAAGGTAATATTTTTTATCACAATGTAAAATAAATTTTAAAATTCTAATGCGGCTGTACTATGTTCTGAAATTAAAATAGAAGTTTATTGATAAATTTCAACTTTTACTGAATATAAAATTCTTATAATTACGTATATTTACATATACAAACCTCTAAAGGCAACCCTTAATACAATGATTGGTTACTTTATGAATTTGCGTTACACCAACTCCTTAAGTGCAGATCGTACATGTGGGATCCGATGCTTTCGACGCAGTTGATCCTCCCATCGATGAGTGGAGTTGATGTATACCCGATATTTTATAAGTGCATCAATATCAAGCTACATAATAAAAAGTACTATAAATAACATCCATGAGTTAGAAGAGGAAACTTATGTAGTAAGCGAGTTGTGTAAATTAATGTAAATGGATAACAGATACTGTACTACATAACAATTATTAAAAACTGCGATTCTAAAATTTCTTTTCAAAATAAACTAATATGAAGTACTAACTAACAATGTACTGTAAGTATAACAAATAGTAATGCACAGCGACTAAATTAAATACATAATCTCATGAACTTTCTTTATTTCTTTAGAAATATCAATTCATATGCAAAAACAAAGACAGGTAGTCAGTCCTACAATGACATTTGCTCGCTTTTACAGATAAAATAAATGAAATAGTGATTTTAAAAAATGTCCTTTATATCTTAATAGGTCAGAAATAGACGTTGAAACAATCATAGATAAAAAGTTTCATCTGCAGTATTTCATTTAAAATAAATGTTACATTCTTTGAACAATTGTTGCGTAATTGTACTTAGAAATAAATTAATACATAGTACATATATTAAAAAATGTATAGCTTGAATTAAAACATACATTTAAAAAAAAAATCTTAAGACTTCTGTAGAAAGAATCGTGTGTTTTCAAATTATTTCAGTTTTCTTTCTTTCTTTTTCTTTTCCTTTCTATTATTATATTTTTTTTTTTGTGTGTGTAAATATCGTTACTTAAAGTGACTATCTAGAAGAAATTTCTTTAATAAAATCCTGTAGACTTGTGCCAGCCTTTCGCACTCCAACCTTTGACATTATTTGCTTATATGTGTTATTTCATTAATTTTTAACCAAAAACGTGTTTTAACGAAATGCAGGAGTACTACAGTGGCGCACACACGGGGGGGGGAGGGGCTAAGGGGCGGACCAGGGCTATCTCAATATACCAGGCTTTGACAACTAGCCACTCTGGGAAAAGTCACATGATGATAGGGGGGAAACCAAGAGCGACATGAAATCTTCACCCCGCTCCGATTTCTCGCCTGGGTTGAAATTTGGCTTGTGTTGTGTTATTGCTACGATGTGAGCACGTGCTGCGTGCTTTTTTTCGTTAGACGCAAATTTTTGTATAAATTGAATTAAAAAAATTCTTTAGCATATTTAAAGATACAAATTTTTTTGTTGACAAAGTTACATCAAAGATGGAACAGTTTCAGAATATCAAATGAAGTATCTGAAGTATCAGATGGAGCTTACCAACTATCTTTCCAATTTCCAAACTGTCCCAGCTATTTGAATGAAAATATTTTCGCAAGGCATGCAATAATTTGGGGGGGGGGGGGGGGAACTGGACAAACTAAGTGAAGATTTACTGAATATTTTTCTCGTGATGGAAAAATTAAATTCTATTTCGGATATTGAAGAAGAATTGAAAAGAAAAAATAATCTGATCGGATCTTCCTTAAGGATAATTATGTGGATATTCATTATTGCGATGAATGCGTTCATTTTTTGTATGATAAATATGTTAAAATTCTGAAATTGGCACAAATAGATATAAATTTACAAGTAGCTGTCTTTACAGGTAAGCAAATAATTCATATTTTTTATGTATTTTTAATTAATATTACCTTGAATTGTTGGAGAAAAATGGAAAATATTTTTAACTAGTGTTAAAAATTTTTGAATCCCGTGAAAATAAAATAGATAATTATTCTAAGACTTGGAAATTCTTTTTATATGAAAATTCTAATAGTGACATATTAGATCAACTGTGTATTACTTATACTTATATAATTTTAAATTACTTTGGTTGCCATCTTAAAGGCATTTAAAAAGAATATCTGCAAATTTAAAAGTTTCTCCAGGTGTTGCAACAATTAGAAATAAACCATTAAAAGAAAAATGTTTTAATTTGAAACAAAATTAAAAAATAGTCAACATTTTATAAAGTATTTCCTATAAAGCCCACAAACTTTGGGATTTACAAACAATTCAGAAAATCACACGACTACTATACAGGCATTTATGCACTACGTCAATTTTAGTTATTTATTATTTTTAAAATAAAGAAATTATGTAATTATTTGATTATTTAAATAAAGAGATCATTATGTGTGGTATCCCTTAATGCGTATGAAACATGTATGTGAATTTACATATTTATTTATTTTTATGAAAATATACCGCATTTCATCTATTTCAAAACAAAGATTTACAAATTTTTTTAAAGATCTTTTATACAATAAATATATCTAGAATATACAATATCTTCTCATTCAATTAGGGGATTCTTTAAAATTCATGTGAAATTTTGTTTTATTATTAATATCGATAAAAATCAATTGTATTGATTATATAAAATATTTATTATCTCTGAACTGAGAAAAACCCATAATTTAATTATTATACGTATCGAATCCGTTTAAAGTTATTATTACTTCTAGGAAAAGGGCCGAAAATTTATGTATGACAGATTTTCGATATAATTAAAAATGGCCGGGAAGGGGGGGGGGGGGGGTTAGAAGAAAAAAAATCATAGCTTCGTCAATTCACAAGATATCAAATCCGCGTAAATTTATTATTAATCCTCTTAATATTATCTAAAACTTTTATATTGACAAGTTTTTTATAGGACCAACCGTTATAGCAAAAAAAAAAAAAAAAAAAAAAAAAAAAATTAAAAAAAAAAAAATCCCTGCCGGCTCCACCTGCAAACAAGTTATTTTTCGAAGTAGGCGGTTCCAACTCCCGCAGCTTTTCGAAACTGATACATAAAATCAAGGGGCATAAAATCTCGGTCAAGTTCGTGAATGGGCAAAATCGAACCTGGGGGGGATGGGGAGCTTTTTGTGAAAACAGAAAAAAAAAAACATAATTTCTTAATTATGATACGTATCGAATCCGTTTGAAGTTATTATTACTTCTAGGAGAAGGGTCGAAAATTTATGTATGACAGATTTTTGATATAATTAAAAATTGCCTTAAGGGGGGGGAGGGGGTTTTTAGAAGAAAAAATTCATAACTTCGTCAATTCCCAAGATTTCAAATCCGCTTGAATTTATTATAAATCCTCTTAATATTATCTAAAACTTTTATAAGACCAACTCTTATAGCAAAAAAAAAAATTAAAAAAAAAATTAAAATTAAAAAAAGAAAACACTTCCTGCTGGTTCCGCCTGCAAACAAGTTAGGTTTCGAAGTAGGAGGTTCCAACTGCCGCATCATCGCAAAAAGGTCATTTCTTCCGCAATTCCCGACAAACAGCCGCACCACGATCTACGTCTTCGAAATCTACCTGTGCCTGTAGGCCGAGCCGTCAGGGATTTTTTTATTTTTCTTTCAATTGTTGCATGCCTCGCGAAAATATTTTCATTCAAATGACTGGGACAGTTTAGAAATTGAAAAATAGCTTCATCTGATAATTCTAGATACTTCATTTAATATTCTGTAACTGTTCCATCTTTGATGTAACTTTATCAACAAAAATGATTTAGTCTTTAAACATGATAAAGAATTTTTTTAATTCAATTTGTACAATATTCAGATAATAAATAATTCGTATAACGAATACAACTGCTTTTTATCCTTATTAAAAGTTATTTTAATAAAACAAAATTCGTTATACGAATTATTTGAAACAAACAAGCAAACAAAACCTCAAGAAAAAAAATTATGTAATTGATTAAACTCCTCCATAACCTATTATTCATCATACCCTTTGATGCACATTAAATATTATATGTAAATAACCAAAAAATATAAATGAAAGAATATTATCATTAGATTTCATTTTAAATTTATTAAAAAGGAAAGATTTAAATCTGAATTTTTAATAAAGATTTAAATTTTTGTTTGAGTTGTGTGATAAAAATATTAGAAAAAAACATTTTTTTTTATACATTTAGTTAATTTTTAAACATTAATGTGATTTTTTAAAAATTTATACAATAACATTTTAATATATTATCTTAACTATTTTTGCTCCAAAATGAGCATTTTGTTTTTTCTTTTCTACGGTGAAATCAGATTTCTTTGTGCCATTTTCTTCACAGGAATGCCATTTTTCCACCGAACAGCAGATTTCCCCTTTCTTAATTTTTAAAAATCAAATCCACGATTTGAAGTCAAGATTTTCGTCAAGTGATCACAGAAAAAAACGGCGATTTTCATCGGACTCTCACAAAATAAAACCTCAATTTTTGGCAAGCGAACTTGAAGTAAAATCATGATTTTTGACAAGTGACAGAGAAATAATATTGCGATTTTCATCAAACGATCGCAAATTAAAACTGCAATTTTTGTCAGACAATCACGAAATAAAACTGCAATTTTTGTGAAAGATTGCAAAATACCTCGATTTTCGGAAAGCGACCTCGAAGTAAAACCATTATTTTTGGCAAGTGACCGAGAAATAATACCACGCATTGCTATGCTGCATTTTTCACGATTTGTGCAATAACTATAACTCAAGAACTAATGCACAGAATTTCCTGAAATTTCAGACTCTGTTAGACCTTGACCTAAATAGATCCTTATTAATTTTGGGTGCATACTGCCCGACAAGTGTCGCTGCTATGTTTTGTTTTCATGATTTCTGCGATAGCTATATCTCAAGCTCGAATACATTGGAATTTAATTTTTGTTGCAGACGATTTGATTTATGTAGAAGAATATTTTGTGATGGCCACACCATACTAGTTAGTATTGCTAATGCATCCCTGATATAAATATTTCATGGAGTAAGGGAGGGGTTAAATTAGTTTTCATTTCTTAGTTTTTTATGGTAAATGATCCGAAATTTGGAATCTCTGAGGTCCGGAGTATAGATTTTGTACTGTATGAGATTTGAACATATGTGTTGGGTACAATGGTGATACTGAATTTATTTTCAAAAGAAGAGCTTTTGCTGCTCCAAAAACTCATTTTGCTGCACCAAAAACTCACTTTCCTGCTCCAAAAGCCGTTTTTGACTGCTCCAATTCTTTCTGAATGAATGTGACCCCTGTTATTGTGAACTTGTTTCTGAAAGTTGATTTGCCATATGTGTTGGTGAAGGCAAGTAAATTTATATTTATCTGTATTATTATTTTTTTTTAATAGGAATTGCAACAAAAAAATTAAGTACTGAAAAACAAAATGATTTTTATTTATGAAATCGACGACAGTAAATGAATATATATATATATATATATATGTGTGTGTGTGTGTGTGTTAATATTTTACGTGTAAACTTCATATTGTAGCATAGTGGATATAGAGTTCAATCTTCCCTCCATTCCCCTAGCGGCGAATGTTATATCAAGATGGCCTTGGACGGACGCCCCTCCCAAATCCCAAGACTAATGATTTAAAGTTTCCTAAAATTATGAAACGTTACTCTATTTTTAAAAAGTATTTGGGAAAATGGAAATATTGATATTGTTTCAGAATTTTTCAAAAATTAAATGTTTCAATACATAATTTCCATATTATGAAGCGAAACATTCTAGTAATTTTATCAATTAAATATATTAACCATCATCTTTAATTGATTTCTGTTGTGTTCAAGTTGTGAGAAGTAAATTAATCTAAAAGTTTGGCCTGGGCAAAAATCATTAAAATCAGGCCCGACCTTTCTCAATTTGTAAAAACTTATATTTTTTAACCAAAATTATCTAAACTTTATATATTTTTTTCAAACGAGTAATAAGTAGATATTTATGCAAACAATTTTAACTACAGCATTTTTCAGATTATACGTTCGTAAGCCCTTGTATACGGAATAACATTATAAGTGAACACTTAAATATATTCAAACCAAGATACAATAAAAAAAATTCAATGTAGTTTAGAAGGAAAGAAAAAGATTATTGAAAATGAATATCACGGGAAATAATGAAGTGCAGTCCCGAATCTAGTAAAAGAAAAATTGCCCGAGCTCAATCCGTATAGGCCTTAAAGTATAATAGCCCCATCCCAAAACGTAATCCTGGGTGCGCCACTGAAGTCAAAATGCCTGTTCAAAAACATTTAGTATACCTCATTCATCGTATGTGTTTTAAATGTGAATAGAAAAAGGACATCTAAAACAATATTATACGATATAAGAAAGGTTATTGAACAAGCTTTTGACATAATACACTCATGATGGTGTCGCGTCAATTCGTCGTACACAATTCATCACGAAACAATTCATCGCGGCAACAACTCGTCGAGACGTCAATTCGTCGCAACGAAAATGTTTTTGAAGGCTATGATGATAAAAGTAAAGATAATGTAGTAAAATTATTTAATGATAAGTTATTTTTTAGATATAGAGAATTATAACTAACAATTTACATCATTAAATAATTTTACTAAATTATCTTTACTTTTATCATCATAGCCTTCAAATATATTTTCGTTGCGACGAATTGACACCACGACGAATTGACACTGCGATGAGTTCTCGCCGCGATGAATTGTTCCACGATGAATTGTGCACGACGAATTGATGCAGAACCACTCATGCTTCGTTAAAACATGTTTCCTTAAAAGTTGCAGTTAATTAAAATTTACTGTAAAAAGGGTATCAGCAAATAATATCAAAGTTATATTGCTAGAACCTCGCACGGGTCCACTAGCATATAATAATGTAAATAACGTAATAATAATAGGAGTTATTATTATTATGAATTATAAAATTATGAATTTTTAAAATATCGTTAAAAATTCTTTAATAATAATAATATATAATTCTGCAATATTAATATAAATTATTGTTGTACACTACAATTATGCCTTTTTAAGTTTCATTACTAAAACAGAATTTTCATTGGAAACTATTTTAATAACACATATAATACAAATTAATAATGTAAAAATAAAAAATAAAAATTAAAAATCAGTGGCAGTAAATCTCACTGATGTAATCGGTGTATTACATACTATACTTGGGGAAAGATTAAGACCGTGCGTAAAAGCCTAGCTCCGCCTAATCACAACCTTTGGCTTAATTAGATTGCCATATCGGGCGATATATAGCTCGTTTTGGCGACATAAATAGACTGCTTGCAAAAACCTTATTTCTGGGATTTTTTTTTTTTTTCGTCTTCTTTTGAAACATTAAATATAATTGGTTATTTACAATCTATCACAAATGTACATTATTTGTGATAAATAAATAAATATATATAAAATAAGCCGTTTATAATAAAGTCGAAAGAAGAATCCAAATAATTAAAGCACGATCAAATTATGTTTCCATGTTTGAAACAAAAATCCCAGAAATAAATTGCAAGAAAAACACAATCATAAAAAACGAAGCATAAAAACAAAGACAAATATTTCCGTTTGTTTTGCGAGATAAGTAAAATTTTGCTCTGATATCCAGTTTTCACACGGCTAAAGAGTTAAGCTGATAGTACAGGTATGGAAAACAGGTTTGAAATTAGAAACCAGGTGTTTAACACATAAGGTGTATGTCATATGTTTAAGACATGTGGCAAACGTAAATTAACAATGTTGCATTACAGCCATATGACTATTGTTGTCATATTGGAAGAAAAAAAAAACCTAAAACCTAACAGTGAATTTCTGTCTCTCTCTCTCTATCTATATATATATATATATATTGCTAAAACCAAGCCCTCCCCCGCAGGCACATACACCACCACCAACAAAAATATTACATTTATATTTTTATAGATTTTTTAAAATTATTAATTTTTTCCAAAGATTTAGAGGGGTGCTTCTCCCCCCCCCCCCCCCGCCTTGCATATGTACATGTTTCTGTGTGTTGTTGAGAGCAATTTTCCTTTGTTTATTTTTATTACAAGGCAGCATTTAATAAACACATTTCCATTCATTTCAAGGTAGTTTTTAAATTCCTTGCTAAATAACGCGAAACTTTCTTACTCGTTTTTAAACATAAAGGCATGAAATCAGCAGGCTTGACTATTGAAGCAATTTGCAATCGAAATGAGTTTTGCCTTTTTTATAATTAAATTTTTTATCGAATTATAAGCGATTCGTGTCACGTGCGACACGTTTTTCCTTTTTCTCATGCTGCGACAATGGGAATTCGGTCAAAACGCCGACTTTCACTGTATTTTCTGAAAGATCCTTTGACTTTACCAAAAAAGGGAAAATGCATTTATATTAAAGTTTTTGAATAAGAAAACCTGCCAATTTCATGCGTTTCCGAACAAAAATGTATTTATAAAGGTCATAAAGTAACAAGTTTAGATTTTAGAAAAGCCTAAATTATATAATTGGTATCTCCACCCTTCATATGCCTATGTTTCTGTATCATGAAAAATTCGTGTTGTTCGGCGTGATTTTTATTATTATTATTTATTTATTTACAACCACAGCATTTAAGGTCCAAAGGAGCTTCTTTTTGACACAATTCTGAATTCATTTTTGTTCGGAAACGCATAAAATTGGCAAGTGATCTTATTAGAAACTACGGCATCGAAATTGGTTTTCCATTTTTTGGTGAAGGCAGAAGATATTTCAGAAAATACTGTTAAAGTCGGCGTTTTGAACCGAAATCACGAGGAGAGCGAGAACAAGGAAAATCGTGTCGTCTCGTGACGCGAATCGCTTATAACTCGAGAAGTAATTTATTTATCAAAAACTGTAAAACTCATTTCGATTCAAAATCGCTTCCATAGTCAGGCCTGCCAATTTTATACTTTTGCGTTTAAAAATGATTCAGTAAATGTGTCAGAAAGTTCCGCGTTGTTAAGCACTTCATTTGAGAACACATTTTCATTCATTTAATTTTCAAAAGTTTTTTTTGTCGTTATTTTAAATATATTATTGGCATGCTTGGTATGTATTTCAGATAAAATTTCCCAAAAAGTCCATATTCACAAATATTTTTGCTTTTTTTTTAATAGTTTCAAAAATGAAAAAACATATATTGTGCATTTAAAACCACTATCTTAATGTAATTATCTGAAACTTGACGGAAGTGGAGTGAAATTGTCATCAGTAGGTTTGCAGTTTCTCTTCAACCTGTCCCCGTCTTTCGCCAAACGAATAGATACATTCTTTATAAAATATTAATATGTATATATCATAACAGTGGCACATTTTAACTTAAATCAGTTTCATTTAAGCGGTCCGTCGTTTCTTTATTTAAAGATTTAAAAAAAAAAAAAAAAAAAAAAAAAAAAACAGATATTTTATTAAAATAGGCAGAGCACTACTTCTTCTCGCAGAGGTATAATGTTCACAGTATATTGTGATTGTCAACTTCCACGTTCTTCAAGTATATAATACACATATTTTTGTTTTTGATGAAAATTCACATTGTAGGCTAAAAGAAAAATCTCAACCTATCTATTTCTAATGATCATATTTCATTGGAAAAAATTAGCACTCGTATCAGATGTATCGATATCAGATAAACGGATTTCTTTCTTTATACTCTAGATAGTTCTATAAATATATTTTCCCATGTAATCTAGATCACCCTCTTTTACTTGATTTTACCTGCGCCTTCTTACAGGAAGAGGAAAATCAACTTTTGTACCATCTGGTTTCGCATGCAAGTAAAAGCACAACCCTCATAATCAACAAATACCACCACCTTTCTTAAAATATTTACAAGGCTTTATATTCTTTAATGAGTTTTTGTTTTTCTTCCACTGCATCAACAAAATAAACACTAGGAGTTATAAAGTCAGATACAATGCGGCATTCAGGACAAGCTCGCGTAACTAGTGATTCAAAGCCAGTACCTATCTCGTTATTTTCTTCTGGAGAATTCCGAACCTGCATTCTGATACAGGTTCTTTCTCTAACACAACATCCATAGATATTCTAAGTTTTTTTTTTTAAAGTTCTTCTGGGGAAATATTTCTTTAGAAGACGATCTTATCTCTTTCTCATTGTTTATGTCACTTTTGACGATCTGAAGGTTTGTCCATAGCGACACTTTTCATCTAAATAGTGACACGCGGTATGAGGTACACGACGCGTTCATCGTACAAGGCATATTTCACCATCTTTGCATATTCCAGACAAAGAGTACCTGCATATTACATCATCGAATGTACCTTCCGCCATTATTAAACAAAAGAACTATATCACGCTTCAGCAACAATATTATCAAACGAAGAACGACAATCATATCATTCATAGAAGCATCATCTGCATTTCTCATGCAAGTAAAAAGCAAGAGTAAGATGATGAGCCGGTTAGAGGCTACTTCACTCAGACGAAAACACCCGCTCGCTAATGTTAATCCTATGGAGGAAAATTTTTAAGATATCTCGTTCGCATTTCAATTTTTTAAATGATTTTTTTTTTTTTTTTTTTTTTTTTTTTTGCATTGGATGGCTGAGGTCAATCTCTATGCACGCTCCTTTTTACTTTTTCGATTTTGATTACAAGTTTTTTTTTTTTTTTTTAATTAAGATACTTTCACTTTCGGAACCGGTTTTGAAAGTGAAAGATGCACGTTCCTTTGTACTTTTTCGATTTTTGTTGCAGTTTTTTTTTTTTATTGAGGATACTTTCACTTTCAAAACCGGTTCCGAAAGTGAAAGTATATTAATAAAAAAAAAAAAAAAAAACTTGTAATCAAAATCGAAAAAGTAGAAAGGAGCGTGCATAGAGATTGATCTCAGCTATCCAATACAAAAAATCATTTAAAAATATTGAAATGCGAACGAGATATCTTAAAATATTTCCTCCATAGGATTAACATTAGCGAGCGGGTGTTTTCGTCTGAGTGAAGAAGCTTCTTAAGGTCGATAAGGTAACTGCTTGCAACGCTACTACTATTTTCGAAAACTTGGCTGGACACACAATAGAAATTTGGTGGCAAATACCCACCATGGGTGTCGCTGGCGTAGGGGGAGATGGCATAAAGCGTTGCCTGAGGATTAAGACTTTGGGATCAGAACTCTCTCTTATCTCTAGCCTGCTCTAGGATGGTGGAACTGAAAAAGAGTGATTGACACACCTACAGGATTAAAAAGGGGAACTTGTTAAGGTTGCAAATGGAAAAAAACCCAAAACAATAGATCAAACTTTTAAAATAAATAAAAAAATATGGAGGGAATACCTTCTAGAATGTATGGTATCATCTACTATCCCATCAAAATCCTTTATAACTTGACCATCCAAATAGCTAACAAATCATGAATTTAAAAAAAAGGTAACTCTCCATGAAATTTTCTATTCTTTTTTTCTTTTTAACTAAAATTTCTAAAAGGGTGAAATAGTATTAACCTGGGAAATGCTTTTAGTAGTGATAGGTATCAGTAAATAATTCAAGGCTTATCTATTCTTACAGTGTTGCTCTTGTGGATTTGGCTTTTCAACCTCCCCCCTCCATTCTTTGATTCTAGATTTCTTTCTTCTATTTCCCATTCCCTTATCATTCCGGTTTGTTCCATTCTAGTCAAATTCCTTACCAGTGGAAAGCAATTAAGACAGTGAAATACAGGGGGTTGTGTAGAACTCTCATACTGTCATCTTCCAGGTCTGAAATGGACAAATACGAACCCCACCCTCACAGGTTTATTGCTATGGAAGGGGTTTAGAAAGAGGGGTTTAGAAGGTACGCGAAAGAAGCCTGCGGCGAGAGCTGTCGGTGAACTTGTTGGAGTAAAATTTATCGTTTTATTGCTTTTCTGAGCAAGGTTTAGTATTATTTGATGTTTCATGTCCACTGACCAATAAAATGGTATTAAGGCAAAAACAACTAGAAAATTCTGTGAAAAGTATCTTCCCAGGGATTTTCTTTCTTTCTTTCTTATTTTCTTTGTAGGATTATTACAAGGTCTGATTTTTGCCACAGTTCAGCTTTGTGTCAGTCACAATGGTAGTGCGCTTTATAAATTCGCTAAAAAATAACAAATTTCCGATATACAACGATTATTTATTACTAAAAAATAATCAAGTATGTGCCTATGAAAGATGGTTAAATGTCTATGCATAGTTTCTGATTCTATAAAACTTTTTTACAGATACGTTAATTTGACCCCCCCCCCCCCCCCCCCACACACACACACACACTTTCGAAAATTTAAATTTCAAAGTTACCAGGAATTAGCTCTCAATTAGCTCTAATTTGCTCTCTAATATTAAAATTTGCTCTGGTTATGTACCGCGATATTCCAATTAGAATGTTGTGGGGGGGGGAGGACTAAGTTAACGCTAGCCCCCCCACTTCCGAATATCGAAATTTCAAATATGCCAAAATTTAGCTCTCAATTAGCTCTAATTTGCTCTCGAATATTAGAATTTGCTCTGCTTCTGGTATCGAGATATTTCAGTTACAAGAAGGGGCCGAGCGTTAAGGGGGCCGAGGGGAGCCACCCCCTCCACTTTCGAATATTGCAATGAACAAAATCACCGTTTTTATAAAATTAACTTTAAAAATCAAATTTCCATTTGATCATTTAAAAAGAGTTCATATTCATTTGCACACAACTTGTCTACGAAAACGAATTTTTGCATGGGTTTTTTTTAGTTTCGTAAGTACTTTTAGCATTCCTAGCAAATACAATCATGATAGAAATCTAGGCATTCATGCATTTAACCTCTTTTTTTGGAGCCCAAACCCAGTGACTCTAAATGCGAACCCGAGTCCGACAGTAGGCAGCAGAAAATCATTAATAAGATTTTAAAATTGTTTAAAGATTTATTTTGTTATTTAAATATATCTCGTTACATAGAAATATATATTACAAAATTTAAATTTTTTCCGCAATTATTCTATAAAATTTGTCCATTCAATAATATTCGGTATATAACCCAGCTTATTAAAATAATTCTCATTCTTAAAATAGCCTTTTACTATCCATATGTAAAGCCAATTATTCCTAATCCACTTAATATTTATTCGAAAGTAGCTAGTCTAAAAATGGCGATAGCTTTTTTAATTTATTCTTTAAATAGAACATCTTTATTTTAATCCATTATTAAAATTCATTAGTATTATTCCCGTGTGGTCAAATTGCTATAACTTCTTTATTTAAATGCTAAAATATCGTATCTCTTAAAATATTCCGCTCAAAAAACCTTATTTCATAAAGTTATCCTATTATTAAATATCAAATGTCTATTAAAATATTTCCGAAAAACTTTAATTCTTTCTTTTTTTTTTTTTTTTTCCTTTTATAAAGATTCATTTTCTTTTCTTCTTATTATTTTTATTACGTATTAAATTCGAAGTTTAGCTACAGCCTCAAAAACAGATAAGCTCGTTTGTTGATATGACAGGCATCTGGTACGAGATTATGGAATATTCTGGAAGGGCGTAGAAAGTTTTTGCATTTTACAACAAAATAAATCCACCGGAAATATTGATAAAGTTCCAAAAGAGACCTTTTGATTCGATAGAAGTGGGTCACGTGACGTATTCTGTATTATTACGCAAGCTAGTTTAAAAACACGATCATCCTGATTCTGAGAGGATTTTTTGACGCTGGTGTTTGCTAAAAGAATCGGGACGGATTCTAGAAAATAATGGAACGTTGTATTTTTTTTTCGTTTAGCGTTGGCTAATGAGCATTTTCCCTGAAGAGATGTCTTAAACTGGAAATAAAATGTTCTTCGACAAAAATATGGACTGACATTTCTTGTTGTTGTTGATGATACCACACGGCCGCCTGATGCGAGCTAAAAGGGAAACCAATCACATAGCTAACCCTATTTATCACGAGCACGAATGCCTTTTTCCCGGATTTGAACTTGGAAACACGACATATATATTAATCCTAAATACGCTTTCACGTTTCGTGATTTTTCATGTCCCTGAAAATCGGTTTAAAATAACAAATTTGTTATTTATACCCAACCATTGGCAGAAATCAAAATTCTTATATTATTTTTTTAATATAATTGTACAACTATGGCAAAAAGGCGTGAATTATGTTTCTCAATTATTTTGGAAAAGGGCTTCAAACAGAAAGAAACGATAGACAAAGGATATCCCACGTCTTTTTTATGTTATTAACACTGACCATGCACAGGCTTCAAAATCAGGTAGAATATTTCTCCTTTTATCCCATCAATAACAACTCAATTCCATTTGAAACAAATTTTTAAATTTATTTAAAACACTTTAAGAAACTTAGAGTACATTCTTGTTTCTCAAATAGCAAGTTTTTTTTTTCGCTCTTATCAATTTGTGATAAAATAAATTAAATTTTTTTATCTTGAATCCGCTCGAGCCTGTGGACTGGCATAAAATTTACAGACCTAGCTAGTTTCGCGCTCAAACTCTGATTCGAACTGATCCCTTTTCATATCTAATGCATGGTTAATAAAAGAAAAAAAAATTACGCACAAATTTTCAACGTTTTGTAAAATGGTAAATCAATCATTTATTCATGCATGTGTGTGTATGTTTGAAGATTTTGCTATTGATAAACTTTAGTTTAAAAATAAAATTATTAGCATTATTGCCACTTCCAATTCAGAATTAAAATAATCATAAATCAATTTGATTCATAATTGAAGAGGGTTTTAATGAAGAAGAGAACTAAAAAGTTAGTCTTGATATTTAGAAATGTTTTACATACATATCATTACTTTTAGAATATTTAATCATTAAATGTATATATTTTTTGATACAATAAAAAAAAATTGTAGTTAGTGAGAGTATTACAGAATGCTTTTTTTTTTTCAACATAAAATGTTTTATACTGATTGTTATAAAAATGTGACGTCATAACAGAAGATGGTTATGGTTTGAAAATAAAATTATTTTTTAATAATTACGAGAATTATTGTTTTTTTACCTTCTATATATTCTGTTAACCGATAATGGCATAAACGTTTATAAAATGTTTTTTTGTTCCCTTAAAAATATTTTTGTTAAGCCATTTCAACTTGTAAAATGGCCAACTGCAATTAACTTGATTTCAGTAAATGATATGTTCGTTAAACTTTGGTAAAATTTAATTTTTGTCACTACTTTAAATTTTGTAAACGTAAAAGTTATTTTTCCAAAAATTAGAAAAAAAAAAGGAATTAAGAAAATGTTAAATAAAATAAATGTATTTATTTTGAATTTTTTTTTTACATTGACAATATTTGATAAATAATGTTACCTAACTTCCATATTTCCGCAAAACATTCTGTTCTGAATTGAAATGTTTGTTATTTGAAGCCCTTGCTAATGACATAAAGATATGTAAAGATTAATAATCAAAGACAAAGCTATTTCAAAATATTAAATTCCTAGGCATAAATTTTCCCTTTTAATAATAGTAAATAGAAATAATAAGCAGTTATGAAATTTTAAAAACACCTTCTTAAGAATAAAGGAAAAAAGCAAAAATTCGCAAAAATGATAATATTAACTTCGTAAAATCTTAAATTTAAAGAAATTATAATTTTAGATTTATGCTAAGTTTATGAATTTAAAAAAAAAGTTAATCACAAACACATATGGATTTATCTATTGACTGAATGCTAAAAACTTATTTTATGTATATCAAAGTTGGATTTTTGAATAGATTTTAGGCATGCGACAGTCCAAAATGCATCGTCATGAGACAAAATCGTTTATGACTCAATATTTAATCCATGCATTTATCAAAAAATGAAAAATGCTATTCGATTTCAAATGTTTTCAGTAATATTTATATTTAAAACGGACTAATGTGCATGAATGTGTCAGAAAATTTTGTGTTGTTGAGCAAAATCTTCAAACATCTACACATATGTATGAATAAATGATCGATTTACCATTTTACAGAACGTTGAAAATTTGTACTTTTTTTTTTCCTTTTATAAAGCATGCATTAGATATGAAGCGGGATCAGTTGGAATCCGAGTTTGGGCACGAAACGGGTTAGGTCTATAAATTTTATGCTAGTTTTCGGGCTCGGGTGAGTTCAAGATAAAATATTTTATTTTATTTTATCACAAATTGAACAAAAAACTTGCTATTAGAGAGACAAGAATATACTCTAAGTTTCTTAAGGTGTTTTAAATTCATTTAAAAATTTGTTTGAAATGGAATTGAGTTGTTATTGATGGGACAAAAGGGGAAATATTCTATCTGATTTTGAAGCCTATGCATGGTCAGTGTTAATAACATAAAAAAGACGTGAGATATCCTTTGTCTATCGTCTCTTTCTGTTTGAAATCCTTTTCCAAAATTACTGGGAAACATAATTCACGCCTTTTTGCCATAGTTGTACAATTATATTAAAAAGAATAATATAAGAATTTTAATTTCTGCCAGTAGTTGGGTATAAATAACAAATTTGTTATTTTAAACAGATTTTCAGGAATATGAAAAATCACGAAACGTGAAAGCGTATTTAGGATTAATATTTATTTTTATGTATATATATATATATATATTTAAATAACAAAATAAATCTGTAACAATTTTAAAATTTTATTAATGATTTTCTGCTGCCTACTGTCGGACTCGGGTTCGCATTTAGAGTCATTGGGTTTGGGCTCCAAAAAAAGAAGTTCAATGCATGAATGCCTAGATTTCTATCATGAATGTAATTGCTAGGAATGCTAAAAGTACTTACGAAACTTAAGAACCCCCCTGCAAAAATTCGTTTTTATAGAGAAGTTGTGTGCAAATGAATGTGAACTCTTTTTAAATGATCAAGTGGAAATTTGATGTTTAAAGTTAATTTTTTAAAAACGGTGATTTTACTTATTGCGATATTCGAAAGTGAAGGGGGTGGGGGGAGCTAAATTAACGCTCGGCCCCTTCTTGTAACTGAAATATCTCGACATCAGAAGCAGAGCAAATTCTAATATTAGAGAGCAAATTAGAGCTAATTGAGAGCTAAATTTTGGCATATTTTAAATTTCGATATTCGAAAGTGGGGGGGGGGCGTTAACTTAGCCCCCCCCCACCATTCTAGTTGGAATATCGCGGTACCATAACCAGAGCAAATTCTAATATTAGAGAGCAAATTAGAGCTAATTGAGAGCTAATGCCTGGTATCTTTGAAATTTAAATTTTCGAAAATGGGGGGGGGGGGGGCAAGTTAACGCATCTCTTTTTTACAGGAATTATTTTGATCGACTTCAACATTGCGCTTAAAAGAATTCTTCGATCGACTTCAACATTGCGCTTAAAAGAATTCTTCGATTTAAAAAATACCTGCTTCAACATTTTTTTTCTATAAAGCTACCAATTTTCTTTTAGCAAACTACTAAACCTGTATATGCAATAGTTTTCTTAATATAAGCCACCTCCAATCACAAAATATTTAATTAAGGCGGCATCAGCATCAGCTGCTTTTTTTTTTTTTTTTTTTTACTATACAGTGAAAATTATTGAGATATTTTCTGCAAATTTCCACAACTATTAATAAATTTAAGAAGATTACTAATTCGGAAACCTTTTCCTATTTTATTTTCTACAATATTTATATTTACAGTATTTGTTGTAAAATGAGATATCGCCATTGATTGACCACGCACGCACAAACAGCTTACTTATTCCCAGCTTTATTAACATCCATTCATATCTTTATTTGAAACAATACATTTCTTTGGATGTTAGGTATATTTTGCGACAAACAAAAGTAAAATAAACACATTTTTGCTCGCTGAAGTTCTTTGTTTCTATACTCATTTTTTGGACAATGGTCAAAAAAGGACTATAACCGTAATTGCTACCAGACCGCTTCAGTAACCTTTTTGACCCCTGAACCCGCGAAGAGGGTTATGCACGCATGAATGGGTGTGACACTCATCCCTTATCTCGGATCCGTATTTTGATTTGTAAAAGATCCCTAAAGTCCCCTCTTTTTTTTCGGGTTGAAATTTTTTGGGGAAAAAGGAAGTCACGATCATTCCTTCCCTTCTTTCAATAACCCCAGGTGCTAGTTGGTAAGCAGAAATATTTCCACCAGTTGCAATAGTTTGTGGCAATTGTAACAACCCAGTTAAGAAAATTATTTGTCATAATGACAAGAACTATGTTGTAGTACAGAAGAATTATTATTTTCATCCAGTAAACTTGGTGTAGAGGTAGTATAAGACATTTATATTTTGTAATTGCTTTTTAACAAGGAAGATTTTGTTAACCTAAAATGGCTCCAAAATTTTTTTTATAAGGTGTTAGAAAAATGCATGGTAATACAATATTAATTTAAAGCCCTGTCAATAAATAAAATTTTAGTGCGAAAAAATAATATGGTATGAATGTTACGTAAAGAAAAAAAAAAGTAAATATATCATCACCCTTTATAAGTTGACCACTGAAGTGTGGCACCGCAAGTGGTCCACTTATACAGGTTTCACTGTAATACCATCCCATCCCATAACGTAGCAAAGTGTAACAACGTAAATTCTGATTTTATTTTTCTTTATGGAAAAAGAAATAAATAGCTGGACAATGGACGGAATTAATAAAGAAAACTTTTATTAAACAGAATTTTTTATGTTTGCGATGATGGGGAGTGGGAACGATTTTTTTAATTGAATATCGCATTTATTGTACAGCGTGTATTCGTGCAGCGATATTTCAGGGTTTCCAGCATCATGGAAAGTCAGGGAAAATCTGGAAAGTCAGGGAAATTTTAAAATACATAGAAAAAGTCAGGGAATTTACAAATATTCTCTAAAAAGTCATGGAAAAGTTTTGGAGAAAAAATGAAAAATTATGCAAAATTCATCATATAGTCTCGGGGAAAAAAACAGAAAATTTTAAAGAGCGATCACAGAAAAATAAAATCGCTAATTTTTGACAAAGGATTGCAAAAAAAAGTAACAAATTTCGTTGTATGCCCGTTTGGTCAGAGAATTTTTTTTAAGATTTGGTCAGGGAAAGTCAGGGATTTTTTTGAGATTTGGTCAGGGATAATCAGGGTTATTTGCCAGTCATGATTTGCTGGGAACCCTGTATTTAGAGTGTTTTCGCGTTTCGTTCTATTTTTTTAAGGGACCGGGCAACCCCGGGCGAATCAGCTATTTTAATATAAAACACAGCCAAACTGCTCTACTGAATTGCCAGACAAAGAAAAACCTCCTGAAAATCACCGTGTTGCCTGTGTATAAAATCGCTATTTTGGCGTTAAAAGGATACCTTGGTGCGTCTGCGATATCTGTACCATTAATTAATATTAAACTGCTAGATGATAGAAGCGGTTTTTTTTAAATAACACATTCTTATTTTTTTTTTATAATGAATTTTCTATTTTTCAGCTGTTAAAATATAGACATAAAATAACCATTAAATAAAGATGTAGAGACTAGAAGTGATTTGCGAATGAAAATTTCAGAGTTAATAAGATAACAAAACTTTGCTTAACACGATCTCATAACTTTTTAGGGTAAAAGAGTCACTAGACTTGGCTGCATTTTTTACATGTGATGTTTTTGATGAGATTTCACTTCTTTTTGTATGTAAGTAAGTTTTTTTATCCTTTTCTTGACTTGGGCTCTTTTTGGACATAATCCAAAGTTTTCGCTAATCTCACATTCTGTCCTTATTATTTGTAGGTACCAAAAATTTGGAGCTTTAGTTCCATTTGTAAAGTCCTGTATATAAAAAGAAGTTTCGGGTTCCTAGACAAGCGCTAAGTTATGGGGAAGGAGGCGTCTGAGGTATTACTCGCAGCCCTGGATAATTGATATTCGGCATAAAAGTGCTGTTTAGGATACAAAGAAAGACAAAATTAAAAATTCTGGAAAATTCCATTAAATCGAACTATTTTCGGTTTTACGATTTTTTTTTTCGAATTTTTAGATTTTTTTCTTTGATTTTTTCAGATTTCTTAATTTTTCCTTTATTTGTATCCTAAAGCCTACCTTTATGCCAAATTTCAAGTTTCTAGGACTACAAAATCAAATTATTTTCGAATGTTCGATTTTTTACAAGTAGTTTGATTTTATTTCCGAATTTTTTAATTTTACTTTTTTTTTTTAATACTAAACACTATTTTTGCACCATATTTTAAGTTTCCAAGACTACGGGATCAAAATATTTTTAATTTTTCAATTAGAAAAAAATCGAATTTTTTTAAAAAAATTTCGAATTTTTCAGTTTTTTTTTTTTCCTTTTATTGCATCTTAAATACAACCTGTATTCCACATTTCAAGGTTCTAGCGCTACAAAATCGAATTAATTTTCAATTTTTTTTTTCCGAATTTTATTGTGTTTTTATATTTGTTCTTTTTTTAAAAAAAAATCCTAAACACTACCTTCACACCAAATTTTAAGTTTCTAAGACTACCAGATCGAATTATTTTCAAATTTTCAATTTTGTTGGAATTTTTAAAACTTTTTTTTTGTTTCGAATTTTCCGGATTTTATAATTTTTCCTTTCTTTATATCCTAAACACTAACTACCTTTATTCCAAATTTCAAGTTTCTAGGGCTAATGGATGTACCATATCTTTCTCATACATCTAATTACTCTAAATTCATATAGTTTAAGGGGCTACTTCACTCAGATGAAAACACCCGCTCGCTAATGTTAATCCTATGGAGGAAATTTTTGAAGATATCTCGTTCGCATTTCAATATTTTTAAATGATTTTTTTTGCATTGGATAGCTGAGGTCAATCTCTATGCACGCTCCTTTCTACTTTTTCGATTTTTGTTGCAGTTTTTTTTTATTGACGATACTTTCACTTTCAAAACCGGTTCCGAAAGTGAAAGTATCTTAAAAAAAAAAAAAAACTTGTAATCAAAATCGAAAAAGTAGAAAGGAACGTGCATAGAGATTGACATCAGCTATCCAATGCAAAAAAAATCATTTAAAAATATTGAAATGCGAACGAGATATCTTCAAAAATTTCCTCCATAGGATTAACATTAGTGAACGGGTGTTTTCGTCTGAGTGAAGTAGCCCCTTAAGAGCCATGCAATGTTTCAGGTTTCTGGGCGACTCTAGCACAAATATATGGACTGGGGGGGGGGGGGTATCAAAAGTACCCTGAGTCACTTCCAGGAAAGGTTCTTTCGATCTGAGGTATTATTTGCAGCCCTAGATACTGGATATTTGGCATAAAAGTACTGTTTAGGATAAAAAGAAAAAAAAATTAAAAATTACGGAAAATTCCAACAAGTCAAACTTTTTTCGATTTTTTTTATGTTTAATTCTTTTTTTTTTTTTTTTTTTTCGAAATTTCCGGATTTTTAGATTTTTTCTTTCTTTGTATCCTAAACCCTATATTTATGCTAAATTTCAAGTTTCTAGGACAACAAAATCGAATTATTACAAATATTTCTTTTTTTTTTAAATTTCATCTTTGAATTTTACGAATTTTTTTAATTTTTCCTTTTATTGAATCGTAAACACTAACTTTAAAACAGATTTTACGTTTCTAAGACTACAAGATCAAAATTAAAATTCAGATTTTCAAATTTTCGATTTTTTTTTTAATTTTTCGAATTTTTGATTTTTTTTTTTTTCGGATTTTTAAAATTTTTCTTATTTTGTATCCTAAATACTACCTTTATTCCGAATCTCCAAGTTTCTAGCGCTACAAAATAGAATTATTTTCAAATTTTCGATTTTTAAAATTTTATTTTCGATTTTTATTGTGTTTTTAATTTTTTCTTATTCTGAATCCTAAACTCTACATTTACGACGAATTTTAAGTTTCTAAGGTTAAGCGATCGAATTATTTTTATTTTTTCAGATTTTAAAAATATATCTAATTTTCTAATTTTTTTTTTTTCAAATTTTCTAGATTTTTTCAATTTTTTCTTTTTTGCATCCTAAATTCTATCTTTATTCCAAATTTCAAATTTCTAGCGATACAAAATCGGATTTTTTTTCGGTATTTTAATTTTATTTTCGATTTTTATTGTGTTTTTAATTATTTCTTTTTCTGAATCGTAAGCACTACCTTCACACCAAATTTTAAGTTTCTAAGACTACCAGATCGAATTATTTTCAAATTTTCCATTTTGTTGGAATTGAGAATGGATAGCATTCGAAAAACAGGTATTCAAGACTGATGACACTAATTAATACACTATAAAAACCCCACGGAAACGTTTCTGAAAAATACGGGCAGCTAAAAATACTTTGTTTTTATAAATAATTCTTTAAATTTTGGAAATGTGTTGGTTTCAGGGGATTAAAAAGACAATGGAACACGCTATTCGGAAGGTCGGATAACTCAGATGATTATATTATATTTTCGTTCGTGGTTATAGTATATTTTCATAAAATAAGAAACATTGGTCATTTTTTACAGTGATCTGTGCAATATCGAAATATCTGCGGAAAATATGAATGTCTCCTGAAACACACTAAAAATTAAAAATCATTACCTTATCAAAGACTGGTAATTAACAATATTTACTAATGCCTTAATTATGTAATTTGAGGAATTATGCATAATTAATAACGACTCGGCTAAACATATCTATCTGTGCAACTTCAAAATGTCTGCTGAAACACGCCAAAAATTAAAAATCATTACCCTATCGAAGACTGGTAATTAACAATAATTGCTAACGCCTTAATGAATTAATTTGAGGAATTAAGCATTATTACAAACGACCCGACTGAACATGCATGTCTACTGAAACAGACTAAAAATTAAAAATCATTATCCTATCGAAGACTGGCAATTAAGAATAATTACTAACGCCCTAATGATGTAATTTGAGGAATTATGCATAATTGCTAAAGACTTGACTAAACAAGCATGTCTGCTGAAAAACACCAAAAATTTAAAAACACTACCCTATGAAAGATTGGTAGTTATTAATATTTATTAATGCCCTAATTATGTAATTTGAGGAATTATGCATAATTAATAACGAGTCAACTAAACATATCATCTAAATATCTTCCCAGAATATACGCATGTCTGCTAATTTACGCCAAAAATTAAAAATCATTCCCTTCGATTTTGTAGAAGAAAGATAATTCGAGTCACTTTCCCTTCAAAAGTCCTCTCTGAAAGCTTCCCTCCTATGATAAGTCTAAAACTGGCCGATAGAAACTTAGCTCTTCTTAATATTGTTCCAAAATTCAAACAGGCTACTTTCTGACACCATTTTTTTAATTAATTTTTGTTCTCTAACATATCAAATTGGCAGGTGCTCTTATTCAGAAACTATGTAATCGAACTGTTTCTTCCGTTTTTCGGTAAATGCAAAAAAAAAAAAAAAAAAAAAAAAATCATGACGTTTTAAACCGAAAACGCGGGACAGAAAAGAAACTGCTGTCATGATACAACAATCGCTTATAACTCAAGATGTAATTTATTTCATGAAAAATGAAAAAAGGAAACAACTGTTCCATTACAAATCAAAATTTTTACATATGTTACAAATCACTTCAAGAATCATGCCTGCAAGTATTTGGGAATAAAAAAAGGAAGGGGGGTCGACGTATATACGAATTAGTAATAATAATAATAATAAATGCCGGAGTAAAATACCGGAGTCACTGAGTCTAGGTTGGAGAGCAGGGGCGAGGCGTGAGGTTTCGTGATGGTCATCGCTAGTTTACAACCACTGAGCTCTATAATAAACCACTGAAGTCTATTGTGGAGCTCAGTGTTTACAACATTCCAGCGACGCACCCATTACCGCATCCAAATCATTCCACGTTTTCTGTTTATTGAAAAGTGTTTTTTGCAATTAATATAAAAAAAACATAAGTTGAAAAATATTTTATTTCCTGTAAATGAGCAAAAATATTACAATCTGCAACTTTATTTTTTTATACTATAACTAACACTTCATTTGTAAATCTAATCCAGTCTCGGCGTTTTGTGGCAAATCATCTCAATAAAAAGATTATAAAAATTTTACTTATGTTTCAGTAGCTCCAACATTTCTTTTTTAATTGTAACAAAAAATATTATTCATACGATCTTCAGTTTAGGTTAATTTTTTATAGGTATGAATTCTGTTTAAAGCCAACATTTTCCAACCGTCGTCGAAAATTCAATCTTTTACCATTGTCATGTGAATCAAAAAGTATATATACTATATTATACTATACAGGAAGCAAAATAACTACAGTCGTTAAATTTTAGTAAGCCTTATCTTTTTTGATTTGGATAGCTACTTTTAGTATTATTAACTTAAGTAGTTTTACCAAAATTTAAGAAATAATTCGGACCCGAAAGGGGTAAAGAAACAGGAATAGTAGATGGTTAATTCGTAAAATTATCGCATTAATGTACCCACAACATATTAAATGGGATAATTTTTAAAACACATTTTAATTATGAAGAAAAAATTACTAAATTGTTCAATCAATCTATTTACACTATTTACACACACAAAAAAAAAAATCCTTAAAATATTTATCTGTTTCAATTTATTAAAGAATAAAATACCGCACTTTGTAGTACTTAACAAAATAGATTTTATCTAGAATAATTAAAAAAAGGAAAAAGCGTAAAAACAAAATACACGCATTAATTTTCCTCTGAATACACGAAGAACGGATTCGTAAAATTTAGGGATGACTAGATGTGATATTTCTCGGAAACTAGGAATTACTTCTGCAGCCTAATTGGTCGCGAGGGGTGAGAATATGCGTGCGCAAGCAAGACCAGATTCGATAATGTGGACGAATCCTTTTAGCAAGTTAGAAGTTACGATCCAGTTTAGCCGCTACATTTGAAAAGCGACAGATGGCAGCACTAAATATTCATTTTAAAAAAGGGTGACTGACGCTATTATCACATCGTTTTTAACCCAAAAATTAAGGGTAAAAAAATAAAAAGCATTTAAAAATATATTTGCATAAATTTAAAACGGTTTATGTTGCCTTTATTTTTCCCTAGTCATCGCCGCATCTAGCGATGACCAGAGGCTTCGCCACTGTTGGAGAGACAGAGATAAGAGAAGACAATGGTCATTTCCCTGCGATTGATCAAAAAAAGCTCAACAATTTTGTCACTGTAATTGTTCTGCACCCATTTTCTCTTGGGATAGAATTCCCTTCAATACAGGGACATTTCTTTCAATATTTTAATCCCCTTTTCAGGGGCGTAGCGAACGGGGGGGCTGGGGGGGCAGCTGCCCCCCCAATGTTTGGTAAAAAGGATTCAGTCGGCTTATCAGCAGATTTAATTAGTGTTTCTGTAGTATGTCAGTAGCCCGATTAAAAAAAACAATTCTGAAAATTCTGGTTGGCAGGACTTTAAGTCTTCAGAATGCATTTCACTACAACCTTACAATCATATGGCAAAAGCTAGTCGGTCTATCAATAGATAAGTTATAAGTAAAAAAAAGTAATGGTTTCAATAGATCTATCTGGTCAGCCGGTATGAAAGTCACGTGTTCTGTCACATTTTCGAATCACATAAATAGCTAGTCGGCCTACCCACTGAAAAAAATTATCATGTATAAATCTAGTCTGCAGAGCCCGAAATGTTGGACATATACTATACCTTACCCACACATGGAAAAGCTAAGTCGGCCGTCGATACATAGGGCAATAGGGGAAAAAATGAATCTGATCTATTGATTTGAAAATATCAGAAATTTGTCCTACAGTAACACTCGCAACTTACATAGATAAAAACTATCAATATATAAACTAGGCCGACCGAATGCGAAAGTCGCTTAAGAAAATTCAAGAAATTTTATACTTGATACCTAGTAAGTAGGTTCTAGCAACGATATGATGTTTACGCCCTTTGGAACTGTTTTAGGAACGTTTGGAAAATAAAAACGAAGAATTTTTAAAACTATTTAGAAAAAGAAAATGAATAAATTAAAAAAATATCCGTGCATTTAACATTTAATACCTAAAAAACTTCTTACTTTTTTTTTTTTTTTTTTTTGATAAAACTAAAACTAAATTTATATGCTTGTGCCAACATAACATAATTACATAATTTTCACTGATTTTTCACTTGTTATTATAAAAATTAGAATTGGAGCTTTTATTAATTACTTAATATTTATTGTATACCCTGATTATCGTAATTTCCGGCGTATAATCCGTGGATCAAACAGTTATGTTTCGACCAAGAAATTTTATTTTATATAATGGAACATACTAGGTCGCTGTAAATATTTTACTTCAATTATTAAATAAAGTTTCTGGGTCTAAACATAATTGTTTGATCCGCGGATTATACGCCGGAAATTACGGTACATGTTAGCGATTACTTTTTTTAAAAACTAAATCATACGTAAGAGGAATTATTTTTTTAATCAAGAATTCAGAAAGTAGAAGATTACAGGAAAAATTAAATTATTAAAAGTAGTTTTATGGTAAAAAAAACTTGAAGCGATTGCGGAACATTAACACGTTTGCACTTAAAACAATATAAATAGTTCAGCGTTTCAGGCCCCTAACTACCGCCGGGGCACTGCCCCGGGATCCCAAACTGATGGTTAAAAAATTATTGTATTTTAATATCTAATCTAACTTCCTATAAAATACCCAGCACCTAGCTAAATGTTAATAATAAAAACTAGTCGGATGTGCCAATCCCAAAACTTTCTTCTACCTCAGTCATGTTAATACTTCAAAATTCGCTATCACATCGCCAATAAAATCAATATTTTTCGTCATTCTGTTGTACGTCAGCTGCTTGCGAATCGTCGGGTTACCGGGATGCGATCAACTGATGTATACTAAACTACGAAAAGTCCTTCTGGCCTGAACTGACAGGAACAGATAGCCTCCCTATTCCTTGGTTTTACGATTTTAGCTATTTTTACTGGAAAACACGAAGGTAAAATGCGTGGAACCTAATTAAAGAAGATTCAATCCCAGTTCTCGTCAACATTGAATTTGAATGAGAAATCGCCAAATTAGTCCTCTACAGCCAAGTTGGCTTCATTTAGGGCAACCTATTTTGGTCGCCAAATTTGGCGATATTCCGCCAACTGTCGCAAATTTTGGCGAGAATTTGACGTTGGCGAATATAAATATATAGTGATAAGCATATAATAGGATTAATCGTTACAACAATGAAAGGAAATTTGCCTAAACTGTGTTAACTAAAACTCATAAATTAAACCCGTTTATGGATGAATTCTGCTGTCTTAGGTAAAATGTAGAGGTGATAGAGGCAAAACAAAAATTGCTCCGGATTCTTCGGATCAAGGCCGAACATTTAACGAAAAAAACTTTTAGGATTTCTAATTTTTTTGAATTTGCACATCTTTTTGAATTTGAAATCGTTAAAGGGCTATCACAGCGCCCCCTTTCGTCGAAATATCCCCAAATTCTGACAGAACCTGCTTGCCATAGCCAAAAACATAAAAAAAAATTGTGGTTCAATTTGAAGCATAACTTTATACACTTTTAGATGGTACAATAGGGAAAATTGTACAAAAATATCGATCACAGCGCCCCCTTTCGTCGAAATATCCCCAAATTCTAATAGAACTTGCTTGCCATAGCCAAAAACATAGAAAAAAAATGTGGTTCAATTTGAAGCATAACTTCATACACTTTTCGATGATACAATGAGGACGGACAGACAGACATTTTGTAAAAACATGTTTTTCGGAACCTCTGACCCCTAAAACGTGTAAATCCGTCGAAAACCGGAAGTCGAAAAAAATTTCGATTACAATACTTTCTTTTATTATAGATAGAAGAAAGTAAAAATCCATCAAAGTGCTAGAGTAAATGTTTTTGCGTGTCCGTTCAAATACTCCATACGCTTCGCATGCAAAAGCATCTCTAGATAAAGGTGAAAATAAGCACTCGCCAGTCTCCACTCGTCGATTAAACTTGAAAAACTGGCGATTAAAAATATGGAAAGCACCGGCCGAATGCAGGATTTTCCTATATCCGCCTGATCGACGAAATTCTTGATTTTTAAGCGGCCGTTCTACGAAATTCATGATTTTTTACTTCATGATTTGTACACGCCCGATCGACGAAGTTCATGATTTTTACGTGCCCAATTGACTATATTCGTGATTTTTACGCTCCTAAATGACGAAATTCATGAATTTTATGTGCCCGGTCGACATAATT
This sequence comes from Maratus michaelseni, assembly GCA_963931845.1. NCBI lineage: Eukaryota > Metazoa > Arthropoda > Arachnida > Araneae > Salticidae > Maratus > Maratus michaelseni. The sequence goes on from OZ007600.1 coordinate 116,981,120, forward strand.
CATGATTTGTGTGCTTCCGTTCGACGATATTCATGATTTTTACGCACCCGATCAACGATATTCATGATTTTTACGTGCCCGTTCAACGAATTTCATAATTTTTACGCACACGATCGAGAAAATTCATAATTTTTACGCACACGATCGAGAAAATTCATAATTTTTACGCGTGCGATCGATGAAATTTGTGATTTTTACGTGCCCGTTCGACGAAACTCATGATTTTTATGCACCAGATCAACGAAATTCATGATTTTTACTCCATGATTTGTATACGCCCGATCGACGAAATTCATCATTTTTACGCGCCCGATCGACTAAATTCATGATTTTTACGCTACCAAATGACGAAATTCATGAATTTTAAATGCCCGGTCGACGTAATTCATGATTTGTATGCGCCCAATCAATGAAATTCAGGATTGTTACGCACCCGTTCGACGATATTCATGATTTTCCCGTGCTCTGTCGATGAATTTCATGATTTTTACCCACGCGATCGACGAAATTCATAATTTTTACGCGTGCGATCGATGAATTTCCTGATTTTTACGCGCGTGATCGATGAAATTCATGATTTTTACGTGCGTGATCGATGAAATTCATGGTTTTTATGTGTCCCTTTGACGAAATTTACAATTTTTTCCGAAACTAATTGGTGAAATACACAATTCCTGAATTTCTGGAGATTTTGGCCCACCGTTCTCAGGTTGTGCATGTGTAATGAATATCATGTTGTGGGTTATTACTTAGTGAATAAACATACCTATTTTATTATTATCAGATCTTAATTCTAGACAAATAATTTAAAAAAGAAAGGTACATATGTAGTTAGCTACACAAGTACCAAAGCATAGTGGGACTTATGTAGTTAGCCACATAAGCCTGTTGTGTATAACTTTGCTGTTAACTTATTTTTAAATTTAAAATAGATTGGAAATTAATATCACAAGTTTATTCGAAACAATATAAATTAAAATATTTTTATTTAGTACATATATTGTTTCTTTACTGTAAAGTCATTAATTTTTTTTAAATTAAATATTCAGTGACATGAATGTACTTACTGGCTACTAAAGAAATTGTCACTAGCCAGTAACTGGCTACTAAAGAAAATCAACCTACCGGCCAGTGGCTACTAAGAAAAATTCCTTATTTTCACCTTTATCTCTAGAGCAGACAGCAGAATGTCGAGTCGAATGTGTCATGTCGCGCCAAGTACCTGCAGAATGATGAGTCAATTCCGTGTGATTTTCAGGCTAGGACGTGCAGTGAGCTAGTGCTATTCATGATATGTCATTCGTTTACTAACTGCTCATCAATATCGGACTATCAGAGCAGTTGAGAGTCGCATAGTAGTGATAGTACGATAGTTTATTACTTAACCCCTTCGTGACGAGCGTCTTTTACGGAATTTTTAATCACCGGTTTTTCAAAGCAGAAATTTTCGCCTAATTGAATCGCAGAAATGCTGTCATTAAATAAGGCAAAGCTTACAATAAAAATTAACTGGTGGGAATAATCAAGGATTCTGAGCATCTTATGCGTCACGTATACTTGTCGCTCATCCCCAAGGGGTTAATCTTACTTTGCTTGTGTTGAGATAATAGTTTATATTATGAAACGAATTCGGCACCAGCCAAGTGGAAATAAAAAAAGACAGATTCTAAAAAGAAGAAACTGGGAGGCTGCAAAAAGTTCGAAGAAGTTAACATGTCTGGAAAGTGGAAACCACTCGACAGGGAATGGTGATAAGAAAGGTATGAATGGTTTGCTTTTTTCAGTGTGATGTGTAATTCATGTAAAAAGAGTACAGTCAAACTTGAATAATTCGAACGTGTATAATTCGAAATCGTGGATAATTCAAATGTTTCTGTCGGTCCCTTGACATTCCTATAAAACACAATCAGTGGTGGATTAAGCACTCAAGAGGCCCCAGGCGCAATTAAATTTTGAGGCCCCTCCAAATATTTTCAGTACCCCTATAGTGTGCATTTTTTAGTTTTACAATTAGAATTACTGAAAGTGTATGTTGTTAATTCCATATGATATTATCTCTAATTGGAATATAAAGTTCAAATTAATTTCTATCGCATGCTAATAAAATATTGAAAGTACTTCCCATTCATTACATTATCATAATTTTTAGAACTAAGAGATCACATTTTTATTTAGCTTTTATTTTGAAAATAACTACGTTCTATTTACTAAACTATCACTGCATTCTATCATTCTAAACAAACGTGTTTCTCACAAATATAACTGTAGGATTTTTTCTTATCAATACATATTCTTTTTTTTTCCAGTAAAGTTCTTGGTAAATCTTTTAAATAATTACTGAGTTATATCAAAGAAACATTTTAGTAATACAAAATCATATAATTTTTAACTATCAATTATAATTAATCAGTTAAAATTAATTGTAAAAACTATTAATTAAGAAATAATGCGACAGATTGACTATTTTACATTAGTCGGATTTGAAACATTTTTGAGTCGGCCAATCTTGCCTTTTGCCCCCCCAAAAATTTTCTTTCGCTACGGCCCTGCCCCTTTTTCAACAGAGTTCAACTTGAGAATGCTTCTAGATTTCTCTCCTAAAAGTCCTACAATACAAAGAAGTATTATATTTTAGCAGTCTAAGAAGTTCTTTACTTTTGTAAATAAGGCTTGAATAGGTTTTTCAAATATATTTTTTTATTTTTAAGTATCATTAAATTGATGTGAATTGGTTTCAAAATACTTTACGCTTCTTCAGTTTTACATAATTATACAGTTTTAAAACGTTGAATTACACAAGAACGAAAAATCATGCGTCAAGCATAAATTATGTAACAATTTTCAACGCTTCCAAAATAATTGTACAAATCATACCGTTTAATAAGCTAAAAGATAACATCTAAGTAAACAATTTGGAAAACGCATAACATATTTAAAAACATAATTTCAGGAATTTCCAACATATACAATATTCGGAAAAAATATCCGAATACTTTTATTCAGCCCTGTATAGGATCTATAGATTTGTATATGTACTACATAGGATGCTAAATTTTAGTTCAGTTAGGAAACGCGTAGCACAGTTTAAAATTCTCCGTCTGGAGTTTCTGTCAATAAACGGAAATGTGTTCACGAACTTTTGTGCTTCCCTGTATAGGATCTACAGAATTTATACACACTACGTAATAGACAAAAAGAGAGTTAAAATTAAAATCGCGTTCAGCAACTTAAAACGCACTTCCAGGAATTATTGTTAACAGACAGTAGAGAATTCTTTTGTGTGTCCCTGTCAATGAACGATGACTGCTATACACACACTATTCTGTAGTAAGCCTCTTGTAATGCACCTTAGTGATATATATATAAATTTCAATGCGTTTAAAATAGTGAAACATTATTTAAATAAACCGCAGACGATTTTTCTCCATAGACGTAATATAACAGAATTCTTTTGACTGTCCCTGTAAAGTAACTATAAGTGCTATGCACACCCTATTCCATATTAAGCTTCTTCTAATGTACCGTCGTGATATATATAAATTTCAATGCGTTTAAAATAGTGAAACATTATTTAAATAAACCGCAAATGATTTTTTCCCATAGACCGCAATGCAACGGAATTCTTTTGAGTGTCCCTGTAAAAAACTATAAGTGCTACACACTTCCGTTGAAATAGGGAACATGCTATAGATAACGACAATAACATATAAAAATTGCAGGGCAATCCAAGCCTACTGACGGGCGTTAGAGCACGGACAGACAAACCGAAGTCATAAACACTTTTCAACTACGTTGGAAAGTGTTAAAAAGAAAAAAAACAATCTAATTAGAAATGTAAAAAAATATTTTTTTTTTTTTTTTTTTTTTTTTTTTACTAATTTAATAAAATTTATTATTATTATTATTATTATTATTATTATTATTTTAATCCTGCATTAAAAGCATTTTTCAACATACTACCAGAAATATGGTTCGACTTATTCACGAAAATTCATTTTTTTTTTTCAAAATTTTGCGTAAGAAATGGGGAAGGGTCGACTTATACACGAGTATATACGTTAAGTATATGTTTTAGAAATATTTTAAAAACTAAACAAAATACAGATATCCTTCAAGAAGAGCACACAGGGAAAAGAAGTTAAAAAAAAAAAATCATTTTCTAAGGAGCTATTTTAAAAATACGAATGCATCACACGCCCATAGGTTTAACTTTAGGGAGGGGAATTTCAGATCTGACTGACCGACCAACAGCCTTATGGTGGTTCTCAAAATATTAATTTTCAACGTTCAACAACACGAAACTCTGACACATTTGCAGACTCATTTTTAAACAAACATTTGCATGCGTGATTATTGAAATGATTTTTAATCGTTTCTTTTTATTTTTTTGTTTAATTAATTATATCTTGAGTTATAAGCAATTGTTAGTTTTTTTTCCTTTCCCGCACGATCGCATATACTGCAAAATCTTCTGCCTTTACCGAAAAACGGAAAAAATTACATAGAATTACATAGGAATTACATAGTTTTTGAATGAAAGCACCTACCGATTTGACATGTTTGTGAACAAAAATGAATTTAAAAATTTATCAGAAAGTTGCCAGTTTAGATTTGAGAACAGCCTTAAATAACAGAATACAATAAAATGGACGAAGAAAAAAAAAGTAAAAGCATATATATTTTAAATATTTCTCATTTGGTGAAATATATAGCTATAGCAAAGAAATTAGATACTTTATAGTATATTCATCTTCTTGGCTATAGTTTTCATTTCCATGGACGATCACATTCGGAAATTCTGTTTAAAACGCCAACTTTGACAGCATTTTCTGAAAAATCTTCTGCCTTTACCGAAACACGGAAAAAACAGTTCAATGGACAGCATTCTTCTTTTCGGTTCGAGACTATGAAAAACCAGCTGTTTGGGAAAATATTGAAAAATATCTCCATCTGAAAGCATTATTCTGTTGACGAATTCGCTTATTTTTAGGGTTTCGTTCATCTCACGAAACCCTATTACTCCCGCTCCGTTGTCTGTCCGTTACAGAGAGAGCCGTTCTCAGAAACTATATAACTTACAGGTATGAAAATTTGTCTACTTATAGCTAAATACCCACTATGAAGCTCAAAATATTAAAATTTGAAAAAATCGTATTATTTTAATAAATAGTGATAAAAAAACAAAATTCTAACAGCCTTTTCCTATTAAATTTAAACATTTTTCGTTATAGCAGTTGCCAACAATGAAAAATCCACAATAAAATTCTTTCTACAATAATTACTTTTCTATTGAAAGATTTCCACTTGAAAAATGAAAATGAAATAAAAAGTTTCATCAATTGAAAAAAAAAGGTTAATATGACATCATATTGGTAATATAACGGAAATTTTCAAACGTTTCTCAATAATACAAGGAGTATGTATGTGTATGTACAGAAAGCAGATTAATATCACGTCATTAGAGAATTAAAAAGAAAATTAATCTGACGTCCTATTGGAAGTTTAACGGATTTTTCAAATGTTTGAGAATAATACAAAGCGAGTATCAATATAAGTAATAGAGAATAGTAAATATATGAGTTTGAGGAACGTATTGAATCATGATAAAAACTCGATTACGGAAATATTCGCATATTTTAAAATTTTGAAGGTGTACAACATATTTAATTTTGAAATTGATTTTTTTTTAATATCGCATTTAGTCTACACATGACAGATATTATTATGACAGAGTATAATAGCGGGCTTCACCCGCTATCAGGCCGGGTCAGATTTTCGAAAAAACGAGAAAAATAGGCCGGTAAATTTTTACTTTATAAAAAACATGATTTTTTTCTTCTTCTTTTTTTTTTTTCCGGAAAATTAAATTTATTTGGATTTATTAAAGAAAGGATAAAGTGTTTTGAAAGGAATATTAAACGAAACCCTACCCTTTGTGCTATCTTCGATCACACTTACCCACTTGTTTATTTTGTTACTGAAACGATACACATGTATGCATTTGATGTATGTATAGATCTGAATAATATAAGGAATATTCAGTCAATTTCAGATTAATTTTGCCTTAATTATCCAATTTATTAGAAATATATGACGTTAAAACAAATTTTGTTATACCCAATGTCAATAAAAATGAGTGAAATTTCAGGTGTTTAAATTGAGGTTTGTTTATAAAGTATGTAAATTAAACTTATTTTACTTAAATATGCTTTTATTTCATGATTTTAATGATAATTTTTAGTGTTCACAAATTTTTTTATTTAAATTTTGCAAATCATGCTTTTATCAAAATTTTCATTAATTAATAATTAAATAATGAAATACGCGTTTGTTTTCATTAATTTGCTTTCTGAGCTCATAAGTGTGACAATAAAATAACATGACTAAGAGAAATGGCGAAAAAATTCTTCGTGAATCTAAAACATAAACAAACGATCACACCACCATTTTACCTACTATGACGTCACAAGAATATTGTCCATTACATAGTTTCTGAGCACCTGCCGATTTGACATGTTTGTGAACAAAAATGAATTTAAAAATTTATCAGAAAGTAGCCAGTTTGGATTTGAGAACGGAGTTAAATAACAAAATACAATAAAATGGAAAGGGGGGGGGGGGAGTGAAAACATATATATATATTAAATATCTCTTATTTGGTTAAATATATAGCTATGAATGCATTTAGAAAAAATCTCTTATATTTTTTTATAACAGAATTAAAATATAAATATTAGGTGGAGAAAAAAAGCTTACCATATTGAAAGACTGCTGGTAATTACTAATATTAACTATTACATAATAATTTAACTTGAGGAAGAACGAACGATTTGAAAACACAATTGAAATCAAAATATATATGTGGAGAATAAATACATTCCAATGCTACACCAAATAGTACACACACCACAAAAAATACACACACCACATAGTACACCACATACACCAAAAATGAACTAAACTGGAAAATTGTACACAGTTGCTTTTAAAAATCGCTTTGTAAAATGGTGCAATGCATTATTGGTTGGTTTGCCAGCTTTAATAGCCTTTTTCTACAATTGCATCAAAGAACCTTTTAAGTTTATTTCACTTCAAAAATTCCGCAAGTTTTTACATACAGGTGGTACACCTGTATGTCTCTCTTTCATATTTTCATATTGTATAGGGCTATTGCTATACAATAACCCTATACAATCTCGGCTTCCTCCAAGGAAGGAGGCTAACGCCTCCTTCACCTGGTCAGCATTATTCTAGAACTCACAATCAATGGCAGCCCCCCCCCCACACTCTATTTTTTAAGCATTGTCAAAATGTCTCTCACTCAACTATGCTTCCCAGAAAAGTCATGCAATAATTTTCTCCCCTTTATATGTGAATTTTCAAACGTCGTAAATCCAGTATCAAGAATGCAGCTATATTATGAAGGTAGCTGCGCCTATTTAAAGTTAACATGCCCCTTTTCTATGTTCGAAAACTCTGCTCTAAGGCTCCTATATATATTATAGGAGCAGGAGCCCTACTCTGCTCCAATAGATATTGTGACGCAACTTACTATAAATTCATGTTTATTCTTACATACCTGAATATTTTCGAATTATTGAAACTCGATTGCTAAATGATGACCAAGGTTCGTATTATTACTTTTTTTTTTACATCATTTTATTAAAAAACAAAATTAATATTTTGGATAAGTTTGTATATTTTCTGGACATTTCTTATGCTTTTAGGTAATTATTTTACATTTTTAACTCCAACCTAGTTGAAAAGTGTTTATGACTTCGGTTTGTCTGGCTTTCTGTCCGTCCGTTTTTTAGCTCCCATAAACATGCTCGCATTGCTAAATGATGACCAAGGTTCATATTATTTTGTTTTCCGTGGTGTTTTTTTATCTTTTAAGCCATATTATTAAAAAATAATATTTTGGACAAGTTTGTATATTTTCAGGACATTTCTTATGTTTTTAGGTAATATTTTATATTTTTAACTATTGTTTATGACATTTTGGACGTACATTTTTTACTAGTGTTTATGACTTCAGTATGTCTTGCTTGCTGTCCGTCCGTGCTCTAACTTCCGTAAATATGCTCGGATTGCTACATGATGACCAAGGTTCGCATTATTTTTTTCCGTGGTGTTTTTTTTTTTTTACGTCATTTTATTAAATAAATTTAATATTTTGGACAAGTTTGTATATTTTCTGGACATTTCTTATGCTTTTAGGTAATTATTTTACATTTTAACTAGTGTTTATGACATTCTGGACAAGTTTGTACATTTTTAACTAATATAATTTTTATAATATAATTTTATGACTTCAGTATGTCTGGCTTGCTGTCCGTCCGCCCGTGCTTTAACTCCCGTAACTATGCTCGGATTGCTACATGATGACCAAGGTTCGTATTTTTTTTTTTTGTTGTTATATTTTACGTCATTTTATTACATAAATTTAATATTTTGGACAAGTTTGTATATTTTCTGGACATTTCTTATGCTCTTAGGTAGTTATTTTACATTTTTAACTAGTGTTTGACTTTTTGGACAAGTTTGTATATTTTCGGGACATTTCTTATGTTTTAAGGTAATTATTTTACTAGCGTTTATGACTTCGGTATGTCTGGCTTGCTGTCCGTCCTTCCGTGCTCTAACTCCCGTAAATATACTATCTTGGCTCTCTGAGGTATTAACCCTTAAGGCGGTTCTCAAATCACATTTTTCCCTGCTCAATAATGCGAAATTTTCTGACACATTTATGGGCTCATTTTTAAACGCAAAAGCAGGGAACCAGCAGGCCTGTCTATTGAAACTATTTGGAATAGAATGTTTTTTTTTTTTTTTTTTTTTTTTTCCTATTTTGGTAAATTAATTATTTATCGAGTTATAAGCGATTGATGTCACGTAACGACAGGTTTTTCTCTTTTCCCGCACTGTTGCATCCGAAAATGGGATTCACAGTATTTTCTAAAAGATCATTCGATCAAAGACTTATTCGCCTTTACCAAAAAACGGAAAATACCATTCGATTACACAGTTTCTAAATAAAAACACCTGCCCCTTTCATGAGTTTCCGAAAAAAAATGAATTCAGAAATGTGTCAGAAAATAGCTTATTTAGATTTGACCTTAACTGCTGTTAGACAAACCGCTGTTTTTTTTTTTTTTTTTTTCCACAGTTTAACTTAGATATTAGTGAAGTTTTGCCCCACCAGTGGCTGAGAGGTTGTGCTCTCGAAGCTGGTAGACGGGAGGTGCTGGGTTCGATCCCAATCGCGCCCGTCGGCCTAATCGTTCGGAGTTTTCGTGGTTTTCTTCGAGCCGTGGATTTATCCATGCGTAAATACGGATTAGGTTCCCTTAGAAAGACCCCCACGAAGGGCACTCCCCCCGGGCCTATATTCCTAGTGTAGATAATTGGCCGTCAATAATCAACCCAACCCATTAGTGAAGTTTTATTTCTTCTAGAGCAGCGGTTCTCAACCTTTTACCTCATCTGTACTCTTTGCTTTGAATTTTATTTTGAGTACCCCCTACCCCTTTAAAAAAAACTGCCGTTAATGATGATAATTTCACGCAAATTAGATGTTAATATTCGCAGGTTTATTAAATGATCAAACGATACAATTACACTTTAAAATATTGATATAGTTTTATTTTTTCTTCTATTTTATTTTTTAAATTTTTTGTAATAGCAATTTTTACACCAAAACATAAAAGTCAATAAAATAATTTTTAACCACATTTAACTTATGATGAAAGTTCACAATAAATTTATATTTTTGATATGTTAGTTTTAATAAAATAAACTTTTACAAAAAAAAAAATATTAACCGACTTTAAAAAAAGCACTAAAAAGTATTAAATAATTCTTTAAAATTCTCTAATGACAAAATGTTATACATTAACCACAAATCCGATATCATGTGTCGGAATAAAAATGATAAATTTAATATGTACAGTTTAATACCCACCAAACATGGATTTTCGAGAGAATATACTTTACAAGAGATGAATTTACAGACTTATGATTTCATTTACGAATATATACATATGAAAAGCAGTCAATTACTTTTTGAAGTTGGTGCCAAACTACCGTAAGTCTAGTAAGAATTGTGAATATATTGTAACTAGTATCTACTAATTTATCGATTGGGGTTATTTGGCACCGACTTCAAAAAGTAATTGACTGCTTTTCATATGTATATATTCGTAAATGAAATCATAAGTCTGTAAATTCATATCTTGTAAAGTATATTCTCTCGAAAATCCATGTTTGGTGGGTATTAAACTGTACATATTAAATTTATCATTTTTATTCCGACACATGATATCGGATTTGCGGTTAATGTATAACATTTTGTCATTAGAGAATTTTAAAGAATTATTTAATACTTTTTAGTACTTTTTTTAAAGTCGGTTAATATATTTTTTTTTTTTGTAAAAGTTTATTTTATTCCCTACTTTTTAGTTATTAATACCGTAATACACAATTATCTTGATTTCAAGATCTGCTGAATAAATAAGTAATTTGTAATAGAAATTATAATTTAAACAAAATTACTCATTAAATAAATATTTAATAAAATCTGTGACAGAATCAAATTCTTTTCAATCTGAACGACAGTTGGCGAAATATCGCCAAATTTGACGACAAAAATTGGTTGAAGTAAATGAAGCCAACATGGCTATAGTTGACTATTTTGACGAAATTCTCATTCAAGTTGACCAGAACTGGGAATGAATCTTCTGTAATCGGGTTCCACGCATTTTAGCTTCCGTTTTCCAGTAAAAAAATGTTTTTTCGAAAGGACAAGCTTGTGTGCTTTAAATCGAGCTAAGAGCTTATAATGATTAGCTTTGTGTGGTTTGGAGCCAAATAAACTTTTAAATAAACCACACCGATCACAAGTCGCTAGCTAAGATGCAAAGACAACGAGCGCTGTCTACTTAATGAGTTGAGTATATAACCAGAAAAAGACTGAATGTTTTCTATACTAAATGTCAGATTATTTAAATAATAAACTTTATAGTGGTGATAAAAATATTTTTTCAGCTCAGAGTTAGAAGTCATTGTCCTTTATCAGCAACTTGTAATATAATTTCAATGTCTAGTATTAAACGTTGAAATTGTATGAAATATATATATATTGGCTGGTCCCACGAACAACCTTTCTGTGAAATTTATTTAATAATTCATTGACTTCCAAAAGAGTTATTACAATCTCACTTTGAGTTAAAGTTTTGAATTTTTTCTAAAAAACAAATTTTTTCTAATCATCAGAGTTTGACGAAATTAAAATGGACCACCTCAGCTGTGGTTCACCTGAGCTGAGCACCTGTCTTACACTTTTAAACAAAATAAAAAAATATCAAAATCGGTGCACATTTACGAAGGTTATGCGTGAAAAAGACTAAAATATACATACCAGGGAGATAGAGAGAAGGAGAACAAAGATAATGTTTCTACTTATGGAACTAAAAGCGGTACCTAGTATGGCGGCGTTTCTGGTCTTTTGGGCCTTTAGGAAGTGTAGCGCCCTCTATCTCTTTACCATGCTCGAAACCAAAATGCAGGAAGAGCAGACGACAATTTGTCATGTTTGACAGGTCACATGACCGGCCTTTGGGAGCACCAGCGCCACAAACTGGGTACTAATTCCCGGTCCATGTTGTGATCTTGAAAGCCTATCTTCACTGTTCTCCTTCTTATTTCTATCTCCATGATACATACATATATAGGGTCAAATTATTAACATCCTACTTTTTTTTCACCTTCTTCTAGCTATAATAGAAGAAAGTATTGCAATCAAAAAAATTTTCGACTTCCGGTTTTCGACGGATTTATATGTTTTAGGGTTCAGAGATTCCGAAAAACATGTTTTTACAAAATATATGTCTGTCCATGTGTGTGTCCTCTTTATATCATCGATTGGTTGGTTGATTTATGACGTTCGATTATCGACTCGAGGGATATAGGTCCTAGGGGGGTGTCTTCCGTGGAGGTCTTTCTAAGGGATCTTAATCCGTATTTACGGCAAGGTTCAAACAAAACCACGGAAAACCCCGAACGGTTAAGTCGACGAGCACAACAGGGGTTTGAACCCAGCACCTCCAGTCTACCCACTTTGAGAGCAGATCCTCTCAGCCACTGATGGAGCATTTGTATCATCGAAAAGAGTGTGAAGTTATGAAGCAACCTAGAATTGAACCAAATTTCCTTTATAGGTTTTTGGCTGTGGCCAGCAGACCCCACTTAAATTCGGGGATATTCTGCCGGAAGCGGGCGCTGTGAAAGCGATTTTTGTTCCGTTTTAATTATTGTATCATCGAAAAGTGTATGAAGTTATCCACAGTATTGTACCAAATTTTTTGTATATGTGTTTCCTATGGCCTGCAGGTCCATAGGCCTGCAGTTGAATTTGTCGATATTCGGCAAGAAGGAGGCACTATGATAGCCACTTACTTATTTCAAATCCAAAAAAAACGAAAAATCATGCGTCAAGCATAGATTATGTAACACTTTCCAACACTTCCAAAATAATTTTACAAATAATACCGTTTAATAAGCTAAAATATAACATCTGAGTGATCCGAATACTTTTATTCAGCCCTGTATAGAATCTATAGATTTGTATATATACTACATAGGATGCTAAATTTTAGTTCAGTTAGGAAACGCGTAGCACAGTTTAAATTTCTCCGTCTGGAGTTAAATAATACGGAAATGTGTTCGCGAACTTTTGTGCTTCCCTGTATAGGATCTACAGAATTTATGCACACCACGTAATAGACAAAAAGCGAGTTAAAATTAAAATCGCGTTCGGTAACTTAAAACTCACTTCCAGGAATTATTGTTAACATACAGTAGAGAATTCTTTTGTGTGTCCCTGTAAATGAACGATGACTGCTATACACACACTATTCAGTAGTAAGCCTCTTGTAATGCACCTTAGTGGTATATATAAATTTCAATGCGTTTAAAATAGGGAAACATTATTTAAATAAACCGCAGACGATTTTTCTCCATAAGACGTAATGTAACGGAATTCTTTTGACTATCCCTGTAAAGTAACTATAAGTGCTATGCACACCCTATTCCATATTAAGCTTCTTCTAATGCACCTTAGTGATATATATAAATTTCAATGTGTTTAAAATAGTGAAACATTATTTAAATAAACCGCAAATGATTTTTCCCCATAGACCGCAACGTAACGGAATTCTTTTGAGTGTCCCTGTAAAAAAACTATAAGTGCTACACACTTCCATTGAAATAGGGAACATGCTATAGATAACGACTATAACATATAAAAATTGCAGAGCAATCCGAGCATATTTACGGGAGTTAGAGCACGGACAGACGGCCATACGGCAGACAAACCGAAGTCAAACACTTTTCAACTATGTTGGAAAGTGTTAAAAAGATGTAAGTACAATTAAGTCGTTAGAAATATAAGAAATCCTAAAAATTTTGTCAATTAAATGTTCAGCCTTGATCCAAATCCAAGGATTCCGGGACAATTTTTGTTCATGCTTTCTCGCAAATTTTATTTCGTTGTAGTTACAACAATGTGGCATTCCAACATTCCAACTCTTATATGCATTAAACTATATATTCATATTCTCCAGTGTCAAATTCTCGCCCAGCTAGGCAATATTTGGCGACAAAAAAAAGTTGCCATAAATTAAGCCAATTTGACTATAGCTAGCATATTTGGAGAAATTGTTTCAAATTCAATAGTGACGAGAACTGTGAATGAATCTGTAAATGAATGGAAATATTGTTATTTGAGCATTTTAAATAGGACATAAGTTTCCCCATTTAATGCTTTAAAAACGTAACATTTTAATTATTTCTCTTTTTTTAATATTCACGCGCAAGTATATTTTTTATTACGTATTTTTCTACATTTACTGCTTTTAACACGTGATCATTTAATTATTATTTTAAAGTTTTATTTCTGGTTTCAATAGTCACGTGTAAATACATTTTTTAATTGAAAGGGAATATTATTATGTGCGCTATTTTACAAATTGGCAACAATTCAAATAATGTACTTTTAAAAATATAAAATAATGGAAATTTGAATAAAAAATTTTTAAATAATTTGTTCTAATAATCAGATTTTGACGAAATTGAAATGGGACCACCTTGGGGCCTTACTCTTTCAAACAAAAAAAAAAATTATCAAAATCGATGCACATTTACGAGAGTTATGCGTGAACAACATAATACATACATATGGGTCGAATTGATAACCTCCTCCTTTTTTTAAGTCGGTTAAAAAAAAATGGCTTTTGATCATTTCACTTTAATCGCAAGTTAGTGTCATCGAGCCGAGTTTTCATATTTTTATTTTTTTTTCACCATTACCAATATTATTCTCACATACCCCAAACTATTACTGTACGTACCATCAGAAGTACGTGTATCCCTGATTGGGAACCACTATTCTAGAGCCCTTAGTACCAGGGCTTAATTTCTACCAAAGAAAGTACCGGAGCCCTAATATTCTGCAGTACTAATGACCGTAACGTGCCCCCCCCCCCCCCCACCGTTACTCCAATTTGAATATTTATATTTCATAGATGTATATTTGCAAAATTTAAAGCAATTTTTCAAAAAGATTTTTTACTCGACTTTAAAGGATTTTTTTAGTTTTTATTGTCCGACAGTGATAATGTTTTGAATTTCTGAAAGCTTGTTATAATATTTCGCGTCTGGTAGTACGATTTTCGAAGCCGTAGGATGGCTAGACAGAAAGTAATCGCTCCTCAAAATAGTCCCTAGTAAAAAAGCGATGAGAATAACCCGGAATATCTACGCAGATTTTCATTGGTCCATTTCCAAATGGTCAGTTTTTTATATACAGGGTGATCAGAAAATGAGTATACATTTGAAAAATTAATAATTCACAGAATAATGTATGTAGAGAGGTAAAAATTGACACACATGCTTGGAATGACATGGGGTTTTATTGTATCCACAAGAAAGTTCATAAAATGGCCGACAAATGGCGCGTCGCGTGATAAGAAAAGCAATAATTAGCATAACAAATTATGACAAAGCAAAGACGATGTTCTTCGGAACGAATGCTCAACATGTCCACCGTCATACCGCAACAATAGCTGTAGCCGAGGGACAATGTTGTGCACAGCACTGTGCAGCATATCTGTAGTTATGGTGAGAAACTGGCGTTGGATGTTGCCTTTTAGCATGCCTATTGATGTCGGTCGATCGCGGCAGATTCCCCATTTTGATGGTAGAGCTTCACTAACATTGCCTTTTCTGGTAACGTCAACATGCTGCGATTGCTGGTGCATCTGATTCTCTCTCTCATTACAGCTCCTTTTACACACGATTCTCAGCCAGAGTTACTGACGTTTTGCTGTTCAATGCCATCTGTCGGCCTTTTTTTTATTTAACCTTTTTTTTTGTGTATGTGGTTACAATAAAACCCCCTGTCATTCCAAGCATGTTTGTCAATTTTTACCTCTGTACCTACATTATTTAGTGAATTATTAATTTTTCAAATGTATACTTATTTTCTAATCACCCTGTATATAGAGAGAGGTGAATAAATAAAATTTTTAACTTACAGACAGCTTGAGTTCGAGCACGCACAAGCCCGAAGAGTGATATAAAAATTGAGCCCATTTCATCTCCATTTCCTATGCGCGGAATACATTATGTCGCATATAGTGTTTTGATAGAAAAGATTGCAAAAGCTTCGATATGGGAGGAAAAAGAAAGGATAATTTAGGCTTCGGTTTTTCGGAAGCGCTTGCACTGTTTTTCGGAGCCCAGTATTTATGCTGGGCTCCGGTGAATTCCGACCAATATTTAAATATTTATTAAAAGCAGAAAAGTTCCGGAGCCGGGCTCCGGCGCAATTTAAGCCATGCTTTAGTACTATGGCTAAAGAATTATGAGTACGCAATTTTAATTATAATAGTCCTGTATATAAAGTTTAATAGAAAAGCAGTATCTTGTGAGTTAATCGAGCTTTTCTTTCATATTTCAGTCTGACACCGCTCACAGTATCTATGAAACAATTTTTCTCACAGCAGTTAAGGTTTAACTCAGAATTCTCCCCCTTCTTCGCTACACCAGTGGTGCGTTCAGGACAAAAACGCTACTGACAAAAACCCCACATGACAAAATCCCCACGGACAAAAACTTCTGATTTTCTTCTTATAACTTCTGATTTTCCCACGAGGAGGGGGGACTGGAGAACTATATTATAAAAATTTCACATTTAATTAGCGAAGCCTGAATTAAACTTGAAAATTTTTTTAATGTTTGGAGATCCTTTCTGTAAAATAAACTTTTACAGCTTTTATTCAGCAGAGAGGGGTTTTTGTCCGGTGGAGCTTTCATCCCGTGGGGTTTTTGTCCGCATCCCACCAGTGGTAACACTGTTATTTTTTGACACAATTACAATTTTCATTTTTGTTCGGAAACGGATGAAATTGCCTTTTCAGAAACTATGTCATCGAAATGAGTTTTCCATTTTTTGATAAAGGCGGAAGATCTTTCATAAATCACTGCGTCAAAGTCGGCATTTTGAACCAAATTCCCGATGCAGTAGAGCGAGAAAGGAGAAAATCGTGTCGTCACGTGACACGGATCGCTTATAACTTGACAAAGTCATTTATTTATCAAAAAATGTAAAACTCATTTCGATTCCACATCGTTTCTATTGTCAGGCTTTACAAATTTCATAAAATCTTGCAGAAATATTTACCACCCTCCCTCCTCCCCCCCTCATTGATTTTCAAAAAGCACAAAAGTCTTTTTATGAATTAATTGAGAAAAAATAATAACCATAGTTTAGAATTATTAGTTACATAGTTTAAAATAATAACAATAGTTTAGAATTATACATAGTTTAAAATAATACATAATTTAGTTTTATATATTTACTTCAAATGAATTACTTATATTCACTTATATGTTGTTATTCGTTAAAACGAATGCGATAGATTAATTAGTTTTAGTTCTGAACAGAAAAATCTAATTTTAAACGTATAAATACACTTGAGCATTTTTAGCATTGCATCCACTTTTAGATGTCACAGACGCTGAATTGACACTATTTATTACTGTTTCATTGAATTCACCTCCCCCTACATTCTAATTAAGTGACATGCTAGCTGGCTAGAGCGGCAAAGATTGGCGTTCTTCTATAAAAAGTACGAGAGCAGAGGACGATCACTGCTTCCCACGAATAGGGGTGGGAGAGGGGGGAAAAATGCTGTTTGTACTCATTTCTTAGATCAATTTTTGTAAAAAAAAAAAAAAAAAAAAAAACCGCCAGATTAAAAAACTTGGTCGCCACCTAGCGACCGCATTTGTCAAGTCCAGCCCTGATCAGGCCTGTCAATTATATACCTTTGCGTTTAAAAATGAGTCGGATGTCTCAGAAAGTACCGCATTGTTGAGCAGGTCATTTAAGAACCACCTTAAATGAACTTTTCTGAATGAAGACTTTTAAAACTAAAAACCTATGAATAAATTAAAATCTAGAATCCTATCTTTGAAAGACAATTTGAGCATCCTATCCCAAAAGTGTAAGTATTTCTGTCCACCAAAAGAAAGTATTCTATAAAAGTATAACATTTAGCTATTTAAATTCAATGTTAATATATACTGCGAAGAATGCTTTTACTGTGTTAATGAGAAATCTCAATCAAGGAAACTCGTAAAAATCATCTTCAAGGAGATCTCGCAAGTATTTTCTCACGTCGGTGTGCTTTCAGAGGCTACTACGCTCACGGTAAAACAACCGCTCACTAATGTTAATCCTATGGGACAGTTATTTTACAATATCTTGTTTCTATTTCAATATTTTTAAATGATACTGTCACTTTCGAAACCGGCTTCTAAAGGGAAAGTATACTCATTTAAAAAAAAAAAAAAACTTGTAAACCTAATCGAAAAAGTAAAAAATGGCCTGTGTGAGGATCAACCTTAGCTATTTAATGCAAAAAACCATTTTAAATTATTGAAATATAAACCAGATATTAAAAAAAAAAAATCTCCCATAAGATTCGCATTAGCGAGCGGATGTATGATGTTGATTATTGTTGGGCTGAAATATTTGAATGCATAACGCATGAATTGAGATAGTTTTTGGGCCGTTCGTACGTACAGTTTGCGTTGTAACAATTTCCCAAAGGTTCTACATCCAGGAAGGCAGACATGAAATATCCAATGAACGAAGACATCTCAGCTGAAAGTTTTTTATTGATATATAGCAAGTATAAGATGGTAAGAACGGGGTGGTCTCGGGTATTAGAGGCTTAGAACAGTTGTTGACAGAGCAAGAGCTAGGAGTGATCTGCCCTTTTTGGGCAGTACATTGTATCGCCAAGATGCGATATTACACTGAGCCAACAAAACCGCAGACGCACAGAAGAATTTATGTACGTTAAGGATAATTAATATAATTGTTTTGGGAGGATGTAATGAAAAGGCTACCACATTTGGCGAAACCGTAACTTTTGTGAATTTTAGAGGACACAGGCGGGCAACCCGGTGGGAAAGGAATTTTAGTCAAAGGAAAGAGCTAAACATTGTATCTGGGAAATTACATTACTTGCACAATTTGTTTATGAACAGAAAAAGGTTGGGCGCCCAAGCAGCTGTCAATGAATGTCCAGAACACATAACATTACATCTGTTATAACCGCATTGGAATTAAAATAGATTTATAACGTACATGCTGCATTTAGTAAAGATAGTCTTTCATATGAGAAAAGGAAGTAACATTTGAGGTTTTAGAATAAGATATATTTGAGCGAAGAGAATATTAATTAATATATTAAAAATTAAGTTAGGAAGATAATAATTTAGAATAAAGATAGTATAAATGATTCTATATCATATACATATTCTCCCCTTTGACAAAATGAAAAAAATGACGCTGGCTCAATGTACATCGGTACAAACTGTTATACGTACCTGCAAAAAGTTCAGTACACAATTATACTTGGAGACCACCCAAAAGTACACAATAAAACAAAATACAAATAAACATATAGAAATAAAAATATACAAGTACGTGTTTTCAAAATGTTGCACTTTCAGTATGTGTGCAAAGGTACCTAAAATGATTTTTTTTAAATCATACAAATGTTCTGTTTCATTTTTTTTTTATCCAAACAGCTGCAGCATTTAAAAATACAGAACAATATAATAATTATCATTTCAATAATATTCGTCATAATTGACGGAGGCCTATATATTTTTCATACATATGTATATGCATGTATGTGTGCACAATTATCAAAATCTTCAATGCTAGCAATTCTCATAATGATGGTAACATACATATCTGCAGATTTCTTTGATTTTAGCTAGCTTTACTTAAAAAAAAAAAAATGTTTATCATAATAAACATCAATAGCAATATAATATGACAACAAAAACTTGTTTAAATTGGAAAGTAAATATAAACAAATACAAATGTATATATATAAACAATAATTATGCATAAAAGTTTAATATAAATAAGTGTTTTCCTTTATTCAAGTGAAAATAAAAATCTATTAGGCAAAAATATGTTAAAAATAGAGTGATACTGTGCAAAGTATGAATACTGACAATGGGAAATAAAATTACGTGCAAAATTATGAATCTACTGCATAAAAGTATTATAAAAATTGTAAACAACATGGCAAAAAAAACTGGTGCATATGAGCAAAATTTTGATTTTACATTTTTCGTCTGCATTTGCTCAACAACGCGAAACTGACATATTTTTTACCCATTTTTAAACGCAAAAGTCATAAAATTCACTGGCCTATCTATGAAAGCGATTTTGAATCAAAATGAGTTTCCCGTTTTTTGATAAATAAATTACTTGCCGAGTGATAAACGTTTCGTATCACATGACGACACGTTTTCCCCTTTTCTCTTCCACCACCCCACGCGCGTCGAGAATTCGGTTCAAAACGCCGACTTTGACACTATTTTCTGAAAGATCTGCCTGTAACAAAAAAAAAATGGAAAACCATCTTTCAGTTTCTGTATAAGAACACCTGCCAATTTCATGAGTGTCAGAACAAAAATGAATTTAAAAATGTGTCAGAAAGTAGCTCCTTTGGATTTGAGAACAGCTTTAATTTTCCTTCAATGTTGATGGGATGGGATTGTCTTGATGCATATAAGAGTTCACAATTTTTGGAATTTGTCGAGCAAATTCGGAAAAGTTCAGCAGGAAACACTGAGGGAAAGGGGAAATGGCACCTTTGGCCATGGAGATCTCACAAATATTTTTTCACGTCGATGTTCTTTATAATGGAACTCATCCATAATCACCAATCTTATTTATGAAAGGTTTTTAACAATAAAAAACCTTGTCACAATTTTTGGAATTTGTCGAGCGAATTCGGAAAAATTCAGCAGGAAACACTGAGGGAATGGCACCTTTGGCCATGGAGATCTCACAAATATTTTTTCACGTCGAAGCTCTTTATAATGGAACTCATCCATAATCACCAATCTTATTTATGAAAGGTTTTTAACAATAAAAAAACCTTGTCACAATTTTTGGAATTTATCGAGCGAATTCAGAAAAGTTCAGCAGGAAACACTGAGGGAAAGGGGAATTGGCACCTTTGGCCATGGAGACTCGCAAATATTTTCTCACTTCGATGTTCTTTATAATGGAACTCATCCATAATCACCAATCTTATTTATGAAAGGTTTTTAACAATAAAAAAACCTTGAGTTGCAACCTGGGAGGCAAATGCTTTCAGCGCAAATTGAGCGATACGTTCCTCTCTAGCCTTGAGGTACCAGAAAGTATGGAGCAGAGATTCCCCCACCCCCTACTGAACCAATGACTGTCTTTAAAAATGACATCATTTTTCTCGCTTCTAAGTGGATGGGCTATAGCGAGAGGGGAAATAGAGAGTTTACCGGAAAGATTCATTTCTTCATAATTTAATGAATACGTCGCATCGCAGATCAGGCTGAGTTTGGGATTCAACTCAAGGGGTAAGGCAGGGTTCGATGATAATGGACAGGTACAAGTGCTTGTCATAAGCATACCTGCCAAATTATAAGGTTTAACCTTACAGTGTAAGTATTTAGGTCAAATGGTAAGGATGACAGGTATTGTAAGGCTTTTTGGTAAAACTTGAAATGATTCTTCAAACATGTTACTTATTGAGTAAAAAAATAAAATTTATGCACACATTGTGTTTACGTTAGAAAGTTAAATGTGATTAGTAATATGGTACGTCACGACAGCCAATAGTAATTCAGATCCGGCAGGGAATATTTAGTTATGCTATGTATTTTAAAAATTTCTCGCAGCAATGCTGAATGGAAAGCTATAATTGAAGTTTTGAGACGTTTTTGATTAGAAATTATTTTTTATTATTTTACTTATAACATATTTTAATAATTAAAAGCACGTGAGAACAGGTCCTGACTAATGCAGGGGCATGCGGGGCAGCTGCCCCGGGCCCCACATGGGAGTAATCAGGATTTTATTAAGAGGGTGCCAAAGGGTTAAAATTGGTCAAATGTGACCAATATTATAACATTTTGAAAGATTTAGGAAGGTAGTGGGGTCTTCCCTTTCCCCTCTTTGCTTCCCATATCCCCCTTCTGAAAAAAAAAAAAAAAATATATATATATATATATATATATATATATATATTATTAGAATACTAATGATTAAAGTTTTATGATAACAACTTAGTAGTCCATTATTTTCAAACGAAATTCATTATTGGTACTTTCCTAAAGGCATTCATCATGACAAATTGGGGCCATATCTCTTTCAGACATCATATGACTAACGTAGAGAAAAATTTGCAAACAAATACTCCTGTCAACCAATCCATTATTTTTTTCTACTAGTTTTCCTACTAATACTTTTCTTAAAGTGCTAGTAGGAATCCATATTTTCCATCTTGACAATCTTTCTTGTAATACCCTGTAACAGGTGTGAACAGTATCTGGTAGGTACGAAATTTATGTATACATACAACAGGTATGAAGTTTAGTACTAGTCACGTCAGCGTAATTCATGAACAGTTTCTATGGATAGAACCCTCCCCCCCCCCCCAGAATGATACTTGCCTCGGGGCCCTAGATCAGCCATACTCAACCCGCGGGCCTCATGTGGCCCGGCGACCATTTATGAGCGGCCCGAGACAAAATCATTAATCAATATTTATAAAATTAATTTAGATGTGCATAAAAATTATTTAGTATTTAAGACTTTCACTGTTGTTTGATATATTTCCATGGGAAGATAAAATCTATCTTGTTATTTATAATTAATTTAAAATCATGTTAAAACATCCTAAATGCTGTTTTCTTAGTTAAAAGTTATTTTTATTATGTTTGTGCAACAGTGCCGTATACATTTCTTAATCTTCAACACTAATCAAACATTATTCAAAATTTAATTTACACTTATCTATTTCTACAATTAACACGAAAAGGTTTTCATTGAGCAAAAGACTATTTTATTACAGAAAATTTCTTATTTCCCCCCCCCCCTCCCCATAGAACTTGGAAATTCCGCATTGTCTTATTATAACGTTTTATACTTTATTATATTAGCTAGTACTGCTTTTTAGAGTTCAACGTTTGTCGCAGAAAAAACGGACATAGATTTTTTTTTTTTTTTTTTTTTTTTTACACTGCTATTTCCAAACAACAAATTTTGCGGCTTATTTGTGAAACATTTGCAATAGAAATGTACCATGATGTTTATTGTTTAAAAATAGCGGTGTTAAAACTTTTTGGTAACATTTCTTCCGAGACAAACATTTAATCATTCTGATAACATTAACTTTGTTATATTGACTTGTTATACTACTTTTGTTGTCTTTCTATTTTAATTACCCTTTTTAACACTTTCCAACCTAGTTGAAAAGTGTTTATGACTTCGGTTTGTCTGGCCGTATGGCCGTCTGCCGTCTGTCCGTGCTCTAACTCCCGTAAATATGCTCGGATTGCTCTGCAATTTTTATATGTTATAGTCGTTATCTATAGCATGTTCCCTATTTCAACGGAAGTGTGTTGCACTTATAGTTTTTTTACAGGGACACTCAAAAGAATTCCGTTACATTGCGGTCTATGGGGAAAAATCATTGACGGTTTATTTAAATAATGTTTCACTATTTTAAACGCATTGAAATTTATATATATCACTAAGGTGCATTAGAAGAAGCTTAATATGGAATAGGGTGTGCATAGCACTTATAGTTACTTTACAGGGACAGTCAAAAGAATTCTGTTACATTACGTCTATGGAGAAAAATCGTCTGCGGTTTATTTAAATAATGTTTCCCTATTTTAAACGCATTGAAATTTATATATATCACTAAGGTGTATTTCAAGAGGCTTACTACAGAATAGTGTGTGTACAGCAGTCATCGTTCATTTACAGGGACACACAAAAGAATTCTATACTGTAAGTTAACAATAATTCCTGGAAGTGCGTTTTAAGTTACTGATCGCGATTTTAATTTTAACTCGCTTTTTGTCTATTATGTGGTGTGTATAAATTCTGTATATCCTATACAGGGAAGCACAAAAGTTCGCGAACACATTTCTGTATTATTTAACTCCAGACGGAGAATTTTAAACTGTGCTACGCGTTTCCTAACTGAACTAAAATTTAACATCCTATGTAGTATATATACAAGTCTATAGATCCTATACAGGGCTGAATAAAAGTATTCGGATTACTTAGATGTTATCTTTTAGCTTATTAAACGGTATGATTTGTAAAATTATTTTGGAAGCGTTGGAAAGTGTTACATAATCTATGTTTGACGCATGTTTTTTCGTTCTTGTTTAACATTGTTGCGGCCCACCAAACGTCGAAAACATATGTTTGCGGCCCGCGAAAAAAAAAGGTTGAGTATGGCTGCCCTAGATAGTCTAAGTCGGCCCTGCATGAGAAGATTGCTATGAAGAAATGTATGACAAAGACTTGTTGGGTAAAGCCAGATCGAAGTATATCAAAAGAGAATTATCAGTGCTAATATTATTTGGGTTATGTCATCAACTTCTTTTTTTAACTTGAGCGATTACTCGTTTAATATTTTTGTATTTATCAGTAAATTTTGTATCAAACCATATATTACCTTACCAGATGCCTTCATAAACACCTTTTACTACATATATATTTTTAAAGATGCACAATGAAGTACATCAAGAAAATAGTAAGGTTTTCTGAATACACATGTCGGCATGTATGCAAGAACTAATGCTCGGAACTTCATTAAACGTCATATTCTGTTAGACCTTGACTAAGTTAGTGCTGATTACATTTTCGTGTAAATCAAAACAGGCGGCTCTGCCATGCTGCATTTTTCGCGACAGCTAATATCTCAAAAACTAATGCATGGAAGTTAATCAAACTTCATATTCTGTTACGCTTTCGCATAAATAGAATCTATGTATCATCATCATCATCATCATCAACCGTTTTCAATCCACTGCTGGATGTAGGTCTCCCCCAGATTTTTCCATTGTTGCCTGTCTAGTGCTTTAGTCATCCAATTAACACCGGCCACTTTTCTGATTTCGTCACTCCATCTTACTTGAGGTCGTCTTCTTGGTCGTTTTACATCTCTGGGATACCACTGTATGGTGTTTGTGCTCCATCTATTGTCTTGTCTTCTTGCAATGTGCCCAGCCCATTTCCATTTTAGCCATTTAATTCTCTCGATAATGTCAAAAACTTTCGTCTGACTTCTTATCCACGTTATTCTCTTTCGGTCTCTTCTGGTTATTCCTAGCATACATCTTTCCATACTTCGCTGTGTTGTTTGTAATCTTTGTACCATCCGTTTTGTTAGTGTCCAAGTTTCTGCTCCATAAGTTAGTGCAGGCAAAACACATTGGTTAAACACCTTTCTTTTCAAACAAAGAGGCATGTTACTTTTCAGAATAATATTGTTCTTCCCAAAAGCACTCCATCCATTTCTTATTCTTCTATTGATTTCATTCATGATACTGTTGTCTGAAGATATTTCTTGTCCAAGGTACACATAACTTTCAACATCTTTAATCTCAGTGTTGTTGTAGACGATTTTCTTTTTTGATGCAAATGAATTGAACATCACCTTAGTCTTTTCCAAATTTATTTTTAATCCCACATTAATGCTAGCTTCTGCCAAATCTTTTAGCATATTTTGCAATTCTTCAGGGCTATTACTGAAAATTAAAATGTCATCAGCAAACCGGAGATGGCTTAAATATTCCCCATTTATTCTAATCCCTTTGTTTTCCCAATCCAGCTTCTTGAAAATACTCTCTAAGACAGCAGTAAAAAGCTTAGGCGAAATGGTGTCTCCTTGTCTTACTCCTCTTTCAAGCTTGATCTTCGCTTTTCCTTTGTCCAAACGGATGGTGGCTGTTGCTTTCTTGTAGATCTTCTTTATGATATTGATATAAGGTTTGTCTATACCAATGTTCTCCAGAGAAGTAATTACTGCAGATGTGTAGACCGAATCAAATGCTTTTTCATAATCAATAAAGGCAAGACAGAGAGGTAAATTATATTCTTTATGTTTTCCTATAACTTCCCTTACTGTTTGAATATGATCCATTGTGCTAAATCCACTTCGAAATCCTGCTTGTTCTCTAGGTTGAGCTGAGTCCAGAGCTGATTCAAGTCTTGTCGTTAAAACTTTGGTGAAAATTTTATAAATCACTGACAGTAAGCTGATTGGACGGTAGTTTTTAATGTTTTCCTTTTCTCCTTTCTTATAAAGTAACACCATCACAGCATTATTCCAATCTTCTGGTACATCTGATTTCTCGAGACATTTGGAAAACAGTAAGGCTAGCATTTTTGCAAATTCTTCTCCTGCTTCTTTGATAAGATCAATTGTAATTCCATCTTCGCCAGGGCATTTACCTTTTTTCATGCCTCTAATGGCTTGTACAACTTCATCTGTCATCACTGGGATTATCTCTTCAGTTTCTGTTATGTTTACTAGTGGATCACGTAGGTTGATTTCTCTTTGATCTTCACATTTATATAGATCGTTATAGAATTTTTCGACAATGTGTACTATTTCATTATTGATTTTGGTGATTGTTCCATCTGCTGTCTTCAGTGCAAAAATACCTTTTCTTCCAACACACAGTTTGCGCTTAGCTGATTTTAAACTTTTGTTATCTTCTAGAACTTTTTTGACAAGATCACAGTTAAATTTTCTGATATCTTCTGTAACACATTTTCTTACCGTTTTACATAATTCTGCATATTCAACTCTTGATTTAGGATAGTTTTTCTTCATTTTAAATTCTCTGCGTTTCTTCATCAGTCTTCTTGTTTCTTCTGTTATTTTCTTTGTTTGCTTTACTTGTGCTTCACCAGCTATCGTCCTTGCAATTTCTTGTAGAGTATTTGTTATTTTCTTGTTCACTACTGTAACATCTTGTTCTTCTTCTAAGATTGATTGAAGTACTTGAAAACGATTTTTAAGTTCTAAATTAAATTCTTCTTTATGTTTCTGGAGATTTATAATATCGACTGATTTCTTTGAGCATTGCAAAAGCTTCATTCTTTCCACTTTAGTATTTAAAAGCAGTTTGCATCTAACTAACCTGTGATCGCTTCCTGTATTGAAGTTATTGAGAACGCTGCAATCCTGAATAAGATGCTTTTTGTTTGTCAAGATGTAGTCGATTTCACTTGTTGAGCCATTTGCACTACGCCATGTCCATTTTCTTTGTGGCTTTTTCTTGAAAAATGAATTCATGATATACATCTGTTCACATTCTGCAAATTCAATCAATCTGTTTCCTCTTTCATTACGCACCCCATATCCATGAATTCCTACTGAGAACTCACCTTTCTTTTTTTCCCCAATTCTAGCATTCCAGTCTCCCATTATTAATTTTATGTAGCATTTTCCTTTTTGATGCATTGAAGCTACTTCTTCATAGAAATCCTCAATTTCTTCATCAGTATAGCTAATTGTTGGTGCATAAACTTGGGTAATTTGCAGTTTGTATCTTTTTGACACTTGTATAACTAACCTTGCAACTCTATCTGATGCACTATCATATTCTACGATGTGATTCTTCCACCTTTTATGAATCAGAAATCCTACACCACTTGTTTTTCCATCTTCTGTACCTCTGTAGTACAATACATGTCCACTGGCAAGATCAATCTTCTCTTCACCTTTTCTTCTTATTTCACATAATCCTAGGATGTCCCAGTTGATTCTTTCTAATTCTTCTTCAAGTTCCTGTAAACGACTTTCAGAAGATAAGGATCGTCCATTATACGTAGCCAAGGTCATCAACTTATGGCAGCCAAGCCGAGCCCGGTGATTCTTAGCACCCTCTGTCTTCATGTCTTTCTGATCGCTGCCGTAATCAGGAACATGCAGACTGCCGGGAATTGAGGGCCGTGATTTGTTTTGTGAATTCATGGTAAAATAAGGGGGGAGGTGGCCAAATTCTCCACGCTGGCCAAGCGGGTTGGAGGAAGCCCATCCGCGTTCGTTCCCCATGCACTAGGCAAGGGTACTAACAGGCTGCACCGATGGAAGGTGCGGATTGGACATCAAGTCCCTGCTCCCAGTCGATTCCTTTAAGTCCTCCTCTGAGGCATTTAAAGGGTCTTCTCCTAGTTAACAAGCAGAGGCTATTAAACAGCCCAGAATCTATGTATGTATGTATATATATATATATATATATATATATATTAAGCTATCGTGCGTGGCACAGAAATACCGATTATTTCTTAATTGTTTAATGGCAACGCCCGAATGGCAGGCTTTAGGCCAGGATTTTTTACATTTCACTGTTTGGTGCTGCCATCTACAGGAATAAAAGCAAAACAAACAATGATTTCTTGATATGTAATTATAATTTGTCAACATCAACAATGAGATAGATATATTTTTTTTTTACATTTTCATTTGAAATATAGATTTTTGTAAGCATTTAGTATTTATAATTTAAAAAATACAATTAGAAATAAAAAATTAAAAATATGAACAAAGCAATGATTTTTAAAAAGGGATATTTAGTTAAAAGGGAAAAGTAAGTGTAATAATTTTCATTCCAAGTTCCACTTTTTTTTAAACGTAACTGTTATACTTTTGAAATTTTAGCTCTTATATAATTTTTTTTTTCAAGTTTTTAGTATAAATAAATATTATTCAGTTTTTTTTTTTTTTTTTTTTTTTTTTTATGAAGTCCATTTCACTGTTATGTATTTCAATGCCAGTCTGTCCGGGCAACGCCGGGCTTGTCAGCTAGTAGATCCTTATTGTGCTTGGGTTATGTACTGCCCAACAGATGTCGCTTTTATGCTCTTTGGGTTGGGAATTTTGGTTGCAGACATCTAATAGGGGGGGGGGGGGGGGGATGGTCAATGATTTGTTTGAAAAATGCGATGCTCATATCTCCTTTTTACATGCACACAATTCAACGAACCTATACCTTTAGAATCCTCATGATGGGTATAGATTGTCATTTAATTTTGGCACTGTGACAGAGAATTTTGTAGTATTAACATGTATGAGATAGAAGAAAGTTTTGGGATTGGCACATGCGGCTAATTTTTTTTTTTTTTTTTTTAATGGCGATTTAATGACAGAGAACACTGTTAATTTTGTGCTGTAAATATTTTATTTAACCCAGAAGTTTTGCCTTAACCAATAAATTTCAATTTCAAGTTAAATAGAACCCGAAAGTGTCGTCTTGCGCTATTATCATTTATTTGATTGACACATGTTTGGCACAATAATAAACACATAGTAAAAAGAAATTAAATTGTTATTTTTTTATTATAAATCATACTTTTTTTTTTTTTTTTTAATAGTTGGTCGTGATGGACATTATCAGGGGGTCTCTGTCCAGACTTTTTTCACAGGGTCCTGTTTTTGTAAAATTATTTGTAAAAAATCTACTTCTAATTTTGTAAATTTGAAATTATCATTAAATTAAGGTTTCTGTTTATCTATTTTTAACAAGATCCTTTACATATATAAAAGCTGAATAATATGATCTTTGCCATCTCCAGTTGTTTTGTGGACACGTCATATTTTATATAACTATATTTTTTATATAAATTATTAATATCATTAAATTTGTAAAGGGTTCAGTTTAAAGACGGAAATGGGTTGTGAAAAGTCTAATTTTAAGACAAATAATTTTGTGAAGGATTCTGTTCTAATGTGAAATATTTCGTGAAGGTTCCTGTTCTAAGGTGAAATATTTTGTGAAGGGTTCTTTAAAGAACCTTGTTACATTTGCGTAAACTTATGTATAAATTAAAAATAGTTATACGCTTTTATTACCTTATTTTTATCAACATAATTTAAATGTTCCCCGGAAGTTTATTTAGTGTGTTATAAAATATTAAAGGTTGAAGCATATGCAGAAGAAATATATAGTTATCTAACGATAAATAGTAAAGAAATTATATAATTAATTATACTTTTTTATCACCCAAAAAACATTTAATACGCGAGACCGCAAAACTTCCAATTAACCAAAAAAATAGTTTGAAAATTTGAATTATAAGATTTTTAATATTGTTTGAATAAGGTTTTCATGGAGAATATATCTAAATTTAAATAAAGTTCGAATTAAGAATAATCGACTGCTTAGGTATAAATATTATAAATTAAAATAAATAACAATTAGCAGTAGTAAAATATTACTATCCGGCACATTCTTAAACACATTTTTAAACGCAAACATCCCAAAATCCACCCGACGAAAATCTTCAAAGTCGTAAATCGGCGTTTCATCGTCCGATATATCAGGGTTCGTGTTTTCGTTTCACAAATCGTGATTTCTTGAAACAATTTTGAATGACTTTTTTTATCACATCGTTCCACGATCTTTTCACAAAGTGCAGTGCACGCAAAAGGCTAATTTTCTTATAATTTCCAGAGAACGATTTTATATCAGTGCTTTCATCCTGAAAGCGAAGGAGTTTTTTGATGATTTGTTTCCAGTAATCAGCTTTAATGAATCAAATAATTCCTTGATCCAGAGGGTGAATTTTACTCGTGGTACTGGCAGGAAGGAACAAAGGCTTGAGATGTTGGCGAAGCAAATCGATTCATCAATTTTGTGCACATTATCCAACAAATACTATTTTTCGTTTTCGTTTCTTCATATTGGCGTGTAACTTGGTTAGCCACTTTATAAATAGTCTCATGGTCGTCCATACATTTTGCGATTATAAAGTGCGTGTATAAAGCCGAATAACTTTAATTCTTATTGTGGCTGCTTACTTTTACCTATCACCATGAAGAAACAAAATAGAAGGGGACAATGAAGGAATGAAGATAGGTTTTGTACCCCAAAACAACCGTAAAGTAGTACTCGGTTTGTGGCGCTGATGTGACCATTTGGATATAGTTTTAATTTTTGATTGTAGATGGCAGCACCGAATATTTGAATTTCTTTCAATTTACATACAAAAAGTGGTTCTCAACTGACCTACTCGACAAAACGAAACTTTCAGACTCATTTTTAACGTAAAGGCTTAAAATTGGCAGGCCTGACTATTGAAGTGATTTGGAATCGAAATGAGTTTTTTATTTTTTGATAAATAAATTATTTATCGAGCTATAAGCGATTCTGGTCACGTGACGATACGTTTTTCTCGAGCTTTTGCAATTCGTTTTAAACGCCCACTTTGACAGAATTTTCTGAAAGACCTTTTGCTGTTACGAAAAAAAATGGAAAACGTGTTTCGATTCCAAAGTTTCTGAATAAGAGTAGCTGCCAATTTCATGTTTTTTCGAACAAATATGAATTTAAAAATATGTCATAAAGTAGTCAGATTGGATTTGAGAACAGCCTTAAGGTGTGTTCATTAAAATCCAACAAAAAGAAAAAAAATCACGTATTCAAAAAATTCTACCATAATTTACATGATCGATAAATATGAAGGAAAATAAGAAAAACTGCTGGATGATAAATATATAGGTTTTTTTTAATTTAGAGCAAAAAACATAAATTCCTATCAATATATCTACATTTAACTTTTTCTGTTGAGATTTAATTATGAAAATTGTCATTTTGTTATTCAAAAGAGCATTATCTTATTAATTTTCCTCCCTAATACATGACTACAACAAAGAGATAATGTGAACTACAATTTAAAATCATATCTAAAATACAGAAATTATGTAAACTACAATTTAAAATACAGAAATTTGAACTGAAAAACGCCTCTTTTGAAAATATTAGAATTAAATCCCGAATTTTAAATATTACAGCATGGAATAGGAAAAGATGAAAGTTGCATTACATTTGTAATTAAAAAATATATACATTATACGAAAAACTGCGTTTAATTCTGCAAAACTTGTTATAAAATATTTTTTTTATACTTATATTATTCAGTCGAAGACTATTTTAAGTACATTTCGTAAGAAATACTGCCTATTACATTCTCCCCTAAGTTGGATTTTTTGAAAAATATTTGCAGTTCTACGCCGATCATGACTCCCAGAACCCAAAACCACACCCTCAGTTCAAAACTTTATATATCTATCTATTTATCTAT
Source organism: Maratus michaelseni (assembly GCA_963931845.1). Classification (NCBI taxonomy): domain Eukaryota; kingdom Metazoa; phylum Arthropoda; class Arachnida; order Araneae; family Salticidae; genus Maratus; species Maratus michaelseni. The sequence goes on from OZ007600.1 coordinate 117,012,660, forward strand.
GTCACTTTTTTATGGACACGATAACTGAACTAATTCTGCACAAATCTCTTCCAAACTGATACATAAAATCAAGGGGCATAAAATCTCGGTCAAGTTCGTTAATGGGCAAAATCGAACCTGGGGGGGGGGGGATAGGGGGGCTTTTTGTGAAAACAGAAAAAAACACAATTTCTTAATTATGATACGTATCGAATCCGTTTAAAGTTATTACTTCTAGGAAAAGGGCCGAAAATTTATATATGACAGATTTTTGATATCGTTAAAAATGGCCCCAAGAGGGAAAAAGGGGGGGGGGGGGTTAGAAGAAAAAATTCATAACTTCGCCAGTTCCCAAGGTATCAAATCCGCTTAAATTTATTGTAACTCTCCTTAATATTATTTACAACTTTTATACTGACAAATTTTTTATAGGACCAACTCTTATGGCAAAAAAAAAAAAAAAAAATTAAAATTAAAAAAATAAAATAAAAATAAAAACAAAAAAATTCCTGCTGGCTCCGCCTACAGGCAGAGGTATATTTCGAAGTGGGTGGTCCCAACTGCCACATCATGGCAAGTAGGTCTTTCTTCTGCAATTCGCAATGAACAGGTGCCCAACAGTCTGCGTCTTCGAAATCTACTTGTGCCTGTATGCCGAGCCGCCAGGGATTTTTTATATATTGTTCTGTACCCGATATTGACTTACACATTATTTTACTACCAGAAAATAATTTTAAATTATCCTGTAACACACTAAACAGAAATTTAATATTTTCAATCTGCATCATTTATCAACACAACAGATTAATTCTCGTATATAAAAAATAAATACGACACATTTAGTTTATAACTTAATAAATGATTGGAACAATTTAAAGAGATTCTTACTTTAAATTACGTTAAATTTTATTCTTAATTATTTCTTAATATAGGAAAAATAATTTCTGCAGTCTTTTTAAATGCTCTTGAAATTGATTCTATATTTGGAAAGACATACATTCAGGCGGCGGGATGGCCCCCTTCTGTGGAAAAAAATGTCGGAATTCAAAACATTTTCGATTTTTTTTTTTTTTTAGTCTTTTAGAAATAAATTACTAGATGGTACCCGTCAATATTTGACGATGAACAACAGGAAAGTTTCATTGGAATAATGTTTAAAACTTTATTTAGTTGCTTTTAAAAGGCTACTTCACTCAAACGAAAACACCTGCCCTCTAATGTTAATCCTATGGAGGAGATATTTGAAGATATCTCGTTCGCATTTCAATATTTTTAAATGATTTTTTTTTGCATTGGATAGCTGAGGTCAATCTCTATGGACGCTCCTTTCTACTTTTTCGATTTTTGTTGCAGTTTTTTTTTTTTTTTTTAATTTATTGAGGATACTTTCACTTTCGAAACCGGTTCCGAAAGTGAAAGTATCTTAATAAAAAAAACTTGTAATCAAAATCGAAAAAGTAGAAAGGAGCGTGAATAGAGATTGACCTCAGCTATCCAATGCAAAAAATATCATTTAAAAATATTGAAATGCGAACGAGATATCTTCAAATATTTCCTCCATAGGGTTAACATTAGGGAGCGGGTGTTTTCGTCTGAGTGAAGTAGCCCTCGTAAGTTAATTAAGTATTGAAAACTTGAAGAATTGTTATATAGTGCAAGCTATTCCTATACACATAAGACGATAGATGGCGATGTCAGTCTAAGATACTTAATTAATGAAGTGAAAGAATTTTAAAGCATTTGAATGAATAGTACATTTTTTTATTTCTAGCTACAATCTCTCTCTCTCTCTCTCTTTTTAATATATATATTTCTTTTAATTTTCCTTTAATTTTATTTTTATCAGCCTGACAAAAAACATGAACTTAAAATTTGCTGTTTGCCGCTTACGATTTATAATACATATTTTTTAATTACTTTAATTTTTTTTACATTTTCATACATTATTTATACAGGGTGATTATAATATAAGTATCTCTATTTGGAGCTGTCTGTAGCTCCAAGGAATAACCCGAATGAAACCAAAATCGGTACACTTACTACTCGAGAAGGGGGAAGAAGAGTGGAACAATTAAAAAAATATAATTGCAATAATCACCGACAGATGGCGCTACTGAGTGTGAAATGTAAAGTGTAATAAAAGAACAAAGAATTGAGGCGTCAAACCGGATGGCAGTACGAAAAAAATAGTTAATCGAGGTTACTGAAATTCAACAAGCTTCTTCCCATTATTACATACTAAGTACATACCAAATTTCAAGTCTTTACCTCAATTTGTTCGGGAGATAGAGCGTTTAGAGAGACACAGACGGACGGCAATTTTTTTTTTTTTTTCTAAAACTATGTTTTTCGGAATCTCCAGTGTCTGAAAAGTGTAAATTCGTCAAATATTTTTTTTCGATTTTCAAAACGATTACAAGACTTACCCTATACTACGTATGATGGGTAAGTAAAAAGCTTGATTAATACATAAATGTATCTGGTAGAAAGATCGCGATTGCCATTGCCATCAGCGCTGTACTGAAATTTTTCCGAAATAAATTTATACTCCCTTCACGAGAAAACATGAGTTCCATCATATTAATCTGAATTCCATATTAAAATGTGTACAGAATGATATAGAAATATAAAAAAAATTTTACCTACATCTTAAGTGTAAGTTCTTTGTTTACATCTGAAAAGATGCGCAGATTTTAGGCGTTTGTAAATTTTAGAGTCGCGGCTTTGAGGGAGTCTACTGTATATTGAAATGAATTCATTGATATATTAGAGCAGGGGTTCTCAAACTTTAAGACAGACGTACCACTAAATCGAAGTTCATACTTCCACGTACAACCATATAATAAGCGAAAGCTAATGTAGAAAACCCTGTAAAAAGGAACCTGTCTAAAATGAAATATATCTCCAGTCTTTTGTGTTTCCTTTATAGCAGTTTTTTTGTATTTAAACTAGGGGAACTCGGCCCCCCTGCTCGCTACGCTCATCAACCCCCCGCGTAATCGCGCCCTAGCCAAGCACTCTTAGTGCTGAATTTGTTTTAATAGATCAAAATGACCTTTCCCGAATTCGAAACCTAGCTAGATGGATTTATCGTGCTCGAATTAGTATAGGCAACACGTTTCGTGTAAATCGTTTGAGTATTTTTCCATTTATGACAAAAAACATTTTCAGCGCTGAGTTTGTTTTACCCTGTAAAAACGAGTTTTCTTGTATTCAGAACCTAGCTAGATCTTTTTCTCGTACTCGATTTAGTATAGAAGGAAAGTCTCGTGAAAATCTTCCCAGTCGTTTACTATATCATTCATAATCGGGAAAATCCCTTGCTCGTTTAATATATATGAATAATCGGGAAAATCCCTTGCTCGTTTAATTATATATGAATTTGGCGACAGTAATTTGGTCGACAGGATAACTAACAAGTACCAATTGTATATATAGTGTTACGAATATTGTAAATAGTTAGTGTTTGTGCTTAAAAATAATGTAAATAGTCCAATTAAGCTCTATTCATAAGCTAATATTAATTTTTGTTGCATTGCAATATCTCAATTTGTTGATTTTTTGCAAGCGAGTAAACGCCATTGGATTTCAGTGAGAGTCTATGGAAATTTGGCGAAATACTGGAAATAGCGCCAAGTTGGCAGCTAATTTTGGCAGCTAATTTTGGCCGCCAAATTTGGCGATATATCGCCAAACCTCGCTCGAAATATCGCTTTTCTTACCATTAAAAAGAAATACTTTATTCTAGTTATTGGCAGAAGTTCTTCCATTAAACAACGAAAATATTTCTTTTAAAAAATAATGGCATGAAAATAATAAATGTTCCTGGCAAGCATTTACAGGGCTGTCAAATGGTCCACCAAATGAATACCAATAATTTTTAACAGAAAACTTCATGGTAGCTTTCTACAACATTTCCGCAAAAAATTACCTCCGAAGGTGGTTTCTGCAAAATTTGCAAGAAAGATCTAAAAATAAATTTTTTCTAAGAAAACACAGATATTCAAAAAGCGGACCTCTTGGGAGCCTTGCATTTAGTGCCCCAAAAAAAAGGCCGTCACGAACCGTAACTGCTAATAATTATGCTTTTAATTCTGTAAAACTGATTGTATCATAACAGGTGTGTGTGAATTTCAGCAAGTCTGCTATTACAAACATTTCTCGCAACAAAAAAATAGAAAAATAGTTTACAGATCCTAAATCGAATTCGAAAGCCAGAGCTTCGCGTACCATAGTTTGAGAACCCCTGTATTAGAGGTTAGGTTTCGACACAGAATATAGATGGCGCCGCATATTCCATCTGCAGGAAACGGCGGTCATACTGGGTACCGCTTTTAGGTCCAAAAGTAGAAACATAATCATTCTTCTCCTTCTCAGTGTTGAATTCCGATACTTTTCTCCGGGAGGGAATCTGTGACTCGGGGTGAAATTGCACTTTTTCACACCCACTCGCTAATGTTAATCCTATGGAGGAAATATTTTAAGATATCTCGTTCGCATTTCAATATTTTGAATTTTTTTTTTTTTTTGTTATTTTTTGCATCCGATAGCTGAGGTCAATCTCTATGCACGCTCCTTTGAACTTATTCGATTTTTTTTGGCAGTTTTTTTTTTATTGGGGATACTTTCACTTTCAAAACCGGTTCCGAAAATGAAAGTATCTTAATAGAAAAGTATCTTAATAGAAAAAACTTGTAATCAAAATCGAAAAAGTGCATAGAGATTGACCCCAGCTATCCAATGCAAATATATATATATATATATATATATATATATTTAAAAATATTGAAATGCGAACGAGATATCTTCAAAAATTTCCTCCATAGTATTAACATTAGCGATCTTAAAAGCATAAAGTCTCAAATCTTCCGGGGGGGGGGGTAAACTCCCCCCCGAGGCCACCCCCTGAATTCAACAACGGGCTGGAGCTTTCCGGTCCCAGTTTGATTTGCACCACAGACCAGTATATTGTGTGTGTGATTTGCACAAAGTATAAGAGTGTCATCCGACCGTTGTACTTTTAAATCCATGAGCCTTCTCTTTTTTTCCCCAGTAATGGTTCCAGAAGGCATTGGCGCGAAAAAAAAACAAGTTGGAAATTGTAAGTTAAACGTGACAAATGAGGTGCGTTCGTACTACAACTAGTTAGATTATATATTCAGATCTTGATGATTTTTAATTCTGTGAAATGAATGATATCGTCTGCAGATTAATTTCTGTCATAAAATAAGTATCTCGGTCGCTTGACGATTAAACTTCGGAAGCTCCTATAACAAAAAAGCACCGATTTAAAAAAAAAAAATTCAAATTTCTTAATAAATATTTTTATTAATATCTCCTAAAGTTTTGATTCGATTTTAATAAAATTTGAAATGTCTCGACAAAATTCTGCAAAGATAATATATTTTAAATTGCAAACCATTCGGTTGGGTAGTTTTTGCGTTGTTATATGCGGACGGACGGACAGACAGACAGACGGACGGACCAAGCGACGACAATAGGTGCGACGTATTTATATAATTACGAACGCACCTAAAAACGTGTTAATGTAGAAATGTTTTCCGGGTTGAATTCTTTCAATTCTTTTGTTCTAATTCTAATGTAGTTCTTTTATAAGGCTCCAAAATACACTCATACCCAGGGGTCGGAAAAACTACTTTTTTATTGTAGTGAACTACAACTACAACTACTTTGTCGAAACTGTAGTTAACTACAACTACTTGTTTTAAAAAGTAGCGACTACAAACTACTTTTCAAAAGTAGTCACTACTTCGCTACTTTCAGATTTTGTCAAAGGATTCAATTTACACTCGAATTGGAAGATACAGATTAAAAATATACAGTGACTCCTCGTTATATCGCGTCTGCCAGGATACAGTTAAATAAGTGCGACATAACCGAGGTCACTAAATAGTTAAGAAAGATAACATCCAAGATACAAAATGTTTTTGTTTGTGTCCAAAATTGTCTCCAAAGTTTTGTGTTTGTCCCAAAAACAACTCTAAATGCAGACAAATATATATGTAAATAAAATAATTCCGAATAACAAGAAATTTGGCGTTAAAACATGAAGACTTAATAACGAGTAAATAGACAAATATTGCCAGCAAGAAAATTAATTATTTTGGAGGGTTAGTACTTGATTTTAGCAGTAAGTGTGAATGGGAAAATAGGCTTCATGCGATGCGTTGCTATTTATTGCAGCTGAGATTTGCATCTGATATTTGTAAATTTTTGAGCAGAACAAACTTTGCACAAAAGAAGAAAGTTTCAGTCACGTGATTTGAAGAATGGCACATTATTTTTCTCCTGGAGTAGCGGTAAAAGTAGCGTCGGTTCTCGCTACAAACTACTGATTTTTTGTATCGTGCTCTCAGAGGAATAATCTATTGTTTATTGTATGGTCTAAGATCTTGCTACTCGCTACACTACATTGTTCAAAATGTAGCGCGCTACACTACAAACTACTGTAAAATGTAGCGACTACTGTAGTTTCGCTACTTGTAGCGCGCTACTTCCGACCCCTGCTCATACCATAGCTCATACTGTGAATCATCAACCGATCCTATGTCCAGTTTTGATAGTTAAGGCTCTTCATCAGTGATGTTTCAAATTCCCCTCGCCAATCTTGAACCTATGATGCATTTGTATTTTTAAAATATCTCCTTACGAAATTAATATTTTAAACTTATTTTTCCTGTGTGCTAATCTTAAAGGATAACTCTTTCTTAGTTGTCAAAATATTTCTAAAATATATACTAAATTTATAATTTTATGTGTTAAAATCTTAGCGAAACTGAATAAGATTTTAATGCTTCACGTAAAATTAAGAGGCTACTCCACTCACTCGAAAACACCCGCTCGCTAATGTTAATCCTATGGGACAGTTATTTTATAGTATATCTCGTTTGCATTTCAATTTTTTTTTTTTTTTTTTTTTTTTTTTTTTTTGCATTGGATAGCTAAGGTTGATCTCTAAGCATGCCGTTTTTTACTTTTTCGATTTTGGTTGCAGGAATTTTTTAGAGGACACTGCTACTTTCGAAACCGGTTCCGAAAGTGAAAGAAAAAAAAAATCTAAACAAAATGGAAAAAGTGAAAAACAGCTTGCGTAAAGATCGATCTCAGCTACCTAATGCAAAAAATCATTTAAAAATATTGAAATGCAAACCAGATATTGTAAAATAACTGTCCCATAGGATTAACGAGGTCCCATACGTTGCGAGCGGGCGTTTTCGCGTCAGTGAAGTAGCCTCTGAAGTACATATTTTAGACTTGCGTTAATCCAACTTTCGCTCTTTTCGCTAAAACTATTCCAGCACGCATTGATCAATGTTAAAGTTAGATTTACATTTCCTCTTTCGATCCAATTTTCCATTCTTCTTAGATTTTTTCTAAATTGCGTTTTATATTGAAAACTTGCGTCTGCGATATTAAAAAAAATTTTTTTTGGAAACTTAGACTTGCGTTTCCTTATTTAACGCTTCCAAAATTTTAAGTTTATCAGAAAGGCTCAAATCTTTCCATTATGAATTCATCGTGACGCTTTTGTCCGAACGAAGAGCTACTAAATGAACAAAATGCAAAAATGATTCAAAAATAAATTTTTTGAATCTTCCCTTTCTTTTGTCCCTGACCACAAAATGATTCGAGAAGAATGAGAAGTTGTATGAATTATGGGAATCTGTCTTATAGATTGACTCACTCAGGATGTCTCTGAATGCACCTTAACCACCTTATTTTCACCCTTTTATCAATTCATTCCGAGAAAAGGGAGAGGAGATCACGTGATATGGCCATTATACGCCCGCGAACAGAAATCGTAGCAGGAAGAAAGGGAAATTTGAGGGGGTCGGGGCAAGAGAGAGTCCCAAGCCATATTTTTGAACTTCTGAGATATTTCAATTTGAAAATTGGATCAAATACACAAATCAAGATATATAGCCTAAAGTTTTTTCGCCAATGTCTTAGTAACATTTGGATATTCTGAATAACAATATGGCATTACTTTAATGATATTACTGTTACGTTTTTTGTAAATTAGCTATCTTTATCGGGGGCATAAACATCTGGGGCAAAAACGAAACCTGTCACATATGCTGCCACCAAGTGACATTAGAAACACATTATATGTTGGATATTATAATTTACAATATTAAGCAACAGACTACAGTGTTAAGATTTATTTCACCAAAAATGTGGCTTGGCACTTTCTTGCCCCAACCCCCTCATTTGTTTTCAGTGTAAAGGAACCGAAAATACGGGGCTGAACCAGCTGAAATCACAGATTATACTCCTCTGAGGCTGAAACGTGTTTTCCGCGCCCAATTTCAATAATCGGTAACTGAGTAGTTATTCGATTAAGGGTTCGTGAAAAGTATTCAGTTTAAGCGGGCGAAAATAGATAATGTGCATGTTTGTCAACAAATTGGTTTGTTGCGTGTCTACTCAACGTAGCGTAGGCAAAACGTCGAGCTAAATTGCTTGAAGTTTCGCTAAATTTCTCGGGATTTTCAAGTAATTAGATTACATTATAATTATATGATGCGTAGGAAATTATGAATTACTACCTCTGCAAGAATTGTTGCCTGCAATTAGTTGATAAATACGTCTTTACTTGAGTGCGTGACGTCACATGCACATTATCTATAGCATTGACTCAATAAGAATAAATTCGGTTCCGAAGAATTCTATTCAAATAAGCGAGGTATTCGATTATCCTTGACCCGATTACGTGGAGATGACTGTATTAATTAGGAGAAATTAGGGAGGGTTGGGACAATTTTAACAAAAATATTTTTTACAAATTATGTTTCGCTAGTACAAAATGGAAATTTTCAGAATAATATCTTGAAACATTTTAACATATTTAAAAAATATAAATTTGATGATAATAATTAGAATTTTAGGCCAATAAACCAATTAAATTAACAAAAAAAATGTCCCATCCCACCCTCTTGTGCGGGAGGAATGGCACATGTTTTCAAAAATTTGCTGAAAAAAATGACAAAAGCAGTGTGTTATTTGTATTCCTAGGGTTTATTGTAAATCACAACATTTATTTTATCTTATATTATGCTTTGTAAAATCCAAATCAAATGAAAAATATTCTTGTGGTCGACTAGTGCCGCCAAATATTTTCAGTGGATGTAGCTTTGCAATCCATCTTGTTCATCAATAAAGGAACAGTCATAATGTACTTTTACACACCTTTTTAAATAGTGTATTGCCATGTAAAGATAAAAGTTCGCAGTTTGAGTTCAGTGGCGCAGCCAGGGGGGACCCCCCTCCCCCCCAGAGCTAAAAAAAATTACTATAATTGCCGTTTATATGAATCAAAACTACTAAAGTTAAAATTAAGTTTTTTGGCCTTTCCGCCTTGGCAGAATCCACCGCTTTCTTAAATCAAATTATATTCAACAATGTGATTCAATTAAACGGCGAAAATTCTACTTAAAACTGTGAAAGCGCATATTACACTTATAGGTTATGTCAAAACTTGATTTTTGAACTGCGTCACTTTGTCGAGACGTCTTATAGTAAAAGATGGGTCATATACTCTCACACAGACGCTTTGAGTTATATAGTATACAGTGGTCTGTTTCTTAATTGCATTTCTGTCTTTGTTCCACGTTCGAAACAATAACAGATCATCGAATTCCAGAGAAAAAAAAACATACACTTTGTAAGTCTCTCTCCGTTTCAAGCGTCTTTTTTTTTTTTTTGCGTTTTTTGCTCTCAGTTATATCTAAGACCAAGCTATATGCGTACCCAGGAAAAAAATCTTTGCAAAAGTGTAAGAATTTCAACAAAGTACTTAAGTTATAAAAAGCTATTTTTCGATTATGAGCAGATTTTTGCAATCGGTGTTTCTTTCGAATCATTTGTTTCGTAGGGGGTCTGTACACAAATTTAAAGACTATATTTCATTTGTTGGTAATGTAGCAACGACGTCTTGCTTATGATGGAGATTCATATATTTATCGTTAAAATTTTATAAATTAGTTGTGGTTCCTCTTTTAGCTATTTTTAATTCTATCGCGCTTCTGTGAAAAGAAAATCTCTTTCCTTTTTATTTAAAATTCAATAATTCTTAAACTCTTTTATCGCAGCTTGAAGTGATCCTTTTTCAATTAATATACATGTCTAAATTCTTTCTTTCGTATGTGCTTGCGGTTTTCATATGAGAAATTAAATCATTTTCAGTTTGGCATCTGCATCTGCGTGCCTTCCAAATGCATACATTTTGGATCACAGAATACATAAAGAAAGATAAAATGCAACGTCTATTTCTCGATACATCTGCATGCTAAAATTCCTGCAGATGTTAAGTTCGGACAGTTAGTTTTCTGTGGTTATAAAGATGCTGATATGGTAATCTGGTTTGGCGGTTTGCGTTCAAAAGAATTAGAATGTGTTTCTCCCTAACGAATTTTCTTCTGTACCCTATGGGTCGACGCGGATAAATTTGTGGCATCTCAAAAAAAAGCATTTGATTTTGAGTTTTTATGATGTGAAGATATAGACGTTCTGAGTGCTGGGGGACCGCCTCATTTTTTCAATTATCTTTCTTCAAATAAAATATTTTTTTTTTTTTTTTCATGGAAGCCTCAAGTCTCCGATATGTTTCTTCACAGAATGAGAGCCTTCGGGTTCTTGCTTATAGCGTATATGTATGAGCTCCGGTACTCTTTTATCCTAGAATTTAAGCCCTGCCTGTGAGTATGGATTTTGAAAAAAAAAAAAGGCGTTAAATGTGCGTTAAATGCATTTTTTTAGAAAAATACTATCTATAATTACACACAATTTTACTCTAACCATGCTTTAATTAAATTGATCAGCAATATATTAGAAATATATTATAGTTATGCATTGATTTACACTTATTACATTTTAACGAATGCTATCTGCATGTCATTAAAATTATACTAGCTGACCTGTCCGGCGGTGCCTGGGCTCATGATAATTACCTCAAATTTGTATGATTATATATCTTATATCAATTTTATAATTTTAAATGAAATTTTCACTAAAAAATATTGATTATTAGACAGAAAAGCATTTTAAAAAGACACCTTCTTGTTTGGTTGTTTTTTTTTTTTTTTTTTTTTGTTTCTTTGTTTCTTTTCCTCGTAAGGGTCTCTCGTTTCATAGTTTAAAAAAATAACCCCAGTTGTCTGAATTCTATAAATTTTTCATCAGTTCTTGACAAATCTAGTCTTGACAAATGCAGTCGCCATGGGCGACTTAGATTATCTATCTAGCCACCAAGTTATTTAACCCGATTTTTTTTTTTATTATTATAATTTTTTGTACAAAAATTGACCTAAGACATGACCATAAATGGCATTTTTTTCTCATTTTCGGCATTTTTAATTAGGTAAAAATAAGTTTAACAAATGCAAATTTTAAATTAATAAAAAATAATTATTTGACTGACTTCGACACGAAAATAGGCAGAAATTGTTTTCCTGCTTCACTGTTCCATCCATGCCCCCCTCATCAGATATAGATTTTGCAGCACTCATTTATCCAGACATTTGAAACCTTCGGCAATCAGCATTTCCTGAACATACCGGTTAATGCAGCCTTTACATTTTTTTTTTCATAGATAAATAATTTTGATAAATTTCATTAGAAAACTTTGTTTATACCATCTTTTTAAATGATGTAACTGTTCTAAACTATGTAACTAATAATCCTACAATAGGCTTATTATTTTTCTCAATTAATTGATAAAAAACTTTTGTGCTTTTGAAAATTAGTGACTTCGGAGGGGAGCAGGTTATATTTTTTTACTGATAACTAGAATTTTTTACTGGCTACCAGATTTTATCAAATTTGTAAAGCCATGGTTCTAAATATAATGGTTTTACAGACCGTGGAAAAACATTGATATCTAGCTGTAAAAGAAATGCTTTCTTCTCGCGTTTTTTTTTTTTTTTTTTTTTTTTCCCCGACGTGTTTTTTAAAATAACACAAAAAGTTACTGTCCGAACTCTCTGAAATTTTATTCGATTGTAAATATAACTGTATCCAACCCCTCTTTAAAATTCCGTGAAAAAAGTCCAAGTCTTTGACTAAAGTCGAAGAGAACAGAGTCACAGAAACACAATACATGAACCGACGCCGAGCAAAGCCACGCCAAAATACCCAACTTTCTTTTTGCATTGTCATCGAAAAATTCTCAGTTTTTTTTAAATACTTTTATTCATTAGAGCGTTTCCAAATTTTTGTAGGCGCTGTAATTTTGATCTTCCAAGATGCTTTTAATGGATTGTGTTGAAATACAGACGTTTAGTTACTTTTAGCATAGAAAAAAGATCGTCTTCGAAAGGCCCGATATGACGTGAGGTTCTAAATAAATCGTAATTTAGAATGCTTTCAGCTGTTTCACACCTTTAAATTTCCCATTTATAATAAATTCTTTATGCCAAGCATTTCAATCTTAAAAGAAATCTCTATACTAAATTTCAAGTTTCTAACACTAACAGTTTCAACTAAATCATAATTTAGAGCACTTTTAGAAAGTTTTCAGCTCATTTCGTCCTTTTAAATTTTTAAATGTTTTTAAAAATGTTATAAGGAAGCATTTACTACATAAAAGTAATCATCATGCCCAATTCCAAGTTTTCATACCAATTGTGTCACATAAATGGCAATTTTAGAATGCTTCTTACTCTTGCATTCTTTGAAATTTCGAATTGAAAAAATAAATTCTGGGGAGCATTTATGTCTTTTAAGTAACATCCATATAAAATTTCAAGACTCTTGCCCTAAAAGTTCTAAATGACTTGTTACATTTGGCAAAAAGCAAGGTAAGCAAGTCTATTGAAAATTTTGTTAAAATTGCTTCATTATTATTAAAGTTAGGAATAAGAATTCGTGATTCTCTTGTAATGAAACCTTGTGTATTTTTGATTAACAAATGGATTCCAACTCTGTTATTTTCTATGTAAAAATTATTTGCTGTACTATGCTCTTCCATCTTTAAGTTTTCCCCTCATCATTTTTAAACACTTTATAAATCTAACCTAGTTTTGTGTTATTTCATTGGTACATTTTATAGTTTGTAACTCTAATATTGTAAACGCTGTTTAAATGAATCATAACCAATTGTGGAGAAAAGCATTATGATTTCATTAATTTAAAAGACTGATTCCATTAACCGATGATTCATATAACCGGCGAGACCATCTTTATTATAAACTCAACCCCCCCCCTCCCCCCCCCCCAGAACCGAATTCTGGCTGCGTCAGTGTTTGAGTTCAATATTTATTTCAAAACAGTAATATTTTATTTAAAAAAACTAAGGAAATTGGTATTGTAGAGATAAATATAAATATTTGTCATTGATAAATAATGCATGTGTAAGAAAAAGAAAATTCGCACTGCTTTAATTTTTCAATGTGTATTTGTTTAAAAAAAAAAAAAATCATGAAAGTAGTTAAAATTCCTTTTTAACTTGCAAAATAATAAGTTTTATTTGTTACACTATTCAATTCCAAAATAAGATAGTCTTATAAATATAAAATACCATATATATATATATATATGTGTGTGTGTGTGTGTGTGTGTGTAATTAAACTTTTTTTTTTTTTTTTTTGGATAGAGATATCATTTGGGAAGGATGGACATGCTCCCCATCCCTCCCTGAGTCATAGTGTCCCATAACTCCCTTAGAGCAACATTAAAAAAAAAATAAGCTTCTACAAAAATCATGTGACTTTTAGTCATAACTGTTCATTCATAAAATGTATTTTTTTGAGTTTACAAAACATCAAAAACAATTAAAGTAGTAACAAAGAATGAGATTGAAGATTTACATTAAAAATCTGAGTAGTTAGTTACTTTTGATATTGTAAAATCATCTTTTTAATTCACAAAACTCATAGGTGCTTTTGCAACAGAAAGGATTTTTAGCAACAAGTATGATACAATGAGATGTATATGATATGCTCCATCTGGTGGAAGAGTCTTAAATTAAAAATAAAGCTTATTTTAAGCATTACTGCAGATGTCCCATCCCTACCTAATCTCCCCTAACATGGCAATCCGAGTATATTTACGCGAGTTAGAGCACGGACAGACGGCAGACAGACAAACAGAATTCATAAATACTTTTCAACTATGTTGGAAAAGTTAAGGGAAAAAAAAATAAGTTGATTTCAGATTAAAACTTAATTAAAATAACAAAACTTTAATAGAATATAATTACCTGTGACATCAATTTTTTCTGCACTTTTCAACAAAATCAACGTAATGGACCGTACTGATCAAACTCTATAAAATTATTAATTAAGAAGAATCTGCGCGGAAGCGATGCTATTTCATACATTAGCCAATAGTCGGCTTATTGTCTGACTTAGTGCTAGACCATCTGCTTAGCATTTATTATTTGGAGTTTTTTTATTTCTAGCTTTGACTTCTCATCGAATCAGCATTTCCAACAGACGAGGAGAATGCAATGCTTTGGAGACGAGAGAAAATCATTTAATGTTTTCAATGTGAAGAAACCAAGGAAGAAACTTTGCGTTCTTATAACATCCTGTATACATAAATAATAATAATAATATAAATCCAGAATATTTTTCCAGCGGATTAGATTCGAAATGATTTTTTCCATTTTTTTTTATAGCTAAATTATTTGTCGAGTTATAAACGATTGTGTCATGTGACGAGACGTTTTTCTCCTTTTTTTGTGCTGGCGCGTAGGGAATTCGGCTCAAAACGCCGACTTTGACAGTATTTTCTTAACGATCTTCTGCCTTTACCAAAAATGGAAAACGGATCCTATTGGATCATATGGAATCCCCCCGCCCCCCGCCAAATTTCTCAATTATCTCACTGCATTACTGGTATCTTTAGTTTTTACGATATTTGACTGGTCTTTTTATATGAGTTACTCTATAGAATTGACTACCAAATCATGAAGAAAAAAAAAACTTTGATATAGTTCGTACATGCGCAGTTATAAATTATTTCATACAAATGTCCATATCTCATCAAATATTCAATACATTAATTTTTAGGTAGATTTCGCAAGAAATACTACTTATTAAATTCTGCTCTAAGTTGGAATTCCTGAATTTTTTTTTGCAGATCTACACCGATCATGACTCCCAGAACCCCCCCCCCCCCCCTCAGTTTATGGACACGGTAACTTCCATAATTCTGCACAAATCTCTACCAAACTGATACATAAAATCAAGCGGCATTAAAATCTCGGTCGGGGGGGGGGGGGCTTTTTGTGAAAACAGAAAAAACCCACAACTTCTTAATTTTGATACATAATGAATCCGTTTAAAACTATTAGTACTTCTAGGAAAAGGGCCTAAAATTTATGTATGACAGATCATTATAAATGCCCCAAGGGGGCAAAATTCATTCAAATTTCATTATAAATGCCCCCCAAGGGGGAAAAATAGGGGTTTCAGAAGAAAAATATTCATAACTTCGTCAATTCACAAGATATCAAATCCGCTTAAATTTATTATAAATCTTCTTAGTATTATCTATAATTTTTATATTGACAAGTTTTTTATATGATCAACTCTTACAGCTAAAAACAATTAAAAAAAAAAAAAAAAATCCCTGCTGGCTCCGCCTACAGGCAGAGGTATATTTCGAAGTGGGTGGTCCCAACTGCCACATCATGGCAAATAGGTATTTCTTCTGCAATTCCCAATAAAAAGGCACCCCACGATCTCAGTCTTCGAAATCTACCTGTGTCTGTAGGCCGAGCCGTCAGATATTTTTTTTTTAATTGTAGTATATTGTTTCTACTGTTCTTGAAGTCAAACATGTGCTTTACATCCTCGAATTTCAAGAACAATGTCAAGAATTTCAGTAGATAGTGGACAAACCGTGTAAAAAGCGAAAGCATCCGGTCACTGCCCCATAATTTTTGGACAGCAGCAGTGCTGTAGTTGGACAGAAACGCCTGGTAACGCCGTTCCCAGAAATATTTGGTTTGTTACTGTAAAAAAAAAAAAAAATATTGCGTACGAGCACAAGCTTTTTTTTTTCTCTCCAGACTGTGAAAACTATACCCATTTCAAAGTCTGAATGCGAATTCACTCCTTATTGAAAGAGCCCAGTTCACTTACATTCATAAGCCATGTAGGACCTATCTTGTCCTGAACCATACGTGAAATCATGGTTGCGATCAGGAAGATTAGCAGACGAGACAGCTTGTTATAAATCAGAGAGCACAGAAAACACCTCTCATCGTTCTTTATGGAAAATGTGTCAGTAAGATATATATATATGGATTTATTTATGATATTTCAATTAAATTTTGATTCATAATGGAAAATGTTACCATGAGATTGATTAAATATTACTTTTAGATGAATGCTATACAAATACAGTACTATAAAAACTAGAATATAATAATTATAACTGCTAATTAAAAAAATTTGGCTTTTGGCTAAATGTTTTAAATTGACGTTTGACTTAGCAAACATCCGGTATCATCAACATCTGTTCTATGAAAGGGTTAGTTCCCACAAATATTTTTTGCCAACTACAGCACTGGACAGCAGCGTATTTGATTGGACAGCAGTGAATTAATTTTAAAATGTGTCATAAAATAGACAGTTTGAATTTGAGAACTGCCGTAAGGCGGTTCTCGAAAAAATTTCCTCCGATATAAGCGATCACCACCTATACTATTAAATGGGTATTATAATACAGTAATCTCTTAACATTCGCGAGGGTACGTTTGAGGAAAACCTCGCGAATGTTGAGTCTATCTCTCTGCACTAAAAAAGGAGTTACGTTCTATTACATTTTAATTAGAGTGGCAGAGCATTTCAAAGAACAAAAGGATATATGTATTAACAATACGTAATGCCTAACTGATATGTAGAAGATGAATGTACACACATATTCATAAATATGAAATTTATTTAGTGAAGATAATTCAAATTATCTGACTGGAGCAATACAGCTAAAAAAAAAAGCATAGGTTTTTGTGTGAAGTAATTTTGATTCTCTCTATTCGCAAAGAGATTAGTGGGTCAGTATGAGATACAATATTTAAATACGATATTTAAATACAGCTAAATGCTTCAGAAATGCTTTTATTTTCTGTCTAAATCCAGCTTCAGCTCCATCTCTACGTTAACTTGCACATTTTTAATTAGTAGAGTGAAGATGTCGTTACTTTACCACTTTTAATATTCTCATTGTCATGAGTATATTCGGCTGTTGTTATTATTTTGTTATTCAATACAACACTAGCTTCTTTTTTAGTTGACAACCGAAAATTGATTTGTAAATAAATACTAAGAAAACACAGGGGAAATAATCTTTAACCACTACAATTTCTGAAAAAGAAAGAGATAATAATAATAATTTAAAAAAAAAATAATAAAAAAATCGCGAATAATCAAGTCAGATTCTCGCCAATGTTACATTTTCCCACATTTTCCTATTCGCGAATAATCAAAACTCGCGAATGTTGAGGGATTACTGTATTAATTTTATCTCCTGTAATAACATAACGAACACACTAATGGTGAACTTTTACACCTTAAAGGGCGGTGGGAGTTCTTTTTTTACCATTTAATTTTATTCAAGAAAATCTGATGAAGTTTTAACTATTAAAAAACAAAAATATGGAAAAATCTGTATTATTTTTAACACTTTCCAACCTAGTTGAAAAGTGTTTATGACTTCGGTTTGTCTGGCCGTCTGCCGTCTGGCCGTGCTCTAACTCCCGTAAATATGCTTGGATTGCTCTGAAATTTTTATATGTTATTGTCGTTATCTATAGCATGTTCCCTATTCCAACTGAAGTGTGTAACACTTATAGTTTTTTTACAAGGACACTCAAAAGAAATCCGTTACATTACGGTCTATGGGGAAAAATCATTTGCTGTTTATTTAAATGATGTTACACAATTTCAAATACCTTGTAATTGATATATATCACTAACGTGCATTACAAGAAGCTTAATATGGAATAGGGTGTGCATAGTACTTATAGTTACTTTACAGGGATAGTCAAAAGAATTCCGTTATATTACGTCTATGGAGAAAAATCGTCTGCGGTTTATTTAAATAATGTTTCACTATTTTAAACGCATGGAAATTTATATATATCACTAAGGTGCATTACAAGAGGCTTACTACAGAATAGTGTTTGTATAGCAGTCATCGTTCATTTACAGGGACACACAAAAGAATTCTCTACTGTCTGTTAATAATAATTCCTGGAAGTGCGTTTTAAGTTACTGAACGCGATTTTAAATTGAACTCACTTTTTGTCTATTACTTGGTGCGTATAAATTCTGTATTTCATATACAGGGCAGTACAAAAGTTCACGAACACATTTCCGTTTATTGACAGAAACTCCAGAAGGAGAATTTTAAACTGTGCTACGCGTTTCCTAACTAAACTAAAATTTAACATCCTATGTATTGTAGTATATATACTACATATATACAGGGCTGAATAAAAGTATTCGGATATTTTTCCGAATATTGTATATGTTGGAAATATATAGGGATGTAACGAATATTCGGCCACTATTCGGTATTCGGCCTATTCGGCCCTTTTGCCGAATATTCGGCAGGGCCGAATATTGAACCGAATATTCGGCCGAATATCTGTAGCCGAATATAATTTGATATTTTGCCGAATAGTTGCATATTTGGCCGAATATTCTAAGATATTTGGTTAAATAAGTTCCAGAAATCAAAACAAAATGTGATTTTAAATATTTTCAACAAACAATATTAAAAAATTATATCTAAATACATTAATTATTATAAGAAAAAGAAATCCTAATACTTATGCAATTTTAAAGCTTCATGACAACTTATAAATAACTGTATATAATCATATTACATAAATAAAAATATTTTTCTTGCTGCATATTTAGGCGTCATGTGAATTTAAGTAAGTATTGCAACATTAATTTCTTTTACATTAAAATGCAAAATATATACTGCATTTAAAGTTTAAATCTCTTCAGTGAATTTAAAAATATTAACTTTATATCTATTTTTCTAATCTGATTTATAATGATGATAACAGTTTCTTAAACAATAAAATTCATGAATATTAAAAACAAATATTTTACTGTCTTGTAAAAATGTTTAATCTTTCACAAATTAAATCATTTTTCTAGTTTTCTTTTAAATAAAAACAAATTTGAATAAATATAGGACTATATAATTACTTTACTAATTAAAAATTAAACATTAGATGTTGATTAAACGACCTAATGAGTTTGATACATTGAAAAGAAAAAAAACTATTACCTATACTGAAAAAGCATTTAATGAGTTACTTCAAAATAACATACAGGGGTAACAAAATAATTTATCACTGTAAAGCCTGAAATTGTGATGCAAAAATAATAACTTTTCAGCATTTTCAAGAAGTCTGTTTCGTTTGGTTTACCAGCTTCAAAAAACAAACGTTAACTGTATACTGTGCTTGCAGGAGCTGAAAGATAATTTCTTGCTAAATTTGCAAGCCTTGGAAAGTTTTCTGCATTTGTTTTCCACCAGTTAAATGGACACTCTGTCCTAGCTATTAACTGTTTATCAAATAGCAATCTACCTCTCTTAATTTATCTGCTGTATTATTATTAACTTCATTTGACAAATTTGGCAGTGATGACTTCTTATTTTTTATTTCTGAAAAGCAATCCCAAAATTAAAATGAAATTATATTTTAAGAAAATAACCCTTTTCTTGACATACAGAATGTAAATTTATTAAGTTTGAGTTGCATGAGAAAGGATATAAAAAGACATAAAAGACACATGCAAGTTCTTATTTTTGGGGGTTAAATGATTTTACTAAAATAAAAAAAAAGTTTCATTTTTACAGAGGTAATGAGTTTCTATTTTAGGTAAAAAATATATAAATTACTAGAACTATCTATGGATTTAAAAAAAAAAAAATGAATTAAATTATTATTTACTTTTTTGAAAGTCAAATGTTATCTTATTGGCATCAAAGTATTTCAAATATTACAAAAAATACATTCAGCTGTTATGATTTTTGAACATTCAAACAAAAAAATTATTTCAATTAGTCCTTAATTTAATTTTTGATTTTAAAATTGAAAAAATAAATAAATAAACAATTAAAATAATTTTTTTTTAAGTCAGTATTCGGCCTAAAATTTGGCCGAATATTCGGTATTCGGCTATTCGGCCAAATCACTATTCGTTACATCCCTAGAAATATATGTTGGAAATTCCTGAAATTAAATTTTTAAATATGTTATGCGTTTTCCAAATTGTTCACTTAGATGTTGTCTTTCAGCTTATTAAACGGTAATGATTTGTAAAATTATTTTGGAAGCGTTGGAAAGTGTTACATAATCTATGCTTGACGCATGATTTTTCGTTCTCGTTTCAGTTAAAAATAACTTTTTAAATGCTACATTACTCACACGAAAACGCTTGCTCGCTCATGTTAATCCTATGGCAGAATTGTTTTTAATTATCTGGTTTGCATTTCAATATTTTTAAATTATTTTTTTTTTTTCCATTGGATAGTTGGGGTTGATCTCTACAGAATCCGCTTTTTACTTTTTTGATTTTGTTTACAGGTTTTATTATTATTATTATTATTATTATGATATTTTCACTTTCGGAACCGATTTCGAAAGATCGAAAAGTCATCAGCGCGATAGAGATAATAAGGATGTTATAAAAACTTTTGCTGCTAAAAATTGAGAAGAAAATTTATAAAAACATCAATAAATATCACAAAATTATTAAAGTCAGTAGTGGTGTGGTTATCTTAATAAGTACCGCTTTCAATAATATATTTTTTAATTCAAGGCCACTGTAATAGGTGCAAGGAGACTCCCATAAGCACCTGTGTCCAGGGCCCCCCAAATTTGTAAATCGGTCCCTGACTGTAGAATAATGTAATAATTAAATTTATTTAGTTTTAATCAAGTTTTTGTAAAATTTTATATTTAATTTATTTGTTAAAAATACATTTATAAACTCGTAAACGCTGCAGCGTTTCTTCATAAATTACGGTAATAATTAAACTTTACCAAGTCATGCTACTTTTTTTTTTTCACTTTTTCCTTAATCATTAACTGTTTACACATGTCAACATTTAATGGAAAAAGTCCTTCCGGCCTGTACCGGGAGGAAAAGGTAGCTTTCCCATATCTTCGTTTTAAAATTTTAGCTAATGTTACTCGAAAACAGCAAGCTAAAATACAAAGAAACCGTTTACAAAAGATTCGTTAATACAGAATTTGAATAAGAAATTCGACAAATTATTGAGCTATAGCCAAATTGTCATCATTTATAACAAGAACGAAAAATCATGCGTCAAGCATTGATTATGTAACACTTTCCAAAGCTTCCAAAATAATTTTACAAATCGTACCGTTTAATAAGCTAAAAGATAACATCTAAGTAAACAATTTGGAAAACGCATAACATATTTAAAAACATAATTTCAGGAATTTCCAACATATACAATATTCGGAAAAATATCCGAATACTTTTATTCAGCCCTGTATATGATCTATAGATTTGTATATATACTATACATAGGATGCTAAATTTTAGTTCAGTTAGGAAACGCGTAGCACAGTTTAAAATTCTCCGTCTAGAGTTTCTGTCAATAAACGGAAATGTGTTCGCGAACTTTTGTGCTGCCCTGTATAGGATCTACAGAATTTATACACACCAAGTAATAGACAAAAAGCGAGTTAAAATTAAAATCACGTTCAGTAACTTGAAACGCACTTCCAGGAATTATTGTTAACAGACAGCAGAGAATTTTTTTGTGTGTGAACGATGACTGCTATACACACAATATTCTGTAGTAAGCCTCTTGTAATGCACCTTAGTGATATATATAAATTTAAATGCGTTGAAAATAGTGAAGCATTATTTAAATAAACCGCAAATAATTTTTCCCCATAGACCACAATGTAACGGAATTCTTTTGAGTGTCCCTGTAAAAAAACTATAAGGGCTACACACTTCCGTTGAAATAGGGAACATGCTATAGATAACGACAATAACATATAAAAATTGCAGAGCAATCCGAGCATATTTACGGGAGTTAGAGCACGGACAGACGGCCAGACAAACCGAAGTCATAAACACTTTTCAACTAGGTTGGAAAGTGTTAAAAACTTATTCTGGTCGCCGAATTTGGCGATATTTCGCAAAATGTCGCCAAGTTTGGCGATAATTTGGCGCTAACGGATATGAATATATAGTTTTATGCGTATGATTGGGGAAAAGATTACAACAATGAAAGAAAATAATTTGCGAGAAATCGCGTTCACTAAAACTCATGAATTAATCGTTACCCATCTTTGTGCTGCCCTGTATAGGATCTACAGAATTTATACACACTAAGTAA
Organism: Maratus michaelseni; assembly: GCA_963931845.1. Lineage (NCBI taxonomy): Eukaryota > Metazoa > Arthropoda > Arachnida > Araneae > Salticidae > Maratus > Maratus michaelseni. Next base: position 117,035,016 of record OZ007600.1, read on the forward strand.
TAGACAAAAAGCGCGTTAAAATTAAAATACGTAGTATAGGGTAAGTCTTGTAATCGTTTTGAAAATCGAAAAAAAAATTTTGACGGATTTACACGTTTCAGACACTGAAGATTCCGAAAAACATTTTTAGAAAAAAAAATTTGCCGTCTGTCTGTTTGTCTGTAAACGCTCTATCTCCCGAAAAAATTGAGATAGAGACTTGCAATTTGGTATGTACTTAGTATGTAATAATGGGAAGAATCCTATTTCATTCCAATAACCTCGATTAACCGGAACTATTTTTTTCGGACTCTCGAAATATTAGTTCTGATAAAAGATATATAAAAATTTTCAAAATTGTTTATTTTAAGAAATGAATATAAAAGACAATAAAAAACAAAAATTTTGCATACATCATGAAGTCGATCGGATAATTAGTTGCCGAGATATTTGTAATCCTATTTTCCACACTCTTTGATTTTTCATGACCCTGTATTTCATCCAAATTTCACTTCAAAGATACATTTTAATTGGAAATTTGACGCTTAATCAGATGCAATAAACCGCTAGTTAATAGGATTATTATTTTTGGAGTTATAAGGTTGTTTCTTTCAAGCAATTCAGTAATCGAGCCTTTAAAGTTTGTGACGTCATCAAGCCTCGATTTTATTTGAATTGCAATGCATTTTATAAGTAGTTTACACATTTTTTATTTTAATATTTTACATTATGCATATCCATGATGGGTAAGTATTACCCCCAACGACTAGTTTTGTAATGTGCTTGTCTTGTTTCAAAATGTCAGACACCCTAGAATTTCAAACTGCTCTATCTCAGGCATTTTTAAAGATAGAGGTAAAACAAAAATTGCTCTGGAATCCTTGTATCAAGGCCTAATACTTAATTAAAAAATAATTTTTAATTTTTTTGTATATTTTTTTTAGTTTTAAAATTTTCAGCGGCAGCCATCTTGAAACAAGATGGCGGATCAAGCTGGCCAACGAACTCGGTCGAGGCATTGGTGAGTTTAATACACACAATTAGTTTCATCCAAATTGATTTATAAATACAAGCGTTATCGTATGACATAGATCAGATATATATATATGGATATATCTATATATATAAATCGACATTTGAACGGAGGGTGGTTTTGGGGTCTGGGGGTCATGATCGGTGAAAATATAGTGAAATTTTTCCGGAATTGCTTTCCTACGAACGGCTGCAATAAGTAGCTTTATATTTTTTGTATTGAAAGCTACCTAAAATAAATATCTGACTAGATACAATAAATAAATAATTTAAAAAATGTTGTTCTCAAATCCAAACTGGCTACTTTTTGACAAAATTGTTAATTCATTTTTGCTCGCAAACACAAAAAAATGCCTTGTACTCTTACTTAATAATCCAATTGTTTTTTGCTTTTTCGGTAAAGGCAGAATTCTTTTCCTGAAATTGTTGTCAAAATTGGAGTTTTGTAGAGAATCCCTTCACGTGACAGCGCGGAAAAGGAAAAAAAACTGATGCCGTGAGACAATAATCGCTTATGTTCTATTGCTCAAAATGTGACTCATTTATCGAAAAATGAAAAAAAAACTGTTCGATTCCAAATCATTTCAATAATAATGTCTGCAAGTGTCATGCTTCATGTTCAAAAATGAGTCAGAAAATGTGTCATATTCCCTGACCTCTATATTTTCATTTTCTTAACGTAACGGAGAAATATTTTTTGAGAACCGTATTATTGAAGTGATTTGCAATAGAACATTTTTTTTCCCTTTTTCGATAAATGGAATCGCATCTTGAATTATAAGCGATTATTACCTCACTACATCAATTTCTTTCCCGCACTGTTGCGTCCGCAAATTCGTTTCAAACCTCCAACTTTGACAACATTTTCTGAAAGATCTTCTGCCTTTACTAAATAATAATAATAATAAGTCCTTCCGGCCTGTACCGGGAGGAAAAGATAGCTTTCATAGTCCATGTTTTTCAAAATTCACCTCATTTTACTCAAACATCCGAAGCTTGGAACTCCATTATAGAAAATCCAATCCCGGTTTTCGTTAATACTGAATTTGAATGTGAATTTCAGCATGAGAATTACAGCATAACAAAAATCAGATTGTTTCAAAATGTCAACAACCGCAGAATTTCAAACTGCCATATCTCGGCCATTTTAAAGATAAATCCAAAACAAAACATGTTCCAGAAACCTTGTATCACGATCTAACACTTAAAGGAAACAACCTTTACAATTTATATTTTTTATACATATTTTTTAATTTTTCATTTTTTTTAATGTAACTCGCGGCCATTTTGAAACAAGATGACGCATGAAGCTGGCCAACGAACTCTGACGACTCCTTGGTATGTTCTGCACACATGAGCAGTCACATTCATATCGGTTCATAAATACGAGAGTTACAGCATAACAAATATCGGATTGTTTTTCAAAATCTCAGCCACACTAGAATTTCAAACTGCCACATCTTAGCCATTTTTTAAGGTATAACAAAAATAAAAAATGTTCCAGAATCCTTGTATCACGTTCTAACACTTAACAGAACAACTTTTTCAATTTATAATTTTTTTGTACATCTTTTTGAATTTTTAAAATTTTAAAAATGTTTAATTGGCCGCCATTTTGAAACAAGATGGCGTATGATGCTGGCCAACGAACTCGGTTGAGACCTTGGTATGTCCTACAGACATACTCAGTCACATCCAAATCGGTTCATAAATAAGACAGTTACAGCATGACATATGTCAGATATATATACAGGGTGTCCATAATTAAACGACCCTACTTTAAGGTTGTCTACAGACGAAACTATTGGTCAGAAAGTTGTGAAATTTCGTGAAGGACATAATGAAGGAATGGGAATTTGATTAAGCGAAAAAAAATTTAGTTCAAAATTTCGCCACCAGATGGCGTTTTTAGTAAATTACACATGTATAATACACTTACGATAGTTTACAAATTTTTATTTCAACAAAAAATGTTCAACAAAACTTTTTTCACGATGTGTTCTTAGCATTTTCCAGAACACACTACGGCCAACATAACATACAACTGTGGAACCTGCTATCTTACGATTTCAGATGGTAGCTGAAAATGATGGTTGTCAAATGGAAAATGTTTTGTTGCAATAAGTGTATGCTAAATGTGTAATTAATTCATTAAAAACGCCCTCTGGTGGCGAAATTTTGAACTAAATTTTTTTTCACTTAAACAAATTCCCATTCCTTCATGATGTCCTTCACGAAATTGCACAACTTTCTGACCAATAGTTTCGTCTGTAGACAACTTTAAAGTAGGGTCGTTTAATTATGGACACGTTTAATTATGGATTATTTTATATATATATATAAAATCAACATATGAACGGAGGGTGCTTTGGGGTCATGATCAGTAATAATATACCAAAATTTTTTGGAATTGCTTTCCTCCGAACGGCTGCAATAGGTAGCTTTTTGTAATGAAAGCTACCTAAAACATTCGATAACAAAGTTTCTTAATAAGCGCACCTGCCAATTTCATGAGTTTGCGAACAAAATAAATCGAAAAAGTGGCAAAAAGAGCCAGTTCGGATTTGTGTATTTATCACTATCATTTCTTCTCACACACCTTCAATTAGTAAAATCCTAGGAAACGTTTAAAGTAAAAAATGCAGCATTTCTAGCATATGTTAGTTAAGTTTTAACGATGTTAAACCTTGGAAGATTGAAATTAATGCTTCTTAAAAACATGCTCTATAATTTTTTTTTTTTTTTTCAAAAGACCGACAATGATTCTTTGACAGTGCTCTCCAAATACGAAATAACCAAGAACACATGTTAAAACACATGCCTGCTGAAAACTTTCATTAGGCATGGTTAATGTTCTTTTCAATAATTCTTTAACTGTCTGCAGATGCGTGCGTGACCATTTAAACGACAAAATAAATGATCGAATCCATTCACACATGTTTAAAAAAATATACGGATAAGCAGATCCTAACGGTATTACCCTTTCAGTTCACAAGATCAAAGCTTTTCTTAGTAAATTATAATACCAGCATGTGGTTATCAGGTTTTTTAAAAGAAAGGCCGGTAAGTTTTAAAGTAATGTTATACACTAAAGAATATAAAGGAGTAGAAGTTCTTTGATGTTACTTCAAAATGCGTCAACTCTTCTATTGGTGAATGCATCCTGTCGTTCTCAGACAGTGACAAATCGTTGGGAAGATAACACCATTCTTTTTACACTCTTTTGTTTAACTCAACCTTTTTTGTGTATGTACAGATGGAATTTTGTAATCGATTTTTCACTAACTGCGTCATATGCTAGAATTATATATATATAAAAAAAATATGTACATAAGTATGTACAAAGTTAATATTATCAGTAGGTTGAACGCAGTGTTGAATTCAGACACTTTTTCTCCGGGAGAGATTTCTGTGGCTCCGGGTTTTTTAAGTGAAAACATCTTTAGGCGCGGGCATTTTTTGAGATGGGAAAAAACCATTGAACTCGCGACACTGTTACGGTAACCAACACCTCTGTATATTTGAAGTAAAAACTTCTTTAGGCGCGTTGGGCATTTTTTTGAGATGGGAAAAAACCATTGAACTCGCGACACTGTTACTGTAACCGACACCTCTGTATATAAGTATGTATATATATATTCATTAATCATTATAATATATATAATATATTATAGTGTTTGGACAATTATATTTTATAAATTTAGATACATTTAAGTTAAATATTTTTGTAAAAATTTAAAATTTTAATTATATTAATTATTTAAATTATATAATTCCAACTAATTTTATAAAATATTACAAATTATATTGGTATATATATAAATATACATATTTTAATATATATATAAGATTTATACTATATATAATAACTATATATATATATATATATAATTTATCATATTAAATAATATATATATATATCATAATACAATAATATATTATTCCATATTACCATATTATACCCCAAATATTATATTATGTTAAAAAAAATACACACGTAATTGTTCAATTTTTCAACTCCCGGAGTGCCACTGTATTTTCATTTTTTTTTTTTTGGGGGGGGGGGGGGGGAATTTTGTCCTACCATTACAGAGTTCCGGGATGGGGGTTAAATTGCACTTTTTAACCATTAAAAGCATAAAATCTCAAATCTTCCAGGGGAGGGGAAGGGGCATTTCAATACTCTGTGGGGAATGCCCCCCCCCCCTCGCCACCCCCTGAATTCAACTCGGGTTGAACGTTTGTCGCGGATAAAATTTTAGCACCTCATTTCCGAACAATAAACTTTGTGATAGATTTCTACTGCACATGTTGTAGAATTATGCCGCAAAGTTTGTTGTTCGGAAATTGTGATGTTAAAATTTTTTGGTGCCAGTTTTTTCCGCGACAGACCGTTCAACTCTAAAAAGCAGTATTAGCTATATAATAAGTACAAAACGTAATAATAAAGCAAAATTTTCTAGTTTTAAAGGGGGGGGGTGGAATCAGGAGATTTTCTCTAAATCAATCTTTCGCTCATTGCTCTTTTGTAGGGTTTTATCAGATAAACGAAACCCTATTCGTCCCGCTAATGTGTCTGTCCGTCACAGAGCCGGTTCTCCGAAACTATATAACTTACAGACTTGAAATTTTGTGTACTGAATACCTATTATGAAGCTGAAAATCATAAAATTTTGAAAAAATCGTATTATTTTAATGTAGAGAGATAAAAACCAAAATTCTAACAGCCTTTTCCTATTAAATTTAAACATTCTTCATTATAGCAGTTGACAACAATTAAAAATCCACAATAAAATTCTTTCCACAATAATTAATTTTCTATTGAAAGATTTCCACATGAAAATTAAAATGAAATAAAAAGTTTCACCAATTGAAAAAAATATTAATAGGACGTTCTATTGGTAATAAAACGGAAATTGTCAAACATTTCTCAATAATACAAGCATAGCTGCCAACTTTTACGCTTTTTTCCTACCACTAAAAGTTGATAGTTAATTTTAGGTTATTAATTCGACAAAATCGTGTGATTACATAATGAAAAAAATTCTGTTAAATTTTAGTGGTAACAAAAAAGCGTAAAAGTTGGCAGCTATGATACAAGGAGTATGAGTATGTGTAAGCACAGAAAATAGGTTAATATGATGTCATTAGAGAATTAAAAAGAAAATTAATATGACGTCAAATTGGAAATTTAACGGACTTTTTCAAATGTTTGAGAACAATACAAAGAGAGTATCAATATGAGTAATAGAGAAAGCAAGTAGATATGACGTCAGCAAGTGATTATAACGTCACATGAGTTTGAGGAACGTATTGAATCATGATAAAAAATATTGGCATATTATAACATTTTGAAGGTCTCTATACAGCATGTTTAATTTTGAAATTGATTTTTTTTTTTTTTTAATATCGCATTTAGTCCACATGACAAGATATTACTATGACAGAGTATAATAGCGTGCTCAGCCCGCTATCGGACTGGTTCAGATTTTCGAAAAAACGAGAAAAATAGTACTCCGTAAAGACCGGTAATTTTTTACTTTATAAAAAACATGACTTTTTTTTTTTTTTTTTTTTTTTTTTGGGGGGGGGGGGGGGGATGAAATTTATTTGGATTTATTAAAGAAAGGATAAAGTGTTTTGAAAGGAATATTAAACGAAACCCTTGTGCGATCTCCGATCACACTTACCCACTTGTTTATTTTACACCTATTTTAGTAATACATAAATTGTGATCCATTTTAAATGGTTTCATATATTTAATTGATACACAAAGGTGAATTGAAGTTCCAATTTTAGAAGAATTTTTTGTATATATTTAATGAATTCAACATTAGTTCAAAAATTTAAACCTGCTTAATTCCTAAACACAGTGATTTGCCGTTTGCTATCCGAAGGTAAAATTTACCGAAAAATCCAAATATGATGTCAAAATTAGGTGTTAATATTAATTATTTTTAATTTTGGTACAATTTCTGTACATAGTCGACCCCCTAAGGAAAATTTCAGTAGATGTTTTTACTAATCGATTGGTACCAGTCACATTTTTATAGGATAATGTACGACAGTGTTAGTAAAAGGTAAAGCATAGTTTTTTTTCCCCCTTTTCTTTTTTCGTTACTGTAATTACATGTACTTTTCTTAAAAGTTAAAACTTTGATTAGAATTAAACAAATATGTATTACTACAACGCTTTTATAGAAATTTGTTTTAATAAGAGTTCTGTTTTTAAAATTTATAAAATTGTAAGTCACATATACATACACCATGAAGATTAATCCATTAAAGAAAACAAAACTACAACGCAAAAATATTAAATAATTTAACCTTTGACTGTCGTAAATTTATCATATTTCCGATTTTTAATCTGAAGGCTGTACCCAAATCCAAACTGGCTACTTTATGACATTTTTTAAAATTAATTTTTGCCCGGAAACGCATGAAATTTGCAGGTGTTCTTATTCAGGGACTTAGTAACTGATACACGTTTTCCATTTTCTGGTAAAGGCAGAAAATACTGTCAAAGCCGGCGTTTTGAACGGAATTTCCGATGCGGCAGCCCGTGAAAGAAGAAAAACGTGTCTATAACTCGACAAGTAATTTGGTAACCGGAAAAAAGTAACAGGAAAAAAGGTGACCGGAAAAAAAGTAACAAAGAATTGATAAATATCGATAAATATTGAACTTACTAATAAATAAGTATTAAAATCTAACGAGGTAACAAATGCCTGATTTATATCATTCTCGTAGGCGAATTTTTACTGTACATATTTGTGAATGCTATTATCAATAGAGTAAAAAAAATGAGAGTAATTCGCGTACGAGAATGCTCGTATTCATCACTACTTGATTTTTGACATTCGCGTACGCGAATGTTAAAAATGAAGTAGTGATGAATAAGAGCATTCTCGTACGCGAATTACTCTCATTTTTTTTTACTTTATTGCTAATAGCATTCACAAATATGTACAGCAAATATTCACCTACGTGAATTTTTAAATCAGACATTTGTTACCTTGTTAGTTTTTAACATTTACTTATCAGTAAGTTCAATATTTATATATTCCTTGTCAGTTTTTTTTCCGGTTACTTTTTTACCGATTACTTTTTTTTCCGCTCTTGTTTTTTCTGTTACTTTTTTTCCTAGATTCAAGTAATTTATTTATCGTAAAATAGAAAACTCATTTCGATTCCAAATTGCATGCCAATGTTATGCCTTTGCGTTTAAAAATGAGTCAGAAAATGTGTTAAAAAGTTTCTCTGTTGTTCAGCAGATTATTTGATCATCACACTTTAAAGGATGTCTCTTTTTAGGTAGATTTCGTAAGAAATACTGCCTATTATACATTCTCCCCTAAGTTGGAAATTTTTAAAAAAAATTTGCAGATCTACGCCGATTATGACTCCCAGAATCCCAAACCACACCCAGTTCAAAACTTTATCTATCTATGTCACTTTTTTATGGACACGATAACTCCAATAATTCTGCACAAATCTCTTCCAAACTGATACATAAAATCAAGGGGCATAAAATCTCGGTCACGTTCGTTACTGGGCAAAATCGAACCAGGGGGGGGGGGGGCTTTTTGTGAAAACAGAAAAAAAAACCCATAACGTCTTAATTATGATACGTATCGAATCCGTTTAAAGTTATTATTACTTCTAGGAAAAGGCCAAAAATTTATGTATGACAGATTTTTGATATCATTAAAAATGGCCCCAATGGGGGGAAAAGGGAGGTTTTAGAAGAAAAAAATTCATAACTTCGTCATTTCACAAGATATCAAATCCCCTTAAATTTATTATAAATCCTGTTACTATTATCTAATACTTTTATACTGACAAGTTTTTTATAGGACCAACTCTTATAGCAAACAAAATTAAAAACAATAAAATAGGTTTTAGGAATACAAAGTCGAAAATTTTACTTCAGTGGAGGTAAAATTTACTTTACCTCCTCCCCATAGGCGTAGAGTTGTATGGGCTCTTGGAGCTCGAGCCCCACCAATAACTTCTGAAATGGACACTTTTTACCCCTTTTAATTAAAAAAAAAAAAAAAAAAAAAAAATTTTTTTTTTCCTTTTTTACTCTAGTATTTTATAGAATTTTTAAAATGTTCCATTTTTTCTTATTTTTCTTTTGTTATAGTGATAAACGACATTAGAAAAACTTTTTCACTTTATGTTCTACGTTTTTTAATTAGAATAAAATGCTCAACGTTTGAACGTTTTATATAAAAAAAAAAAAAGAAAATAGAAAAAAAAAATCAATATTCTGAAAAAAATACAAGACTTTATTCAAAGTCAACTTTCGTTGTGATTTTATTATACACGATTCGAGAATATCAGCAAGTATCATTTTATAAACGGGTATATACGTTGGAATTTTTATATTGTCTTAATGTTTTATTTTACTTGTGATTCTTTATCAGTATACTATTATGTTTAATTTCTTTAATAGGGAGTTTAAAAAACAACAATAAATTGGTAATCTATGTTTTTTTTACGCTCACATGCACATATTTGTGTAAAAAAAAGAGTTGAGCCCCACTAATAATTTTCAAAACTGTACACATTCCCCCCCCCCACCCCCCCCCCCCCCCCCATAAGCACCGTAAAACAACTTTATTTTTTGGTGTCTCATCGGATCTTAATTTCTAGTAGCAAAACGAAGTTCTTCCCAAATTTTCGTGAGTGGTCATTCTAGTAGCAAAACGAAGTTCTTCCCAAATTTTCGTGAGTGGTCACCAGTTGTTGTATTTTACTCAGTTTTTGATCTATTTTCTATTAATGGATGTTATGTGAAGTGTTAAAATCTCAATTTCGCTAAGATTTTAGCACATAAAATTATAAATTATGTATATATTTTAGAAATATTTCGACAAGTAATTAAAAAAGAGACATCCTTTAAGAAGAGTACACATAAAATAAAGAAGTTAAAATTACTAATTTCCTGAGGAGATATTTTAAATATACGAATGCATTTCACAGCCCAGAGGTTTAACATTAGCGAGGGGAATTGGGTAATGACTATCTAACTGCCTTAGTAGAAAAAGTCAAAATGCCTATTTATTAAGAATTTTTTCTTAAATGTTGAACGAATGTTTTCTTAAATCAATTTAAAAGAATTCTAAACAATATTTCACGCCAAACTCATATTTCGTGTATATATATAAGATAAATGTCAAATAATACTTTTAGATACAAATAATTTTATCTTATTTAAAAATATGATTAAAATCAATGCCAGACATACATATTCAAGCTCAAAACGTCAATAATGTCAAATAATACTTTTAGATACAAATTATTTTATTTTCACAATATGATTAAAATTAATACTATGCATATTCAAATTCAAAACTTCAAAATTAATATTTAAGATATTCGAAAGAATACATAAAAAAATACCTATATAAAATAAATGTCAAATAACACTTTTAGATACAAATTATTTTATTTTATTTTCAAAATATGATTATCAAATAATACCTTTAGATATAAATGAATGTATTTTATTATTTTTATATTATTTAAATCAATGTCATAGCTATACAAGCACAAAAACTTCAAAATTAATATTTAAGATATTCCAAAGAATGCTATAAAAAATATACATATATGGAGATAAATGTCAAATAATACTTTTAGATACAAATTATTTTATTTTATTTTAAAAATATGAATAAAATCAATGCTATGCATATTAGGGCTCAACTTCAAAATTAATATTTAAGATATTCCAAAGAATATATAAAAAAATATACATATATATAATAATGTCAAATAATACTTTTAGATACAAATTATTTTATTTTATTTTAAAAATATGATTAAAATCAATACCACAGATATTCAAGCTCAAAAACTGCAAAACTAATATTTAAGATATTCCAAAGAGTACCATAAAAATATACATTTATAAAATAAATGTCAAATAATACTTTTAGATACAAATAATTTTATTTTATTTTTAAAATACGATTAAAATCAATACCATAGATATTCAAGTTCAAAAACTGTAAATAATATTTAAGATATTCTAAAGGGTACTATAAAAATATACATATAACATAAATGTCAAATAATGCTTTTAGATACATATAATTTTATTTTATTTTTAAAATATGATTAAAATCAGTACCATAGATATTCAAACTCAAAACCTGTAAAACTAATATTTAAGATATTCCAAAGAGTAATATAAAAATTATACGTCTATTTTATATTTTATATATAATAAAATAAATGTCAAATAATACTTTTAGATACAAATTATTTTATTTTATTTCTAAAATATGATTAAAATCAATGCCATAGATATTCAAGATCAAAAACTGTAAAACTAATATTTAAGATATTCCAAAGAGTAGTATAAAAAAATATACGTCTATGAAGAAATACGTCTATGAAGAAATACGTCTATTTTATATGTAATAAAATAAATGTCAAATAATACTTTTAGATACAAATAATTTTATTTTATTTTTTAAATATGATTAAAATCAATGCCATAGATATTCAAGCTCAAAAACTGCGAAACTAATATTTAAGATATTCCAAAGAATACTATAATATATATTTATGTATAAAGATAAATATCAAATACCTTTAGCTATAAACGAATGTATTTTATTATTTTTCATGTTATTTAAATCAATGCCACAGTTATACAAGGTCAAAAACTTCGAAATTAATATTTAAGATATTCCAAAGAATGCTATAAAAAATATACGCATATAAAGATAAATGTCAAATAATACTTTTAGGTACAAACTATTTTATTTTATTTTTAAAAATATTATTAAAATCAATGCCATAGATATTCAAGCTCAAAAACTTCAAAATTAACATTTAAGATCAGTAAGTATATCATTTATTTAAACACTTCAATTTGAATTAATGTTTTAATATTTTTAAAAAAAGATGATCTTACTTTCTGTCATACGAGTAGGTCCTGGAGATTTTACGACGCATTGTGTTATATGTTTTATGTATCTGGAGATATATATATTTTTTTTAATCCGCTTCTGAATTCCGATGTGACACGAAAACCAACGATAAAAAAGTGAACGAAGCAGATTTTACTGTTCACGAAAATCCTCTATTTCAAACTGACCAGTGACCACAGTTCATCCTGGCCACTTCCTTTATCTTATTTGATTCGTAAACACGAAAAGTGCTTGTTCGCACTTTCTTTTTCCATGGAATTCTCCGAGGGCAAAAATTGTACAACACCCCAATTGTATTTTAGTGGGAGGGACATTTTTAATAAAGGGATTGTACTTACTGACGCCTTATCAGTTATTCTTTTACGACATCCGAGGATGCAAGTGATCAGACATAATTGCTTGTTTTCATGCCTACCCTGTTGGATAGTCCTGGTTGGATCGCTGGCTCCGTTGAACAGTAGGGGATCCTCAACGGATATCAAGGTTTTGTTTAGTTTAGAATTTGACACTATCATTCCACATCACATTCCTTTTCAAGGCAAATCTGTCTTTTCTTTCCAGACTTTAGACCACAAAAGAAAAGAAACGAGCAGTGTACATACACCCTTGTCAAAAATTTACAATACTTTCCAATGGAACTGAAGCACAATAAACATGTAACAGAAAAAAAAAAAAAAAAACGTTAAAGAGGACTCTTCACAGAGAGCAACCTTTTATAAAGCATCCCATGCATCCCTATGGAGAAATGTACTCCTCTTTGTGAACATAATATTTTAAATAACGAGGCTACTTCACACACGCGAAAAACCCTGCTATATTAATACTATGCTACGGGACAGTTTTTTAAAAAAATATATCTCGTTTAAATTTCAATATTTTTAAAGATTTTTTTTCCCCAGCTGATGTCAATCTCTACGATTACCGCTTTTTGATTTTTCGATTTTTTTTTTTTTTTTTTTTTTTTTTTGGCAATGACAATACTTTCACTTTCTGAACCGGTTTCGAAAGTGAAAGTGTCCCCATAACAAAAACTGCAAACAAAATCGAAATGTTAAAAATCTCTTTAATCTTACTACTTTTTAACATAATCTGCATAATATTTGATATCCTAAAATTCAATTTTTTAAAGTTAATAAGAATATAAGGTTTATCGAAACTTCCGTAAATTTTAGAAGTATCACATTAAACACAATTTTATGCAATGATATGGTAATCTACTTATTACTGTATTTCTTCAGAATACATTTCTTCAGTGGGGGGGGGGGGGGGGGCTTTAATTTTATATTCTCAATTTCCAGTAATTGTGCTATTTCATTATTCGAGTATATGTCTGAATCATTTACTATTGTAATTTAATTAGATTAACCATCTCTTTGTACAGGAGATTTTATTCTATCCTTAAAAGAATACTTATTTTTCCACCACTAAACATCATATGTTGCTGAAATTGAATAAAATTTCGTGTAATCAAATGTATCAAATGTAAATTCCTCTTATGAGACTTTTATTCAATTTACACATTCAATGTTTTGATAATTTTTGTTTACTTAAAAATAAATTCTCATCAATTTATTAGAAAAAGCATATTAAAAACTTAAATCACCCGAAAATTAAGTATTTTGTTAATAAAATTTCGCGTCAAAATAATGCGATTCACTTGAATTTTCTTTTGTTGATATTCTTTGAAATATAGTTGCTTGGCAACCATTTAATGAAAGAGAGAAAAAAAAAGAAATGCATTGGAAAATTTTGTAAAAAATGAGAAACTGAAATGTTTCATCTTTCAAATTAATGCGTAAAATTTCCCAATAATTTACACAATTAATTTCGAAATTCTAATAAACATATCGGCCAATTTTCATAGCGATCGGATTAAATTAAGATCTCCATTTCGTAAATTTAGCATTTACAATTATCCCAATGTGTGATTTTCTTTTCGGTGAATGCTAAAATTAAAAAAATCGTCTGACGCATTTAAGGAGTTTAATATTGAAGAGCATTATGACTTGAAACAAAATGTTCTATATTTTTCGAACGAATGAACCAAATTTAACCAAAAACTATACAGCTAATTCCGGATACCTTGCCAACATACACTGTTAAAAATAATCTGAAATTCACGGGTATTTTTTTCCTGAATTTCACAGAAAATGTCCCTTTCACCACAAAAGGGCATTTTCCGTTAAAAACAGAAAGTTTCTTCATATTTCCTGAAAACAACGGAACAGAAGGAGAAGAAAGTGGCTAACGGAGATATTCCGTTATCTGCTGCATATTTATTTCCAATGTTTAAAAAACTGACATGTTGCAGCACAGAAGAACTAAAAATTCAATAAATTAAAAATTCGAGTTTATTTAAAAGAACAAAATAGTTCTTTCGAATTTAAAAAGCAACACTTTATTTTCCCATGCTTTAAAAATTATTAGCAATTTATTTTTTAAAGTTACAAAAAAATATTCACACTTAAAATATATTCGAAACAAATAGCTTAGTATATATATATATATGCTTTTTTGCGTAAAATCTATTTTTTTTTCACTTAATTTAACTTATATATATATAATAGTTAAATTAAGTGAAAAAAAATTGATTTTACGCAAAAAAGCAGCAAACAAAAATAATGCTTCCGAATATAAAAAAATAAGAAATAACTTTCCCATTCCTTTGAAATTATTCGTAATTTGCTTTTTAAAGTTATAAAAGACACTCTCAATGAAAATATATTCTAACAGAACACATTTAAAAAATATATAATAGTTGAAAAAAAATCGATTTTCTCAAAAAAGCCAACATACTTTATCGAATTTAATTCAAAATACAATATTCATATTTTGCATCTAACAATCAAATTAAGAATTAATATAATTCATGTTTCAATCCTCTATTAATACTAAATTTTTCAGTCATAATCTTATAACAAAATAATCTCCCACTTAATTTCAAAGTTACTAGGTTTCTGAACCCCAGATTGTTTAAGTTCCAAGCAGCGATTTGAAGAAATCCCCGTATCATCCTTTCAAACTCCTATTCTTGCAAGGGCCCGCTGGTCTTGAGGTAAAACACTCGGTTCAAGGCGCTGTCATCCCTAGTTCGAACCCCAAGGGCAACCAGTATCAGGTATCTGTACCAGGGAGTATTTAATATTAAAATATCAAGTATTAAACTAAATACTCCTGTTATCGTCAACAGATGACAGCACAAACAGTTTTTTTTTTTTTTAACCGAGGTCATTCATAGCAGAAAGTTTCCGTTTCTTCAATCTTTCAAAACGGAAAATCTAGTAACGGAACGGAAAAAGTCCGGCAACTTAGCTGACAGTACTTTTCCCGTGAATTAACGGATTTATTTTTGACAGTGTACCCACAAAATAAATCTAATCGGATGATTTTTGCGGCAGTTATCGCGCGGAACAGACAAACAGACAGAAACCAAAAACTTTTCGAGTCTTCTCAGTGCCTTCACTGATGTTTCGGCAAATATTTAACAGTATAATTCAAGATGTAATTAAATTAATGGAAAATGAAAAGAAAATTGGGCTAAGGTGCTTTACACTCACGCAGAAAAAAAAAATTAATCGGTTCAAAAAAGGAAAAAAGTCGCCAAATTTAGGGGATTTTTTCCTTTAATGGCAACCTAGCCATTGTATTAAGTTATTCGTTTGGCGCAGTCTTGAAAATCGCGCCAACTAAGAAGTCGTCAAACTTTTGTTTACATGTTTGCGTGAGTTTAAAGCATCAGTTCCGAAAATTCTTCGATTACAAATCACTTCAATAATCATTCCTGCAAATATCATGCTTTTACGTTTAAAAATGAATTGGATAATTTGTCAGAAAGTTTCGCGTTGTTGTTCAAGAAAAAATATTTTTTCGAGAACCACCTGGGATATTTGTTTAGGAAGAAATTGTATTCTTTTAAAGAACCCTTCACAAAATTTTATGTAAAATCTAACCTGTCAGAAAACTGCTGAAGTCATTAAAATAACCTATTATCTAGCTTATACATTACTAGCTTTATAAAGGATCGTGTTAAAAATGTATACTCAAGAATCGGAATATAACGATCATTTCAAATTCACAAAATTATGACTAGATTTTTCACAAATATAAACAAGAACGAAAAATCATGCGTCAAGCAGATTATGTAACACTTTCCAACACTTCTAAAGTAATTTTACAAATCATTACCGTTTAATAAGCTGAAAGATAACATCTAAGTAAACAATTAGGAAAATGCATAACATATTTGAAAACGTAATTTCAGAAATTTCCAACATATACAACATTCGGAAAAATATCCGAATACTTTTATTCAGCCCTGTATATGATATTTGTATATATACTACATAGGATGCTAAATTTTAGTTTAGTTAGGAAACGCGTAGCACAGTTTAAAATTCTCCATCTGGAGTTTCTGTCAATAAACGGAAATGTGTTCGCAAACTTTTGTGCTGCCCTTTATATGATCTACAGAATTTATACACACCAAGTAATAGAAAAAAAAGTGAGTTAAATTTAAAATCGCGTTCAGCAACTTAAAACGCACTTCCAGGAATTATTGTTAACAGACGGAGAATTTTTTGTGTGTCCCTGTACATGAACGATGACTGCTATACACACAATATTCTGTAGTAAGCCTGTAATTCTGTAATGCCCTACTTAGTGATATATATGTAAATTTCAATGCGTTTAAAACAGTGAAACATTATTTAATTAGACAGCAAACGATTTTTCTCCATAGACGTAATGTAACGGAATTCTTTTGACAGTCCCTGTAAAGTAACTCTAAGTGCTATACACCTACTATTCCATATTAAGCTTCTTGTAATGAACCTTAGTGATATACATCAATTACAATGTGTTTGAAATTGTGTAACATCATTAAAATAAACCGCATATGATTTTTCCCCATAGACCGTAATGTAACGGAATTCTTTTGAGTGTCTCTGTAAAAAAAACTATAAGTGCTACACACTTCAATTGAAATAGGAAACATGCTATAGATGATAAAAATATAATAATAAGATATAAAAATTGCAAGGCAATCCGAGCATATTTACGGGAGTTAGAGCACGGACAGACGGCCATACGGCAGACAAACCGAAGTCATAAACACTTTTCAACTAAAAGGTTGGAAAGTGTTAAAAAGCTGTTCACAATTTCACAAAAACAGGACTCTGTGAGAAAAGTCTGAACAGACCCCTGCACCTTAAAAACCTTCGATATTTGGCACTTTATAAAAATGTCTATAAAGTTCATTCATTCGCATTGCTGGAAATTAAGAAAATCGAAAACACCATAACACACAATGAAATTCCGAATAGGATTTTTTAAATCAGAGAAAGTAAATGTAAATAAGTTTTACCTATCAAAAAGCTAAATCCCTTGATTACAAAACATGAAAATAGTCCAAGTGAACAACAACATATTGAACTCTTTCTTGAAATTTAAATAATTAACAATATAACTCAAGATGTAATTAAATTAATGGAAAATGAAAAGAAAACTGTTCGATTACAAATCACTTCAATAATCATACTTGCAAATGTCGTGCTTTTATGTTTAAAAATGAGTCAGATAATTTGTCAAAGTTTCGCGTTGTTAATCGCGAAAAAATATTTTTTCGAGAACCACATTTAAAAAAACACTTTGATATTCGGCACTTTAATAAAAAATGTCTATGAAATTCAGGCATTCGCGTTACTGGAAATTAAATAAAATGAGAACACCCTAATCAGGGATCTGTTTAGGAAGAAATTAGGTCATTTAAAGGACCCTTCATAATTTTTTTTTTTCATTTCAAAATAGAATCCCTCACAAAATTTTCATTTCAAAATAGAATCCTTCACAAAATTTTTCATCTCAAAACAGAACCCTTCACAAAAATTTTCACCTTAAAATACGACCCTTCACAAAAATTTTTGTCTTAAATATAGATCTTTTATGGAACTTATCCCTCTCTAAACTGAATCTTTCCCAAATTTAATCATTTAAAAGCAAAATATGTGTCTTTTACATACATATATCTTCTTAAAAACGTATAAACCAGAACCTGAATATAAAAATCATTTCAAATTCACAAAATTATGACTAGATTTTTCCCAAATGTAAAAAACTGTTAACATTTTCACAAAAACAGGTCCCTGAAAGAAAAACCGTGCTAATACACAATAAAATTCAGAATATGATTTTTTTAAATCAGAGAAAGTAAATGTAAATAAATAGGCTTACCATATCTCAAAGCTAAATCCCTTGGGTGAAAAAAGTCCAACTAAACCGCAGCATATTGAACTCTTTCTTCAAATTTAAATAATTAAAAGGTAAAATGTAGAATTTGTGAGTAATATATATGTGTATTTTACTTAAAATGTCAGGCTTCTTGTGATAAACAATAAAAATGATTCATAACGCGACGACCGGCGTAGCGTAGACCGCAAAACTTAATGCTGACCATTGGGAAAATGGGAAAAGTGAATTCACTTTACACAACGCCATCTTCGTTTAGAAATTCGGTTGTCAGGACCAGGAAGTAGACATGCGAGTTCGTAACGTCTTCGAAAACTGTTCAAAAATTTTAAATGTTTTTTTGAAAGGAAATGGGTTACGCGATTTTCATGGAAGTCAGTTTTATGCTCACAAAATATCAACAACTGTAATTTAAGAAATAAGCATGAGAGTTGAATCTCACCGAACTATGTGTGTAATATAAAGTTATTGCAATATTATCAACGGAAATTACCAAAAGCAACTAATTTAGGTACGTAACGTAAAATAAATATGAAAGTAAAGTTAAAAGCAGGGGTAGAAACTACAGTAGTCGCTACTTTTTACAGTAGTTTGTAGAGTAATGCCCTACATTTTAAATAATGTAGTGTAGCGAGTAGCGCCATAGAAAAAAACAATAGCTTGTAGCGAGAACCGACGCTACTTTTAACGCTACTACAAGGGGGGGGGGGGTGCCATTCTGCCGAAACTTGCTTCTTTTTATGCAAAATTTTGCTTGCAATATTTGGCTATTTACTTGGTAATATGTCTTCAGTTTTTACCGCCAGGTTTCTTATTTTTCGGAATTGCTTTATTTACAGATTTATTTATTACATGTTGTTTTTCTCGATTATAATATTTCTCCCAATTTTTTTAGGAAATTTGTAATGTGTATATAAACTAGTCGTTGGGGGCCACCGTAATACTTACCCATCATGGATATGCATAATGTAAAATATTAAAATAAAAATGTGTAAACTACTTATAAAATGCATTGCGATTCAAATAAAATCGTGGCTTGATGACGTCACAAACTTTAAAGGCTCGATTACTGAATTGCTTGAAAGAGGTTTTTCCTTATAACTCCAAAAATAATAATCCTATTAACTACCGGTTTATTGCATCTGATTAAGCGTCAAATTTCCAATTAAAATATATCTTTGAAGTGCAATTTGGATGAAATACAGGGTCATGAAAAATCGAAGAGTGTGGGAAATAGGATTCCAAATATATCGGCAACTAATTATCCGATCGACTTCATGCTTTATTCAAAATTTGTTTTTTTATTGTCTTTTATATTCATTTCTTAAAATAAACAATTTCGAAAATTTTTATATACCTTTCATCAGAACGAATATTTCGAGAGTCCGAAAAAAATCGTTCCGGTTAATCGAGGTTATTGAAATGAAATAGGCTTCTTCCCATTATTACATACTAAGTACATACCAAATTGCAAGTCTCTATCTCAATTTTTTCGGGAGATAGAGCGTTTACAGACACACAGACACACACACAGACACACAGACGGACGGCAAATTTTTTTTTCTAAAAATATGTTTTTCGGAATCTCCAGTGTCTGAAACGTGTAAATCCGTCAAAAAAATTTTTTCGATTTTCAAAACGATTGCAAGACTTTTGAAGACAAACAGAAAACATTTTCTTGTATGTTATCTTTCTTAATTTTTTAATGTCCTCGGTTATGTCACATTTTTACTTACCCATCATACGTAGTATAGGGTAAGTCTTGTAATCGTTTTGAAAATCGAAAAAAAAAAAAAATGACGGATTTACACGTTTCAGACACTGGAGATTCCGAAAAACATATTTTTAGAAAAAAAAAATTTGCCGTCCGTCTGTGTGTGTGTCTGTAAACGCTCTATCTCCCGAAAAAATTGAGATAGAGACTTGCAATTTGGTATGTACTTAGTATGTAATAATGGGAAAAAGCCTATTTCATTTCAATAACCGCGATTAACCGGAACTATTTTTTTCGGACTCTCGAAATATTCGTTCTGATAAAAGGTATATACAAATTTTCGAAATTGGTTATTTTAAGAAATGAATATAAAAGACAATAAAAAAACATAAATTTTGCATACAGCATGAAGTCGATCGGATAATGAGTTGCCGAGATATTGGGAATCCTATTTTCCACACTCTTCGATTTTTCATGACCCTGTATTTCATCCAAATTTCAATTCAAAGATATATTTTAATTGGAAATGAGACGCTTAATCAGATGCAATAAACCGCTAGTTAATAGGATTATTGTTTTTGGAGTTATAAGGATGTTAGTAGTAGGATAATGAGAGTTCAACGGCCACAGGCGCAGCCGCAGCTGAGCAACCGAGCAACCGATAGTGCATTGTTCAGAATCAACCCTCTTTTTCTTGCAATAATCTTTTCATCTCATTTTGTTGGTACATCTGATATTTTATTAAAAAGGTTTGTGTGTAAGAGTATGTTTTAAAAAGCATATATGTCTTATAGTTATTATAAATAGTTCTCTTTGTGTGTGTATATGTGTGTGTGTATGTATGTGTGTAACAAATAGTTCTCTTTATGTGTGTATGTATGTGTCTGTGTGTGACAAATAGTTCTCTTTATGTGTGTGTATATATGTATGTGTGTGTGTGTGTATGTATGCGGGGCAAATAGTTCTCTTTGTGTGTGTGTGACTATCTGCTTGTTTATCAAAGTTTTAGAAATATTTTTCATGTTTTTATAACGAAAAAAAAATATGCGTTAGTTAGTTAAAAAGTTTCACAAATTAAAAAAAAAAATTCTTTTAGAAAAAGTTTCACATTACTTAAAAAATTAAAAAAAAGTACTCAATAATAAAATCAACAATTTTTATTATAACAAAATAATTTACAGAAAGGTATTTACAGATCAAAATATACATCGCGATTTTGCGTTAGCAATACAAATCAACATTATCTTCTTTATTACAAACGGTATTAATGTCATAATGGCCATATGCTAAACTGCTTATTCCATCATCCAATAAGTAACGCTTGTCGTCAAAGGACTTGAGCTAATTTTATTTTGAGTTAATGTATATAGGCGATGGTCATCTTGGGCAATCCTTACCTGTTTCTCCATACTTGTTTTTTGTTGTTGGAGGCACTCCAAGTAGTCTTCATGTTTAATTTTCTGCCGAACAATCTGCGTAGATACGCCTTTTGCACGCTTCTTTTCGTCTTTAACAGATTTTAGAGAATACATTTTTGATTTCAGTCCGACAAACTCAAGAGCTAATTCACCATTAAGTTCATCCTTAAACTTTCCGAGCGTCTTCTTATTATCCTCAGAGTATAGAAGATGAGATTTCGGGTATTCAGAAAAGTCAAACAACTCACGATGCTGCTCCAGATCCTTATAAATATTATTGGTTTGAATATGATACGTTAGGGAATCTGTATCCGTAAAGAGTAAAACTGCACGATCTTTGTATGTTTTCTTTATAAAATTGTAATGGAAATCATACATACAAAGTTTAGATAGTTCGAGTATAGAAAATCCAACATAGATGGGTCGGTTCATATGTATGCTAGTTTTTAATCTCTCCACAGCAGTCAAGTCTTCATCATAAGTTTTAAACGATTTAAAAGTAGGCGATGCTACTAATTTTTTGGCTCTTTTTTCACCGTTACAAAGCACAATATTTCTTCTTTTTCGTAGATTTTCCATGGTTTTACCAAAAACAGAATTGTTCATTAACTTAAAAAAGTCTTTCTCAAAAGAAGATTTTGCTTCTTTCCTTTTTTCGGTGTTGAAATTAATATATCTCTGCAACCATGGTCCCTGTTTAAATTTTAAAGCTTTATGCACAGCTGTAATTTTTAAACCAAGTTCTAAATAAAATTTGAGATTACGATAATGGGTTATATAATTTCGTTTATTATTTAAATTTGGTATAAGTTTAGGAGTTCCGACGAATTTTCTATTGTTGAGTAAGCCTCTTGCATGAGAAGATAGCATCTGATCCTCTACAGTTACTCTCTCAGGGGCGACAGGGTATTCATTATGCAAAGGATGTAAATGTTTCGGGTATTCCAAGTCTACCTCGAAAAGATACCCAATTTCGGAACTATCAGATAAAGATAGAACCCACTCTTCTGTCATATGACTTGTTTCACACCATTCAAAACCGCCGTAGGGTAAAAATTGGCTCATAGCCCACCCGTATAAGTTATTGGCATCCCAATACATAATGTAGCTGGGTGCCTCATTTTTCTTATAATCGGGCGTACCAGGGATGTTTGCTCGGGCATATCTTTTACTTATCATGCTAATGCCGCCTCTTATTCCATTTTCAACCATAAGCAACATATCTATATCACTGAGTAACTCTAAAGGTGTATCAGACATCTTCAAACAAGCCTGCCATGCGAGAGAAGGTGCTGTAAACAGGTGTGCAGGGTCAATTTCATAATACTGCTGACATAATTTCCTAAAGTTTTGAAACACGTCAGCAAGTAGTAGAACATCTGTCTTCACATAAAGGTTGTGATAATCACCAAGAGTCTTGATATCAAATGTTTTCCATACATTCTGGGCGTGTTGGTACTCCTTTTCATCTATAGGCTCATTGGTTAAATTATTAAAAAAGGCAGAAGGCGGGGGAAGCTGCTTCTCAGTAAATTTTTCAAAACAAGTAAAATAATCATAGGGGTAAACCCCTTTCCGTATAAGTAACGATAAATTATTATTTTGTGGGAAATTTTCTGCAAGTATAGAGAATTGATCAGGTTGAAGGTTTTTAACAAGTTTTTCCAATGACGTAGGCAAAAATTGGAAAGAATCTATAAACACCATCTGAATAGGAGATGTAGGCTTTCTGATTTTAAAGGTGATATAGTTTTCCATAGAAGTAGCAATAACATCGATTTCATGATCTTTGAATTTTCCAAGCTTTGTCATAATATGATGGCCATCGTAGTTTTTCAAGTTATGGAATATAACAGGAATTGTTTTACACTGCTTATAGTTCAAGTTGCATTCCACATGTGCAGCCCCTCTGTACGCACCTGACAGGTGATCATGGTCACGTGTGCGTTTCTCATCTAAAGTTTTCTTACAAATATGACAAAACTCTGCTTCTCGAAATGCCTTTTCTTCCTTGGGAGAAAGCTTCATAGGTTTAATATTATGTAACTTTTCTCCTAAAATTTCCTTTTCTTGCATCATTCGGTTTAAAAAATGCTCAACACAGTTTCTACCCCGATATACCTGTGCTTTTTTCACACACGTTCCATCGGGTCCAATAACCACATAGGCATAACCACATGGTAAGTGATAGGTTGTTTTCTCGGTATAGGATGCTTTAGAAGAAGGCGGAGCTGATGAAATAGGTATAAGAAGACTCTCAAAATCCGCATAAATCGTATAGGCAACAGGATGTTGTAAATGAATACCTGTAAACTTTAATATATTATCATTTTCACTAGGCATCTTTATAGCTTGCGCAACATGTTGAGAACAATATTCATTATGCTTATCCAATAGATCTTTTCTTGAAAATCGATGCAAACATCGATAACAATAGTGTTGTACACCATTATGCTTGGTAAGATCACCTAAAAGTATTGAAAAACTTCTTATCAAACAATAGTGTTGTTTTTCACCGTCACCAACCAATAACAAATTAATCACGTCTTGATCTTTCTTTTCAGATATATACAGGGGACAAACTTCGTCCTCTTCATAACCAAACACATTAACCCGTAAATTGTTGAGTTGTTCAATAACAGGTATCTTCTGAAGAGGTACAGGGCATTCTACACTACCTAATTTAATATCATGCTCAAAAGGTCGATAATGTGAAACACGTTCAGGTTTTTTTGTATAATCTAAGTTCAGTTTAAAAGCCAAAAGACACCATACTAAACATTTGTTATCTTCGTTTTTTATATTCAGCACTGCTTTTTTATCATCGAGTTTTTTAGACAAAGGAATATAGGAACTCGCAGCGAGGGGGTGATATTTAGCAATCTTGAGTTCTAAATGAAGAATTTTTCTAAGTTTCCAGCCAGAACCTCTTTGTACAAATTCTTCAAAGGATTTAATAATCTTCGAAAATCCTTCCTCAATATGTTGTGAGATAGTATCTTCTATAAGTTCGGTCATACACGAACATCGAAAATAACATTGAATTTCTTCAAACTCCTCATTATCAGTTAAACGTTCAAGTGCTATTTTTTCTACCATATACCATTTAATTGCACCTTTTTCATGAAAATCACTTATTAAACGTTCTTGTATTTCAGTTTGTACATGACTATGAAATACCTCTAAATCATTTTCCACACGTTCATCAGGATGCAAAATCACTGTTTTAAACACATTAAGCGCATCAGAATACTTTGTGTTTTTCGACTTTGCATTAGATAAGCTCATTTTACGTTTTACACTCACAAGAGGTGTGCGGGGGTGTTGAGTGCGTACATGTTGTCTCAGTTCAAATTTTCTTCCAAACACTTTATCGCAATCAATACAAGGAAATGTTGAATTCCGATGTGATTGCAAATGATGCTTCAAATTATCCTTACGTGTAAAAACTTGATCACATTCATCACACTTAAATGTAGACTGTCCATAGGCATTATGGATTTTCAGGTGTCTAATCAAATCCGATTTCCTTCTAAAACACTTTCCGCAAGTTTCACACGAAAACGACTTTTCATTAATATGAATCTTAGCATGTTGATGCAAATCAAAATATGTTGAAAAAACTTTGTCACAAGTGAGACAAACATGCTTTTTTTCCACATTCGTAGGAGTCACAGTCTTTAAAGAAACATCCTCTTCAACTTGCTGATTAAAATTGGAAGAACTTTGAGATATAGTATCTTTTTCTGTAAGAACTTCAGAGAATCCATCATGCTGTAACAATCCAACACTATCATGTGTTTTTAAATGTCTTCGTAAGTTTGATCTTCGTCCAAAAGGCTTCTGACAAATATTGCAAGTATATAATTTCTCCCCAGAATGAATTTTCATATGTTGGTTCAGATTAGAAGTGTTCGAAAAATCTTTACCGCAGGTAAAACAGCTAAACATCTTTTTAGCAGATACAGAATCTCCCACAATCCGGGTTTCATCAATAGGCATATCAACATCCATAATAAAAATCAATAAAAAAACTTTAACTCTTAAAAGCAAACAACAATCTTCTGAAACGATTCGCACGGATAAAAAGCGGGAGCAATTTAAAACACGTTTAACCACTAGCGATAGGAATCATCAAATGATGAAAATCCTAATTTTCCCCCGTCTATTTATACCGACCCGAAGGAAAAGTTGAGTTGTAGTATTGCTTGATATGATTGTTATCAAAACGCGTCATACGATTTCGGGGCCTGTAAGTTTCTTTCCCCTCTTTATAATATAGCATAATTAAACAGATAAACCCGAATGTATACAAATTTAAATTCGTAAATTATAATATATCACAAAATATAAAAAATCCTACAGAATAAAAATAGAATTTAGTACTTACTCCAAAAACACGTCCACTTTGAGTGTTAGTCTTCACTTAACTAATCTTTCTTCCTTATCTTTAGTAGGGGGCGCTGCCATCGCCGCGAGAGGCACTGCCCGTCTTCCGGTTTGTGACGTCATTTCCGGTTTGAGATAAGAATAAACCTTAAATACACGCGCTTAGTCATTCTTCCTTCCCTCTTTCGCGCTAGTAGTTGTCAGTTTCTTGTTTAGACGTGTTGGGTGACATCATTACGTGTTTGCTATAAGAACAAAATTATCCCCTTATCAACAGGTAAAAAGCTGCGCTTCAGTGACGTCATAAGTGTTATGACATAGCTGATAACGGTAAGATTAGCTGATAAAAATTTGTACTAATCATCTATTTCTCTTCAAGTCATTGCATGAGACGGTTGAGCTCCAACAGCTGTATATAAGGTAAGAGTAATTTATATATTATAATAGGATTTTAAATTAATTTAGTAGATGTTACAATTTGATATTTAAAAAATTTCATGCTAAACGATATGATTATATGTTGTTCATCATATTAAATCCACAAATTTTAATTCGAAATAAATATTATTAAAACTATAATCTAAAATAAATTAGCGAAAATGCATAACAAATTTCAACAAAAAGAAGCTAATTATAAAAGGAAATGTACAAAGTTTATAAATTTACACATGTGTTAAACGCGTTTACAAACCTTATCATAGGCACAAGTCTAATTCGACTAGCCTATTTGTTATAAGTTTAACTATAAGTCAACATGTAAGATATTTGCGAAAAAGAATCTTATGATTTTTAAATTTCCTAGTTCAGTTTCAATCATATTGTAAAAGGATAATTCAAACTTTGAGATGAATCTATAGTAAAATACTTAAATTAAAATGTATTTTTGATAGTTTAAGAATTATAAACTACAACTTTGACTACTTTTTAAAATGTTTGCCTGATAGAAAACTGTGATAACATGTCTATGTTTGAATTTTTCTGATAACATGCCAATGCCTGAATTTTTCTGACAACTTGTCTGTGTTTGAATTTTTCTGATAACATTTCTGTGCTTGAATTTTTCTTATAACATGTCTATGTTTAATTTTTCTTATAACATGTCTATGTTTAATTTTTCTCTCTTTTTGAAATGCATAAACTTTTACTATACATGTCTTACGATTTCATTGAAGAGAAAAGTGATCGATCAACTTTATCAAACCATTTTAATGTTAATATTTTTAAACGAATGCGATAATCAGATAAAAATATATGTAGTTAATTCATATTATTCCATGAAACATTACATAACAAAAGAATCTTACAAAAATTTTATACTTCAACATTCAAAAATTGGCAATATTCACATCTTAATACTAAAAAACAATCCTTATCTTGGAGTATTTCCTGTAACAAAATCTAAAAATTTCATATCAACAATACCCAAGTTAAAAACTTTACCTCTGAACCTAATACCAATTTTTAATCTCAGAAAGATAAAACTCAGAATTTTTTTAGAAAGTTACTTCTAAAACATCTCATAGATGGCGCTGTTGAAAAAATCAACTCAAAGTTGTTTAAAAAACATTAATAAAATAAATCTAACTTTAAACTATCATCAAACTCCCCAAAAATCACTTCCAATTATAAATATTCTAAAATAATTAAAACTTATAAAATCGCTCATAGGGGGCGCTGCTGCGAAAAAATCATTTCGAAACTTGTTTAAAATACATTAAAAAACTAAATCTAACTTTAATCTATCATCAAACTCCAGAAAAATCGCTTTCAATTAGAAATATTTCAAAATAATTAAAACTTCTAAAGCCGTTCATAGGGGGCGCTGCTGCGAAAAAATCATTTCGAAACTTGTTTAAAATACATAAAAGAAAAAATCTCAATTTAAACTATCATCAAACTCCAGAAAAATCACTTACAATTAGAAATATTTAAAAATAATTAAAACTTCTAAAACCGTTCATAGGGCGCGCTGCTGAAAAAAAAGCATTTCGAAACTTATAAAAAATAATTCATTACTTGATTACATCATTTTCATAAAAAAAATTTCATCAAAATATCAATAAACAAACAGTAGTAGAGGAATGAGAGTTACAGTCCAGCAGGCTAAGCGCTAAGCGGTGGAGGTGAGGCTCCTGGAGGTGGAATCGGAAGTGATCCTGCTGGGCTACACGCTCATTCCTCTACTACTGTTTGTTTATTGATATTTTGATGAAATTTTTTTTATGAAAATGATGTAATCAAGTAATGAATTATTTTTTATAAGTTTCGAAATGCTTTTTTTACAGCAGCGCCCCCTATGGACGGTTTTAGAAGTTTTAATTATTTTTAAATATTTCTAATTGTAAGTGATTTTTCTGGAGTTTGATGATAGTTTAAATTGAGATTTTTTCTTTTATGTATTTTAAACAAGTTTCGAAATGATTTTTTCGCAGCAGCGCCCCCTATGAACGGCTTTAGAAGTTTTAATTATTTTGAAATATTTCTAATTGAAAGCGATTTTTCTGGAGTTTGATGATAGATTAAAGTTAGATTTAGTTTTTTAATGTATTTTAAACAAGTTTCGAAATGATTTTTTCGCAGCAGCGCCCCCTATGAGCGATTTTATAAGTTTTAATTATTTTAGAATATTTATAATTGGAAGTGATTTTTGGGGAGTTTGATGATAGTTTAAAGTTAGATTTATTTTATTAATGTTTTTTAAACAACTTTGAGTTGATTTTTTCAACAGCGCCATCTATGAGATGTTTTAGAAGTAACTTTCTAAAAAAATTCTGAGTTTTATCTTTCTGAGATTAAAAATTGGTATTAGGTTCAGAGGTAAAGTTTTTAACTTGGGTATTGTTGATATGAAATTTTTAGATTTTGTTACAGGAAATACTCCAAGATAAGGATTGTTTTTTAGTATTAAGATGTGAATATTGCCAATTTTTGAATGTTGAAGTATAAAATTTTTGTAAGATTCTTTTGTTATGTAATGTTTCATGGAATAATATGAATTAACTACATATATTTTTATCTGATTATCGCATTCGTTTAAAAATATTAACATTAAAATGGTTTGATAAAGTTGATCGATCACTTTTCTCTTCAATGAAATCGTAAGACATGTATAGTAAAAGTTTATGCATTTCAAAAAGAGAGAAAAATTAAACATAGACATGTTATAAGAAAAATTAAACATAGACATGTTATAAGAAAAATTCAAGCACAGAAATGTTATCAGAAAAATTCAAACACAGACAAGTTGTCAGAAAAATTCAGGCATTGGCATGTTATCAGAAAAATTCAAACATAGACATGTTATCACAGTTTTCTATCAGGCAAACATTTTAAAAAGTAGTCAAAGTTGTAGTTTATAATTCTTAAACTATCAAAAATACATTTTAATTTAAGTATTTTACTATAGATTCATCTCAAAGTTTGAATTATCCTTTTACAATATGATTGAAACTGAACTAGGAAATTTAAAAATCATAAGATTCTTTTTCGCAAATATCTTACATGTTGACTTATAGTTAAACTTATAACAAATAGGCTAGTCGAATTAGACTTGTGCCTATGATAAGGTTTGTAAACGCGTTTAACACATGTGTAAATTTATAAACTTTGTACATTTCCTTTTATAATTAGCTTCTTTTTGTTGAAATTTGTTATGCATTTTCGCTAATTTATTTTAGATTATAGTTTTAATAATATTTATTTCGAATTAAAATTTGTGGATTTAATATGATGAACAACATATAATCATATCGTTTAGCATGAAATTTTTTAAATATCAAATTGTAACATCTACTAAATTAATTTAAAATCCTATTATAATATATAAATTACTCTTACCTTATATACAGCTGTTGGAGCTCAACCGTCTCATGCAATGACTTGAAGAGAAATAGATGATTAGTACAAATTTTTATCAGCTAATCTTACCGTTATCAGCTATGTCATAACACTTATGACGTCACTGAAGCGCAGCTTTTTACCTGTTGATAAGGGGATAATTTTGTTCTTATAGCAAACACGTAATGATGTCACCCAACACGTCTAAACAAGAAACTGACAACTACTAGCGCGAAAGAGGGAAGGAAGAATGACTAAGCGCGTGTATTTAAGGTTTATTCTTATCTCAAACCGGAAATGACGTCACAAACCGGAAGACGGGCAGTGCCTCTCGCGGCGATGGCAGCGCCCCCTACTAAAGATAAGGAAGAAAGATTAGTTAAGTGAAGACTAACACTCAAAGTGGACGTGTTTTTGGAGTAAGTACTAAATTCTATTTTTATTCTGTAGGATTTTTTATATTTTGTGATATATTATAATTTACGAATTTAAATTTGTATACATTCGGGTTTATCTGTTTAATTATGCTATATTATAAAGAGGGGAAAGAAACTTACAGGCCCCGAAATCGTATGACGCGTTTTGATAACAATCATATCAAGCAATACTACAACTCAACTTTTCCTTCGGGTCGGTATAAATAGACGGGGGAAAATTAGGATTTTCATCATTTGATGATTCCTATCGCTAGTGGTTAAACGTGTTTTAAATTGCTCCCGCTTTTTATCCGTGCGAATCGTTTCAGAAGATTGTTGTTTGCTTTTAAGAGTTAAAGTTTTTTTATTGATTTTTATTATGGATGTTGATATGCCTATTGATGAAACCCGGATTGTGGGAGATTCTGTATCTGCTAAGAAGATGTTTAGCTGTTTTACCTGCGGTAAAGATTTTTCGAACACTTCTAATCTGAACCAACATATGAAAATTCATTCTGGGGAGAAATTATATACTTGCAATATTTGTCAGAAGCCTTTTGGACGAAGATCAAACTTACGAAGACATTTAAAAACACATGATAGTGTTGGATTGTTACAGCATGATGGATTCTCTGAAGTTCTTACAGAAAAAGATACTATATCTCAAAGTTCTTCCAATTTTAATCAGCAAGTTGAAGAGGATGTTTCTTTAAAGACTGTGACTCCTACGAATGTGGAAAAAAAGCATGTTTGTCTCACTTGTGACAAAGTTTTTTCAACATATTTTGATTTGCATCAACATGCTAAGATTCATATTAATGAAAAGTCGTTTTCGTGTGAAACTTGCGGAAAGTGTTTTAGAAGGAAATCGGATTTGATTAGACACCTGAAAATCCATAATGCCTATGGACAGTCTACATTTAAGTGTGATGAATGTGATCAAGTTTTTACACGTAAGGATAATTTGAAGCATCATTTGCAATCACATCGGAATTCAACATTTCCTTGTATTGATTGCGATAAAGTGTTTGGAAGAAAATTTGAACTGAGACAACATGTACGCACTCAACACCCCCGCACACCTCTTGTGAGTGTAAAACGTAAAATGAGCTTATCTAATGCAAAGTCGAAAAACACAAAGTATTCTGATGCGCTTAATGTGTTTAAAACAGTGATTTTGCATCCTGATGAACGTGTGGAAAATGATTTAGAGGTATTTCATAGTCATGTACAAACTGAAATACAAGAACGTTTAATAAGTGATTTTCATGAAAAAGGTGCAATTAAATGGTATATGGTAGAAAAAATAGCACTTGAACGTTTAACTGATAATGAGGAGTTTGAAGAAATTCAATGTTATTTTCGATGTTCGTGTATGACCGAACTTATAGAAGATACTATCTCACAACATATTGAGGAAGGATTTTCGAAGATTATTAAATCCTTTGAAGAATTTGTACAAAGAGGTTCTGGCTGGAAACTTAGAAAAATTCTTCATTTAGAACTCAAGATTGCTAAATATCACCCCCTCGCTGCGAGTTCCTATATTCCTTTGTCTAAAAAACTCGATGATAAAAAAGCAGTGCTGAATATAAAAAACGAAGATAACAAATGTTTAGTATGGTGTCTTTTGGCTTTTAAACTGAACTTAGATTATACAAAAAAACCTGAACGTGTTTCACATTATCGACCTTTTGAGCATGATATTAAATTAGGTAGTGTAGAATGCCCTGTACCTCTTCAGAAGATACCTGTTATTGAACAACTCAACAATTTACGGGTTAATGTGTTTGGTTATGAAGAGGACGAAGTTTGTCCCCTGTATATATCTGAAAAGAAAGATCAAGACGTGATTAATTTGTTATTGGTTGGTGACGGTGAAAAACAACACTATTGTTTGATAAGAAGTTTTTCAAGACTTTTAGGTGATCTTACCAAGCATAATGGTGTACAACACTATTGTTATCGATGTTTGCATCGATTTTCAAGAAAAGATCTATTGGATAAGCATAATGAATATTGTTCTCAACATGTTGCGCAAGCTATAAAGATGCCTAGTGAAAATGATAATATATTAAAGTTTACAGGTATTCATTTACAACATCCTGTTGCCTATACGATTTATGCGGATTTTGAGAGTCTTCTTATACCTATTTCATCAGCTCCGCCTTCTTCTAAAGCATCCTATACCGAGAAAACAACCTATCACTTACCATGTGGTTATGCCTATGTGGTTATTGGACCCGATGGAACGTGTGTGAAAAAAGCACAGGTATATCGGGGTAGAAACTGTGTTGAGCATTTTTTAAACCGAATGATGCAAGAAAAGGAAATTTTAGGAGAAAAGTTACATAATATTAAACCTATGAAGCTTTCTCCCAAGGAAGAAAAGGCATTTCGAGAAGCAGAGTTTTGTCATATTTGTAAGAAAACTTTAGATGAGAAACGCACACGTGACCATGATCACCTGTCAGGTGCGTACAGAGGGGCTGCACATGTGGAATGCAACTTGAACTATAAGCAGTGTAAAACAATTCCTGTTATATTCCATAACTTGAAAAACTACGATGGCCATCATATTATGACAAAGCTTGGAAAATTCAAAGATCATGAAATCGATGTTATTGCTACTTCTATGGAAAACTATATCACCTTTAAAATCAGAAAGCCTACATCTCCTATTCAGATGGTGTTTATAGATTCTTTCCAATTTTTGCCTACGTCATTGGAAAAACTTGTTAAAAACCTTCAACCTGATCAATTCTCTATACTTGCAGAAAATTTCCCACAAAATAATAATTTATCGTTACTTATACGGAAAGGGGTTTACCCCTATGATTATTTTACTTGTTTTGAAAAATTTACTGAGAAGCAGCTTCCCCCGCCTTCTGCCTTTTTTAATAATTTAACCAATGAGCCTATAGATGAAAAGGAGTACCAACACGCCCAGAATGTATGGAAAACATTTGATATCAAGACTCTTGGTGATTATCACAACCTTTATGTGAAGACAGATGTTCTACTACTTGCTGACGTGTTTCAAAACTTTAGGAAATTATGTCAGCAGTATTATGAAATTGACCCTGCACACCTGTTTACAGCACCTTCTCTCGCATGGCAGGCTTGTTTGAAGATGTCTGATACACCTTTAGAGTTACTCAGTGATATAGATATGTTGCTTATGGTTGAAAATGGAATAAGAGGCGGCATTAGCATGATAAGTAAAAGATATGCCCGAGCAAACATCCCTGGTACGCCCGATTATAAGAAAAATGAGGCACCCAGCTACATTATGTATTGGGATGCCAATAACTTATACGGGTGGGCTATGAGCCAATTTTTACCCTACGGCGGTTTTGAATGGTGTGAAACAAGTCATATGACAGAAGAGTGGGTTCTATCTTTATCTGATAGTTCCGAAATTGGGTATCTTTTCGAGGTAGACTTGGAATACCCGAAACATTTACATCCTTTGCATAATGAATACCCTGTCGCCCCTGAGAGAGTAACTGTAGAGGATCAGATGCTATCTTCTCATGCAAGAGGCTTACTCAACAATAGAAAATTCGTCGGAACTCCTAAACTTATACCAAATTTAAATAATAAACGAAATTATATAACCCATTATCGTAATCTCAAATTTTATTTAGAACTTGGTTTAAAAATTACAGCTGTGCATAAAGCTTTAAAATTTAAACAGGGACCATGGTTGCAGAGATATATTAATTTCAACACCGAAAAAAGGAAAGAAGCAAAATCTTCTTTTGAGAAAGACTTTTTTAAGTTAATGAACAATTCTGTTTTTGGTAAAACCATGGAAAATCTACGAAAAAGAAGAAATATTGTGCTTTGTAACGGTGAAAAAAGAGCCAAAAAATTAGTAGCATCGCCTACTTTTAAATCGTTTAAAACTTATGATGAAGACTTGACTGCTGTGGAGAGATTAAAAACTAGCATACATATGAACCGACCCATCTATGTTGGATTTTCTATACTCGAACTATCTAAACTTTGTATGTATGATTTCCATTACAATTTTATAAAGAAAACATACAAAGATCGTGCAGTTTTACTCTTTACGGATACAGATTCCCTAACGTATCATATTCAAACCAATAATATTTATAAGGATCTGGAGCAGCATCGTGAGTTGTTTGACTTTTCTGAATACCCGAAATCTCATCTTCTATACTCTGAGGATAATAAGAAGACGCTCGGAAAGTTTAAGGATGAACTTAATGGTGAATTAGCTCTTGAGTTTGTCGGACTGAAATCAAAAATGTATTCTCTAAAATCTGTTAAAGACGAAAAGAAGCGTGCAAAAGGCGTATCTACGCAGATTGTTCGGCAGAAAATTAAACATGAAGACTACTTGGAGTGCCTCCAACAACAAAAAACAAGTATGGAGAAACAGGTAAGGATTGCCCAAGATGACCATCGCCTATATACATTAACTCAAAATAAAATTAGCTTAAGTCCCTTTGACGACAAGCGTTACTTATTGGATGATGGAATAAGCAGTTTAGCATATGGCCATTATGACATTAATACCGTTTGTAATAAAGAAGATAATGTTGATTTGTATTGCTAACGCAAAATCGCGATGTATATTTTGATCTGTAAATACCTTTCTGTAAATTATTTTGTTATAATAAAAATTGTTGATTTTATTATTGAGTACTTTTTTTTAATTTTTTAAGTAATGTGAAACTTTTTCTAAAAGAATTTTTTTTTTTAATTTGTGAAACTTTTTAACTAACTAACGCATATTTTTTTTCGTTATAAAAACATGAAAAATATTTCTAAAACTTTGATAAACAAGCAGATAGTCACACACACACAAAGAGAACTATTTGCCCCGCATACATACACACACACACACATACATATATACACACACATAAAGAGAACTATTTGTCACACACAGACACATACATACACACATAAAGAGAACTATTTGTTACACACATACATACACACACACATATACACACACAAAGAGAAGTATTTATAATAACTATAAGACATATATGCTTTTTAAAACATACTCTTACACACAAACCTTTTTAATAAAATATCAGATGTACCAACAAAATGAGATGAAAAGATTATTGCAAGAAAAAGAGGGTTGATTCTGAACAATGCACTATCGGTTGCTCGGTTGCTCAGCTGCGGCTGCGCCTGTGGCCGTTGAACTCTCATTATCCTACTACTGATGTTTCTTTTAAGCAATTCAGTAATCGAGCTTTTAAAGTTTGTGACGTCATCAAGCCACGATTTTATTTGAATTGCAATGCATTTTATAAGTAGTTTACACATTTTTATTTTAATATTTTACATTATGCATATCCATGATGGGTAAGTATTACGGTGGCCCCCCAAGGACTAGTTTAAGTTGTATCCGGCCAGACGTGATATAACGAGGGATCGCTTTATTATGTAATCCGTGTCTTCATTTTCTAGTGTAAATTGAATCCTTTGACAAAATCTGAAAGTAGCGAAGTAGTGACTACTTTTCAAAAGTAGTTTGTAGTTGTTACTTTTTGAAACAAGTAGTTGTAGTTGACTACATTTTTGATAAAGTAGTTGTAGTTCGCTACAATAAAAAAGTACCGCATATACTCGTATATAAGTCGATCCCAAGACCCCCCCCCCCCCCAATTCTTAAGCAATTAAAAAAAAATGAATTTTCGTGTACAAGTCGAATTACATTTCTGGTAGTATGTTGAAAAATGATTTGTAATCGAGGATAAAAAAAAAAAATTCATTAAATTAGTAAACATTTTTACGTTTCGAATCAGACTTTTTTTTTTAATTTAACGTTGTATAATTATGTAAAACTGAAGAAGCTTAAACTATTTTGAAACCTATTCACATTAATTTAATGATACTTCCAAAATAGTTGCATGCTGACTTAAGAAAAGGGGGGCGGCAAGAATCCTTATTTGCCATAAAAATAATATCATGAAAATCCCCATCTTTCTCTACAGTTTTGCTACCACCCAAATTTGCCACTTTTTGTATTTTTATTATAAAATCACACACACACACAAACGGAAAGAAAGGAGAAATTTTTTAAATTATTATCTGAAATATAGGATCAGAATGCAGTTTGGTTTTCCCAAACTAAATTGCATATATGCTTGCCTTACACTTGGGCATTACTGTAAGGTAACTGAAAACAAGAAAACTTTTCTTGTATGTTATTAGCTGCATTTTTAAGAATGTGTGTACATAACTAATCTATTCTTTACAAGAAATTTATGTAAAATAAAATAGCAAAATCGGCATAAATGAAATGGGATTTTATAGATACCAATGGGCCAAATAAAGCCATCTAAATAAGTAAGAAAGGCAATATTCTAAATGTTTTTCTCAACATTGTAAATCTGTTATTAAATTGAAAAATTGCGATAGAAAACAAGATTTTCTTATTTCTAAGTAGCATTTATTTAAGCTCGTTTATTAATTCAACTTTCTAGTATGAAACATTCATACGAAATTAGAAACAAATACGATTCACGCAGCACAGTGAACAAATCTATAGTTAATCGTTTGTGGTTCATACAGCAGTTAAAGGGTTAAATACATTTAAAAACAATCAAAAATTGGACAAATATACTGTAAAGCATAAGGGTTGTGGGTGGTAGCCAAACCAAAAATCAGTAATTAGTTCCGCACTAAAATTTGAATGATTGGTATCTTTGCACTATATTTAGATTAACAAAAGTAATTTTTTTTTTATTTCAAATGGAAGTTTTTACAAATTTTAAAAATTAAATAAAAAAACTTAAGAAATTGATATGGAAAAATTAGGTCAGGATATTGGGTTTTAAAAAATATATATTTGAAATTTTGGGGGACTAATGATTTTTTTTTTTTTTTTTTTTTTTTTTACAAAAATAGTAGCTGGGATTAGAAGATAGTTTCCTTTTTTTCTGGTTTTCTTCCAAAATAGTCGCTTTTGAAGGTTTTTGGGCTAAAATAGTAGCCACAGTTGCCTGATACGGAAAATAGTCGCTTTTAGTAGCATTTTAGTTGCAAATGGCAGTTTGCAACTGGCAGTTTGCAATGGCATTTGCAAATGCAATTTTGCCAATTCAGCAGCCCTGTGACTTTAAAGATCTTGAATATCGGCAATTGGGTCAGCATTTATTTATTTGTTTTTATTTTTTACTAACTCGTATATAAGTCGAACCCCTCCATTTTCAACTCCCAAATTTACTCTAAAATTCTTCGACTTATACAGGAGTATATACGGTAGTTTTTCCAACCCCTGATTAAAAGACATATTAAAACTAATGTTATTTGTATTCACAACTACGTATTTTCCTTTATTTATACTATATACTATAATATAATATAATATAGTATATAATAATATAGTATAGTATAGTAGTACAGGGTAGGGTGAGTATAAAGTCTCACCCAGGGTCGGACTGGGTCCTTGTAAAGGGCGCAGACCTTGGATTTTCAAAGGGCGCAACTTTACTAAAGAAGCTCATTATTTTACCACTTTTATAGAAAGCCAATAATATCCATTAATAATTAATAGACTGTAAAAATATAATCCGAAATATCAACATTTTAAAAATTTGATTTCTGTGTTAAATTTTGGAAATTTCCAATTATTTATAAAGATCTCTACACTGTACAAAATTTCAGAAATGTTTTCTGATGCAAAATAATAATAATAATAATAATAATAATAATAAAATACGAAAATGTATTTGTAAATTTTTGTCTGCAAGTCCTTAATTGACCATGCAATCATGAACCAACCACAAGCTTCGGATATTAACAGAAACCTCTTTTCCAAAATTTATAGACAAACAAAGGAACTTTTTTTCCATAAACATCGCCGAAAACTTCTAAAACCCGTTGTTTCCAGGAGTTTCTGGTCGGTTCTTTTCCAAATGATTTCTGAGGACATGGTAAAGAGTTACGGAACTGTGCGTAATTAAATAGCTACAGTCAAAAAAAATTTCGTAAACTTCTCTGTTACCTATAGTAATAATATAAAAGAAAGTTTTTGTCTGTCTGTGTGTTTGTTGACGATGGCTAGCGAAATCTACAGCTCGCACAGCTCTGAAAATTTCGATTTAGGCAGTGCAAGGCATGTCCTAAAGGCTCAGATTTTTAATATTTTGATAATTAGCCAAGATATTAATCAAAAACTCATATATTTCTTTGAGAGCCAGCAAAAGCATCTGCGCATGCCCAGAACCCGATTTACGCATCGGGAGGGAGTGAATAAGTAAACACGCGTTTCCTTTTTTTCTTTGTGTGTGTGTGTGTGTTTGTGTATGTATTATTTCATAGTTTTAAATCGGCAAAAATAATTACAACTATTGAAATTGAACGTCATATTCAGAAAGATCATACTCTTACGTCTCAAATGCTGCAATATATTCGATAAAATATCTTTGTTAACCTTTGGATTTTTTTTTTTTTTTTTTTTTTTCAAAAAGGTAGTTTTCCCGAAGGACATTTTTCTCCCTTATGTTAACGTTTCTCTAGGGCAGGCATGTCAAAGCTGTTTACCGCCGCGGGCCAAATTAAGTATTATATACAAAGCCGCGGGCCACATTAAAAAAATGTAGATACTAATATTATTACCATTGCACAGGATAAAATTTGTATTTACAAAACACAGCCATGTTAAAGAAATATTCACGCCAAGTTTCAAAGTTACTGTAATACATAGTTTAGTTTATCTTATTTTTGAAAAATACTCATTTTTTATCATTAAAGAAATCTATAAAATTTAATTGAATTTCCTAATTGTATTTATTTCAAAAATTGATTGTACACGCTGTTTTGTCCTACTGTTCTAGCAAAAGCATAGCTGCCAATCTTCTGTGTTTTCTTCGAGTAAAATAAGCATATTTTGAAAGAGAAAAGTTATTTAATAAAATGTGTGTTGTATTCCATGGGCTACTTATTTAATTTGATTTATTAAATACATTTTCTGATTCAAATTATGTTTATTTGGGGGAAAAAAGGTTGGCAGCTATGAAAAGATGTCGTATAAAAGTGCGCTACCGAACATAGCTAAAATATGCCTAATTGCACATTTATACTTTAAAAAATCGGCCGATTGATGAATAATTACAGAAATTTTGAAACCCCAAATCCATATATTTTCACTTTAATATGAAATCGCACTGAATTTTGATTAACAGCAGTATTGAATTCTGAAGAATAATTTCAACATCAATCATTATAATTTTAAATTTTCCACTTTGATGATTTTTTATAGTGCCTGGCAACATTTAAATTGAAATACATTTCCTTTTAAAAAATTGTTTTATCAAAGTAATAAATTCTATTTGTAAACGCTAATACTAACAAATAACATAACATACTTCTGTTAATTGCTAAAAGGTATAAAATAAAAACATTATAAATAGTAAAATAACTTTTATTAGTCTGTCTCGAGCCACAATTTCGCTAAGTTAAATAATGCTGCATCGTTACATATTGTATTTTTACGTGTTTCAACATATATGGTTTCTCTTATTATAGATGGATAGTGTAGACTAGAGTGAAAAATTATCTTACTTTCATTGAAATTTATTTGGATACAATATGTAACGATGCAGCATTATTTAACTTATCGAAATTGTGGCTCGAGTTACTCCATGGTTACAAATATGGAAATAAACAACCAAGTAAAAATAAAAAATACGTGAAAGATTAAATGATAGCGTTTCAAATAATAACTTCAAAGACCGTGCAATTATAGAATATTCTAATTTGTTTTGATAATGGCTCGGATAGAGCCGAAACCTGTCTACAGACTAATAAAAGTTATTTTACTCTTTATGTTTTCATTTTACACCTTTTAGTAATTGAAAGAGGTATATTATTACAAGGTGTTATAATTTCTTATGTTTTTAACAAGATAGCATTATGAAATTTGCTTTGAAATTTACTCAAGTGCTTTGTAATTTGAAATGAAAACTCCAAGTACTTTGTCTGTTGGTAGACTTATAATTTGTGGATTTAAAATGAAAATTGTAACATTTCAGTTAAGCTTTTATAATGGAAAGCCGTCAAATTCCGTATAAAAAGGTAGATTTGTTTAACTTCATACCCACATTTCTAAGATATTTTTGTGCAGATTGACGATTATTAAGAATGTTACGTACAGATATAAGTTTAAAAGCACAAACCCGGCTTTTAGAAATCAGTCCGTTATAAATAAATCTTTTTAGCAACGGTACCTATACTTATACTATTTTCAAATTTCTTTAACTGCGCTAGACATCATTTCTTCAATTTCGTTTTGAGTGATTTCGACTCCCGGGACAATTAATGTGCTAAAAACAATAATTATTTTTTTTAAGCAAATGTATTTTATTCAATAGGCTTGGTGAAAGCAGTTTGATTCTCTTTTAAGAAGTATCGGTTTCAATTCTGACAGTTTATCTTTTCTATGTTTAGCCAGATTTTTGTGAGTTTTCTTTATACTTTGTGCTGTAGCACTTAATGTTACATTCTTTTTAAACTCCAACAGTTTCTACATATCAAGCATAAAATTTCAGTTTTCTTTTGAACATAATTGTGTTGTAAATCACCTTTAGAAAAGTATGCAATGTCCATAGGGTAAAGAGCTTTAACACATTTTTTTTTATAAATCTTGGAATGTATGAGAGTATGCCAATAAAATGTGTGTATATCAATAAAAAAAAAGGAAAGAAAGGAAAGAAAGATCATACACAATTACTAACCTAAGTAATAAAAATAATTAAAGAGCTTAAATCCGACTAAAAGCTAAGTTCGACTAATGCCCAGATGAAGAACCTGGATCGCATATTCGGGGTTTTTACGTCAAACACAAAAGTGATTATTTATGCCACTTTCAAAGCAACTCATTTAAAGCTATATAATTTTATATTTACATTTTTTTTTAAATTTTAACTGTTCTTAATTAGTGCTGAATTTTATTTTATAATGCATTTCTTAGTACTTAATAAATACAGAATATTATTTTGTAAAATGGTGTAAAATCTAAGATAGTAGTAAAATAAAGTATTAGTTTCAACATAAACAAATTAACATAAGTAAAAGTACTTTAAAAATTTTACGACCCTTTGCTACGTTCCGATTGGTAATCTATGTATTCTCAATGTTTTTGTGCCAAAATGCAAAATTGAATTATATCTGTCTATAATACATTACTGTTGCCAGAGAGCAGGACTTTTTTAGATTCAGAATGCTACCACATTCTGAAGACAAATATTTTCCTCATATAACATAATAAATAAGATACATATTATTA
Source organism: Maratus michaelseni (assembly GCA_963931845.1). Taxonomy (NCBI): domain Eukaryota; kingdom Metazoa; phylum Arthropoda; class Arachnida; order Araneae; family Salticidae; genus Maratus; species Maratus michaelseni. The sequence goes on from OZ007600.1 coordinate 117,076,283, forward strand.
TTCAAAAATAGTGGAAGCATTTTGAATATTTAAAAATGCCTGTCAAATTGGTAACACTAATTTACATATATTTCGGATATTCGCCATCTCTAAGACCACGACTGCTGCAAGTGTTCGTGCTAAGTGTATTTTTAGCATCCGTGTTCTAACACAACTAAATTAAACACGGGTAAATTGCCTAAGGATTCGCGGGCCACAGATAGGTTGTTCGCGGGCCACGTGTTTGACATGCCTGCTCTAGGGTGTAATTTTAAAGGTACCGGAGACCACAAATAAGCTCTAAAAGCTAAATCCTTCTTTTACTCAATGTGAAATCGGTATTTTAAAATGCGAATTGTAACCCTTTCAACAACACCGGCGAACGCAGGTCACTTCACGCCTCACGGAGATTATCTTTTTTCTATGCTAAAAGTATCTAAACGTCTATTTCGACACAGTATTTCTAGAGCATCTCGGTAGACAAGATTTACATAACTTACAAAATTTTCGAAACGTTCGAACATGCAGAAAAAAAAAAAAAAAAAGAGAAATTTTTGAAAAAAAAAAAACCCGCGGAAAACCGGGTATGACGTTATAGTCCTATGTGACATACATGACATTTTATAACTTCTATGACCAAGTTATAATCACATTCTTCAAATTGCACGCATTATTAAATCTTATCATACGTAATTAATTCAATGATACCCCATGATAGGTAATGATTCCAGGGTCGGACTGGGCCAGGGGAAAGGGCGCAGACCTTGGATTTTCAGAGGGCGCGAAAATGTTAAATAACTCATGTCAATCTTACTTATTTTTTCTGTGTTTTACTTGACAAGAGATAACACATTCGCATAGCACTAAGTAAGAAAATTGTTTAATATAATTGGGTTGTCCGGAAAGTTCGTGCCGGTTGGGAAAATCAATTCGTACCGGAAAATTCAACCCATTAATTATTATACATTTGAATCGAATTTAATGTCTAATACTTAAATGGTAGAATTTTCCGGTACTATTTGATTTTCCCAACCGGCACGAACTTTCCGGACAACACAATAATATTATTGAGTCTAGAAAGACGACTTCGCTATATTCCTCGTGTATGTTTGATGTTCCATCAAATCTTTACAATGCTACACAATTTTCCAAAACATGTTATGTAATGTTCAAAAACGCTAGAAAGGTGAAAATAGTAGTTGAACACATTGTAGTAGATTGACTATAGGTTACGGCTTTCCTACTTTAGCTTTTTTGTCAGTAGAAGATGCCTTACAAAGTCATGGGAAAAAAGTGATCACCCTTACTAATTATCCTGCAAATAAGATATAAAAAAACATAGGTACCAATTTATTGGGAATAATATCTACTATTAAATTCTATTCATAAATTTTGTTTCGGGGATTGTCTACATATTAAAAAAAATGCACGAACCATGATTTTTCAAATGGTAAAACCTACTTTTGACACTCTCTTTGAGTTCCCTGGATCAAGGTAACTTGGGAATATACTTCCCTTAAATCTCCATAGCCTTATAAAAGAAAATGTGTTAGGGGTTTGTCTAAAAATTTCGAAAAATAAAATTAAAATCCTACAAGAAAAAGTAATGAAATCATTCATTTAGACACCAGTAAATTATACAGGAATTTTAAATTTATAATTAACTTTCTTTCTATAAAAGTAAATACAGCAAAATGTTTCAGGTAATATATTACGATTTATTTTTTGTGGATCTTTGAAAACAGAAGAAGGTTTTCTATATCTCGAAAACTAATTATTCAAATGAGATGTAAACTTACACACTAGTGATTTTTTATACAAAAATTAATGCAATTCATGATTTATAATTTTTTAATGTGAATTTATTAATAACTTTAAAAAAAATGTCTTTGAATACAATAAAAGCCTGGAATATGTTTAGGTCAATTAAGTGTATTTCATTAAAAAATTAATAAAAATTCAATCAGATGATTTTTATAAGTTTGTCAAATGTATTTAACATTAGCATCCTCAAACTTTAAACTCTTCTAATTCTATGAATATTTAAGATAAATACTATAAACTATACCTTTCCGCCAGCTGTCTCGATCCAAGGAACTCAAATGGGATTAAAAAATGCGTGTTATGGTTTTAAATTCAAAGTTGGTATAATATTTAATATGTAGACGACCCCTGAAACATTATTTATGCATAGCATTAATTAGTAGACATTATTTCCAATCGATTGATACCTATAATTTTTTTTACAAATATTTTTACAGGAATTAGTAGGAGGGGATCGCTTTTTTTTTTTGTCCAGGACTTTAAATTAACACTTTAGTTTAGCTGGATTTTTTTTTGTCCAGGAGTGTAAATTAACACATTAGTCCAACTTGGTATATCCATAGTCGTGTCCATTAACAACAACAAAAATAACATTGCTTTACTTTTTTAGCAATTTCAGATTTTATTACAAGCTTAACGATATATATATATATGTATATTACCGTCATCTTTCTGTGAGTTACGACTCTTCCCTTTTATATATATATATATATATTTTTTTTTACTCAAGCAAGACAGAATTATTGGGATATCATTAGTTCATTGTTTTCTAGCTTCGTTAGCCAACGATTGAGTTTGGCAGTCTTGCGATTGGCAGTTTGGCGATTGACATTGGCCAAAGATTTTTCTATTAGTTGGACCAACAGCTAACACTGCGTCTGAGTCAACGTTTGGCTGATCTTTGGTCTAAAGATATGAGTTGCCATTTGACCAACAGTCATGTTTACTGGAAAAAAACTGCGCTAATAATAACAGTAAAATATGATAATAATGGACCTTATTTTAATTAGAAACTTCAACTAATTTGTCGATTTTTTTAGGCAAAAATTAATTATGCTTCTCGAATTACTGATTAAAATTGCTAAATATTTGTTTTTTCTTTAGCAAAGTAGTATATTTAAATGGGATCTCTGCAGGTGTCTACCTCATCACACACACACAGAAAAAGATTTAATATGCAAACTTCGTTCAAAAAATATTTATATCTAAAACAAAAATGTACTTTCCGTATGGAAACGGAAATAGAAATTCTGAAGTTAAAACTCATGCTTGATTTTTATTTTATTTCATTTATTTATTTATTTATATATTTTTTGAAAAAGTACCACACATTATAGCAGTATTTGTATGTTGAACTATATGATGAATGTATGATGTATTACTGTTTGTATGTAAATGCGGAAAGAACACTTACTTGTGAAAATAATATTAGACTTGAAGCATTTGACCTAGGGAGAGACAGGAGGGGGAAGAGGTATTTTATCTGCTTTAAAAATTACTTTATGCATCCGTTAAATACTGAATTGATATCGCACTATAAAAAAGTTTCTACTGAAAAGATAGATCGGAAATAGCTATTAGTAGTCTTAAATCACTGAAATAATTGAGTAAATTTACTTTTTTCAGAACACTCTTACCATGATTTGCAAATTTTTTATCACAATTAGAGATCAAGGGAAATATTTAAGTTTCCATAATTGAAATAAATCCCCCGGGGATTGCAATCCTGTAAGCTACAGGATTTTGCAGTCAGCGTTTTTTTTTTTTTTTAACCTACAATAGTTTCTGAATAGTAATCATCGCTTTATTAAATGATCGATTTTTCTGTGATGAAATAAAGTAATTTTTTATTGAAAATACATACCAGAATTTTCTATTAGTTATTTAATTACAGAAATGCTGTTATTAAATATATCTAAGATTACTATCCGAAAAATATAATAGGTTTTTTTAATTAAAAAAAAAAAAAAAAAACGCTGGCCGCGGGAATCTGCAGCTTGTAGAATTGCAATCCAGAAATGTGATCGAGGTTGTATTCCTCGAAAAGAAAGAGTATGTTTTCCAGTCAACAACAAAATCCACACAAAACGTTTTGGTTTTCTAATATTTATCTCTTTCTTTTATCAAACTGTTTTTCGAAAAGCATACTTTCGATTATAGGGACATTCAGGGCCGGCTTTAAAGGGGCGCAAGTTCGGTGACCAATGTTGAATTCAGGCGGTGGCCCGGGTGGGGGGGGACATCATCCCTCTGAGCCTGGAAATGTCCCCCCCCCCCCGGAAGATTTGAGATTTTATGCTTTCAATGGGCAAAAAGTGGAATTCCCCCCCCCCCTGGAGCTACAGAAATCCCTCCCGGACAAAAGTGTCTGAATTCAACACTGTGGGTGACCGCCCTGGGTTGACCGCCTAATAGCTAAGGGACGGAAAATTTCCGAAATATTTAGCCTAAATGTAAGACCTAAAACATATTATTTTAAGAACCAATGAAAAAATTCCTCGCAGGGCACGGGAGTAATACCTGGGCGTAGTATCCACAGCGCGTCAGGGCTTTTAAAACTTTCCCAATGAACAAGATCTTACGCAAGAAGATTCCTCAATAGTATGCAAACACGTCTGCTTTGGTTTCCTATTCAGGAAATTCCTTCGATGTATCTTCAATTTCTTCATGATAATAAAAATCTCTCTCTTTTGACATTTGTCTTAATTGATGATTATTCGTAAGAAAATTATCCAAATTTAGTACAATAATCAGAATGTATGCTTATAGCCAGGGGAAAACATTGCAGTGGCTTAGGGGCGCAAAATTTTCCCTGGCTGAGGGCGCACCGGCCCTCGGGCCGATGGGCCGGCGGGCCAGTCCGAGCCTGGTCTCACCCTGATTACAAAACATTAACACGAGAAAACTGTTGACGATATTAAGGCATGTTATGATTTTTTTCTTTTTTTTTTCCCCTTCATATTTTCATTCTTTAAACCTCAAAAACTTTGTCGTTAACCCTTTATGTACTGAATAATGAATTACTGAAAATTTTATCTTCTAAAGCATTTTTCGTAAATTTTTTAAACTATATTAGAAGATTTCCATAATCATTTACTAAATTTTAGAGGGATTTTAGAAGGATTGAAGGATTTAAAAGGATTAATTAAATTTTAATTTATAAGGATTTTGTGCAATATTTATAACCCCACTCAAATATTTTATTTTAAATATTTTTCTTAGTATTTTGTAGAATTAGGAAATGTACAAATATAATGTTCTTACAATAGTAATATAGAAATATTTCTGAATTGAAAATCCCCCCCCCCTCCCAACGCCAACTAAGTTGAAAAGATGCAAAGGCAAAATAAATCATCCTTTTAAAAATATTTTTGTTTTGTGTAACCAATAATGCTTTTGGAACAAGATAAATTAATGCATCTACAACTCATTCCAAACTGTATTACTACTAATCGATGTATTAAATGAATTTTATAACAAGTTATTTTACTGGTACTTATAAGTACCGTCAGTAGATAAAGGGTTAAAGCAGTTTTTTCGAAATTTGTATTGGTTCAAAAGTTGCAGTGAATAGGCCCATTTTTAGAGTATTGTGTGCAGCGCAGGTAGAAGCAAAAGAATTCGGGAAGTCCCATTATATGGGCCTGATATAGATGATTTTATTTAAGTTGAAAATTGTCACTGTAATCTATGTTTGTTTAAAAACGTTGTAAAACTTTAAACCTGTTTTTCTCGAAACTCTGTTTTACAAATCGGTACCAGGTAGAACTCGAGATTGGATCGACCGAATTGGTTGAAATCTTAATCTTTTCTAGTATATACTATTTTGTAGTCCCTCACGGACGTGTTTTTTAATATTCGAGCTGTAAATATTTTTTTACGCGATTTAAATCCGAAATTTTTTGCATAAAATCGACAACTTAAAATTTGAACAACCGCCATTTTCTTCAGAATTGAAAAATTGATAAGCACATCCGAGAAGGCCTACAAAATATCGTAAATTTTTATTTTATTTTATTTATTTATTTGTTACAGATAAGCAGATTCCGAGATTCATCTGGCACCGTGGAATGCTCCACTTTTTGCACAAATCCGGTATCAAAGGCCTCCAAGACCATTTTTCAACCAATTTCCAAATAAAAAATTGCTTTTAAAATTTCAAGATATGCTCTTTTATTTTCAAATAATCCCATCATTATTGTTGTATAGTTGCACTCAAATAATCGCAAAAAGTGGAAAAATTAATAGAGTTTTTTAAGGCATGTTGTAATGTCTTAACGTAATTTTTATAGAAATTGACCTCAGCAATCAAATGCAAAAAAAAAAAAAAAAAAAAAAAAAAAAAAAATATCATTTAAAAATATTGAAATGCGAACGAGATATCTTAAACTATTTCCTCCATAGGATCAACATTAGCGAGCGGGTATTTTCGTCTGAGTGAAGTAGCCTCTTAAAAGAGCCTACATCAGTCATGCGAAAAAACGCGCAAGCTAATGTTAAGTCTATGGAAAGGTTCTTGACAGATTTCTCGCTTGCATTTTAATATTTTTAAATGATGTTTTTCGCATAGGATAGCTGAGGTCGATCTCTAACGTTGTTAGTTTTTAATTCTTCGATTTTGGTTCTAGTTTTTTTTTTATATAAGGGTACTTTCACTTTCAGGAACCGGTTCCAACCGGTTCCAGAATTTAAAATGTCCACTTATAAAAAAAACTGTAACCAAAATCAAAAAAGTAAAAACTAACAACGTTAGAGATCGACCTCAGCTATCCTATGCGAAAAACATCATTTAAAAATATTAAAATGCGAGCGAGAAATCTACCAAGAATCTTCCCATAGACTTAGCATTAGCTTGAGCGTTTTTTCGCATGACTGATGTAGGCTCTTAAGCAGCGAATCAAAAGTTAATTTTGAACGAAAATGCCCGATCGTTTCTTAGAAGGTCACCAACGCTACCAGTTTCTTTAAAATTTTCATGCCACTGCTTCATAGTCATGGCATCTGAAAGATTGCGTCCCCAAACTCCTGTTGAAAAGATGTGGTGGTATAGTTTCATGGATGGACAAAACGCAATCCACATTTTTCTATATGGAAGCTGTTTCGTTAACTATCGAATTTTTATTCGCTGCTGAAATGTATGAACAGATAATTCAGATAATTCAAACTCTTTTTTACGATAAATAAAACTTTAGGAACAGGATTAAGCAACAGTAAAATTTGTACATTAATATTTATAAAAGTCTTTTCGTGTTTACATTTTGTAATCAGTGTGAGACTTTGTGCTTAGTACTATATCAGAGTTTCCCCCACGTTTAAACAAGGGCAGGGTGCTGCTGGTGAGAAAAGGGCACTTTTTTTATTCTTAAGGGCCCTTTTTTATTCTTAAAGGCACTTTTTGGATTCTTGACGGCACTTTTTAGATTCTTATTGGTACTTTTTTTAATTATTAAAGGTATTCTTTTGGTTTTTAAAGCCACTTTTGACATTTAAAAGTCAAGGCACTCTTTGTAAGACAACGTTGAGTCAGTTTTTACTATTATGAAAGCCAATTTTTTAATGCAAAAAGGAGAAAGGACACTTTTTTTTACTGAGGGGCAAGAAGGGTGCTAATTATTTTACTGGAGGGGGCAAGAAGGGTGCCAATTCTTTTTATGAGGGGAAAGAAGGGTGCTAATTATTTTACTGGAGGGGGCAAGAAACGTGCCAATTATTTTTATGAGGGGCAAGAAGGGTGCTATTTTGTAAACCAAAGGGCATGCACGGTGCAGCACCCTTCTGAAACTGTCTGGGGGAAACTCTGCTATATAATGTACTATATTAGCGTATAGCATACTATTCTATATATACATATACTATATACTATTTATTTATGCTATTCAAACATACGTAATGTTAAAATTTCTGCACGATATTGGCATAGCTATAAGTACCCATACTGAAGCAAACAATGTTGCTGCAAAAAAATAGAATATAACAAAAAGACAGAGATAATATCACAGAATTTGCATGTGCATGCAGTTAAATATTCCTTTTTCTCTTATTTTATCCCTCCCCTCCCCCTGACTCCGTACCTCTAAGAGTACTTTATGAAACTAGATACTAGTCGGATGTGCCAATCCCAAAACCTTCTTCTACCTCACACAGGATTCGTATACACTAAAAAGAATAAGCACGAATTTAAATCAAGGTCTAACTGAATCTAAAGTTTTATTAAATTCCGTGCATTAGTTCTTGAGATATGACTATCGCTAAAATCGTGTAAATCCTGAAAATGCAGCATAGCAGCGCCACCTGTTGGGAGATTTAGACCGAAACCTAATCAACAAAAACTTATGTCAACATTAGTTCCTGAGATATTGTTATCGTGTTAATAATAAAAAAAGTAGCATAGCAGCGCCATCTGTTGGGCTATTTACACCAAAACGTAATCAGCATCTATTTATGTCAAGGTCTAACGGAATCTGAAGCTTGGTGAAATTCCGTGCATTAGTTCTTGAGATATAGCTATTGTGAAAATCATGAAAAAAGTAGTATAGAAGCGCCACCTGTTGGGATATCTATCCGAAAACATAAGCTATTTATGTCAAGGTCTAATTGAATATGAAGTTTGATGAAAATAAATGCGTTAGTTCTTGAGATAGAGCCATTGCGGAAATTGCAAAAAATGCAGCATAGCAGCGCCACCTGTCGGGCGATTTTTACCAAAAACTAATCAGCACGAATTTATATTAGGGACTAGCTGAATATAAAGTTTCATTTAATTTCATGCGTTAGTTCTTGAGATAGGGTGCCCACAAAATTTTTGTCACATACAGACAGACAGAGTCACAGACAGACATTTTCTAAAAACAGTCAAATCGCGTTCAGGACCTTCTAAATCCGTCGAAAACCGGAAGTCGAAAATTTTGATGAATCCAATACTTCTTGTAAAGATAGAAGAAAGTAAAAAGGTTAACACACATAGTTATTAACCAGGGGTTCATCCAGGCAAAATTTGGGGCCTATTTAGGGCCCCTTTACAAAAATCAATTTAATAAAGAGGGTTCCTTCACAAAAATCAATTTAATAAAATGGGCTCCTTCACAAAAATGAAATTGACAGAATGGTCCCCTTCACAAAAATCGATTTGACAAAATAAGTCCTTTCACAAAATTCCATTCCATAAAAACTTGCTATTTATTATTTATTTATTGTTTTTTTTTTTTTTTTAATGTTTTAAAATGTGTAATTTGTAAACAAACACGTTCACCAGAGAAGAAAGCTTCACCAAAAGGATTTTAAAAAGTCTTCTTTAAAAAGTCCCTTCACAAAAATCGATTTGACAAAATAAGTCCTTTCACAAAATTCCATTCCATAAAAACTTGCTATTTATTATTTATTTATTGTTTTTTTTTTTTGTTTTTTTTTATGTTTTAAAATGTGTAATTTGTAAACAAACACGTTCACCAGAGAAGAAAGCTTCACCAAAAGGATTTTAAAAAGTTTTTGTTTATAAATGCTTGGTTCGAATTTGATTAACTGGATTTCAACTTCCGTTACAAAATGTTATTTTTCTCAAAAATATAATAAATTTCACAAAAATAACCTTTACTTTTCACAAAATGGGCCCCAAGAAAAAAACCCTGCATCGACCCCTGTTAACTATTTTGTTGTGTAATTGTCTGAGTGACACGAAGACTCATACACAGCGCAGTATTACTTTGCTCCATATATAGCTACGGCGGATATTAAAACTTTTCGTCAAGCATAACTCAAAAAATATTTAACGGATTTCGTTCAAATTTTTACAGCAGGTACCTATAAAGGTGACAACGACGTCTATTTATTACCAATAATAAATTTCAAACCGTTTGGAAATTATATTAAAAATAGATTAAAAAAGCACAATTAAAGTACATACGTCACGAAAATTTAGTGCGTACGTCATTTTCACCGGCGGGAGATTTTCGTAATCAATCGGATTTCAAAAGTTCATGGAGCATGGAGCAAAAAAATATGCACTCACTAATATTCAGTACAATAAAAGGTACTTTTCGGTTAGCCGGGCGCCAGTGATCTATATACATGTTGTGTGTATAAGATACGCCAGTGATATACATACATACACACATATGTATATATATACACATATATACACACACACACACACACACACATATATATTATATACATATATGTATGTATGTATAATATGTATGTATGTATATACATATATATTTATCTATGTATTTGTTCATATATCACTGGCGTCCAGCTAACTGAAAAGTACCCAATAAAATATATTTCAATTTTTTTATAAAATGGAACATAAAAGTACAAATATATCAAATGGTATGTAGTATGTGAAATGAAACAATTTTATTATAATCACCTATCGTACAATAAAAATAGCTAATATTCTGCATTCAGAGGGAAAAGTTCCATATCCTGTGCCGGTAGATTTGGCGAGTTATTTTTTGGTGATAAGTGTGTGGTGATAAGTGCGATCTTCAGTCTTTCGGTTACCTTTTCTAAAGTTATGTTTTGCCGATGTAATATTATGTAAACATATGTTTTGTAGGTTTTTTTTTTTTTTTTTTTTTTTTTTGTATATATATGCTAATTGTAATGGCAGTCGGGAATGAGATTTTTACCTTTTTATCTATGCTTTCGAAAATATTAAAACATTAACCTGGCGATTTTGGTGAGATTTTGCTTCGTGTAGCAACTCGGTAGGGCAGATTCTGTGTTTTTATGTTAAATTAAATATTGTGTGTTTTATAATAAATTAATTACTGTGTGTGTGTTGTATAATAAAATAAGGTAAAGATGTCATATACGCGCCACATTGGCGCGATTCCAACAAAATGGCAATTTTATGCCAAACATGGTAACCCGGTTATTTTTTTTATGTGTTAATAAGTGTTGATATTTACGATTTATTGTGATATTTATATTGTTATGTTTATTATTTATAACTGTTCATTTATTATTGCATGCTTTTTGTAACGGTACTTCTCTATTATCCCGTCGGCCACTTTTCATAACAAAAACTATCGCCAAACTGTAAAATTAAACGCCAAAAATGCAGTCCCATTTACTTGATGTCAAAAGCATTATACGTGATTGTTATGTCATCAAATAGTTCATAAAGTGATCAACGGTGTCATAAAGTGGTCGACGGGATAATAGAGAAGTACCTTTTGTAACTAATATTCAAAAACAAAGTTTTCGCCAAATTGGCGGGGGGGGGGGGGGGATCGCGCCAATGTGGTGCGTATATGACATATGTGCCTAAAATAATTTCTGTGTGCTTAAAATAAAAATTGTGTGTGTTTTATAACATAATAAAATCCAACTAGCATGCTATTTTAGCAATCTTGGCCTAACGGGTTCTCAAAAACGGGGTTTTCTGGCTAAAATGGCGCAAACAAAATTCACGCCAATCCCAGTGCGCTAGCTACAGCTGTTCCAAAAATATTTATATCAAGCGTATAATGTTTTGCATTTTTATACGGAACACTTCTCCATTTAAAGATTTTAAATGCTATTTACATCAGATATTTTTTTCCTGAGGTTCCCAAAAGTTAATTTAGGTATGTTTTTCGTTCGTTTATTAATTTTTTACAATTTGCTCCCTGACAATAGCAATTATTTATCCCAAAAATACCTCTTAGGTTTGTTAAATATGTTTGTTTATGTATTTTCATTACTTATTAAAATTTCGAAAATGGCGATAAAATTTTATTTTAGCATCGTATTTATGTTTTTAAGATGGTTCAAAAACATGGTTTAATAAAAGTACGTTTGTAAACATTTGGAAAACATGTTTTTCCATTCTCTGGAAAAATTTGGTAAGATGCTCAAGTAGATGCTTTTAGTAAGATGCTTTTTTTAAAGTAGATGCTTCGGTAAGATGCTTTTAGCACCATGTTTAATTTTTTCGACAATCGCGCCAACTGGCACAGGATACGGAACTTTTCCCCATTCAGATACACAGGCAAAAAAGCTGGTCTCAAACAACAATAAAGCTAGCAACAACATTGTTTTAACTCTATAACAGTTACAATAATATTAAATGCTCAGATTGGCTTTGGGCCCGATTACGGTAGTTTCCCCTGGAAAAAAACTGTAGAAGTCTTTTACATTTGTTTCGAATGAAGCTCGGTGAACAAAGTATTAATTAATAATATAAACAACACTAACATAAACACGGAAGCAAAAGTTTGAATTCAAATTATTTGTTAATCTTTCCCCCTCCCACCAACTCTTCAAAAAAATAAGAAAAATGAAAAGAAAGTTACAGCATTGAATTTAAAATGGCGTTAAGCTACGCTTTCTGACTTAAGCAATTAACTGCAAACCCGATTATGAAACTTTCACTTAACTATAACATGTACCTAATAGCCCTGAGGATACTTCCCAGTTATACGGACCTTTAGGCTTTTTTAAAAAGCTTGACACAATTCGGGTTTAAGAAGTTGAGATTTATTGCCAAATTATACAAACAACTATGAAACTAAAACTGATGAATTATTTTGTTGGTTTACGCATGTATTTTTAAAAATTGCATCTGATTACACTTATTAGATGAATTACTTCTGTTTGTATTTAATAACGGTAAACGGCTTCTGTATATTGAATGAATTGTGAAACTATTGGGAAGAGGTAGTGAGCAAACGGGTAGACAGACGGATAATGAGACGGGTAGAGAGACGGGTAGTGACAGAGATAGGCTAACGGGTTGCGAAACGAATAGGTAGACGGGTAGCGAGACAGGTAAAAAAAGGGTTGATAGAGGGGTACCGAGATGGGTAGAGAGACGAGTAGTGAGACCGATATACAGGCATGTAGAGTGAAGGTTGAGAGAAGGGTTGCGTGGTGGATAGAGAGACGGGCAGACAGAAGAGCACAGAGACGAGTTGACAGACGGGTAGAGAGAGGAGTATGTACACAGGCAGACGTGTCGAGAGACTGGTAATTAAACGGCAAGCAAGACAGGTAGAAAGACGGATTGACAGATGGATAGCGAGACAGGTGAAGAGTTGGGTAGAGTTTGGGTATAGGAAAAAAATTAATTCAAATGTAAATATTTGTCACAAGGAAAATGTTGCAACAATGAAATTAAATTTTACGTAACTTTAAAAAGCTCGGCGCTTTATAAGATCAAGCAAAAAAAAAAAAAAAAAAAAAAAAGGATTATTTGCCAAATGTTATAAAAACAAATCTGATGGACGGTACTTCTTTTCTATTTGTTTAACAGTGTATATGTATTTATGTATGATATTTTGTAATGCTATCATTTAATTTTCTCTTTTTCATTATGTCGTAATTGTTAATCCTACGTTCTTAACAATATCACTCAGACTAATCCCTTTCAGGGAAATCCTAGTATAAAATCTCTTTTTAAACACCTATATAATTACTCTTTTGATTTTTGTTTGGTACTTACGTATTATCCGTGCCAAGAGATTAATCGCCAAAAATGGTTGCCAAGTACCAATCGTGTTTATCGTACCCAATCATGTTTTCAAATGCAGTAATTTAACATTATCAAATAGCATTGTTAAAAATGGTAATTAATATAAAATAAATAAAATGTAATATATGTTTATTAAATTTATAACATTGTTAAAAATAGTAAATAACATTATTTTAGTAAAATTAATAAATGGTAAATAGCATAGTAAATAAAAATAATAATATTATAGATTATTCCCAGGCATGTACCATGCAGCAAGAAAACAAAATATAAGGGTTACTATAATTAGCAATATTGGCTCCATGCCTGGCGCAGTTGGCTTAAAACTGGCACGGATAATACGTAAGTACCTATTGTTTTATATTAGAAATGCTAACAAGGGAAATTTAAAAGTACAGAATTTGCACACCATTATAATTTTATGTATTGTCCACCCCCCCCCCCCCCCTTCTCGAAATTTTCAGGTCATCATTTTTCCACGTTATTGCATCAAACTCAGAAACAGACAAAATGACATTTGAAAAAGCTGAAAAAGATTCAATTCATGCCTGAAGAATTCAGTAAACAAGGCCATAATCGGAATAGTATGTCAAAAGAACATTTCTAGTAATAGTACACTGCTCAAAACAATTAAAGGATATTGCAGTTTTAGGTGGATTTTGTATCTGGGAAACTTTTTAGCTGATTGATACATGGTCGACAGACATAGTAGGTTATATGAGAATAAATTACACATGTTTGGCAGAAAAAAATGCATTTTATTGCGCATTTGTGTACAAAAGGAAAAAAACACAATTTGTGCATATGAGAAAAAAAGAATAAGAAAAGGTGTTTTCTTCAAAGAAAATCATTTTCAGTAGGGGGTATGGTTTCCACGGGCGGCCAGCAACGTTGAACACCTTTGAGGCATGGACTCAATGAGGCTATTAATGACGAGTTGGGGTATTCTGCCCCACTCTTCCAGAAGAGCTCTTTCCAGTTCTTGGAGAGTTTGTGGGGGTTGTTGGCGGCCAGAAACTCGTCTTCCTAGAGCGTCCCAAACGTGCTTGATTGGATTCATGTCTGGAGAACACGCTGGCCATTCCATTCGAACGATTCCTTCCTCGAAAAGGAAATCCTCCACCAGGTTTGCACGATGTGGCCTGCAGTTATCGTCCATTAAAATGAAGTTATCTCCGATTGCTGCAGCGTAAGGGACTACAATAGGTCGGAGGATCTCATCCCTATATCGGCGACCAGTCAGAGCTCCATCTCGAATGATGTAGAGGTCAGTGCGCCCGTCAATGGAGATGCCACCATACACCAACACTCCTCCACCGCCAAATCTGGCACTTTCGTGCACGAACGCAGGATTATTCCTACTGCCACGGTCCCTCCAGATGAAAATACGCCTATTATCCGGATGCACAGAAAAACGGGACTCGCCAGAAAACAGAATATTGCTCCATTCATTTCTCCTCCAGTTGACATGCTCGGTTGCCCACTCCCTGCGGTCGCGACGATGCCTTGATGTTAATCTAACACATACCATCGGTCGGCGAGCATACAGACCTACAGCATGGAGCCGGTTTCGGACAGTCTGAGTTGAAATCGTGGTGCCTGTAGCCGAGCGAAGGTGTTGTTGGAGAAGAGTAGCGTTCATGTTTCGGTGTCTCCGAGCTGTTAACGCTAAATACCGATCTTCATTGGGCGTTGTTGCCCGTCTACGACCTTGCCCTGGTCTTCGGCCTGCACATCCACTCTCCAAAAAACGGTTCCAGATCCTGGAAATGACACTTTGTGACACTCCAATGGCTTGCGCTACTTCGGCTTGAGTTTGGCCCCCTTCTAACCTACCAACAATTCTCCAAGCTTCTGAATCTGTCAAATGACTTCGCTGAGACATCGTACTCATCGAAACAAAGCAATCACTGAATGCCGATCATCCTTGTCTTCATTCTCTTTTATCCAGTTGAAAGTCAAATTTCATTCGCTGCCGCTGAAGCGACGTTTTTGACGTCGAACTCAAAATTTGCATACTCCACAGTTTGAAAACCAGAAAAATTTGCATTTGTGATTCTCTTCTTCTATTTTCGGCAAAAAAAATTTCGTTTATATCTTTATTTTATATAAAACTTCAAATATCCTTTAATTGTTTTGAGCAGTGTAGTTTAAAAAAACATTTTAATAATATATGAATTAATAAATTACCTTGTTAATTCACGACCCGACGTGTCTTTTGACTTCTTCCTTTTCTTTCTTTCAAGCTGGGTGAGAGGTGGTTCCCTACATTTAGAAAATATTTATTATTAATTTTATTAAATTTCTTACAATCAGGCATAAAACAAAGAAATAGAAGAAAAGGTGGGAAAATTTTCTATCTATATAACGGCAGTAAATTGTCCTAATTTCGACACATTTTAAGAAGTATTTACACAATAACCTGAAATATAACTATAGATATAATTGTTATTTTATTTTAATTATTTAGAAAATATTAAAAATGATATATCTAAGTAACAAAAAATGTATAGGTTCATTGAAATTTAAAAAAAAGAAAGAAAGAAAAAAGTGAAAAAAGAATGGTAGGTTGTTTGCTAAAAATATATATCCAAATATATCTGATGAATTTATGTGAAGTACAGAACTATTAATTCTTCAAAACAAATATTATTCTGGATAGTTTTTGACTGCATAAGTCCCCCCCCCCCTCTTTTCTAAAGAAAAAAATTCTCCATGCTAAATATATGCACATGAAAGTGATCTTTGGTTCAGGAATACATCACTGAAACTACTCAAAAGTGTATAAATCAGACATAATATACTATTTCAAAAATAACCTTATGCAAACTTTCTTTCCCTTTTAAATACTAAAAAATTTCACTCTGGATCGACACTTTTAATAACTTCATTAATATGATTTTCCGATGTTCATAACATAAGCTGACCTTTGATTTGATAGCTCTTCTGCACATCAGTTCAGAAACTCCAAGGGTGTACGTACGTACAGAATAAGTTTTAGGATTAAATTTACCTCCCCCCCTCCTCCTCCCCCACATGCTCCCAATATTTTCTTTGGATTTTTTACGTCAATCTAGGTAATGTCCAAAATTACTTTCAAAAAGGTTAAATTCTTCCTTTAGGAGGAACTCTTACATGCCTGTATATTAAGTACGAAAGAATATTTACAATGCAAAGTAACTCTTAACTGTACTTAGCAATCTCACAGACCACTGCTTTTTACCATTTTCACAGTTTAACTTGTAATTTTCAGTTTAAGGGTCCTCTTCACGCACTTGAAAACACCCGTTCGCTAATGTTAATCCTATGGGGCATTCTTTTTCTAATATCTCGTTTGCATTTCCATATTTTTAAACGATTTTTTTTTTTTTTTTTTTTTTTTTTTTTTTGCATTGGATAGCAGAGATCAATCTCTATTTCAGCCGTTGATTACTTTTTCGATTTTCTTTGTGGATTTTTTTTTTTTTTTACGAAGATACTCTCACTTTCGGAACCGGTTTGAAAATGAAATTATTTTCGTAAAAAAAAAAAAAAAAAAAAAAAAATCGAAAAAGTAATTATCGGCGGAAATAGAAATTGATCTCTGCTATCCAATGCCAAAAAAGTCGTTTAAAAATATTGAAATGCAAACGAGATATTTGAAAAATAATGCCCCACAGGATTAACATTAGCGAGCGGGTATTTTCGAGCCTACGCTAGTCACGCGAAGAAACGCTCAAGCTAATATTAAGTCTATGGGAAGGTTCTTGCGCGATTTCTCGCTCGCATTTTAATATTTTTAAATGATTTTTTTTTTTTTTTTTTTTTTGCATAGGATAGCTGAGGTCGATCTCTAACGTTGTTAGTTTTTACTTTTTTGATTTTGGTTACAGATTTATTTTTTTTTTTAAAGCGGACATTTTCAATTTTGGAACCTGTTGGAACCGGTTCTGAAATTGAAACTGCCCTTATATAAAAAAAAAAACTGGAACAAAATCGCAAAAGTAAAAACTAACATTAGAAATTGATCTCTGCTATCCAATGCAAAAAAAGTCGTTTAAAAATATTGAAATGCAAACGAGATATTAGAAAAATAATGCCCCATAGGATTAACATTGGCGAGCGGGTGTTTTCGAGCCTACTCTTGTCACGCAAAGAAACGCTCAAGCTAATGTTAAATCTATGGGAAGGTTCTAGCGCGATTTCTCGCTCGCATTTTAATATTTTTAAATGCTTTTTTTGGCATAGGATAGCTGAGGTCAATCTCTAAGGTTGTTAGTGTTTACTTTTTTTATTTTGGTTACAGTTTTTTTTATAAGCGGACATTTTCAGTTTTGGAGCCGGTTGGAACCGGTTCTGAAAATAAAAGTACCCTTGTATAAAAAAAACTGGAACTAAAATCGAAAAAGTAAAAACTAACAACGTTAGACATAGACATCAGCTATCCTATGCCAAAAAAATCATTTAAAAATATTAAAATGCGTGCGAGATATCCCGCAAGAACCTTCCCATAGACTTAACATTAGCTTGCGCATTTTTTCGCATGACTGATGTAGGCTCTTAAGAGCCTACGCGCAGAAACGCTCAAGCTAATGTTAAGTCTATGGGAAGGTTCTTGGGCGATTTCTCGCTCGCATTTTAATATTTTTAAATGATTTTTTATTTTATTTTTTTATTTATTTATTTTTATTTTATTTTATTTTTTTGCATAGGGTAGCTGAGGTCGATCTCTAACGTTGTTAGTTTTTACTTTTTTGATTTCGGTTACAGTTTTTTTATAAGCGGAGATTTTCAATTTTGGAACCGGTTCTGAAAGTGAAAGTACCCTTATACATATATATATATATATATAAAAACTGGAACCAAAATCGAAAAAATAAAAACTAACACGTTAGCTATCCTATGCAAAAAAAAAAAAAAAAAAAAAAAATCATTTAAAAATATTAAAATGCGAGCGAGAAATCGCGCAAGAACTTTCCCATAGACTTAACATTAGCTTGCGGATTTTTTTGCATGACTGATGTAGGCTCGGTGAAATTTTGCTTTGTTTGAACCTCTGGTACTATCGGCAGAAACTTCTGAATTATAATAGTCCTGTACATAAAATTTAGTACAGAAACAGTATCCTGTGAGTTAATTGAGCCTTTTATTTTATTTTATTTCAAGCGCTCTCAGAGACCGGTCAAAGTAACTATGTAACACAACTTCTCACTTGGCTGTTCACTGGCTGTTCTCAAATCCAAAGGAGCTACTTTCTGACACATTTCTAAATTCGTTTTTGTTCTGAAACGCATGAGATTTTCAGGTGTTCTTATTAGTGATGGGCATAACGCATAACGATTATTTTGATTATTCGAATGAATCATTCGGGCATGCGCAGAAGCATATCTGTCAAACTACAAATTTTTTTTTATTCAATTACTACCAGAAATTTTGAAAAAAAAAAAAAAAAAAAAAATTCTGCAGAAACTTATATAAACTTATCAAAATAATCGTTATGCCCATCACTAGTTCTTATTCAGAAACTATGTAATCGAATGGCATTTTCTATTTTACTTACCCATCATACGTAGTACAGGGTCTTGTAATCGTTTCAAAAATCGAAAAAAAAAAAAAAAAAAGTGGACGCATTTACACTTTTCAGACACTGGAGATTCCGAAAAACATATTTTTAGAAAAAAAAAAAATACCGTCCGTCTGTGCGTCTGTAAACGCTCTATCTCCCGAACAAATTGAGATAGAGACTTGAAATTTGGTATGTACTTAGTACGTAATAATGGGAAGAAGCTTATTGAATTTCAGTAACCTCGATTATCCGGAACTATTTTTTTCAGACTCTCGAAATATTCGTTCTGATAAAAGGTATATAAAAATTTTCGAAATTGTTTTAAGGAGTGAATGTAAAAGACGATTAAAAAACATAAATTTTGCATAAAGAATGAAGTCGATTGGATAATGAGTTGCCAAGATATATGTAATCTTATTTTCCACACTTCCATTTTTCATGACCCTGTATTTCATCCAAATTGCAATTCAAAGATTACATTTCAATTGAAAATGAGACGCTTCATCCGACGTAGTAAACCGTTAGTTAATAGGATTAACGTTTTTGGAGTTATGAGGATGTTTCTCTTACGCAATTCAGTAATAGAGCATTTAAAGTTCATGACGTCATCAAGCCACGATTTTATTCGAATTGCAATGCATTTTATAAGTAGTTTACACATGTTTAATTTTCATATTTTATATTACGCATATCCATGATGGGTTTTGGCCCCCAACGACTAGTTTTGTTAAAGGCAGAACAAAGTCGGCGTTTTGAACCTAATTCCAGACGCATAAGCACGAGAAAGGAGAAAAAATTGTCACATGACGAGAATCGTTTATAACTCGATAAATAATTTATTTATATTTTTTTTAAAAAAATCGCAATTCTATTCCAAATCGCTTCAAAAGTCAGGCCTGCCAATTTTTTGCCTTTACGTTTAAAAATGAGTCAGAAATGTGTCAGAAAGTTTCGTGTTGTTAAGCAGTGAACTTCCCGATTCCCCTCGCTACTGTTCAACCCATGGGAGTAGGATGCATTTGTATACTTAAAATATCTCCTCAAGCAATTAATATTTTTAACTTCTGTTTTCTGTGTATGTTTCTAAAGGATGTCTCTTTTTCTTAGTTATCGAAATATTTCTCAAATATGCGCTTAATTTATAATTTTATGTGTTCAAATATTAGCGAAACTGAACTAAGATTTTAACACTTCACATAAAATTAAATTATATACTATTTAAGAAAAATTTTGACAACTAAGAAAGATAGAAACATTCTTTAAAAAGTGTATATAGAAAACAGAAGTAAAAAATATTAATTTCCTGGTGAGATATTTTAAATATATGAATGTATGCTACGGTTATAGATTTAAATTAGCAAGGGGTTTTGGTTGATTTATGTCGGCCGATTATCTACTCGAGGGATATAGGCAAAGTTTACTATTTAAGAAAAATTTTGACAACTAAGAAAGATAGAAACATTCTTTAAAAAGTGTATATAGAAAACAGAAGTAAAAAATATTAATTTCCTGTTGAGATATTTTAAATATATGAATGTATCCTACGTCTATAGATTTAAATTAGCAAGGGGTTGGTTGATATATGTCGGCCGATTATCTACTCGAGGGATATAGGCAAAGTTTACTATTTAAGAAAAATTTTGACAACTAAGAAAGATACAAACATTCTTTAAAAAGTGTATATAGAAAACAGAAGTAAAAAATATTAATTTCCTGTTGAGAAATTTTAAATATATGAATGTATCCTACGTCTATAGATTTAAATTAGCGAGGGGTTGGTTGATTTATGTCGGCCGATTATCTACTCGAGGGATATAGGCAAAGTTTACTATTTAAGAAAAATTTTGACAACTAAGAAAGATAGAAACATTCTTTAAAAAGTGTATATAGAAAACAGAAGTAAAAAATATTAATTTCCTGGTGAGATATTTTAAATATATGAATGTATGCTACGTCTATAGATTTAAATTAGCGAGGGGTTGGTTGATTTATGTCGGCCGATTATCTACTCGAGGGATATAGGCAAAGTTTACTATTTAAGAAAAATTTTGACAACTAAGAAAGATAGAAACATTCTTTAAAAAGTGTATATAGAAAACAGAAGTAAAAAATATTAATTTCCTGGTGAGATATTTTAAATATATGAATGTATGCTACGTCTATAGATTTAAATTAGCGAGGGGTTGGTTGATTTATGTCGGCCGATTATCTACTCGAGGGATATAGGCAAAGTTTACTATTTAAGAAAAATTTTGACAACTAAGAAAGATAGAAACATTCTTTAAAAAGTGTATATAGAAAACAGAAGTAAAAAATATTAATTTCCTGTTGAGATATTTTAAATATATGAATGTATCCTACGTCTATAGATTTAAATTAGCAAGGGGTTGGTTGATATATGTCGGCCGATTATCTACTCGAGGGATATAGGCAAAGTTTACTATTTAAGAAAAATTTTGACAACTAAGAAAGATACAAACATTCTTTAAAAAGTGTATATAGAAAACAGAAGTAAAAAATATTAATTTCCTGTTGAGATATTTTAAATATATGAATGTATCCTACGTCTATAGATTTAAATTAGCGAGGGGTTGGTTGATTTATGTCGGCCGATTATCTACTCGAGGGATATAGACAAAGTTTACTATTTAAGAAAAATTTTGACAACTAAGAAAGATAGAAACATTCTTTAAAAAGTGTATATAGAAAACAGAAGTAAAAAATATTAATTTCCTGTTGAGATATTTTAAATATATGAATGTATCCTACGCCTATAGATTTAAATTAGCGAGGGGTTGGTTGATTTATGTCGGCCGATTATCTACTCGAGGGATATAGGCAAAGTTTACTATTTAAGAAAAATTTTGACAACTAAGAAAGATAGAAACATCCTTTAAGAAGTGTATACAGAAAACAGAAGTAAAAAATATTAATTTCCTGTTGAGATATTTTAAATATATGAATGTATCCTACGCCTATAGATTTAAATTAGCGAGGGGTTGGTTGATTTATGTCGGCCGATTATCTACTCGAGGGATATAGGCCCTAGGGGAAGCGCCCTCCGTGAGGATCTTTCTAAAGGATCCTAACCCGTATTTACGGCAAGGTTCGAGGAAAACCACAAATTAGCGAGGGGAATCGGGAGGTTGACTGACGAGAACAGCCAAAAGGGTTAAATTGTCATGCCTGGAAAGTTTATGCTTCTATGTGCAAAAATGATTCCATGAATCAGAAAAATTTCGCATTATTGCACAAAGCTTTTATTTATTTATTTTATTTATTTATTTATTTAGTTATATTTTATTTTATTTTATTATTATTATTATTATTATTTGGAAAATTGCCGTTTTGGAAAGGGCAGAGTAAATTGAACACTCCTATTTTACTATGTTATATAAATCAGAGAGTTTAAAAAAATGAACTAAAATCAGATATTACCGGAGGCACTTTGGTATGTATAAATAAGTGATTTTGAAGTCTTCTTTCCTCGGAAACCGTTTCTGGAAACTCTGCCTAATGAAAGAGAGTAAAAATTAGTATGTGGAGTCTAGGATGACAATAACAAGTAATTAATTATCTTTAACCCTTAATGTGTTGGCCAGTGCGATCTCAACTTCCCCTCGCTAATGTAAAAATGGCGTGGAATGCCTTCTTTTCTTTTAAATATGTCATCGGGAAATTAATATTTTTCACTACTGTTTTCTGTGTATTTTTCTTAAAGGATTTTTTTTTTTTTTCTACAAAATATTTCTAAATTAGTAAATCTACAGATCAGAGGCCTCAACGTCAGCTCTGCAAATCATTGTTCATTAATTTTACTATTTTTAAAAATAATCTGCATAATATTTGATATCTTAAAATTAAATTTTTTAAAGTTATTTATACATTTATAAGAATGTAAGATTTATCGAAACTTACGGAAATTTTAGAAGTTTCTCATTAAACACAATTTTAGGCAATGATAGGATAAACTACTTATTACTGTATTTTTTATTTTATATTCTCGATTTCTAATAGTTGTGCTATTTCATTATTCAAGTATATGTCTGAATGCATACTATTGTAATTTCATTAGATTAATCATCTCTTTTGTACAGGACATTTTATCCTATCCTTAAAAGAATACTTATTTTTCAACCACTAAACATCATATGTTGCTGAAATTGAATAAAATTTCGTGTATTAAATATACTTATACAAGTCTAAATTCCTCTTATGAGACGACTTATATTCAATTTACACATTCAACATTTTTGCATTTATCTTTTGGAAAACCGATTTGGTCATCTTTCTTTAGTAGTTAAAATAAATTATCATCTACTTCAATAGAAAAAGCATATTAAAAACTTAAATCACCCAAAAATTAGCTATTTTGTTAATAAAATTTCTCGTCCAAATAATGCGATAATTTTCTTTTATTGATATTTCTTGAAATATAGTTCCTTGGCAACCATTTAATGAAAGAAAGAAAAAAGAGAAATGCATTGGAATTTTTTGTAAAAATTGAGAAATTAAAATGTTTCGTATCTTTCAAATTAATGCGTAAAATTTCACAATAATCTGTATAATTGATTTTGAAATTCTGATAAATATATTGGCAAGTTTTCAAAGCGATCGAATTAAATTAAGATATCCATAAATTTTGAGCCCATAATTTATCATTTACAATTATCCCTATGCGTGATTTTCTTTTCGGTGAATGTTAAAATTAAAAAATCGTCTGACTTTCCATTGAAGAGCATTATGACTTAAAATAAAATGTTCTATATTTTTCGACCGAATGAACCAAATGTAACTAAAAACTATACAGCTAATTCCGAGTACTTCACCAACATACCTACCAAAAATCAACCTAATCGATCATTTTTGCGGCAGTTATCGCGGAACAGACAGACTGACAAACAGACGGAAAAAAAAACTTTTCGCGTCTCCACAGTGCGCCTTCACTAACGCTTCCGCAAATATATGCTTAATTTAATATTTTGTGTGTTAAAAGCTGCCAAGTTGTGAGTAAGATTCCAAACTCATAAAAAGTTAACCTAGTAAATCTACAGATCAGAGGCCTCAACGTCAGCTCTGAAAATCATTGTTCATTAATTTCACTAATTTTTAATATAATCTGCATAGTATTTGATAGCCTAAAATTAAATTTTTTAACGTTATTTATACATTTATAAGAATATAAAATTTATTGAAAGGTCCAAAAATTTTAGAAGTATCACATTAAACACAATTTTATGTCGGATAAATGATAAGATAAACTACTTATTACTATATTTTTTTCAGAATAAGATTACATATCTTAAGGGGGCTCCGCCCCCCTGAACCCCCCGTTGTCACTTTAATTTTATTTTATCAATTTCCAGTAATTGTATATATGTCCCGAGTGCATTTACTATTTTAATTTCATTAAATTAACCATCTCTTTATACAGGAGGTTTTATCCTATCCTTAAAAGAATACTTATTTTTCAACCACTAAATATCATATGTTGCTGAAATTGAATAAAATTCCGTGTATTAAATATGCTTATACAAACGTAAATTTCTCTTATGAGCTTATATTCCATTTTCACATTCAACATTTTTATAATTTTCGTTTGGAAAGCCGATTTGGTCATCTTTCTTTAGTAGTTAAAATAAATTCTCATCTATTTCATTAGAAAAATGATATTAAAAAATTAAATCACCCGAAAATTAGCTATTTTGTTAATAACATTTCGCATCAAAATAACTCACAAAATTTTCCTTTGTTGATATTCTTTGAAATATAGTTGCTTAGCAACCATTTAATGAAAGAGAAAAAGAAAATGCATTGGAAATTTTTGTAAAAAATGAGGAATTAAAATTTTTATATCTTTCAAATTAATGCGTAAAATTTCCCAATAATTTATACAATTAATTTAGAAATTCTAATAAATATATTGGGAAATTTTCAAAGCTATCAAATTAAATTAAGATATCCATTTCGTAAATTTAATATCCATAGTTTAGCATTTACAATTATCCCAATTCGTGATTTTCTTTTCGCGGAATGTTAAAATTAAAAATTGTCTGACTTCCCATTGAAAAGCATTATGACTTAAAATAAAATGTTCTATATTTTTCGAACGCGAATGAACCAAATTTAACCAAAAACTATACAGCTAATTCCGGGTACCTCGCCAACATACCCACCAAAAATCAACCTAATCGGACCCTTTTTGCGGCAGTTATCGCGGAACATACAGACAAACAAACATACAGAAACCAAAAACTTTTCGGGTCTCAACAGTAAGCCTTCACTGACGTTTCGGCAATTAAGCCTATATTTAAAAAATATATTGCAAACAAGTGGGTATTCTTAAACAAGTGGGTAAGTGTGATCGAAGATGGCTCAAAGGGTTTCGTTTAATATTCCTTTCAAAACACTTTATTCTTTCTTTAATAAATCCAAATAAATTTCATTTAGCAACAGCAAAAAAAAAGTCATGTTTTTTATAAAGTAAAAATTTACCGGTCTGTTTTTTCGTTTTTTCGAATATCTAAAACAGACCAGTAACGGGCGAAGCCCGCTATTATATTTTGTCATAATAATATCTGTCATGTGGAATAAATGCGATATTTAAAAAAACCAATTTCAAAATTAAACATGTTGTACACCTTCAAAATGTTAAAATATTCGAATATTTCCATAATCGGATTTTTATCATGATTCAATATGTTTCTCAAACTCATATCTTTACTATTCTCTATTACTCATATTGATACTGGTTTTGTATTATTCTCAAACGTTTGAAAAATTCGTTAAACTTCCAATAGGACGTCAGATTTTCTTTTTAATTCTCTAATGATATTAATGACGTGATATTAATCTGCTTTGAGTACATACACATACTCGTACTCCTTGTACTATTGAGAAATCTTTGAAGATTTCCGTTTTATTACCACTTTGACGTTAATCCATTTTATTTCATATTAATCTTTTTTTTTTTTTTTCAATTGGTGAAATATTTTATTTCATTTTCATTTTTCACGTGGAAATCGTTCAATAGAAAATTAATTATTGTAGAAAGAATTTGTGGATTTTTAATTTTTGGCAACTGCTATAACGAAAAATGTTCAAATTTAATAGAAAAAGGCTGTTAGAATTTTGGTTTTTTTATTTTTATTTATTTTAAAATAATACGATTTTTTCAAATTTTAATATTTTGAGCTTCATAGCTGGTATTCAGCTATACATACGTAAAGTTTCAACTCTGTATGTTACATAGCTTCTGAGAATGGCTCTGTGACGGACAGACAACGGAGCGGGAGTAATAGGGTTTCGTGATATGAACGAAACCCTAAAAAGGGAGACATCTTTCAAGAATGGTACACGGAAAAATAAGTTAAAAATATTGATTTCTTGATGAGATATTTTAAAAATAAGAATGCATTCCACGCCACATGTTTAACATTCGCGAGTGGAATTTGAGATCTCACTGATCCCACGCCACATGTTTAACATTCGCGAGTGGAATTTGAGATCTCACTGATCAACAGCCTTAAAGCCAGTTCTCAAAAAAATATTTTACACGGCTCAATAATGCGAAACTTTCTGACACATTTTGACGAATCCATTTGTAAACGCAAAATCATGACTGACTATTCAAGTAATTTGGAATCGATTGCAGCTTTTCCATTTTTTGATAAAGCCCCACGAGTGACTGAGAGGTTCTGCTCTCAAAGCTGGTAGACGTGAGGTGCTGGGTTCAAACCCCTATCGCGCTCGTCGACCTAACAGTTCGGAGTTTTCCGTGGTTTTCTTCGAACTTTGCCGCAAATACGGGTTAAGATCCCTTAGAAAGACCCCCACGGAGGACAATCCCCTCCTAAGGCCTATATCCGTCGTGTAGGATAATCGGCCGTCATAAATCAACCCAACCCAACCCATGTTTTGATAAAGCAATTACTTATTGAGGTATAAACGATTGGTTGCACGTGGCGACCACGACATGTTTCCTTCTTTCCCGCGCTATTGCGTCTGTAAATTCGGTTCAAAACGCCAACTTTGATAACACTTTCTAAAAGATCTTCTGCCTTTAACAAAAAATGGAAATCATTATTCGATTGCATAGATTCTGAATAAGAACACCTTCCAATTTCATGCTTTCGACTAAAAATGAATTTAGAAATGTGTCAGAAAGTAGTTCCTTTGAATTTAAGAACAGCCTTAATTGGTGTTGCGATGCCATTTAGTCATCACGTATTTTGTACAAGTACTTCATCAATCTGTAAAAACAGATAAAAATAATAAAGTATATTAATACTTACTGATTTATTCAACGGACAAATACAGTTATGCAAAAATATCATTGTTTTTATGAAAATCCAGTTTATTTGTGTCTTCGTTTTTAATAATACTTTTATAATGCTGAGTTATAATACTAGTTGAGGACGAAATAGCACCATTATGCCATTTGATAAAAAAAATTTCATGGCAACAGTTAAAGGGTTAATAAAATACACAGCCGACTTTCGAAACTTCAAAAGTAGCCACACTCAACTTGCTGCGGCCCGGGACACATAATCATTAATCCATATTTTAGAAGAATTTTTGCTTAAGAAGTTTTTTCGACCTTAAATATTGTCCTATAATATTTTCATGGCAAGACGAAATATTGCCTTGTGAATGTATGCATAATTAATTTATGAATGCGTGTGTGTATTGCATAATGAATTTAAAATTATGTTAAAACTTATAAAATGCCGTTTGCTTAGTCAAAAATTCTTTTTAAATGTAGTTCTTTTTGCTCTACGCTGATTCTACACGGATTAATTTCTTAATCTTCAACACTAATCAAACATTACGGCAAATTAGTTAAATTTGCACTATATGGTTCTACATTTAGGGGGGGGGGAAGAAAAAAACAAGTAGGTAAGTGTGATCGTGATTGAAGATCGCACAAAGGGTTTCGTTTAATATTCCTTTCAAAACACTTTATCCTTTCTTTAATAAATCCAAATAAATTTTATTTTCAAAAAAAAAAAAAAAAAAAAAAAAATCACGTTTTTTATAAAGTAAAAATTTACGGATCTATTTTTCACGTTTTTTCGAAAATCTGAACCGGTCCGATAGCGAAACCCGCTATTATACTCTGTTATAGTAATATCTGACATGTGGACTAAATGCGATATTTAAAAAAAAAA
The DNA here is from genome assembly GCA_963931845.1 of Maratus michaelseni. Lineage (NCBI taxonomy): Eukaryota > Metazoa > Arthropoda > Arachnida > Araneae > Salticidae > Maratus > Maratus michaelseni. The sequence continues at coordinate 117,104,262 of OZ007600.1, forward strand.
AAAAAAAAAAAAAAAAAATTAATTTCAAAATTAAACATGTCGTACAGAGACCTTCAAAATGTCAAAATATGCCAATATTTCCATAATCGGGTTTTTATCATGATTCAATACGTCCCTCAAACTCATATGGCGTTATAATCAATTGCTGACGTCATATCTACTTGCTTTCTCCACTACTCACATTGATACTCTCTTTGTATTATTCTCAAACATTTGAAAAAGTTCGTTAAACTTCCAATATGATGTCAGATTAATTTTCTTCTTAATTCTCTAATGACATCATATTAACCTGCTTTCTGTACTTACACATACCCATACTCCTTGTATTATTGAGAAATGTTTGACAATTTCCGTTTTATTACCAATAGGACGTCCTGTTACTCTTTTTTTTTTTCAATTGGTGAAACTTTTTATTTCATTTTCATTTTTCACGTGGAAATCTTTCAATAGAAAATTAATTATTGTAGAAAGAATTTTATTGTCGATTTTTAAGTGTTGGCAACTGCTATAACGAAAAATGTTTAAATTTAATAGGAAAAGGCTGTTAAATTTTTGGTTTTTTACCTCTCTATATTAAAATAATACGATTTTTTCAAAGTTTTATGATTTTCAGCTTCAAGTCTAAGTTATATAGTTGACCAACAATGGTGATTCGTTCATCTCACAAAACCCTAAAAAAGAGCAATGAGCAAAAGATTGATTTAGAGAAAATCTCCTGATTTTTTTTCACCTTTAGAGCTAGGAAATTTTGCATTATTATTACGTTTTATACTTATTATATATAGCTAATACTGCTTTTTTAGAGTTGAACGTCTGTCGCGGAAAAAACTGGCACCAAAAAAAATTTAACATCACAATTTCCAAACAACAAACTTTGTGGCATACAACCTGTGGCCAGAAAGTTCGGTGAATGAATTTTTATTTCAAATACAGTATTGTACAGCATCAAATACAGTTTACTGTCCTTCAAAATAACCTCCATGGATGGTAATGCACTGTTGGGAACGAGTATATAAGTCTTGGAAATTCCTGTAAAACAGTTCTTTCGGAATGGCTTTCAGCTTGGCCGTCACGTTGCGTTGAATGTCGATGATGTGCGTAAATCTCTTTCCCTTCAGGGCTAACTTTAATCTGGGGAAGAGGAAGAAGTCTGCAGGTGCAAAATCAGGTGAATAAGGGGGTGATCAAGTGTCACAACTCCATTCGCGGCCAGGAACTTCCGTACACCGCCTTGGTTGTACGGCATCAGTACATCATCGACATTCAACGCAACGTGACGGCCGAGCTGAAAGCCATTTCGAAAGAACTGTTTTACAGGAATTTCCAGGACTTATATACTCGTTCCCAACAGTGCATTACCATCCATGGAGGTTATTTTGAAGGACAGTAAACTGTATTTGTTGCTGTACAATACTGTATTTGAAATAAAAATTCATTCACCGAACTTTCTGGCCACAGGTTGTATTTCTACAACATTTGCAGTAGAAATCTATCACAAAGTTTATTGTTCGGAAATAGAGGTGCTAAAATTTTATGTTAACATTTCTTCCGCAACAAACTTTCAACCTTCTGATAATATTAACTTTGTACACACTTATGCAGGGCCTGTTTACCGAATAGGCCCGTGAAGCCCGAGCTTACCCAATGAAATACAAAGGCCTCTCCCCCCCCCCCCCCAAATTTACTTTTCAAAACTAATTTTTATTTTAAAAAAATTTCAATCAGGGTAAAAAATGTTTTTTTTCCCTTAATTATAGCTACTAAATTATCCCTCAGACTATTACTGATACATTTATACTCTTTTTTTTTTTTTCTGGTGGTACATAGGTGCCACCCTTTCATTAATATTCCGTAATATGCGGGTTAATTTGACCCAGGTTTAACACGTTTTGCACCAGAAATTTTTTTAAGAAATGAAATTAAATAAATTCCACGTAGAAACCTGAAATTGAATAAATAAATATTCATCCAATATTTTTTCTGGTTTGAAGCTTGAAGCGTTGTTAAACTGGTTCAAATTAACCGGCATATTACGGAATATTACTGAGAGGTTAGCACCTATGTTGATATAATAAATGGTATAAAAACAGCGATTAAATGCAACTTATTTTCATTTTTCTTATGTTTTAAATTTTAATTTCAAACGTGCTAAAAATAACAGAAAATTTAATCTGTATACTTATATTTTGTTTACATTCATAAAGAGTGGAGAAATGATATAAAATGTGGAGAATAGGTTATTTAAATGAAAGTAATTAGCATTCAGGTGATACCAAATTTCTGTTTATAAAATAGAAGCAAAATTGTGTTGCAGCCAAGCATAAATTTACGTCAAATATTTGTTGTCCCTGCATTGTTCTTAGCACTGGAAAATCCTGCAATTTGTAAAGCATAAAATATATTTTGAAGTTCATATATATTCTCACCTGTTCCATATTTGTAAACTCATTTACAGAATTAATTTGTTATGTATAATTATGTATATAATAAAATATTTTTTTATGTGTATAGAGGTAGTTAGTTTTAGTTTAATATTAAAAGTGTTGTTTACTAGAAATTTTGATGGTAAAAATTCAAATTGTTGAAGCATAATTGTCAGAGTAAAAGGGGGGCCCCTCCTACGTGACGTCCGGCTTCTCCTACTTCTAAGTCTTAAGCGGGCCCTGCACTTATGTACACACACACACACATATAATATATATATTATAATTCAAGCATATGACACAGATTAGTGAAAAATCGATTACAAAATTCCATCTTTACACACACAAATCAGGTTGAGATAAAAAAGTGTAAAAAGAATGGTGTTATCTTCCGAACGATTTGTCACTGTCTGACAACGAAAGGATGCATTCACCAATAGCAGAATTAAAGCATTTTGAAGTAACATAAAAGAACTTCTACTCTTTATATTCTTTAGTAAGTAACATTACTTTAAAACTCCCCGGCCTTTTTTTAAAAAAAACCTGATAACCACATGCTGGTATTACATTTTACTAAGAAAACCTTTGATCTTGTGAACTGCAAGGGTAATACCGATAAATACCGTTAGGATGTGCATTATTTTTTAAACATGTGTGAATGGATCCGATCATTAATTTTGTTGTTTAAATAGTCAGGCATGCATCTGCAGACAGTTAAAGAATTATTGAAAAGAACATCAACCATGCCTAATGAAAGTTTTCAGCAGGCATGTGTTTTTACGGGATTACGACAATTTCACGTATATTATCAATCAGTGGTGTAAAAGGGTGCGTCAACTACCTCTTTAACAAGAAGGTTGCCAGAGACTCTAAGCGGACTGAACTATTTACATTTACGCAAATTTCTTGGTTTGAGATAGTCCCTTCAGAGCCGCAGATCGATGATAATAAATACCACATGTTCTCCATCTTTGGAAACTAAAAATGATTATTTTAACTTCCGTAAAAAGGCACCTGCACACCTGCACTCTTTCTCTGCTTTGTTAAAATATTTGCTTTTTAGAGAAAGCTTCGAAAACGTTATCTTTTAAACATGAGTACTGATATAGGAACAAATTCTATTTGAGGCGAAATTGTTAAATTTTAAACTATTATATTAAGATTATTTTTTAAACATTATTATTAAAAGTGAATGAACTTTGGATTTATCATTAAGCTTGAATGTTGGATATTGCTTCTTGAAAACACTTACACCCGAAATAGCTGATAAAATTTCAACTAAAGCGTAAATGCCTTTAAGATTTAACACGGTTTTCACACATCTAATTATTTATATCATCTTTATCTTTTACTAGAGTTATTGTACCTATAATTTGACAACTTTTAATGTGTTGAGTAAAATAATTGGATTTCGCAATAGTATGTATATTTTGCAATGATAATTCAGCGGCGGGGGGGGGGGGGGGGGGGAACAACACGAATATATCAATTTAGAAATTATTACATAATTTATGCCCAGTTTTTTTATTCTTTTTTTTTTAACTTTCATTTTATTTGCCCTTATATTTTGTTTTAAAATAATGTAGAATGTATTTCTCACGCCATCATTGAAGATTTATTAGGATAATAATAAAAACATTTTTCTTTTATTATTAATTAACGAACATGTTTTATGCTAATACTAACCTAGAATGGATTTATGAAGACTGAATATCACTGCATCAATGAATCATTACGGATTGCATCAAAGCTCTTTTTGTAAAACTTTTTGTCAACTTTTTTTTAGTCTGGTGTTCAAGTAATTCCACATGTTTTAACATTCAGAGAATTTATCAAGAAAATAAGAAAAATAGACTTAAAGCGTTGATTTACATTATTTAGACTTTTATTTCAAACATGTATTTCATTTTATAAACAGGCACTTTTACCCCAAAACATTTGTTTGAGGGAGAAGAGTCAAGGGATAATACACTACATATGAATCTGGAAAGGTGTGATATCAATTTAAACCTAATATGCTAATAAATGGAACATTGACATAGGAATATTGTACAAAGTCACTTCTAATATACTCGTATGATTTCATTACATATATTTTGGAAAAATACTTTGAATGATTTAAAGAAACAACAGCAACAAAAATACAGACTTCGGTTATATTTCAGACATGCAAGATATTTGATAAAAAATAAAAATCTAATAATAATTAAAAACTAAAACTTAGCAAGCATTAAACTGTATAAACATGCGTAGTTACTTTATCAAATTGTGAAATTTTAAGTTGAATAAAAAAGGGTAAAGATAAAATAATTTATGACACTATGAAAATTGATTGATGAAACTGAAATATAATCAGTTGACTGCATGGATATTCTTCAAAAATTCTCTCAACGAAGTCATCGTTAACATTTTTCTCAGACTTTCTGTAAATTAGAGTAATATAATTATTGTAAATTATAGCAATGTCTTTATGAAAAGCAATTTCGTCTCGAAGTACCAGAAAAATAGCACTATTTACACTTCGAATGAAAATGAAAAATTGTTTCACTTTTGTTTGTCAGATTTATGTTTGTTCGCACTCTGAATGTCTCAATTTCAGTAAAAATACTTGTGTAAGAATGAAATTTGATTGTGTTGTAATGCTCAGGTGAGCCGACATATATATGAATCCATTTTTGATCGCAAACGCATGAGAAGGTAAGTACTGCTATTCAGAAACCGAATAGCTTTTCCATTATTCGATAAAAATAGAAGGTCTTTCAGAAAAACCTGTGAAAAATGACGTTTTTAACATAATTTCTGGATGCGACAGCTCGATAAAGGTCGTTGTGAGACAACAATTGCTTATAACTCAAGATATTATTTTCTCGAAAAATGAAAAAATATATATTCGATTTCAAATCACTGAAATGTGCTATAGTTTTGCATTATTGAGTCGGGATTTTTTTTTTTTTTTCCCTCCAGAAGCGCCTTAAAAGCAAGGTTCATGATTTTTTATTTCATTTCTTCATTTTTATTTACCCCCAATAAAGTTCATACATACCAAATCCACTTTGACACGTAAATTAGATTAGTACTTAATTTGTCGACAAACTTTTGAAATAAATATTAGGTCGATTTCGTAAGAAATGCTACTATTACATTCTCCCATAAATTGGAATTCCTGAACCATTTTTTAAGATCTACGCCGATCATGACTCCCACAACCCAACCAACCTAGTTCAAAACTTTATATATATATATATGTCTATATCACTTTTTTATGGACGCAATAACTTCCATAATTCTGCACAAATCTCTTCCAAAGTGATACATAAAATCAACCGGCTTAAAATCTTGGTCAAGTTCGTCATGTTCGTTAATCATTATTTTTTTGTGAAAACAGAAAAACCATCATAACTTCTTAATTATCATACGTATCGAATCCGTTTAAAATTATTATTACTTCTAGGAAAAGGGCCAACAATTTATTTATATGACAGATGTTTCATATCATTAAAAAAGGCCTCAAGGTGTGCGTGGAGGGGGGGGGGGGGAGGGCGGGGGGATAGGGGTTTAAGAAGAAAAAAATTCATAACTTCGTCCATTCGCAAGATATCAAATACGCTTAAATTTATTATAAATCTTCTTAATATTATCTACAAGTTTTATATTAATAAGTTTTTTATAGGACCAACTCTTACAGCAAAATAAATAAATAAATAAATAAATCCTTGCTGGCTCCACTTTACCGGCGCAGGTATATTTCGAAGTATTAAAAGTATTAAAAAATAAATAAATAAAAAAATCGTTTTTTTTTTTTATCAGATTTAATTTTTTTAATTATACTTTTTAAAGTAAAATAACCTTTTTACAAAATCATTAAAATTAACAACTAAAAAAGCTCATTTAAATTTATTTGAAATAAAAAAAAATACTCAGTCACTTGGTTAATTTGAAATATTTTAATCAGATGAATAATTAAATATTACAGTTACAAAAAATGGAGCAATAGAAACAGATTTAATTTGAAAAGGTGAATTATCTTTTACTTTTGAAAGCATGAAATAAATAAAACGAATTATTTTGTGTTATATGATCACTTGCTTAAACTGCAATTTAACAAATATATACTATTCTATATAAAAAATATATACCACTTTAAATTATCCATTTAATAAATTAAAAAGCATATGCACCCTTCATTACTAAAATCTAAAAATTTTTAATACCAATTTTTTTTAATTAAAAATCTTAAAATACAAAAGATAATTATATTTATAAAACAAGAAAACTGTTATGAATGAAATTTTAAACATTCTATTCCAGATTGGTACAGAATTCTTTTAAAAACATCTATTCCGGATTATATACAATATTCTGGAGTACATACAATATTCATTTAATGAATTTTGAGAATGTATTATACATACATAAAGATGATCATGATTATATGTTACAAATTGCAATGGATTTGAAAAAAAAGTTATTTTTTGTTATTAAAATATTTGAAAAGAAACCAATTTTACAGCTGAGTTCCTAAGCAATTACGGAGTTTAGACCAAATTAAAGTTGGATTTATTTAATTTAAATTAAAAAAAAAAATCTTTTTTTTTCTAAGACTTTAAAAAGTTTAGTTGTTAATTAGCTTACATTTATAAGTAATTAAAATTGAAATTATATTTAACAAGAACGAAAAATCATGCGTTAAGCATAGATTATGAAACACATACCAGCACAATCAGAATACTGTAACAAAACTTCTTAGATTCATAAGGTGAAATGTGATATCTAAGTAAACAATTCTCGAAAACGTATATCATATTTGAAATCCCAGTTTCAGTAATTAAAATGAATAATTAAAAAAATATCTGAATTTTTTATTTATTTATTTATTTATTTTTGTGTATCCCTTGTACATGATCAATGGATTTGTATACATGCCACATAATATGCTAAAATTTAATTCAGTTAGGAAACGCACAGTAAAGTTCAAAAATTCCATTCTTCAATTTCGGTCAATGAAAGATAATGTACTCGACATCTTTTGCGCAACCCTGTATATGATCTATAGAATTTATATACACTAAGCAATATGTAGAAAATTAGTTACATTTAAAAACGTGTGGCACAACGGAAAACAAGCTTGCAGAAATTAATGTTCACAGACAGTACTGTACCGAATTATTTTGTATATCTCTGTAAATGAACGATAAATGCTATGCTCTCTATAATCTATGATAAGCATTTTGTAATGCAACTCAGTGATATATATCAATTTCAATATGTTTGAGATATATTAACATCATTAAAATACACCGCAAACGATTTTGCCCCATAGACCGTAATGTAAAAGAATTCTTTTGAGTGTGCTTATAAATGAACTGTAAGTGCTACATACTTCATTCTCAATACCGAACATGCCATAGTTGACCTCAATGACATATGAATTGCATGGAAATCCGAGTACATTTACGAAAGTTAGAGCTCAGACGGACAGACAAACAGAATTAATAAACATTTTTCAACTTTGTTGAAAATATATTATAAAATATTGTATAAAAATATATATAAAAACATATCAGACTATTACAAGCCATGAAATCATTTTATTTTCCAAATATTTCCATAAATAAACTTACATCAGAATATTGAACCACTTGTTATTTACATGTGGAAGTAATGAGATGTCTATATAAATTCAATTAACAAAAACTTTTGAATGGCCTATATTTATTTATTCTAACGTTTTCCATATCCTCGCAGAAAGTCCCCATGATTTTGTATTAAAAAATTTACATAAGATTTAGATGTTTTTAATAGATAAATATTCATTAATCTTTTAACGTTTTTCAGCTAAGATTCTCTATTTTTAAATTGGGATTTTTATTTTAAAGTGTGATATTTGATTTAAATAAAATTAAAAATCATGCATTTTGAGTTCTCAGTCTCTCCGACTCCTTAAATTTACAAAGTTTATTATTATTATTATTATTATTATTATTATTATTATTTTCAAAACATAATATTTATTACAAAATTTCTTGACCTGAATTTGAAATAAAAATTTTACGAAAGTTGTTTTAAATCAGAGATTTAAAAAAAAAAAATCAGTTTAATCTTAATCATGATTAAAATCAAGCTGATTTAAATCAACGAACTCTGCTTAAAAGTGGTATGAATTTGTTTCCCAGATTCAGTTTAAAAAAATCGCACACATTATTTTTTATGAAATGTTATATTTTACGTGCATTTTGAAGAGGTTATGTATATCACAATTAAATTAAGTAAGCTTAGATTAAATACTAAAACCAGTGAAATAGAACGTATGTAAAGCGGAAAACATTTGTCAACGGAAAATTTCATGGTCTCGGTGAAAATAATATAAACTATAAGGAATAGTATACCTGCTAAGATGAAAACCTGTCTGTATAGTCAAATGAAATTTCTCGAAATTCCTGCTGTGAATTCAACATTACAGTAACACAATTACTTGTACCTGAAAGGGTTAACAGTTCTTGTTGTGACAATTTACGTAGCGAATCCTTGTTTCAATTTTAGCAATAATTTCCTAATTTCACTTTTTTTTTTATGTTAATTTTGTATTTCTATATTTCCGATTACGATAAAAGTATATTAACAGCACATGCATCTTTTTTACTGATTTGTTTTAATTATTATTTTTTTTAATGATTTATATGAAAGATTATAGTTGTTTTTGCTTATGATATATATTTTTTTTTCATATCCAATTCTTGATTGGTTCTCTTGTGGTCCAGTTTTTCCACTGAATAATGTTCATAATTAATTTATTAATCCATTTGTGTTTACATAATAGCAACTCCAATTTATAATTTTTTTCCCCTTTCTCTCTCTTTCTTTTTAAATGTTCTACAGGTATGAGTAAATTTGGCTAATTACCATTGAAGCACATGCTATGGTAATTTTATGATTGCACAAGTTAATTATTAGCTATGTGGTATTCTGATTACACAATATCATTAATTATCTCTTAGTAGATTTTAGTAGAATGATATTAGAACTTGATATGTTTTTGAAATTCATAGATATTATAATTATATATATATATATATATATAGTACATTATAATTAATTTTATTATCTAAAATCTCCACCCCGCTTTTTTTAACACTTTCCAACCTAGTTGAAAAGTGTTTATGACTTCGGTTTGTCTGTCCGTTTGTCCGTGCTCTAACTCCCGTAAATATGCTCGGAATGCTCTGAAATTTTTGTATGTTATTGTCGTTATCTATAGCATGTTCCCTATTTCTACTGAAGCGTGTAGCACTTATAGTGTTTTTTTACAGGGACACTCAAAAGAATTCGGTTACATTACGGTCTATGGGGGGAAATCATTTGCGGTTTATTTTAATAATGTTACACAATTTCAAACAAATTGTAATTGATATATATATCACTAAGGTACATTACAAGAAGCTTACTATGGAATAGGGTGTGCATAGCACTTATAGTTACTTTACAGGGACAGGCAAAAGAATTCCGTTACATTACGTCTATGGTGAAAAATCGTTTGCGGTTTATTTAAATAATGTTTCACTATTTTAAACGCATTGAAATTTATATATATCACTAAGGTGCATTACAAAAGGCTTACTGCAGAATATTGCGTGTGTAGCAGTCATCGTTCATTTACAGGGACTAACAAAATAATTATAATCTTTCTGTTAACAATAATTCCCGGAAGTGCGTTTTAAGTTGCTGACCGCGATTTTAAATTTAACTCACTTTTTGTCTATTACTTGGTGTGTGTAAATTCTGTAGATCATATACAGGGCAGCACAAAAATTCGCTAACACATTTCCATTTATTGACAGAAACTCCAGAAGGAGAATTTTAAACTGCGCTACGCGTTTTCTAACTGTACTAAAATTTAGCAACCTATGTAGTATATATACAAATCTATAGATCCTATACAGGGTTGAATAAAAGTATTCGGATATTTTTCCGAATATTGTTGGTATTTCCTGAAATTACGTTTTTAAATATGTTATGCGTTTTCCAAATTGTTTACTTAGATGTTATCTTTCAGATTATTAAAAGGTAATGGTTTGTAAAATTATTTGGAAAATTTGAACAAAATAAAATAAAGAGAGTAAAACAAAACATTGGACACTGCATTTTGCAAACATAAACTTTCGAAATTTTGTTTATAGTTTTTGCACTAAATTGACCATGTTCCAAAAAATGTATATCCTCAACAAATTATACACTAAACTTAATAATCCTTAACGACAGCTATTTAATTAACACATTAAAAATAATCAAACTGTAAACACACAAATAGTATTAAAATAGCGATAAATATCAGACCGCAAGATTTCACCAAAGATATAGTGAATACAGACCCTTTTAAACGTTGGTTGAAATGAAATTCATAGTTGCTAATGTTTTTATCAGAATTTATCTTGAAGTGTTAAAATATTACTCACAGCTCGTCAGCTTTTAACACATAAAATATTAAATTAAGCAGATATTTCAGAAATATTTTAACAACTAAGGCGGAAAAAAACATATTTTAAGAAGAGTACGAAGAAAAAAAAAAAATGTAATTTTCTAAGGAGATATTTTAAATGTACGGTGCATTCTTCTACGCCCATATCTTTAATATTAGCGAGGGAAATTAGAGAGCTGATTGAGCAACCCCCTTAAAGCTATTCTCAAATCCAAACTAGCTACTTTACGACATATTTTTAAATTTACTTTTGTTCAGAAACTTGGGAAGTTCGGAAATTGGCAAGTGTTCTTAATTCAGAAACTTTGTAATCGAAAGGCGCTTTGGTGAAGGCTCCATTTTTTGGTAAAGGCAGAAGATCTTTCAGAAAATTCAGTCAAAGTCAGCGTTTTGAATCGAATTTCCGACGCCGCAGCACAAGAAAGGGGAAAAACGTGTTGTCACGTGACAAGAATAGCTCATAACTCAATAAGTAATTTATTGATCAAAAAATGGAAAACTTATTTGCATTCCAAATTGTTTCAATAGTCAGGCCTACTAATTTTATGCCTTCACGTTTAAAAATGAGTCACAAAATGCGTTAGAAAGTTTCGTGCTGTTGAGCATATCATTTGAGAACCACCTTAACGGAATCTTGAGATATCTTTGATGAGGAAATAAATAAACAAATATTCTAAAAATGTTTGTACAATTATATTTTTTTACATAATACATTTCTTGTTAATTTTTAGGCCACGCGAAATTTGTTATGGTTTTTCCTAATGATACAAAAAGGTGAATTATATAGTTATAATTTAGAAAATACAGTCAAAGTCAGTGTTTTGAATCGAATTTCCAACGCCGCAGCACAAAAAAGGGGAAAAACGTGTTGTCATGAGACAATAATCGCTCATAACTCGATAAGTAATTTATTGATCAAAAAATGGAAAACTTATTTGCATTCCAAATTGTTTCAATAGTCAGGCCTACTAATTTTATGCCTTTACGTTTAAAAATGAGTCACAAAATGCGTCAGAAAGTTTCGTGCTGTTGAGCATATCATTTGAGAACCACCTTAACGGAATCTTGGGATATCTTTGATGAGGAAATAAATAAACAAATATTCTAAAAATGTTTGTACAATTATATTTTTTTACATAATACATTTCTTGTTAATTTTTAGGCCACGCGAAATTTGTTATGGTTTTTCCTAATGATACAAAAAGGTGAATTATATAGTTATAATTTAGAAAATACAGTCAAAGTCAGCGTTTTGAATCGAATTTCCAACGCCGCAGCACAAAAAAGGGGAAAAACGTGTTGTCATGAGACAATAATCGCTCATAACTCGATAAGTAATTTATTGATCAAAAAATGGAAAACTTATTTGCATTCCAAATTGTTTCAATAGTCAGGCCTACTAATTTTATGCCTTTACGTTTAAAAATGAGTCACAAAATGCGTCAGAAAGTTTCGTGCTGTTGAGCATATCATTTGAGAACCACCTTAACGGAATCTTGGGATATCTTTGATGAGGAAATAAATAAATAAATATTCTAAAAATGTTTGTACAATTATATTTTTTACATAATACATTTCTTGTTATTTTTTAGGCCACACGAAATTTGTTATGGTTTTTGTTAATGATACAAAAAGGTGAATTATATAGTTATAATTTTTATGAAACTTTTATATGCAGAATAATTTTTTTTCTGTAATTTTTACTTTGAAAACAGTACAACAGTACAGTGTAGAATTTATCTACAAGACGAACTGACATTGAAGAATGAATAATAATGGATGGGAGGGGGGATGTCTTACAGATGTCTTTTAATGAGCAAAAATGTTTCTTCGTTTTATCTTCATTAGGGGCCCGTATATCAATGATTGTTTAGCGAGTAAGGGTTGAATATGGCTACTTTTCTTATTTACAAGTCGCCAGGCTGTTAATTGCTTTTTCTTCTCCCTCATTCTCCCCTCTCCCGTGATAAAGACATGGACCCGTTTTTACATGTGTTCGTGGTTATTTCGTACTGGGCGGAGAGCGATAGCACTGCCAAATCATTGTCGGTCTTTTGAAAAAAAAAAAAAAATCTATAGAGCACATTTTTAAGAAGCATTAATTTCAATCTTCCAGGGTTTAACATTTTTCAAACTTGACTAACACATGCTAGAAATGCAACATATTTTACTTTAAAAATTTCCTAGGATTTTATTAATTAAAGGTGTGTGAGAAGAAATGATAGAGATTTAAAACTTCCCGGCCTTTCTTTTTAAAAAACGGATAACCACATGTTGGTATTACATTTTACTAAGAAAAGCTTTGATCTTGTAAACTGAATATTAATACCGAAGGTAATACCGATAAATACTGTTAGGATGTGAATATATTTTTTAAACATGTGTTAATGGATTCGATCATTTATTTTGTCGTTTAAATAGTCACGCATGCACTATAGACAATTAAATGATTATTGAAAAGAAAATTAACCATGCCTAATAAAAGTTTTCAGCAGGCATGTATGTGTTTTTACATGTGTTCTTGGTTATTTCGTACTGGGAGAGCACTGCCAACAAATCATTGTCGGTCTTTTGAAAAAAAAAAAATAGAGAGAGAGCATGTTTTTAAGAAGCATTGATTTCAATTTTCCAGGGTTTAACATCTTTAAAACTTAACTAACACATGCTAGAAATGCAACATTTTTTACTAAAACATTTCCTAGGATTTTACTAATTGAAGGTGTATGAGAAGAAATTATAGTGATAAATACACAAATCCGAACTGGCTCTTTTTGATACATTTTCGATTTATTTTTTTCGCAAACGCGAAAAATTGCTAGGGGGGAGGGGGGCGGGGGGGGAGGTTCACAAAGCCGTAGCCAATGGGGGACCACTCAGATTTAACCCCCATCCGAAATTTCTTAGAGTTACTTCAGAAGGAGGGTGTCTTTTTAACACTTATAATGTAATAGTAACTGTTGTGTAAAAAGAATATGTTAAGATTTTTCATTATCTAGTAAAAAAAAAAAAAAAAAAAAAAAAAAAAAAAGGGGGGGGGGGGTTGTAGAGGTACGACAGTAACAGAAAAAAATATGAGATAATATTTTCAGATTTTATCAATATTCGATCAAAATCAAGATTTCTTTTTTGATTTTTCAAATCAACACCAGATTTTGACATTTTGCTGAGGAAAATTTAAATAATGCTTTATTTTTTCAAAAGTTGGGGGGTGGGGGGCGGGCAAGAGCACGTTAAAAGAAATTGCATATTTATAGATTCTTTAAACAGGATACATAGATACCTTATGTATAATCTAAGCTCCTTATACTTTTTTTTTAACTTTCGCTTTTGAGAGGAAAAGGGTGCAAAATTTAAAAAAAAAAAAAAAAAATAGAATTTGACATGAACACCTAGTTTGATATTTTACTAAAAAATTTAAATATATTTATATATACATTATTTCTTCAAAGGAGTGTGGGGGGGGGGGGCATTGAAAATAAAATATAGTCTATAGATTCTTTAAACTATATTTACCTTATATATAAGCAAAGCACCTTATACTTTTTTTAACTTTCACCAAGAGAGGCATTTGGAGGAGGGGGTAGGGGGATTTTAAATAATCTAAACATTAACTACAGAGATTTAAAGGGGATGAAATAAAAGCTAACAAAGGTGAAATTTTTTCATTATCTGTCCTTTCATAGTAAGTGTTCAGAGGTAAGGCAATAACAGAAAACAGGCATAAAAGAGAGAAATAGGAAAAAGGTGGATTTTTTTTTTCTCCATCTATACAATGCACCAATCTCTTATAATTCAGACACTTTTTAACAGTTATTTACATAATAAAAAGAAATATAACTGAATGTATGTTTGTTATTTTCTTTTCATAACTTAAGTAATAAAAACAAATATAAACTAACAATAAATGTATAGGTTTACTGAACCAAAAAAAAAAAAAAAAAAATTAAGACTGTTTGCTAAAAGTGTAAATTAAAATATATCTGATGAACTGTGATTAATTTTTCATAAAAAATATTATTCTGGATGATTTGGCTGTTTAAGATTTTTTTTCCTTTTAAGATTTTTTTTCCTTTCTTGCAGAAGAGAAAAAAATTCTCCATGCTAAATATATATGCACATCAAATTGATTTTTGTTCCAGAAATACATCTCCAAAAATGCATCGCTTAAATTACCCAAAAGTGTTGCATAAATAAGACAAAATATTTCTATTCCAAAGAGAACCTTATTAGGGAACCTAACTTTATTTCCCTTTTAAACTCTAAAAAATTTTACTCTGTCTGGAAAGACACTTTAAACTTAAACAACTTCTTTTTCATAACTTCAGATGATAATAAAATAAGCTCATCTTTGATTTGATGGCTCTTTTGCACAGCAATTCTGAAACAATTTCCAATGATTTAAGTAGCCAAAATGTCTGATTATTAAATTTTCCACGACCCCCCCCCCCCCCCCCCCCCCCCATTATGCTTTCAATATTTTCTTTGCATTTTTGCATCAATCCAGAGAATGTCCAAAATTGCTTTAAAAAGGGTGGAATTCATAGCTGCCAACTTTTACGCTTTAAATTAATAGAAATTTTTGCCTTATTGAGTTACATGATTTCGGCGATTTAATAAGTTTAAATTTACTATAAAATTTTAGTGGTAGGAAAAAAGCGTAAAAGTTTGCTGCTATGGTGGAATGGGGAAGTTGCACTTACTTTAGATTATGCCTTCTTTTATGTTTAATTGATGAAGACGACTTTACGTACCTCAAAACTTAACTCGGAAACGCAAAAATAACTTAAAATAACTAGTTATTGGAGTTTTAAACTCCGTTATAAAAGCAAACAAAACCACGTGATCTGAAAACGCGGCGGGATTGGTTTGACATCACTATACATAACCACATGAAACCGGGAATTCTGCTTAGATTC
Source organism: Maratus michaelseni (assembly GCA_963931845.1). NCBI lineage: Eukaryota > Metazoa > Arthropoda > Arachnida > Araneae > Salticidae > Maratus > Maratus michaelseni. Next base: position 117,120,074 of record OZ007600.1, read on the forward strand.
AAGGGCTCGAAAGTTGTTTTATATTGCTTTCTATGTACTATAAACATCTCTTAAAGACTCGTTTACACAAAAACAAAAACTAAAGTCAAAAGATTATTTTATCATATCTAAATATAATGCACTATTAATTTATCAATTTGCATTAATTTTCATTTAGAAAAGTGCATGTGAAGTTGTCAGATTCGAAAAATACAAAATTATGTCTTTCGGAAAGAGTTTTATTTTATTTTAATTTATTTTTTTTAATTCCAATTTACTTTTAGGACAGAAAAACTGCATTTCATGTGGGTAAAAATACAGGAAGCTAAAGCTAAAAGACACGTATATTGTTCACTTACTCTGATTTATTTAAACGAAATAAGAATAATATTTTTATTACAAATGAAATCGTAAGTAAAATCGCATTTATATAGTTCTTGAAATGCATTATTTTCTTAATTCATTTTAATTCTTAATAATTCGTTTTAATATGAATATAATTTCGTGTTATGCAGGTTATATTACGGATAAAAAATGTACTCAAATTAATTACGAGAAAATGAAATTTTGAGCAACAATGCAGAAAAAAAATGCTTTATTTAATACTGATTTATTGAATAAAAATTTTAATTAAATACTGACAATAATAATTGTGTATTCACTCTTCAGAAAAAAAAAAAAAAAAATATTGCAACATACGTGAGTAAATTTATCACTATTGTCTTTTATTTTCTCTTTTTATGTACTTACTTATAAGTATTAGCATTATAAGTATAAGTATTAAAGTAAAAATATATTTTTTAAATAAACATCCTTTATAAGCATCCAATATATTTTTTTTGATAATCACGCCTCCTTTAATGATTGGAATTCATGATTTTTCAAAAAATGACCATTATAATACTATAATTTGGCGTGGCCACCGAACCCGATAATGGAAAATTCACCACTTTTTTTTATGCTTGGTAGAAAATGAGAGCTAATAAATTTATTAAAATAAATATATAATCTTTGCTTTTTTTCTGTTTTAAGGTATGGAAAGAGGAAAGAAAAAAAAAGCATTATTTAAACTATCTTTTTAGGATTTCTAAATTGATTTTTCCACTTATAATCATAATTCAATTAATATAAAAAAGTGCAAAAATAAATTAATTATCGTTTTATTATTATTTGCTTACGTATAATTTTTGAATGGATGCAGTACTTTTTGTTTGTTTGGGTTGTTTTTTCAAAATATAGTTTCTCAGAATGTCCTATTTTTAGATGTATCAGGTTCTAAAAAATTTATATCATTATTTTCCCCAATGCTCTATCTTTCGTAAAAAATAAAATAATGAAAATATTTTAAAATCTTGTTAAAGAAAGCAGTATCTTAATTTTGAAATAACCATTATATACTGCACAGAGCTTTCTTAAGAAAGAGCGAGATGTGCTGAGAATTTGAATATGTTGTTGAAGTAGAGCCCACTTTTTTCACTTTTATGAAAATAGCCATCTCATTACACGTAAACTTTTTATAGTGACATATAAAGAAATAAGGATATGTTATCATTCAAGGTTTATTCTTTGTTTGAACAATGCATTAGTATCATAAGGGCAGGGCATTAATGTTGAGAGACATTATGCTATAATATCACGATGTTTTTTAAATTCAATTCACAGGTAAGGCATGAATTTGCATGATTACTTTTTTTTAATTATTTGGAAGGTATGGATTATATATTAATTTAGCAACAAAAATTTAACATAGAACCAAAGAATAAAGAAAACATTTATAGATCATGAACCAAAATTCAAACATACTACCATTCTTTTAATGTTTAAAATGTTAATAACAACAATAAAATTTAAATATACATAACATTGCTTGAAATACATTTAGAATTATTATATTTCTGCATAATATTTCTCTTTTGGTCCTTTTTATTTCCATAGAAATATTGTTAATTTATCACAAAAATAAAACAGATAATTTTTAAACTAAACATCATCTCTAATCTGCAAAGTTCTATAAAGCATAAAACCTTCAATCCCACATTCTGAAAATTTCACAAAACTGACAGTATTTAAAATAATTACTTGATTGTTTTGCCTGTGTGTAGTCCAGAGATTTGTTTAGGAAGAAACTGAGTTCTTTAAAGGGCCCTTCACAAAATTTTTCATATTAAAACAGGAACCTCCACAAAACATTCCACCTTAAAACAAGACCCTTCACAAATTTTTTGTCTTAAAAATAGGCGTTTCACATTTTTTTTTCATCTCCAAACTAAACCTTTTACAAATTTAATTATTTAAAAGAAAAATCTGACCTGACACAAAACAACTGAAGCAGTCAAAGAATCTATTTATGTAGCTTTTACATATATAAAGTATCTTGTCAAAAATTTATAAACAAGAAACTGAATATAACAGTTATTTCAAATTTTCAAATTCCCAAAATTATAATTAGTTTTTTCACATATGTAAAATACTTTTCACAATTTCACAAAAAAAGAAACCTGTGAGAAAAATCTGGATAGATCCCTAGAAACATTTTTTTTTTTTTTTTAATTATTAAACTTTTCTCGTATATATTTATATAAAAATTCTGTAAGCCTGTCTTAAAGCTATCTCAGCACATTTCGCTCTTTCGAATAAGTGTAGCTGTTTTTCAAAGATTCAAAAGTGTATTTAACAATTAAAGAGATACAACATATAGTGAAACCAAGCCAAATTCATAATTCAAGTATAAATATAAATACAAAAACCCTTTTATAAATTGACTCCCCCCCCCCCCCAAATAAATCCTATTTGTACCAGTTTATTTTATATTGTGCAATTTAAAAAAAAAAAAAAAAAAAAAAAAAAAAAAAAAAAAAGTATACTTTATTCTATAAAATACAATATCGCTCTTTCGAATAAGTGTAGCTGTTTTTCAAAGATTCAAAAGTGTATTTAACAATTAAAGAGATACAACATATAGTGAAACCAAGCCAAATTCATAATTCAAGTATAAATATAAATACAAAAACCCTTTTATAAATTGACTCCCCCCCCCCCCCAAATAAATCCTATTTGTACCAGTTTATTTTATATTGTGCAATTTAAAAAAAAAAAAAAAAAAAAAAAAAAAAGTATACTTTATTCTATAAAATACAATATTGTAGTACGAGTATTAACTTGTACCGATACTTTATTTCTACATCGAGATCTAGAAATGAAAATTCTTAGAAACGCGATGGAATAAAAATCTCACATGGAATTCACAGTATTATTTATTCGTTACAGCAATTTACAATACTTTTAATTTGTTATACTAATCATTTTTAAGAAAAGAAAAAAGCGTAAAGCAAGCCATCCCTCATAGAAAATAACAGGGAGAAATACAGCGAGGGTTTGTTTACATGGCTAGTGACGTCAGAACAGCTTTTATCAAGTGGCGAGGCTTTTTTTCCGCCACGACAAAAACTGCGTTTTAAAAGTTAATTTAATGAATTATACAAGTTTCAAATATATGTAAAAATGGTATCCAAAATGTTTGTATTTTTATACTCTATATCAGATGCAAGTTAAATTGAAAAACGTGCAATTTCCCCATTCCTCCTTTAGGAGAAACTCTTTCATGCCTGAGAAAAGCATGAGATACAATTTTGATTATTTAATAGAATTTAATTTATTTTTAGTCACTTAAGAATATATTTTGTTTTCTTTTTAATCATGAGAAATAAAGAAAAATTTCTTAATAAAGTATCGAAATCAAGAGAGGGGCATTGTCCCTTCCATTCCATTCCCACCCCCAATTCCTTACCGACAGAGTTGGCTTGCTTTTTGTCCAACCCGAAAAAACCCTGGTGGTTTTTTTTTTTTTTTTTCAAAATACATATATAAAAAATTGCACCTTTTGTGATAAAGTTCGCTCGGATGTGATCGCTAAAAAGGAATTTTAAATTTACTTCAGTACACAAAAATCCTTGACTGCAAAAATGCAGTTGATAAAAAGAGTAGAACAGTGGTTGATGAAAAGTATTTTAATCCAGCAGTTCGCATAATTATAGCACGAGTATAGTCTTATAAGTTCCATGACTACGGCTGCCGGCGGCCAGGGCTTGATTATCACAGGGGCATACGGGGCGTGTTCCCCAGACCGCCATATTCAGGGGGCCCCAAAATTTATTTTGCCCACTCTCTGACGATACAAATTAAGGGTCCTCTTCGCGCACTTGAAAACACCCGCTCGCTAATGTTAATCCTATGGGGCATTATTTTTCTAATATCTCGTTTGCATTTCATTATTTTTAAACGATTTTTTTTTTTATTATTATTGGATAGCAGAGATTAATCTCTTATTTCCGCCATTGATTACTTTTTCGATTTTTTTTTCGGATTTTTTTTTTATGAAGATACTTTTACTTTCGGAACCGGTTTCGAAAGTTAAAAAAAATCCGCAAAGAAAATCGAAAAAGCAATCAACGGCCGAAATTGGAGATTGGTCTCTGCTATCCAATGCAAAAACACGATTAAAAATATTCAAATGCAAACGAGAATTAGAAAAATTATGCCCCTTAGGATTAACATTAGCGAGTGGGTGTTTTCAAGTGCGTGAAGAAAAAAACCCTTAATGCAAATTACCATTTATAATCTATAGAAAAAATGAATGAATTTTTCTCAAACATGTTTCATTCAATCTCTTAGGTTTCGAGTTTTACTTACACAAAATAGCATGCAATGCAATGCAATGCAATACAATGCAAAAAAAAAAAAAGTTACTTTGCTATAGTTTTTTTAACCCTTTATCTAACGAATTATGAATCAACAAATTGTTCAATCTCAATAATTATCTTCCTTGATGTCTGAAGGTATAATAGACAATTTATATTATAATAATATGAAATTTAGATAAGGTTTTTCATTAAAACTGATTTAATAATGCTTTAGTAATAGCTTTTTTTGTGAAATATTTACAAGAATAATTAGATTAATTAACAGAAAATGCTCACAATTCTTTATCGGAACAATGTAAATAAATGTATTGTGATCCTATCATTAAATAGAAAGGCTTTTATAGTTGCAAAATTTTCATATAACAGTTTTTAAAAAGAGAAGATCTACACTTATGTAAAAGGTTGAGAAAAATACCACTTTACAAAATATTTAGCTTTCACTGTTTTGCTGTGCTTTCTAAATGTGATCCAGAAAAGTATTTTGTATAAAAACAAAACATTATTATCATTATTAGACAGATTAAAGAAATTTTATACAAAGTTTTCTCTGATGGTACTTAAAAGTACCGTCAGTAGATAAAGGGTTAATGCGTGTTTACATGCATGATGCATCTATAATATATTCTTTTTTCCATAAAACCATGGTTTAAATTTTAAACTTCACATAAAGCTGTTTGTAATGTTTATAATGTACTTTCCTTGAGAAAGGGGGCCCCTATATGTCATGTGTGCCCCAGGTCCCACTTAGAGTTGATCAGGCCCTGCCGGTGGCAGTGGCACCCGCGATACATTACATTACGTTGAATATTTACATGTTGACGGTTAGAGAAAGAAAGATTTAAAAATCTTACATCAAATCTTCATTTTAAGATATTGGCATAAAAATTTGGCGAGAGAACATAAAAAAGGAAATATCCGTTTAATAGCAAAGCATAGATATTTTTTTTAATTTACGGGAAAAAAAAAAAGCATGAAATTTATTGACCATGAATCCCAGCCAAATAAAATATTACAATTTAAGGCGTATAATTAAAAATAGTGTTGACACTGATTACTTGAGTTATATTGACAGTAATTTCCTTTTAGTAAAAATTCGAGAACTTTCCATGTTTTTGAGAATAGAATTAATGAGTATTATTTTATATTAAGTTATTTTATATTAAGTTATTTATATTTAGGCATATTATTACAAAACAACTTTTATCGTTGTTAATAACATTAATCAACAGAAATGCTTTTTAATAATTTGTAATAAGGAACCGTTAAATGATATTTCTTTTATTATTGTTATTATTAATATTTATTCTTTTCACCGGAAAATATGCTACAGATGGTGATTGCTTTTTAACATGAAAATGAGTTAACTGGAGAGTATACGATTAACGCTAAAAATGATAATCATTTCTATCATTTATATAGAACAGGAAAGTGTAGAGTTTAAATAAAATTTAATATATTTTAATCAATGAATAGATAGAAAAGGATATCTACTAAAGTAAAATGAGATCATTTAAAACAATATGTGATTTCACATCACACTTATATCTAATTGATAATATCATCATCACCCTAGAATTTCCACTAAACAGTGGGTTTTCTTAAAATAATAATAATTTGAAAATGAAGTAATCTGATAAAAAAAGGAAACTTAAAAAGCCAACTAATTTTTTTTTCTTTTTTTTTTTATAAATATTGAAAGATATAATTTAAAAAATGACTTGCAAAATTGAAAAGAAAAAAATTTAATATACTAAAAGTATCATTAAAATTTTAAAGGTTAAATTATATTTAAAAGAAAAATCTAATTTATATAATTAATCAACAGAAAATCATTTTAAATTCATTTTAATTTTTCTGAAATGTCGGTCATTCAAATGCATTTCAATTATCTTTAAATTTATATTCGTAATTAAAAAAATATATATCTATAATTTGTAAATGGAGTATCTCATAAAAGAATGGAGATCAAGAAGGCAAAACATTTAAAATGATGTTTTGTTGATTAATTATGTAAATTAGATTTTTCTTTTAAATATAATTTAACCTTTAAAATTTTAATGATACTTTTAATATATTCAAAATTTTTCTTTTCAATTTTGCAAGTCATTTTTTAAATCTTGTCATTATTTATAAAAAACAAAAACCATCTTCAAACATCTTCAAATTTATATATATATATTAAAAAAAATGTAAATGAAGTATTGTAATAAAAGAAGGGAGCTTAAAAAGCCAAATATTTATATATATATATATATATATATATATATATATATATATAATGAAAGATATGATTTAAAAAATGACTCGCAAAACTGAAAAGAAAAATTTTGAATATACTAAGATTACTCAGAAATATACTCAGAAAGTAACGAAATTAAAATTCCAGAGCAGCCTTAAAAAATAAAATTTCAAACCTACTTATTTTTGTTAAATGTCATCGTCTCAGAGAAAATCCAGAGAAAATCGTCTCAGAGCATCCACTCGCGGAAAACTTATCCGAAAACTGAAGAACAAAAAAACATTGGCCTGGACTCATCATCCCAACACCCCCTCTAGAACTTAAAATTTATTACCCCCGCGAAACAGGAAGGTCATTGCGAATGTCAATACCGGTACTCAACGGGCAAATTTTTTTTTTTAGCTTTCGCCGAACTTTACTTTGTTGATATCACTGGAAAAAGAAGCAGCAGTACCCTGTCATCAAAGATATAACTGGACACGCCTCCTTCGCACGAGATTCTGTATTTTTCAAGATGAATTCTGTCGTTGTAAGATTGATTACTCATTCATGTAATTTAGAGTAGTATTTCTGAATCTTTTTTTGATTGTGCGGCACACTCAAAAGTCAAACTGAGCGGTTTCAGAAATTTTATAATGATGATTGCAAATTAAGTGCTATGTATTAATGTGCACCTTCTGAAATATGCCGCAGATGTAATCATTGTCATTGCAGCGGTAAATTGAATACAGAGGCGGCGCACAATGGCGCCAAGGTAGCAAAGGCGCCAAAGATTTCAGGCGAAGGAAAAAAAAAAAGAACTATTTTGAAATAAATTATAATTTCTTGAAAAATTAATTATGTTTTATAAATTTGCCTCAAACAAATTACGTATTAAACCTTTGACTACACCGCTGTCGAAACCCATGTAGTGGGATTCGTTCAGTTTATACATTTTAATACCACTATTTTGGAATAGTAATCTTGTTATTTTAATGCAGAATTTCTGACACTAAATAAGGGAAATATTACTATTCAAAAAAAGAAGTTCTCAAATTAAAAGACTGTGCTAATTCTGCTTATTTTCAACCATGTACATGACCGTAATCAAAGGGTTAAGATACATTTTTTGTTTTTTTTTTCCTTCTGATTTTAGTTCTAGTAAGTATTATCCTACTGTTCTTGTAAGTATTATCCTACTGTTCTAGTAAGCTGTTTAGAATAATTAAAACTGTGATTCCGCTGGTATTGAATAAAGTCCGCGGCAGTTTCACACTCACTCTGGCCACAATTTTATTATTATTATTATTATTATTATTATTATTATTAAGCACTTCTAATCGTCTCTGCATTTTACTTTTCGATATTTGATAAATTCAAATTTTATTTTCTTCATAAATGCGTTTACAAAGGTTATAAAGCACCGACTGAATTTCTGCACGCAGGCACCGTACACTACTGGCGTGCCCCTGAGAATATTCTAAGTACCGTGGTCATTACTATTATTTTCTTTTCTTTTAAAACAACATACGTTTTAACGGACCTGTCCCCTCACCTGTAAACGCATGCTCGCTAATGTTAATCCTATGAGACAGTTATTTTAGAATATCTCGTTTGCATTTCCATATTTTTAAACGATTTTTTTTTTTCTGGATAGCTTGTGGTCGATCTCTATAGAGCTCTTTTTTTCCCTTTTTCGATTTTCTTTGCGGATTTTTTGTTGTTGTTTGTTTGTTTATGTAGATACTTTTATTTTCGGAACCGGTTTCGCGTCAAAATGGCGATTTTATACCTGGGAAACCCAGTGATTTTTCTTCTTACGACAACCCGGAAGAGCAGATTCCGTGTGTTTTATAATAAATTATGTGTGTTTTATAATTATTTTAATATAAAACATGTGTGTGTTTTATAATAAAATAATTTGTGTGTGAATAAAAATTGTGAATATTTTATAATACAATAAACTGTTTCATCATAAAATAAAACTAACATGCTGTTTTAGCAAGCTAGGCCTAACAGGTACCCGAAAACAGAGTTTTCTCACACAAAATGGCGCACAAGAAAAGTCGTGCCAACGCCGGTGCGTCTGCGACATCTGTTCCGATTTTTTTTTTTTTTTTTTTTTTTTTTTTTTTTTTGGAACCACCATAAAAAGCATTTTGGTTGGTTGATTATTTATTACGGCCGATTATTTGCGCTAGGTATATAGGCCAGCGGAGGAGTGCTCTCCCTGGAGTCTTTCTAAGGGATCCTAACCCGTATTTACGTAAGGTCAGAAGAAAACCAAGGGAAAACTCCGAACTATTAGGTCGACGAGCGCGACAGGGATTTGACCCCAGCACCTCCAGTCTACCAGCTTTGAGAACAGAACCGCTCAGCCACTGGTGGGGCCTAAAGCACTTCAGAGCTCTAGACAAACATTCTGTCACGGGGCCAGTAGCTAGGTGGGGGCCAGGTCGGGCAAAGCCCGACCTGCAAAAGATTTTGCCCGACCTAGCGTGAAACTTTACATCCCGATTAAAACAACATTAAATTTTTATTATTTTTTTTTTTATAATTTTTTGTCTGATCTAGTGTGAGACTGGACATTCCGATCACTTTATCAGCCACTATTTCACTTTAAATTCCCAATTTTTTCCATCTTCTTGCCAGATCTAAGCAAAGAGGACCCCCCCCCCCCTTTCCTCCTCCCAATTTCGTTTTTAAACTGGAAACAAAACCAGAAAAAATTTCATCTATAAACCTTCTTTTTTCTCTATTTCTTTAACATACAACAGACTGTCGAAGATTGTCCCTTAGGACATTCCCTGCTTTGTTGCTTTGTAAAAATTACACCGTACCGCAGGATATTCCTGCCCGTACCGACCCAGCAACAATTCTGTATTGACTGATATCCATAAAGCTTACTTTCTTTGTAGGATTGTCACCATGTGAAATTTATCTTAAGAAAGCGGGGTTGAAACCAAAGGCTTCTGAATCTGAAAATAAAGCGAAACAGCCTACAATAATGTTTTTGAATTTGTCGTACATGACAAGTTTGCAGCTTCTTGGAATTGGAACCAGTTCCATGAAACAGATTGTTATGTTTACTTGTTTGCTTTGGGAAGAGGGGACTAATGTCTTTCATTCTTCTGATCTTTCCTTACATATTAGTGAATGATAAAAATTTGTGAAACCTATGTCAGAATAAAAAAAAATATGGGAGGAGTTTTTCCGCATAAAGAAGAAATGGAATTACAATGAAAATATCATCTTTAACCAATAGAATATAAAATTTGTTTTAATTAAATGATATAAATTTAATTTATAAATAAGAAATTTACAGAATTATCTGTGAATTGTTTTGAATATACATGTGTCTTAAGTTATATATATATATTTCCCCACGGGTTTTACAAGTAGTGGTTAGTAGAAGAAATTATATTACCGCGTTACACGTTTGAATGTATTTCACTTTAAATAACTTTCATGTAACATAACATAAATAACTTTTCATCTTAAAGTACAAAATCTTCAAGGAACAAAATAATATCAATCAATAATAAATCAAGGAACAAAAAGAAAAATGTAACGATATGATATTGTTAAGTTGTTAAGTATACTTAGATTTTATAAAATGTTTTATTTCGCGTAAAATATATTCTTTGAAGGAATTTATTTGCAGATATCGAAATAATATGATAAAAGTAGCTTAAAAAAGTTCATACTTTTGCTTACGGCTTGAAAATATTTATAATAATGAACAAGATAACAAATTAAATCCATCATAGGCGCCGACTACAAGGCCATAAAAATTCTCTGAAAATTTACACAGGGGCATCGCCTCCCCTCTGGAAATAAAAATTAATAGAAGGTCTGTCCCTTTATCTGTTCAATCTACTCTTCCCCGACGCCCCCCCCCCCTGAAATTTTTAAAAGTTGGCGCCTCTGAAATAAACCAATCATTTTTTCAAATTTAAAGAATAAAATATGCCGGGCTACTTACGATTTTACAAATCCAAATTAGTTATCTTCTGACATTTTCACAAAGTCATTCACTATTCTTAAATTCAAAAATTTTTCAGGTCCTCTTATTAAAAACAAAGAAATTAAATAGTATTTTCCATTTTTTTGTAAAAGCAAATCAGTTTTCAGAAAATGACCGTCAAAGTTAACGATATAAACCAATTTTCTGGACATGACAGTCTGATAAAGTTCATAAGGGAGAAATCGATTACAACTCAAAATCTATAGAAAAGTGAAAAACGTTATTCGATTCTAAATCACTTTAGTAGTTAAAACTTGTAAATTTCATGCTTTTATGTATAAAAATGACAGTGCGAATATAGCAAAAAAGTTCCGTGTTGTTCAGCCGGAAAAAATTGTATATATATATATATATATATATATATATATATATATATATATATATATATATATATATATATATATATATATATATATATATATATATACACACAATTAATATACATATAATTTTTTTTTTTTGGAACTTCATGGTGGATATCTGATATGGTATTTAATTACGGGTAAATGTGACCTTAATGTCACAACAGTCTTAAGCATAAACAATATGCATAGCTCTTTTCAAAAAATATACGGCGATTGAAGAAATAGCGATGCTTTATAGGAAATGGACAGTGAAATAAATAAATTAAAAAATATTTTATATTTGCACAGACTCTTCGACACTAAACATTCTGCATAAATAGTGTTTATTATTATTTTTAATGTAGCAAGGAACAAACAAACAAGTTGGAAATGTACGTTAAACGTGACAAATGAGGTGCGACCGTACTATAACTAGTTTTACAATGTAAAAAAAAAATATCTTTATTATTTCAGTTAAATGAATTATATCGTCTGTTACGAGCGAAATGAGCATGCTTTTTTTTTCTTATTAGTGATGCCACGTTTACAGATGCGAATTTTTTTTCGACACCCGACTGCTGCAAAATTCAACATGAGATATTGCTTTATGAATGATTGCCTCCATTGTTTAATATTTCTATGACTCATGATGAACGAATCTTTTGTGTTTATTTACTTTAATGGATTGAGATATTCGGCTATTAACCTAATTTCTACTGAAGTTATCTCAGAATCCATACATTTTTTAATGTAACTCATCTCTCGAGCAAACACTTTTTTTGAATGATCTTTCTAAAAATGTAACTTTTATGCAATTTTATTCGAAGAAATAATGTTGAATAATAATTACCGCTTGGCATATGAAAAAAGAAGTGGTTAGCAGGTTAGCCCGTATTCTTTTTTCTCAGTCACATGACTTGCGCTTTTATTATACAGATTACGTATGATAGGATTTAATAGAATAAAGAAAACTTTTTTAATATCTTTTTAATTTGTGATTCGATTTTCACAAAATTTGAAATGACTCGACAAAATTTTATAACGATTCTATATATTAAATTTTAAACCATTCGGTTGGGTAGTTTTTGTTTTTTGCGGACAGACCAGACGACGACTATAGGTGCTACGCATTTATATAATTACGAACGCACCTAAACTGGGATTGTTTTGTCTGAAACAGAGACAGCACTGGGTTGTGCTAATTAGATCTTGAATAATCTATGTTTAATACTTTAAACATAAATGATTCCGTGTTATTGTAGCAAGTGTTGATGCAGTGTAATTTACCATACAGTGTTAACAATATTTACATTAATTCTGTATTAATCTTAATAATCTCTCATAAAAATCCATTAAAAAGAAATATGAAAATATACTGTTTTTATGCTATTTTTTTCCCATAATTTACGGCTTTTTCAGAACTCGACACAGAATAACACATACCGGGTGTCCCACAAATGACTGATGGATTTTAAAATTCAATAACTAGCAAACGATGACAGATATTTAAAAAATTCTTGCAGGAGGGTTATGTATGATGTCGGGAGTTTTTTTACTGTGATTCTTGATTTTAGTTCGAATTTCAAACAATAGATGGCGCTGACAGCGGTTGGCGCTCATTAGAGGCCGAAACTGACGTCACTCAGCATTGATGCGAAGAAAGGAGATTAAGGCTATGGAGTGGATCTCATTCGCCAGTACAATCTTGCTCTTAGGCCCCGATTCTGAACTCATTTAATATGATTTCAATGGAATGAAATGTTGCCATGGAAACAACAAATTCTTTGATAGTGGAATACAGCGTTCAGATCAGGGCATGAATTTAACAAGCAGTATTCGAGTTGCAGGCGATTTTACATTTATGAAGTTTTATTTTCCCGGATTAAATTACTTTTTACGGCCTGATTTAAAGAATATTTTGTTCATCGTATTTTAAAACTACTAGGTGAAATAAACCATTTTCAATAAATAGTGTACACGCTTTTAAAAGTACTCACTAGCAGATATTGTAGCAAGATCTCTTCACCTAGGTTGTGTTCAGGAAAGAAGATCGCGCGGCGCGCGCGCGATGGAGAGAAGGGTTATGGAGTAGGTCTTATCGGAAATTTAAATAATTTAATATTTTGAAATAATTTAATTATTTCAATTATTTTAAGCTTCTGTGGCTCGGATTAGGTGAAACTAGCGACTACACATCTTTATCCTCCAAAAAAAATGGATCTTATAATAGGAATATCTATTTTTATTTCATCATAATAAACCCCTGAAACATTCATGAAAAGCATCACGTGATCAGATAGCCCGATCCGCGTTCATAACCTGCAAATTTTTAGCGCGCGCTGCGCGCGGGTGACTCACAAAAATTCTGTGGGCGATTTGATCACGTGATTGGGCTTTTTTGTGTGCTTGGTTTGGTAGGTTGATTGATACAGCTGTAGCAACATGATCGGATATCTGAAAAATTTAAAATTTTTAACATTCTAAACTGATTTTTTAAGCCTTTGATCCAACATAAAAATAATAGAATACTAAAGTATGATGTGTATATATATATATATATATATATATATATACATCATATAGTTACATAACTGCTGTCAACTTATATGTCTCTTAAACTACAGCACCTACTAAAACTGATATATTAGTTTAGTTGATAGCAGTTACATAAATATATATATTGTACAAAACAATGCATATAATATTATAAAGTTAAATTTTCTATAACCAGTGCACCTTTAACTAACAAGGGAGAGGACGTTCGGATCACCGAATTCCTGAAACACGGTATTGGTGGTTTCAATAAAATTAATGTAAACTCTAAAAAAAAAAAAAAAAGGTACTTTTTGGTTAACCGGGCACCAGTGAAACAAATATAAATATATACACAGACACATATATATATATATACATACATTATACATATATACACAAACATATATGTAGATATATATTTATATTTTTTTTTCACTGGCGCCCGGCTAACCGAAAAGTACCAAAAATTGTTATGTACTTTACTGACGTTTGGGTTGTCCTACACAGATGAACCTGAAAAGTATGGATACAAATTTGTATCCATATAATAAAAATTATATGTGAATAAAAAATATATGTGTATAATAAAAATTATATGTGTTTTACAATTAAATTGTATGTTTTTAAGTACTTCCTCCATTATCCCATCGACCACTTTTCATAAGAAAAAAGCTATCGTCAAATTATAGGATTTAAGGCCAAAGATGCATTATTGTGGCGACACATTCACTTGACTCAGAAGTGTTGCATGTGTTTGCAATGTTATCAAGTGGCTATAATTTGACATTTACCTGTATCTTTCATTATGTTTTACTGATTTATTAGTTCTTTCGTTAATAAAAAAAGTAATTGTGTCCTTAAATGGCAGTACCATGATATTAAAAGAGAAAAAGCATTGAAAAATGTTGCGATGAATAGTTACATACAATAGATTAGTTTCAACTGATGTCAAAAACTTTTATTCACCAGCTGAGAGGGATAATTAGGAAAAATAATGTAAATGAATAAATATCAAAGTTTTTTTTTTTTTTTTTCAAACTTTTTTATAAATATATTGTAAATTTTATTGCTCAAGCTTACTAAGTTGGCGCATTAAAGAGTGGGGTTTTTCAGAATTTCTTCGCATTTATTTATTTTGAGATTCCAATGGCAGCATTCTTTCATTTGTTTATTTGGCGTTACAGTTTGGCACAGTTTATGAACAGTGGTCGACAGGATAATGGAGAAGTACCATTTTTTATAACAAATAAAAAAATTAGCAAGCTAAGCTTAACAGGTACACACATGCCTTTAAAAAATAATCATTATAATTATCCTTTTAGACCATTTATATATAAGCTTTTTTTTTTGTCTAGGTGCTTATACATTGCATTAAATAATACAGGCTTAACCATTTGGCACATTTTTGTTGTTATATCAAACTTTAAAAAAATCTGCAACTGCAAGAACCCCACATCAAACACAATTTAAAATAATGAAATTTTCCATTAAGACAGTGACAAAAACAAGATTGCTATATTTGATTAATGGATTCTAAAAATGCCTAGTTTAATAATATTTTAAAATATAAACAAAGAATCTACATCAGAAATCTATAAAGCACTTTGTCTCAAGCTATGCAGATTTTTAAGAGACTACTTCTCGCTAATGTTAATCCTATGGGGAGGGGGGGAGTTTGCAATATCTCATTCACATTTCAATATTTTTAAATTATTTTTTTTTTTTTTTTGCAATGGATAACGGAGGTCAATCTCTATGCATGCTCCTTTGTACTTTTTCGATTTTGATTACGAGTTTTTTTTATTAAGATACTTTCACTTTCGGAAACGGTTTGGAATGTAAAAGTATCCTCAATAAAAAAAAAACTGCAACAAAAATCGAAAAGCAAAAAAAAGGCCAGCATAGAGATTGACCTCAGCTATCCAGTGCAAAAAAAAATCATTTAAAAATATTGAAATGCGAATGAGATATCGTAAAATATTTCCCCCATAGGATTAACATTAGCGAGCGAGTATTTTTGCCTGAGTGAAGTAGCCTATATAAAGTGCATGTCATACCATATTTTGACTATTGAATTCTGTACACCTATTGCACTAGCTTAGCAAAGGGGGCAAGTTTGGGGTTAAAATCCCTTCCAGAGTATTTAAAAAACTAAGAAGATGTATAGAAAACCACTTGTCTTAAGGTAAAGTAATGTTACGTAAAAAACAAAGTAAAGAAAAGTATAAGCAAGCAGCATAAAATGTCATTCTCAACAGTTTCAATGCTTTGTAATAGGGGCCTCTATTTAAACACAAAATCAATGAAAGATTAGGTTAGGTGCAATAGCAGTAAAATAGCCCTATGTTACTGCATTCCTCTTTCTTTTTTCTCTGAAGTCTAAAGAAAATGCTCTTTTATGAAACCTTTAAGCACACAAATGTTAAGTTTATTACGGCTATTTGTGTTTTTCATTACTTTTTGTCACACAACATTTTTTTTTTTTTCTCTTTTAATGAGTAACAATCCCAGATGGGGATCCTGGCTGTGCTACTGCTTATTGTGTAGTTTATTTCCTTTTACTATACATATTTGATGCGTGTGTCTATATTTATTTATTTATTTATCTTTTTATTTGCTAGAGAGAAAAGAAAGAATCAAGAAGAAAATAGACTTTACTCGAGCTGTTGATTATTATATTATTTTTTGTATGTAAATAAATAGAATTATTTAAACTGAATAATGTTTCATTTGTTTTAGAAAATATTGCCTGGATATTGAGAAATACTTTTGTTTGCTTCAGAGTAAGTTATTAAAAATTATTATAAAGAAAAAAACAGTAATTTAAATGAGTTAAATTAGAAAGTAAAAGTAACAACATTACTTTGTGTTTGCTCTGTTGCATATAGGAAAGTATTTCTCTTGTAAAAAAAAAAAAAAAAAGAGGTCACATAGAAATGGAGGTTTTTTTTAAATTAAAGTATTCTTAGCTTTTAACTAGAAAGGAATTATGGAATATTAGATGAGGAAATGCAAAGATTACAATATTAAAAAATATTATTAGTTAAAGTAATCTTTGGGTGTCGATTAAAAATTATATTTTTAATACTTATTTGTCACATTGTAATCTGTAAAATCTATTTAATGAAGCTATTAAATGGGCAAGAAATTATTACTTTAGCATAAAAATGTTTTGAGAAGATTATCATTGAATATATAAAAAAGTTTCTTTTTGCATCATTAAAGAATTCATTTTAAGAGAAAGTTATTAAAAATTATTATAAAAGAAAAACAGTAATTTAAATGAGTTATATTAGAAAATAAAAGTAACAACATTAGTTTGTGTTTGCTCTGTCACATATAGGAAAGTATTTCTCTTGTAGACGAAATGAAAAAAAAAAAAATCATAGCTACATAGAAATACAGATTTTTTTTAAATTAAAGTATTCTTAGCTTTCAACTAGAATACATATTGCAACAGTGTATAATGTACTGTATATTGAAATTCTACATATTTGGTGTGGTATTTGTGTTAGCACTGTGAGTAAACACAGGTTGTTTTTTTTTTCCCTCATACAATGTATAATTAGCTGATCCTGTACCAGTGAACTGTATTCAAAAGGTAAGTAACTGAAAATATAATCACTTTTACTATGTATGTAGGCGTAGAGTAGAGTTGTATATGTCCGAATCCAACCAATAATTAAAAAAATACTTCCCCTCCCCTCTAATATATATATTTTTAGAATTTCCTCTTTTTCTTTTGATACAAAGATAAACAACATTAGAAAAAAAATTTCATCTTCCACTAATACCTAATTTTATTTATTTTTCATTTGAAATTTTGTAGCCAAAAACCCATATAAGAAGTAAAAATAGGAAAAGAATTCATATTCTGAAAAAATGTTATTCAAAGTCAATTTTCATTGTAATTTTATTATAAAAGATTCGTGAATGACAGCGAGTATATCATTTTATAAACTGGTTTGTACATTTGAATTTTTACATTGTCTTAATGTGATTTATTTATAAATATACAATTCTGTTTAATATTTTTAAAAGGTAGTTAAAAAAGCAACATTGAATCTGTAAGTAATGTCTTTTACACACACAAATGTGTGTGAAAAAAAAATTATGTTCAAGTTCACCACCAATAATTTTCAAAACTACACCAATGGGCATAAGAATAATTTTAAATAATAAAATAAATTTTCCTAAAGAAAACTTCTTAACATAATTTAGGAACATTTGAATATGAAAATATTATCTATTAATGTAGTGGATTGATTACATAGTCAATATATATATATTATACACACATACTTAGTAAGAAATATATTTGGACAGAATCGGTACAAATAGTGCTATCTCCCCCAACTCCAAGGAATTTGATATTTCAAAATATGTCGGAATAATATTTTTTTTTTTTTTTTTTTTTTTTTTTTTAAGAATTAGAAATTACATAAACTCTGAAATAACTTGTCTGATTTGAATAGAATAGAAACATTTGCATTAAATAAACAGTTTAAGCGCACAAATTATCCATCCTATTGCAATATTCTCAAAGTGAGACACATCATCAATGAGTACTTTGGTTAATTTTAAAAATATGAAGAAAAACTTATCAATTATTTCTAGGCTGTCCACAACAAGATTAAAAAAATAAACACATCTCCTCCCCTCTCGAAGAAAGTTCTGACATGGCACCCCTGAGTACAATGTTCAACACTCAATAAAACTTAAAAAGTAAAATATATTCAAATTTTAGCAATTACTTTAAAGGAAAAAAGCAATATATTAAAATATAAAAAATAAAAAATAAAATACATTCAAATTTTAGCAATTACTAAAAAAGAACGATATAATTATTTAAAATATGTAACTTTCTAAATGTAATATGAATTCTTAATTTAATATAATATAGGCTAATAAAATCATTATTCTTTTTTTTTTTTTTTTTTTTTTTTTTTTTTTTAAGTATATAAATATTAGACTAAAATTTTATTTCCCACAGAAACAAAAGAAAAGCCCACTTAGTAAAATTTAAAAAATATATTCAAATTTTAGCAATTACTTTAAAGGAAAAAAAATATATATATTTATTAAAATATGTAACTTGTTAAATGTAATATGACTTCTTAAAATAATATGGGCTAATAAAAATCATTATTATTTTTTTTTCAGCATATAAATATTAAGCTAAAATTTAGTTTCCCACACAAACAAAAGAAACACTCAGTAAAACTTAAAAAATAAAATATATTCAAATTTTAGCAATTATTTTAAAAGAAAAAAAACAACACATTAATTAAAATATGTAACTTGCTAAATGTAATATGACTTCTTAAATATAATGTAGGCTAATAAATAGCATTATTTTCCCTTTTTTTCAGTATATAAATATTAGGCTAAAATTTAGTTTCCCACAGAAACAAAGGCAAAATTCAATCAGTAGAACTTAAAAAATAAAATATATTAAAATTTTAGCAATTACTTAGAAAAAAAGCTATGTATTAATAATATTAAAAAAAAAAATAGCAAATACATTAAAGGAAAAAAAACAATATATTTATTAAAATATGTAACTTGCTATGTAATATGACTTCTTAAATATAATAAGAGCTAATAAAAAGCCTTTTTTTTTTTCAGTATATAAATATTAGGCTAAAATTTAATTTCCCACAGAAACAAAAAAAAATTCTAAGTCAAGTTATTTTAATGAAAATCTCATGCCTGTGGCAGTTAAGATTTAAAACTAACAGATTAATCAAAACATTTTTCATTTCCTTTATAGAAGATGCTTATGATAAAAGCATTATTATCTACCTTTGATTGTAAATCTTGTTACAATGCTTAATATGAAATACTGTAACTAGCCTTACGTTTCTACATTTTGGCATGCTTGTCCTAAAACACTTACAAAGTACCTCAGATTGTGTCAACTAGCAACCTTTTATAATGCTTTTTACAATGTTTGCAAACCTTTCAGACAAAGCCTTTAAAAAGCATCTAGTCATTTACATGTTAAGGTTATAAAAATGTTTTAAAAATCAAAAATTGTTATCTGGGAAGTGAATGCTCGCCGTTTATTTCCGATTTTCTTCCCCTATTTTTATTAATTTAAAAATTATTTATCAGTTGTTTTATATTTTTTGGGATAAATAGAATGTTAATAAATCAAGGTCGTGATACCAACATATGTTGGTATCACGACCTTGATTTACGATAAATCTTTTAACATATGTTAAAAGATTTATTTCTTTATTTGTAATAGTAAAATAAAATCTTTGTTAAAATTTGATAAAAAAAGCTTTTAAACATTTTATTAAAATATATTTTTCGATAACAACCTTGTTGAAACATAATTATTAATTTCTAAAAATTTATTTTTCTTGAAGTTCATTTTTCGATGTAAATTGCATTATTTATTATATTGCAATAAACATCATAAAACACGAAAAACAAATGCTAAAATACTTGTACATTCAGTAGAAAATTTATAAACATTCTAACTATATTTTATTTATATTCATTACGAAACTAGACGGTAAACCACATGTATTTTACCTCTTTACAAAAATAGGTACTGATATTTCTAGTTTAAATAATGTATATCGTTTACATTTTATTTTTATAATATTTTTTACATTGTAAAATATGCTTTGCATTCTATTCGTACTAAAAATTCACTGTTGAAGTACTCATTATAAAAACATGGAGAAATTCGTGCAAATTGACTATATTTTCATTTCTTATTTTACATTTGCTAAAAAGAAAATAATAATAATAATAATGTTTAAATATTAAAAGACACTGTAATGTAAAATTTTAATCATAAAATAGCTGAATTTGTCGTATTTAATTAAAGAAGTAATTGTTAATAATATCAAATTTTGTTTTATAAAATATATTCCATTAATCATGAAAAATACCAAGCAATTGCTTTGTATTTTTAATCGGTTAACCTATTAAACATTTTTAAATGAAAAAAAAAAAAAAAAAAAAAAAAAACAGAAAAAATCAAACAGAAATTTTGGGGGATCGAACCCACAACCTCCAGAATCAAGAGCAGTGCTCTAACCATTCGGCCACCAAGTTCACTTCTTAATATAACAAAATATCATTAAAATACGCTAATTAGTCAAATGAAGGACCGTGATCATTATCATTGATTTGGATGTCCAAATCAATGATAACGAACGCAGGCCTTTCAATTTCAGTCACAGTATAGACTCACTCTATATTTAAATCTCCATCGCCCGCGCGCCGCCTGATCTTCTTTCCTGAACAGCCCCCTAGTTTTAAAATATGATGCATAAAATATTCTTTAAATCAGGCCATAAAAAGTAATTTAATCCCGGAAAATAAAACTTCATAAATGTAAAATCGCCTGCAACTCGAATACTGCTTGTTAAATTCATGCCCTGATCTGAACGCTGTATTCCACTATCAAAGAATTTGTTGTTTCCATGGCAACATTTCATTCCATTGAAATCATATTAAATGAGTTCAGAATCGGGGCCTTAGAGCAAGATTGTACTGGCGAATGAGCTCCACTCCATAGCCTTAATCTCCTTTCTTCGCATCAATGCTGAGTGATGTCAGTTTCGGCCTCTAATGAGCGCCAACCGCTGTCAGCGCCATCTATTGTTTGAAATTCGAACTAAAATCAAGAATCAGAGTAAAAAAACTCCCGACATCATACATAACCCTCCTGCAAGAATTTTTTTAATATCTGTCACCGTTTGCTAGTTATTGAATTTTAAAATCCATCAGTCATTTGTGGGACACCCGGTAACAACAGAAGCGTGAGAATTTTAAGACTTTATCTGTTTGAAAAACCGGAGCGTCCGTTTGCAATTTTGAATTTTCTGCCTCTTACAAGTTCTTTTTATTATTATTATATCTTCATTTTGTTTCATTTGTAATGCTTATAGTTAGGATTGCACGAAAAGTTTTTAACTTGACTTCAAGATTAAAGCGCTTGTCACAAACAAGCACCATCAATGCAGCCGAATTGCTCAGCACCCTTTAGAACTTAAGTGATTTTGGACTTTGACTTTCTGACACATCACTGGACCACCTGTGGTGTGAAATTGTGTTACCCGTCCTCTGAAATATAAATAGAGAAGTAGTATGAACTATTTTCTGAAAGAAATATTTTGACAATTTTACAATGGGACGATATAGGTGCAATTTGTCGCTCCTGTGATTGTGCCGACAGCGGGCCTGTGTTTGTGCAAGACCACCCGGATGTTTTTGTGTCCCGTTCAACGATTTCGAGGAATAGATTTAGTGACTCTTGAAAATCCGCTTGTGAAAATAATGCATTCTGCCTTATTACAGTTTTGTTTAACCGTTGTGGTTTCCAGATGCTAACCAGTTTTTGGTGACAGTGAAAAAAAAAAGGTTCTTGTTTTAAAAGCTGTATATATTATATTTGGATAAGTATGTATCTGTGAACGGAACGGATTACTTTATCTGTGAATACAAGTTATATTTGAAAATATGGATATCCGTTCATTTATGTATAAGAAGCGTCGACTAGAACAGAAAATGGACAGTCCTGCTCCTGAATATTGTGCAAATAGTAATGATAAAAATTCATTATCATTAACTGGACCTACTACAAGTAAACCAGATTATTCTCGATCTCGATTTGCCTAAAAGAGACGAGCCAGTTCAACAAATTATTTTGAAGGAATTCCCACGAAAAAATCAACGTTCTTTTCGAGCTGCATGGTATAAGCAATTTGAATGGATGGAATATTCTGTGGCAAAGGACGCAGCATTCTGTTATGCTTGTAGACATTTTAACCGGTTCGGATCCAAAGAAGCCGCATACACCGAGCATGGTTTTAAAACTTGTAAAAATGCTTTAGACAATGGCCGCGGTTTTCCAAAACACGAAAAATCAGAGGCTCACATCCAAGCCATGGCAAAGTGGAAAGAAAAACAGATTCGAGTTAATTCCTCTACATCTGTATCGACTTTAATCAATGAAAATGTATTGGAAAAACATCGATGAAATGAAAATTTAAAAAAATATTTTTTCACTATCGGTAAAGACATCCTCGTTACTTGTTCTATTCATTTTATTCATTCTGTTTTTTCTTTCTCATATCTTTATTGCGTGATGTAAATATAACGAAACATCATTTAACCCTTTCCGGCGCGGAGTAATTCTGTTTTTAAAATGATGAAATAATGGACTGACATCAGAATTTACAAAAGAATTTATTACAAAATAAAAACTTGCTAAATTTCCAATACTTTATAAAAGGAAAAAAATAATTAAATATTCTTGGTGCCGTTTGTCAGTTTTGGAATTAAAATTAGGTGTCCTTTTTTGTGACCATTGCCCGCTAAAGGGTTAATAAATTGTACTTGAATGCATCTATTAATATAAACGAACATAAAACCTACATAAATTTAAATTACTTAATTAAAAGGAAACAACTTATTTACGTTATGTAAATGTAAATATTTTATTTATGTGTCTTTGATATATTTTTATTGTGTCTTGGAACAAACATTAAAAATTTCATTCTGGCTTTGGAAAGATGTTACGTTTTAAATGAGAAAAAAATTACATTAAAAGTACAGTACATATTTTTCAAGGTATAAGAGACGTGAAAAAAATTAAGAAATAATCTGCCCCCCCTGAAAAAATATTTGCCCCACCTAGAAGTAAGGTCTAGCTACGGGCCTGCACGGGGCCACTACTAAATGTAAGATCGAAACTCAGCATCGTTTTGCTCTTATCTTTCCTTACTAGCTCTTCTCAAATCCAAACTGGTTACTTTCTGACACATTTGTGAATTTGGCTGGTGCTCTTATTCAGAAACTATGTAAGCGAATATTTCCCCCCATTTTTTAGTGAATATGCATCACACCGCTCGGGTCACCCCTCACAATAGAACCCCATTCTCAATTTGCTTCAATAATATAATATAAGTTTCCTCCCGGCTTGACCTTTGGGAAGGAAAAAGCAATTAAAGCGATCGTCGTGAAACAACCCCTTTTTGTCCAAGACAGAAAATATTCCGGAAAATGCTGTCAAAGTTGACGTATTGAACCACCCCCACTTTTGGTTAAAGAGACGTGAGATTGAACACTGTGGCTAAAATCGAATCTCTTATCTAGTCCTGAAATCGAAAGGCTTTTTTACGAAAGAACCCTACGGCGAGAGCGGTCAGTTTATCATGTACAGAAAAGGTTTATGGTTTCAATGCTTTTTTAACATAGTAATTCAGTATTATATGATATTATATCTTTTGACAAATAAAATGGTAATAAGACAAAATTTAGAAGAGTCCGTCAGATGTGTCTTCTCGCAGATAATGTTTTTTTTTTGGTAAGGTTTTTAAATTAGGTTTTTTTTTTTTTTTTTTTTTTTTTTTTTTTAGACGATTCAATTTTTCTGTTAAAATAGAAGTCCATTTTATAAATTCATTGAGAAACAAATGTTTTGCTATCTATCAAGGATAGTTAACTCAGAAAATCATAACGCTAGTTAACTCAGAAAAATCATAACGCTGAGAATACAACTTATTAGAGTCCTTATTATGTCCTTGTTATAAAACTGCAAGGCTAAATTGATTTTGAAAGATGATAATTCTTTCAAAAGGGGAAGACCACAAACCAAGTTCAAACGAAATAGCAGCAATACAATTCAAAAATACCATTATAGAGAAAATAAAGTCGAATCCTACTTTTATTATTATTATTATTATTATTATGTGATATAATATAAATGATAAATTTTGCTAAAATATTTACTTGAAAACAATGACTAATTTAATCTTCTCACAAAGTAGACATACATAATAAAAACTGATATTTAAAAACTGATAAATTCATCGTTAATTATCTTATTATTTAAACTAATCTTCAGGAAGACCTAACTTGTCAGTGGACATTATACTAGAGAGAAGTGTACGTCTGCGAGAAGAAATAGTCCTTTACTGAATTTGAAAAAAAAAAATGCATTTTAAATCTGATTTTTTTTAATTTTTCCATTGAAAAACGATTGATTGATTAAACAAAATTGATTTAGCTTAATGTATAGTCATTTTTATAACAAATACCTGTAATATTCAAGAAACATGTATTTCTTCGCACAAAAAAATTCTGGCGAGATTTTGACGCCAGAAACAAATCAGCGTATAACCCTACGACTCTTCACTGTGATGAGTGATTGATAATTGATATGCTACAGAAAATTCTCCGGTCATTACTGGAGATTGTAGATTTTTTATGCCCAATCAAATGTTTCAATTTTTAAACTATTGAGGATAGAGTAAAAATTTCGATGAATTTGAATTTTTCGGAAAATTTCACCTCAAGTACACACCAAGCATGTTGATAAAATATATAAAATAACAAGAATTTTGTTTTCTGTAAAAAAAAATAGACAAAGAGGTTCTTTATTACGAACAGATTATTAGATTATAGAGATGGATTAAAATAATTTTTTCAGTGTGGTCCAAAATGTGAATATGATTGTATTTATTTTACAATAGAGTAAGGAAAAAAATGTTTTCCATTTCATTTCGCATTACTATGCATAACGTCAATAGTTAATTTCTCTTGAAACCAATGGACTACTCAATTGTTACAATAAAATTTTAATCATTAGCTTTCTGATGATTTTTTTTTGGGGGGGGGAAGGGGGGATACGAAAGCAGAGGAGGAGCCCCCGCCCTGAAATCTTTGAAAAAGTAAGAATTTTGGTCACTTTTGGTCAATCTTTAACATTTGTCTCCCCTTTAACGAAAATCTTGCGTACATGGGATGCCCTTCAAATGAAGGGGCAACTGACCCGCTGCCCCTGCATTAATCACGTCCTGCTCGTGTCTAGTACTCTTAAACTCTGAACTCTAAGCATTCTCCTAATTGATTCATTTTCTTTCAATGAATTCATTAAGGAATACATATTGCTATGAGGAGATCTCGAGTGAAATCCTTCGACATTGGTCATTATTATTTGCGTGCCATACATCACACTATGTTCTATGAAAAACATTTTGTAGTACGCCTCAGTAATCCATATCAAATTTATTGTGTCTGGAGTAGTGTAATATCATTAAAATGCATCGCAAACGATTTTTCTCCATAGACCATAATGTAACAATTATTTTTTGTGTGTCGCTGTAAACGAAAAATAAATGCACGAACAATAAATTAATAATAGAGAATTCCTACAGTACATCTCAATTACATAAAAATTAGAGCACGTATAGATGGCAGACAGACGAACTGAAGTCAAACACTTTTCAACCTTGTTGAATGTATAAATGAGTGTATATATGAAATGATAAGAAAAGAAATTACTCATCATAAACATCTTAAGTATGATTAATGTTTATGAACAGGACTTGACAAATACGGTCGCCATTGGCGACCAAATATTTTTATCTGGCGACCAAGTTATTTAACCTAATGGGTTTTTTGTTGTTTCTTTTTTGTACAAAAATTGACCTAAGCTTTCTTGAAATGAGCACAAATACCCCCCCCCCCCCCCTTCCCCAATATTAAAAAATAAACTTTGAAACTATATTCACACAAAAAATATTTTTAACTTGGCAAAAATAAGTTCATGAAATGTAAATTTCAGAATTATTTGAGACTTCGACAGAAAAACTAGTCGTTGGGGGCCACCGTAATACTTACCCATCATGGATATGCATAATGTAAAATATTAAAATAAAAAATGTGTAAACTACTTATAAAATGCATTGCAATTCAAATAAAATCGAGGCTTGATGACGTCACAAACTTTGAAGGCTCGATTACTGAATTGCTTGAAAGAAACCTCCTTATAACTCCAAAAATAATAATCCTATTAACTAGCGGTTAATTGCATCTGATTAAGCGTAAAATTTCCAATTAAAATATATCTTTGAAGTGAAATTTGATTGAAATACAGGGTCATGAAAAATCGAAGAGTGTGGGAAATAGGATTCCCAATATCTCGGCTAGAGGTCTGCACGGGCCGAAATTTCCAGGCCCGGGCCCGACCCGACCCATACAAAAATATTTTGGGCCCGGTCCGGCCCGATACAAAAATTAAAAGTTTGGCCCGAGCCCGGCCCGGCCCGAACAAAAAGAATATTGGCCCGGCCCGGCCCGATTTAAAAGTTAAAAGTTCGGCCCGAGCCCGGCCCGGCCCGTAAAAAAGTTAAAATCTCGGCCCGATCCCGGCCCGGCCTGAGTGAATTTCTACAAAACATAGATTTTTACGTCGATTTGGTTAAAAATTTGCCTCGTAGGAGATCTAACCAAAAGTTCCTATCTCAGCCTTTTTTTTTCATGTTTATAATCTTCATGTTTATAGAGGTGCCGCAACCTGGAATATTTATTTTTTTAATAAATCTCTATTTGTTGTATGTGTTTAAGTTATCATTAATATTGTTAATCCATATTCTATTTATTGAAGTAATAAAAATCAGAAAAATGCTATACAGTAAAATCTTCTAAGATGGAATTGCATAGGGAAGAAAAAAAATGACTTATAGACAATTTGCCTTCTTAGCAGGTTTAAATGGATTGTATATTCTTTTCTTACGTATTAGTATATTCATTTTTCATGGATCAACACATTTTTCAGTTTAAGACAGGATTCCGTCATAAGCAGGTTCTTTTTCACACATTTTAATTGAGCCATATTTTATTAAGTGTATAAACCTACTATTCTTTAAAAATAATAACTTTTAACGATTAATTGCAGAATAATGGCGATTTAAAAATGTATAAATGTTTTGCAAAGATTTTTGTGCCAGGTCTTATTTTACTGACCTTCGAACGGACCAGGCCACGACGAGACAATGATTTTCATACGGGTCAAAACCAGGACTGAAAATGTTGGAGCGTGAAGACTAGGAAGAATGAAACTAGTCCCGGCTCTGTACGGAAAAAATAATTTAAGGCACGGCCTTATCCTTCAGGAAAAAAGTAAGGCCCGGCCCGGCCCGTAAAGAGTAATCACTAGGCCCGGCCCGGCCCGAGTGCCGTGAAGGAAAATAGGCGCGAGCCCGGCCCGCGGGCCGGGTCGGGCTCGGGTTTCGGGCCTTGGCCCGGCCCATGCAGATCTCTAATCTCGGCAACTCATTATCCGATCGACTTCATGCTGTATGCAAAATTTATGTTTTTTCATTGTCTCTTATATTCATTTCTTAAAATAATCAATTTCGAAAATTTTTATATACCTTTTATCAGAACGAATATTTCGAGAGTCCGAAAAAAATAGTTCCGGTTAATCGAGGTTATTGAAATGAAATAGGCTTCTTCCCATTATTACATACTAAGTACATACCAAATTGCAAGTCTCTATCTCAATTTTTTCGGTAGATAGAGCGTTTACAGACACACAGACGGACGGCCAATTTTTTTTTTCTAAAAATATGTTTTTCGGAATCTCCAGTGTCTGAAACGTGTAAATCTGTCAAAAAGAATTTTTCGATTTTCAAAACGATTACAAGACTTACCCTATACTACGTATGATAGGTAAGTAATAGGCGAAAACTTCTTTTTCTCCTTCACTGTTTCGTCGATGCGCTCGTCAGCAGATATACATTTTGTAGCATTCAACTATCCGGACATTTGAAGCATTCGACAATCAGCATTTTCCGAACATACCGGTTAATTCACTCTTTGCAGTATTTTTTTAAGATATTTTATTTTGAAAAGTTTCATTAGAAAACTTATATTATCTTTCTAAACTATGTAACTAATAGTTCTAATTAATGCCTGTTATTATTTTTACTCAATTAATTCATAAAACTTTTGTGCTTTTTGAAAATTAATGACGAGGAAGCAGGGGGTGGTAAATATTTTTTACTGGCTACTAGAATTTTTTTCTGGCTACCAGATTTTATCAAATTTGTAAAGCCCTGTTTATGAAACAATCTCCGAAAATATTATAAGTTGATTGACATGTTCGCATTAGATGAGCACCCAAAGCTATAAATTATAATCAACCTTCCTCAGATTTGACAATTATTAGATTCAGGATTATAATTAGGGTATAAATTCAAATTAAATCGAAATAAGAAAATGATGAGTACATTTTAGGTCGTAAATTCTAATTGCTTTTCTCTGTCTTGCACTTCTTATTATATTTAAGAACATAAATAACAATTAACATCAAATTTAGAAAGGACTGTTGGTGATACAATTGGGTTCAAACCCCAATAAGACCACATCAATCAATTAAATGAAATTATCCGCCCATATTTGACTATTTCGCCCTCTGCTGGAAAATATTGCAAACCCAAATTGATAATCCCGAACTCGGGCGAAATTCATCAGATTTTTGTTAGCATTTGAGGAGACTTCAGAAAAATGCAAGTCTTTAAAGATCTCGGGGTTTCCATTGAACTTTTACTCTCTGGTTGTATTATCTATTTGAAACAATAAATCAGTTTGGTCTGCAAAGAGGTTCTGTCAAGTTATTTCAACTTCCAGCCACTTCTTTAAAACAATAACTACCACCAAGACGTGACACACAATTTCTTTTCTTGACATTAATTATAACTTATAAACTAAATATAATCCTGAATCTAATAACTGTCATATTGAAAAAAAATATATTAAACTTTATGATCTACATGTAATTCTGGATTGCTTATTTAGATTTTTATTTTAATTTTATCTTCTGAATATAATTTTAGTTTGTCTCATGTTTGACTCATGTCTTGTGTGAGTTAATTTGACGATATTCATTTGACTCGATTTTCAGGACCTCATTGATTTACCGAATATCTTTATTTTTCAGTTCAATAATACGCCCAGAGAGTGGGGAGTTTCGAGGAACCCCCAAGAACCACATTATTTTAACCCCTTCGGGAACAACGGCTTTTACACAAATTTTATTTGGTTGGCACCACTTTTTTTTTAAAGCTACCTTTACTTAAACTATCACAAAAATGCTCTAATTAGCGAAAGTAAATATTACTTTTATTTTTTACTGGTGCCTAAAACAAATTCTGTATGCTCTTTTTGTGGGTGCATATATGCACCCATGGTCCCGAATGGGTTAAAGACTCACATTGTTTCAAATCGGTAGAACACCTTAAAAATTACCAAAAATCTGTCTCTTTCATTTGGGGATCTGCTTTTATATTCATAATTATGATTTTCTCCAGCAGAGGGCGAAATAGTCAAAAAGGGGAAGGTGGTTATTTCTAATTGGATAAAAACCTTGATTGATGTGGTCTTAAGGCGGCAATAGGGTTTGCCTCCAATTGCATCAACAACATTAATTTCTAAATAAATTTTAATGGTAATTATTGTTTATGCTCTTAAATGTTATTAGAAATGTCAGACAGAGAAAAGTAATTAGAATTTACGACCTAAAATGTACTCACCAATTTCTTTTCTTGACATTAATAATAACTTATAACCTAAATATAATCCTGAATCTAATAACTGCCATATTGAAAAAATATATATATATTAAACTTTATGATCTAGATGTAATTCTGGATTTCTTATTTAGATTTTTATTTTAATTTTATCTTCTGAATATAATTTTAGTTTGATTTTATTAGATAAGCATAATAAGTGTCATGTTGATGAATGTGATTAGAAATTATAGTTTTGAGTGATCATACAACATACACATGTCAATCAACTCCTATTTGGGGGAGATTACCTTCACCACATAAATCAATGTTAACGATGTTTATGGATAATTTCTTTTCTTGTCATTTCATATACATGTGTGTGTGTGTTAATTTTCTGCAATAAAGATAGAATTGATCTTATTGAAAAGTAATTATCCATTAAATGCTTTAATTTATGCTTTTTTTTTTTTTTTTTTCATTTTGAGTTTTGTGTTAAAAAGTGCACTGGATATGGATTAACTTCAAACAGAATTTTCGAGCTAGTTTCTAATGAACGTAATAATAAAGTGTTGGCACAAAAGAAATTATCCCTTACAGCCATAACACAACGAGGTTTTTGTTTATCATTTTAATTTTGAAATACTCTGGGAAGGGTATCGATCCCTCACCCATCCATCTCTTCACTAGTGTAAAAAAAAAAAAAAAAAATCTAAGGATTTTAAAGTTTTATTCATCGAATAATGAAAAACATAAATAAATATACTCGGTATTTAAAAAAATACATAAATAAACACCCCCGAGACAACTCTCATCTTTTACCTAGGCAGAAGAGGAAACATATTTTCACTGATCTTATATCTGAAAAGAACATTTTGATGACAATAGTATACTATACATAGCCCAATGCGCGGGCTGCTCTCGCATTACTATACATACACCCCCACACTTTCAAACATCTTTTGTATCGAAAGCACGGACGAGCAATGTCCCTCCCTCTCTATTCAAATTATAGCCACACCCTCATTAATGCTTCCCTTACTCCTTCAAACACACTTTTGAAATTAAAAACATTCTCGAAAGCAACAATCGTAGCTTTGCATGAAAACATAATAAAATTTACCGAAATAAATGTTTAATTTGTGCAATTAATATATCAATTAAATGTAATTATTTATTCGTTTTGTAAAATTAAAAAAAATTGAATATTTGTCAAAAAAGGGTTCTAAATATATTTTTTAAAACAAATGTGTAGTAATTTATTTTTATCACTCTCGCCAAATAAGCGAAAAACGTGCAAAGCTGAACCTTCTTTGGCATATATTGGCATCCTTTATGTTTATTTAAATGTTTAAATTATCTCTTAATTTTAAATCAACTAACTTATAATCAAGTTGTCTCCATTCTCGAAAAATTCGTCCTATTAAGTAATTCGTTCTCAAATATAAACTGGCTACTTTAGGACATATTTTTTTAATCATTTTTGTTCGTAAACGCATGAAATTGGCAGGGGTTCTTATTCAAAAACTTTGTAATCGAAACACGTTTTCCATTTATTTATTTTTATTTATTTACTTTTTTTTTTTTTTTTTTTGGTAAAAACAGAAGATTTTCAGAAAATACTGTCCAAAGTCAGCGTTTTGAACCGAATTCCCGACCTAAAACCGCCAGAAGAGAGAAAAACGTGTCATCACGTGACACGAAATGCTTAATAACTTGTAACACTAAGTAATTTATTTATAAAAAAAAAAAAAAAAAAGGAAAACTCACTTCGATTTCAAATTGCTTTAATAGTCAGTCCTGCCAATTTTATGTCTCTGCGTTTAAAAAGGAGTGAGAAAACGTGTCAGAAAGTTTCGCGTTGTTGAGCAGGTCATTTGATAAACACCTTAATGAATATAATTTATATTTTGTTCATCTTTTTTATCTATCCACATGTAACTATCAACACTTCCGTTAGGTTTCACGAAAATTCAGAAACTTATAGTGCACGGGAGAAAAGTAAAACACGCATAACTGATTTATTTTGCTATCTCAGAATTTTGGATTGTTCGATTTGTCACAAATACTTGTCACAGATTTTAATGTATAAGATGACTGCGTTTATTTAGTATAATAAAACCTGATAAGAAGAGATCGCAAAGGACTGAAGAAATATTCCGTTTTAAATAGCTTTCCGTTAGCAGTCATAATTGTCCGGTTTTCCTACCGTAGTGTCAATAAAACTTTTGCATTTAATAAAATATTCATCGGAACCATCTACAAATAAACGCATTTTCCATCACTACAGTTGAAGAGATTCTGGCATTCTCTGTCCTCGCAAAAATATTCGTTTGAACCATCGTCGCAGTTCGGAAATGCATTTTCCATTACTATACCTTATCCTTAATTTATACCTTATTATTTTGTCGGGTCCTTCCTATAATAACGTTAACTTTTGTTCAGATTGATGTCTGAGATAAAGGTATTTTGAGTAAATTAAAGTTGAAAACCACGTTTTTTTTTTTTTTTTTTTTTTTGCTTTATTAGACGATTTCTCATCCGACGTCAATTTTTGAATTCGGGTTTTTTTTTTTTTTTTTTTTTTTTTTTTTTTTTTTTTTTCATATCTGATCGTTTGCATCTATTCTTATTGTAACTTTAACATTTTTGTAACGATTTTATGCATTTCTATTGCCTAATCAAAGAAAAATTCTTCTAAAGTTACAGAATTTCGTTAAAAACGCATAAAAAAAATCTTCTAAAGTTACAGAATTTCGTTAAAAAAGCTTAAAAAATAAAGTGACGACGCCAAAAGGTCCATTCTCGACCGAAAACAACAACCATTTTCTCAATGGTTAAATAATAATAATAATAATAATAATAATAATAATCTAACGATTTTAAAGTTTTATTTATCGAATAATGAAAAACATAAATAAATATACTCGGTATTTAAAAAAAAATAAACTCACCCGAGACAACTCTCCTCTTTTTCCTAGGCGAAAGAGAAAACAGATTTTCACTGATCTTATAACTGGAAAGAACATTTTGATGACAAGAGTTGTACTATACTTATCCCAATGCGCTGCCTGCTCTCGCATTACTAATACACCCTCACGCTTCCATACATTTTTGTATCGAAAGCGCCGGAGAGCAATGTCCCTCCCTCTCTATTCAGATTATAGCCACCCCCTCATTAATGCTTACCTTTCTCCTTCAACCACATTTTTGAAATTAAAAACATTCTCGAACGGGATAAATATTCAAATCCCCCTCGCCAAATCACGTGCTAATTGGAAGATTACAATAAATTCAAGTCAAGTATTGATCGTTGTCAAAGCAACAATCGTAGTTTTGCATAAAAAAACAATAAAATTTATCGAAATAAATGTTTCATTTGTGCAATTAATTTTTTCAAATTAAATGTAATTCCTATTTCATTTGGTTAAATCTTAAACATTTAATATTTATTTAAAAAAATGTTTCTAAATATTAAAAAAAAAAAAAAAAAAAAAAAAAAAAGTACATTAATTTATTTTTATCTTTCGCAAAATAAGCGAAAAACGTGCAAAGCTGAATCTCCGTGCCATATATTGACATCCTTTATGTTTATTTAAATATTTAAATTATCTCTTAATTTTAAATCAACTAACTTATAACCAAGTTGTCTCCATTCTCGAATTCGTTCTATTAAAGCTGTTCTCAAATCAAACTGGCTACTTTATGACATATTTTTTTTTAACATTTTTGTTCGGAAACGCATGAAATTGACAGGGGTTCTTATTCAGAAACGTTGTAATAGAAACACGTTTTCCATTTTTTTTTTTTCCATAAAGACAGAAAATCTTTCAGAAAATACTGTCAAAGTTTGCGTTTTGAACACAATTCCCGATCCAAAAGCACCAGAAGAGAGAAAAACGTGTCATCACGTGACACGAAATGCTTATAACTCGATAAGTAATTTAATTATCTATAAAAGGAAAATTCATTTCGATTCCAAATCGCTTCAGAAGTCAGTCCTGCCAATTTTATGCGTTTGCGTTTAAAAAGAAGTGAGAAAATTTGTCAGAAAGTTTCGCATTGTTGAGCAGGTCATTTGAGAATCACCTTAATGAATATAATTTATATTTTATTCATCTTTTTTATCTACCCACATGTAACTATCAACATTTCCGTTAGGTTTCACGAAAATTTTACAGAAACTTATCATAGTACACGAGTAGAAAAGTATGACACTTACGCATAACTGATTTATTTTGCTACCTCCGAACTTTGGATTATTCGACTCATCACAAATACTTGTCACAGGTTTTAATGTAATAAGATTATTGCGTTTATTTAGTATAATAAAACCTGATAAGAAGAAATCGCAAAGAATTGGAGAAATATTCCGTTTTAAACAGGTTTCCGTTGCAGTTATAATTGTATGGTTTCCTGACCGTAAATAAAATAAAACTTTTGCATATAAATAAATAAAATGGAACCTGTCTATAACTTTATCCTGTCTTAAGGTGGATCTCCAAGGATCTGCTGAACAAGGCGGAACTTTCTGACTCATTTTTAAACGCAAAGGCATAAAATTGGCAGGCCTGACTATTAAAGAGATTTTGGAATCAAAATGAGTTTTCCTTTTTTTTTTTTTTTTTAATAAATTACTTATCTAATTATAAGTGATTCGTGTCACGTGACAACAAGTTTTTTTTCTTTCTGCCACTATAAAGTATCGGCTATTCAGTTCAAAACGCCGACTTTGACAGTGTTTTCTGAAAGATCTTCTGCCTTTACCAAAAAATGGAAAACATTTTTCGATTACAAAGTTTCTGAATTACAACACCAACCTATTCCATACGTTTCTGAACAAAAGAGAATTAAAAAAAAATTGTAATTTAACTGGATGCAATTACTATACAATGGGAAAATGTTCCAAAAGATTTAAAAATAATAATAATATAATTATTAATATATTAATTATTCAAAAATATTCATCGGAACCATCTACAAATAAACGCATTTTCCATTGCTACAGTTGAAGAGATCCTGGCATTCTCTGTCCTCGCAAAAATATTCGTTTGAACCATCGCCGCAGTTATTGAAACGCACTTTCCATTACTATACCTTATCCTTAATATATACCTTAATATTTTGTCAGGTCGGGTCCTTCCTACAATAACTTTAACTCTTGTTCAGATAGATGTCTGAGCTAAAGTTATTTTGAGAAAATTAAAGTTGAAGACCAAGTTTTTTTGCTTTATAAGACAATTTCTCATCCGACGTCAATTTTTGAACTCGGCTTTTTTTCATATCTGATAGTTTGCATCTATCCTTTTTGTAACTTTAACATTTTTGTAACGATTTTAAGCATTTCTATTGCCGAATCAAAGAAATATTCTTTTAAAGTTACAGATTTTCGTTAAAAACGATTTAAAAAAATTCTTCTAAAGTTACAGAATTTCGTTAAAAACGCTTAAAAAATAAAGTTACGACGCCAAGAGGTCGATTCTCGACCGAAAACAACAACCATTTTCCCAATGGTTAAAATAATAATAATAATAATAATAATAATAATAATAATAATAATAATAATAATAATCTAATTATTTTAAAGTTTTATTAATCGAATAATGAAAAACTTAAATAAATATACTCGGTATTTAAAAAAAACAAAAAAAACTCACCCGAGACAACGCTTTTCTTTTTCCTAGGCGGAAGAGAAAACCGATTTTCACTGATCTTATAACTGGAAAGAACATTTTGATGACGAGAGTATATTATACATATACCAATGCGCGTGCTGCTCTCGCATTACTATACACCCACATGCTTTCAAACATTTTTCGTATCGAAAGCGCGGAAGAGCAATGTCCCTCCCTCTCTATTCAAATTATAGCCACACCCTCATTAATGCTTCCCTTTCTCCTTCAAACACACTTTTGAAATTAAAAACATTCTCGAATGTGATAAATATTCAAATCCGCCTCGCCAAATCACGTGCAAATTGGAAGATTACAATCAATTCAAGCCAAGTATTGACCGTTGTCAAAGCAACAATCGTAGCTTTGCATAAAAAAATAATAAATTTGTCGAAATAAATGTTTTATTTGTGCAATTAATGTATCAATTAAATGTAATTACTATTTCGTTTCATTAAATTTTAAACATTCAGTATTTGTCAAAAAATGTTTCTAAATATTTTTTTCTAAATATTAAATGCTTTCTCCTTAAAACACACTTTTGAAATTAAAAGCATTCTCAAAAGTGATAAATATTCAAATCCGCCTCGCCAAATCACGCGCAAATTGGAAGATTACAATCAATGCAAGTCAAGTATTGATCGTAGTCAAAGCAACAATCGTAGCTTTGCATAAAAAAATAATAAAATTTGTCGAAATAAATATTTTATTTGTGAATTTAATGTATCAATTAAATGGAATTACTATTTCGTTTGGTTAAATTTTAAACATTCAATATTTGTCAAAAAATGTTTCTAAATATTAAAAAAAAAAAAAAAAAAAAAAAAGTATATTAATTTTTTTTCTTTATCACTCTCAGAAAATACGCAAAAAAGCTGCAAAGCTGCACCTCCGTAGCGTGGCGTATATTGGCATCTCTTCTGTTTATTTAAATTATCTCTTAATTTTGGATCAACTAAGTTATAACCAAGTTCTCTACATTCTCGAAAAATTCGTTTTCAAATCCAAATTGTCTGCTTTATGACATATTTTTTAATCCTTTTTGTTCGGAAAAGCATGAAATTGGCAGGGGTTCTTTTTCAAAAACTTTGTAATCGAAACACGTTTTCAATTTTTTTTTTTTTTTTTTTTTTTTTTTTTGTAAAGACAGAAGATTTTTCAGAAAATACTGTCAAAGTCAGCGTTTTGAACCGAATTCCCGACCCAAAACTGCCAGAAGAGAGAAAAACGTGTCATATACGGATATACGTGACGCGAAATGCTAAATAACTCGCTAAGTAATTCATTTATCAAAAAAAAAAAAAAAAAAAAAAAAAAAAAAAGGAAAACTCATTTCGATTTCAAATCGCTTTAATAGTCAGTCCTGCCAATTTTATGCCTTTGCGTTTAAAAAGGAGTGAGAAAATGTGTCAGAAAGTTTCGCGTTGTTGAGCAGGTCATTTGATAAACACCTTAATGAATATAATTTATATTTTGTTCATTTTTTTTTTATCTATCCACATGTAACTATCAACACTTCCGTTAGGTTTCACGAAAATTCAAAAACTTATAGTGCACGGGAGAAAAGTAAAACACGCATAACTGATTTATTTTACTATCTCAGAATTTTGGATTGTTCGATTCGTCACAAATACTTGTCACAGGATTTAATGTATAAGACGATTGCTTTTATTTAGTATAATAAAACCAGGTAAGAAGAAATCGCAAAGGACTGAAGAAATATTCCGTTTTAAACAGGTTTCCGTCTTTGCAGTTATAATTGTCCGGTTTTTCTTACCGTAGGGCCAATAAAACTTTTGCATTTAATAAAATATTCATCGGAACCATCTACAAATAAACGCATTTTCCATCACTACAGTTGAAGAGATCCTGGCATTCTCTGTCCTCGCAAAAATATTCGTTTGAACCATCGTCGCAGTTATTGAAATGCATTTTCCATTACTATACCTTATCCTTAATTTATACCTTATTATTTTCTAGGGTACTTCCTACAATAACTTTAACTCTTGTTCAGATTGATGTTTGAGCTAAAGGTATTTTGGGGGAAATTAAAGTTGAAGACCACATTTTTTCCTTTTATAAGACGATTCCTCATGTGACGTCAATTTTTGAACTCGGCTTTTTTTTCATATCTGATAATTTGCACCTTTTTGTAACTTTAACATTTTTGTAGCGATTTTATGCATTTCTATTGCCTATTCAAAGAAAAATTCTTCTAAAGTTACAGAAGTTCGTTAACAAAGCTTTTTAAAAAAATCTTCTAAAATTACAGAATTTCGTTAAAAAAAGCTTTAAAAAAAATCTTCTAAAATATCAGAATTTCGTTAAAAACGCTTAAAAAATAAAGTGACGATGCCAAGAGGTCCATTCTCGATCGAAAACAACAACTATTTTCCCAATGATTAAAATAATAATAATAATAATAATAATAATAATAATAATAATCGAAGGATTTTACAGTTTTAATTACCGAATAATCAAAAACATAAATAAATATACTCGGTATTTTCAAAAAAATAAACTCACCCAAGACAACTCTCCTCTTTTTCCTAGGCGGAAGAGAAAACCGATTTTCACTGATAACTGGGAAGAACATTTTGATGACGAGAGTATACTATACAAATCCCAATGCGCGGGCTGCTCTCGGATTACCATACACCCACATGCTTTCAAACATTTTTCGTATGGAAAGCGCGGGAGAGCAATGTCCCTCCCTCCCCCTCTATTCAAATTATAGCCACACCCTCATTAATGTTTCACTTTCTCCTTCAAACACACTTTTGAAATTAAAAACATTCTCGAATGTGATAAATATTGAAATCCGCCTCGCCAAATCACGTGCAAATTGGAAGATTACAATCAATGCAAGTTAAGTATTGATCGTTGTCAAAGCAACAATCGTAGTTTTGCATAAAAAAAAAACAATAAAATTTTTCGAAATAAATGTTTAATTTGTGCAATTAATGTAACAATTAAATGTAATTACTATTTCGTTTGGCTAAATTTTAAACATTCAATATTTATCAAAAATTGTTTCTAAATATTTTTTGCTAAATATTAAATGCTTTCATACACCAAAACCAATTACAACGTTGTAACGCACAAATATAAAAATTGAGACAAAAAACCACATACGGCCGTTTCAAGGATGCATCGATCCCCTTCCTCAGTGCAAGAGAGAGAAAAAAAAAAAAAAAAAGATAAAAATGGATTCAAAGAATCAAAGAATTAAAATTCGCACAAAGTATTCGATTTATACATATTAAATGCTTTCTCCTTCAAACACACTTTTGAAATTAAAAATATTCTCAAAAGTGATAAATATTCAAATCCGCCTCGCCAAATCACGTGCAAATTGGAAGATTACAATCAATGCAAGTGAAGTATTGATCGTAGTCAAAGTAACAATAGTAGCTTTGCATAAAAAAAATAATAAAATTTGTCGAAATAAATGTTTCATTTGTGCAATTAATGTATCAATTAAATGTAATTACTGTTTCGTTTGGTTAAATTTTGAACATTCAATATTTGTCAAAAAATGTTCATATATTTTTTGCTAAATATTAAATGCTTTTTCCTTCAAACACACTTTTTAAATTAAAAACATTCTCAAATGTGATAAATATTCAAATACGCCTCGCCAAATCGCGTGCAAATTGTAAGATTACAATCAATGCAAGTTAAGTATAATGATCGTTGTCAAAGCAACAATCGTAGCTTTGCATAAAAAATAATAAAATCTGTCGAAATAAATGTTTAATTTGTGCAATTAACATATCAATTAAATGTAATTGCTATTTCGTTTGGTTAAATTTTAACCGTTGAATATTTGTCAAAAAATGTTTCTAAACATATTTTTAAAAGAACAAATGTATATTAATTTATTTTTATTTCTGTCACTCTCGCCAAATAAGCGAAAAAGTGCAAAGCTGAACCTCCGTGGCATATATTTGGCATCCTTTATGTTTATTTAAATATTTAAATTTTGAATCAACTAATTTATAACCAAGTTGTCTCCCTTCTTGAAAAATTCGTTCTATTAAGTAATTCGTTCTCAAATTCAAATAGGCTCTTTTATGACATATTTTCTAATCATTTTTGTGCGTAAACGCATGAAATTGGCAGGCGTTCTTATTCAAAAACTTTATAATCGAAACACGTTTTCCCTTTTTTTTTTTTTTGGTTAAGACAGAAAATCTTTCAGAAAATACAGTCAAAGTCGGTGTTTTGAACCGAATTCCCAACCCAAATGCGCCAGAAGAGAGAAAAACGTGTCATCACCGGACGCGAAATGCTTATAACTCGCTAAGTAATTTATTTATCAAAAAAGGGAAAACTCATTTCGATTCCAAATCGTTTCAATAGTCAATCCTGCCAATTTTATGCCTTTGCATTTAAAAAGGAGTGAGAAAATGTTAGAAAGTTTCGCGTTGTTGAGCAAGTCATTTGAGTACCACCTTAATGAATATAATTTATATTTTGTTCATCTTTTTTATCTAACTAGTGCTCGGGGAGAAAAGTAAAACATGCATAACTGATTTCTTTTTTTTTTTTTTTTTTTTTTTTTTTTTTTGCTACCTCAG
This sequence comes from Maratus michaelseni, assembly GCA_963931845.1. Classification (NCBI taxonomy): domain Eukaryota; kingdom Metazoa; phylum Arthropoda; class Arachnida; order Araneae; family Salticidae; genus Maratus; species Maratus michaelseni. The sequence continues at coordinate 117,160,457 of OZ007600.1, forward strand.
AACTTTGGATTGTTATATTCGTCCCAAATGCTTGTCACAGGTTTTAATGTCTAACATTATTGCGTTTATTTAGTATAATAGAATCTGATAAGAAAAAATCGCAAAGGACTGAAGAATTATTCCGTTTTAAACAGGTTTAAGTCTTAGCAGTTATAATTGTGCGGTTTTCTTGCCGTAGGGACAATAAAACTTTTGCATTTAATAAAATAAATAAAATGGAACCTGTCTATAACTTTATCCTGTCTTAAGGTGATAAATGATCTGCTGAACAACGCGAAACTTTGTCACTCATTTTTAAACGCAAAGGTATAAAATTGACAGGCCTGACTATTGAAGAGATTTTGCAATCGAAATGAGTTTTCCTTTTTTTTTTTTTTTTTTTTTTAAATAAGTTGCTTATCTACTTATAAGCGTTTCGTGTCACGTGACAACACGTTTTTCCCCTTTCTCGAACCGAAGCAATCGGGAATTCGGTTCAAAACGCCGACTTTGACAGTGTTTTCTGAAAGTTCTTCTGCCTTTACCAAAAAATGGAAAATGTGTTTCGATTACAAAATTTCTGAATAACAACACCTGCTCATTTCATACGTTTCTGAACAAAAGATAATTTTTAAAAAAAAATTGTAAATTTACAAATTACAACAATCATAAAAAAAAAAATTATAATTATTAATATATTAATTATTCAAAAATATTCATCGGAACCATCTACAAATAAACGCATTTTCCATTACTACATTTGAAGCGATCCTGGCATTCTCTGTCATCGCAAAAATATTCGTTTGAACCATCGCCGCAGTTATTGAACTCATTTTCCATTACTATACCTTATTCTTAATATATACCTTAATATTTTGTCAGGTATTTCCTACAATAACTTTAACTCCTGTTTAGATTGATGTCTGAGCTAAAGGTATTTTGAGAAAATTAAAGTTGAAGACAACGTTTTTTGCTTTATAAGACGACTTCTCCTGCGACGTCAATTTTTGAATTCGGCTTTTTTGCATATCTGATAGTTTGCATCTATCCTTTTTGGAACTTTAACATTTTTGTAGCGATTTTATGCATTTCTATTGCCTATTCAAAGATAAATTCTTCTAAAGTTACAGAAGTTCGTTAAAAACGCTTTAAAAAAAAATCTTACGGAATTTCGTTAGAAACGCTTAAAAAATAAATTGTCGACACCAAGAGGTCCATTCTCGACTGAAAACAACAACCATTTCCCCAATGGTTAATAATATTAATAATAATAATAATAATAATAATCTAAGGATTTTAAAGTTTTATATTTCGAATAATGAAAAAAATAAATAAATATACTCGGTATTTAAAAAATAATAATAAAAATTAACCCGAGAGAACTCTCCCCTTTTTTCTAGGCGGAAGAGAAAAGAGATTTTCACTGATCTTATAACTGGAAAGAACATTTTTATGACGAGAGTATATACTATACATATCCCAATGCGCAGGTTGCTCTCGCATTACTATACACCCCCACGCTTCAAAACATTTTTGTATCGAAAGCGCGGGAGAGCAATGTCCCTCCCTCTCTATTCAAATTATAGCCACACCCTCATTAATTCTTCCCTTTCTCCTTCTCCTTCAAACACATTTTTGAAATTAAAAACATTCTCGAACATGATTAAATATTCAAATCCGCCTCACCAAATCACGTACAAATTGGAAGATTACAATCAATGCAAGTCAAGTACTGATCGTTGTCAAAGCAACAATCGTAGCTTTGCATAAAATAATAATAAAATTTATCGAAATAAATGTTTAATTTGAGCAATTAATGTATCAATTAAAAGTAATTACTATTTCGTTTGATTAAATTTAAACATTTAATATTTTCAAAAAAATGTTTTTAAATACTTTTTAAAAAAACAAATGCATATTAATTTTTTTGTATCACTCTCGCCAATTTGCATAAAAAAAAACAATAAAATTTGTGGAAATAAATGTTTAATTTGTGCAATTAATGTATCAATTAAATGTAATTACTGTTTTGTTTGGCTAAATTTTAAACATTTAATATTTGTCAAAAAATGTTTTTAAATATTTAAAAAAAAAAAAAAAAAAAAAAAAAAAAAAAAATGTATATTAATTTATTTTTATCACTCTCGCCAAATAAGCGAAAAACGTGCAAAGCTGAACCTCCGTAGCATATATTGGCATCCTTTGTGTTTATTTATATATTTAAATTATCTCTTAATTTTGAATCAACTAACTTAGAATAAAGTTGTCTCCATCATTCTCGAAAAATTCGTTCTATTACGGCTGCTCCCAAATCTAAACTGGCTACTTTATGACATATTTTTTAATCATTTTTGTTCGGAAACTCATGAAATTGTCAGGGGTTCTTATTCAGAAACGTTGTAATCGAAACATGTTTTCCATTTTTTTTTTTTTTTTTTTTTTTTTTGTAAAGACAGAAAATACTGTCAAAGTCGGCGTTTTGAACAGAATTTCCGACCCTAAAGCGCCAGAAAGGAGAAAAACGTGTCATCACGTAACACGAAATGCTTATAACTCGACAAGTAATTTATTTATCTAAAAACGGAAAATTCATTTCGATTCCAAATTGCTTCAATAATCAGTCCTGCCAATTTTATGCCTTTGCGTTTAAAAAAGTGTCAGAAAGTTTCGCGTTGTTGAGCAGGTCATTTGAGAATCACCTTAATGAATATAATTTATATTTTATTCATCTTTTTTTTCTACCCACATGTAACTAGCAACACTTCCGTTAGATTTCACGAAAATTTTACAGAAAGTTATCATAGAGCACGGGGAGAAAAGTAAAACACGCATAACTGATTTTATTTTGCTACCTCAGAACTTTGGATTGTTCGATTCGTCACAAATACTTGTCACAGGTTTTAATAAATAAGATTATTGCGCGTTTATTTAGTATAATAAAACCTGATAAGAAGAAATCGCAAAGGCCTGAAGAAATATTCCGTTTTAAACAGGATTCGGTCTTCGCAGTTATTATTGTACGGTTTTCTTAACGTAGGGAAAATAAAACCTTTGCATTTAATAAAATAAATAAAATGAAACCTGTCTGTAACTTTATCCTGTCTTAAGGTGAATAAATTACTTATCCAATTATAAGCGATTCGTGTCACGTGACAATACGTTTTTCCCATTTCTGACACTAAAGCATCGGAAATTCGGTTCAAAACGCCGATTTTGACAGTGTTTTCGGAAAAATCTTCTGCCTTTTCCAAAAAAGGGAAAATGTGTTTCGATTACAAAGTTTCTGAACAACAACACCAGCCCAATCATACGTTTCTGGTACAAAAGAGAATTTTAAAAAAATGTAATTTAACAAATTACAACAACTATTGGGAAAATGTTCCAAAAACTTAAGGGGAATATATATATATATATATATATATATAATTATTAATATATTAATTATTCAAAAATATTCATCGGAACCATCTACAAATAAACGCATTTTCCATTACTACAGTTGAAGAGATCCTGGCATTGTCCTCGCAAAAATATTCGTTTGAACCATCGCCGCAGTTATTGAAACGCATTTTCCATTACTATACCTTATCCTTAATATATACCTTAATATTTTGTCGAGTCGGGTCCTTCCTACAATTCCTTTAACTCTTGTTTAGATTGATGTCTGCGGTAAAAGAATGTTGAAGAAATTAAAGTTGAAGACGACCTTTTTTGCTTTATAAGACGATTTCTCCTCCGACGTCAATTTTTGAATTCGGCTTTTTTTTCATATCTGATAGTTTGCATCTATCCTTTTTGTAACATTAACATTTTTTTAACGATTTTACCCATTTCTATTGCCTATTCAAAAATAAATTCTTCTAAAATTACAGAAGTTCGTTAAAAACGCTTAAAAAAAATTCTTCTAAAGTTACAGAATTTCGTTAAAAACGCTTAAAAGATAAAGTGAGGACGCCAAGAGGTCCATTCTTGGTCGAAAACATAACAACCATTTTCCCAATGATTAAAATAATAATAATAATAACAATAACCTAAGGATTTTAAAGTTTTATTTATCGAATAATGTAAATCATAAATAAATATACTCGGTATTTTCAAAAAAATAAACTCACCCGAGACAACTCTCCTCTTTATCCTAGGCGGACGAGAAAACCGATTTTTACTAATCTTATAACTGGAAAGAACATTTTGATGACAAGAGTATACTATACACATCCCAATGCGCGGGCTGCTCACGCATTATCATACACCCCCCCCCCCCCCCCCCCACGCTTCCAAACATTTTTGTATCGAAAGCGCGGGAGAGCAATGTCCCTCCATCTCTATTCAAATTATAGACATACCCTCATTAATGCTTCCCTTTTTTCTTCAAACACATTTTAGGTAGATTTCGTAAGAAATACTACCTATTACATTCTCACCTAAGTTGGAAATTTTGAAAAATTTTTGCAGATCTACGCCGATCATGACTCCCAGAACCCAAAACCACCCCCAGTTCAAAACTTTATATATCTATCTATCTATCTATCTATCTATCTATCTATCTATCAATCTATCTATCTATCTATCTATGTCACTTTTTTCTGACCACGATAACTGGAAAAATTCTGCATTAATCTTTTACAAACTGATACATAAAATCAAGGAGCATAAAATCTCGGTCAAGTTCGTTAATGGGCAAAATCGAACCAAGGGGGGGAGGGTGGGGGGGCTTTTTGTGAAAACAGAAAAAACCCCATAATTTCTTAATTATGATACATATCGAATCCGTTTAAAGTTATTATTACTTCTAGGAGAAGGGCCGAAAATGTATGTATGACAGATTTTTGATATAATTAAAAATGGCCCCAAGGGGGGGAAAAAAGGGGGGTTTTAGAAGAAAAAAAATCATAGCTTCGTCAATTCCCAAGATATCAAATTCGCGTAAATTTATTATTAATCCTCTTAATATTATCTAAAACTTTTATATTGACAAGTTTTTTATAGTACCAACCGTTATAGCAAAAAAAAAAAAAATAATAAAATAAATAAATAAAAACAAAAAAATCCCTGTCGATTCCGCCTGCAAACAAGTTAAGTTTCGAAGTAGGCGGTTCCAACTGCCGCATCATCGTAAAAAAGGTCATTTCTTCCGCAATTCCCGACAAACAGGCGCCCCACGGTCTGCGTCTTCGAAATCTACCTGTGCCTGTAGGCCGAGCCGTCAGGGATTTTTTGAAATTAAAAACATTCTCGAACGTGATAAATATTCAAATCCGCCTCACCAAATCACTTGCAAATTGGAAGATTACAATCAATGCAAGTCAAGTATAATGATCTTGTTCAAAGCAACAATCGTAGCTTTGCATAAAAAATAATAAAATCTGTCGCAATGTTTAATTTGTGCAATTAAATGTAAATGCTATTTTGTTTCGTTAAATTTTAAACATTCAATATTTGTCAAAAAATGTTTCTAAATATATTTTTAAACAGAACAAATGTATATTAATTTATTTTTATTTTTATCACTCTCGCCAAATAAGCGAAAAACGTGCAAAGCTGAACGTCCGTGGCATATATTGGCATCCTTTATGTTTATTTAAATATTTAAATTTTGAATCAACTAACTTATAACCAAGTTGTCTCCTTTCTCGAAAAATTCGTTCTAGTAAGTAATTCGTTTACAAATTCAAACTGGCTACTTTATTAAAAACAGGTGTTCATTTGTTAATGTCTGTAAATTTACTATTTATTTTCCATGTTACCAATTTATATTCAGACATTATCTAAAAACATGGTTAAAATTTTCACTAAAAACGTCCCTCATTTCAAAAATGTAAAAAAGTTTCAAATAAAAACTTTCACCACTCCACAAAAGCGCTTTCGCCCTGACTAGAGCATCAGCAGAGCCAGGGCGAAACCGCTTTTGTGGAGTGGTGAAAGATTTTATTTGAAACTGTTTAAATTTTTGAAATGAGGGACGTTTTTAGTGAAAAATTTTAACCATGTTTTTGGATAATGACTGAATATAAATTGGTAACATGGCCAATAAATGGCTACTTTATGATATACTTTTCAATCACTTTTGTTCGTAAACGCATGAAATTGGCAGGGGTTCTTGTTCAGAAACTTTGTAATCGAAACACGCTTTCCTTTTTTTTTTTTTTTTTTTTTTTTTTTTTGTAAAGAAAGAAGATCTTTCAGAAAATACTGTCAAAGCCGGCGTTTTGAACCGAATTCCCGACCCATAAGCGCCAGAAGAGAGAAAAACATGCCATTACGTAACACGAAATGTTTATAACTCAATAAGTAATTTATTTATCTAAAAAAGGAAAATTCATATCGATTCCAAATCGCTTCAATAGTCAGTCCTGCCAATTTTATGCCTTTGCGTTTAAAAAGAAGTAAGAAAATGTGTCAGAAAGTTTCGCGTTGTTGAGCAAGTCATTTGAAAACCACCTTAATGAATATAATTTATATTTTGTTCATCTTTTTTATCTACCCACATGTAACTATCGACACTTCCGCTAGATTTCACGAAAATTTTACAGAAACTTATCATAGTGCACGGGGAGAAAAGTAAAACACGAAAAACTGATTTTTTTCTTCTACCTCAGGACTTGTTAGATTCGTCCCAAATACTTGTCACTGGTTTTAATGTATAAGATTATCGCGTTTATTTAGTATAATAGAATCTGATTAGAAAAAATCAAAAAGGACTGAAGAAATATTCCGTTTTAAACAGGTTTAAGTCTTAGCAGTTATAATTGTGCGGTTTTCTTGCCGTAAGGACAATAAAACTTTTGCATTTAATAAAATAAATAAAATGGAACCTGTCTATAACTTTATCCTGTCTTAAGGTGATAAATGATCTGCTGAACAACGCGAAACTTTGTCACTCATTTTTAAACGCAAAGGTATAAAATTGACAGGCCTGACTATTGAAGAGATTTTGCAATCGAAATGAGTTTTCCTTTTTTTTTTTTAAATAAATTGCTTATCTACTTATAAGCGTTTCGTGTCACGTGACAACACGTTTTTCCCCTTTCTCGAACCGAAGCAATCGGGAATTCGGTTCAAAACGCCGACTTTGACAGTGTTTTCTGAAAGTTCTTCTGTCTTTACCAAAAAATGGAAAATGTGTTTCAATTACAAAGTTTCTGAATAACAACACCTGCTCATTTCATACGTTTCTAAACAAAAGTGAATTAAAAAAAATTTAATTTTGCAAATTACAACAACCATAAAAAAGAAAATTATAATTAATAATATATTAATTATTCAAAAATATTCATCGGAATCATCTACAAATAAACGCATTTTCCATTACTACAGTTGAAGCGATCCTGGCATTCTCTGTCATCGCAAAAATATTCGTTTGAACCATCGTCGCAGTCATTGAACTCATTTTCCTTTACTATACCTTATTCTTAATATATACCTTAATATTATGTCAAGTCTTTCCTACAATAACTTTAACTCTTGTTTAGACTGATGTCTGAGCTAAAGGTATTTTGAGAAAATTAAAGTTGAAAACGACGTTTTTTGCTTTATAAGACGATTTCTCCTCCGACGTCAATTTTTGAATTCGACTTTGCATCCATCCTTCTTGTAACTTTTACATTTTTGTAACGATTTTATGCATTTCCATTGCCTATTCAAAGATTAATTCTTTTAATGTTACAGAAGTTCGTTAAAAACGCTTTTAAAAAATCTTCTAAAGTTACAGAATTTCGTTAAAAACGCTTAAAAAGTAAATTGACGACGCCAAGAGGTCCATTCTCGACCGAAACCAACAACCATTTTCCCAATGGTTAATTATAATAATAATAATAACAATAATAATAATAATCTAAGGATTTTAAAGTTTTATTTATCGAATAATGAAAAAAATAAATAAATATACTCGGTATTTAAAAAAATAATAAAAATTAACCCGAGAGAACTCTCTCCTTTTTTCTTGGCGGAAGAGAAAATAGATTTTCACTGATCTTATAACTGGAAAGAACATTTTTATATGACGAGAGTATTTACTATACAAATCCCAATGCGCGGGCTGCTCTCGCATTACTATACACCCCCACGCTTCAAAACTTTTTTGTATCGAAAGCGCAGGAGAGCAATGTCCCTCCCTCTCTATTCAAATTATAGCCACACCCTCATTAATGCTTCCCTTTCTCCTTCAAACACATTTTTGAAATTAAAAACATTCTCGAACGTGATAAATATTCAAATCCGCCTCACCAAATCATGTGCAAATTGGAAGATTACAATCAATGCAAGTCAAGTATTGCTCGTTGTCAAAGCAACAATCGTAGCTTTGCATAAAATAATAATAAAATTTATCGAAATAGATGTTTAATTTGTACAATTAATGTATCAACTAAATGTAATTACCATTTCGTTTCAAAAAATGTTTCTAAATATTTTTTGCTAAATATTAAATGCTTTCTCCTTCAAACGCACTTTTGAAATTAAAAACGCTCTAAAAAGTGATAAATATTCAAATCCGCCTCGCCAAATCACGCGCAAATTGGAAGATTACAATCAATGCAAGTAAAGTATAATGATCGTTGTCAAAGCAACAATTGTAGCTTTGCATAAAAAGAAATAATAAAATTTGTCGAAATGTTTCATTTGTGCAAGTAATGTATCAATTAAATGTAATTACTATTTCGATTGGTTAAATTTTAAACATTCAATATTTGTCAAAAAATGTTTCTAAATATATATATAAAAAAAAAATGTATATTAATTTATTTTTATCACTCTCAGCAAAGAAGCAAAAAACGTGCAAAGCTGAACCTCCGTGGTATATATTGGCATCCCTTATGTTTATTTAAATTATCTCTTAATTTTGAATCAACTAAGTTATAACCAAGTTGTCTCCATTCTCGAAAAATTCGTTCTCAAATCGAAATTGGCTACTTTATGACATATTTTTTTAATCATTTTTTTTCGGAAACGTATGAAATTGGCAGGAGTTCTTATTCAAAAACGTTGTAATCGAAACACTTTTTCCTTTTTTTTTTTTTTTTTTTTTTAGTAAAGACAGAAGATTTTTCAGAAAATATTGTTAAAGTCTGCGTTTTGACCCGAATTCCCGACCCAAAACAGCCAGAAGAGAGAAAAGCGTGTCATCACGTGACACGAAATGCTTGATAACTCGATAAGTAATTTATATATCAAAAAAAGGAAAACTCATTTCGATTTCAAATAGCTTCAATAGTCAGTCCTGCCAATTTTATGCCTTTGAATTTAAAAAGGAGTGAGAAAATGTGTCAGAAAATTTCGCGTTGGTTGAGAATATAATTTATATTTTGTTCATCTTTTTTATCTACCCACATGTAACTATCAACACTTCCGTTAGGTTTCACAGAAACTGATCATAGAACACGAGTAGAAAAGTAAAACGCGCATAACTGATTTATTTTGCTACCTCCAAACTTTGGATTGTTCGATTTGACACATATACTTGTCACAGGTTTTAATATACAGGATTATTGCGTTTATTTAGTATAATAAAACCTGATAAGAAGAAATCGCAAAGGACTGAAGAAATATTCCGTTTTAATCAGGTTTCCGTCTTAGCAGTTATAATTGTACCGTTTTCTTACAGTAGGGACAATGAAACTTTTGCATTTGATAAAATAAATTACATTGAACTTGTCTATTAAAAGCGACTTATAGACACGCTCTGTTTTGAGAGGCTACTTCACTAAGGCGAAAGCACTCGCTTGCTAATGTTAATCCTATGGCGGAAATAATTTGCAATATCTCGTTCGCATTTCAATATTTTTTAAATGATTTTTTTTTTTAATTGGATAGTTAAGGTCAATCTGTATGCACGCTCCTTTGTACTTTTTCGATTTTGATTACAAGGTTTTCTTTTATTAAGATACTTTCACTTTCGGAACCAGTTTCGAAAGTGAAAGTATCCTGAATAAAAAATACTGCAACAAAAAACGAAAAAGTACAAAGGGGCATACAAAAAGATTGACCTCAGCTATCCAATGGTTTTACTGTATTTTTATTTCCGAATTTAGAAGCCTTTTTTATTCTGCTTTTCTTATCTTCTCCATGTCCAGCTTTTGGGAACACTACTATGTCTGATAATGAGCATCTTTTCACCCACCCGCAGAGCTTATCCGGTCGGCAAAAACTTTCTGGATGGACGGCACTCCCATATATTTTTTTTAATCTGTCAACAATTCCAGAGTACTATCTCGTGTACGTAAAAGTCATCACATTTCTTGGGAAATCTTTCCACCTGCGGTGCACAAAAGTGTGAAACCCCAGTAGCTTGGCAAATTTATGACTCTCAAAACACCACGCATCTGGAATTGCAATTAAAAAGGAGCACCCTCCTTCTATTTCCCCCTTTTCTTTTGGGAGAATTTGAGAAACGTAAAAAGCGGTAATGTTCAAGTATAGCTCTTGGATGACCAAAGGTCAAAATCGGGGCTCTGACAGATAAGGAACGGAGTGTAAAAAAATGTCACACGATTCTATGGAATGAAAGTACCATGTGGCTATAATTAAAGTGCACGTGTTTGAAGGGCTGTAGAAGCTAAACTATTTGGAATATTTTTAAAAGATTTGGTATGTGTAGTGTTTAGAGTAGGGGTTCCCAAACTTTTAGACTGACGTCAGTGTCTGATGTACGACAGGGCATTCGGGGCACGGGCCCAGGTCTCCCGATTTTCAGGGGCCCATAAAGGCTACTGAAGATTTTTCAATTGTTGGCCAAAATCTGATGGAGTTTTAACTATTAAAAAACAAAATTAATATGGAAAATGGTAGCTCTCTATTATCCCGTCGACCACTTTTCATAACAAAAAACTATCGCCAAATAAACGGGAGAACGTTGCCATTGGAATATCAAAATAAATAAATAAATAAAATATAAGAATTTAAGGACACAATTGTTATTTTAATTAATGAAATAACTAATAAATCGGTAAAACATAATGAAAAATACACGCAAATGTCGAATTAAAAACCACTTGATGACATAACAAACACGTATAATGCTTCTGACATCAAGTAAATGGGACTGCATTTTTGGCGTTTAATCAAACAGTTTGACGACAGTTTTTTGTTATGAAAAGTGGTCGACGAGATAATAGAGAACTACCTGGAAAACTCTGTTTTTTTTTTGTTTCTTTTTAATTCATTTAAAAGTAACTACTTCACTCACGCAAAAACACCGCTCGCTAATATTAATTCTATGGAAGATTTTTTTTTTATATATCTCGTTTGCATTTGAATATTTGTAAAAGATTTTTTTTTTTTTCATTGGATAGTCGAGGTCAATCCCTACAAAGGCCTTTTTTTACTTTTTCGATTTTGTTTACAGGTTTTTTTTTTTTTTTTTTTTATGCATTTCACTTTCGGAACCGATTTCGAAAAATCATCAGCGAGATAGAACACTAAAGATGGATTATGAGGATGTTATAAAAACTTTTACTGCTAAAAAATTGAGAAGAAAATTTATAAAAAATCATTAAATATCCCAAAATTATTAAAGTCAGTGGTGGTTAGTATATATATATATATATATATGTATATATATATATATATATTACTCAAGACCGCTGTAAGCATCGGTGCAAGGGGGCCCCCATAAGCATTTATGCCCAGGGCCCCCAAATTCGTAAATCGCTCCCTGACTAACGTACCACTAAATCGAAGTTCATACTTGCGTGTGCCACCAGGTAATAAACATAAAGCTAATGTAAAAAAATCACTGCAAAAGCAAAACCTGTCTAAAACGGAATATTTTCTAGGTTTTTTATGTTTCCGTCTTAGCGGGTTTTACTAAACATCAAAATGCATTATTACATTACTAAATTGGCACATGGATTGACTGCTTTATATTAACATTCAAATAAAAAGTATTATCATCATTACATTTTAATAATACGTACCACATCAAAATACAATGTTTTGGTTGAAAAACAACCACAATACTCAATGACATATTGGCCTACTGATTCATACATAGTAGCTTTATTTGCATTAATTCTCTACAGGGCCGGCGTCAGGGGTGAGGCAGATGAGGCAGCCGCCTCAGGGCGTGCCCCTAGAAGGGCGGCATTTGGCTCGCATATATTTAACATATAATCCATTATACATGTCGAAACTTAAGAAAATAGAGAGAGAGAAATTCTTTTTCTTTCTCTTATTTTAAAATAAAAATATGGAGTACATTGCATATAATTGCAGTCAAACAATTTGCTTAGTTACAGTGAAAGAATTCCGGTTACAATTTTTTAGTCAACTGTAGTAAACTTTGTTCTCGGCAAATTTTGAATTATCAGTGATTTTTGACGAGACTTTTAGCGTTCTCTTGCGTTTCGCGGTCATTTTTTGATATTCGTTAAATGAATAAATTCTGTTTCAATTTTTTAGCCTAATATAGTAAATTTTGTTCTCCGCGATTTTGGAACTTTTAGCTGTATTTAATGCGAATTTAAGCGTTTTTTCGCGTTCTGCTGTCATTTTTTGATTTTGTAAAAAATTTCTAAAACTTTAGTAAATTTTGTCCTCCGCAATTTTGAAGTTTTTGCGATTTTCAATAGAATTTTTAGCCATTCCTTGCGTTTCGCGGCGATTTCTTCAAATTCATAAAGGAAATTCAGTTTCAAATATTTAGCCTAATATTTACATTTTGTCTTCCGCAATTTTCAATGCAATTTTTAGCGTCTTTTCGCGCCTATTTTTTGATATTCGGAAAAAAACGTCCTCTTAAAATGTTTTAGCCAACTGTAGTAATAAATTTTCTTCTGTGATTTTTTAATTTTTATCAATTTTTATGCAATTTCTAATGGTTTTTTTGTTTGTTTTTGTGGCGATTTGTCTACCTTACTAAAAGGAATTCGGTTGTAAAATTTTAGCCCAATATAGTAAACTAGCAGAACCCGCGGCTTTGCTCGCATAATTGTTGAAATATGCCAAGTGGTATTTGTGTGCCTGTTTTCGTTAGAGGGAATTTTACTGGCACTGATAATTCAAAAATTAGTAATTACGCCACATTTTGAGGAAACTTCATGCTTATACTGCATTAGGCGAACATGAGACTGAAATTAATGAGAAGAGCTAAAATTAATTCCAAATAAATGGTAATTTAGAATGTATTTTGAAGGTTTTTCGCTCATTTCATTTTTCATTTAAAATTTAGTAATTTTTAGAGACAGAAAGAATGTACATCTTAAATGACAAATTATTCGCCATGCCAAATTCCAAGTTTTTAGTTATGCAAGCTGCTGTAACAATTATATCACAGAAATCGCAATTTTAGAACGTATTTTGTTCCTACACACACTTTAAAAACTCTAAATTTTCAAAAACTGTTCTGTGGATGAATTTATGTTTCTGAAGTAAGAGCCATGTAAAATTTCAAGTTTCTATCTCTAACAATTTCAAATAAATCTTAGTTTAGAAATTTTTTAGAATGCTTCCTGCTCATTTCACAATATAAATTTTGATTTTTTTTAGAAATCGTTTTTAGCCTACACTTACATCTTAAAAATAACCACCATCCTAAATTTCAAGTTTCTAGCTCAGCACATCACAGAAATGCTAATTTTAGAACTTGTTTGCTTCTGCACACTTTTAAATTTCGATTTTTTTTTAAACTGTTCTGTGCGAGAGCAGTTACGTCTTAAATATAACAGACATGTTACATTTTAAGTTTCTATCCCTAACAATTCTGAATGAACTGCAATTAAGAACGTTTTCAGCTCATTTCACACCTTTAAATTTCACATTTTTAATCAACTGTTTATACTGTTCATCTGTATCTTAAAAGTAACCACTATAGAAAATTCCAAGCTTCTAACCTGAATAAATCCAACTAAATCGTAATTTAGAACGTTTTCCGCTCACTTCATCTTTAAATTTTCGAATTTTTCAGAAGCAGTTCTTAGCAAGCATTTACATTTTAAATATAACCACCATGTCAATTTCCAAGCTTCTTTATGTACAAACGTCAAACGGTATCGCGTAAATCGCAATTTTAAAACGTTTTTTGCTTCTATGCATCTTTTTAAATTTCGATTTTTTAGAAAAGTGTTCTGAGCCAGCATTTACATCTCTATAGAAACATCTCATCTATTCATGCCAAATTTCAATATTCAGTCTTAACAGTTCCAAAAAAAAAAAAAAAAAAAAATCGTAATTAGAACAGTTTTAGAACATTTTTCGCCCATTTCAACCTATTAAATTTCGAATTTTTGAAAAAAATTCTTAGTGAGCATTTACATCTTAACTGTAACCACCTTGCAAATTACAGGCTTCTATACCAATTGTATCACATAAATCACAATTTTACACCATTTTTTGCTCCTGTATCCTTTTATATTTCGAATTTTTAGAAAGCAGTTCTACATCATGTCAAGTTTAAAGTTTTTAGCCATAAAAATTCCATAGAATTCGTAATTTATGCTGCTTTTCGATCTTTCACTCTTTGAAATTTCGATTCTTTTAAAACTGTCCTTAGCAAGCATTTACATCTTAAACGTAACCACCATGCCGAATTTCAGGCTCCCATTTTCCTGGAATTCAAACTGTATGACATAAATCACAATTTTAGAACTCTTTTTGCTCTTTCACTCTTTTACATTTCGAATTTTTAGGAAACTCTGCAAAGCGAGCACATTTGCGTCTTAAAAGTTGCAGCCATGTCAAACTTCCAGTTTCTCTCCTTAACAATTGTATAGAAAGAAATCATAATTCAGAATGTTTTTAGAATGCTTTCCGCTCTTTTCACACATTGAAATTTCGAATTTTTTTAGAAACCATTCATAGAGCGCATTTTTATCTTAAATATAAAAGCCATGCTAAATTTCAAGTATCACAAAAATCGTAGTTTTAGAATGTTTTTTACTCCTACACCCTTTTAAATTTCAATTAAAAAAAAAAAAAAAAAAAAAAAAAAAAACTGTGTATGCATTTACGTCTTAAAAATAGCAGACATGTCAAACTTCAAGTTTCTCTCCTTAACAATTGTATAGAAAGAAATCATAATTCAGAATGTTTTTAGAACGCTTTCCGCTCTTTTCACACATTGAAATTTCGAATTTTTTTTAGAAACCATTCATAGAGCGCATTTTTATCTTAAATATAAAAGCCATGCTAAATTTCAAGTATCGCAAAAATCGTAGTTTTAGAATGTTTTTTTACTCCTACACCCTTTTAAATTTCGATTTTTTTTTTTTAAAAAACAGTGTATGCATTTACGTCTTAAAAATAGCAGACATGTCAAACTTCAAGTTTCTATCCTGAACAATTCTAGAGAAATCCTAATTTAGAACGTTTCTAGAACGCCTTTCCCTCATTTCAATCTTTTTAAATTTAGATTTTCTTAGAAGCTGTTCTTAGCGAGCATATATATCTTATATGTGACCGCCATGCCAAAGTTCAAGTTTCTTTTCTCCTTTTGGAAACACAAATACCTTATTTTACAAAGTTTTCTTTTCCTGCACTCAGAAAAAGAAACTGATTAAAACTACAAAACATATTTTTTGAGTACATTTTGTTGTTTTAGCAAAATTGGAATAAAATTGAACCATTTTACTTCAATTAACAAAACATTTTTGCTGACGATACAATTTTTTTTTTTTTAAATTGCAAAAAAAAAAAAAAAAAAAAAAAAAAAAAAAAATTGTTGATTCAAACAAAATTTTTATTGACCCATATTTAAACAAAAATTTTGTTTAAATATAGGTCAATGAAAATTTTGTTTGAATCAACACAAAATTTTTTTTTGTTGAAAACCACTTTTTTTTTTTGCAATTCAAAAAAAAAAATTTTGTATCGTCAGCAAAAATGTTTTGTTAATTGAAGTAAAATGGTTCAACTTTACTCCAATTTTGCTAAAACAACCAAAAATGTACTCAACAAAAATGTTTTGTAGTTTTAATCAATTCCTTTTTCTGAGTGTAGAAACTGTTCTTCGAGAGCATTTTTATCTGAAATATAAAAGTCATGCTAAATTTCAAGTTTCTAGTCCTTTCAAGTATCACAAAAAACGTAATTTAGAATGTTTTTTACTCCTTCACCTTTTTAAATTTCGATTTTTTACAAAAACAATGTTGTGTGTGCATTTGCGTGTTAAAAATAGGAGCCATGTCAGATTTAAAGTTACTATCTTTAACAATTCTATAGAAATCCTAATTTAGAAAGCTTTTCCCTAATTTCAGTCTTTTAACTCTCGATTTTTTTTTTTTTTTTTTTTTTAGAAGCTGATCTTAGCTGATCTTCTTTACATCTTATAAGTAACTACCATGCCAAATTTCCAGTTTCTAGCTTCTTCAGTATCACAAAAATCGCAATGTTAGAATGTTTTTAGCTTCTGCTTCCCCCTGGGGATTGTCATCCTCTATTTCCTATTGTCATCCTCATTTTGTCATCCTTTATTTTTGAATTTTAGCGATTTTTCGAGTTCCGCGGCGATTTTTTGACATTCGTAAGAGGTATCTGGCTTCAAACTTTTAGCGTAATACAGTAAATTTTGTCCTCCGCAATTTTTGAATTTTTAATACGATTTTCAGTGCGTTTTTTTTTTTTTTGTCGAGTTCCGTGGCGATTTTTTGACTTTCGTAAAAGAAATTCTGTTTCAAACTTTCGGCCTAATATAGTAAATTGTGACCGCTGCGATTTTTGAATTTTTAGCGATATTTAGTGTTTTTCGCGTTCAATGGTAATTTTTTGACATTCGTGAAATAATTCCCGTAAGAATGATTTAGTCCACTATTAGTAAATTTTTCCCGTTTTCAATAAAGTTTATTCGCAATTCGTACAACGATTTTTGAATTTTTCTATGCGATTTTTACAGTTTTTTCCCTTTCGCGGCGATTTTTGGGCGTTGTTAAAAGGAATTCGGTTTCAAACCTTTAGACTAATATAGTAAATTTTGACCTCCTCTATTGTAGAATTTTTAATGTGATTTTCCGTGCGTTTTTTTCACGTTCCGTGGAGATTTTTTGACATTCGTAAAATAAGTTATGTTTCAAACTTTTAGCTTAATATAGTAAATTTTGACCGCTGCGATTTTTTAATTTTTAGCGATATTTAGTTTTTTTTTTTTTTTTTTTTTTTTTTTTTTTTTTTTTGCGTTCTGTAGTAATTGTTAGGCATTCGTGAAATAATTCCTGTTACAATATTTTAGTCCACTATTAGTAAAATTTGTTCTCTGCGATTTATTTTATTTTTAACGATTTTTGACATTCGTAAACGGAATTCGGTTTCAAAATTTTAGCCTTATGTAGTAAATTTTGTTCTCCGCGAATTTTGAATTTTTAGTGATTTTTATAACGATTTTCAATGCAATTTCTAGCATATTTTACGTTTCGCGACGGTTTTTTTTATATTCATAAAACGAATTTGGTTTTAAACATTTAACCCAATATATTACATTTTGTATTCAACGATTTTCAATGCAATTTTTAGCAGTTTTTCGCGCCGAATTTTGACTGACGGGAAATAATGATGTGGTTAGGATGCAAGTATACAGTAGTAAATTTCATCCTCTGCGATTTTTGAATTTTTAGCAAATTTGTTTTTCCGTTTCGTGACGATTTTTCCACATTACTAAAAGGAATCAGGTTTTAATCTTTTAGCCCAATATAGTAAGTTTTGTTCTTTTTGCAATATAGTTTTATTCGCAATCGTTCAGCGATTTTTGAATTTTTTGTTTGATTTTTAGAGTTGTTTTGCGTTTTGCGGCGATTTTTCGACGTACAAAATAGCTTGCAAATTTTTTTGCAATTTACATGCAAATTTTCTTAAGTAATTTGATTATTTTAAATTTCTTAAATGTAGATTAATTATATATATATTTATTTTCTTTTAAATAAATTATATTTAGCAAGCATATTAATTTACTTATTCTTTAAAAAGTTTGAGAAGTGGTGAAAAAGCAATCACGGCCTAGGGGCGGCAAAATAATGCTCGCCTCAGGCAGGAAACTGTCTATAGTGCCGGCCCTGATTCTCTAGCACCGTTAATTTAAAGACGGACTTGCTCTATCAAGCATACAGCTTCCTCATTTCTGGTTGGATATTAGTTAAGTTTAGTTGTAAGTCAGATTCAATGTTTAGTTTTTTTCTTGTATTTGTTTCTCATATAAATAATTGAAGAAAAAGTACATTCACTTAGATATGTTGTGCTAAAATCTAGTAAATTCGCATTCGAAAGTTTCAAAATTTTCTGGGTGATAAATTTAAGTCGTTTTTGATTTCATAATAATAAGATGTATTTCATTTCACATACCAGTATCAGACTTTTGCGTACCAGTAGCTATAGAATTTCGCGTATCATAGTTCGGTAACCCCTGGAGAGCATGCGGAAACAAGCTCTATTGTAAATAATAATAATAATAATTTTTCCAATAGATGGCGCTGTATATCAATAAAATAAGAAAAGACAAAGAAAAAAAAAGAGAATTTCCTACCAGCTAAATTTTAAAACATTTTTATTGCAAATTTTACATGATTCTAACTCAAAGTTTTGTTCCTAAAGATCCTAATCAGGATCTTCCTGATTCCTAAAGATCCGAATCAGGATCGGAAGATCCTGATTCAGAAAGATCCCGAATCAGGATCAGGAGGCAAAAAAAAGAGATCCTCAAAAAATATTTTGCCGCCAAACCAAAGAATACAAAGAAGAAAGTAAAACTGTTGTTTGAATGTTATATTAGTGATTTTTATGTAAGCTAGATTGATACAATTAAAATAAAATGTTCAGGTAAAATGTTCTCCGTTATCTTTATTTGAAATATAATAAAAATAATACGCAGTGTTTATTATTATTTTGAGACTAACACTGTGTCGGATTATTATTAAGCAAAAATATTTAACATCTATGAGTTATTTTACTGATCTCTGTACAAATTAGATTGATAAAAATACTAAATATTAGATTAGGCGTCATCCCAATTATTTTGTCTTAAAATGTAATACTAAAAATAAAATCCTTCTAAAAACGAAAAGTAAGTAATTTCTATGAATTACAGAGCTAAAATTCGGACAAACATTTATTAATTTAAATTCACTGCACTTTAAAACAGACATTGACTATGTTTGATTGTTCTCTGTATTACAATAATGAAAACTTCATAAATATCTAAAAAAAAAAAAATTACGAAACACTAAAATGCATTCATAAAGCTTAATAGTAAGACTAAAAAATAAATAAAATAAGGTTATAAAATAAACAGCAAAAACAGTGAAAAGAACAAACGAAAAGAAAAAATCCCCGACGGCTCGGCCTACAGGCACAGGTAGATTTCGAAGACGCAGACCGTGGGGCGCCTGTTTATTGGGAATTGCAGAAGAAATACTTGTTTGCCATGATGCGGCAGTTGGTACGCCCACTTCGAACTATGCCTCAGCCTGTAGGCGGAGCCAGCAAGGATTTTTTTTAATTTAATTATAATTATTATTTTATTATTATTTTATTTATTTATTTATTTATTTTTTTGCTGTAAGAGTTGGTCTTATAAAAAACTTGTTAATATAAAAGTTGTAGATAATATTAAGAAGATAATTAATTTAAGCGGATTTGATATCTTGTGAATTGACGAAGTTATGAATTTTTTTCTTCTGAAACCCCTAATCCCCCCCCCCTTTGGGGGTATTTTTAATGAGATCAAAAATCTGTCATACATAAATTTTTGGCCCTTTTCCTAGAAGTAATAATAACTTTAAACGGATTCGATATGTATAAAGATTAAGAAGTTATGGGTTTTTTTGTATTCACAAAAATCCTCCCTATCCACCCCCCCCCCCCTTGGTTCGATTTTGCCCATTAACGAACTTGACTGAGATTTTATGCCACTTGATTTTATGTATCAGTTTGGAAGAGATTTGTGCAGAATTATGGAAGTTATCGTGTCCATAAAAAAGTGATATAGATAGATAGATATAAAGTTTTGAATTGGGGGTGGTTTTGGGTTTTGGGAGTCATAATCGGCGTAGATCTGCAAAATTTTTTCAAAAATTCCAACTTAGGGGAGAATGTAATAAGCAGTAATTCTTATGAAATCTACCTAAAAGATGCAGTTAGCTTGCGCTACTCCCCTGTAAAGTTGTCTGCACTACATGCTGAGATTTGAACTTGATTGGACGTATTTAACATTATGCCTACGGGAGCTAACCTTCTTCACGGAGTGGATAGAGCTCCTATATCCCTTAGGAGTGGAATGAAACCCTTTGGCTCAACAATGAGAAAATTTCTGACTTGTTTACGGACAACGTAGCTATTGAATCCAACATACAAAAAATGAATAACATTAGGATTTCACTTATTAAAAAGATTCAATTCATTTATTGAAAAGATCCAATTAAACAGTGATTCCAGTAAGTGGTGATTATAATTACTATTCTTACTATCAACATCCCCCCCCCCCCCCCCACTTTCCAGAATCGAAGTCTAATTGCATTCCTGCATATAACAGTGACAAAAAAACAATATTATAACTAAACAAAGCAAATAAAAACATAAATAAATAAATAAATAAATAAATAAAACCCTCTAAAATAAGTATTTAATGTTTATCTTAAAAATCACGCCTAATTTCATGACTGTAATTCGTGTTTTTCCAAAACAATGTCCGTTACAGTACATTTATTTGACATGGGCCCCGATTATTGAAAATTCACTGTTTTTTTATGCTTGGTAGAAAGCTCGAACTAATGAATTTATTATTTTATTTTTATTTTTAATAATTTTTGCTTTGTCTCTTTTTTAAGATATTTTTAAAGAAAAAAAAGAAAGATTTTCTAAAACTATCTATTTAGCATTTCTAAATTGATTTCTCAACGTATAATTTAATAAATTTTAAACCATTAATTGATTAAAGCGTATGTTGAAAAAATGTGTATTAAACATTTTATTTTTTATTTTTATTTTCTATTATTTAGCGTTAAAAGTATTTCGATTTACAGAAAAATAGCAGTTTTTGGCAAACATGGTTTGACGTATAATTAACTCATACAGTTTTAACTATAAAAAATATTCCGCAATTTATCACTTGCTGCCGTCTCACGAAAAAATGACTTAAGTTAATTTATTTATTTATAATTAAGTTATACAAATATTAAAGTATTGTATAATCATCAGAAACACACCCTGTGAGCATAATTCTAGTGAAAAACAAACAAAAAACAAGTTAAGTTAAATAAAAGAATGAAAAAAGACGCTAAATTATCGTATGTAAAATAAAGAAAATAATTAGCATGTCTTGAAAATCCATAAAAACACTTTTTTCTAAACTATTTTAAAGCATTTCTGCAAAAGGCAGTGAGCAAGATCAGCATTAATTTTTCCAATATTGGTGCATTTTCAAAATACCGTAATTTCCGGCGTATAATCCGCGGATCAAACAATTCGGTTTCAACCCAGAAATTTTATTCAATAACTGAACACAAATATTTACAGCAATCTGCGAAGTAACACTTTATAAAATAAAATTTCTCGGTCCAAACATGATTGTTTCATCTGCGGATTATACGCCGGAAATTACGGTACATATTTTCAAAATACATTTAAAATATAAAATACATATTGAAAATTAAAAAAATATATTCTGCATTAAATTGCACTCTGAAAATACAAAGTGCCTTTGCAAAACTTATTAAACTTTTTTAATTATACATTTCCAAAGTAAAAAATCCCTGATGGCTCGGCCTACAAGCACAGGTAGATTTCGAAGACGCAGACCATGGGGCGCGTGTTTATTGGGAATTGCAGAAGAAATTACTTTTTTGCTATGATGCGGTAGTTGGAACCGGCAGATTTTTTTTTTTTTTTTTTTTTTTTTTTCTGTGAGGGTTGGTCCTAATAAAAGATGTAGATAACATTAAGAGGATTTATAATAAATTTAAGCGGATTTGATATTTTGTGAAATGACAAAGTTATGAAATTTTTTCTTCTGAACCCCCCCCCCCCCCCCTTTGAAGCCATTTTTAATTATATCAAAAATCTGTCATACATAAATTTTCGGCCCTTTTCCTAGAAGTAATAATAACTTTAAACGGATTCGATACGTCTCATAATTAAGAAGTTATGTGGATTTTTCTGTTTTCACACCTCCCCCCCCCCCACCCGCCTGGTTCGATGTTGCCCATTAACGAACTTGACCGAGATTTTATGTCCCTTGATTTAATGTATTAGTTTAGAAGATATTTCCGCAGAATTTTTGATGTTATCGTGTCCATAAAAAAAATGATATAGATAGATAGATATAAAAAATTTTGAACTGGGGTGGTTTTGGGTTATGGGAGTCATAATCGGTGTAGATCTGCAAAAATTTTCCAGAAATTCCAACATAAAGGAGAATGTAATAGGTAGTATTTCTTACGAAATCTAACTAAAAGGCAAAAATGATGAAAAAAAAAAGAAATAAATATGAGAATACAATTTACATAGAAAACGAAAAAAATGTTTACAAAATAAAACTTTACAATATACACGGAAATATGAAAAAAATCCTGAATATAATTCAGCGTCATTCAAAGTATATAAATAATGTTTTATAAAAAATAAAAACAATTTATAACACAAAATTATGATTGGAAATATGATTGGTTTTCAACAGAACCAATTTCTCAAACTGAGAACTGCATAATAAATTTCTTTTTGGACAATTTATCATGTTCGCAAATGAAAACAGTCTTTCGATCCTAGAAGGAAGCAAACCTATTATTAAATTTAAACCGTTCCCTCTCTGTATAAGATACGCGTTCAATATGTTACGTGGTTGTCAAAAAAAATATTTTTCACCACTCGACAACGCTAAATTTTCTAACATATTTTCTGACTTATTTTTAATCGCAAAAGCATGACACTTGTAGGCATTATTATTAAAACGATTTGTAATCGAACATCAGTTTTTTTGATTTTTCGATAAATGAACCGTATCTTAAGTTATAAGAGGTTATTGTCACATAAGGACAAAATTACCTTCAAAAAGCCAACTTTGACAGCATTTTCTCAAACCTTTACCATACTTTTTACGTTTACCAAAAATAGTATGTTGTGACCATCGCAAAACTTTCTTTTATATAAATCAAAAATCTGCAACCGAAATTAAATGACACGATTGAATACTTGTCCGCGAGATATAGCTATAGCGAAAATTGTGTAAAACAGAGTATAGCAGCACCATCTGTTAGGCAAATTACACCAAAATCTAATCAGCGTTTATTTATGTCAAGAGGTCTAACAGAATATGAAGTTTGATGAAATTCCGTGGATTAGTTCTTGAGATATAGCTATCGCGGAAATCGTAAAAAAATGCAGCATAGTAACGCCACCTGCTGGGAGATTTACACCGAAATCAAATAAATGTCTATTTATATCAAGGTTAAACAGAATATGAAGTTTGATAAAATTCCATGCATTAGTTCTTGAGATATAGTTATCACGGAAATCGTGAAAAATGCAGCATAGCAGCGCCACTTGAGAGCGATTTATATGACCAAAACCGAATCAGCACCAATTCATGCCAAAGTCTAACTGAATTTGAAGTTTAATTAAATTCCGAGCATTAGTTCTTGAGATGGAGCGCGAAAAATTTGTGTCACGGACAGACATTTTCTAAAACCAGTCAAATCATCGTATTCAGGACCTTCTATAATGAATAGATTTGTCGAAAACCGGAAGTCGAAATTTTTCATGAATCCAATACTTTATCATTATCCAATACTTTACATGAATCCAATACTTTATCATCGATTTTTTTCTTTTTTTCATTGGATAGCTCCGTTGATCTCTACAACCACCGTTTTTTTTTTTTTTTTTTTTTTTTTTTTTTTTCGATTTTGTTTGCGGATTATCTTTATGACGATACTTTCACTTTCGAAACCGGTTCCGAAAGTAAAAGTATCTTCGTAAAAAAAAAAAAAAAAAAAAAAAAATATCGAAAAAGTAAAAAACGGCGGTTGTAAAAAATGATCTCAGATATCCAAATAGAAGAAAATCGTTTAAAAATATTGAAATGCAAATAAGATTTTGTAAAATAACTGTCCCATAGGATTAACATTAGCGAGAGGGTGTTTTCGTGTGTGAGAACAGGACCCTTAAAACATAAAAACTTGCATAATGGTGTTATGAGCGCTTTATTCGCGGTAGAAAAAAATCAAATGGATATAACTGAAATACATTACAATTTGCTAAATAATACTATTTTTCTGAACTTGTATGACCTAATTAAACACTCTCAGTGTTAGTAAACATGATGTTTTTAAGATATCAAAAATATCCTTATTTTTTCGATATTCATGTCTGCTTTTTCATTCCCTAACCTGTTGTGCAGTTTAAACTAAACTAAACTAAATTCAGCAAAGATTATTTCTAATGAAAATGTCAATAACGATATTTTCAAAATAGACAACTTATTGATGATACAAATATTTTCAGTCTGAATATAAATTAGAAAATAAAACATATTGCACTTAGCGTGAAAACTTAATAAAACAATATTCTAAATGTCTGTGTTTTTTTTTTTTTTTTCCCAACAAAATTGAAGATTAACTAATTGTAAACAGACACCGTTTGCTTTTTACATTCACAAAAAACAAACTATAGGATTTAGTAACATAAGTATGAAGAAAATTTTATGTTTTATGCGACAAAGTCTTAAATACAAAATAATTTGTTTTTATTTTAAAAAATCGAACATAAATGTAAGCTTGTCTGTTTTTTCATTCCCTAACCTGCTGTGCTGTTTAAATTAAGGGTCCCCTTTTCACGCACTTGAAAACACCCGTTCGCTAATGCTAATCCTATAGGGCATGATTATCTCGTCTGCATTTCAATCTTTTTAAACGATTTTTTTTTTTTGCATTGGATAGCAGAGATCAATCTCTATTTCTGCCGTTGATTACTTTTACGATTTTCTTTGCGGATTTTTTTTACGAAGATACTTTCACTTTCGAAACCGGTTCCGAAAGTGAAAGTATCTTAATAAAAAAAACCTTGTAATCAAAATCGAAAAAGTAATCAACGGCGGAAATAGAGATTGATCTCTGCTATCCAATGCAAAAAATATTGAAATGCAAACGAGATATTAGAAAAATCATGCCCCATAGGATTAGCATTAGCGAGCGGGTGTTTTCAAGTGCGAGAAGAGGACCCTTAAACTAAATTAAAACCAGAAAGGATTATTTCTAATGAAAATGTAAATAACGTATCCAAACTATACAGTTTATCTTTCAATGGCTGTTCTATGTAAATATTGTCCCACATAATTATCGGTTCTACATTTAAAAATTCAACTTCAAACATAAAGCTTTTTTTTTTTTTTTTTTTTTTTTTGGGGGGGGGGGGGGGGGTTAAAAAGTCACTGCAAGAGTTTCTTATCTACAGAAAACGGCACAGTCAATAATAGTTGAAAATTTCATTTACACTTGTTTTGAATGAAAATATAAAAAATATACACAATATTTTGAAATTAAATATCAAATATATATAAAAATATCGAAAATATCAAACAACATGATATTTTGAAAATAAATATCGATATATATAATGATATACAGGGTATCCCAAAAACATTGTCGTCGGCTTTTATTCTTTAAATATGGATCTTAGACATATATATTATAAATTACAAATTACGTAGAAAAGGGTACACAATTTTAAGAAATCGATTAAAATTAACAGAGGATTAAATTTGAAGAAATACAAAATAATTTTTATGCGAACCCCGTGCAAAAAAATTCCCAATGAGTAATGTGCCTCATACACTAATAAGATCATGCACAAAATTTCAGCATTTTATCATAAAAAGTCGCAGAGATATGAAAATACATAAATGCTGACTTAAACTACTTTTCGATGCTTGGATAGAAATTCACAAAGAAGAAAAATCATGTCGGATAATAACTTTTCAGAGGTCGTACACAAATTACGAAAGAAAACAATAATTTCATATTTTTTGGTACAAAAGTATATAAACTGTGTAGGTATCATAACTTTACGCAAAGATTACAAAGGTTGTTCAGAATGTTTTTCATCCATACCAGCGCACCGATCAAAGTTAGGTATTTGCATATGCAAACATTTCTAAGATGTTTTAATGCTCATTGACTGCGTCATTTCCAAGTTTTTTTTCTGTATTTCATCATGTAAAATTTTAAAGGTTTTTTTTCAGGGAGCATAGTTTTACAAATTTGTAAATAAAACTAAAGATAACAGTCATATATTATTTGCTTATGATGCATTTCCGCGTCGCGTCATCTGCATTCTAGCTGTAAACATTTATATTTTAATTTATGATTAACCCCTCATCAACTTTAGTTAAACATATCTCTGCGACTTTTTATGATAGAATGCTGAAATTTTGTACATGATCTTATTAGTGTATGGGGCCACATTATACTCAATGGGAATTGCTTTTGCACGAGGCCATATAAAAATTTAAATTTTGTATTTCTTCAAATTTAATCCCCTGAAAATTTTAATCTATTTCATAAAATTTTGTACCTTTTTTTACGCAACTTTGTAATTTATAATATGATCAATAATCTATGATCAATATTTAATATTTCAAATTTTAATTGCTTAAAAGGCGTACGGCCAACATAGTGAAAAATTATCCAAGCCGTGACTCGAACCCGGGTCATCAGTATAGCACACTGACTTTTTACCAACTGAACCACTTGGAGTGATACCCAGCCTGGCACTTCTCACTATCACATGTTGGCAAGCAATCGCAGCGCAGAATTATTCTCGGTAGTCAAATATGGCGCCTAGCCTTTTTTTTTAAAAAAAAAAAACATTAACTATTATTTTAACGGTTAACACGTACAAAAAAATTAGTAACCTCTTTGATTTCATATTAACAAGATTCAAATGCATATGCATTGTATTTTATTTTACTAAATTTAATTGGAATTATCAACATTAGATAAAATTTTGTTTCTGATTTGATGGAAGTTATTAAGTTTTAATTTTGTTTTACATGATTTTACATGATTAAGTACATTTTTCTATTAATTTTCAAATATATTTTTAAATAATTTGTAATTAAAAATTATTTACATCAGTTTTACAGTTGCATCAATTATTATAATCTTGGATATTAAGAACTTCAATAATTTTAAATAAAAACAAAATATTTGTGCTTTTCTAAAAAGAAGCATACACTATTACACTTAAGTTAAAAATGAATTTTAGAAATTGCAACTAAAGATTTTAATTTGACGCCTAAGATATTTACAGTAGACGTCATTTGACTCTTGAAATATCATCATTCGACTCATTTGAAATATTATGAATGCAAGGCGTGGCGTGAGAAATTTTCTATGGCAAAATTTCCAAGTATTAAAAGTAGATTTATCAATATTTAAAGGAATAAAAGCCGAGGTCAATGTTTTTGGGATACCCTGTATATAAAGATATATATCCATTGATATATATCACCGAACCCTGAACACTTTTCGAACAAAACCCAATCGGGTTCGAGTCCCGGCTTGAATACTTTTCCACTATGTTGGCTATACGCCTTTTAAGCAATTAATATTTGAAATATTATGAATGCAAGGTGTAAGAAATTTTCTATGGAAAAATTTCCAAGTATTAAAAATAGATTTATCAACATTTAAAGGAATAAAAGCCGAACTCAATGTTTTTGGATACCCTGTATATCAAGATATATATCCATTGATAAATATCACCGAACCCTGAACACTTTTCAAACAAAACCCAATCAGAGAGGCAATAAATATACATCCTAATTTATATAGAAAAATCAATACACCTTTGAAAATAGATGGAGGAGGGGGGGGGGGGGGCAATTGGACATGTCATGGATAAAAAATCAATGCTTATATACCCCCTTCATTTATTTTTCTTTACTGAAAAGAGTAATTAAAAATGTATACTCACTCAGAGAAAATGCAAAAATGATCTGCCCTGGAGAAGAAGCGACCGCATCGATAGAGAGATAAAAATATACTGAGGATTTGAAGCGCACCTTTTAGATCAAACGCTTTCAACTTACTGACAGCAGTCTGCTTTTAAGTCTGAAAACGTGTAGTATATTTAAAAAAAGAAAAAGAAAAAAGGAGAAAAATGAAATGGTATGGAGAGTGTATCGAAAAGATTAAGAAAACGCAAAAGGGACTAAAAATTTACCGATCCATTATATCTTAAGAAACTGCCTATTTTATTGATTATGCGTTTATCGAAGATATATAAACTATGAATCTTAAATTTCCCTTCTTTTGATACTTTTGTTTAAATGTGGAATGATAAAATAATAAAATAAACTAGATGGAACCCGTCAAAACGGGACGGAAAAAAAATACTATAACAATATCAGTAAAATAAGCTTCTTTATTATTTAAGTAGGGCTTCGTATGAAACAGACTTTCAAATATTTTATTTTAAAAAAATCCCCCCCCCCCCCGCCAGTGAAATGCTATTTCCGATGCAAACTCCAAATGAACACTCCGTAAACAAATGTGTAATACAAGTCAGTTTGACATTACCACCATATTCCCCACGACAAAAAAAAAAAAAAGGTCATGGACCTATAAAGTATCATACAAATAGTCCTATCATAAAGTATCATACAAATTTCCTACTTTCATCTCATATTCAGTCAATAAAAGAATATAGTATAAGCACCCCCCCCCCCCCCCCCCCTGTGGTAATGCAATCGAATGAGCTCCTATGCGCATATGTATTGCATCTGCCCAAAGGCACCGTTGAAATTCCACGTTAAAAAAAGTTTTAAAATGTCCTCTTTAATCATTGTTCGTTTCCAATCCATATCTTCTAAAACGCATCCATTGTTTTAAGCTAATCAATTTTTATGTAAAAATGAAGAATTTTTGTTAAAAATAGTAAATTAATATGCAGATGAGTGAGAATTTTAATGTTTTCAATTGTAATTTATTTGTATGGTTTCTTCTATCCCTTTACATAATCAGGATGACTATTCCTTTTCCATCACAGTCGGTCTCTTATACAGGTAAATATCCTATGGATCTTTAAAAAAAATAATAAATAACAGTTCCTAGCATATTCTGATTCAACATATACATCAACGGAATCAACATATCAAGTTTATGTTAATCATAAACTAAAAATAGTTTTTTTTCTTTTGACAGATTTTATATTAGCGCCAAAATACTCTATCTTATGGATAATCTGATCTTATGATTTATCAGGTTTTTATTATTATTTTTTTTTTTTCACTTTTCATGAAGGTTAGGGATACCTATTTTCAATTGTTGCAACTTTCCAAGGGGCTATTTTACATTATTAAAACAAACGGATGGTCATTGTTGAGATAGAATTGAAAAATATTTCATGCTTGAAAATTATTTAAAAAGTCGTTAAATTAAGCGGCAGATTTCAAATAAATTTCAATCGAAAGCTAATTTTTTTTTATAATTGAGGATGTAAGAATTGAAATTGTAAAATATAGTAAAAAAATTAAATTTTTAGTATTTAGAAGTGATGTAAGCGCGATGAAAGCTAAAGCGATAGTGCCGTTTGTTGTCACAACCGTTATACATTTCTAAATATTGCCACTGTGTTTTGGTTGGCGTCCAAAAGTAGACTACCATTTTTTGACATCGACAGAAAAATTCACAGTGAAAGAAATAAGACTTTGCCGCTAATAAGGAACTGTTAAATGAACTTATAACAAACCTACCAAAATAATTCCTATAAAATATTAGCCTTACATTGTTTATTCTAGCTAAAAATACAATCATTATTTCAAGTTTTTTTTTTTTTCCTGAAATTCTTTACTTTTGTGAATTTTTTTATTAAAAAGGGAAATCTTAATAATTTAAATCCTATAATTCCTATAACTTAGGTATGCAATCAAGATGAAGCAACCAATAAAGGCTCCAGTTCTAATCTTTAAAATTAAAAATTGAAATATCAGTTAATATTACGCCATGTTGACACAATCATATAAATTTTTCTTTTTAGTTTTATCAATGTTAAAATGCATTTCAAGCTAAGCATAACGTCATTTTCACCGGTACAAACTTTTCACCGGTACAAACTTTTCACCGGTACATTTATGCTTAAGCACCATGCATACAAATAAAAATATATTTTGCATTTAATTGTAATGAAAAAAAATGGCATCAACAAAGTTATAATGCTTAATGATAAAATGAACCCAATGGACAATATTTCCGTGACGTCACAGTAAATATGAATTTTTATTTGCTTATAAAACGCACGGATAAATATTTTTACCGAAATACTTAAACATTTTAACTATATTTTAACTTACAAATTAAAAAATTCGGCCTAAAAGTCACGTGCTTTTAATATTTAATATTTATTTTTTATGCTCGCAATCATTGAGTTCAGAAAATAAACTCTGTACGTCGCAACAGTGGGCGTTAATCCGATTGCCGACTTTATGACGTCATAAGCAGAAGTAAAATTTTAATTTAAGATTACAGCTAATTAATTAAATTTTCGAACAAACGAATGTACGATAACAAATCTGTGACCAAATATCTTTCATTTAAAAAAAGAATGATGTAATTTGATGTAGTAGTTTGTTCTCACGGATTGTCGAAACAAAACGCTTAGCGTTTTAAATATATAGATGACATTTTGGAAAGATGCTAGCAGGAAAAGAGTCTTTATATTTATTTAAATAATACAATATTTTTTAGGTATCATAATTAATACTAATCCTTAAGGATTATAACCCTTAAGGTATCATAATTAATTCTAATCATAAGGATTTATAATGATAATTCCCAGAAATTTTAAATTATCACAGTAACGGCTTATTTTGTTTGTTATTTGCTTTTGTCTGGTTTTTAATTATTGTGACTTGCATCTTAAATTGTATACACCAGCTTCCCATTTCATCCTTTTTTAATTAACGGAAAAATTATTATGTATTCATAAAAAACACGGTATATTTAAAAAAAAAAAAAAAAAAAAAAAAAAAAAAAAAGATTTTTTTTTTTTTTTATAATATGGAAAATAAAATATATTACGAAAAATAAAATAAATTAAAAATATATGAAAGAATTTGATCCACCAGTTCCGTTAATTACTTGTTCACCATCTGTTTTATGATTGGTTCGGCATCTCAGAAAAGCGAACAATGGTTTCTCGTTTTATCTTTTAATTAATTAACTGTTGAACAAAATGTTGTTTGTAAAATAAAAACAGAAAGAAAAGAAAAGAAAAAGTAAATTATGTATTGAATGAACAAAAACATATTTTTAGATAATAAAAGTAATTACAGAAAGTCGCATGAGTCCGCTCCCATTTAAAAAATCCATAAAGCTTTAACAAATCGTCGCGTTGGAATGAGATTGACACGATAAGACAAAACTTGGGCAAATGGTCCGAATTTTTGTATCCCCCCCCCCAAATGAATAAATAAATAAATAAATAAATAAATAAAATAATTAATTAATTAATTAATTAATTAATTAATTAATGAAAATATCAAAAAATTGTTCAATTATATTTTACTTTCTTCTATCTTTAGAAGAAGAAGGCATTGGATTCCTAAAAAAAATCGACTTCCGGTTTTCGACGAATTTATATGATTTGACTGAACCGAATTCCCGACGCGCCAACACAAAAAAGGAGAAAAACGTGTCGTCGAGTGATACGAATCGCTTATAACTCGATCAAAAACTGGAAAACTCATTTCGATTACAAATCGCTTCGAGAGTCAGGCCTGCCAATTTTATGCCTTTACGTTTAAAAATGAGTCAGAAAATGTGTCTGAAAGTTTCGCGTTGTTGAGCAGATCATTTGACTTAGTAATTTTGCGCAAAATGCAACAAGCAATTAAGAAATTCTAGTACAATATAAATTTTGCACAGATACCAGAAATCATAGACTATTTATTTGTAGAAAATAAACTCAAACCGAGAGGGCAAAATGAAAATTTTAATTAACAAAACATTCTAATTGTACCGAAGTGACTAATAAATTAATCGTAAATGCTAATAATAAATGTAACTAATTAAACCAGTAGTATTATAGTGTAAATATAACAAATTTGGAAATAAAATCTGATTGATCGTATGGCTAAATTAGCAGCAGAAAATTCATGTCGTAAATAAATTAATGTAAACTAAATTGTAATAATCAGGACCGTGCGAAGAGAAACGCCAGGGTCAAAGTTTCAATTTTGTACCCCCCGTACTCCTTCTCTTTGTGACATGTGTCACAAAATTGATAAACTAAAGAAACAGAAATAAATTCTATTGAATAAATATTTCGCGCTTATTTTGGAACTTTAAAAGGTTTAATTTTGATTCAGAAATTCCAAACAACTAAATAACAAAAGAGAAAATTGCACTTATTTGTTAGAGAAATCATGATGTTTTGAGCAGGGAAAAAAAAAAAAAAAAAAAAAAAAATACGAATAGAAAAAAAAAAAACCTCGGAAAATGATCGACGGCCAAAAAATTAATAAATAAATAAATAAAACCATGGTTGATAGTATAAATTTGGCGCCCCGTTCAATTCCAACGCCAGGGGCGAAAGCCCTCTTCGCATGGCTCTGGTAATAATGCATAATAACAAATTCATAATTTGCAGCATTTAAACATATATATTTTAAACAAAATCAATTTAAACTGAACCAGTAACTGACCCAAGTATGAAAGCAAAAAAATATATACAGGGTGGTTAAAAATAACTTCCCCTGTTTTGAGGCACTTGTATCTGAAACTAATGAAAGCAATGAGCCCAAATTTTATATTTAGTTTTTTGAAGGTATAAGAAGATATACACAGGCCGAAAAAAAAAAAAAAAAAAAAACGAAAGTTAAGAATAACTATAAGTAAATTGATAAGCAAAGTAAGTAAGAAACTAAGTTGCATTTTTAATTTAAAAAATTGTAAAAGGTGTTTTATAATTAAGTACATACATAAAGTTTTTAATTTTATACTATTAAGTATGTTGTTGCAAATCTTTAACGTTTAAACAATGATATTTTCTAAGTGATTTGCCGTTGAAATTTAATGGCCTCGTATTTACTTGTATTACTATTCCAAAAACTGGATAGTTTACGTCAAACCATCACGGCGCACTACAAAAAGGGGGGCAGTTTTTTTTTTTTTTTCGTTAATCATTCGTATCTTATGTTTATATTAACCATATTGCAAAATATGCTCTCTAAAGGTCATATGCATAAAAAAAAAGTCTCAGAAAAACTGAAAATGCATTGACTTTACAATACAATAACTGTGATATAATAACCAAGGCCGGCGCAATTTCGTGCGGAGCACAGGCAAATTACTTAGCGGGGCCCATTGTCTCTAACTGCGATATTCGACTAATAAAAATTATTTTTAAAAATTGTATATATCATACATTAATTTATAATATTACAGTAAAAAATGTACGAAAAGTAACATGCAAATTCTTTCACATGTAATGTATATAATTATTTTTAATTTGTAAAAATCTTCTATATCCTTTAGAACAGGGATTCTCAAACTTTTAGACCGACGTACCAGTAAATCAAAGTTCATACATCCGTGTACCACAATGTACCAAACGTAATGCTAATATAGAAAAACCTGTCTAAAACGAAATATCTCTCCGGTCTTTTGTATTTACAGGTTTTTGTATTTGCAGGTTTTATTGCATTTAAAAATGAATGATTACATTACTAAATTGACTGCTTTATAATAACATTCAAGTAAAAAGTAGAATCATCATTAAATTTTAATAATGTATACAATATCAAAATATTTTTGTATAGTAAAAAAGCCACATTACTTACTGACATATTTGAGCACACTGATTCATATACTGCTGTAATAGGCTAATGAAAAGGGTGGGCTTGTTTTATCCAGCACAACTTCCTCATGTCTCGCTCAATATTAGGTAGTTTTAGTCATAAGTCAGATTCGATGTTTAGTTTATTTATGTATTTGTTTTTCATATAACGAAGGGGGGAGGGAGCACATTCACAGAGATATGTTGTGCTAAACACAAACAGACTTTGACGAGATTAGACGATACTCTAATATTCTCGTCAGCTAAAAAATCTGTTACATTCATTCATCCATTACAGGAGAGGAGAGCTGAATAAGTTCACTTAATATGCTGCATTTTGTATTTTATTCCATGTACCAGTATCGGACTTCTGCGTACCAGTAGCCAGAGCTTCACGTACCAGTACTGGTACGCGTACCACAGTTTGAGAACCCCTGCTTTAGAATATTTTAAATATTTATTTTTTGCGTTTACGGTTACTTTCAGGATCCTCAAATCTATACATCCCCTGACAATTAGGGGAAGGTGGCCTAAAATGATCCTAACGGGCAAAACGATCCACATATGTTTTCTTCCAGACAAGTCGCGCTGTCTACAGGGTAACACATAAATTAGTTGTAATAAGTGAAGAAGAAGCAATGGCGGTATATTCAAGTGATCGCAGTATTACGCGTCTGAATAGAATTTTTTGAAAAATTGGGTTTTATATCATCTGTTATAAGGTAAGCACTAACTTTCATATTTATTTAAATATACAGTCTTTCATGTACAGAAATATGA
Organism: Maratus michaelseni; assembly: GCA_963931845.1. Classification (NCBI taxonomy): domain Eukaryota; kingdom Metazoa; phylum Arthropoda; class Arachnida; order Araneae; family Salticidae; genus Maratus; species Maratus michaelseni. The sequence continues at coordinate 117,194,954 of OZ007600.1, forward strand.
CTTGGTTTACTTAATGGAGCATAACAATATAATAAATTATAACACTTTCTAATAATATATTTCTTTTAAATGCTAAATTAACAACATAAAATAACTTTTATTAGGTTGTTTGACATGTTTCGGCTCCTTTGTTTTTGAAAATGGCTCGGAATGAGCCGAAACATGTCAAACAACCTAATAAAAGTTATTCTATGTTGTTAATTTACATCTTTTAGCATTTAAAAGAAATATATTAATGGAGTGTGTTTTTAGATGGGAATTACACCTATGTACTGTCATAATTACTTTTATATCCTTTATTTTGCCGATAGAAAACAATTTACAACTATTTTTAAATGAAGGATCATTTTGCCCTTTTGGTGAGGGTAAAATGATCCTTTGGACACATTTAAAAAAAAATCTATTTTTTTCATTACTCAATTTGGGTTTAAATTATTATTAAAATATTTTACAAAGCAAAATTATAGTGTAAAACATACCAGCAAAAGGCCAAAGATTTATTTAAACAGTTATGTCATTTTACACAAGTTTTTCCCTTAAGGGGAACATTTTAGGCCACCTTCCCCTATATCAACTTTGGCTCTAAGAAATAAAATTAATACCAACTTTTTTTGAGAAAAAACATTTAAAGACAAATTTAGAGCAATAGTATCATTGTTTTACACAGGGTAACAGTATTTCGAATTGTAGAGAGAGGCTTGGGGCAGTGGTGTAGTCGATGGGGGTACGCGGGAGGACGGCGTCCCCTGACTTTTTCTATTTTATTTCAAACGTCTCCCTACTTTTTTATTTTCAGGGGAACGCTAGAGGCACGGGAGGACATAGACTTTTGAAACGTATTAATATACTTTTTAAAGCAGTCGTACTCAACCTTTTTTTTTTCTCGCGAGCCGCAAACATATATTTGCGACGTTAGGCGGGCCGACATGCACTTGTATAATAATGTAAAAAATATACAGATTTCTATTGCAAATGCCGCGAAGATTGTTGTTTTGAAATAGTGGTATAAAACTTTTTGCTTGCAATTTTTTCTGAGACAAACATTCAACCATAATAAGCCTAATATAGAAAAATATAGTGCAAATTAAATTAATTTGGAATAATGTTTGTTTAGTGTCCAGGATTAAGAAATGTATGCACTACTGTATGCCCAAGTAAAACTACATGTAAAGAGAAATTTGACTAAGGAAACGTCATTTAAGATATTTTAAAGTAATTTTTAATTAGTAATTATAAATAACAAAAAATTGTCTACCCGTAAAAGAATAGAGAAAATATTAAAAACTTTTTATACACATCTCAATTAATTTTATAAATAGGGATTAATGATTATGTGTCTCGGGCCGCATATAAAAAGTCGCCGGGACATATGCGGCCCGCAGAAAAATAACAATTTAAAGAAATAAATCACTTATTTTTAATACTTTCCAAGGAATTTAAAAAGTGTTTAGGATTCCGGATCGTCTGTCTGTCTATCACTTGCTTACGTAAATTTCAAAACAAATTTTAACGAAAATCTCGTTGCGTGAATTAGCGTTACTGAATTCCGAATTTTATTGTTCTACTATTCAAACCCTATGTTCGGGACTTTGAGCGTCCCTCCACTTTTTTTCATAGTACTGCACCACTGGCCAAGGCCGAAGCCAATGGGGGGATCACCAGGGTTTGATCCCCCTCCGAAATATTTTCAGGATGACTATAAATAAGTCATTAAGTATCAATCAAGAAGGTAAAAAATCTGACATTAAAAGGTAATAAACAAAAGAAAGTTTATTTTATTTATTTATTTATTTTTGTTTTAAATGGAATTGTATAAAAGCGCGATTTCGATGCTATCAAACAAATTGGTGGAATATTCAAATAGATTCTCCAATTAGTTTAACTGAAACGCTTGAAGAATATAACGAGCGTCTAATTCCAAATATCCACAAACTGGCAAACGTAACTCTTTTGACATATGCTCCTGAGAATACATTTCTCACAAAAGACATTTAAAAATATATGTAAAAATCTTCTGAAATCATCAGATTTGGTTGACACTATTGTTGATACATTGGCGAAGTAGAATCACCCTCAACACAAATGAAATTTTAAATTTCTTTGCAATGAAGAAGACTCAAATATTCAATTTCCTTTTGTGATAAGTATTGGTTACTCAAATGCACAATACATAACTTTTAAATAATTTTACCTTTATTAAAGTACTACAAAACAAATATAAAATACGGCAATAAGCATAAAATTTAGAACCTACAAATGCCCTCTGAAATATTTTTCTGGTTACGGTCTTGCCACTGGCTTTTGGCCCTTTACGAGACTCCAATTGGCGCGGGGCCCTGGACAACCCGATGGTTGCGCCGGGCCTGATAATAACAGCAATAAAAAATGTACTTACCTTGGACTAGGAGTATCTGTTATAGCTGCATCCAGAAGTCTGGCTCTTTTTACTTTAGCTCGTTTCTTTCTTTGGGACGACACGCGTTTGGAAAAGTTCGATTTTTTACCTCTTCCGTGTCCTTCCACCATAAGCTGGGACACGCATATGGGAGGGGGGGAGGGGGGACAGTTATTCATTAACAGGAGCGTCCGGGGAGAAAACGCCTTCTAACAGTTAAAACTTGGAAAAAACTCGCCTATCTTTCACCCTCACCAGTCACCAGTGGAGAGAGAGAAAAGAAAGAGTAATTGCGTTCTTCCCGCAACTAGAGCTCCTATTATAGGAGCCTTACCCGCAACTAGTTGCGGAGGAAGAATTTGTCCGACGGGGAGAGTGGGGGGGGGGGGGGGGAGGATGGTAATTATATATTAGAGATCTACACTAACCTGGGCTATCAGTGGAGAGAAAGGGACAAAGCTATTTATCGCTTGCTCCTCATTATCATTATTTTTTAGGGTTTCGTTCATCTCACGAAACCCTATTACTCCCACTCCGTTGTCTGTTAGGGTTTCCTTCGTCTCACGAAACCCTGTTACTCCCGCTCCGTTGTCTGTCCGTCACAGAGCCAATCTCAAAAACTATATACCGTATATACTCGTGTATAAGTCGAAGAATTTTAAACGATATTGGGGGATTGAAAATGGGTGGTCGACTTATACACGAGATAGTAAAAAAAAAAAAAAGTAATTTTTTGGCAGATAATTAGTGAATGGGCAAGTCTTTTAAGTAATCACATATGGGTCTAAGTATGTGGAAGAGAGAGATAAATGCGGACAATGGTCATTTCCTTCTGAATGACAAAAAAAAAAAAAAAAAAAAAAAAAAAGCTCAACAATAATGTCCCTGTAATTGTTATACACCCATTTTCTTTTGGAATAGAATCCCCCCCCCCCTCCCAATACAGGGACATCCCTCCCTTTCAACATTTTAATCCCCTTTTTAAAAAGAGTTCAACTTGAGAATGCTTCTAAATCTCTCTTCTAAAAGTCCTACAATACAAAGACGTACTGTATTTTATTAGTTTAAGAAGTTGTTTACCCTTGTAAATAACACTTGGATAGATTTTTGAAAGAATTTTTTCTTTTTAAGTATCATTAAATTGATATGAATAGGCTTTAAAATACTAATAAAGTTTACTAATTTAACGAAAATTTATTTATTTATTTTTTTTTTTTTTATCCTCGATTACAAATAAATGTGAAAGAGCAAATACTCGGTTCGACTTATACACGAAAATTCAATTTTTTTCAAAATTTTGCTTAAGAATTGGGGAGGTCGACTTATACACGAGTATATACGGTAACTTATACAGTTGAAACTTACTCGTGATATAGATGAATACCAGCTGTGAAGAGCTCAAAATATTAAAATTTAAAAAATTCGTATTATTTTAAAAAATAGAGATAAAAAACTAAAATTTTAACAGCCTTTTCCTATTAAATTTAAACATTTTTATATCAGATGCGAAAAATTTAAAATCCACAATGAAATTCTTTCTACAATAATTAATTTTCTATCAGAAGATTTCCACGTAAAAAATGAAAATGAAATAAAAAGTTTCACCAATTGAAAAAAAAAGATAAATATGAAATAAAATTGATTGACATCATAGTGGTAATAAAACGGAAAATGTCTAAGATTTCTCAATAATACAAGGAGTATGAGTATGTGTATGTGCACAAAGCAGATTAATATCACGTCATTAGAGAATTAAAAAGAAAATCTGACGTCATATCGGAAGTTTAACGAATTTTTCAAATGTTTGAGAATAATACAAAGCGAGTATCAATATGAGTAATAGAAAATAGTAAATATATGAGTTTGAGAAACATATTGAATCGTGATAAAAATCCGATTATAGAAATATTCGCATATTTTAACATTTTGAAGGTGCAGAATTTGTTTAATTTTGAAATTATTTTTTTAAATATTGCATAATAGTCCGTATGACGGATATTATTATGACAGAATATAATAGCGGGCTTCGCCCGCTATCCGGCTGGTTTAGATATTCGAAAAAACGAAAAAATAGACCAGTAAATTTTTACTTTATAAAAAACATGACTTTTTTTGTTGTTGTTGTTGCTAAATGATATTTATTTGAATTTATTAAAGAAAGGATAAAGTGTTCTGAAAGGAATATTAAACGAAACCCTTTGAGCGATCTTCGATCACACTTACCCACTTGTTTCTGTAGATTTGGGCTGGTCTGAGGCTGTATTTTATTTTTTTCCGTGGCATGTCGGCTGAAATTTTTTTATTCACGGGTTATGTCGCGGTAATTTTTCTCCTTTATTAGCGGAGAAAGTGAACGATAAAACAAAATTTCTTATTTCATTTCCTTTATTTATTTATTTATTTATTTGTGTGTGTGTGTGTGTGTGTGTGTGTTTTATATAGAAGATGAAATATGTTGGTTAATTACGTGAAAGATATTTTGCTAAAGTGCTGTGAATGACTGATTCTTCTTATAAAATTTTACATGCACTCAAATCTTATCTAGGAATCTGAGTAAAATCTTGGACATTTAGATAGATGGTTAAGCTTTAAATAATTAGGTAAACTAGGTTTTATTTAATTATTTATTTATTTAATAATAATAATGTTTTAAAAAAAATCTGTCATCTTTTGTCTTTATCTCTTTTCGAGAGACCGACTAAGGCGAATGCTAAAAATAATTAATAAAGAGAAAAATGTGAGAAGATTCGGGTAAAAGGAAGACACGGAGAAGATTTAGGTAATTAGTTTTTTTTTTTATTGTTGTTGTTGGTAGTAAGTAAACAATAGCACAGCGTAAAAAAGAAAACAAGTCCTTCCGGCTCAGTCAGAAGAGTAGGTTTATTTATTTATTTATTTATTTTATCGTATTTGCATCAGATTTAATACAAATTAGATAAAGAACCCTCAATCCTTCTAAGATCGCTATTTTGGTGAGAAAGGTAATTTGCGGGGAAATTTTAAATTAGTCTTACTAAATGTAATTGAATGAATATGAGGCAATAGTATCAAAAATGCTAAAATTTTTTTGAACTCATAATTTAAAAGTTGCCAGCAGGCTGTAATATAACCAAAACCATCCAATGAATACCATCAAAAACGTTTGCGTATCTTTGACAAAATCTGCATGTTTTTTTTTTTCTTTTGTGTGCACCTGCAAACAAATTATAAGAGCTATACCTACAGGTTTTACCATTCGCGAGTTTTGATTATTCGCGTATATGAAAATGCGAAAAACTTAAGATTCGCGAGAATCTGACTTGATTATTCGCGATTTTTTTTTTTTTTAATTTTTTTTTTATTATCGCTTTTTTTTTCAGAATTTATAGTTGTTAAAGATATATTTGTTTTTTCAATGCTAAAAGGTGTAAATTAACAACATAATACAAATTAAAATAACTTTTATTAGGTTGTTTGACATGTTTCGACTCACTCTGTGTCATTTTCAAAAACAAATGAGAATATTCCATAATTGCACGGTCTTTGAAGTTATTATTTCCACATGTACTTTTTAAGAAATTACGCACGTTATCTTTTATTTTTACTCGGTTGTTTATTTTCATTTCTGTGACCATGGAGTAACTCGAGCCGCAGTTTCGGTAAGTAAAAAAAAAAGCCGCATCGTTTACATATTGTATTTTTGCGTGTTAGTATCTCTATGGTTTCTCTTATTATGGATGGATAGTATAGACTGGAGGGAAATATTATTTTGCTTTCATTGAAATTTATTTGGATGGTTTCTTCTTGATATAATCTTGTAATATGCATCCTTTAATTTACCGAAACTGTGGCTCGAGTTACTCCATGGTCACGGAAATGAAAACAAACAACCAAGTAAAAATAAAAGATAACGTGCGGAATTTCTAAGAAAGTACCTGGAAATAATAACTTTAAAGCCCATGCAATTACGGAATATTCTCATTTGTTTTTGAAAATGACTCGGAGTGAATCGAAACATGTAAAACAACCTAATAAAAGTTATTTTAATTTGTATTATGTTGTTGATTTACATCTTTTATCATTTAAAACAAATATATTACTACAAGGTGTTATCATTTATTATATTGTTGTTAAAAATTATTTCTCCTGTGTTTTCTTAGTATCTATTTACAAATCAATCTTCGGTTGTCGACTGAAAAAGGAGCGAGTGTTGTAGGCATTTCATGGTTGTAGGAAAGCAAAAATAATAACAGAGGAATATTCATTTCAATGAGGATATTGGAAGTAGTAAGGCGACGGCATCTTCAACCTATTAATTTAAAATGTGCAGGTTCTCGTAGAGATGGAGCTGAAGCTGCACTTGGAAAATAAAAGCATTTCTGAAGCATTTAGCTATATTTAAATATCGTGTTTTAACGTTGTATCGCATACTGACCCACTAATCATTATCATTTGTTTGCGAATAGAGAGTTTCGAAATTACTTTATTCAAATTACTTTATTCATCCAATCAAGTTCAAATATCAGCATATAATGCACGATAGACAACTTTACAGGGGAGTAGCGCAAAGTAGTAGTTCAAAACTTTATATAACTATCTATCTATCTATCTATTTATATCACTTTTTTATGGACACGATAATTGGAAAAATACTGCACTGTAAAAAATTATTGTAAAATTACAGCAAAAATCAAGCAAGTCTTGCTGTAAAGAAATAAAGCACGCGCGCAGTAAAATATTTTCAAGCAAATCGTGCAGTATTTTCCATTTTCAAGCTGACGTTCAGCTATCACATGACATTAATGAGCCAATGAGATAAAAAGAGAATTACATTTAATCACCCTCACTGTTGTCTTCTGGCCGCCATTTTATCGGATACGGATAGATATGGATAATAAAACGATTCAAGGTAAGTCAAATTAGATTTTAATTTTATATTTGATTCATTTTTTCATTATGTGAATGTAGGTTATATATCTTTAGTGTATTTTAATTTATAAAATATAAGATCACATATTTCGCTTTACTGGTTCTTGTACTTCGTAAATGAACGTTAGAATAATAAATCCTTTTTCTATCTCATTCAACATAACCATTGAAGAAAAGTTATTCCATAAACGATTTAACTTACCATTGTGATTCAAATTTAGTTTATGTACAAACTTTTTATTCTAAAAGAGAATGACAAGACATTCAAAACATTAGGAAGTACTTTAGCAAATGTAGGAAATATTTAAAATATCATTTCATTCACAAGAAAAAAAAACGGTTTTACATGAATTAATGTACCAATTCTTACAATTTTTTTTCTCGATTTAAACCAAATCTATACAATATATATATATAAAAAAAGGGGGGGGGGATTCTTTCGAATGCGTTTTTCTATATTGATATGTCTGAATTTTGTCGTAACTAACAGCACGTCAAGGATAGTAATTTCAGATTTATTTTCGAGGGGAATTTTTTTTTTTTTTTTTTTTTTTTTTTTTTTTTTTGGGGGGGGGGGGGGGGCATACTTCTAGATTTTCTTTCTTTCTTTTTTATTATTATTATTATTATTAGTTTTTCATGCATTTTTTAAAAGAAATATTTTTAGTGTTACTGTTTATTTATATGGAATTATTAATATGTTGGCAAAAATAAGCGAAAGTGTTCAACAAATAAAAAAAATAAAGCAATTATTAATGAATAAAGTGAAAAAAGTCTGCAATTCAGAACCGAATAGCCCTATTCACTAAAATACTGCGGCACTGTGCCAGTGTTAATCTTAATTCTTTCGTTTCGGTTAAGTGACACAGAGCTGAAAAAGATCACTGGTTGCTTTTGCCGCCCGATTTAACGATGTAACACAATTCCTTTCTTGTCCGCAACGCTTCTTAAGGCTAGTAACTCAGTTTCGGAATGTGACACCCTCTACTTGTGAAATTTTCCTCCAGATAACTTTTCGTACGGACAGGACACTCTCTGAAAATCTCGCTTTCTGGTAAACAGGACGCAGGTGGCTTACAAAAGCAAATCAAGCAAAGTTACACTTTCCACTTAAAACAAAACAAAGAAAATAGATTCCAAAGCCAATAACGCATTGATATCCGCCCACAAGAAATATCAGGATCTTTAGATTGGGCAAAATTTGTTAAAACGTAGGCAAAAAGGGACCAAGGTGGGGGGGGGGGGGGGGGGGGGAGTTGTTTACCATGCTATAACAATCCAGGCCCAGAATTTATTCTCACTTATTTTTCAGAAGTGACTGTCATCAGGAACCATCTACTTTCTACTGTAAATCCAAGTCAGAAGTTAAAGGTAAAAATTTTTCAAAGATGACTCATCTTTATATATTTTATTCAATAAAATAATTTAAACTTTTTTAATGCTTTTTACAAATTGCCTTTTATAAATAAATAAATATATTACTATACAATTAAAATTTAAAATGCAACAATTGGTACCTAAATTTTTTTATTTCATTGAAAAATGATCTTATTTAATAATAATAATAAATAACTTTTTCTATAGTAAAAAAAAATATTTATGAATTTTCTATTTCTCTAAGAAGTACCATACTTATTTTAACTTTTAACATAAATTAATTTTTAGTACTTTACATTTATTATTGTCATTATCAGAAGATCTTAATTAATTTAGGTATAAGCAGGGCTTAACTTGTGCCGGAGACCACCGGAGCTCAGCTCCGGCACTTCTTTGTTTTTAATAAATATTTAAATATTAGCCAGAATTCACCGGAGCTCATAAACATTGCGCTCCGGAACCCAGTGCAATAACGCTTCCGAAAAACGAATCCTAAATGACCCTTTCCCTCCCATCTCCGATCTTTTGCCTTCTTTTGTATCAAAACACTTCTAAATGACGTAATGTGCCACTCACGTAAGAGATGGAGATGAAACAGGCTCGATTTTTATATCAGTCTTCGGGTTTGGACAGGCTAGAGCTCAATCTGTTTTAAATTCAAAATTTTATTTATTTCTATTTCAAATCAATTTAATGTTATTTGGAACAGACAGTTGTATTTAAAATTTGTATATATTAAAAAAAAAACAATGCTTTAAATTTTGAAAAAAATATGTATGAAATATAAATATGCAGATTGGAGTAACGGCATAGGGGGGGGGGGGGGGGGTACGCTACGGCTGTTAGTACTGCAGAATATTAGGATTCCGGTACTTTTTTTTTCATAGAAATTAAGCCCTGGGTAGAAGATTTGAAATACTAAATTTCAAGAAATTAGATTTATCAAATTATTGAGGGGTTTAAAAGGATTAATAAAAAGATCTGAAAAAAAAAGGAGTATTCTAATATCCTGTTATTCTTTACAGCTAAATTTCCTGAAGGTGATTGATTTATTTCTTTTAGTAAATAATATTATAAATATGAAATATATTATACAGTAGATTGAATGTTTTCAATACTAAATAAAATGATAAAAAAAAAGAAGTTAATAACTTTTTTTTTTTTTTTTTTTTTTTTTTTTTTTTTTTTTAAGCGGACTTACCTTTGTATATTTTATTCAATAAAATAATTAAAAATTTTGTAATGCTTTTTTATAAAATATATAAATGTATTAAAATTTAATGTGAAATAACTGGTACAAATTATTATTTATATATTTTATGTATCAAATTATCATTTATATATTATTATTTAATACAAATTATTATGTAAGTAAATTTAAATTTACTTGCAATAACTAATAATACAAATATGAAAGAAATGAAACTCCTGGTTGAATGTTTTAAATGCTAAATAAAATTGTCAAAATAAAACTACAGAAATTTCAGTTAAGTGCCACTGAACTGCAGATTTTCTAGTTTCATTACTATTTTAATTGTAATTTATATTTCTAGTATTTTCTATTTATTTATTTATTTATTTATTTATTTATTTATTTGTCAGAGTTGAATAATAAAACTTTGAAATTGTAAAGTAATAGATTTTTAACAAATTGCCTGACTTAAAAATTTGTCTTCATTTAAAGGAAAGGGCTTGGGCCCCCTACGCTTCTTTTTCTATCCCTTTGAACATTATTCCTTGATTCCTGATTGGTTTTGATCGATTGCAAAATTATAAAATATGCACGGCATGGTATTAAAAAATAATTAATCAGATTTATTAATAAAAATTTTAATAATCACATTAAAATAATTAAAAGCATCTAATTTTACAAATTTCTTTCTTACATTATGGTAACTTCAATTTAAAAATTAAATGTGATTAATTAGCTTTTCATTTAGATCAAAATATTTTATACACTATGACCATTATTAAAATTACACTTTTTATAATGGCGACCTGACCATTATTGGAAATTGCTAAGAATGCCAGTAATAAAAACTGATCCTAAAACTATATAATTAAGTACATTTTTGTAAATGACTACTAATGTATAACATTTAATATTTTCTTTTGGTATAAAATCAAACACACACAATTTATGCAAGAAATTAAAGAAGATATAAATAAATTAAAACCAGTTCAGTAAAATTTTCACTCAAAGGCTGTGGAACTGTGAAACATTATTTTCTATGTCCTGACTGGTTTGATTAAGATAATTAAAATAACCCAAATTAATAAACATGCAAGGGAATCTTATGTTAAAAAATAATAACTCCGGAAATTTTCTTGGTTATTATTATTATTTTTTTAAACAAAAAGTTTGGAGGGTGTCTATTTATAGCTCATAATTAGTTAGAGAAAAGGAAACTATGTGAAAATTTTTTTAGGTGGATTTTTTTTTTTTACTTATAAAATTGCTACTGCGCATTAAAAATTAATTGTTTTTTTAAACATGTTAAACTAATTCAATTTTTTTATAAAGTCTGCTAATAATTATTAGTTATTATTTTGTCATATTTATTTTGAAACTACTAATAATTTTTAAAAAAAATTACAAAATATATAACAAATAATTGAATTTATTGTAATTCTATTTAATTATAT